>OX383903.1:12625833-13932500 GCA_947532125.1 Saturnia pavonia
TAAAAAATAACTGGTCCGCCATATTTGATTTAGAATGACGTATTTTAGCTAACCATGCATTGCGACCAAAACTAAACATGTACTTATGTAAATTTTTTAGCTCTATAGGTTAGGGATAACTGTTTTAAAATTTTGTTGCTAGATTTGACCCATAGGTACTAAACAAGGCATGTTAAATAAAAGCTTGTAAAAATACACTCAGGTCATTGTAAACAAAAATAATCTCTGTCACATATTTAATAAAATGGGTTTCAAAGTGGTAAAATAGGATATGAAGGCACTATACAGGCAACAGCATATATACCCAGAATGTTTTTGATGAACTTGAAATAAATTGCAAAATTATCAATTTGCCATTATAAAACTGGGCTATATATTACAGAAAATGGACAAACGCAAATGGTAACAACGTCGGACCCAGCGCTGATGAATGGTGGCCTAATGCTACAGACTGGGGCGATGGGTCCAACGACTGTGATGGGTCAAATAATGGGGGCCCTCAATGCTGGATTAGTAGAAGATTTGAATTTGAATATTGAAACGCTCGAGCATGGCTTCGACTGTAATGTTGACGAGGTTTGTTATTTTAAGTTATTTGATTTATTTTGGTTTCGATCTAGTATTCTTTAAGGTATCAGCATATTCGAGAAAAGGCTTTTAATATAATTATAAGACTTGAAGTAAGTACTAAGTTTTCGAAAAGTACAGTGTTCTAACGTATTTCATAGGCTCGTAGTTAGTGCAAAGAGTTTCATAGTAAAATTATTTAAAGGGAATCATTAATCCTGTAAGTGTTTTTGGCAGGTCATAAAGCACGAGCTAAGCATGGATGGAACTTTAGACTTTAACTTCCCTCAACAACACACAGCGATGGCCGCCGAAGCGGAGAGCCAATTCGTAGCACCAGCGCCTCCAGTACCCTCAACCTTGTCGGGTGGCGGAACACCCCGCACGACGTACTCCGTGGCTCCCTCCTGGGTCCACTGAGACATCCCTAACATTTCGGACTGGTTACCTACTTACAAGCTTGTTCACGTCAAATGTTATTTTCCAGTGTGATAGTGAACCGTTTTTTTTTCATAGTCGAGATTTTTTAAATAATGTTAACTAATGTTAGAGTTTTATTTTAATTAAGTGGTACGTTACCGATCGTTGTTGATGTGTCAATTGTGTTTATGTAGGCTTTAGTGTTAGCTAGGTGGAAGCTTGTAATATAGATAGGGAACTTTGAAGTGGATCCGGAGGGGGTATGGATGGAGACTCTATGGTCGTAGAGAGAGGTAAATATCATTTTTATTAAAACACACAAGCAATGGCATTTTGTTTTTAACCTTGGAATTGTGTACAAACGTGAAGTAAACGTTTATGTAAGAACACAATACATATTGCATTCAACTTACTCGTATTTACTTTTTAAGGTATTTATTATATTACCTTAATTAAAAATGTGAAGTAAGTTAGTTACCAACGGTGTTATAACTGATTAATGTTGTATAAGGAGAGATTAAATTCAATGTTTCCAAGGTGTGTATTAATTTTTTTTTATCATAAACATCGGTTACTGCTGGTTTTTATTTTAATTAAAAAAAGTAGTTATTGTGACGTAACTGTAATAGTTAGACATATGTTATCCGGAACTTTTTTGTACATATTGATGTCCTCTGTAAAATTGTAGTACATCACTTTGCTCTATTGTCAATAATTTCCGCAGCGTACGCGATATAACGATTTTTTTGTATTTTTTCACACGTTGTGTTACATAATCGAAGTTTCCATACGGATCCCTAATATTTTTGAAAATATTCTCTCGCCTTTGCTCGTCAGTTATAATGTAGGACTCTAATGGTGAAAGAATTTTTCAAATCGTTGTAGTAGTTTCAGAGCCTATTCAATGCAAACAAACAATCAAATCTTTCCTCTTTATAATATTTATAAATAATAACTAGGAACATTAATTTTAAGTTTCCACGAAAACTTCCTCACAAAAGAGCTGCCATCTTGTTAGAGTTATGTTTGAAAATTACTAAAATAATTAGAAAAATATTCTATTCACGTGACGTCGGCAGAATTCTGGATGAACACAGTTGCCATTAAATAAAAAAAGAATATATCCTTTTTACATTACATTCCGTTACTATAACTTTTTTAGTAGCTTTTAAAAGTAACCTCAAATATTTTTTAAATCTTCGTTTGGCCACCAGAACATAATATAAACTAGTGGATAACAAGGATGCAATAATATGAGAACGTTAGCGATAATCCTCCTAAATCAATCAATCAATTATCAATATTTCATTATATAAATTTTAACTATTTTATACTTTTATTGTGTATTGAAAACTTTGGCAAAGGTCATCATTTCATATCGAGAAAAGTTCGAACATATCAGTGGACGTATGCAAAAAAAACACGTTTTAATTATTTTTAGCGAAAATCATAATCATAAGGTCGACAGCAATTTATTGATATAATGATTATTTTTTTATCTCTTGCGTGTAATTAATGATCTACTTGTAGTGTATCTAGGAGACCATCTAGCCAAGCTCTGCCCATATTAACCACGGAATAACCTATTCAAATTTGAATTATTTCATCTCAACTCAAAGACACATAATTTTTTTAAGTGTCTTTCTATTTTCCAATTTTTTTCTGACTTCCGAAAAAGAAAACTCCATTATTATTATTTCATTATCTCTCTGTTCACTGGAGTTTCTTCTATGTTGTTTTTTTTTGTAAAAAAAAAATCAAGGACTATTCCAAAAACTTTGGAGCCCTCGTCATCCGTAAAGAATTATATTTTCTCACATTCGCCTTTACGACTTTTTGTATTACAAAAGACGAGTACGTCATTCATGTTTATGTTTCTTTGTGCGCGGATTATGAGACGTGATGCCTTATTTATGTAAGAACCTAAAGAAAAAATCTTAGGTGTACGGTCATACCATTTGTTTGCAAATTATATTGTCCTATGAATAATTTGTAGGGACTGCCAACGACCATACAAGTTGGTCCTTATTTTTATATCATGTAACAATTTTATTTATATATATTTTGATTTGATATTACTTTTTATTTATCTATATTTGCTGTAAAATGAGGTACTTGAATTGAACAATAAATACAGAGACCACTCATTTTTAGGCCGTTCTGTTAACCTCAAATTTATCACTCTAATATACCAATAGTGTGAAGGTAAGTTTATAAGAAGTCTACCTCGATCACGCGTTATAAGACACTTCATTCGCTACACTAAAAAGAAGAATATGCCATTAGAATTACGCAATAAGTTAATTATGAGTTTTTGACGGGATTTATGTAGTGGTTTTTCATGCAGCCTTTTCATGTAGTCATCGGTTGACCCTAGCGAGGATTTGTTGAAAAGTTAGGAAAAATATATTAGACTTAACGTGATTATTGCATATGTATGTACCTATGTCATAAAAATTATGTTTAAATCTGAAGTACCTAATTGTCCACTTGATATTGACAGCAATGGTCTTCTCTATAACGAACCTCTCGTTCTTAAGTTAGCAAAAAGAAAAAATGCGCAAAAAATATTGGACAACGTGTTTATGGCATATGTATGTATGTCATAGACATGAGGTTTAAATCTGAGCAGTTTATTCGTATTGAATAATAATTAAAATTAGAAGTTGATTGAGCGTGGCCCGCCAGCGCTGGTAATTCAATTTCACCACTGAATGATCCTATTTGTACGCTAATGAGGGAGTCCGGGACCTAGTAATTAATCATATCATTTTTCAGCGTAAACGGCGTCGGTTGAGAGGCGGCCGATCGCCTCAGAATAATGGAATCCCACGAAAAAATCCCGTGAACACAACGCTAGATTTAACCCGCTTCGGTAATGACTTGTTTTTTAGGATTACAAAAGAATGAATGCGTCCTCCACAGACGGTGAGCTGTGACAAGTCTTGTTAATTCTTTAACTTTTAAACACTAAAGTTAATGGGGGATACAAATCGAGTTGCGCCCTTTTAAACTTACAAAAGAACTAATGCATTCTTCATAGTCGGTGAGCTTTGACAAATCTTTAGATTTTGTCACTTTTTAAATATTATTGTTAATAGGAGATCGACTCATATTTAAATTAAATATAGCGAACTTCTTATTGACTTCTTTTACTAGAATATATATATATATATATATATATATATATATATATATATATATATATATATATAATTTTGTTTATCATCGAAACGGGTTACTTATTGGTTTTGAATTATATTGCGATTGTCCCCAGTTTAATTCTCAAAAGACGAAAGAACTAAATCTGGATAAATAATAATTAACAAAAGTCTATTCTATTTAGCATTGCAGATAACACCAAATACACAGCATCGTTAAAATTTTTGAACTCATCTCGTATTCAAGTTCAGTAAGCGTTCGTAATTAGGTGCCTGGCCCACCTTTACACACGATTTCCCGGCACTTGTTAAAAGTTTTCTATTGCGTTACGAGGGGTCCTTACACGGAATTTATTCATTATATTCTCCCCCTACTTAATAAAAAAGCTCCTTTGCTCTTTACTTATTCGTTTCTGTGTAATCTTATAGGTATTTTAAATATTTGTCGCATGGCCTCATCTGATGAGTGATGAATTATACATTTTTATCTGAATTTTTATTACATTATTAACAATTTCGTTTCCCCAAAACTGAACGTGACTTATCATATTTAATCACGTTAATTCATGTGTATTATAAGTATACGCTTAAGTGAACGCGACACTTCTAGGTCATTTAACTTATCGGTCCGCAAGGTAATTGCATTATTACTTCTTATTTGGATAATGTAAACGTTGTAATATATAGTTTTTCCATCAAAAACTTGATATAATCTCCTGTAACATAAATTATTTATCTTAACATAAATTATTAACAAAAATTTTATATCTGGGGCCTTTTAAAAATAATAATAGTACAACAAACGAAGGCACGGGCTTAATTGCCACGACTTATTAGCGATTCCGATCGCTTCGAATCGCATAGTTCTGTATTTTACCATTACACATTGTTATACTACAAAAACATTTCTCAAGGTGTTTAGGTTTCCTCGAGATGTCTAGAAACACGACAGTATGTCAGCCAAATTCGAAAAAGAAAAGGGCAACGCACCTTTTTTTTTCTTCCGAATTGACTTTACTTTTAGCTTTAGGGGCCTTGGAGCCATTACAGCTTTTACAGCTTTACCGGATTGTGGGGCGAGCGCTTAAGGCACTCAGCCACGAAAGCTTTGCATCAACATCCGAGGGTGCCAAAGTGGCCGAACCTCGGCTCGGACTGTTGCGCGTATGCAATGAAGTCGCGATCTGACTATTTCCTATCATTCGATCTAAACTAACTATACATATATACATGTTTCTTCCCCTGGAAGGACTGTGAAGCGATGATGGCGCAGTGGTAGCGTGTACGACTGTGCGTCGATTGACGTGAGTTCGAATCCCTGCAACGAACTTGAGCTTTCGATGAAGGAAAACATCGTGAGGAAACCATATAGCATGGTGGTAGGGCATTTTCTAATGCCCGCCTGTCTACTACCACCCTCAAGTTGAAAATCTGCCGCCAAGCACCAATAAGTGTGTTCCGGCAGCTGCACTTGAGAACCAGTCTTCCACAAGGTTTAGCGTGTTACCATCTTGGGCCACATCGTCACTTAACATCAGGTGAGATTGTGGCCACTACTCCAAACCTATAACGATAAAAAAAAAGAAAAAAGTCCCTTACAGAACCTATGTACCTATGTGTTATGCATGTGTGTATAATGCAGTGTCATGTGTGGCTGTGGAAGCTAGTGAATGTAGAGTCACTGTATCGCGCGAGCGGCTGCTTGGCTCAAGGGCTCCTTGCGGGATGAATGGACCTAGGCTTGAGTAGCCGCAGGAGATGGTGGACGTGGCGGATGTATAAATGCATTGTCAATGATGATGATGGCATGATTGTTATAATTTTAGTGTAAAATCAAAAAGATTTTATTTAATTTAGGTCCTAAGAAAGCACTTATGGATGTCAACACACTACTACCGGTTCGGAAACATCCCAGTCATCGAAAATAACCGTTAAGAAACTCGATCGGGGTTATCAATATATTTTTCATTTAATGGTTATTACAGAAATTTTATTGTTTACTATTATTAACATTAACTAGCTGTGCCCGCGGCTTCGCTCGAGTGTGCTACAAAATGTTGTCGGTCGAGCGCACGCGCTTATCGTGCCGCCTCCGTTCAAAGGACGGGAGACAAAAATGCTTATTTTGGGTGATCCTTAAAAGATAGACATTTGCTGTCGCTAGTTTTTTATAGATATTTTTAAGATCTAAAATTATGTATATCATTAATTTTATATATTTCATATGGTATACTCGGCGTAAGTCATTTAAGCGCCCACAAAAGCGTCTTTTTTTCCCGAGTAGATTCACCATTATCGTCACAGCTTATTTCATATGTTACTTTATCTAACAAAATATATCCTATAACCTGGCCAGATAACATAGCTATGTTTTTTTTTAAACATGTTAATCGGACAAGTCGTTTTCGTGTGAAAAGAAGATAAACAGACAGTCAGTCAGAGTGACGTTGAGTTTTATAATATGTATATACGTCGTACACTTGCGGTCTTTTTCGACGTTACCAAAGCCTTTGACAAGGTTTGGCATGCCGGACTAGTACACAAACTACACTAATTAGAAATCCCACACAGATTAATACATATCATTCGCGATTAACTCACTGACCGCCACTTCCACTACCGAGTGGAAGGTGAACTCTCTCCACCCGACGCAATACGGGCCTTCCGCGCTCGCTCCCAGGCCCGGTGAAGTTATCAAAGCCTCTAACGGCTTCTAGGCCCTTAAGACAAAAGTATAGTCAGTTCGGAAAAAGAAGGTATAGATGAAAGTACAGAGAAAGAATCACTTCAAGACATCATCATTCACGTAATTATCCACCTTATAATATCTTTTGGTCAATAAAACTTCCTTGATTCTTGAACTTATTATAATCGGTAATGTGCTTAGAAAGTTTGTTTTAGAACCTAACACAATTACCAACAAGTCAGCAATTGTAGACGAACTTACAAATAAATAAAAAACTATACTATGATTATAAATAGCTAAAGTTTGTATGCTTGCTGGAGCTAATCACTGGAACCACTGATCTGATTCTAAAAACTATTTCACTAATACCAAGCTACATTATCCCCGAGTTATATATTATATTATAGGTTATTTTTATTAAATTTTATATTATAGCTTGCCAATTTTAGCGTTCAATTTAAGTCAGTGGGACGAACGCAGCATATCGAATAAGCTGGGCATGGCCGCTCTTGTTAGACAGCTTGTTGGCGAGTTTGATCGATTATTTAAATAAGCAGCAACATCATAGTTAGTGATGTCAATTTTTCCCGAGAGATTTACGTGACTGACGCGGCCGACACGAGTCCGGGCGCTGGGAATTTTTATCATTTTTATCGTGTCTTATCAAAGTTGAAGTGTTGAAGCTTTATAAATCTTTATTTAGGAGCCATCTTATCTAATAGAATAATAAATGAACTGCTGTTACAGAATATGAATGCTCTGATACACTGATGAAAATTTTTTGTTTAAAATTTTTTTTTATTAATAAAAAAATATTTTTATTTTATTGAATAGAACTAGGAACTTACATGTATGATCGAAATAATACGCACATAAATAGATAGGACTTTTTAGTAGTTCTGCTTTTTATAACAAAGTTTAATTGATAAATCGATCCAGTGCTCTTGAATTTTGTTAAAAATAATGTCCGCTTCGGCATGTGTTATATTAACATCAATTTTTTTGAAGTGAAACTTCTTATGCGACTTCCAAGCGTTAAACGTTAAATGTTAAACGTTTAACGCACATTATCGGTCTCTCCTCTTTGTGTGAGCCAGAGCGAGAGAGTAAAAGTCGGTGTGTATGTATATTGCACACTGTTTAAATAAAATAGAAAATGTCTTTTAAAATGAAGTTTCACTTCTATCGTGTGTGAATCGCACACACACCTTTTTTCAATATTTCTAATTATGATAGAAAGGATTTGAATGTACAAGAGCAAACCACCACTGACAATAAAGTAAATGAGTATAATTATAAAGAAAAATATGTGTGCAGCAGTGTTCACACGTGTCAAAATGAAACCTTCAGAAATAAATGCGTGCCTACTGCGTGTGAAGTCTGGGCGTCTCACACCACTAGACTAATCCGACGACGATCACAATCATGAAAATCAGGACTTGCATTAACCGTGCATAATGTAAATGTATTCTATCTCATTCTCTCGTAGGCTAAATCCTATAGATGTATATGGTTGTCTCTTTTTACTGTCGGTCTTTCGTTTCATGGAGGTTCAAATCACAACGGTGCTAAAGAATTTTATTGAAGATACTTAGTTTGTTTATTTGAACGCAATTTGAAAAAATATCTTTGTTTTATATAGCTTTTTATTGAGGAATATATATATATATAATATTTTTTTCTATAAGCGTGCTTTTTAATCATTTGCTCAAATAATTATTACAGTACTCAGCAAAATAGATACTAGCTTACTTAATAACATTCATGGCGACATCTTGTTTTAACACATTTATCGCGGTTTACCTAATTTCATGCACGCTTCAAATACGCCAAATTTGACGTAGATGTTTAGTGGCAACACTATCACAGATAAGTAATATGAAACTGCATATATTTAGTTTTAATACAAAAACAACACACAGAGTTTTTAATATTAGTCAAAACGGTAGTGTTCTTATTTAGTTATTTATAACTATATTTTTATGAAGATCAGTTAAATATTTAAAGTTACCTTAAAACAAGACTGTCAGTCTTTCTGACTTTAATAGTGTGCTTAACTAAAATCACAGGACTTTCTCAATAAAAGAACAAAATTTATCCAAAGATGATTTTTTTTCTCTCACGCGATATAGAGTATACCTAATTCGTTTGAGCTCCGTTTAAACATTCTTCGTGGTTGTCGGCCGACGACAAATTGGATTACGTGTTAACTGCACAAGCGCGCCCCCGCACTGCTAAGGATTTTATGATTTTATTGCCGAACCTCAAAATATGCTACGATTATGACGTCTTGAGTAAATGCGCTTTGTGTGAGAAGATTTTATATTTTATTGCTGTGCCCGCGGCTTCGCACGCATGTAATTTACATTATTGTGTTAATCCTTACTAATATTGTTTACTATTAATTACTGCATTATATTACTTCATAGTTAGTGACTTAGACAGCATATTGCAAAAGAATGCACTGTTGACACCTTTTTGTCTGACCTGAAGACCTGATGTACCATTATCGTCAACGCTTATTTTCTGTTAATTACCGGTATAAAATAAATATATTGAAACCTGTCCAGAGAATACATCTATGATTTTATTTAAAAACACGTGTTCGGATAACAGGTTCTTGAATTATCAACACAACAATCTTAGTTCAAACTTTCAAGTAAAATAATAATATTTTAATTAGTATGAATGGATACTAATAATGACACTAATAATACATTTTTGAGGTTATATCTATTAAATAAGCAAAATTATGATACTAGAAAATGAAAATGAAAAAGGTGGGCTCACGCGGGTATTTTCTTAGCAACTAATATTATAAAGAGGCAAATTTTGTCAATATTGTTTTAGTAATCTACGGAAATACAGATCCTATTCTGATAATTATTTTACTATTTGGTAACTACATTATCACTGAATGCAATAAGCTATAACATTTTAAGTTGTAATTATCGCGTACGGAGTGACGGCGAGTGCTATTTTCATAAAAAAATAATCGAAAACGCATTTTTTTGAGTGAATTAAAATTTTTTCTCCTGTGCTCTACTGATTCGCTTGTACTTATCAAACTTTTTTGACATAGGTATTAATATTGTAACATCACATATTTGAATAAAATTTATCTCAAAGTTAAAAAACAAAATATAAGTTATATATTATTGTTACGAAATTGCGAAGTGTTTTCTAGAAGTTTTCAACAATTACCGAGGGGCGTTGGGCGTTGTCGCTCCGCCTACGTGCAACAAGTGGCGACCCCGCGCGCTGCCCGCCTTACCCCGTAAAACCGTCGCAAATCAAAGACAGAACAAAGCACTTTACCCTTTATTCTAGACCTAAGCTTTAATATTTGGGTTATAAAGAGCTATTTTGCAGCGCGTAACCAACTACGTCAGACCTATAGGTTATATATAAGGCGTTACTTAAAGCGTATAAAGTTTCTTATTTAAAACAATTTAAATAGAAATATGTTTGTTTAGAGGAAGATATTTAAATATTTATAAATATGGTACATTTATAATATCCCTTTATATGTCTATCTATAAAAAATGATTAATGTTTGCCGATGTGCGCGCATTACGCAAAATCTACTAGATAGATTTTGATCATATAATTTTGTTTTAATCCTTAGATACCTGGACTCTATAAAAAAAACAGATATCTTCATTCAATAATAATTTATTAAAGTTTTGAAAGACTACGATTTTTATAAATACTACACGTTCTTCTGTCGTCCACGCGAGCGCAACCGCGGGCACAGCCTGTTAATATATAAATTAAATAGTAGCGTCAAATATTTAAGTATTTTACATTTTTAAATATTATCAAATATTACGTCAGCTTCAAATTTTTTTCTCATATTTTTTATATACTTACAATTTGTTGTGACAAAGAAGCTTGATGATAAGCTGATACCGTAGCCTTGTATCACCTAGGTATCATTAGCGCGTTACCGATTTTGAACGCCCCTACCTCAAAAAGCTCTGGAAACCCTCCTAACCACAGGAACACATGGTTATTTGGCTGCGATCCTCTGTAAGGTGGAGATATTCCACCAGTCGGACTGTCCCAAGTAGAGAAAAATCTTCAAAGACATTTCTATGTGCCCATCTCTCTTTGAAACTTCTATCAATTAAATAAAGGATATTGAATGGAAGAAATCTTCCAAAACAAAAATTCGGAAATGTAAAATATTAAAGCAAAGAGAATGCAGAAATATAATATCTGCTTGAAGAAAGCAGATATTATAATATTTTTACGTCTTTGTCAATTTCTTCTTATATAATAATCAATATCGCTGTAATTAGTGCATTTATGCCCGATTTTGAATTGTCAGGTAACTTTACTGATGATTGAAAAATCGGCCCTTAATCAAGTATTTTAAATTGTTTTCTCATACGTCTCAACGAAGTTTAAAAAAACATCTTAATTATTAGCTTACATAATACTAAGGGAAAGTTTTGATAGTGTTTAAAAAATAGCAATTCGCAATAGCAGCAGCAAAGGAAGTGCGCCCTAAATAACGTAAGAGTTAAGAGGTCGGCAGGCCCCTTGTATGAATAAATTTACGCTAAGGTCCGCCCAAGCTGGGGTTGTCATCTTAAATAGTAAAAAAAATCTAAAATTGGATCTGTTAAATATTCAATTTAATGAGTTTGATTGATTAACCAGTTTGCTTTGTACGCGTGGGTTCGTATCCCATCTTCGTAGCCAAATGGTATATTCAATAGATATTATTGAATATATGTATTCAATTTAATAACTGGGAAGCGACACGCAATGAAATAAATTGTGTCGAAACTGCGAAATGTTTATTTTCGCATTAGGTACCCCACATTTGCATAATGGCCCTTGATGGTAAGTAAGCACAGTACAATCCAAACAGAGAGATCCGGAATCTATCGGCGGGCATCGCTGTCATTCTGGATTGCATATTTATACCAAGATCTATCAGTTATCAGTTTCTAAAAGTACTTATTACTAGCTGTGCCCGCGGCATCGGTCGCGTAGACTACTAAAAAATCCTTTGTTATTTTTTTGTGCCGAACCCTAATTATTTTTCTATAATAAAAGTTACCAAAGTTATTCCTTATAACATCAGCTATCTGCCAGAAAAATTCATTTAGTAAAAAGCTGTTATTTTGACATTACAATTTTATTATATGTACCTATAGATATATAGATGTAATGTGATGCTTATATTTTGATAAAGTGTTCAGTATACCAAAAGCTAATTTATGTTTTACTATTCTCTCATCAGTTCTTTACTTACGATCTTTTTATATAATAAACATATGTGTGTAATTTTGCAAAAATGATAATAAAAATAATTATTTTTGAACGATGATAGAAGTTGTCAATGCAGAGTGCTAGAGGGGTTAAAACAATGATCCTTAATAATAGGAAAAAAGTAGTTGGAAGTAGTTTCATCTAGCAACCCTACGTTCACCGGAATCACCGTATAACCGTCGACGCGTACGCTTTATAGACCGTGACATCCGAAAGTCGATTTATTATCACACCGTCTTTGGTATAAAAAATGCGAAAGTTAGCCCAGTGTTGTGGTTACAGTTCCAAAAAAGCATCAACGTTATTTAACTTTACATAAAAAAACAAAATTTACAGAGATTTATTTATTAAGAGAAGACGGCTAAGCTTGCTCGAACTGCGGACACCGCGTCGATAGACATAGTTTCGAATCCTATAACGACCCTGAGCTTTTGGTGAAGGAGAACTTCGTGATGAAACCATTACATGGTGGTAGTGTTTTTCTAAAGCTAGCCTGGTTAACACCAGCCTCTAGTTAAAAATATGTCGCCAAGCACTTATAGGTGTGTGCCGGCAGTTGTATTTGAGAACCACTCCCTTTGCTAGACTCAGCATGTTCATCTTAAGCCACATAACAGATTGGAGATTGGAGAAAACGTTAAATCTATAAAACATAAAAAAGGTTTAGGAACTTCTAAGACAGGATTGATTAGGGATTGCGATTGTAAACAAGCTAAATTTAAAACCCCCTTATTCATTGATGAGCCCAAACACGATACCTTCACTGTAACTTGGTGAGAAACCGGCCAGATTCCAAATGATTCTGCAGATTTAGGTCAAGAAACACCAAATTTCGACTCGATCAGACCTGTGGAAGATGCTCACATCCATTCATTAACTAGAAAAGAGCTGGATTCAGCCGTTTAGGAGCTACGATGCCTCAGACAAATACAAAAATATACATGTTAAACTTATAACAACCATCAGTTTGCGTTGGGGTTAAAAAAAATATTTCTAATTTAAAAGTACTGTGCTTACAGAAGTCATAACAACACTAATAATATTTAAATTAGATAATATACGGCTAATTTAAAAATGGGTGAAGTATGTAATGAAGTTATTAAAACAAACAAACGTGGCTGTGTTATGACGAGGTATTTATAGGTATGATGTTTATTTATAAACACTAGCGGGTATTGAAAGGGTTAGATAACACTTGTTCGATCACAAGTTACAAATGAACTTATTATTCATTCGTCTTATGTTCGTTATTATTCACTCGTGTTAGTTAGTCATGCAATTTTACTCAGAGGTAAAAAAATTTTTTGTAGTTCTTTGTTTAAACGCGTTATGAAAAAATTATGAGGGTGAATATTTATTATGCGCGCGCAAATTCTATGAAAATTCCTATGTAGGTACTTGGTAAAGCCCATGTTTTATTGTGGTGAAGATAATAACACCAGATGTTATGCGTCACATAAGATCATAAGTGGTTGGATAAGGGTAAGAAGAAGAAGAAGATGATGGATAATATGTTCAGAAGTCTAAGCCAACTTCGTTCACTTGCCACGCCAGCGAAACTACTGTTCCCTCCGCAGGGGACGGGCGGTTAACTTCGCTCCCGCACACCCGCCACGTCCACCCTCTCTTTTTTCTTAACGTGGAGAAACCCATCTCGAGTAGAACCCGCTCGGAGGAGCGAGTGGTTATTTGCGACTAATATACTCACTAAAACTCCACGGTGTACCATCCGCCGCCGTAATGGGCGATACGGAATCGCTGGTAACCTTCTACCGCGTCGCCCCGGCGGCCGGCCCGACAAGATTCTGGGCCCTGGCGTTAAAAAGAGAAAGTTCGTTACCATCGTGTCTCCCGTCCGCCGAACCAGTGCAATGGGAAGTGGGCCCACACGACCTGTTTCGGCTATGCGTCAACTCAAGCCTAGGTCCGTTTCTTTTACATGGAGTCCTTAAGCCAGCAGCCGCTCGCGCGATACAATGATACTGCATTCACTAGCTACCAACATACAATCATTACACTGCATCTCTACATACATGCACACCACTCAGGTACATAGGTTCTATAAGGGACCTTTTTTTGGCTAGTTAGTTTAGACCAAAATTAACAGATTACTAAATACAAATACGCATGTTTCTTCCCTCCTCCCAGAGGAAAGAAACTTCTATATTTGAATAGTTATTTTAGATCGAATTACGTAATTACGTATAGGGAATTAGTTAGATTGCGACTGCATTGCAATCGCGGCAACAGTCCAAGCCGAGGTTCGGCCAGTTTGGTACCCATGGAACTTGTTGCCTTGCTTTCGCGGCTGAATGCCTTAAGTGCTCGCCCTCAAGACCGGGTGAACTGTAAAAGGAAAACAAAAGTTTTACCATGGTAAGGCATTTGTGTTCGACCACTTTATAACGTTTAATAGAAGATGTTAAATTGTACTTTATTTACAATCAGGTACACAATGGTGTTTCTTAACCAGTATAAAAAGAGCTCCAATATTACTGAATCGTCTATAAATTTAGTGACAAACTGGATAACAAACAATATAGTATACCTTCGAAACTGTATTTAAATGTAATTACTATAGGATTATAAAACCAGTATTGATAGTCTTTTCTAAACAAATTAACGACACAGAAACAAAATCGAAGCATAGGCAATGATAATAAACTTTGTATGCCAGACGTTTAGTATCTTTTTCACTTTCAACTTGCCTCAACAGTTCTTGGGTTGAATTTTAATAAAGTAATTTCAATCCATAAGTATAAATCTTATAGATTATAGATATCTATTTCCTCTATGCAAAAGATTTTTAATATGTATAATTTTAAAATAGTGACTGGCCAGCTGTCCACACTAATTTTCATCACTTAATAGGATTCCGTAAACACCTTTCGGTTATTGTATAATTATAAAATTTTATCCTTTTCACTGTTTTCTCCTTCGGATTTTTCCGATCTGTTATTACGTTTTAGAAATGCATTTCTTTTTAATTCTAACCAATATAATATTAATATTATGCTGACCAATAAGGACTGTTATAGTGACATAAAAATACACAATGAACTAAATCAACAGTTCAAATTAAGCCTGATAAATGGATTTTCCGGAGATATTTTTTTATAGTGGAACGGTATACTGACGGCACTAACCCTGATAATAAACACAGTATACTCCAAAAACAACGGTGACCACCGATAAATGGAAATCCGCTCTGTCGCGTCGTTATGCCGGTTTTGTAAGGCTCTCGGCAACTGGATACACTGTCTGAACCCGAAACGCGATAAACGAAAAGAAAGTCATTGTGACTGGTTTATCACCATGTATGTGCATGGTGGTCGCTATCCAGCCCGACACAATTGTGACCCTGCTAAAGGAATAAAGAACTGACTAAATAAAATTCGTTCTCTATTATCCTTAAATGAAAGACCTAAGCCGTGTCTGTTGACATTAATACGTCGCTTAGAATGTATTAATCCGAACAATGGGTACATGATATACTAATATCTACTTTAGGATAAAATATATCACCTATATTTTACTATTGCGAGACGATTTCATTCCTCACTACTATTTACTGTTGGACTTTATTTCTGGGGTCGTATTATACGAGTCCTATTTCTAGTTAACATCGCCAATTATCTACATCACATATTAAGAACGCACTTCATCCTCAGCAATGAGTCATTCAGAGAAAGTGCGTTACATTGCTGAATACGCGACAGATTTATCGTGGTTTATTAGTGATGTTTCTGTACAAGACGACTTAAATATCGATGCATCAAAATGCTTTTACCAAAAGATATCAGTGTTCAAAATACTTTTCAGAGACTTACGACATACAGAACAATATATATTATACTAGTTGTGCCCCGTGGATTCGCCCGCGTTAAAGTTGGATTGTACATGTCTGTTTCATGCAAATGATGATTACTTGTCTACAGATTGCCAGATTCATTGGCGTTTATGGTCACTGGTCAGTTCCTAAAGGCCGTAGCGTGATGAAATTTCTTGGATAAATTTCTATGAAATGCAAAAATATTTTTTCAGATGTGACTGGTAATTCCAGAGATTTGTGAAATAAACACAAAAAAATCATTTTATTTTTTAGTATAGGTTTTACTTTATTTTATACCGACAGAAAATACGTTTTTTTTTAACTAAAATACTAACACAAAGAGCTTCTCTAACGTAAAATGCATTTTACGCAACATGTGGTAAAATTTGCGATAATGTCATTCTTGGGAGTCTTGTTATTAACCACGATGACCAGCTAACAATTAATTATTAACGTAGAATCTGCAAGGATTATAATGAAATGGTATAATATATCTGTAGTTATCTACTTACCTATTTAAAGACTGCATAAGTACTTATACAGGTACCACAGGCTCAAAAGTACTTGTACTAAAATAAATCAATAACAAACATTGATTTTAAATCACATTTTTATTTTGCTTTATAACTAATAGATACGTCTGGTATTACTTAATTAATTTTTACTAATCAATAATATCTAATTCTGACTTCTTCTTTTTATTAAATGGCAACTGTGTCCATCCACAATTCTACCAACATCAAAGTCATGTATTTTTTTTAAAATAAGAAGACTTTAAAATATTTAGTTTAAAACTTTGGATAGGTTTACAAGAAAAAAGAAGATATACGATGTATCGAAATTTGATTAATCGATAATATATACTAATTACTTATATTTAGCTGATATCGATAAAAGTGTACGGATAAAACGAAACTCCAACCCTTGAAGTCGTCACCTGCGCGGTAAGGGACGCGGGGGACACAGACTTGGCGACGCTATGTCGGGCAGGTTACGATTTACACTCTACGAACTCAGCAGAAACTCTGCCCGGACAAGAAACGCTGATAATCCACATCCACGGGCTTCTAGTGCGAGAATTGAGTCGAGATTACTATGATAACGACATTATGTGACACTTTTATTGCCTGCGATTTAATTAAATCGTATAGATTATATTACAATTGGTAAAGATAAAAAATATATGACTGGCAAATTGTTTCATATTTTTATGTGGGCTTTTAAACAATTTCACAAAAGGAAATTTACACTTTTATGCATTATTTTACTTGCAATTGATAATTACCTAAATTTACTACAACACCATTTTTCTGAATAGGTTTTAATGCTAAACCACAGTCAAGAGCTTGGCGACAACATGAGGGTGATAGCTAGCCAGGCGAGCATTAGAAAATGCTATACCATCGTACTATGATTTTATCACGATGTTTTCCTTCACTCATTGTAGGGATTCAAACTAACGCCAATCGGTCAAGCTGTCCGTAGACGCTACCACTGAACCATAATTGCTTCACTTTATTCGATTTAATTCAAATTTGAAAATCAAGTAGGTTTGGTCAACGACATAACTTAATGATATGTTTATTGAAAGAAATAATAACGATGTGAGTAATTGAAAAAAAAAACATGTCGTAACATTTGTACAAATTTAAAATAAGTACATTATTCATTATTTATAAGAATTATATATATATGTTTCTTCGTTTACAGTTTCTTGGCGCTCGTAGCAAAATTTGGCAGTAAGCAAGACTGTTGAAATTGTGAAACCCCTCGTGACAACGCGACGAAACCCAGCGCAAAACTACATGTGCTTCGGTAGATGGCGCTGCCTATTTTGAAAATAAGTTTGCGTTTAATACAACGATTCATCACAAACGAAGAAGACCAGTTAATCGTGGAGACTGATAAGTGTTCTATTTTCATTGGTGTGAAATAATGACGATCAAAGAGTGACTTTTTTAAAGCGATATTTTGAATGAATGATGAGTATAGAGACCTCGCGTTTTAGTGAATAAAAGAATTTGTGAGTAAAATATCTCTAGAGATTATTGCACTGATCATTGTCCCCGAGTATATGAACCGATTCTGAAGTGTTGTGTGTCAGACTGATTTCATTAATTTATAGACTATGTAAATTTATTTTCAAGGCAAAGTTATGTTTAACTCATGTTATATAAATGATCTGCAAAATACTAGAACTTTGACTAAATATTGTCGTTTCCCTCAATAATTTTCTTATTCAAACACATCCTAAATACAATGTAGGTATATTTGTGAATTATTGGATATTTGCCGTGTATTAACTGCAGAACTCGTATGTTATCTGTACAAAAATGTGTTTAAAATTTAAACATTAATTTTAGGTTTTACCAGTTTCAGCAGTAAAATATTCTGTACATCTTGTATTTTACCGCTAAGAAATCGAAAAGATTGTTTTAATTTTATTATACACGAAACGTAATAGTATATATAACCTTTGCTTTTAGAATGTCCTCAATGCCATTCACAAAGCCATTATGAGAAATTTGTTAATATTATCACTGTTATATAGGTTTGATTTTTTATATTATAATCGACGGCGGAAAGGCTAATTGACTACCGTGTAAAGTTTGTCAAATGCACTTTAGTCAGTTTGTCTTACCACTTTCGATATAATAATTTCATTGTGTGATTAGGAATTTTATATGTTACTTAAATCATGTCTTTGTAAAAAGGAATGGAATTAAAATCAGTTGAGATTGTGGTTAAATGCTAAATTTATATAATATAAAGAAAAATAAAGAAAAACTTGTTAATTAAGTTTTTCTTTATTTCTTTTTTTTTATTCCTAATAATTGTTTATGTTTGGAAAAAAAAACAGTGACTATATATTTTAGAAAAATAGTGATAATTAGCTATTATAATCACTCGGATAAGAACGAGTTTGCAGATTCGAAATACCGCTGAGCTCGACCAGTCTCGACAGTTGACTTGATTGCTTGAAATAAAACTCGATAATTCTCTACAGTTGACTTGATTGTTTGAAATAAAACTCGATAATTCTCTACAGTTGACTTGATTGTTCGAAATAAAACTCGATAATTCTCGACAGTTGACTTGATTGTTTGAAATAAAACTCGATAATTCTCGACAGTTGAATTGATTGCTTGAAATAAAACTCGATAATTCTCTACAGTTTTGAACAATCGACACAATTGTATCTCAATTGTCTCTGCATATCGATGCAAAGTGTAGTTACCTTCATCCACCCAAGTGCAGATTTGGAGGGGGTCGGTCATAGGTATCGTGTCTCCAAACTTAACTGAAATTATCGTAGACAAATATATTTACTGCTAATTTTTTATAATGTTTTTGATGTTAAATGTTCCCGAAACCTCAATCAATGACCACCTCCAAACTTAAAACTCTAAATCCGCGTCTACATAAAACGGATACGCGGAAGAACTTAACAGAATCAGAATCACATCTTATTAAATAATAATTTATCGAGACTCACACGAGGATTCCGAGCGAAAACTGTATAAATAAAGGACCGTTTTTAATAATTTGCGCTAAAAACATATTTCTTTACATAACGGCTCAACAATAAATTTGAACCATTGAAAATTCGTTCAGATTATGTAACACTACCGATAATTATAGTACAATCTTCTATAAGTTTGCTGTTGTACGTACTTGCTAGTGTATTTTGAGAAATAATGTAAATAAAATGCTCATTATTCAAAGATCATTAACGTATAATATTTGTGTTTTGATTGTTAACGCACAAACAATAACGTTTATAGTCAGAAGTCTAGTCTCAAATATTATTTTCGGTACCTACCTAATCTACTTTGTCAATAAGTCCAGAATTTTACTCATAGTGCCTGCAATTTAGCCGGTGCGAGCTCTGAAGCAGCATGATTTCATTATCTGAATTACCTCAGTTGACCGCTTGTGATAGATTTAGCCGATAAGTGTTCAATTTAGGACGTTAATCGTAAAAGTCCTTATCCTTTTCGTGTATCGACTATTTTTACATGAAGTAACATTTTACAATATATTTCATTGGTAATCAAACCAGTTTTATACATTAGTATAGGTACATCAATTATTGTTTTGATTATTTGGATGCCATTTTTTATTAGGGATTTTTTTACATTATCCAGTTAAAAAGTAATTATAATTCACTGCTTTTATACATCGTCACGTATATTTGCAGCTGAGTCATGGTGCTAAAATTCTATTTTAATAGCGCATTTTAAATAAAAAAAAATAGTTTCATAATACAATAAAATTACATGAAACTTTTTATATAAAAAAGAACAAAATTAATGTTCTATTTGGAATAACGATCGTAATATGTGTTTTATATAAGAAAAATCTATATGAACGAACAGCAAAATATATTTGTACATAGTATATAATATAAATCATATTATTTTATTCTTTGTGTAAAACTTTAAAGTCAGTTCTCGACTATAGATGTCGGATCATCATCATGTGTGTCTGATAGTAAATATTTGCCAAATATAAATACGTAAACAATCATTAAAATTCATCTGTATCTATTGATTAGTTGTATTTGAAGTGTTGTACGTATAGACGAATGACTAACCTCATCCGAGGTATCTCATGAATTAGTTAAGTAGGCTTACTTGATATCTCTTGGTTGTTGAAACATAATTTAATGTAAGAAAATATACAATGAGACGTAACGTGGCTATTTATGTCAATCGATGTGGTCAATTAAATATAGACCGAATTAAAAGTCTATTCCATTAAGGCTTAGCGTTAATGCGAATGAATTGATTATTTCTATGATGTTGTGCTTTTCGTCTTGGTTTTTGCCTACTGCATTATTCAGTTTACTCCGAAATTTGAAATTTTAAGTATCGGCATTTGATATCTAAAATAGATATCTTTCCGTTTTAGACGCAGAAACAAAATTAGGTACACAAATTTTAGTATAGACATGGCTGATAAAAATTCAAGTTTCAACTGATAAACGGTAACTATTTGTTCTCCATATCAGTAAAATAGTGCAAATCATTGAAGTCTCGTTAATAAATTTGAAAAATAATCAAATTGTTGCACAAAGGATATGAGTCATTTAGTGAACCTCGACTAAAGGCACAATTATTTGTAGGAATATATCACATACACAGGTGTAGGTCACATCTGATAAAATTGAAGTCATAATTTAGTACATTATATATTTAGCAGATGGTTAAATATTGCGGTGTATAGACGTAGTTAGTTATTATAGAGCGTAGAATTATAGATTTGATCTAAAATCGGTGAACGTCACATGATAGCAAGCGTATAGTGTAATAATTATTCAAGTGATATTAATTTGTGCAAAACTATGATTCCACAAACAAAAATATGACTGTATTTGGTTTTACAGTTGTACTACACAGAAAATATTACTGTTAGTTGACGTAAATTAAGGGCCATTTAGATCAGATTGTTAATTCAATATATGTGCGTAAACGCATAATATTTAAGTTCTTAACGACTGCCCATTTATTTCGTCATCCGTGGGCATTGTCTGTAGTTTTAATAGATCGTAATATATATTTTATAAAATTAATCTATGGTTATCGCATTATTTAGTGATGTAATTATAGGAAGAAATGGTGCATGTCTCGTACAAAGTGGACTGTACTTGTAAATTATTTTGTACAATGTTAAATGTTTTTGCAATACATTATTATTGTTTTAATGGCGTAATTATATTTCTGTTGGTTATTTTTCATTTTGCTTACTATTATTATTAATAATTATACGACAAAAATGTGACACTTTAGTTAAATCTAGGAAAATATGTGTTTCAATGTAAATATTATAGATGAAAACATGTATGTAGAAAAAATTACATAAATTTTATTTATGTATTAAATTTGATATTGTTTTCAAAATTGAACTGGTTGTTTCGTTTTTCCGTGTTACCTTATCTAGTTTTAATTGTTTCTTATATATGCACCTACCATTTCCCGAGGGACTCCACTAACCTATATTGCTTAAATTTGAATTATAAAGTAAGAAAGGAAACTAGTACATACATATATATAGATAGGTAATAATTATATACGTAAAGAAAAGTATAAGTAGTAGTGAATTTAAAGATAATAAATTATCTATATTAATAAATCTATAGTTATGTCTGTACATGTAATATTCGTCTCAAATTTCCCGATGGACATCCGATTCCGATTCTGATCATATTTTATATAAGGGAAGGATACTTCATTCCATAATTGATAGGTTATAAGAATCGTCAACAATACATTTAGGCATCGTAAAAAAAGTAGTACTTACTTAAAGATTTTAATGAAATTTTGTGCACGAGAGGTATAATATGTTATTTCTCAAGCGATAGACTATAAGAATTGTTAAAAATATGAGTAAAATTAAAATTACGGAATGTAAATAATTAGTGCGTAACATACGCATATGGAGCCGCGAGCACACCGATAGTTCTCTAAATGGTCCTCTATAAAACGAAACCCATACCCATACTTATTTTAAATCTCAACGTCTGTCTGTGTGTGTGTCCGTTTATGTTTTTTGTGCACGAGATAATCACTTATCCGGTTTACATGGTTTTTTATTCATAGCTATGCTATCTGGCCAGGTTATAGGATATAATTTGTTACATAATGTAACGTACGAATTATACAGTGAAGGTAATGCTGAATCAATTCGGAAAAAATACACTTTTGGGACATTTAAATGGCCGACGCTGAGTAAACCATCAGAAAAATATGAAATTAATGTACTACATAATTGTAGATCTTTTTAATATCTACAAAAGTTAACAATAGCTTATGTCTATCTTCAAAGGATCAACCACAATAAATATTTTTGTTTTTAAAATAACCGGTAGGCCACCGCCGTATGTGGCGGGGTCAGTGTGACGAAGGCGATACGACTGTCGCCGATGTCCAAAGGCACCAACGCGTCATTGACGTCACGATATAGATGAAGCATCGGTGGCGCTATATATACACTTAAAGTAAAACAACAATACAATATGTAGGTACCTACTGCATTTAATATGATTTTTAGGGTTCCGAAGTCAAATGGAACCGTCTGACCGCGGCTTAGCTCAGATATTCATAGTACTACAAAGCTGTCGTTTGATATGGTTTTATACATATAAATCACGCTTGAAAAATAAATTTTGTTTGAGACCTCCCGAACTCCCCTATACGTAAACTGGGAATGATTTCTCGTCTATCACATCGTGTGAGGTGTCGTTGAATAGATCGTTCAAAAAATTTAGGGGTGAAAACCATTTTTCGATTCAAATATCCGTTTGCGAAATACTATGCTTTAAAATGCTATTTTTTGTTAGAGTCAAGTGTCTCCCCCTCTGCCAGCTAAATGGTTGTTTTTGGATATGTGAAAAAAATCATGGTAGTAGGATATATAATGAATTAAAAAGGAAAACTATCAGTAGGCTTTACAAGTTAACGAGTAATATTTAATCAACTTATAAAATGTATTTGAAGAAGTAAGTTCATACAAATACAATTGAAAACAACTTAAAGACCCCTCTCTAAAGGATGATTCGCGTTACACCAAGCCGGGCTCCGGCCGGTACACGGTCAAACATGGGCGTCGGCTGGGATACGGTCAAACATCTGTAGTATACTTTTGTATGAAATAATTCATGCTACACCGGGCCGGGACACGATCAAACATCTATAGTATCTTTTGTATGAAGTAATTCATGCTGCACTGCACCGGACTGGGGCTGGGCTGCATATTGTGACGGGCAACTACGGAACACTACACTGCGCGTGTCCCGACACGCACTTGGCAATTTTTTTATGATTACATCGCATTGTGCGATAAGTAAAGGTTTTTAGATGTTTGGTTAGCCTTATATTATGCTATCTTAGTATTATCGTCCTCAGAGACATTTTATTATTAAACTTTAGGAATATTTAACGCTACGTAACAGAGATTTTTTATTACGATTCGAAGTTTTTATTACAGCATGGGCTATTTGTAAAGATTTTTATGTCACTTTTAGAACTTCCAAAGTCATTGGTTATGATATCTTTAGTAAGCATATACGAATAGAAGTCAAGTGCCACTGATGTGGTAATATTATCAATAGTTTCTTGAATAAAAAATAATAATATAATGTTTTTAAATTAATTATTTTAGTTAAGTAGTCGATATTTAGGCAATGAAGTCGAAACTTTATTTTTTGCGGCTATTAGGTAGTAGACCCTTACATATGAAATTGTTTTGAACTGGCCACCTTGATCTCAAATATCTGGCTTTGAGTTAGGAATTTCAAATCTATTTCAAATTTAGGCTTGTGTATTTGTGTTTCGAATTTAGTGATTCATTTGTTTTCGCATCATTTGATTTTTCTTTCACATTTTCTTATCACACAATGGAAAACTTAAAATATCGTGTTATTTACGAATATGAATTCCACCATGGCATCAGCGCTGCAGAAACAGCTCGAAGGATTAATGATGTGTATGGGGAAGCTACTGTAAAAGAAAGCACAGTACGTTTTTACGCTCATCACAGTGGTTGAACCCAGGAGAACCAGCCAAATCCTGTCCCAAGCGAAAGTTGACACAGAAAAAGTTACGGGTGAGTGTTTGGTGGACCAGTACTGGTGTCATACACTACAGCTTCCTAAGATCTGGCCAGACGATAACGGCAGATCTCTATTATCAACAATTGCAAACCATGATGGAAAAGCTAGCTGTTAAGCAACCGACACTGGTCAATCTTTCTAGCCCACTGCTGCTTCAGGACTACACTAGACCCCATACTTCACGACAGACGTTCGCTAAATTAGAGAGACTGCGGTTGGAATGTCTCCAACACCCACCATACTCACCGGCCTTGCTCCAATAGATTACCACTTTTTTTTCGGAATTTGAACAATTTCTTACAAGTAAAACAAAATTTAATTCCGATGAGGCTATCTAAAACCGCCTTCAAATATTTAATTGATTCTCGCTCCCACAAATTCCGCATTGCAATCAATGAACTACCTATAAAATGGCGAAAGCGCGTAGATACTAATGGTACATACTTCGATTGATTAAATGTATAATTTCATAATATTTTTGTCGTTTTACTTTTTCCATATAAAACGCTAATTTCATATGTAAGGACCTATTATATATAATAATAATTAAAACAGGTATCATATATGCAGATTATATGTGTAGGTATTAAATTTAAGAAGCAGATACAATGAATTTTGGGTGTTAACCCATTTTTAAAAACTACTAAATTTTTTTAACACACAAGAAATCAGTTTTTTTTATACCTCGCGTAGGTAGATGGTTTTTTACATGACCGGTATTTGATATACCCTATTACTACCGTAGTATTAAATTTGTAAGTTGTGCGAAATACTTACTACCTATCAATTTCTAGCAAACAATTTTATATAATAGGTATTACTTCCTCTTTTTCCTAACTTGGCAACCGGTCCTCTGGAATTTAGTTTCCAGTGTTATAACGATTTCAGAATCCTAACAAGATGGTGGCTCTCTCGTTAGAACTTTCTAGGGAGTTTTTGTGGCATCACAAATTCATGATCCAAATTATTATTTCCAATCCACTTTACTTGTGCACAATAACCAAGCTTTATTACGCAAAACACCACCTGTATTACAGTTTGAGATCCCGCCAAAAAATCCATAATAGGTATTTATAAAAACTTTTTCTCAAATCTGTGATAAAAATAAAGCAAATAACTTCAGACAAATGTTGCTGGGCAACTATTTGACATATTCTAAAATTTGTCGATTTATTTTAGATTGAGTAATTTGGTGTAAATTTTGAAAATGAGAAGTAACGTGTTGGCTTTGCGAAGGTCTGTAAGCATATTAATAAATAGAAAATATGCAACTAAAGAACGTAAGTAATACTTATTGTAAAATGTACTTAGCACGTATTGTCGCTCACATTCACTTTTAAATTAATGACTGCTCATCAACCATATTTTTTCCATGCAAATCTCATAAAATGATATACAATCCATGACCTTCCTTTAAAACTGGCCACACACGATGCGGTCTGGTGTACCTGTATATTGGAATAACCTGTACAGTTTTTTTAACCTGCGCAAACTTGGTACGATCCTCCGGTATGTACGCGTGTTTCTTCCTACCTCCCAGAAGGCACGAGACATGCATACATGTATAGTCAGTTAGCTAGTTAGGATAGGAATTAGCTAGATGGCGATGGTTGCATATAAGGTAACAGCCCAAGCCAAAGTCGGTCACTTTGGCACCCTTGCGCTTGTTGCCCTTTTTCTCGGTTGAGTACCTTAAGCGCTCGTCGACAAACCCGATGAAACTTTTAAGGCCTCCAGGCCAACAGTATAGTCAGTTCGAAAAATAAAACCTGCGCAAACGACCAGTTAATAATCAAATAACAATTTTTTTTGTGACATCATACGATGAACCAGTGTGATCAACGTGCACAGCTAAACCTCTGCGGTAGACTATAGCGTTTATGGCGGGCATTAGAAAATCACTCAGACTCGGCAAGATTCGCCGAACGCAAGACTTAGGGTCTATCGTCTGCGCTTTCCAGAGAACATTCTTAGTTGAAATCATCGCTTAAAACTTTTTATGTTCTCCTTTTGATTTTTATCAGATCGTTGTGACGCTCATATGAATGAGTTACCGGTACCGTGCGGACCTTGGGACCAGTGGTATAAAGACAGACAGAGCTATTACAACAAGGTCTTGGCGTTCGGTGCGATTTGGTAAGTAATTTGTAATATGCAGTAGCGGATAAAAATAATCGCACCCGTACTCAATATGGTTTAAAACTTTAAGTATGGAATCGTGATTGAAGAAAGTGAACGAAAATTGTCTATCAACCAAAACTGATTTCTGGTGGTGAAATTTTTTTTGCTCCCCAACCTTTTCTGTCCTGGCAACACTAGTGAAATGCTTAATTTGCTTTTAATTTAATGATCTACTATTAGTATAACTTCTCTAAATATCATCTTCGAACACACCTACCTACTTCGTTTGTAATTTTGTATATCGTAAGCAATAAACAGTTTCAACGCAAATAAAATAATATTTCAACAGGTTTCTCTTTTCATTTGGAATGATGATATATACGGGAAGTTTATACTTAAACTGGGGTCCACCGGCGCAACCAGGCCCACCCAGCGATATGGTTGAAGAATGCGATGATTTAGACTCGTAAACTAGATTTTAATGTTATGAATTAAATATTTTGAAACTGAAATGTTCTTGTTTTTTTTT
Source organism: Saturnia pavonia (assembly GCA_947532125.1). Taxonomy (NCBI): domain Eukaryota; kingdom Metazoa; phylum Arthropoda; class Insecta; order Lepidoptera; family Saturniidae; genus Saturnia; species Saturnia pavonia. The sequence goes on from OX383903.1 coordinate 12,653,050, forward strand.
CAAGCTCCTAATAAAGATAGTAAGTATTAAAGTCAAACCGCATACTTAATAGCTGCACGGCGCGGCGCGTCGTTATAGCGGAACGGCGCAATACTTACCTAAAGGCACTTATACTGTAGCGACGCGAAAGAATTTTCAGTTGTTGTTTAATTTGACTAACATAATAGACGAATTAAGTGAAGAAGTCATTGGTGGTGGCTTTATTGTGAGAAGCAGCAGAAAAGTCATAAGAAAAAAGCATTCCAAAGGTGCCTGCTCAATTTCATACTTATTTAAGAACTAGCTGTGGCCGCGGTTCCGATTTCGTGGACTACTACAAAAGGTTTTTTAATTATTTGTGCGGAACCCTAATTATTTTTCTATAATATAAAAGTAGCCTAAGTTATGCCCTATAACGTCAGCTATCTACCAGTGAGTCCCGTCAAAATCGGCCGAACCTTTTCGGAGATTACCCGGAACAAACAGACAGACATACAGAGAGACAGACAATAATTTTTTAAATGGGATTTTTGTATCGTGTACCTATACTTTTATATGGCATTTAGTAAAAACCTGTTATATTGACATTACAAACAGACACTTCAATTGTGAAGCTGATTTTAAAGTATGTATATTTCGGGATATCACTTATAACAGATATTAATTTTTCCTCATCCATCGTGTGTTCGTCTCTAACTTGCGAGTTGAACGTGAATCAAGGAATTTACTTATACCTCGCCGTATGACGTGAACTTGCGCCGCTCCGCTCCGCTGCCGCTGCCGCGTCACTCCAGTAGATACTGTTTTGCTCGTATAACACCAGTTTAAGTAGTTTACAAAATTTAACTTTTTTTCTGTGGACGTGAATTTTATGCGTGATAATGTTCACTTATGACCTATTTAAAATTTTTCAGCTACAGACGTACTGTAAACATAATCAATAGAAATAATAATTATTTTTCGTGCCGTGCTACTCCGCTGCAGCGACGCGCCGGGTCGCTACAGTGCGGTTTGACCTTTAGGTATCTCTCTTGCCCACATTAAATTACTAGAGAAGTTTGTAAAGGTATTTTGTAAATGGATGTACCTATTTCAATTTATTTATGGTGTCGGTTAGGTGCTTTTACGAGTGACCAAGCCAGGCGAAGGAGAGGGAAGACGTAGGATGAAGGAAATAGACGAGGCGAGGAGCAAGATGAGAGATGTGATTTAGTTTTGAGAGTAGCCGCGAAGCGCTATCATTACTCCATTATTGAATTAGTAGCTGTACCCCGCGGTTTCACTTACGTATACTTTAATTTATTTGATGATTTATAATACTTCAGTATAGAGAATATTTTTAAAAGGCGGCCAGGATTTTGCGTCACAATTCACAAGGCTCGCTCGCGCCACTACATTATAGTCATAGACCCGAGCCGAGTGTTGAATTATTATAATTTTACATTATCTTCCAAACTATTTGTCCAAACAACATGCTATAAGGGGCAAAGCTTATCTACATAAAATTGTCTTGATGGTGAAGTAACTTTCGCTCGTAAGGATTAATATGTCATGCCTAATAATAAAAATATTCATACATCGCTTACAATTTTCAATAAAAATATAAAATCAAAATACCTTATTGTGGCTTATGTATAAGAGATAATCATATAGTATCGCGGACTTTTTTTAGATGTACTAAGGAGCAATATTTTTGTAGAACATTGTATTTACGTATCACTAACCATTACAATAGCGTACGCGGATAAAGCAGTTAGAGTGCGCTATTTCTTCCGACTTTCTTAACAAAAATAAATATTTAAGACTAGCTGAGATGTGTAACCTAATGCTAGATAGCTTATATTATTCCTCGTGACTGGTAGTTTCAGAGATTAGCGTGTTTAAACAATCGAACAAAAAACCCTTCTGCTTTATTATATAAGTCGAATGATTGAAACTCTTGTTTGAACCCAAATTAGAAGATACTTCATTGACTCTCCTCGAATATGACACCATTGTTGAGTGCTACGTGACATCATACGATCTGTACGGCCCGTTCACACGTACATTCGTTATTCATAGCGATTGACGTACGATAATATAGTTGTATTCTTTAGTCTGAGCATTGGGCGTATTCGTGAGCGTGTGAAGTTGTGAATACAGCCATAAGATATTAGTTACTAATGAAAAAATAAAAACGAATTTTACCAAACCACGATTAGTAAAAGATTACGATTCGTCGATGTGAGAATGAGCTGTTATACGCGATGCTCCTATACAAATACAGGGAGATGAGTGATAGACCCATTTTTGTTCTGTATTCGTATAGAAACGTTACTCACTCTACGTGTCAGTGTGACCCGTATTATGTGAAGTGGTTATGAACAATTCATTGTGTGTTTACGAAAAGCCAAGGACCTCTTACTGGACAGAAGTCATCGCAAAATTTATCTTGCACATATCAAATTTAGGTTATACCCCACCATTGGACATAACACAATAGTAATTTATTCGTTCTTATAGGTAAGAAACATTAAAAAACAACATGTGATAAATATTTTTATTACTTCATTCAAACGTCAGTGAATTTTATGCATCATCAATCACAAAACATCTTCGACACAATACCAATTATTGTTTTAAACTAAAAACAGATTACATTTAAAATTCTTTATATATATAAACTATGAGTTATCTACTTTCGGGTTTGGGTTTCGGGGGCTTGAACGATTGTATTTTTTTCTTTTTCTTCTCCTTACTCGTCGACTGGAAGCTCTTCCAACTGTCGACGCGGTTTTGTCGAGATTCCTGAATTGTGTTAATTTTAATTATGATTACACATACATATACCAAACAAATTTCACTTCTTTTATTACTAACAAAATGTAAATAGTGTTTAGTGTACTGTTTTACAGTATTTTGCTGTGGAGTTAAGCAGCTGAGGTAGACATCATATTCATATTGCAAAAGCAGGTAATTCGAGCAAAACTGTATATCTTGACTTTGCCCTCCCAATTTACTCTTGATAGTTTAATGTATATAAGCGCGATAATAATATATAAGAATTTCACTAAGGAGTTTCACACTACGAGAATAAATAAGTTAGATGATCGAACCTTGGAGGCACTTTTTGTCAATACATTTGCCTCACTTTAATAGTAAAGAGAAAATGAGATGAAAGATGTAGTTCTAATTTTCACCACGCGAACGTGACGACATTTGCAAATTCGCGTCATTTTCATGTTAGAAACGTCAAAGATTGTTGCGACTTTCCGACTGATATTTATAAACAAAATAATAATATGAGTTCAAGCGAGGAATCCGATATTAATATGGTATCTACTCCACCTGATATCATGAATGAGGCGCAAATTGCAAGTAAAGTTTCCAAGGGTGACCAATCTGTATAATTTTATATTTGCTATTAAAAATAATGTAATGAAAAAGTTTGATTCATTACCTATTGTACTGTTTTCTCGCAAATGTGTTGAAAAACATTGTATGACACGCATACGGTATTGGTTTTTACAAACCAACTTCCTGCACTAGTATCATAAATAACTATTTTTATATCCCATACTGAGATACCGGGCTTAAAATCAATAAAAAATATCTTATGTAATACTTAAACATTTACTATAAGGATAATTAGATTACCACGAAGCCCACAACCTATACAAGATTTGTTTAAGATTCGGGTTTCATCCCGGTATTTTCCTTCACCGACAACTAATAGTCTCACCGAAAAGTTCAAATTCCATGAACACTGATTCTGATCGGTTCAGTTCTGGCATGGAGCCCTTGAGTCAAGCAGCCGCTCGCGCGATACAGTGACTCTACATTCACTAGCTATCACACATGACACTGCATTATACACACATGCACAACACACACAGGTACATAGGTACATAGGTTCTGTAAGGGACCTTTTTTTTTCTTTTTTTGCCTAGTTAGAATAGACAAAAATTTTCAGACCACTAAATACACATACACATGTTCCTTCCCTCCTCCCAGGGGGCAGAAACATGTATATATGTATAGTTAGTTTAGATCGAATTACGGATAGGGAATTAGTCAGATCGCGACTTAATTGCATACGCGCAACAGTCCGAGCCGAGGTCCGGCCACTTTGGCACCCTCGGATGTTGTTGCTTAGCTTTCGTGGCTGAGTGCCCTAAGCGCTCGCCCCCAAGCCCGGTAAAGCTGTAAAAGCCGTAAAGGCTCCAGGGCCCCTCAGGCTAACAGAGTAGTCAGTTCGAAAAAAAAAAGGTTCAGTTCTAATAATAATAAAATCATAGTAACGTACTTCAAAATTTTTCGCCCATTCCTTTTCAAGGGACATTTGCTCCTCTTGCTCTATTTCGGCCTCACGTTTTCGTTTCCGTTCCTCCATGTCGCGCACTTCCAGGTGTTGCCGTTTCCGTTCCATGTCGGCGAACAACTACGAAACCAGATAAACACATATTTCTACAACTTCTACTCACGTCAACTACTAAATTCGTGATAATGTACTTTTTTATCCAATTTTAAACAAGCGGTAATTGTGGTTTAAATTAAGTGGCACTTATATATATGGTTTTACAGTTTTTTTACTCATTTCTATTCTAAACAATTATCAAAATACTAGCTGTGCCCGCGGATTCAACCGCGTATAATTTAAAAGAACTCGCCGATTAACGAATTTATAATACTTCAGTATAAACAATATCTTTATCGGGCGGCCAGGGTTATGCGTCACAACTCACGCACTACATCTATATATGGCCCGAGCTGAATGTCGACTTATTTTAGTTTTACATTATCTCCCAAACTATTCGTTCAAGTAACATGCTATAAAGTGCAATATTGATCTGCATAAAATTGTCTTGAAGATGAAGTAACTTTCGTTCGTAAGGAAAAATATGCCATGCCTAATAATAATGCTCATAAATCACTTTTCAATTTTCAGTAAAATAGATCACAAAATACCTTGTTGTGGCTTATGTATAAGAGATAGGGATAATACTACCCGCGTAAAATTTTCTTTAAAATAGATTGTTCATTCAAAATATATGATTTCTGAATGTGTTATTATGACGATTCTTATAACCGATTCTAACAATTATAAATGAAAAGCATTTCCCGTGTACAAGATTTCACAAAATACGGCTGGGAAAAAAAACAATTGAAATTTTTTTACATTTAAAAAAATACTATCGACTATTCTTATGCCCTATCAAAGATGAAATGACGTATGCTTCCCGTGTACGAAATTTCGTCAAAATCGGATAACAATGAATAAAAATCTCTTGTTTTTACAATTTCTAAAAGTATTCTTGAGAATTCTTATAGCCTATCAATTGACCAGTGACTTAAACTTTCTGTGTACAAAATTTTATAACAATCAGTCAAGCCGTTTTTCAGTTATATTTAAATAGTCATGCAAAAATTATTTTCACCAAACAAACTTTCAACCCCTATATATACACCTTTTAGTGATCAATTTTGATAAATGCTGATATGTGTGTTTCATTATTTTTTATTAAAGAGTCTTATTGGGTACAAAATTTCAAATCAAAAGACGAATGTTTTTTCACCCACTGCATACAAAATATCAACCCCAATTTTACACCTTTAGGGGTTGATTTTTCCAAAATCCGTTCTTCGTGAGCGTCTACATTGCGAAAGGAGTAACTGTGCTAAATTTCAAGTTCATTGGAGTTAATAGATATCGTGATGATTGATATTTCGTTTTTAAATATAGAAGAATATAAGACTAATATGACTGCAATTTTAAGTAGAATGAAGGATATCGATATTCAAATCAGTCAATATTAAAAAATCTGCAATTTTAATTGTTTGAAAGCGCTAATCTCTGGAACCACTAGTCAGATTTAAAAAAAAAACTTGCATGTTTAGACTATTTATTGAGCGACGTTGATAGGCTGTTTAACTTCAAGCTACGTCTGTAAGAAGCGGAGCAGGAACCATGAACGTCAGGCAATCTGGCAAGGAGTAGGCAAGTATGGGAAATAAGAACAACGATAGGCTTCACAAGTGCGTTGGTGGAGAGTAGTTGATCGAATAAACTTAACACGGGTAAAACCACGGGGCACAGCAAACGATTATACAATTTTCATTTACTCTATGTACTTTTAACTAAAATAATTAATTAATATTAATGTTAAGCAGTCTTAACAAAAAAAAATTTCAATTGAGTATTGTCAATGATTTAATACACTGGTAATATTATTAATGATGTATCGCACCAGTTGAATGTTACTTAGAAAGTGTCTCATACCTTCATTGTCATTACGTAGATAGCGTGTTTATACTTAATCGGGTCATCTTCTGGTACACCTTCTGCGCCGCGGTTCTCTTTCTTCATCTTCTTACGTTTCTGTTCTATCTGAAAACATAAAAGAATAAAACTATTCAAATTAAACACAATACAGCTCGATACGTAACGATAAATTCTGTATGCGCAGTCTCACGAGGCACAGCTACTGGTATCAAATGTTAAGATACACAAGTTATTGTTTGTAAAAAAGAATATGAAGAAATAAATACAAATTAATATAAGGTAATTAATAATCAATATAAATAGAATAATTGGGGTGTAGCCGGTTGTGCGCGCATCACGCAAAAACTACAGGACAGATCAATTTTTTCTTGTTTACTCCTTAGATCAGTGATTCTCAACCTTTTTTTTGTTGCGGCACATATTTAACGATTTCAAAATTTGGCGGCACACAAAGAAAAAGATAAAAATTATTTACTTACTACAACACACTGCATAAATAAATTTGGCGGCACACTTGAAATTTGGCGGGACACAAAAGTGCCGCTGCACAGTGGTTGAGAATCACTGCCTTAGATAATTGGTCTTTACAAAAAAAAAAAACGATATATTCATTCAATAAAATGTTACACGTACACGCGAGCGGAGCCGCGGGCACAACTAGTCTATATATATACAATGATTGCGATTTTCAATTGGGCGCGATAGATTTTGATTTTTTTTTTGTTCTACTCCATACATAGCCTCCGTTCCTTATAAAAAAAATTGATTTGATTGATTGAGAGTCCTCTATAAGCAAACGTGTTGTGCAGACCATATTTAAGTATGATAAAGCAAGAAGAGGAGATATACTTTATGGTTTAACCTAATAAATTTCTTTCTTCACTTTGTTGGTTTATATTAGACAGAAAAATTGAACGAAATTTACAATAATTAGTATGTGTCATATTATATTTAGTACTATTAATAAACAAAAAAAGATCATTTCAGCCCATCAAATAGACTGAGAGATAAACAAATATTGAGAAAAGTTATAGCAATAATGAAGGGTAAATACCCTGGGAACCAAAACAAACAAAAAAAAATTGTTATAATTATTTTTTAGCTTTCCATCTTGTTGGTTCACGTATTCCAAATGAATAGACATTTTGAGAGAAAATGCGTTTAGTCCATACAAAAATGTCGAACTGGTGGTGATGTAGCAGATGTTTGTTGGTGGGCAGCCGACGCGCCAGGTCACGTACTAAAGCACCGCATTATTGTTTTAACCCTGGTTATTATCATTAGGGCCATTTCCATAATCCTATGCTTTTTGTTTTGACTAAGCCTTCTAAAATTGCCAACTTATACCATTGTTTTTAGACATCCAGTAAAAAATTTGATGAATATAAATAATTTTATATATAGGCATAGCGAAATACTTCCCCATATATTAATCTAAAAAAATCTGTTTGGTTTTAAAGGATAAAACAGAGGAATTTAAATTTATGTTTTCAATATTACATAGGTATAATTAGCCCAAACAGCAAGTATCTCTAACACTATCCAGTTGATACGTCGTTGTTTAAGCACAGAGTAACAGCAACCAATTCTATTATATATATTAAATGTCTTGGCAACCATGTCTCCCCTGAACAACTACTTTCCCACAGCTCTAAGAATAATAAAGCAAACATAATATTAACCATATGATCTGTCCGTTCTTTCGCCTCTTCATAAATATCCAAACATTTTTTTCTAGTATCATCATTCTCCAATGTTTTCCATGCTCTGTTCACAATCTCAAAGGCTTGCTGTGCTTTTTCTGAATTATCCTGAAATTAAAACAAAAATTTGCAATAATAAACTGTTCAAAAAAAAAAAACAACAGCCAACTGTGTGTCTGGCCATACGCTGTGTAGGGTTCCATAGTTGCCCGTCATAATATGCACACTTAGAAGGGGGCTTTACATAATTTTCAATAGAATTTGTAGGAAATATTCAATATTGTTTACTTCTTCAAGTACATTTTATATGTTGGGTGATTATTACTTATTAACTTGTAAAGCCTACTTAGCTGTGATAGTTTTCCTTTTAAATAAATTATATATTTTTTCACATATCCATCTGCCGAACATTTTTTCACATCTCCAAAAACAACCATTTACCTGTCAACGGGGGGAAACTTGTCTCTAAATAAATTAGCATTTTAAAGCTTAATATTTCACAAATGGATTCCTGAATCGAAAAATGGTTTTCACACACCCGCAATATCTTTGAACTACCTATCAAACGAAACTCCGCGCCATGAGATAGACGAGAAAAAAAACACTTAATGTATAGAAGAGGTAACATACATTTTTACCTCTTTGTCAGCGTGATTAATATGTACACCCATACCAAATTACAACTTTCAAGTACTAAGAACATCTGAGCTAAGTCACGGACAGACAGACGACGGTGAGACTTTACAGTCTCTTACGGGTTGCTTGTTGACTTCGGAACCCTAAAAATAAGTCCTTTATCCCACTTTTTTAACAAAAAATTATAAATTCTATTATGTCTTTCTTATGCCTGACATAATGAAATATCATTATGTTGAAATTCTGGTTTATAAATAATTACTGACACTTTTTTTCTCTTTGTTTATTGTACTAAACTTTTTATAAGATTTTTGAAGAGACCCCGAGCTAGTCGAATCTTGTAATGCATCCACTATTTCTTTTATCCTTACCTACTCCATGGTGTCTCAGCTGGTCTCACGGTTTCATCCAATCTGTGGATAAAAAGGAAATGTTGACGGACATAACCGCCTGAAGGAATGGAAACCTTAATATAAGATAATTCAGATTTATTAAGAATTTTGTAGAAATTACTTTCAATTTATTATTAGAACTTAAAGTAAATTTAATCATTACTTAGTAGTAACTCATTCTAGCTCATATTAATTTTTATTCAGGATTGTAACATTTACTTATAGATATAATTTGTAACTAGTGAACAATAAATAAATATGAATTAAATCTATGCTTTCAAAATAATAAGAAATATTCGTACTCAAAGAAATTTTAGAACTAATTTTTGATAGTTGCCGAAACATAAACACATTAGGTTTATGCCACTATATAACTGATCCATATTTTAAATTGGATAATCAAGTTTTGTTGCTTACCATATTCTTATCCGGATGGACAAGAATAGACAACCTTCTATACTTCTTTTTGATTTCATCAAGTGTTGCATCAGGCTCGACTTGTAATACCTCAAAGGGATTAAGATTGAAGTAAGTGGAACCAGGACGAAGTAATCTATCTATTTGTTGTACAGGAGTCAAAACGGAATCTCGTTTTTCTATTTCTTTTACCTGTAATTATACAGTACAAAAGAACTATGTTAAAAAACTCTTAAACTCAAACAAGGAATTGTTTAAATTGATAAAAAATATTACGATCATTTTTACTTAGGATATAATTTCAAAATATTATTGACAGTACTGACATTGATTTTAACCTTCTTGAGTCAGGTTTAATCTAGTATAGTCACCTTTTGTTTGTGCATTCACCCTTTACATGTCAATTCCTCTTAAGCAAAGTACTTAGATGTGATAATAAATAATGTAGTCATAAAGTTATCAAGTAATATGCTTGAGTTTGGCTGGTTTGAATTAAATTAATTCTAAAAATAAAAATGTTGAAAAAAATTGTGAAAAAATTGTCAGATACAGTTGCTATTATTTCATTACTGAAGTATTTTCAAACAACACCCAGTTCCACAGCTGTTACCGACATTCAAAATAAGTAAAATCCCTTTGGAAAGAATAATGAAAAATAACCTAGGTAAATATTTCAGCCCAATGGAATCTAAACATGTTTGATATTCATTGCTGTATAGCGAAAAACGGCGCGATAATCGTCTCAATGAAAGTGATAAAAGCATGGAAACTTTACATTTTTAGCTTTTGTTTATGTTCACATAAGATATTAGTTAAATACAAGCACTATACACTTATGCACTAAATTTTAACATACCTCTGTGTAAAACTCATCGAATGAATCCACCTTGTCTGATGTTGTCGAAGACATTGTGTACTTTCTGTAGTTTAAAACATTGATAATAATCTATCAATTCTACGCAAATTAACGAATAACAAAATATACATGAAATAACGAGCTATGGCAATATGGTAGTGATGTTGGTAATCAATTATCAATAGAATTTTATCGATTACTTAAATAGTTAGTCATAATCGGGTCGCGAGGGGCTGCAAAAGCGGCACTTGTGAATGTACATGACAGCTACAGGCATGTCAGTTGTCCGTAAGTTTTGCTAATAATTCATCATTTTTTTCTGGTACATTCTTAAATGCTTTCTGTAACCATCTACATATTCTTGTTGTATTTCTGTAAGCACATAACTACTTGCTCCAAAAATTTTCCTTCTGCCAATCCAATCTTTAACCCAAATCCGCTTTCTTTTTCTCATTAATTTAGCCACACATTCTATTGCTAGTAGCTATACGATACTATTTAATTCACTTCGAATGTTCTCCATTGCGAAAAAGCGTGAGACTGACATATACTGTCTTGTGAACTGGCTTGTGTATACGTCTTGCAAATACAGGTATACAAATAAGGAACTAATATAAAGGACGCAAATTACTTGCAAGTTTAACTTGCAAATGTATCCACAGTTACTTCTGCATGCCGTTAACTAGCATACATGGTACTGTTCCGTTTTACAGGTTTGACAGTTTAACAGGCTATCAAATTTCTTAACGAGCGAATAGATGTTTTCACGTAAAACATGGCTTTTAATGTGTTTATACATACTATAAATCTATATAGAAAACAATAAATGTGAATGACCCTCATTCTCCCTCAAATATCTATATAAATAGTTAACATAAGTTCCGTAGGTTGCGTACTTTGGTGACTTAATAATTATTGATTGTTTTATCCCAACTATCGATTAAATGATAGTACTAATGACTATCGATAATTGATAGTATACAACGGTACTGAGAACAGTGAGTAGGTACTGACCACAGAGCAGAGTTACTACTAACATATAGGTATAGAAAATTTAATGCATCACTGCTATTTTTCATATGAAAACAAATATAATGTGTCACCTGCTATGTTGAATCCAAAATACCTGCTACATATAATAAAGTATGTGCTTACTTGACTTAAATAAAATTCGAGAATTATAGGGTAAATTATACACATTCATTACACTGAATTAAAAATTGCAAAATTAATACTCATCGCATATACCGCACGATCATATAAATTCACTTCACTAAAATATACATCCAAAAATTCATACATATTTCATACGTATTAATTCATACGTCTGTAATATATCGTACCATTAAATAAATTCACTTCACTTCATAGCAAATCGCAGAATTCATACGCCTGTAATATATCGCACCACAATATGAATTCACTTCACTTCATAGTAAATCGCAGAATTCATACGAATTTCATATGTCGCACGATCGTATGATTTCACTTTACTACATAACAAATACCCTATTGAAGAATTATAGGCCCATCTCACTTTTGAGCCATGTTTATAAGCTGTTTTCGAGAGTTATTACGAACTGTCTCGCTTGCAAGTTTGACGACTTCCAGCCTCCCGAACAAGCCGATTTCCAAAAGGGCTTCAGTACCGTAGACCACATACACGCATTACGGCAGGTTATACAGAAGACCGAAGAGTATAACCTACCCCTTTGTTTAGCGTTTGTGGACTACGAGAAAGCCTTCGATTCGATTGAGACCTGGGCTGTATTACAGTCTCTCCAGCGGTGCCAAGTTGACTACCGGTACATCGAAGTGTTGAAGTGTTTGTATGAAAACGCCACCATGTCAGTTCGACTGCAGGATCAGAACTCGAAACCTATCCTGTTGCGGCGGGGAGTCAGACAAGGAGATGTTATCTCTCCTAAACTGTTCACCGCTGCACTGGAAGATGTTTTCAAGGTTCTGGACTGGGAAGGACTAGGCATCAACATAAACGGCGAGTACATCACCCACCTTCGGTTTGCCGACGACATAGTAGTCTTGGCTGAGACCATGGAGGACCTCCGTACGATGCTCGATGACTTCAGTAAAGCCTCTGAACGAGTTCGTCTTAGAATGAACATGGACAAGACGAAGATTATGTCGAACGTCCATGTAGCGCCAACTCCCGTGAAGATCAGAGACTATACGCTTGAAATTGTTGAAGATTATGTTTACCTGGGACACACTATCCAGTTAGGTAGATCCAATTTCGAGAAAGAGGTCAATCGTCGAATCCAACTCGGCTGGGCTGCGTTTGGGAAGCTACGTAACATATTCTCGTCCAAGATACCGCAGTGTCTCAAGACGAAAGTCTTTGACCAGTGTGTGTTGCCAGTGATTACATATGGTGCTGAGACGTGGTCGCTAACTATGGGCCTTATAAGAAATCTCAAAGTCACTCAAAGGGCAATGGAGAGGGCTATGCTCGGAGTTTCTCTGCGTGATCGAATCAGAAATGAGGAGATCCGCAGGAGAACCAAAGTCACCGACATAGCCCGAAGAATAGCTAGACTTAAGTGGCAGTGGGCTGGCCACGTAGCTCGTAGAACGGATGGCCGATGGGGTCAAAGAGTCCTCGAGAGGCGGCCACGTACCGGAAGACGCAGCGTGGGCAGACCCGCCACAAGGTGGTCCGACGACCTGGTAAAGGTTGCGGGAAGCCGCTGGATGCTGGCAGCACAGGACCGGTCGTTGTGGCGAACTTTGGGGGAGGCCTATGTCCAGCAGTGGACGTCTTTCGGCTGAAATGATTTTGACGATGACATAACAAATGGCAGAAATCGCAATATCGCAGTTTTATCACTTCGTTTCATTCAATCACTTCACTTCTTTGATCTTTCCATCGTGTGATGACAAAACTATGAGTAATGAGTAAATCTGTCGAGTGAAATTATAAATAAGACAGTGAATCTTATTCTCACTACTCTCAGACTTTAATTTATTTGGAGTGTTTTATATGTCACTTAAGCAAAAATAAAAAAATAGAGATAGTTCTTTTAACCCTTTAAGACCCTTTAACATTAGAAAGACTACAGTTGTCAAATAGACGATTACGTGAAGTAAAATGGGAATTTTTTTATAGGTATGCCTTGTTTAGACATAACCGTGGGATTAAGCAAAGAAAACCAAAAACATTAAACAGCCAAATACAACTTTATATATTTGTTGAAAAAAAATACAACTTAACAGCGTGCGCTCCGATTGTCGTATATCGCCATCTTATATTTCATTCATCCAACTCACTCATTCGTCCACTACTTTCATTCTCTCTTAAGTTCCATTTCCCACATAACACTATTTGACTTTAAATGTTTTGTAGTTTTATAATCCCTGCTTAAATATAAAGTTTATATCTTAATTAGTATTCGAAATACAATGAGTCATATCTACAAAGATCACAGTCGTTAAGTTGACGCAATACTCAGTTATCGTGTGCTTGAGGATACTTAGAAAATATTTGTTTATATTATTTATTCTGTTCTGTTTTGTTATTGTTGGATCAGTGTTGAAACTCTCAGTGGTGTGTAAGTTAGATAAATTTGTATTCGTTATAAATATTGTATTTTATAATGAAGAAAATCAATATGAGTGCGCGTAAATACATGTCCGACTTTTAAATAGAGAAACAATTGCAAAATCTTCGAGATCTACCTTATTCATAGTCTAAATCGTATGGAGAAGAAAGTGTTAATGCAGTTGAATTTGTTGATACGGCAGATACTGATTATGTATCAGCGACTAACAGCACATTGTTGTTGGACAGCTCAGATTCGAGGGAAGACATTTAAATAGAAACACCGTCTACGTCTAGTGTGGTTCCTAGTTGTCGCTGTATCAGATCGAGAAGCAGTCGTATAGGAGGTCGAGGCATGCGAGGTGGACTTTTTCTTCACGGCAATCGGCACCCCTGCTATAGGTGGTTCCTGATTGCAAGTGATGGAACCGAATGGAAGTGTGTAGCAGACAACCAAAGTACTATACAGATAGGTCAGCGCAGTGCTTAAAACATGTTTCGAGATTTTCCAGGCCCTTTATGCAAAGCGATTTGTTCAAGATGGTAAAGTGCTTACTGCTTGGCGCCTATACATTGACGAAGGTACTCTTCCACATATAAAGTTATGTACAGAAACGGAAGCACGTCAACGGACTAACGATGACACTTGGTTTATTACTTTAGATGAGCTTGATGCCTTTATTGCATTACTGTACGTCCGTGGCGTTTACAATGCTAGCCAGCTAGATTTAGATCTGATGTGGTCAAAATTTTGAGGACCACCTGCATTCCGCGAAACACTGAGCAATAAAAAATTTAAAGAAATTATGAAATATACCCGTTTTGACGTACGATCTTCAAGATCTTTGTGACGGAGAAATTCGCACTAGCATCAGTAATATATACCTGTTAAAAAATTGACTGGTGATGAACAATTATTTCCGTCTAAAACTCGAACTCGATGCCCTTTTACACAATACATAGCAAACAAACCTGACAAATTCGGCATAAAGTTTTTGCTCTTGGTTGATGTCGAGACCCAATATCTATGTAAAGGTTTTCCATATTTAGGCCGTGATGAAAACTGTACAAGTGAATCATTACCTTGAAACTGTTACAACCCTATACGAAAAAAGGACGCAATATAAATACAGATAATTTTTTACCTCCATAAAACTGGCAGATAAACCTGGAGCCAAGAAAACGAGCATTGTGGATACAATGAGGCGTGCAAGAAGTGAAATACCTTCGGTTTTAAAGTAATTCGTAACCCACGTTATAATTCCTTTATTTCGAAGACGGATACCAATACTTCCCTGACAATATATCAAGGTAAATCAAATGAAAACGATATAATTCTCAGTACAGTGTTGAAATTGGCACAGGCGAGAAGAAAATTCCTGAAATTATCGAATTTTATAATTCTACAAAAATTGATATTTTAGACCAAATGGCACGGAAATCCTCCGTGAAAACTGGTATTCGTAGATGGCCTATGCATATATTTTATAATGTTTTAGACATAGCTATCATAAATTCATGGATTATTAAGAGAGGAATTACTCATATCAATATTTCTCGGCATATTTTCATACCCCATCTTGTTTATGAGCTACGAGCAGAACATCGAAAAAAAATTCCGGGCCCGGGCATCCAATTTGCAAACCTGAATATGTAAATGAAATGATAGAAGAGACGAGGTAAAACAAAAGACGAACTTGTCAAATAAATACAAAAGAAACAAGACGTCTTACTTTTGTGATAGTTGTAAGAAATTAGTTTGTGGAAAATGTATCAAAACATACAAAAAAAAAACAAGCAATAGTAATGAAAAGTCGTGTTTTACTGTATTAATCATAACAACAATTTCATATGCAATGCAATTATTTAATATAAAAGGCTTAAAAGTGATAATAGTTGGCGCTACGAGTATTGTTATAGCTGCTTTATTACGTGACAATTGTTTTCGATTTAAAATTGTTAGTATTTAATTTGTAACATCCTAAATCAGCTGAGCTCGAACTATCGATCACTCGTACTGTGCATACAACAGTGCGTACTGCGTATGAAGTCTGGTTGTCTCTTACCACTAGGCTAATCCGACAACGACCACAATAATGAAAATCACGACTTGCATTAACCATATATAATGTAAATGTATCAATCTTATTTTCTCGTATGCTAAAAATCGTATAGATGTATGTGCTTGCCTCTTTTTAGTATCGCTTTTACGTTTCATCGCGTTTCAAATCAAAAAGTATTATAGATTTCACGAAAAAAAAAGGTCTTAATTTGTTGAAAATATGGAATTAATTTATCACTTGTGAAATAGCAGTGATAAAAAATATAATTTCATAGCTGTGCCAATTATTTTTAAATTACAATCATTTCCAAGCTTCATTTTATTTTCAACTTACCACTTACGTACTCTGTGCTACTTACTGATTGACTGTGTGATTGACTGACGTCGCGTGAGTCACGTTGTCATATACTTGTCGTTCATTGAATTTCTTAAAGTTCTGTAGGTATTGAGTATTCTGTGAGTAAAAATTTATAATTATATATTCTGTAGAAGTGTACGTAGTTGATTCTGTGAGTTGATTAAAAAAACAGGTAGGTTAGTTATGTACATAGATTAATGATTGGTCTCCGCTGCGTGTTAAGCTGCTCGAAGTACCATATATTGGACATAATTTTAGTTACATTTACGTTTTAGTTCACAAGATGTTTATTAGGAAATTGCATTCGTGTCCATGTAGATACTTAATTTCAAAGAAATTTATTTGTGTATTTTGTATATTGTAATTATTATTGGGGTTGAATTTAGAAGCGTTTTCAAATTGGGGGTTTATAGACATTTAGCCCCTGATTATAACTACCACTGTTATTAGAAGGTAATGTTTCGACAAAATGATTAAAAACATTTAGGTATAACCTCGAATCCCTAAAAATGTTATTTTCGAAACAAGAGCTGTGGAGTAAGACGCAAAATTCAGATTTTGCCATCGTACTAACACAAAATATCACTAATAAGACGTGTGATACCTAAGTTTAGTCATTAAACAGAAAATAAAAACTAAATGTCGAAATTTTTGATTTGTATTTGAAGCTTTGTCCTCTAATGTTCCGGTCTGGGAAGTTAAGGATGATTCTTTCATGTTACACCAAGCCAGGCGCTTGCCGGGTTTAACATGAATCATTCTAAATTTTTAAATTTAATTAAAAAAATTTCTTTCATGGAAGTATTATCAGAGTATAGGGGGTTGCTCTCCACCTTCCCAATCTCCTCCCCTTACAAGTGCATGACAAACGATTCTAAATTTTAACTGGTTTTAAACAAATAGTTGATATATACTTATTAAAAATAGCTGTGCTCGCGGCACCATCTGCGTGGTCTACAGAATAGGCATGATGACTAATTTATAAAAACTTTTTCACTGAAAAAACCTTATTTTTGCATAAAATACAGGGTTAAAATTGTGTTTTTTGAAAAGAGGTTTTAAATTGACGCCAAAACGCTCGAAAGTGGCATGGCGTCTGCGTGACGTCACGGGGCCGTAAGCGCCGCGCGGTTTCAAACCATATTTAGACTAGACTAAAGCGGCTTCGCACACATGGACTACTAAAAAACCTTTTATTATTTTTGTGGGGATCCCTAATTATTTTTCTAAAATTAAATTAAAGCCTAAGTTATGCCTTATAACATCAGCTATCTGCTTGTGAAAATCAGTCAAAATCGGTTCAACCGTTTTGGATATTACCCAGAACAGACAGACAGAAAAAAATGGGGTTTTTGTTATATAGGTGTCGTGTATACTTTCATATGCATTTAGTAAAAATCTGTTATTTTGACATTACAAACATACACTTCAATTTTATTATATGTTTATTAAATAATAATAATATAATATACTAGCGGACCTCCCCGGCTTCGCACGGCTAACAAAAAATTCAAAAATTATAAATTTTCATACGGATCCCTAACTTTTTATTCTATCGCCTATGTTCGTCAGGGATAATGTAGGATTGTAACGGTGAAATAATTTTTCAAATCGGTCCATTAGTTTCAGAGCCTATTCAATGCAAACAAACAATCTAATCTTTCCTCTTTATAATATTAGTTTAGATGTAATATGTATAGATTGCAGTAAGTAGAAAGTTATTAGAAAAATATTTTTCCCCAATTCCACTTTACTGGTTCTTAATTTTTATGCGTGCTTAGGTATATCTTTTATGCAATGCCTTAAAAATAGTAAAATCATACATAAATAAATATTTTGTGGAGGAATTCGATATGTTATCATAGAAATGTAGGTAGACGCTCAGCAATTACGTCTATTTAATATTTTTTCGGCTAAGTTATGTAAAGATATTCTTTTGCGTATTCATGTATCAAATAAATAGAAGAAAAAAAATCTATAATAAGTTCAAACATGAATAAATTCAAATATGGATATCACAACTCTAACGCAGTTTTTATTAATATTTTAAATAACAAAGAATTTTTGCTTTGCATTGAATTGAATTGAATTTTTTGAATGCAATTTTGTGCTACATATAAAATTGCATTTATACTTATTTACCTCTAGTGCATGATGCCCCATCTATAAAGTTTAACTTGACAGGAACTAATTAATTTTTTTTTCTAATAGGTACTGCAGAATGTTTGCGAATAAAGTAGTCCTTATAACAGGTGCTAGTTCTGGTATCGGCGCTGAAACAGCCGTCGAGTTTGCTAAACTAGACGCTAAACTTGTATTAACAGGAAGAAACAAAGAAAACTTAGAAGGTGTCTCAAGAAAATGTCTTGACAACTCGACGAATAATTTAAAACCTATAATTATCATCGCTGATATGAATAAAGAGAGTGATGTTGAAAATATAATTAAAACTACAATCGATAACTATGCAAAACTCGACATACTTGTAAATAATGCTGGAATATTAGAATCAGGTACAATAGAATCAACTTCTTTGGAACAATATGATAGAGTAATGAATACGAATGTACGTGGCCCGTATCATTTAACAATGCTGGCGATACCTCATCTTATTAAAACAAAGGGAAATATTGTTAACGTATCCAGCGTCACCGGTTTAAGATCATTCCCAAACGTTCTCGCTTACTGTATGTCTAAATCAGCATTAGATCAGTTTACAAGATGCGTTGCGCTAGAAGTAGCATTAAAGGGAGTGCGTGTAAATGCTGTTAATCCGGGTGTTATCGTAACTGGTCTGCACAAAAAAGGAGAAGGCAGTATGAATGATAAACAGTATGAGGATTTTTTGAGAAAATGCGCTGAAACTCATGCTATTGGTAGACCTGGTGAAGCAAAAGAAGTCGCTTCCGTGATTGTGTTCTTGGCGAGTGATGCGGCCAGTAACATCACTGGTGCAACGTTACCTGTTGATGGAGGGCGTCACGCTATGTGTCCACGTTAATGCATACATCGTGAAAATGTATTTTCTTATAATTATTGTTTTGAAATTATAATATTTATACGACTGTTGCTTCTATGTTTTATTTAATGTGAAACATGATTAAACTTGGTAACTTCTTATATTATTATTTGGTTAGATTCTGTTTAAGGCTCACGACCCAAAACAATCTTTTTGATATAGATGGCTTTTTATTAAATACATATTTATATTTAATCAATTTTGACTGATGTTAATAGATAAGGATTTTACTGGTTACAAGTTTGAACTCTGGTTTTGCTTCAGGAATATAAAATATGGTAAAACTGTATGACTGAAGCAATGATGGCTCAGTGGTACGTACATCGTGTGAATTAAAGTGAGTTGGAATCTCTGCAATGAGCCTAAGCTTTCTGTGAAGGAAAACATCGTGAGAAAACCATTGCATGGTGGTATTGCTTTTTCTAATGCCCGTCTGGCTAGCTACCACCCTCAAGTTGAAAGTCTGTCGCCAAGCACCAGTAGGTTTGTTTCGGCCTACTGGAGGTTTGTTTCGGCTGCTGCACTTGAGTCCCAGTCTTCCACTAGGTTTAGCACATAAATTTTAGTAATTGGCAAACTTGGTACAGTAATACAATTACTGTTCGTTCAATATTTAATTTTTACGATAGCATAATCCGTACTTTTTTATAATGTTAGTCGTTTCAGATTATGCGAAGACTAGAAGGCATATTGTTAAAATATTATACTAAGTTGCAAGCTTAAGATATTATCCAAATACTAGTACTATAGACAATATTTTTATCAGGCGGCCAGGGTCATGCGCATAGATAATTAAAACAAGGGAGATTTGCCTTGAAACAATATTCATTCGTATCCATATGGTTATGCGTCACAAGTCACACTGCTCGTTCACGCCACTACACCTATTTTCATAGACCCGAGCTGAGTGTTGAATTATTTTAATTATACATTATCTCCCAAACTATTCGTCCAAATAACATGCTATAAAAGGCACAGTTTATGTACATAAAATTGTCTTGATGATGAAGAACTTTCGTTAGTAAGGATTAATGTGCCATGCCTAATTATATTGCTCATAAATCACTTTTTAATTTTCAATAAAATGTCACAAAATACCTTTTTGTGGCTTATGTAAAAGATATAGGCATATGGTATCGCGGACTTTTTTTTAGATGTAATAAAGAGCAATACTTTTGTAAAACATTGTATTAACGTATCAGTAACCTTTACGCCAACGCACGTGGATAAAGTAGTTAGGGTGCGCTATTCATTCCGACTTAACAAAAATCAATATTTTAGGCTTGCTGAGAGGTTTAGCCTAATGCTAGATATCCAATACTATTCCTCGTGAATCTGGCTATCATATACAAAAAGAATTTTTTGAAACCGACTGGTAGTTTCATAGATTAGCGTCTTTAAACAAACAAAAAACCCCTCTGCTTTATTATATTATAGTATAGATTTTGTCATATCGCTTATCGAAATTGACTATTGATCAATTCATCTATTAAGTCGTTTTCGATCTTCGATAGAAGGACAAAAGAACTTCGGATAAATGCCGTAAAGATTATATGCCTAGTAATGCTGTAAAAAACAATATTGCATTGTACTACCAAAATGGTGATGGTTGAAGTGATATTATGTGTTCAATATAGCACCAAGTTGATTTTGCTTCAATTTTATATATGTACATGTATCTGGTATGTAAATGTACTGATGTGTTTTTGGTTATTGATTTGCATTATAAACATAAAACATTCAAACAATTACTAGCAGTAAATATTTTTATTGATAACAATTATAACATTTATACATTTTAAAGGCAAGTTTATTATATTTTAATAGATTGATGGTATAACATATTATATAATGAACGTTTTGCCCAATAGTATACTCGAATTAATTTTTAAATTGATTGGGGTTTCAGAATGCATTTTGTTATCTTTACCACTTCAAGAGTAATAAGTGTCGAGGCTTCCACCAAACCTTCTATTGAACAGGCTACTAAAGCTCCTAATAGGTCGTCTATAACATTCCTCGCTTCTGTCCTCTAAAAAAAGAGATTAAAATTAAAATCATTACATTAGGGTGCTTAAAGGAAAAAAAAATAGTTTACTTACAGTTTTCAAAATATCTGTTTCCATATCTTGCATATCATTAAAATTATCTTGTCTTACTTTATACATACATTCTTCGGCGTTATCTAAATCACGTTCGCATAGTTGGAAACTCTGTTCTAAATTTCTGAAGAAGGTTGTATCGTTAACAGTTAACAAGTTAATGCTTAGTAATACAGGCTTCTTCGTATTATTTGTCATGCAAGTAGATACATCTTTAATTATATTATTTATCATGTTCTCTATCTCGGGTTTCTCTTTCTGTAACAAAGCAATATTCCTCGTTAATGGATTCGCAAGTCGTCTGACGTGTGATTCTTCAGCAATAATTCATGAAATGTTGGCCTTAATTAAACATGCCGTTATTATATTTATTTTATTTTTATCGTTGTAGGTTTTAGCGTAGTCGCCAGAATCTCACCTGATTTTAAGTAACAATGTGGCCCAAGATGATAACACGCTAAACCTAGTGGAAGACTGGCTCTCAAGTGCAGCTCGAGTGCCAACTTGAGGGTGGTAGCTAGCCAGGCGGGCATTAGAAAATGCCCTACCATCATGCTCTGGTTTCGTCACGATGTTTTCCTTCACCGAAAGCTCAGGCTCATTGCAGGGATTGTCAATCGACGCGAAGTCGTACACGCTACTACTGAGCCGTCATTGCTCGCGTAATATCTATAAAGGTCACTTACTTGCAGACACGTTTTTATGACGGCACTGTTTCCAAATGTTTTTTTAATAATATCTTTAATCTTCTCTTTAATGTTTTTCATATGATCTTTAAATTGATTATTTAAATCGTTTGCGCGTTTTTTTACATTTTGAGTCCAGGTGTTTAATTTTTGTTTTGTAGTTTTTGCTAGGTTTTTTATAAAATTCCAAGCTTTCACCACACTGTTACGAATGTTATTCCATATTTCTTTATTACGCAATAAATCACGATCATTTTGTGAGGATAATAATATTTTTGGTGATACATTATTGTTACCAACATCTGGACTCATTTCATAATCCGTTTTCGTAGCGTCTCCATTCTGGAAATAAATTATTTTTATTAATATTCGTATCTCTCTTCAATTATTAATTAATATTAGTACTTTAAATTATTTAATTTTTAAAGCAGATTAGGAAATTAATCAACATCCATTGCATTATTATAAATTTTTCCTAATAGCGTAATAAAAATTATATTCCAATGATAAAAATTCTGTGACAGTTTGAAGTGTGTATAATATAAGTTATGTTGTGTTATGTATATAAAATATTTTTAACCAAAGATGCTTTCTTTTCGATTCAATAATATATTTTAATGTTACAATATAATGAGATTCTATGAATTGAAAGTATCTAGGGAATATTTACCTGTATCCAATTTATTAACAACACAAATAACAGAATCCTTATTGAATGCATTTTAAAAAGGAATGTAATATTCTTTACAATAATTCGCTTTTATATACTAAGCCGATTAGAGAATTATCTCAAGTGAGTTTGCTTGGTATATCTACTTCTGTCCTTATTGCTATTTATTTGCACCTTGTTGCATACATATTATATTAATATATATATATATATATTATCTTGTCGGCTTATTTTTTTTGTAACTTGAGTGTAAAGAGCAGATTTCACTTATATATAAATATTGTATATACATCATCCAAGACAATTTCAACTATAGACCAGTCTTTAGGTAGATGTTCTTTCGGTTGTCTACAATGGTTTTTAATAATACATATCACTATGTGTATTGTGGTAATTTATTATGAAAAGTTTACTTTGCAATATAAATTATTTTGTATGTATTGGTATTACAGTTGTTTTATGTATTAAAATCTTGATAGGATATTATCAAGAATAAGTTTGTTTTCATTTAGATACTTCAGATAGAGTTGTAAACAATGCTATAGCATGGCATTCCAATTATAATAATTTATAAAGACTAGTATTTGTTTAACATCATCAACAATTGTGTTTATTCTGTAATGTGCGTATCTTTTTAGGCGGTGTTATCCAAAACTTATTGATTATACTTATTTCAATGATTAGGCTGCTACCCTATTTAGTTTAAATCAAACGTGTTTTATTAATGTTTGTGCAAGAAGGTAAATTAATACCACAAAAATATCAGCAGTATAAAAAAACATTCCTGTCATCTAATAACATTGGGAAAATATGTTCTCCTCTTCGCTTATCAATATTATTAGCATATATTTTTAAATTGTATTTGAATGTTTATATACTCGTAGTACTAGCTGTGCTTGCGTGGACACAGAATGTCGACGTTCGAGTGCACGTACGAATCATGCTGCCCGCGCTCAAAAAACTGAAGACAAATGCTTATTGTGGGTGATCCTTAGAAGATAGATATACATGCTATTGCTGACTTTTTTGTAAATATTCTTAAGATCTACAATTATGTAGAACATTAATTTGATATATCTCGTATAGTTTACTCTGCCATTTAAGTGCTCCAAATACGTCTTTTTTTTTTTTTTTTTTTTTTCGAACTGACTACACTGTTAGCCTGAGGGGCCCTGGAGCCTTTACGGCTTTTACAGCTTTACCGGGCTTGGGGGCGAGCGCTTAGGGCACTCAGCCACGAAAGCTAAGCAACAACATCCGAGGGTGCCAAAGTGGCCGAACCTCGGCTCGGACTGTTGCGCGTATGCAATTAAGTCGCGATCTGACTAATTCCCTATCCGTAATTCGATCTAAACTAACTATACATATATACATGTTTCTGCCCCCTGGGAGGAGGGAAGGAACATGTGTATGTGTATTTAGTGGTCTGAAATTTTTGTCTACTCTAACTAGGCAAAAAAAGAAAGAAAAAGATCCCTTATAGAACCTATGTACCTATGTGTGTTGTGCATGTGTGTATAATGCAGTGTCATGTATGGCTGTGAAAGCTAGTGATTGTAGAGTCACTTGTATCGCGCGAGCGGCTCCTTGTCTCAAGGGCTCCATGCCGATGGATCGGACCTAGGCTTGAGTTGCCGCAGAGGAGGGCGGTCGTGGCGGGTGTGCGGGAGCGAAGTTAACCGTACGTCCCCTGGTTAACCGTACGTCCCCTGTACGTCTTTTATCCAATAGATACACCATGATCGTAACTCCTTATTTCGTATGTTACTTTATCTTACAAAATATATCCTTTAATCTGGCCAAATAACAAATATAACATATTAATTAAAATAAAAGAAATGTAAATCGGATAAATAGTTTTTGCTTGAAAAGAACATAAACGGATAGATATACAGAGAGACGTTGAGTTTTATAATAATTATGTATAGAATGTTTGTATGAGCCTGATTTTTGTGGCTATTTTACTACTGTAATGTATATTACACTACTTGTGGAAAGGGGGTTAGAATATAAATATTATTTACAATTATATAGGTATTACTAGCTATGGCCGCGGCTCCGCTCGCATGGACGACAGAAAAACGCGTAGTACCTACTTATTATTTAAATCATAGTTAATAATTTTTTATTGAATAAAGATATCGTGATAGTTTTATAAGGACTAAGTATCTATGGAGTAAAATCGATAAAAAATGATCAAAATCTGTCCAGTTGT
This sequence comes from Saturnia pavonia, assembly GCA_947532125.1. Lineage (NCBI taxonomy): Eukaryota > Metazoa > Arthropoda > Insecta > Lepidoptera > Saturniidae > Saturnia > Saturnia pavonia. The sequence goes on from OX383903.1 coordinate 12,677,966, forward strand.
TTTTTCGTGATGTGCACTCAACGGCATACCTCAATTATAATATTTATATAGAAGATATATTTTATTTTTTCAATTATCTGTTGTTTTACTATATTTTATTACTATTATATACCGCTAAGTTTAACGCTCGTATGTATTATCCAGCATAAGAAAAAACGTTGAAGAAAAGATGTTTTTTCAATGGCGACCCTTTGATTTTTTATTAGATGTTAGGATAGCAAATTAACACATAATACTCTGTGAAAATTTGAACCGGCAACCTATTTCAGTTCAAAAGATACATCCCTTTAAAGATAGTAGGTACTGACAGCGTATGCTTAGCAAGAGTTATTTTTTCTAGGAACAACAAAAAAAAAACATCACTGGTTTTATTTACTTTTCTTTATTTTTTGTATTGTTAAGTATGTTTAACACTTTTGATTTTTTTTACAATAGTGTGAACAGAACTGGCGTATTTACACCTAACAGGGATTGTTTATTTTCTGTAGAGCCTCCAATAAAAGTGGACAACACTGAGCTAGCAGAACAACTGCCAATTTCCATTATGATTTTAGCGGAGCTTATGCCAACATCTACTATGCGTGAACCAACGCACACTTCAAGAGACGCAGGGAGAGTTGCTACGGATAAACTGATTCGGCCAATCTGCAACACATTAAAATCGGATGTAAATGCTAAATTTGGTACACTTATTTGAGTAGAAATAAAAAATCTAAACGTCGGAGTAGCCACGAACAAAGTATGTTTACCTACTAGGCATATTTTGTTAGTGGTAATTCTTATAATGGTTAATAATATAATCAACAATAAAGAGTATGTTAATTTCAAGTCAATAATTTATTTGTACGTTTTAATTTGGTTCTAGAAACATCAAATTTCAAACAATTTTTTTTATAAGTTGTACATTATAAGAAGGCAAAACTTTTATAGATTTTTTTGAATTTGGTCTTCTAAACACCAAATTAATATTAATTTGAAATTAACATTTTTTATTGTAAATTATATTAATACACATTATAGGAAATTTTAATTTGCTTACTTTGACAGTAAAAGAATTCAACGGAAATTTATTACAGAACATATAAGTATAATTAGTGTAGATAAACATACTGTAAGCGCACTGTGGGTTGCAAAAACAACAGCATTCATCTCAGTTTGGACAGCAACAGTTCCAAGACAAGTGCCAGCTGATATAAAACTCCCACTGTTTTCCTGGGTACATTTGTTCATATCTTCCAAAGCCTTGTTTCCAAACTCGACAGCGTCGTTAGATAGGTCTGATAATCCGGATATTTGATAGGAGACTTCAGACAGACGTTCTTCAACGCAGTTCATGGTTTTAGCAATTGTTTCATTAAACAACGAACTAGCTTCATCTCTGTGATTCTAAAAAGATAAGTTAATTTATATATTAACTACTAACGCCTAACTGTATTAATTCATTTTTCATGGTTGAAAATCTACAATAAGTGTTAATGAGAGTGTTAGACTCTGAGCAGGGTTTGACTGTTTGACGATGGTGACCGTTATATTTGTTTTTGCAGCAAAGCAGTAGTGTTCACTCTTCTGTTTCAGTTCGAATCATAGTTGGTAACATATATCGCCACACGCGGCGTTCAATTCCGTTCTCAGGAGTATCAACCTATTATAACTAGCCACAAGAATGCGGTACTTTTGAGGAAATTAAGGTGGACTACATATTTGTAAAATGCCTCATGCCTACCGTGAGTTAGTGCCTACTAATACACTCACTTTTCATTGTGAATGATATACATCTTAATCTAGCACTTAATCAAATTGTGAAATTAGTGGTAAAAATGATAGAATAATAAATTGAAATAAAAATTAAAATATTAGTTATAAAGTCTAAAGTATTCTCTCCTCTTATAATACTTACTGTAACACAATTAACGACATCAGAACCCGAATTAGAAAACTTGGTAGTAACATTGGTGATTGCTTGGGAGACTCTATCGCGAAGTCTCTTTATATCATTTGCTATTTTCTCTCTGATCTGTACAGCTTCATCTTGGACTCTAGTTGTGAATTTACCAATTGAGTCCCTCGCTTCTTTTGCTGCTTGTCGCAGCTTTTCTACAAGATCCTCAATGAGTTTTCTGTAAACAACATTGAGTAACATTCATAAACTGGATACATTAATTATATTGGTGTAAATAACTTTATTATACATTATACTATTTGTTAACAACTGATTATTATTAGGTAATTCCTTGTTAAATATCGTTAATATCTACTGTTCGAAAACAGAATAACCTCTGCCGATAATTGATAAACTTTTACCATCTTAAAAGAGAGTAGGTACTTCAGGTATCTCTAATAATTTTTTGGTTGATAAAGTACATATAACTTAATTTAGACAGTCTTGTATAGCTAAGTTATTCGTATATATACCTAGGTACAGAAATGAAGCTAACCTTGAATCACGGATGTTCGTCGATATATAATTTGTATTATTAACGCTTCGTTCAATTACAAATTATAGCCAGATGAGTTCTCGCATAAAGAAAATTTGTACATTGCGAACTTGTTACTTATTAATGGATTCAATAAAAAGTTTATGTGCAAGGAACAGAAAACCAAGAAAACCAAACATTTTTTATTACATTAAATATTCAGACCTGTTACCTACGTATGGTCACGTATTGTTGGCGCTATATATTTGCAGTTAGCAGGTAACATAATGGAATTATTTATAACTATAAGTATTCGATATATATTAATAAATTTGTGCTTTTCTCTGTACATGTAATTTTTCCAAATTTACTTTATGAAGGATACTGATCACGATTAGGCCTTTAAAAAAAATATGTAGTAATTAATGTACGGATTCAACTCAATAACAATTTGGACATGAGATGCTTGTGCCATTGGTCACTTGATAGACTATAATAATTGTCATTATTACATTTGAAATCGCATATTTTTCCGAAAACATTTTTATTTATTAATGCTCTAGTGATTTTGATGATATTTTGTACACGGGAAGTATAATGTAATACTTCAATTAATAGGCTATAAGAATTGTCAATAATATAAGTAAAAATAAAATTACATACTACTCTACATGAGGAAAATAATCACTTTGTAAATAACGCGTAATAAAATAAATATAAATATGTTATACCTCGTGCTGCCGTAAATCTCAAGCCGTCGATGCTGATGTAAAGCCTCAGTATAGATTTCTTCCTCAGTCGGGAGACCTAATGCTGTGACGATAACCTGAAAATAATGTGATATTATAAAAAAAAGGAATGTTCTCCAGTTGCTAGTTATATGCTATGATCTTGGTTATCTCGCTCAGCTATAAAGGCGTTTTCGACAGTACAAATCAATCTTATCAAAATGATAATCAGTTTTAAATTACAATATTTGACTAGACAATAATTATAAATGTAAATTGTGAATATAATTTCTTTTTCTTTTTTTAAAGCCTTTAATCCTCGGGGCTATGTCGGCCTAGTTGAATAAACTAGTTTTAATTATAATAACAAACAATGAAGTTGTACACCGAAAAGGCATCAGAACTACCAGGTTTAGATAATATAGCATGAAAGGCACCCTGATCCCACATATTGAGACCAAGGAGCCCTGCCCTACCAGACTTTCTCTCTCTGTTTTGTTCCGGACGAATAAATTTAATTAACTATATATCAGTTGCAATAATATTTAATCTTTATTAAAATTATTCTAAAAGCAAAACTTTGTAAGTAATTTTTAACCACTTGTTAGAAATGTAATTTTGTATTTTACACTTACAATTACGAAAAAAATTAAAGTTTTCATATTGAAAAAGTTTCAGACACGAATGAAACAGAATATGTTTCACGAGACCAACATCAACGATTTTTATAGGCATCCCTTGCAAAATGTTACAAACAAATAGTTTTATCTTATCCGAGTCACGGGATCATGGAGGAGGCCCTTCACAAATATATAACAAAATATTTGTGGTTAACTATTTACGAAATTCATAATTGCACGTACAATATTATAACCAACCTTATCATTCTGTTTGCATATATTATCATATTTGATGTAAATTTTTATGTGTAGAAGTTATATTTCAGCGTCTTAGTTATCAAGACGTTATATATACGAGTATACAAATATTGCATAGGTAGGCTATTTACTATAATGGTGAAACTTAGCAATAAAACTTGCTTAATACTAATAAAGATAAAAAAATCGCTTAGTTAGTTTAAACTGTGGTTTATTTTGGGAAGTAATCATAATTTAATTATTTGTAAAAAGAAAATTACGATTTCTAAAAGTATTATTGACAATTCTGATAGTCTATCAATTATGGAATGACATATTATGTTATATAATTTCTGTAGAGAATTAATAAGAAAACAACAGAAAAGTAATCTTATAATCTATCATTTCTATAATTCTTATAGCTTATGATATGAGCAATGAGTGTATGAAATTTCAATATCTGGGCGACCGAGCATCGCTCGGTGTCCTCCAAATAATCTATAACCTGAAAAGTATAGGATTATCTAAATATAAAAAATAGTATTATTATTCGCCAATAGATGTCGGGAAGAGTCATATTTTTTGGTTATTGTTTAAGTTGATTATTGAAAACACGAATTCATTTTCATTTTCTGAAAATGAATCTTAGCTAGATCGATTTACCGTCCCCGAAACCTCCCGTATACTAAATTTCGTGAAAATCGTTGGAGCCGTTTCCGAGATTCAGATTATATATATATGTACAAGAATTGCTCGTTTAAAGATGTAAGTTAAAGTTGAAGAGTTAAACGTTAATGTTAGAGTACAGTGTCTATCAGGAGATTTGCAAAAAATACATTTACAGACAAAACTACACATTTATTAATATAGATTTTGGTAAGGTTAATCTCTTAAGAAAGCTATTGAAGTAATCTATATACCTACGATTATATGAAAATGGGTGTTAGTACATATGAGATTAATAAAATGCATAACCGTTTGACCGATAATCGTGAAAGTTGATAGATCTAAGTGTTTTTCTATAGGGACGGTTGTTTTCCTATACCAGACCGTGATAAGATGATGCTGAGGTCAAAGGGCAGGGTTAATAAATTATGTAACATCTTTAACAAGACGTGCAATAATACCTTCTATTTACATAGTTTCCTCCTTACGACATCGTGTCCTTCAAGTGTAACGTGACGAGATATTTATGCAGGTTGGCATAATGGTGGTGACCAACGATAGATTGCCGATCTCTAATCTTCCCGATCTTTGCCGATCTTGCCGATCTTTTTTCTTGGATCGTATTAAGCTTACAGTATAGTTACTTTGCCCTGCTACAATAAAAAACATTCCCAATTATAACTACGCAATAAAGGAGTCTATTAGTAGGTACATACTGTAAATATATTTGTATATAATGTTCAAAGAGCAACATAATAATTTGCTAATGTATTTGATATTTTCAAGTAATGTACTTCATAATGATTTGCCTCAAACGTTGAACTTGTTTATGATTTTAGTTATCAACTGAATGATGTGAAGTGTAGTAGATAAGAAAAAACATATTATGAGTGTTATTTATAAAACAGGACTAGTGTTAAATAAATATTTAATAGGTATCTAGGTAGGTGGTAGGTATATGGTAGGTATATGTACTAAGAGATAGTGAAAGGGCTCCAAGAGAAAAACTAGGATCGGCGGCGTTCATTAAGTTAGACTATATACTCTAATCCTTTGACATTTCACAATAATTGAAGACTTGTCTGTATAATAAATGTATCCTGCTCACCATGACATACTATGGTTCCGAGACATAGATGCTCATAGTTGAAGCAGTATACAAAATACAAGTGGCCAGAGACCTATTGAGCGCGCCATGCTTGGAATCAAACTACAAGATCGATTTAGAAATGTCGAGAATTGACGTCGCAGTAAGGTCCACGGCGCTGGAAAATGAAATGAAATGGAATTGGGCAGAATATGTTTTCAAACAAAGTGACGGCAGGTGGCAAAACGTTAACGGATTGGTGGTCACGTCCATACATAGGTAAACGAGGCGTCGGACGCCAATTAGCTCGTTGGGTTAGGATATTGTTAAATTCGCGAAAGACCTAGATGAGATTAGCTAAGGGCCGGGATGAGTAGCGTACAAGAAGAGAGCCCTATGCTTAGCAGTGGGCGGTTAGGAGTTTAAAATGATGATGATGATATATACATTTTATTCAATATTATATAGTCATACAGTTATACACAGAACACAGTTATACAGAGTTTTTTTTAACTGAGATAGTATGTGGAAATCCGATACCATAGAATATACAAGGAAAATGTTCTTAGGAACTATTCGCTTTTTTTTGTGAAAACAATAATGGCAAGAGTGAGTTATCCAGAAAAATAAATGAAATCGACAATTCATTTAATGCTGATCGACTTAATTTCATGCAAGGATCATTTCATTCTATCGGAAGAAAAAAATCGTGACAGCAAAAGTTGGTCAAAAATATATATTTTTTATTCATACAATTTTTAAGAAGGTACTAGCAATAAAACTAATTATTCAATAAATGTTCAATAAGACCTCCATCTTGCTGTATGAACTATGTACGTGACATTTCAGAACATTTCAAGTTTCTTTAAATAAACACATGTGGTGAATGTAATTTAAATGATAATGAATGCTTTAACTGCTGTGTGGTGTTTTAGCGGGAGTCATACACATTACTCTTAAATTAACTCCATATGAAAAAGATCCATTGACGTCATATTATTTATGCACGAGTTGGTAAATATTTCTCGTATTGTTCTGACCACCCGCTGTTGAATAAAGCGAAAAGATGAGGCAAACATTTTTGGTCTGAGATATTATTATATAAGCTTTACACTTTAGTACTTTTCTTTTTTATCATCTATATCCTTCCCTCTTTAGCATATATGCGTAATACAAATAATCTCTAGTTAGTCTACTCATGAAGAATTACCTGTATTAATAAAAACGCCTATAAAAGTAAATAGCAAAATAACAGATTTACAACGCCAAGACGTAGCTGTAGGTAATATTAAGGGTATGAAATTGAAAAGTTTTAATATTTTTTTTAGAAGATGATATATATTTCTGCCGTCTTATAGGAAGATAACTAAAACCTTTCCGATAAAACATTTATAGACTACTCCACAAACTGTATGAAGGCATTTTGTACTGCTTCCTGAAAATAAAATATTTTTCCGTGGAATAAATTTACCACATCGTGGAAAACGTGGTAGTCGGTTGGGGCAATGTCTGGTGAGTATGGACGATAACGGATGGTTTCGAACTGCAGTTATTATAGTGTTAAAACGGCGTCACAGGCAGTGTGAGGTCTGGCGTTAATGGTGACGACGGATTGACGAACCGGGGCGGTTTTGCTGCGAGTTTTGCTATCATTGTTCGTAGTTCTGTACAGTAGACATCTGCTATTATTTCTTTATCGTATCTGAGGAAGCTGTAGTGAATTACGCTCTGAAGTGACCAACAAACTGCTATCATCACTTTTTTGTGGGTAAACTTCTCTTTAGGGCATTGTTTTGGCGTTTTATCTAGGGTCAGCCATTGCAATTATCGTAAAGGATTCACTTTTCTTAACATGTCACAATTTGGTTCAAAATCACTTCATTTCTATACCGATTTTAAACGTAAAGCAATCTTCAACGCGCGCTGCTTTCTGCATATCAGTCAAATTATCAGGGAAACCATTTTTTAAGTTTTTTAATTTTGTCGATTTGCTGCAAATGAGTCAATATTGTGGGGCATGCTAACGTCAAACCATACCGCTAATTTTTTTGTAGTTTGACACGGATCGGCTTCCACCATCACCTTCAAATCGTCGTTCTTTACCTTAGTGGCTGGTCTTCCTCGTGATTCATTCTTCAGGACGAAGTTTCCACTATGAGAGCGGTGCGAACGCACGGTGCGTTTGTTACTTGTATTCTCTCCAAACACAGCATTGAAATTATGAGTAGTTTCTGCTGCTTTATTCCGACGTCGGAACTCGATATTACTCTGATTATCGCTGTATCCACACGTTAAAAGCTGAATGTAAAATCATTTAAAAGGCGAACATCAAATTTGATGTCTTTTTAAAAATTAGAATGTTCTAGTTATTGCGTGAAAAGAGTTTCACTCTGAAATCTGTCACTATGCAGGTTTAATTTTTATTCAAAGCGGACTGTGCGCTAAAACGGCAAATTCATATTTAAGCCCCTATTATTATTGCAAGCGTTATTTTATAAGGCACTCTGTTCTATACTAAATAGTACCTATTTGAATAGTTCAAACAACTTGGCAATTAGGCATGTTAATTAACCCTGATTACTATCAACATTGTAATTGGCAATTAAGTCCTTGATAACTTAGATTAAAAAGATATGTAATAGTATACTAATCAAGGAAATTACCTATGCTAGTTAGATAAATTCTCGAAGCGACGTAAATTAGTTGAAACTGCTCCAAAACATGCTTAACTTTCAGTCGTTATGTATCTTTTTTAAATTCATTGATTGAGTTAGCGACTAGATCCTTTCCTACATATATAATATGTACAACTTTATTTTTAATTCTTTATTGAAATTAATCAATTAATTTAACTGATGTTTTATGTGTTATGGTATCAATGAATGAAGAAATAAAATAATGACTGGATTTGGTAATGTTTATTTCAAAAAATAAGTTCAAGGTCATCAAAGTATCACTGTATTTGGATACTGGAGAATTTTTCTTAATGACTATATTTTTGTTCTTTCTACCTTATGTTTTGTGTAATCATTAAAAAACAACATTTTAATAAGCTTTTATACGATTCTATGTGTAAACTCCTTAGAGTAATAATGTAATTTTGCAAAAACGATCCCATATAAAACATGGAGGCCTAATACGAATGCTTAATCACAACATCCAAGCTGTAAACTGAACTTAATTATTTATGAGCTACTCTTATATTGCGTATTTATAATTTGGAGATGCAAGTTAGGTTATCTTACTTATACAGCTTAAATTATCTGGAAATAAGAGTTCCTATGAATCATCCCCGTTTTAGATTTAATCGTGACAAATTACTAAATACATATACTCATGTTTCTTGCATCCTCCCAGAGGAAAAATAGAATTAAAAATAGGGAATTAGCCAGTTCGCGACTTATTTGCAACTACGGCAGCAATTCAAGCCGAGGCTCGGCTACTTTGGCTCCCTTGGAGCTTGCTGCTATGCTTTCGCTGATGAGTGCCTTAAGCGCTCGCCCCCAAGCCTGGGTAAAGCTGTAAAAGCCGTCTGAGGCTCCAGTGCCCTTATGGTTAATAGTATAGTCAGATCGAAAAAAAAGATCGTTATTGCAACATACAATTTTTGTTACGAATTTAGTCCTTTACTTATGGAATGTATACGAATATACAGTGGAAAAGAAACGGAATCAGACCAGTAAAAAATAATGTTGATTGTGTTCGAAAACTATTAAAGCTGACATTAGAATTTCTAATGCAGATAGTGATCGTACCGTGCGTAGACACGTGTGGTGGCGCGTTGTGTTTAGAACAGGAATGGCCCAATTTAAGCTATCCAGAACACACTAGTTTGTTCTTTTCGACATTTTTCCAACGTGAAAATCAACAAGAAAAGTTTGTGCACATATCGAGGTCCCAACTAAAAAGGGCCTGGTTATGCACGCACTATAATTCTTCTAAATTAGTTACTCCTATAATGGTTGTAATTAAATCCAATCCAATCAATTCGGTCAATGTCAAATCGTGTCTTTAGGTAATTTTAGAACCAATATGTACATATTATTGTCCTTACAGTAACAATTGGAATCAGTCGCGGTATTGACTGTGTAGTCTTGACAAGGTGACTTTAACGACCGTATTTTCTTGACCTCTCCCGAGACTGTTCAGTTTCCTTAAAACATTGTTGATTATTATAAGTGGAAGGGAAGTAGAAGGTCAAGTTATACTTGTTGTTTGAACATCTTTTTTAAATATTGGTTCAAAATGTTCGATTTAAAGCTATGTAAATATTACTCATATTTTAAACATAAGCGACACAATTAATTTAATTTAAATACAGGTCAATAAAAATGTAGCAATTGATGGTGAAATATATGTACTTACACATCTATCTATACATACTATAAAACTCAACGTCTCTCTGTCTGTCTGTCCGTTTATGTTCTTTTCACGCGAAAACCACTTATCCGATTTACATGATTAATTTTATAATTCAAAACTATATTATCTGGCCAGGTTATAGGATATATTTTGTTAGATAAAATAATATACGAAATAAACAGTGAAGATAATGGTGAATCCATTCGGAAAAAAGACGTTTTTGGGGAGCGTTTTTTTATGAGTTATATCAAATAATGTTCAACATAAGTTTAGATCTTAAAAACACATACAAAAAGTCAGGGATAGCATATATCTCTTCTAAGGATCACCCACAATAAGCATTTTTGCGGCAGCACAATTCGCGTGTGCGCTCGAACGACGGCATTCTGTAATCCACACGAGCGGAGTCACGGAGACAGCTAGTATATAAATATGTGATAAATAAAGCATAAGTTAAAGAAAGCTTTGTGCTGCAGTAATGAACACGGTAGATTCAAAATGGTAATTGTGTAATGTCGCGTTTTAGAATCCTTCAGAGATAAGAAGATTATTTTTTGTCGAACTGACTATACTGTTAGCCATAAGGACCCTGAAGCCTCGAACGGCTTTTACAGCTTCACCCGGGTTAAACAAGAAGATCGTATTTATGGAAGTTTAGTAGAGGCAGAGGGTAAAATTGATAGCTGTGCGCGCATCATGATGCGACTGAAGTGTGATATGATGCGGTTATCCATTAATTATAATAATTAAATTAAAATAATGTTTATTTATACATTGTTAAATTATATTTATACAATAAAAAAAAGTCTGTAAAATGAGTTCATTAACTTTATCGTGTTGTTGGCACGAGGGATATAAATTGATGGAGTTAAATTTTTATGTTTTCTTACGCCAAACAGTGTAGCTTCTTACGTGCGTACTCCATTTAAGTACACACATTTTTTTAAAGTTATTTTGACACATTACATGACGATTTAATCGTAGAAAAAAAAATTACAGTATTTTTTCCCAATTAAATAGTCGTGAAATGAGACTGGTTAGTCTGGAATATTAATGTTTATTCGGATCACCATTATCGAAGGCCTTACAAAATCTAAAAAGGTTATTTAAATAGCATTCATTGATGTTAAGTTGATGGAATGCGGCACTTCGCACGTGACTAGTGAGGGCGATGTGAGTGCAACAGTTACGGCCGCACTGCGCACAAACGAATTGAATTCCTGTAGCGTTCCGGCGAACTAGTCACGCAACTCGCACTTGTAGGAGAGGATATCGAACTATGCCTTATCGGTAAACATCGCGATTATTACCCTCATATTCTTAATACTAATATGCTCCAAGGTTTCATCCGTGTCAAATTTAAATTTGTGAGCATGTGATTTATGAGCATTATTATTAGGCATGGCATATTATTCCTTACGAATGAAAGTTACTTAATAATCAAAATAATATTATGCAGATAAACTTTGCCCTTTATGTTATGTTATTTTTATGAATAGTTTGGGAGATAATGTTAAATTAAAATAATTCAACACTCGGCTCCGGTCTATGACTATACTACTAACGAGCCGTATGAGTTGTGACGCTAACCATGGCCGACCGATAAAAATATTGTCTGAAACTGAAGTATTATAAATCATCAATCAGCGGTCTCTAAGCGGGTGAAACCGCGGGATAAAGCTAGTAGTCTATAAAATGTAAAAAAAATGGAGTTTGTTGCCGGTTGTTCTCAGCAACAAAGACACATTTCGTACTGATAGTTTTAATGTTCGCATTTCCGCAAGTGTCACCCAAGGGCCTAACTGAATAAGGACTTATTTCATTTTGAATTCCTTTATATGGGTTACTACTGTTGATCTGGATCACCGATCGAGTTAAGTTTTTCATTCACCCTAAAATATTGAAGATATTGCTTCGAAACGTATTATTATAAAAGTCTTATTATAATACGTTTAGTTGTGCCCCACGGATTCACCCGTGTTAAATTTAGTCGACAAATTCTCCACGACGCGGCGCCATCAACGCGCTCGTGTTGCATTATCTTTGTTTCACTTCCCGTACTTGCCAACAGCATGCCAGATTGCTTGATGTCCATAGTTACTGCTCCGCTCCTTAGGGTCGTAGCGTGAAGTCATAAATCTTATACTTTTCCTTATGAACCTGACTATCATATACAAAAAGAATTTCTCGACTCCAACTGGTAGTTTCAGAGATTAACGCGTTTAAACAAACAAAAAAACAAACAAACAATCAAATGAAAAACTACTTAGGTTTATTGTATTAGTATAGATTACAAGAGCCGACCTAACTAGGGTACCTACCAGTTTTATTAAATATTATTTCAAACCTAGGTGTTTACAGCGAAAATCGGAAAAATAAATTCTCCTGTAATACAACTGTTCCCAGACCGTATTGGGTAATAATGTATTATTACGTCAACAAAACATTAATTTTGTAAATGTAGGAGAAATATTGATACAAATTTATGATTTAAATTCACTATTGGAGAGATTTTCGTACAATATAAGTGTCTGTAGTATACGTAATATGATTATCTAGTCGCCAAAACAATTAATCTTGTTATTATTGAAAATCAGTAATTTAAGATACGAGTCATAAAATTCGTTAGTATTCAAATATATTTTTTAAATAAATTATATATGTTGAACCACTTAGAATTTTATCTTTGTATATCCGTGAGTAAAATTACTCAATTCTATTATCTTTTATTCTAGATCATAATACTAATCTAAATACATTTAAAATATGATAACATGTTATGAAATTTTGTTACGTGTTCATTTTTGTAATAGTCCATAAAAACTTGTAGCATATTATATTTTAATTATCACTGGTTTAATAATCTTAATAAAATTATATTATAATAGATGTTCTAATGAAAATTATACAATTTGAATTATTTAAAATAAGTTTGGTCGTAGGACTAAAATAAATTAAGTATGCCAGATGTAATAGACAAAAAGAAAGCGTACATATAGAAAAAAAGGGTGTAAAAAGATTATAAAGATATATTGGCTAGAGGTACCTACATGTTGGAAGAGAAAAATGATTTAGAAAATTTATAAAGTCTAGAAAAGAACTACTGAAAACTCCCAAAACCAAAATTTAAAATCATTCAGTTCAAATATAATCCAAAAAAGAGAACAAGTAGATATTAAATGTAAAAATCTGAGAATAAAATTAGTTTAGTAATTTTTATGATATATTAACACTTACTTATTTGGAAATATTAAATTTGTACAATATATTGTGCGGTCTTGGGCACTTGTCTGTTAAGTTTCCAGAGTATCATTAAAGCCTTCCAGGCTACAATTTAACTAGTATGGAATTTTGTATTCCTATATAATTACCAAGCGCTGATCGTATACAACAGTTATCAATAACGTTCAATTTTAATTTTCGTCAGATGACTTAACCGTGGCATACTTATATGGATGTCATAGATTGTCTTTACTAAATGCATATGAAAGTATACACGATACATATAACAAAAGATCCATTTTTTAAATTATTGTCTATTTGTTTATCTGTCTGTTTGTTCCGAGTAATCTCCGAAACGGTTAGACCGATTTTGACGGGACTTTCACTGGTAGATAGCTGATGTTATAGGGCATAACTTTGGCTATTTAGGCTAACTTAGGCTATTTGATTTTCGAAAAATAATTAGGGTTCCGCACAAAAAATAAAAAACCTTCTGTAGTCCACGCGAGCGGAGCCGCGTAGAACACCTGTTTCTAATATGTAAATTCAACTCTATTTAACAACAATTCTATTTTAGACTTGTATACATACTTATACACAAAAAAGGTGGCCAACAGGAATACAGCCCGTCTGATGGTAAGCTGCTACCGTAGCCTATGAACGCTTGTAATACCATAGTTACTACTGGCACGTTGCCGACCTTGAACTCTTCTTCCCCCAAAGAGCTCTGGAAAGCCTACTCACCGCAGGAACAAAACACAAGGTTATGTAGCTGCAATCTTATCTGTATCTATATATAATCTGATAGATACTAACTATAACAATTTAAATAAAATTTGTTTTTAATCTTAAATGATATTTTATTCAGTTTGTTAGTACTGTCCAATATTGTGATGGAATTGAGTAAACCAGCACATTCTGGTCACGCATGACGTTCCTTACACAACTATAAAACAATTGGGAAACTGGGACGTAGTATTTTTTTTATAATTCATTTTCTCTTTATCTCTCGGTAATGTGCCATTGTAATTCTGAATCTATTTCATAATTATATAGCGTTACGCACCGCCAATCGCCTTAGCTAATTGAAATATTTGACCGAAAGTCTTTCCGCTGTTAGTGAATCTTCTGGTTAAAATTTTAATACACAAATTGGTTACTCAAGTTGACCCCTCGGCTATATTTAAGTATCGGGATCTATATCTTCTATATATAAGTCTCTCTGTCTGTCTCTCTGTCCTTTTATATTCTTTTCACGCGAAAACCACTTATCCGATTTATATATTTTTATTCATAGCTATGCTATCTGGCCAGGTTATAAGATATATTTTGTAAGAATTAACACACGAAATAAGCAGTGACGATAATGGTGAATCAATTTGGAAAAAAAGGTCCATTTGGAGCGTTTAAATGGCTTACGCTGAGAAATTATAAGAGATATACTTTTCAAATGAATGTTCTACATAATTGAAGATCTTAAAAAGTCAGCGATAACATATATCTATCTTCTAAAGATCACCCACAATAAGCATGTGTATTGCCTTTTGAGCGGAGGTAGCATAATTCGTGCGTGCGCTCGATCGACGGCATTCTGTAGTCCACGCGAGCGGATCCGCGGGCACAGCTTGTATTAAATAAAATTTCTTATTTCCGAGTGCTTACAATGCACAAATAAAAATAGGGATACGTATTGAATTGTACCAATAACTCTGCAATTTTGTTTGGTGCTTTGTTACTATTTTATGGTTTAGACTTTGTCCGCGTGATTAATATGTGTACCCATACCAAATTACAGCTTTCTAGTATTAAGAATCTCTAAGCTAAGCCCCGGACATGAATGGATATACCGAAACTATAATGGTACCTTTTGGCTTCGGAACCCTAAAAATGTGGAAAGATTCTAGTAGTAGTTTTTTTTTTCTAACTGTCTATACTGTTAGCCTTAGGGGCCCTGGAGCCTCTACGGCTTTTACAGCTTTACCGGGCTCGGGTGGTAGTAGTATATGTCCGGTAATGAATGAATAATCTTGAACTTACAGCAGAACTAATGGCGGTTCGGAAAAAAATACTATGATTAGATATTTTTTTAAATAGATACTGAAAATTTTTACGTTATTTTACATTCTCGTACACTCAAATGACGGAATTCCATCGGTCTTTTGTTGTTTTATTATTATACGATACCTATACCGATAGATAGGTAGTAAATAGTATAACTAACTATTGCCGTTAAAAAAAAAAACTTTTTAAGAGAAAGTTTGCAAAAAAAATTATTTTAAAAAAGTTTAAGCATCTGGGTTATAATAAAATGTATGAAAAGATGAGTGCCCAATAATTTTCAAGTAATGGTTTCAAGTAGCTTTTATAATGGTATAATTAATTATTGCATCTGATGTAAATAGTGAATTATTGCTATTAATGTAGTAAAAGGAGTAAATTTGACTATATAACAAAATTTGCATTATTGGAACATTTTTATACTCCTAATCATCCTTTATTCATGCTACACTGGGCCGGATCCGTGGAACGGCCTGGCAAGGTAGCAGGTATCCGGTCCAGTGAAGCATAGATTACTTCATACAAAAGTATACTATAAATGTTTGACCGTGTCTCGTCTGGTCGCCCGGCCCGGTATGATATGAATGATCCCTAAGTTTGCATATTGAGACGGGCAACTACGGAACCCTACGCTGCGCGTGACCCGACACGCACTTGACAATTTTTTTTTAATTAATTTAATTTTATATTATTTGATAGTCTTGCTCATAGGTAAACTATTGAGACTAAACGGTTTAACGTTTTGGCGGGTTTAGTAAAGAGTAGGTACGATTGAAAGCTGCGCATCCTGTGATTGACGTAAGTGCGACACGATGAACTCAGACAAAGAAGAAGACAATGATAACAATGCAAATTCGTTTTAATAACTTTTATTTTATTTGTGTAAAAATAATTTAATTTAAAAGAAATATTTTTTTGAAACGATCGTCATTCCTCATTCCTGTTGTATCGTAACTGGTTGTGAGCGTAAGATTTTTTATCAATCGTTTTACGTATTCAAAGTATATTTAGTATATAGATGCTTCATACGAAATATACATTTGGAATAGAGACATGTATTTGTTATGAATATCATTAAATATCTAAAACTTTGTTATTGACACCGCTAAATATTCGTCCAGTAGTTAGTGGTTTTTTTAATACCTCGTAAACCTTTGTTGTACATTATAATAACTTGTTGAATATTTCAAGATGTAAATTATTCCTTTTGTATTTACGTATTACTAAATGTGCCCTGCGGATTCACCAGCATTAAATTTGGTTGTACATGGTTGTCAAGCATGGTGGTAGGGCTTTTTCGAATGCCCACCTGGCTAGCTACCACCCTCAAGTTGTAAATCTGTCACCAAGCACCAATAGGTGTGTTCCGGCAGCTGCATTTGAGAGCCAGTCTTCCACTAGGTTTAGCGTGTTATCATCTTGGGCCACATAGTCACTTAAAATCAGGTGAGATTGTGACCACTACGCCAAACCTATAACGATAAAAAAATAACATAATTATGATACCTTGACTACAGATTGCCAGATTGGTTGACGTTTATGATCACTGCTCCGCTCTTAAGGGTCATGGCGTAATGCTAGGTAGCCTATAATCTCCCTTAATGAATAGGCTATAGAGCTCTTTTTTTTCAAATCAGAAACTGTAATGAGTAGCGCGTTCAAACAAATAAACAATCTTTATAATATTAATGTAGATTAACTCGACCTTGTACATAAAAATATTATAACGTACTTATTTAAATATATTTTTATATTACCGCAGCATATCTTACTGTTCTGAGTTTTCTCCGGGTTACGGTTTGTCCGCTAACTGCGTTATCTTTTTATGTGTGAAATAATGCGTGTTTACGTCATCGTCGAGGTCCAGTAAGTCGAAGATTAAAGAATGGTTGACTGATTGACCCTTGTGGTTTCTGGACGGCATATCATAATGAAGTTGTAACCTAAATACCTGAAACTTATTAACCACGTATAAGCCCCAAGGTTGTCTTAATTTATATAAATCAAAGACACATTTTAAAGTTTAATCTATACATTTTAACTTCCTTTGTTAACTCACAAGGTTTAAAAGATGAAAGATATAAAGCCCAAGACAAGCCAATCGTATATTAGGTGTCAATTAAACGTGACAATTATTATATGACCTATATATTGTAGTAATCATGAACTAGAGATTGTACGAGACGTATTCATAAGGTGTATAATATTGTATCCCTATAAAAATAAAAAAGTTAAAAGTGGCCAAGTTCGATAGAAACGACGTTCGTAGTCTAACGGGTGCCAAGTTCCATAACAGTTCCATTAATTATAGCCGTAAGAATATACGTTCTGAAATACATTTACAAAACAATTTGTTAGTTTTTTATATGGGATTTCTAACTTGGAAAGATGTAATTGTTTTAATGTTTTAAGGGTTAAAGATTAAACCAATGTATATATTTGTATAAGAATTCGAAAGAAATTGTAGAAGAAATCCAAGAATTGTAAATTATATATCAATTTTTCTGTAGACTATCTAAAGATTTTATTTAAATTCTTAACAAGTACGTACAAGCGAAACGAAAAAATGCAAATAAATGATTCAATCGTTACAAAAGATTTTCTGTAAAGATTACCGGTTCTTAAATGAACTCCTTAAAAGCTTACATGTATAGTTATTTCTTTTAAGCAATAAGGTCATGTTTGTGGCATCATTACGACTAATACCCTAATTCAGTTGTCATACTGTGTTTTGTCGGACAATATACACCGTGGTGTACGTGGTTTGAATATGAAACTTTATCTAATTTTCCAAGGAACACGTTCTCATTTAAGATATGGTAAATGATTTTGAACTCTATCTCCTGAGCGTTAAGAACTCGTTAAGTTTCAATTGGATAACTATATGTTAAGTAAATATAAACCTCGTTCACATTCTCGTAAAAATGTACCTAATAAACTTATTGCATATTTGATGCCTTTTCAAGTCTCCTTAAAATTAATACGAATAATTTTTTTTTTTTTTTTTCCTATGACAAAATATTTACAAATAAATTCAAAATTATGTCGTTAAAATTTTGATACACTAAAAAGTCAGCTTATATAAGGAGCGTTGTCCCCTTTCACCACATACCTCCTTATCACTTTCGCCAGTCTACGGCGAAGTTTTTAATGATATAATTGGGCTATTATCACACGACTCACACATTTTTATTGAAGACAGTTCCAACAGTAGGTTTGCCTAATTTGCATTGCATCGAACATTTAATAGGAACAACTAAAATTACTAACTTTAAAAATTTAACTAAACTGTCTAATTGTCCTGTGTCGCAGCTTTATGACATGTATAAATTTATTTTATCTAGACCTTTGTGTACGATACAATTGAAAATTTGTTTGCTGTTTTGAATGAATAAGGTTCTTAATCCCCCATACGACCCCGCTACCATATTGGCGTTGGCCTACTTATTCTCGGACCCTAGATTTATTTATGAGAAATCAACAAGTTCGCCTCAATTACAAATATATTTGAAAGTGCATATCTTTAGGCAACCTAAAATCTGGTCTATAACCAAATGTAGAAAGTTCATCTCAACTAATCATAAAAGGAAATACAGCAAAATTGTAGAAATACTTATATGGTTAAACGATTACCTGTTAAAACCGACAAGTACATTTGTTTCACAAAGCTGGATGGATATTGAACTCTCCTGACCTCCATTTTATTTACTAGGCATTGCAACACTTTGTTCTCTGTTGTTGATATCTGATATAATTTAGCATTTATTTAAAAGTCTAGGCGATTCGGTTTGTAAAACAAACTTTTCTAAATTATATTCCGTAGCCACATTTTTAAAATGTAAGACTATACATAATTGCTAGTTATTAGTAATCAGCCGAGAGGCTGTCAGTTGTAACAACGCCTTTTGTTCGTCTTCAGATTATTTTAAAATTATTGCTCAAATGCTCATTCCAACTTTAAACTTTGTCATGCGACCACAAGACTATTTACGTAATATATGATGCATTGCTTTAGCTGTTACTCGGTTCAACTCAAGCGGTAATTGCACATGTGACATGGTCATGTGACTCAATAATACGTTTCGTGTGATCTCAGTTGACCTCACAACCCCCCGTGACTGTGAAAGGATGTGCAGAATGACCGATCCAACTCGATCCTTGATTGTTAAATCACATGACAAGTTCTCGATAGACTTAATATTGTTGAGATATTTGAAATGGTACGTTTGTCTATCTAGATAATTCTATCATAGAATATTTTAAACGACGATTACTGTTTCTTTTAAAGTCGAGACAAATAAAATTATCTAAATTTAACTAGTCAATATAATAAAAAAGATTGCTTGAGTCACAGATATGGTGTAACTAGAATGGTTAAAACTAGGATAAAAAAAAATACGTGCCAATAATGAAGTATGCTTCATTATTTTCATTTAACAAAAGATGAGGGTTAATTATTCTTCACAATTTTATTAAAATTAAAGAACAGATTTTTCATCCATCTGATCTACTGAATAGAATTAATATAACTGTTCGTATAATTATTTGAAAGCTACCTAGAACTTATCGTTTTAATATTATATATTTGCTGTAAGTTGTTAATGAATTTGGTACTTTTCTCTTGACATCTAAACGAATAACGTTAAAAAATATAAATATTTTTGCCTAATAAAGTAAAACATATTAACATTATTAATCTAATTTGTTTGTTCTAGTTTTGCTTCCAAAAATATTTGTGCGTATTTTATTATAAGGTCTATTAATTATTTACTTGAATTGCTCATAGTGTTTAATCAAGTCAAAAATACTTATAATTAAGATCGTATTTGTCTAGAGTCATGTTTGTCAGGAATCTTGTGATTGTCATAGTGTAAAATCTTGTTGGTGTTTTAGATAAATAAGATTAAGGATGATTATATTAGAAGAAGTATATTAAAATAGAACCAATGACAGAGAAGTTAAGGAGTTATAAATATGTTAGCTTGGTTTGATCATGTCATGAGGAGGGATAAAGGTTATATAACTAGAATAGTTTTAACTAAGATGTAGAGGAAGACTGAATAAGGTATGGAGGAATTATGTAAATGGTAATATTTGTATAAAAGGTGTAAATAATGAAAGGATAGTTGATAAAGAAAAACGGAAGAGGAAACATGTTGTGCCAACCTTACTTAACGTGGGAAAGGTCAAGAATAAGAGGAAAAATATAATTAGCATTATAATAATAAATGAAGAACTGCATAATAACAAACTAATAAGATAATCCTATACATCGTTTAATGAAAACCACATAAGTACCTGTGGCGGATAACATAATATTCTCTTTAGTTAACTCAATTGAAATGTCAGATTAAAGATTAAATATGAAGTACCAGTTGTTCGCTAGCTTATACTGGTCTAGCAGAATTTCAGCTCGTGGCGTGTCTATACTAAGTGGTAAATTGGTGATGCAGTTCATCTGACATGAACTTATCAAAGCAGTCTTTTGACAGCTTAGAAACACTCCACATGGTTATGCGTGTTGCTTAACACGCCCATCAAATCGAAACCTGCCGTTTTAGTATAGTAGTAATTTCACAATCAACGGTTTGTACTGCAAAGGTTTGTTGTTATTTCCATTTTCATACCTTAGAACATTATAATGCATAATAAAGTTCATTTGATGCTTCATCAAGGTGGTCAATTGATTTGAATTTTGTTCAAGCCACAATAAGCTAGCTAAGAGGGAGCAAACATTTTTTTTATTAGAACTATATGGATAGTACAGTAGTTCTACAAATATCAGCATAAACAAGGTTATATTTGTGTTCAAACTTAACTATAATATAATAAATAAATACACAAATATAGTTTATTTGTTGACCATATGTTGCTCGTGCGACACGTTCGTGATAATTAGACTGTATCAAAGAGTTCTGAGTATCGTATTCGAGGTGATCCAGTCTTGACCTAGGCTGGATTGATAGATAATAAAAGTGTTTATTGGTAATACCATACCCATTATCTCTATACAATATTATTTAGGTATGT
Organism: Saturnia pavonia; assembly: GCA_947532125.1. Classification (NCBI taxonomy): domain Eukaryota; kingdom Metazoa; phylum Arthropoda; class Insecta; order Lepidoptera; family Saturniidae; genus Saturnia; species Saturnia pavonia. The sequence goes on from OX383903.1 coordinate 12,699,390, forward strand.
GGAAGTATATTTGTACGAATTAGAAGGATTAATTCATTTTACAAATTATTGTTACACGGCTACAACTTTCTTTTTACAATTTACAAACAATAATCCACCACAAAGAATAAGTTTATTCATTTCTAATATTTAAAGGAAACGCTAAAGAAAAATTTCTTTATTCTTATACAGATCATAAATTTTTTGTTGATTCTGACTACATTTGCACACTCGCAACTAACTCGCGACTAAAACTACCATTATGTTTATAATATCGTCGACCGACGTGAGTTCGAATCCCTGCAAGGAGCCTGAGCTTTCAGTGAAGGAAAACATCGTGGTGAGACCACAGCATGGTGGTAGGGTTTTTGTAATAACCCCTGGATTTTTTTTAGTGTCTCCTTTTCCTCTAATGTAAATCAGAGTGATATTTAGTTCCCTTTTTGTTTATTAATGCCTCCGACTTAATTTAGCTGACTTTATTTCATATCCCCCAGTCCTTCCTTCATCTTACAATTTTTCTTCCCCCTATTCCTATGCATCCATATTTATTTAATAAAAAAAAACTTATTGTAATACATTTTCTTTAATCTATCTTAATTTTACAGAAGCTTCTCTTCCGTTCTGTTTATATTCTTAATCTATCTTAATCTATCCAGCCTGGTTAGCTACCATCCTCAAGTTGAAAATTGGTCGCCAAACATCAATAGGTGTGTTCCGGCACTTGAGAGCCAATATTCCATTAGGCTTAACGTGCTACCATCTTGGGCCACATCATCACTTAAGATAATGATAAGATTTTATGAAAAAAATTAAAACCTTATACCCTCTAAATGTGAACACCGAATAAGGCAGACAAAATCGCGTCTCTCGTGTGCCAACCGAAGCGGTTTTTTTTTGTATACATTTTATAGTTTCCTTTATTATGTAACAATAATAGTAAATTATCAGGTATGTTAAATAACACAAAATATTTCAATTAACAAATAAAAACTTTGAATTCAGTATTTAAAATCTTACGAATCAAATAACTATACCATAAAATATGGTACAAAACTACAAAAATCAATGTGGCATCATTATTTTCAAGTTTGACAATAGTGATTATCAATTTATTCCGTGGGATTAAAAAATGCACCATAAGAGTGAAATATATTTTAGAACTTAATCCAAATTGAAATCTTTATAAAACTGAATACAAATGCCAATCAAACGAATAATCAGCGATATATGAAAATATACGGATATCAGATCACCTGCATTAAATTTAGTCGACCAACTCCGCTTTGTGCAGCCTATTTTTTTTTTTTTCGAACTGACTATACTGTTAGCCTTAGGTGCCCTGGAGCCTTTACGGCTTTTACAGCTTTACCGGGCTTGGGGGCGAGCGCTTAGGGCACTCAGCCCCGAAAGCTAAGCAACAACAACCTCGGCTCGGACTGTTGCGCGTATGCAATTAAGTCGCGATCTGACTAAATCCCTATCATTCGATCTAAACTAACTAACTATATATACATGTTTCTGCCCCCTGGGAGGAGGGAAGGAACATGTGTATGTGTATTTAGTGGTCTGAAATTTTTTGTCTAATCTAACTAGGCAAAAAAAGAAAAAAAAAGGTCCCTTACAGAACCTATGTACCTGTGTGTTGTGCATGTGTGTATAATGCAGTGTCATGTATGGCTGTGAAAGCTAGTGAATGTGCACTGTATCGCGCGAACGGCTGCTTGACTCAAGGGCTCCATGCCGATGGATCGGACCTAGGCTTGAGTTGCCGCAGAGGAGGGCGGTCGTGGCGGGTGTGCGGGAGCGAAGTTAACCGTACGTCCCCTGCGGAGGGAACGGTGGTTTCGCGGGCGTGGGCGCGAGCACGCATATGTTGCGGGAGCGGACGCGTAGAAATTGTTAGCTTTCTCGATGTCGTCATCGGGATCGACAAAGAGATTTCGCGGACGGCGTTTATAACGTTTGGCAACGGGGATCGAGTTGTCTGGGACGTAGTTCACGGTGGATTTTATGAGCGGGTTGGGATGATTCGAAGCGCTATCGAAGTATCTCCTGGTGAGATATTTCACATAGGCTTCTATCGAGGGTGCAGCCTATTGTTGTTCCATCTTCCCGTACTTGCTTTATATTGCCAGATTGGTTAACGTTTATGGTCAATTGTCCGCTCCTAACAGTCGCAGCGTAATGCTAGGTAGCATTCCTCAATATATGGCTTATATCATATAAAAGTTTGTTTTATCTGTCTCTATTAGCGTGTTCAAACAGACAATCTCTTGAGCTTTATAAGATTAGTAGATATAGATATGTCTCAATAAAAAGATTGGACTAATTATAGAACTAATATAGATTCGTATGATCAATTAAGTTTTCCCACGCTAGCTATGACAATGACGTAAATTATTACTATATATTTCAGATACAATCTCAGTGTTTCTTTGTCCATTTAGCGTCAGAATGAGATTATAAGTATTACATAGTTATTTTTTAAAGCATGTTTATGAATAATATTCTACGCGATTAAATCAATATCATGCAGCCAATGGAATTGATACGCGTTTTTATTAGGTTGTACAATGACTGGTCATAAATAAATAAATAAATTGATATTTTGTAAAACGATAAAACTTTTTTTTTTTTTATCACCTGTCGCTTTTTGAGGATAATCTAAGATTGGTCTTACACAGCCATTCGTTACATTACATTCATACAAGACTTTGTCTGAACCAAGAAACACGAGATACTGATCAATTCGATTTTTTAAAATATTTGCGTGGTAAGGTGCTGGAATTCAGATAACGAATTCCGTCTCTAAATTTAGAGAGATATTTCGGCTGTTCAGGGCCAGCCTGATTGCCATTATCTATCAAGCTGTTGTGCTCTTTTGACATTTTATCCGATCGCCAATTAATATTTTCTTTATTAATTACTATGTGGTTTAGATACTTCATTATTTTATACATATCATTAAGGCAGAACTAATGGTCCAGAATTATTAATTGACATGTATTGAGTCCGAAAATATAAAATATTTTATCTCTGGTTAGAAATTTAGAAAATAATTTACGAATATATTGATGAATATAATATACTAACGAATATAATTCTTGAAATTCGGATATCGATTGTTATTTATAAATCATAATGAATTCTTTGAACAACCGTATTTTTAACAAACGATATAAGTAATATGCTTTATCTACTCAAAAAACAAAGTTTAATATTAAAAATATAATAAAATAAGTCTCTATACTTGCGTACAGTCCGACTGATGGAATACTTCCTATAGAAGATCGCAGCCAAATAACTTAGTGTTGCATTCTTGTGGTGAGTAGGGTTTTCAGAGCTCCTTGGCGAAGGGTTCAAGGTCGGCAACGCGGTATTGGTATCTATGGTATTACAAGCGTTCATAGGCTACATTAGCCGCTTACCATCAGGTGGGCCGTATGCTTGTTTGTACTTTTATATATAAAAAAATGTTAACTGTGCTATTAGATTTCAATCGGAAAGGTGTAATACGACCACGCATTTGGATTATAATGAAAGTTGCAATTTACCACGGTACACTGCTTAAATTGAACTTATGCTTATGTAATGACCACTTACCACTCGCTGTGGTCGATGCTACGTCATATCCAAAAATATGTTTGAAAAAAATAAATGTTAATTATAACAATATAACTACGGGTGTTGCAATAAAATGTTATTTTTAAACAGTTTTTTTAATAATTTTGAATTATCCGTTCTAAAATCCAATTTTGAAGTTATATACTTCTTTTGGTACGTTTAGTAGGGGGTAAAATTTAAAGCTGCTCGCTCATCATGTGACTGACGTAAGTGCGACACGATAAAGTTAAACGTCAATTGAATTTTATTTAAAACAACGTAAAATTAAACAAACACACAATTAAAAAAATAAGCCAGCAAAACTGTCATTGACGGCTAACTTCATCATGTTGTTTAATGTGAAAAATATTTGGGGTCATTTTTGTACAGTTACTCCAAAGAAGTAAAACTTTTTACGTATGTACAAACATTTATGTAAATATGTGTACGTTATAATAATCGTGTTGAAGTTACCTAACGTGCTAATCGTGAGAAACACCTCAATTCAAAACAGAAATATCGCTGTAGCAAAATGTATGACAATTTTGTTGCCCATTATATTTTTTATTGAATTATGTGTACACCTATGTAGGTAAAATATATTACAATTCAAAACACGTCGACTTTGTGTTTTCATTAAATAAAAAATAGAAAGTAATTTGTATTAAAATTCACTCCCACAGATGTTGTATTGGTCGTAAAAATGATGTTTGAAAACATCGATAAATATATATACATAAACTAGGAAAAACAAAATAAAATTAAAGTATATTATTATTTTTACGTGCTATTATATTTAAAAAAAGAAAATTATATCGTTTTGGTGCACAATTTTTTTTTCTTCGTTTGCTTATAACTAATGTGCATGTTCCGAGAGATTTACTGACCGAATAATATTTTAATGAAATGAAAAAAATGAAAGTGTCTCGCATGCAAGTGAAAGTATTCATGAATATTTCTTAGAAGTTAAAAATAATGTATTGTCAGTGTGGTATAACAATGAATTCGGTTCTGAAAAACACAAATTTTCTGGTTTACCCATACCAAATTATAGGTTTCTAGGACTATGAATCTCTGAGCTAAGCCGCGGACAGACAGACGAGACATACCGAAATATAAGAATTCCTTTTGATTTCGGAACCCTAAAAAGCTAATCTTTTTTCCGTGCTCTTGCATTGCTCGGTCAAGTAGATGGATGTAAAACAGGTGGGGACAAAACAATTGGGAATCAGTAATCCGACAAGATCATTATTTAATCTTATACCCCTAAAAGTATGTGTTAGAATCGGATACCTTAAGAACATGTGTTCTGAAATGCTATTGTTATACACCCGTGTTATTTTTCCTGTATTAGCAGCGTGTCTTTTATGCCCTATTAATTTGTAAAATACATTTATGATAACAAAAAAAGAAGTGGGTCGTATATAATTTTTGTCGCGAATACCGCAACGATTATAAGACAGATCAAAAGAGTGGAAAAAACTAAATATGATTCCATTCAAAACCATTTTCGCCAAAATGTTCTCCTTTGTAATTCGATGTGTACGATATAATCACACCTCTCCCAGCGAGGTAGGTAGAGACCACGTCCTTTCACTTGCTATGATCCTAGCATACATACATCTTTTGTTTCTTCAACATTCATCAATCTTTTCATGCATGCTCTTCAGCTTAGAATACGCTGGATCTAACCTTTCTTCAGACAGTCAACGATTTGATCGTGGAACGTTCGTCTAAGCCTAAAGTCCGTCCAAAACGTAAAATTTATGGACAAGGATATTATAATTTGCTTAAATCTACGAGTATATACTCCTATAGGTATAGGTCTCTTATGAAATTTAAAGTAATATAAAGTCCATAATATTATATTTACAAACATTTTTACTATTCTCGTTTCAGATTTTCGAGGCGATCCGACTGATCTGGTCGGACAAAGTGTCAATTACAAAATAGGTTGTTTATTTCATAATGTTCAATTTTTAAAGTTGATTTGTTTGCTTGTGATTCTCTGGCCTCAACTAGAAATATATTGTATTTAAATGTTTGATTTGTATTTTTTTTTCCTTGTTTCTCTTGCTGAGTATCTAGTGCATTTTAGTTTATAAGTTAATATTATGTTAATATACTTACTTCTAATTAGCATGCTGTGATTACACATTGGAAGGGTTTGATTATAGTACATTACACATAATGTGTAATATATGTTATTCTAAGAAACTTTGATCGAACCCAGTTGTGGATTCCTTAAATAATAAGCATGTATAAAATTTGCATTCGCTCAAATCAACCATTTCGATGATGATCTCAGCACACGGCGGAACATGTTTTATTTTTAGTAGATCACAATGTTTGAATATAATAAAATATTTTAATTTAATTTATTTAATCTTTAGTTTGTCGTGGTTTAGACCAGCGAAATATCGATTCGATGTCCGCAGGTTCGAACCCTGGAATTTACCAACGAATTTTTCTGATTTCACGTATATTTACTTATTTAAAATGGTAACGCTATCGGCTGACGGTGAAGGAAACCATCGTGAGGAAACCTGAACGCTTGAGATATGTCTTGTAGGACCACTGTATATAGGAAAAATATAGAACTGTGTTTGAAATCTGTCGAGGCTGGCGTGGTGCCTTGCCTTCCCTCGGGAAGAGGCCTGCCTTGTCTTCCCTCGGGAAGAGGCCTCTTTGCCCAGCAGTGACACTCACAGGCTGGTATTATTATAATAATTTTGTACTTAACGATATTATGACGATTAATAATAAAACAATACAACATTTTTTTCTTAATTTGATTTACAGCTATTTGTCTTTTCTATCTTCAGCCACATCATCACTTGGAATCTGATGGAGCTGGCACACTGGCCTTCAACAAGGAAAAAAAAACATCTGAAACATTCTAAAGCACTTATACAAGTTTTCAGTATTTCCTCATATGCTTTGATATCCTAATGCATATGCAAGATGACACATATATATTACAATATTTGTCGGTTATGTATCCACAAAAGAATATATGAATTTTAAGAGCATATTGCACATTATATCCTCAATGTTAGTGTGTCAAGGGCACAAGTTTAAGAAATGAACTTAGCATCATGTATTTAGGTAAATTACTCGCTTGAATTATGTGTGCGGATAGGTGTCTTTATGTAGAACAAGGTTGTTATATTTGCACGTATAAATCATCATCATAATACATCAATTATCGTTAGACTTAATGTATGTTTCTGATGTGTTATGATTTAAATCGGAATACCGGCTTTGTTGAAGTGTATAATTTTTTTTATTTAAGCTAATAATAATTAATGGTGATTAGAAATTAGTAATATGATAAATTTACTAACTAATTCTCCGCCCACGATTATGCGCATTAAAATAAAGTATTTATCCAATTTTTTTTCTGGTAACTTGACGATTGTCTATTCACGGTTAACGATAGACATAAACAATTTAACAAAAAAAAATATTTTTGGTATACAGAATACTTTATGTTCTATTCCACAATATAATCGACTTCTATGCCTAATTTCATTAGATCCCGTTCAGCCGTTTCAGCGTGATTGATGGACAAACCTTAACTCTTACAATATCTTAAGTGTTATTGTTATTTTTTTTAAATCACTTAATTTTAGTTTTTAATGTTCTTATGATATCAATTTGTGTGGCTTTCATAGCGTCGCCATACAATAACCAGTTTTCATTCCTTATTTTGATTTCTTCTGAATTGTACCGTGTTCTGATAACAATCGAACGTGTAGGATTTTAAAGAGTTCATTCTTAATCGTATAAAAACGTAATGCTTCGTTTACAAAAACACGTCTTTGAATGTTACATGCACCAGCAATAATAAGAACAAACCAATTCAATGTTACATAAATTATCATGCCTGTTTATCTAACCTTCATGGGAGTTCTTATGGGTAATAAACGTTTAACTTTACGTGTCTAGGACAATGTACGATCGAAAATCATCCATATATAAGCATGATGCTACATAGCGGCACTCTTTGAAATATTAACAGATTCGTGTTGAAGTTACTTTGAAGTTTAGCGTGAAATAATAAAGGTCATAATTATAGACTTATTCATCAAGATTTTAGTGAATTTAAAGTATGTAGATGAATAAGGAAACTGAAAAGCATGTTTTTTTATTAAATTCCTTCATCGAAAATTCAGGCTTGTTACAGGAATTCGAATTTACGTCTATTGACGCAATGTCCGTTTCACTTTACCACTGAGCCATTATTGCATCAAAGTAATATCCAATAAATAATTTACTAACTTTATTCAGATTGAGTATAAACAAGCGAAAGAATTAGTGAAAGTGTTTGTGAATGAAAGCTTATGTACAAAATACAAATTATTATTGACGTATACCTATAATGTAGATGTATGAAGGTTCATGTATAATCGACGTAAGGTCGAGTACCAGCAGTGGGCCTGAGTTATCAGTAAAGGGAAATATCGTGATAAAACCATAGCATGAATGCACGTCTGGCTAGCTAACACCCACAAGTTAAAAATCTGTGTATTCCAGCAGCTGCATTTGAAAGTCAGCCCCCACCACTGAGTTTAGCGCGTTCACGTCTTGGGCCACATAAAGAATTAAACATATATAAGAATTAAATCTGTTTTTGTTCACATTCCTATTAATTTCTATTTTAACTATCCAAGACACAAATAGTATTAAGAGCAATTACCGGCTTAATAGGTTATTAGAAGACTGTAACTCTACTTCGTAACTACGTTTGGAATCGTTCTAATTAAAACGACAGGTGCCGTGAGATCATTATAACATACTAAACGAGCGATGCACTAGAGAAAGTGGGTTGAATTTAATCCATTTACACGGATTAGATTCGGATGTGAGAATATGATTTTATACCGAGGCACACTATATTGGACAATACTTCAATACTGGCGAAGATGAATTATCAAGTGGATATTGCATTTAGGTCACCTATTTGGAACGGAGATTCGTATGAAAACGGTAGAAGTGATTTGAACTGTATCTTCTTTACAAGGCACAAGTTCGGCCGAGTATGGAATACTGTTCGTAACTCTAGGATGTGTCCGCAAAATATCTCTTCGATTCTCTGGACAAGTTGCAGAAACGGGCTGTCCGCGTTGTTAATGATGCAGATGTTACCAAATACATCGAGCCGCTTCAGCTGCGCAGGAATAATGCCTCGCTTAGCGTATTCTACAGTCTGTATAATGGTGAGTAATCTGAATACCTATTGAATCTAATTCTCTCCTCTCCTTTCCACAAGAAAACTACTCGCGCTGGGCTTCGGAGTCACAGTTTTACGGTAACCTCCAACTCGGTATGAACTAAACAGTTCTCTGCATGTTATCTTTGTCGTACCGTGAAACTGTGGAACCATCTCCCGGCCAGTGTATTCCCTCCTTCTTATGATATCGAGTGCTTCAAGTGTAACGTGTAGTGTAATTCAAGTCGGCATGATGGCGGCGACCGTCGATGGATTTCCGATCTCGATCGGTCACCGTTGCCGTATGAATTGTACTTTGCTTACTATCAGGGATAGTATCGTTAATTTGCCGAGATACTATAAAAAGAGCCGAAGATAAGACTTATATATATCGCCTTAATAGATATATAAATACTAGATGTACCCGCGGCTCCGCTTTCTCGCTCTATCGAAAGCACGAGCGAATCGTGCTGCCCACGCTCAAAAGACGGAAGACAAAAATGCTTACTGTGGTTTATCCTTTAAAAATAGATATATGCTATCGTTGACTTTAGTAGGTCGTTTTAATATCTACAATTATGTGGAGCACGAATTTGATATATCTCTTTTGGTTTATCCAGCATCAGCCATTAAGCCAATCAATGCGAATTGATTCACAATTATCGCCACTGCTTATATTTTACAATATATATCTTATAACCTAGCCAGATAACATTGCCATGATTTAAATTAAAAAAATATGTAAATCGGATAAGTGGTTTTCGCCTGAAAAGGACATAAACGGACAGACAAAGAGACGTTGAGTTTTATAATATGTATAGATGATTAATAATCGACCAATACGGTCTAAATTTTTTTAAGATTGTATTGATTCTGGATACTGTGGATTAGTATATGAGAAAGTGAATAAATAATTTTCCTTGTCAAATGTTTGTCTACCTACAGCTACTTTCTATTTGTTTTCTACTATACGCACAAGCTGCTTAACACTATATTTGGACTTCGTGAAAGTTAGTTATATTTCTATTTTAACCATATTTCAGGAAGCACATGTTGAATTTCCAAAACACTTACTTCGGACAAGAGTTTTGTATAATAACAATAGTCACACAATACACTTTTTTTATATTACATCACAAAAATAAACAAGTTTGATACTAAAAGTAACAAAACAACATATTGTTAATGGAATTTAGTTTCTTATAAAAATCAAACTCATAGGTAATCGTAAAAACGAATAAGGTTGATATGTAACGTGATAAAACAAATAAAAACAATTGCAAGTCCTAAAAAGACAAAGCCGTTTGCTTGCTAAAATTTAAAATATATTTTGTTCACAAATATTTCTCTGTAAACGAAAAGCGTATTAGGGCCATATTAAAAAAAAATGTGACGGTTGTGACATATTCGTAATTTGAAATGACAAAGACAAGGCAGCTTAGAATTGTGCCCGTAAGAGGACTGTTTGATTACGCTTAATAAATTCATTGATTAACAACACTTACCAAGACAATTTCTCTAACTAAAATTACCTGATGAACTTAAAACTTATTCTCTTAAAGTTAAATGAAATAAATAATAACGATGAAGAATTTTAATAATATTAAGTCAAATACAATTAAATATAATAATAATAATTAGTGTTTGTGTTTAATCAACAAAATTTTAAAGTTTTGATATTTGTGTAATTACGTCAGTAGAGTATTCAATGATTCTTTTATATATATATTTACATAATATCTGTGTATATATCTTTATCGTTACAAAATATATCATTTAACCTGGCTAGATAGCATAGCTATGAATTAAAATAAAAACCATGTAAACTGGATTAGTGGTTTTCACGTAAAAAGAAAATAAACGCACAGACAGACAGAAAGACGTTGAGTTTTATAATATGTATAGATATACTACAAAGGACAACAAGCATACGACCCGCCTGATAGTAAGCGGCTACCGTAGCCTATGGACGCTTAGGCTTACCATAGGTATCACTAGCGTGTCGCCGACCTTGAACCTCCCTACCTCAAGGAGCTCTGGAAATCCTACTCAGCGCAACAATACAACACAATGTTATTTTGCTGCGATCTTCTGTAGGGTGGGGGTATTCCAACAGTCAACCAGCCCCAAGTAGATATATCCATAGAAATTTCTCTGTGCCCTACCTCTTTTTTGCTCTTTGCCTTATACTAAAGAATTATTCAAAGGTCCCAGACATTTAAAGGTTAATAAAACAGTAATAATACAGCCAATAATGAAGCCAAATATAATGAGATACAAGAAAATACAAACCAACTGATTGTATGACTGTTGAAAGTGCCAATACATCTTGGGCATGAAGTTTGCGCTTTCGCCTTTATGTGTTTTGGCTTTTAGTGGGATATTTATATGTAACCTAGTGCAATTATCATTGAACAATATTTTATCATCATTTATTATGTATTCTCTGTTTTTTTTTTTTTTTTTTTTTTTTTTCGAACTGACTATGCTGTTGGCCCGGGGGCCTTAACAGTTTCACCGGACTTGTTGGCGAGCGCTTAAGGCACTCAGCCGAGAAATTTTGGGCAACATGCGCAAGGGTGCCAAAGTGGCCGAACCTCGGCTTGAGCTGTTGCCGTATTTGCAACATACGCGACCTAGCTAAATTCCTACGCGAATTCGAGCTAACTAACTATACATGTATGCATGTCTCTTGCCTCCTGGGAGGGAGGAAGAGACACGCGTACATGTATTTAGTGATCTGAAAAATTTTCTGAGGCTAACTAACCACAAAAAAAAGAAAAAAAAAGGTCCCTTACAAGACCTATGTACCTGAGTGTGGTGCATGTGTGTTCATGCAGTGTAGTGAATGTATGTCGGTAGCTAGTGATTGCAGTGTCACTGTGTCGCGCGAGCAGCTGGCTTGAGGGCTCCCTAGCTGGGGAACGGACCTAGGCTCAAGTCGCTGCAGGAGAAGGCGGTCGAGATATGTGTGCGGGAGCGAAGTTTGCCGCCCGCCCCCTGCGGAGCGAGCGGTGATTACGCGGGCGTGGGCGCAAACACGCTTGGTTATTAGATACGGGCGGGAAAATCGCGTTCGCTTCCGTGATTTTATCATCGGGGTCAGATAAAATGTCGCGCGGGCGTCTATATTTGTTAGACATTCGGATGTCTGGATTCGGGTTATGAGATGCGGCTGCCACTACTAGCTGGTTCGAATGGTTCGACGCTTTTTCAAAATAATTATTTGATAGGGACTTTATAAATGATTCGATCGAAGGTATTTCCATATCTTTATGGAGATCTACGTTCCGAGCGAACCAAGGGGCACCGACCGCCCTTCTGAGAAAGCGGTTCTGCACTATTTGTAACTTATTGAGGGTGAATTTACTTATGTGAGCAAAGACTGGGGAACTATAAGTTAGGATCGGTCTGATACAAGTCTTGTAGAGCGTGAGCTTATGTCTGAGGGACATTTTGCTCTTCGAGCACACGAGAGGGTGCAGGCGGCTTGAGACCATACCGGCTTTCCTTCGCACTCTATCGATATGTGCCTTGAAATTTAGGTGTTTATCCAGTGTGACACCCAGATATTTGATCTGGTTGGCCCACGGGATAGCCACTTTAAATAGTTTGATAGCGGGAATTTTAACTAATCTTTGAGTGGGATGAAAGAGGATAGCGCTACTCTTATCGGGGTTAATTCCTATGCGCCATCTACGGAACCATTCGCCTAGCTTATCTACGGCTTTTTGGACTCGTAGCCTGAGGGTTTGTCTGTTCCACGAGGAACTAAACAGGACTGTGTCATCAGCGTAGGAACCTACCTCTACCTCGGGGAGGCGAGGGAGGTCACTGATATATAAGTTGAATAGAGAGGGCGCCAGAATGGAACCCTGGGGAACACCTGAGCGTATGGGATGAGGCTCAGAGAGAGCACCCTCTACTCGGTAGCAGAAGGTCCGGTCAGAGAGGTACGCGTGTATGATTTTAACTAATCTATCCGGGATTTGAAGTTCCAAAAGCTTGTGGACTAAACCAGCGTGCCAGACCTTATCGAAGGCCTTGGCGACGTCGAAGAAGACCGCAAGTGTAGGACGAGGTTTTGGGTCGCGGTTGAAATTTTGAAGAATGTGCTCCGTGAGGCGGTGCACTTGGTGGGTACAAGAGTGTTTGGCACGAAAACCAAACTGCTCAGGTGGTAAAAGATTTTTGTCTGTGACTACTGACTGGAGCCGGTTCAGAAGGAGCCGCTCATAGACTTTTCCTAACGTGTTAAGGAGACTGATAGGGCGATAGGTGTCGGGAAGCGACGCTTTTTTGCCGGGCTTGTGAATACCTATTACTATGGCCTTTTTCCAGACGGCTGGAAAATGGCAGTGGGCTATGGCTACATTGAAGATGCAGACCAAAAGAGCTATGAGGTGATCAGGAAGAAGTTTGAGTACTTCGTTCCTAATACCGTCGGGACCAGGTGATTTTCTAGGCTTAAGGCCTTTAATGGTTGACATAACTTCCTCAGGCGTTACCGAGTCCAAATCATCTGTCGGGGGGACCGCGAGAGAATTTGTTACCGCCGATTCTATCGAGCTTACGAACTCGGAATCGATGTTAACGCAGTTCGGAGAGCATTGATTTTCAAGGCTCTCGGCAAGGCATTCTGCTTTTTCAGCGCTATCGAAAGCGGGAGGTTTGCCGGGGCCTTGATCTAAGGGGGGCATGGGGACTGTATCGTCACATTTAATTGTGCGTGCTAATTTCCAGAAAGCCAGATGGGATGGTTGGATACCCTCGAGTAGGGCCCCCCATCTGGCATTACGGATTTCGGAAATGCGGCTTTTTACCGTTTTCCGAAGTGAGTTTAACCGCCTACGATTGTCCGCAGTCGGGTATAAATCGTGTGCTCGAGTCGCGGCGTTCTTTTCCGTGATCAGCGCTCTCACGTCGGCAGGAAGTATAAAGCGGCGTTCATTCGCCGCTTGCACCTCTTTCGAGGCCTTACTGACGGCGTTTTGGAGATGGCTGACCAGGGAATCGATCGCCAGATCGGCATCGGCTGTCGATTTCAACTCGTCTGGGACCCTATCCAAACTGGAGGATGAGGGATTGTGCAAGAGGTATCTGTTTAGCTTCGCATAGTCCACCACCTTGACGGAGGAGGGATGCTGGTCAGAAGGTTGACCTAGGTGAAGAACTACGGGTCGGTGGTCGGAGTCTAACTCATGTACGACTTGTACGAGTCTTATATTGAGAGAGACATTTTTTAACAGTGCTATATCTAAAACAGATGGACGACAATTGTCCTGAAAGTGAGTGGGCTCTGAAGGAGCGATGACATCAAAGTCGAGAATGGCAGATAGATCCTCCAGAATCCTCCCGTTCGGGGAGGTAGTCGGGTTGTTCCAGATGACATTCCCGCAATTGAGGTCACCCGCTATAATAACTGAATTACCTAGTGCAAAAAGAGCCTCCAGATCTGATCTGAGAAGCCTTTTGTTCGGGGTGTGATAGGCAGAGACGATTATGATTGACGAGTGACCAGTCATACCGAGTCTGCAAACAGATACCTCTATACTGTAGAGTTCGGGAGGTTCTATTGCTATGCAGTATAGAGAGCGTTTATAGTATATGAGGGTGCCTCCGCCGTTAGCGTGGACCCGGTCGTTCCTAATAATGTTGTAGTTTGCGATTCGGGGATTGCGAGCGCTGGGTTTTAGAAATGTTTCTTGGACTAGAAACACGTCTATTTGGTGCTCTCGGAGGAAGGCGGCAATTAGATCACGCTGAGGTCTAATTGATCGCGCATTAAAAAAGGAGAGGCACAAACTCTTAGGTTTGATCCGATCCATTTTAATTTTGGCTATGAGAGGCGCGGACAAGCCGTTGAATAGTGGCGGCTATGCCCGGGAATTGCGTTATTGCGTTGAGCAATCCTAAGTCCTTATTGGAGTTAATCACCGCGTTGAATGCGATGATTTCTTGCACTTCATGCACAAGAAGAAGCTGGGTGAACCACTCCTTGCCAGCCAACGAGAAACCAAGGGCTGAGGTGGCGGGGGCTGCCGGGACCGGGACGGCCTTGACAGGCTTGGGTTTGATTAATGAGGCCGGAGGGGCCAGTGCGGGTGGGAGGGGTGCGAAGGGCGCGGGAGCTGGTGCCACTGGGGCTCGTGAGGTGCCTGGAAGGCTGGGGAAAGCCTCTAGAGACATTAGAGGCTGGATATGAGGCCGAGCGACAGGTACCTTGGGAAAGGTGGCCTGTCTGACTGGCTGGGGGCGTTTCGTGCGCGGGGCGCGGGGACAACCGCGATAATTTGCGGTATGTCCCGTTTGCTGACAGAGAACGCAGCTGGGCGGGGTGGGAGTGCCAGGAGTGCGAGGGCACTCCTTCGTGGCGTGGTCGTCTAGGCACTTGACGCACCTAGCGCGGAAACAGCAGTTACGGGAAGAGTGTCCGTAGAGCTGGCAGTTGTGACACTGCGACGGGATCCTATTTTTGTGTGGCGGCTCAACGGTTATTCCGGTGAGACCGCACACCTCGGAGAGGTTAAAAATAGACTTGCCCTCCTGGGACTTGTCTAGAAAGACAAGCACCATATTGTATGGTGCCCTGGTGGTGTGTTTGTACATCCTGTGTACCTCACGAATTGGGAAGTTCTGCTCCTTAAGGGAGACTGAGATTTGGTCGGGAGTGATCTCGACCGGGATCTGACGGATAACCACTCGCAGGAGGCGCTCCTCCTCGAGGGCATAGGTGAAGTAACCTAGTCTGTTCGACCGCAGGAGGGAAGTGAGCCTCCTGTGGTCATCGGAGGTGGACACCTGGACCTGGATCCCTGAAGGGGTGTTCCGGGCCCCGGTGTAGTGGAGCTTGAGCTCCTTACACTTGTCCGAGATTTTCGTCCAAGACGCTTTGTCTTGGATAGTGATTGGAGGCGGGCGGCGGGGTTTTTTCCCTTCAGCGGGTGCGGGGGCCGCAGTGGGCGCGGAGGAGGGGTTGGAGCGAGTGTTCTCGCTCGTTCGGCGTGCTTTTCCTGCGGCCTCGGGTGTAGGGGAAGAGGGCGGAGAGCCCTTCCCCTTCCTTTTGGTGGACTTGACGGTTATGAAACCGTCATTTAGTATGGTCTCGTTGGGGACCGCGGTGTCCATCGCGGGGACATTTACGTTTTTCCGCGCGAAAGGCGGCATTAATGATTGGATCTCCGGATCCGGAGATAAAGGCGAGAAAGAATTCGCCGTATTAATAAAAGTTCGCACTACGGGCGAACGTGACCGCGGACGCGGGAGAGAAGAGCTCTTAGAGCTCGAACGCGCCCGTGAGATCGACGAGCGCGAGCGCGGGGCACGCGTGTCAGGATGCGGGGGGCGCGGGGAGCGCGGCGAGCGCGGGCGTGGCGCGGCGGGTACTCTGTTTGACGCGGCGGTGAGGGGTACGAAGTGTGCGGCGGGGCGGCATTTCTCCGCGGGGGTCTGTGCCGGCGCGGGACGGACGCGTGGGTACTTCCTATTAAAGGAAACCAAGGCGTCGGGTATGTTCTCCTTGAGAAAGGTACGGAGCCTCCTTAGCTCTAGGGCTTCTGCAGAATCGGCCATTCCGGTGGCGTGTGGAGGACTGGGGAAAAAATTTGAAATTCGAATTCCGAATTCGAAACAAAATATAAACCTCCCCGCCGGAGGGGCAGGGGGGCGCGCCAAATAAAATTTAACGGACTATCCCGAGTCCGGCAAAGTGACCTGCGAGTCGAGGTGCAATGACACGCAGGAATGAGAACCTACCGGGCCTACGTGGAGGTCCCTATCAAGCCCGAGGCAGAGAACGCAGCCGGTATAAATACCTAGCTACGCCCAAACAGACACTCGGGGATGGATGTGTAGCAGGATCGGAAGGGTGGGAAGGAGACACTCAGGGCTTGACTATGACTCTATCAAGGGCCAAGATTCCTGAGCCCGACCAAGTACTATCGTTTACCTCTGAAGGAGGCAACCGAGGGGCGCTTGGGTCACGCACCCACTTGCTTTAGTTGGCACCGTCAGGTATCAGGCAAGTGACCACTAAAGTGTGGATTTCGTCGAATAGAAACAAATTGCTCTTAAAAGAGCAGTTTATGTTTGTGTAGCGTACTAAAAGTACGCGACACAATGGGTGCGAGCGAGACGGCGATACGCAGGTGCGGCGCAGGTGCGATGCAGGTGTGCAGCAAAGCCGGTCGATCGTAAAACTTCACAAAGGCGGCAGAGAGCGGTCGTAAACACGTCCGTTCCCGACGGCGGTCGTGATCGGAATCCATGTATTCTCTGTTGAACATGCTCTTCTACCAAGTACCATTGCTAGCC
This sequence comes from Saturnia pavonia, assembly GCA_947532125.1. Taxonomy (NCBI): domain Eukaryota; kingdom Metazoa; phylum Arthropoda; class Insecta; order Lepidoptera; family Saturniidae; genus Saturnia; species Saturnia pavonia. Next base: position 12,716,503 of record OX383903.1, read on the forward strand.
ACCCGCCACACAAAGTATAACAATAGACTACATTGCAATATTTACACTTACTTTAAATGAAACAAGGTGTGTTACACTTCAATGGATAGTAATCTTCCATGGGAGATTGATGACCCGCTTTTTAGTACTTTCATTTTGCTATAGTCAGTGGTGCCTGTCTGGACGTCCTACATACACAGTAAGGAAATAATCAGTGAGAAATCGAAACCAGCATAGTTTAGCACACGGATTTAATATTTTATAGCACATTCTAAAAGACTAGACTAGGCTTCGAATCCTGTAATGAGCTTGAGTCACTGAACGGATCTTGATGCTATTAAGATATTATTATGACAGGGCAATTTTTCGGCTTGCTACCACTTAGGTATGGTTTGGTTATATTTAGTAAGGTGTATTGTAATAGTTGGTCTATTTATGTTTTTAATTCTGTTATTTTCCATATTTTATCGACAAAAGTCTTATCTTGTGGAAATCCATATGTGAGAAGTCAGTATAGATTTTTTTATAATTATTTGTTTAACACTTATTTCTTACAATTATTCCTTATTGGTTAGTAAAAATCGGGTCTACAGGATCGACTGCACCTTTTTTCTTCTTTTCTATTATTAGATTTAATTTAACATTTTCAGGTCTACATAAAATATTAATAACATAGTACATTTTTTGGTTGCAGAAAGACGCAACAGCTGTTAATCAATTCAATTCAAACAATTATGAATAAATTATTTCTGATATTTTCCTTCTTCAAATGGTTGTGAACTGAATATTATTTAAATATTATTAAAGTTTATAATTAAATTGACTAGCCATGCACTTTGTAGTAGACAGAATGTTGAGCCAGACAGTGATAAAAATAGTAATCCATTTTTAGGTGGAACGATACCGAGTTTTTGCTTAATATTATTAATATTTGACATCTGGATAATATCAAAATTATATGGTAAAATATTTCAGGTTCGAAGAATGGTATTTTGATCTAATTATGAAACACACGTAGATACATTTCATTATAGTTTTTTTTTTATTTGACTTTGGTAATATAATTAAACGTTCACCTGATGGTAAGTTCACTATTTTCATTTCGTCCACAGTGATGATCACCGAAAGATGAGGACTCATCGATATTCACCTTGATGACGTTAACTCGACCGTACAACTTTAATACTTATTTCATTGTTTTTGAACATAAGGTGGTCGCAACCCCTTCTCTCAAGATGGTGGAATATTAAGATCACTAAAAATACTAAATTAAATTAAAACGATTAAATACTATTACAAATTACCTACGATTGACAGATAGGACGATACAAAATGGAATAGTGAATTAATTTAGAAGTTACTTAAATGACAAATTGGATAATGATAATGAGTAGTAAAACTGATGCAATGATGAAATAATGAAATGAAATAAGGAATTTATAATATAATGTAGTTAGATATAAAATTATTGGACCTTAGTTTACATAAATATATAATATGAATATGTACTAATGTAAGATAGGATAGTTAAGATGAAATGTATTAGAATAAAGAACTTCTAAAAATAAAGACAAAGCATAGAAATAGAGGAAAGATTAAAAACGGAGAAGAAATATTTGGGAATGGGAAATAGAGTTATAATACGAAAGTCGGAGGCTGTAATAAAAAAACGCAATTACTTGTTTAACTCTAATTGGAGGACTTCATTCGAATCTGCCTAGTCCCTCTGAACACCTAACGGTTAAGATTTGCTTTTCAAATATACTTAAATAAATACATAATATTTCTTACTATATTAATAAGGTTATAACTGCCCCTTTTTTATTATTCAACCAACTCACCGGCGCGCCGTGGCCGTGCCACCGACGCTCACTCACCCTTGAGTCCATCGTTGTTCTTACTTCCCGCAGTTGCCTACCGCTTGCCAGGTTGTTTGACGTTTTTGGTTACTGCTCCGCCTTTAGGGACGTAGCGTGAAGTTATATAACCATTTTTTTAACATGGAGAGACCCGTCATGGGTACACACTCGCTCGGGGTACCATATATACCATATATACCATATGGGTACCATACGCCGCCGTAAAGGAGCGACACGTGATCGCTTAAGCATTCCACCGCGTCGAGAAGTTATATAACCTATAATAACTTTTCTAAATTAATAGGTTTATAAAATCGGCTATAAATCATTCTTAAAATCTAACTGGTAGTTGCAGAGATCAGCGTGTTTAAACAAACAAAACAATTTCGTAAGCGTTATAATGTTATAGTATATATTACATACAAGCCAGAATAATAATATGTAGTTAAATCAAGTATTTCAAGTAATTTATAATTTCTAACTGATAACTCTTGACATACTGTTTTATCTCAATATGCGGTGATTTCTACAAAAAGTTGTTTTAACATTTTTTCATTACAGAACAAGAGTTTTTAGGTACATCAATTGTGTATATACCAAACAGGTTCTGCTGGCAGTTCCGTTATTTAATATTATTAATGTTCAGAGTTACGCAGTCAACTCAAGTCGTAGGATAATTGCGATCCTATAATGGCGTGATAGTGAAATATGTACCATATAATTAATATTATAATTTAAGATTATCATTTTAATCGTGTTCTCGAACCCATTTCAGATGGGTTCCATAGGCGGTTGGTACAAAAGCCTTCGGAATAAAAACTTGCACAGTCACGCGAAACAACCTAAGGCTACTTGTGTCCAAAGATTAGATAAATATTCAGTATGGACTTGTCCGTCACTCGGTATTATAGATGACAACGATCATAATAATGAAGCACATGCTTTTTAATAGAGGCAACTTATCTATACTAATATTAGCTGGCCTGGCAGATGTTGAGACGTAGTTCTGCCCTTCCGGTAGTTAATGGCTCGACCACAGCGTCACCTATCGGATCCTAACATAGCTATGGATCATCATCTCAATAAAACAATATAACATAAATATCTTATGTTAATATGAGCTCAATTGATTTTACACGAATATTTTTAAAACCCTCAAACTAAACATTAAGACGTAAATAACTCAAATTATATTTTTTCTATAATAACAGTCAAAATCACATTACAAATTACATAAGTATATCCATTATAATATTAAAAATATACTTTTTCCCTTTTATTAAACTTATTTTGAAGTCTAAATCTAGACATTCGTATATTGTATTGTCTATATAGAGTCTGATTGTTAGTAAAATTTATCGGCAATCGTCAACATGATGTCATGTCGGTATGATAAATCATCAAAGTATCTAAAAATATACCTACTAACTAAAGTTTAAAAATTAAATTAAAGTTTAAAGTGTAACTACTGCTTTAAGCATAATCTTTGATCACTGGTCGAAGACGCGTCGTCGTTGTGCACAGATTAATGGATAAATAAAAACGTGGCGATCAAAGCTCCGAACGCATTACAGGCATGCCCTTAAACTCTACTTCAGAATCGGGTAGACGTCGATTATCAACCTTAACGATTATGTCGCGGCATGCATGGAATCAATGCGTCAAGGAATTACAATTGTAGAAAGTTCTTAGTACAATATAAATCGTTCTGAGCGTACTTCTACAATAATAACAGTGAACTGATACGAGTAGTTTGTTTAAGTTATTAAATAAAGTGACTATAAAATAATTTAACTTTACCATCGCATATATTAATGTCAGTCGTGGTGGTCTAGTGGTTTAGACAGGCGGAATATCGATTCGATGTCTGCCGGGTCGAGACATGTACTAAACGAATTTTTGGGAATGCGCGTACATTTACTAATTGGTAACACTATCGGCTGAAAAATGAAGGAAAACATCGTGAGGAAAACTTAACGCCTGAGAAATAAATGTTTTTGTAGTACCACTGTATGTGGGAGAATATAGAATTGTTGATTTTTTGGTGTTTGAAATCGCTAATATGTACGTCGTCGGCTGGCATAGTGATTAAGCCTATACCTTCCCTTGGAAAGAGGCCTTTGCCCAGCAGTGGAACACTTACAGGCTCATATTATTATTTATTATTCTATTAAGGCCACCATTTTTGTGTTATGTTTGGTCAATAGTAAAATTAATGCAGGTAGTATATTTCTTTTTTTTGTTCTAATAAATTTTCCTTAACTTTTACATACATAATATATGAAGAGAGATTTATACGTTTATTATATACTACAGAATGTGCACAAAATATCATGTTCACTTCGTCGACGTTATCTGATCAAAATTTTCTGTTCAGATGAGGATGAAAGGACCTCATGCTTATTTAAATTCCGTTACCTTTGTGGCCTTTTGAACAGTGTAGTAAGAACGTAAAACGTGGTTTCCACCTCCTTCCGCAATGAAGTGATAAAGCCTAACAAAGTCATTACTTTTATTAGCCAATTTAACTATATACGTGGTTTAGAGAAGATTTACGAATTAATTATTATAGTAAGACGATAATGGACCTTCTATTTATAATATTTATTTGCACTTCAAAATACTTTCACGTGAGTATAATAAATTAAAATACTTAATCATAATAAGATGGATACCCTGAATAGATATATGAGCAGGCCGAAATGACAGCGACATTGGCGTTGAATTGTAAAACATTCGCTGGTCACCGATATTGTTGGATTGCACTGAGCTTATAACTATTAGATAAAATGACGTTTGCCGTGCTAAGATAAAATAATCGACGGTGGAAAGACTAATTGACTAACGTGTGAAGTTTGCCAAATACACGTTAGTCAATTAGCCTTACCACCGTCGCGTCAATATAATCTCGCTTGAAATCGCTTCCAGTTTACTTTACGTGTTTGTGAAGGGTTGACGACCGCGCACATCGGTCAAAAGCGATTTAATTGAAATGCCATAAAAGGTGGTCAGAGGGCCGCACCTGCTAGGAGCAGATACGTAAGCTACGTACCTTTCCACAAGAGATTTATTTAAGATAAAACACATGAAACTATAGACTTTCTGGAAGAAATCGCAAATAAAGCGAATACTATGACATCGAAAACTTCTCTAACTTTATAGAAGACTAGCTGTTGCTGAGGTTGAGGAGTTTATTACGCAATAATTTCGTGGTCTCGTATTTTTATTTTTTACTAGTATTTTATTTTATATTCAAAGAACGATTCGATTTGCTTTCGAATGGTATTATTTTAAACAAGGCGTAAACCAAAATTGCTCCTATTAAAAACGTTTAGTCAGGTAAGTTACTAATGGCCTTGCTACGTACAGATGGGAGGGGTACGAAGTGGGTACGAATAACGGCTAGTATGTATGGCATATTTATGGGGATGACAGTTTGTTGAATTTCTATAAACATTTTGACACATCGAGGACTTGTTGAAACTACTAGACGTTTATGATTTGGTTCCGAGCGAGATCGGCCGGTTGACTATTCGTTCTACTTGTTTTTGTTAATATTTATAAATTATATCGCAATTTCTGGTTTACATATTATGTTGAGTGATTAGAAATGGTATTGGAGTGGAGTGATTCTAGTTATGATGAAGAATGTGGTGTTACCACGTAATTACCGAACAAGAATGTTACGATAAATGCAAAAACGAAATGTACCAGTAGCTAATGTACAATAATGATTCGTTGGATGTAGGAACCGAGCATTAATCTACGAGTATTCTTGACAATTCTTATATCCTATCAGTTGAGGAAAGACATAAGCTTCACGTGTACAGAAAATGCAGACAGACAGACAGACAAAAAAAATGTCATATTACAGACAGACATTTATTTAAATGTCCTTTATAATAGATGTCTATCACAAAATTTAGATAACTAAATTACATAGTCAGACATAACTACAGATTTATTAGTATAGATTAAGATATATAATTCAGGTAATATACATAAAGTTTTGGTTACAACTTAGTTGAATTAAATTTAAAAAAGGAAGAATATCATATATTTTAGGAAGAAGTTTTTATAGATTTCGTAAAAAGTAGTAAAATACATTAAAAAATAAGGTATACTCAAATGTTATGATTCACATATTCTTAAAAATAAATAAGAATTTACAAAGGAAAAGTTATTAAGGTAAATTCAGGGCTTTGCACTTCATATTAAGGAAGGAAACCGATCGCTTAGTACAGGCACACAGGAATTCCTATACGTATTTTCCCACAATGTAGCCTCATATCACAAGTAATTCCTCACAGGTGAACGTGCTTAGACCACAGTACTACCAATTCGATGTATCGGCGTACGGTATACTCTGCTTTCTATAATAAAGCCTTCATCAATGTAATCCTATAAAACAAGGTTATTTATGCTGTGTAAGTTAACAGTTAAAAGGAGATGGGTATTTCTGGGTCTACTTATTATACTTGAAAATGTAAAATATCAACAGAATTCACAATATAGATAATGAGAAAACTGAAAAGTAAGTTAATGAGTTAGTAAAGATTATCGATTATCGATTAAAGTGAATGAGTTAATAAAATAAAAAATAAAACGAACTCTAATAACCCAATTTGTTAATTCAGACAAAAGAGTTTTTATAGAAGAAATAACAATTTCTAAAAAAAATTATATCTTTACACACAGAAAAATAAAAAACTTCAAATCTATTCAATAGTTGTTTTTATCGGAACCTTATTTTTAGTCTGTGCTGACACCTGGCAAGTCCGAACCCCAATAATACTGAGGGAGTTTTTTGCGGAATCTTGATTTGTAAGTGTTGTTGATTTTTTAAATAAAATTATGTTATTTGACCCTATTATACGTAATTTTGGGAGCAGTTTACGTGACATGGTTTGGTTATTGCGCTCAAAATTGTATGCTAAAATATCCGTCTCTATTTCATACATTCGGTGTTTAATTAAAATATAGAGCCTATTTTTGAGTCTACTCTCTGTTACTTGTTTTCAGTACACACAAATATATGCCTAGAATCTGTATTCATTTTAAGCATTTCTATTCTGAAAACATACAAATACAATAACCAATTAACGTTAATGAGGTTAAAACTTATCAAAGCTTTAAATAACTATAGATAATTATTATGAATTTAACGAGCTGTTATAACCGAAGTGACGTTTAAAGAACCTCTTTAACGTTTTTGTCAATTTTCACAACCGATTACATTTGCTGACAATTTTTTAAACCTACATTATAATATATTTATATATAGAAGAAACTTATTTATTTGCCTATCTATGCATATCAAAATACTGATTAACTCTCATCGAGTTTTAAACTTCACTTTTTATATACGTATAATAAAGTAGCTAGCCCCGCGAGTGTTATTGTACCCTTTCCAGTAGTCAATAACTCGATCATAACTCCACCTATTATAATGATACGTGGCCGGACTGGGCTGCGTGACGTCACACGGGAACAATGTTTATTGTAGTCGCCTTATTTACTGAGGTCTTCACAATCCGATAGCTCGAGCGAGAATTCCAAGGCCGAAGCGAGGATGCCCCCGCTCCTTTTTTTTTCGATGTTACTATAGTATTAGCCATATGGGCCCTGGAGCCTCAGACGGCTATCGGAATGAAATATTACATTTCTTTCTCCGAGATCGTCTGCAATCGTAAAATGACACTCTTCGTACAAACGTGCTGATGCTGTTACTAAGCAGCAGATCACGTATCGCGATTGGATCAGAGGTCCCGCGATCCGAATATTAATTCTTTTAAAGCAGCTTATAACCCTGCCACCAAAGCATGCAATCGGCCTAAATTAAAGCGGATGCTCTGGAATAGGTCGTGAACTCGTAGTCCATCTTACTAATAATTGAGTATACTGGAGTCTGACACAAAGACATGCAAGCTAATTTTTGTCGTCCTGTATTACCCCCACTGACATATTCTGATGGATCACTGGCCCACGAACCGCAGAATAAAACGGCATTACTTGCTAATTTCTTTGCAGCTAACTCTCGGCTCGAAGATCGTAATACACAGCCGCCTATTTTAACTAACTGCCATGTCACAATGTCTGAGATACGGTTTAGGTCTGATGTTCGAAAAGGTTAGTGGTCCGGACGGCAACGAGCTTAACGCGCATTAACGCGCTTATACCGGCTATCCGGCCTCTCTCGTGTCGTGCCTCGGTTTTGCAGAAAGGTTTATGTGCACCCGATCTCAAGAAGGGAAATCGGTCGGATCCTAACAATTACCGCCTAAACGCCGTAACTTCAGTGTTGTACAAAATCATGAAGCGGATCATCAACACTAGTTGGTCCACTACCTGGAAGATCACTTTTCCAGCGTTCCAGCGTTGGAGCGTTCATATTGCACCTCTTGCGGAGGCTATTGATAAGCATGGTGAGGCCTTGGCGATTAGTCTCGATATAGCCAAAACTTTTGATAGGGTCTGGAACCGTGGACTTCGCTCCAAACATCCGATGTGCGGATTCTCCGAGAACTTGTGCATGTAGATCCCTACATGAGCGCAGAATTCGCGTCCTTATCGATGGATATAATTCTCAGCTCATGTCAGTAAATGCTGGAGTACTCGCCCACTTTGTTTCTTCTGCATGTCAATGATATTGTCATATGTGGGTCATATTCATTGCTGTGTAAATGACAGCACTGTCCATGGGTGGTATAGAGCAAGCCCGTTAATAGTCGGGAAGAAACAGAAAAGAGACGGCGGGAATTTGTTATTTAACGTAACCAATCCTTGCTCCGCATATTTACATGGGGAGCGGGTAGCTTGGTTGTGTTCAATACCAAGAAAACTCAAGTGTGCGCTTTTTCTACCAAAAAATCCACGTTTTCCCTCATCTCTACTCTTCAGAACATTTCGTTAGAAATGCGTGACAGCCTCAATATCCTGGGTATGAATATTCGTAGCAATCTTAACTCCAGAGATTGCATTGAGAGTGTCATCTCCGCTACATCTCGGAGACTCGAAATCTTAAGCAGGGTGCAATGGTTTCAATATTTTGACACACTTCTTATGCATCTTTTACAGTATGATGATACGGTATTTTGTAATGCCCGCCTAGCTAGCTATCACCCTCAAGTGGAAAATCTGTCGCCAAGCAACCTATAGGTGTGTTCCGACAGCTGCATATGAGAGCCAACCAACTCTCCCACCCCTCCATTACGCTTAAAGTCTCAAAATCTTGGGCCACATCGTCACTTAAGATCAGGTGAGATTGTGACCATATATCGCTTAACCTGTAAATAAATTAAAAAACTCCAATAGATTTACAAACTTTTTAAGCCTTTTTCGCATTCCTTAAGCCTTTTATACTTCCGTGCTGGTTCCGTGTAGTTTATGTTTTTCAATGGTTATTTGTTTGTTTGATCCATACAGGTCATTCTTTGTCTTCCTGGGTTTTATCTCTACTCGCTTTCGTACCGTATATCACTTTCGTTGTTTTCATCACTCGTTTTAAACAATTAACATAATATTATTGTTAAATATCTTGACATTATTAAAATAGTCCGGGTATCGTATTTCCTTGTTGTGTTTCCTTTTACTAATTATAGGTAAACAACACATAAATAAATAAAAAATGAGTGTGTAAGTGTCGCAAATTCATATCCCAAACCGGTATAAATGTCATCATCACCAAAGTAAAGTATTAGCACGTGGCGCGTATTTTGTAACAGACGATTTGCGGTGACTGTCCGCTAACTTGGCCCTTTCACCGTTATCGGTAGTTACAGGAATATAACGCGAAAATCGGTAAACATACTTCAAGAACGATGGTGTAGGTCACTTTATAACAAAATTGATTTTAGACTTTAAGTATGTTTGTATCATTTTAGCGATGGATAGATACATTACAACACGTGAAGAGAAAACTTGGTTCACCTTTTTAAGCATATTGCGTGCACGGAGCAGTGTGAGATTTGGTTGTTAAAATTTATATAAAAAAGAAGTGCAGAAAGCTAATAGGTCTATATATATAAATTAAATTAAATTAAACATTCCTTGTTAACGTTCATACTGGCCATGTCAAAGACCATGTCTTACCAAAAAATCACAGAGTAGAGTCTGTAGTCAAAATAACATAGAGTAGTGATTGTAGCCAAAGAGTTTTAAATTGTCAACAAATAACAATTACTGACAGATTGACCGTAATAGAATAAAAAAAATATATGCACTTATTTTAGAGGTATCTCTTTGATAAAAGAAACTCAATAAAATTCAATCTTTAAAAGTGATGAATTACGGTCGAATTTCGATCACTAGTTCTGCAATAATATATATTAGTGTTATATTAAATTATAATATATTCAGTAGGTTGTCGTGAATGGAATTGTCCGTAGATGTTACTGATGACCATATCTTCATTGATATTACTGATAATCATTTTCTTATCGCTGCAGGTCACTTAAATTATTTAATTGTTTTTAACTATTTTATACTATTTTAAGGTAATAATTATTTTCTTATTATTTACGTAGTCTGTTTAAATTATTCTTATAACTCTGATAGTACGTAAATTATTTTACATATATCGACCTATTTAAAATGGATGTATGCCAAAACGGAGTGAACTTAAGGAAAATTTTTGTGTGTGGTTGGAAAATTAAAACGTCAAAAAATTTCATATTGTATTCCATAATAAGTAGATTTACTTAATAAGGTAGCTGACGAGTTAAGGCACTCATAGCAATAGATATGTTAGATTGTTTCTAATGAAATATCGTAAGGGGTTATGGTGATGAAAATGTCTGTTAACTATTTCAAAATTTTAGTCTTAAATATATTAGTTTGTAATTTAATAATAACAACAAGCTTTTACTACTATCATAGAGAAACGGGAGTTGTATTGATTGATAGAATCATAGAATTTGTATTGACTAAAGATAACAGTAATAGCGGCCCTAAAGCAAGGGCGCGTTGTCTTTTATTCGTTTATAGGGAGTTATGTAGGCTGTATCCTCTCTTTTTACATCGTATTAATCGGTACCTAAGTAGAAGACGCTGATGTTACATATTTACTCGTATGCTGTGACTACGATTAGCGATAACCACCTGTTGTTTAGATTAGATGAATTGTGACATGTTTTTTGTATAAGTAGAGAAGACACTGAAGTTACATATTTACTCGTATGTTATAAGTACTATTGGCGATGACCACCTGTTGCTTAGACTAGACGAATTGTGACATATTTTTATTATACCACCTGTTGTTGATAATATAAGAGGATTGTAAGACCTTTTATTGATCAAAGTACAGCTTTATAAGAATCACTTGTATATATATATATATATTTTAACTAGGTTATTAAAGTAATATTTACTAAATATATATCTGGATTTCTAAGAATGGTAAATCTACGAAATGTTTCATCATCGTTCATTTCAAACTTTTACCACCATCTACTCGGTAAATCTTAGGTTTTACCCCAGAGAAACGGTAAATGTCGAATACACATACGTAATACTTATACCGAATAGCGTCCGTCCTTCCGTCGCGTCGTCTGGCTGGGTTAGATTAGGTTTGACTTGTGATAAGAAACAGTGAATTTTTTTTAGGCGCGAACTATTATTTACCAACTATTGGTAAAACCTAGTAGGTACTAAATTCTAATGGTAAAAGCTAGAAAATTCTCTCTTGTTCTGTAAATCCTTCCATTTACCAACTCATGTCGGTAACTCCTCAGATTTACTAGTTAAAGGTAACAATTACCAATATACGAGCTGTTACATTAACATATACATTCAAGTGCAATTGTGGGGAAAGGTTGAAAATTCTTAGCGGCAGATTTTGAAATTGAGAATTTTAATTAGCTAGCTCTAACACAATGCATATATTGTAATATTGCAGATATATTAGGATTTTGCGTAAAATATAAATTATCTATAGGTTAACTAACTTATTGAAAAAATCAGAAGCGTTATATTACTTGACAAGTTTTTTAGAAGATACAAAATTATTTTAATAATATTTACTGAGGCAATGAATAATAAATGACGTTGTCTAAAACAGATTCAAGATCGAAATATAAGAACGTTTGTACCTAAATATCGTTGAAACTGGATTTTACGTGAGGATTCAAATATTTGATAAAGAATAATATTCACAAGTTACTCGTATATTTAAAGCAGATTTTTATGGCGCAGTATATAGGAATAAATGACTCTTAAAAGCTTTTAAAAATATTTAATATATGCATATATTTCACATTTATTAATTAAACAACATTTATTCATTAATTATATATATTATTATACTTTATTATTCCACTTTTTTTCTTATATTTGTTTAATGTATAGCCACAAATATCATATATTCTATCGATAGACAAGAACGTTCATAGAAACAATTTGTTAAATTACTGATAAACAACATGGCGATCGTTCCTATAGATTTTACATCGCAGAAGAGACACGGCTTTTTTACCTATAATGCTTCATTAGAATTCAAATACTAAAAACTACAATAGAAAATGAATTGTTATGCGTTAATTTAAACTCAATTACGCACATCGTCATATTTTCTGAACTTTGAAAAAAATTCGTTGATATTATATACTAAAAAGAAATAAGATATACTGGTTATAAAACAGTTAAATAAATTAAAACACTTTCTAAAAACACCACGTCTAGTCTGTGTTCACTTATATATTTTTATATACAAGCGGTTTGGTAATGGAGCATCTGCATGTTCTGCATCTTCGGTTGTATATGGCGTAAAATATAAATGAACAAATATTTTTTCTACTGTTTTATTACGATATTATTACCTATTTATTCACTTGAACAACAAATAATTTTACTTACTTCACTACTAAATTAGTATTTATGTCCAGGTTCACGCTTTGATTCCAATTATCCAAATTATCGTACTATTAGCGCCGCTTCGTACACGCTCATACTGCATAAATGTCGAAGACATATTAAAGTAGGCTGCACGGTTTGACATGCAGTTCACCCAAACAGAGTTAATCTTCGGAACGCCAAATCTAGTACATAGTATATACCTATACATATACAGTGGTGGTCATATAATTAGAAACACTTCTTATGAATAAAGAAAGTATAACTTCAACGTACAAATTTTCGTAAAAAATATACACATTCAATAAATAATAATCATGCAACAATATAGCCACTCAAATAAAAAACTCATTAAATGCATAAAATATAAAACATCTTACTTTTAATTACAAAATGAGTCTTACACATGTAGGAGTTTATTTTCTGTTACTGGCCGCTTGGACGCCTAATTAGAAACAATTTAAAAACATCCATAGCTCGTTCTTTTTTTGAAATTGGAGAATAACATTTCTTTCTTGGCTTTTTCTATTATTTTGGCGACAATTCAAAATTTAATATGAATTTTATTTTGTTCAAAATGGGCAAAAATAAAAGTTGTGACGCGTCACCTAGGCAAATAATTGTTAATTTACATATAAATCATAAGTGAGCGTACAGAAGTTTTGTTGAGCATTTAAATTGTTCTGTTAAGAAAGTTTTTAATGCAATTGATCATTATAAAACACATGGAGCTGTTGAAAATGTTCTTAGAAAGGCTCGGCCAAGAAAAACCTCTTCCAGAGAAGATACGCTAATCGTTCGTGTTGCTAAAAAAGACCCAAGTAAAGGCTCCAACCAGATTAAAAATGAAGTTTTTTCGCCTCATGACCCGAGAAACATCTCGTCAAGACTGATACGCCGAAGATTAGTGGAAGCTAAATTGTTTGGAAGAATCTCTCGAAAGGTACCGCTTTTTACACCGAGAGAAGCGATTATAGAGCGAGATAAAAACTACACAAGGAGTATAGTCAAGCACGGTGGCGGTAACATTAAAGTTTGGGGGTGTTTTCCGGATGTGGAGTTGGACCTGTTCGGAAGATTGAGGGTACAATGGATCAATGGCAATACAAAGATATCTTAGAGCACACAATGATTCCCTACTCGGACGATCATTTGCCTGTAACCTGTATCATTCAGCATGACAATGACCCTAAACACACGGCCAATAGCGTCAAATGTTTCCTTAGCAAACAACGTATATCCGTTTTAGACTGGTCAGCAAATAGTCCGGATTTAAACCCGATAGAAAATCTCTTATATATTTTTAAAAAGAAAGTCTCAGACAAACGTAACACCAGTCAAAAGTAACTATATGAAGCATTTGTTGAAGCATGGAATTCAATCCCTCTAGAAAAATGTATGAAATTGATTGAATCAATGCCACGTCGTTGCAGTGCTGTTATTGAAAATAAGGGATACGTCACTAAATATTTATTATAACTATTGGTAGGCTGTGGATAGTAGCTATTTCGTAAATAACAATACTAAATACTAATTCTTAAAAAAATATTGTTTTTTATACTTTTTTGTTGTTGCTTCTAATTATTTGACCATTATTGTTCATACCTTAAAACTGATTTAAATGTTTGTCCGTAATGTAATATTGAAACTGCACTTGTGTAATGGGATTTATATTGTTTTTCTAATAAATGATAAATTGTTGAACATATTGTTATCCTATTTATTGTTTAATTTCGAAATAAAAACGATTGCGGTGAAGTATCTTACATAATGTCAAGGACCGTTGGTAATGTTTCTAATTATACGACCACCACTGTATATCGACGGTGACTATACTTTAGATACCATCAGATATTGTTTAAAAAATCATCAGTTATTTGTTTCTAGATAAAATAAGTTTATACCAGCTCGGTAAAATGTCTGGAACAGCACCTGACGATAAGTACGGTACAATCCACAAGCAACGGTGACCGTTGGTGGCACAAATTTTATTGGCAGTCGTTAGTGTCATGTTAGCTTGCTTCGATGCCTCTTCACGCCTCCTTTGAAGGACCAAATATCAGAGGAAGGTGGGAGCACGTTGGCTGGAAGACTATTCCACGTATGTCCGGTATGACAAAGTTAAGATTTTACTAACTTCTTTGTTCATGCCGTGATGGGCGCGACCGTGTAGCTGTGTCTCCGTAGACTAGTCCGCGTCGTTCTGTGGTAGAAGGGAGATGATGGGGTAAGGTATAATGAGTATGATAGGATAAATATTTCTAAAAAAAACACGTCCAAAATATATTTAGTTTTAAATGTTATGTTAATATTCGTTATGAATGTTAAATTATTGTAAATATATAAATACTGTATATCATAATATACTGTAATATTTGTATACACAAATAAATGAAATTAACGTGGATATCTGTATATTGTAAAAAAGGTTTATAACATGGTTATTCGCAAGTTACCAAAACTAAAAGAAAAGTGAAAAGTGACACCCTCTTGGTACATCCACAAGAATTACAATTAATTATAACTTACTTACTTACTACACAGTTAAAAAAAGTCTCTTGCCGGTTTTTCTCGATGACAAGGATGTTTTCCGAACCGGTGGCACTTGTGAACGTAAAGTTTATAAGTGCCTTCTTAGGACTTAAATTGAATAAAGTATTTTAGGTTTTGAAACATTATTAAAATGTTTATCTGTCTGTTTGTTTGTTCGGGCTAATCTCTGAAACGATTGAGTCGATTTTAACGCGTTTTTATTGGATGGTAGAGGCCTTTTCAAAGGACTTATCATTACGCCTTACCATGTAAGCTAAGCATTAATAATAAAATTTATAATTTGAAAAGTAAAGAATAGTCCACTTTCAGTCCAGATATGAGACGTAGTCGTAAAAAATTCGTAAGATCATCGTTGGAGACAATAGCTAGTAGTGGAAAAGATTTGAATTTGTAATATAACAGTACAGCTATTAACATTCATTTCTAGATATATCCTTTAACTGGCTCGTATTGTGCATGTAATCCTTTATTGAGATGGAAGAGTAACGTAACCTTAAAAAATATACATTGAAAATATAAATTACTTTTACCATTATTTAGATGTTAGAAAGTTTAATTTTAACGACCTCCTTATCAATCTCAACAAAATGGCTCAGTATGTTAATTATCTGTGTTCATTTTATTATCCATTTTTTTACGTGACTTCTGGGGAGAAGTAAATCATAAGTAACTATTGTTAATAGCTTCGCTAAATAGATTAATTCTGTTCAATGTAATATTCATTCCTAACCATAAAAGAAATTAAATAAATATATTCCTAATATAAAAATATATAACAAAACTTGACCGAATTGTTTTATGAATATAAAATTAAAAATATATATAACTTGGTTTTTAACCTAATATTTAGGCTTTGTGAATCTAAGCATAATCTTTATATTTCCCAAGGAATACTTGCCAGGTTTTATTACAGATGGCGCCTATATATATAAAACATAAAACATTAAACATATAAAGAGTTTATATATTGTTTGAATCATTCACTTTGATGAAGAATTTTGAGAAATATGTAAAAGAAAAGTGTAGATAATTATATTTTTTACAAAAGAAAATAAATTAACACTCAGATGCCTCTATTAGATGTGATTAATTTGCACTGCACCAAGAAGACTGTAATTATAGAATCGTTGTAAAAAAAAACATTGTTTGAATTGAGTTTCGATTTAATTTGAGTCCGGGATGCATTTTAATATAATAAAAATGGCACCAATTGTTTTCCTATCTAAAAGACGTGACATTTCATGCCAAGGTTTTCATACTAGGTTAGCTGCTTTTTAATTGGTGTTGTGTTTACATAGTTTGTAGAATCCATGAGTATGTTTAATAGAAGGTGATCCTTTTGTCATATGACGAAAATTATACAAGGTATTTTTGTTGTAACGATTCAATCATATAGAATCAGAAGAAGATTTTTGAAGCAATGATGGCTCACGGACACGCTTTCTATTGACGTGACTTCCAATCCTTACAATAAGCCCCAGTTTACGGTGAAGGAAAACACCGGGAGTAAACCAATAGCATGCTGGTAGGGTATTTTCTAATTCCCACCTGGCTAACTACCACCCTTAAGATATGTGTTCTATCATTTACCCCATATGCGTAGCGTACTACCATTTTGAGCCATATCGTGACTTAACACCAGGTGAGATTGTAGCCCAACGCTAAAGTTAGTTTAGTTTAAGTTACTAACTCTGTAAGTTTAGTTGGGAGTAATACACTTACGTTTTCTGGTTAAAGTAATAAAAATACCATTGAACGCATGAAAATAATGCATATAGTGGTAGATAATTATAAATTGTTAAGACAATTAGCAATGCATTCTTCACAAACATACTTCCAACAATGTAACAATTTAAAATTCAATACAACACATTTTTGACCGTGTCGAAATGGTGTAGGTACCTGTGGCGACAATTAATTCACAGACACGCTTATATACTAATAAGACACAATAAATAATATGTTTGCATATAATACACAATTACTTTGCTTGAAAGTCTCTCTGTAGCTGCAGCGTGTTCACGGTGAACAAGTACCTCGACCTTGGAACCCACTGCGGATATTTTGTTTATCAGTTTTTTCCCTTTTTCCGTAAATCTACTGCTTCTTGTTTAGTTGAAAATCTCGGTATAAAATATTATGTCCGTTATTGCCGTTTGCAATACTTATTTGTTATCATTTTAGTATTACGAACTTCTAATATATTTAATCACATTAAGTTTGTTTACATCGCTGTTGTAATAATAACAAGTCAAGGTTAGGTCAACGGTGAAGTTGTTTTTCCAAGATTAGGACGTGATATCGAAACATTTCCATTCCGAGATGATAACGGGAAGCGGGTATTGAACGCTACATTATTCTAAGAGGGTAAAAGGTGGCATGATATGATAGCTAGCCGCTGGTGCTCCAGCTCGCAAGTGCGGTCGAGGTCGGGAGCTCTGGAGAGGTGGCAGTGGTAGCCGCTCGAACGATACGACGCATTCAGTATACAATCGCGCGCGACAAGTGTTGCGCGTACGCTGCCGTTCACTGTCGCTGAACTTCGCGCAGTTATACTATTAGCCTTATCGTTTCTGTCGCGAGAAATTCCTGATATGGGTGGAACGTCTCCATCAGACACGTGAACATTCGCAGCTTTGGAAAGTTGTATACGAATGCACGTGAATACGATAGAACGCCTGCAATACCGGCAGACGGAGTGGCGCCGTCCCTGATGGACCCTGCCTATGTGTGTCAGCTTTTTATCTGAGTCCGAGGAGATAACGTGATGTGACAGCAAAACGTGTTGTGGTGCCAGTGGAATAGTTTTGTGAAAGTGTGCACAGAGCGTGAGTGAATAGACGGCAGCCAGCGCGGCCGCCTCTTAGTGACAATGTTGAATTGCACCGATCTGGAATGCATCCTACATCACCATCATTATTATGCGCACCTGCATCACATACACCATTTGCAAAATGCTCAGGACTCAGGTATGTTGAAGTGAGATACACTGCGACTGAATGATAATGATTTTTTTTCACAAATGTTTCTAGGAACAATCTGAAAACAATAGTAAGCTATATAATTATGCTGTTCGACACAGAACAAACAATGCATATAAACGATAATGAATAACAGTATCCAATAGTAATTATTTTAGATTTTAATATATACTTAACATAAATAGAAGTTTTAATTTCGAGAACGATTGGGTTTACATTACTATGATTTTACCATTGCCGATAAGGATAACAAAAGTTCGGGGAAATCATTGGAAATGATAATTTGGTTTAAAAGACGAGGTTCACGGCAATAACTTACGGGTGCTTGGTGCAAATATCACGCAACTTAGCCCCTATTGCGAATCGTTTTCACTCTGTTAATTTACTTGAACGAGCGACTATAAAACCTGCCCGGACGGAGCAGGCGCGGCACGACGCGACGTCGCGAAATGGACGAAATATTTGTACAAACAAATATTATTCGTTTTCTCTTTCAACGCAGATTACTAGTTGGATAATCAACTAAATACTTTCATCTTACATATTAATATATTTACCAGTCTTTTCCTAGAATATAATTAGTACTCAGTGATTTGCTAATTATTACAAAAAATTTAGAGAAAATATCACTAAAGACTAAAAACTATAAGATTAATAACATTTTATACTCAAACTGTATTACTAACATCAAGTCCATTTATAAAAAAATGTATCGTTTAACTAATTATAATAGTAATATTGTTCATTAACTTCCTAACCTACATTTCACTTGTCGGCTCTACCGAACGTACTAAATTATTTTCTGTAAATACTTTCGGAATTTAAGAAGAATTTTATTTTTTTCTTAACTTACATTTGGAATAAATACATTTTGATCTACCGATTTTATTTATTAATGAGACAATTATGAATTCAAATTGTACGATTCCGATGTAGAGTACAATGACATATGTGCGTGAACTATTCCATAATAATAAACATAAGTAAATAAACATACGGATCTACTCTTTCAGTAGATCATAAAAACTGACATATCACATATTATGATCATATTAATTATTTTTGGCATAAAATGTACTTTAAATTTTAATATAATTATTTAAAAGAGCATTAAGATATAATACTTACAGAAAAAAAATTAATGCTATTTTTAGATATATAAAAATATGAGAAAAAAATATGCAAATATTAATTGACGAAGGTGTTTTTTTTAGAATTTCGTAACTACGATAGGCAATTATTAAAATCTATGAAGTATGTTTAGTTATTTCAATACCGAGTGTATATTACGTTTATATTTTTTTATTCATATTTTATTTGATTTACTTCCTCGTCTGTTATGCAAACTACTGACTTTTATAATTTGTTCTATGCATTTGTTATGCAAACTTTACCACGTCCTAAAAAATGGCAAATTTAAAGCGAAGGGAAATATAATTTTCCTTATATTTTCAACAGACGTAGTTGGTGTTAAGTGTAATCGCGTTATTATAAGGTTCTATAATTGTATTTTTATGTATATTAAGTCAAGGTTTCTTAACCTTTTTGTAGTAAGGAACCATTAACAACATTTATAAAATGTGGCGAACTCCGTCCAACCTTAATTTTAGGTGTAGGGAAAGAAACAACACGATTTGTAAAAAAAAATATTGTGTGGTTTTATGAAACCGCGATGAAAGTGAAATTTAAAAAAAAAAAAAATATCTTCATCTTCGCCTCGAGTCTCACAGTTCCCTACTCAACGGCCAGCTGTAATGCGACATGCCATAGATGAACGAAAATGTTCGGGGCGATAAAATCAAAGTTTCACTTTAAAATAACTTTTTATTTATTATCACAGTGAAAGTAAGATTTATATATCGTTTTATTAACTGACATGGACCCCCAGCTTTCATGGACCAACACCTCTAAACCATGTATTAAGTTAGGATTTATTAATACTGAATGAAACTTATTATTTAACCTCGTATATAACTCTATGTACTCGAACTGTTGATATTTACTGCATAGTGATAACAGAAACATTTGAGTTTATTTCGAGAATTATAAGTACTAAAGCGGTCTTTGTCGTTCTCCTTGATATTTAAAGTTTCATTAATTCATGTTCGTTTCACTTTTAAGTTGTAGACTATTTATTATTATTTTACACTATACATATTATATGCTGTACTGTAATTCTCTTATCATCTCTCTGTCGTGTGTCATATCAGCAAAATATTAAAATTGTGAACTATGTTTAAAAGAAAGTGAAAAACAGTATAAAATTCTGACTCGTTATTTTTAAAGCTCATAGTGAGAGCAACGTATACAAATCAATACTTGTATTTCTTTGGAATTACTTATTTAATTGTTTGTCTAATTAATTTGTTTATCACAGTGTCGATTGCAAGTGCTCTAATTGTTTAACATATTGGAACAAAAGCGTATCAGTACGTTTAAAGTTCAATTTTATTTGTTGATAATAATTGTTGCATCAAACCACATGATTATGACTTTTATTAAATTTACTGCTTTATTTAAGAATATAATTTTATTACAAATTATTTGATTACGTTTAGCTATAACCAGAATGGAATGGAATATAATATTAGGGTTCCGTAGTGAAAATAGAACCTACTTATAGTTTCGTTATGTCCGTCCGTGGCTTAGCTCAGAGATTCTTAGTATTATAAAGCTATATTTTGGTATGAATATATATGTTAATCACGCCGACAAAATAGTGAAATAAAATCTTGATCCATTTTTTTTTGGTTACCTCTCCTACTCGTAAATTCGGGATGATATTTATTCTCGTCTGTCTCATGGTGTGAGATGTCATTGGACAGGTGGTATAAAAATAATGCGGATATCCGATACCATTTTTTAAATTCAGGGATCTGTTTGCGAAATATTAAGCTTTCAATTATTAATTATTGTTAGAATCAAGTATCCTCCCTGCCAGCAAAAACGGTTGTTTTTGGATATGCCCTCAAGTTTACGGCGGTAGTATATATACCGAAGTTATAAGGAAAATATCACAGCTAAGTAGGCTTTACAAGTTAACGAGTAATAGTCGACCAATTTATAAAATGTAGTTAAAGAAGTAAATAAAAAGAAAAAAATCGTACAAATTCCATTGAAAATTACTTAAATAACCTTCCGAGTCTGCAAGTTGTGACAGGTAACTACGGAACCCTACACTAAGAGTGGCCCGACATGTATTGCCAGGTTTTTTATGTATTAAGATTTGATTTTAAGTTGCAACTTTTAAAATGAAAAATACTTTGCATAATAATATAACATTAATTTTAATTTATGAGTCGTTATTTTGCAAATTTATTGCTACTGATTTATCATGATTATGGATAGGTTTTAAAAGTTCGAAATCGATGATCCAGGTAAATTTTGGCAATGGTAAATTGGCAGGCAACATCATTTTTGTGTTTTACATTACATATGCATACAAACCTCGTAATGAGTAATTTATTTATCTTTGCAATGAACTTATTCTGATTAAGAGCTTGTTATAAATTACTCATAAATTCGTTACTGGGGATGATAAATTCAACAGTAGTCAGCCACTTCATCAATATGTATTATTAATGACCTTTAACTCCGTAAATAAGGGCTCTGTTAATCCAATTCTCTAAATACTCTTCATACGACGAACGTACGAATAACTTGATAAACACACGCTATCTTTAGACCTCGTTCGCATTTTTAAAATAATAAGTATTTCGTCCTTGTATCATTCTGTGACCCTCTGACCGTTCCTTGTTCTACTTATTTTAAGATTATCGAGGGTTTGTTTATACTCATGCATTTTAATAGCTGTATTTATATGAAATATAAATTTTTACGCTTCGCTTCGGTTCGCTTTGCTGGGCGTAAATTATAAAAAGTATCTTATTTCCACAAATTAATCGAATTCTATATATAGCAAATTTAATTAAAATCCATCCAGCCGTTCGAGAGTATTTGATGAATAAACATCCAAACAAACGTACATTCTCGTTTATCTATACTACATTATATTTGTATCATATTATTAAAAGGTAAAGTTTGTAAGAGGTAAGAGGAGTCAGTAATTACTGGAACTACTGACCCTATTCTAAAAAATATTTCTGTGATATAATGCTACATTCTGTGGCCCAAGTCTGCTAACAAAATAGTGTTTTAATAGTGTGTCGATAGTATCTCTATAGACATTTGGTCACTATCTGGTATTCTCCTATTTGTTTACCATTCTGTCGTAAAACCACTGACTGATTTGGTATTCTGCTCTACCATCGCGTCTCAATGATATCTCGATAGCAACTCGATTGGTATTCTCTAATATATTTGAGAGCTTTATCAATCGTACTTCTATGGTGTTTTGACTATTGAGTAGCCGTTGAACAACAACAGCTTTTCTAGTACGATTGCGTTTCATAAAAATAATATAAAATTTCGTCATCAACGTCATCAAATTTATAAAATGTCGATTATTTGAAGTAATGACAATCGAGATGGCGACAGTCGAGACGACGACAATCGAGGTGATGATAGTTGATATGGCGACAGTCGAAATGGCGATAGTCAAGATGCCGACAGTCGGGTTGGTGACAATCGAGATGGTGACAGATTTAACTGAAAAAATAGCACTAATAAGTATTATCAATTAATGGTAGTATCAATTAGCAACACTGAATCCATGGTAGATTTTGATAGGCAACACCAATGTCGTATAGATATTGCCATCCCACTGACACACTATCACAACACTATAGAGATTCTATCGAGACAGTAATGAAATTTTAGCAGAATACCAAATTTGTTACAATTTCGATATAATATCAGTAGAGTGGTATATAATACTTAAATGTGAAATAGCAGACTTGAGCCCCAGGCTGATGGTCTATAATATAATAATAATTTTTATAGTGTAATTATCATGCGCGAAGTCGTATCAAGTCTCGCATGAAAATATAGTAAATATTTGTAATTCAGCACTCCTTTTAAAATGTTATGTATATATATATGTGTATATATACATATATATGTATGTGTGTATGTGTATATATACATATATATATATGTATATATACGTGATACCTACAGATTTAATTGGAATTGGAAAAATACAATTAGCTTAATCTTTTTTGATATAACAACCTGTTGTAAACAAAAACTAGTTCTATCTCTCAGAAATGAGCACTATCCAAAAGCCATATAATCAGTATAGATTAGCTAATTCAACCGGTATTCTTGGACTTGTAAACGACAGGCACAATTTCAATACTAAGAAATAAATATAAAACACAATATTTTGAAGCAAGGATGGCTTAGTGATAGCATGTACGGACGTCGTGTCGATCGACGTGAGTTCGAATCTCTGCAAAGAACCTGAGCTTTCGATGAAGGAAAACATCGTGATGAAACCATAGTATAGTAGGAGAGCTTTTTCTAATGGCCGCCTGATTAGCTACTACCATCAAGTTGAAAATCTGTCGTCAAGCATTTATTGGTGTGCTCCGGCAGCTGCACTTGAGAGCCAGTTCTTTCACTAGACTTAGCGTGTTATCATCTTGGGCCACATCATCACTTAATATCAGGTGAGAATGTTGCCATACGTTAAACCTAAAAAAAAAATACAAAAAGTACGCTTCGTGAGCTAGTTTTGGTTCCCAACTATAGGAAAATTATCCAATAAATAAAACCCATACGATGAAATCAGAAGGATCTACCAGTGTAGACATTTTTTTAAGTTTTTTGCTAACTTTTCTCGTTCGTAAGAATGTTTTTAGTAGTCTGACCTCTGTAGTCTTTCTTTTCTGGAGTCTTTAGTAGTTTTTTTCGAATAAATTATATTTAATTTTGATTTATTATACATTTGAATATAATATTTTAATCGAAAATTGACAATAACTTCAATTTATAAGAACAAACAATAATAATCTTTTTATTAATACAAAATTATATTCATTCTAAAGCTAGTAAGTTAACATTGCTTAAAATATTAAATTAAGTAATTGTAAAGTTTGTTGTAATTACAGTGTAAATTGAATCGTGATTGTTGATAGTAAATCTCGATAGAACTTAATTAATATCGAAAAATTAATAGATTGTGTATATTACTTACATAAACAAGAAATACTTCTGTTAGAATATATGCACGTTTTTGTGTATTACTAAAGCTTTTTAGATTAATTTTAGGTAAATGGGTTTAAAACATACATGTAAATAAAGTATTACCTAACTTATATTTCTATTACATATAATTATCTACAATTCTTCGTAAATATTATTTAGTTTTCTTGTAAAAACAACATCAAACGCTGTAGCTTAATTTTGTTAAATGTTCATTCTAATTTGTTTTTTTAAATGGTGGAATTAATCTTTTTAACAGAATAATACGAAAAATTCGCTATCACAAAAAACGTACTTTTTTGTTACAAGTACTAAAACTGATTCAACGAGCACCAAACATGTTTTAATTAATTCATTTATTAGATCGCTAGTAATAGACATTACAATAAATAATAGTTCAAAAACTAAAAAAATACGCTTTTATATAAAATCCAACTAAAAATTTTTTTTTTTTTAATTTGAATTAAGAATAGTGTATATAAGAAAAAAATATTTTTTATTGTAAAAAAAAGCGTGGGAAATTTCGAGTTAATCCAACGTTTTTAAGGGGGTCAAAATCATGTTCAAAGATTCCGTTACATACTAACATACATACGTCTGTAGCTAATAAAAAGCGTATAAAAAATATATATTAGGTAATACTCGAGGACTTTTATGTACGCGCTTTACAAAGAATACTCCTTTGGAAAGAGACAATGTACACGCGCATCGTATAAATAAATTTTCATATTTTTTTCATAACCTTAGCTAATATAGTAATATACTTTTAAAATTATTCAACTTATACTTTAACAACAAAAAAATGTTAATTTAGCTATAAAAATCAATAATTTATTTCAGTTCCAACAGCGTATAGTTTTTAAACATATAAATATTTATAAAATAAATCTCGTTTGTTTCAATAACTTAATTGGGTTTATTAAAGGCTAATTAAAGTAACGCCTATGTTTATCTGTTTTATGAGAGATTCTATCTTATTTGGCAATCAAAAATTTAGTAACGTAGCCTTGGTGGTGCCTAACAAAGGTAAAAGCTTTATAAATGTTCAAATACATACATGGATAGATACATTGAAAGGCTGTTTCAGTTTGATCAAATGTAATTTTAAAATATTATAAAACGTTATACAAATATGAAATTTTGATCCCTTTTTCAAACCAAATATGAATTTATTCGTAATAAATTGTTCATAGCTTTGTAAGAAAAAATATACCAGATGTAATAAGGTCCTAGATTAAAGCTGCTAGGTGGTATTAACTTGTTCTTTAAAACGATAATCCTATTCTATTAAGAACCTCTAATCTGAAAACTACATGACATGAGAAAGAAACTCGGAAAAGTACTGGACAAGTATGGATGATTCAATATATTTGCCATAACTGCTATAAGACGTAACTCGTTCACGCAATTATTTCATCTCTGGCCATCATGTATTTGAGTTTACGACCAAATGGTCAACTTCCGAGCAACGTTTTGAACGCAACGTCTCACGACTCGAAAGAAAATTTACATCGGTTACATAATGCTTGTAACTCATTTAACTTACTAAGCAATGACATTACTCCATTTAAACTTAGCACAGTAGTATAGTAAACTTTATACATATTACATATGAATAAGTAATTTATTTATTTAATATTCGATTTCTAATGCATAAGCAAAACCGGGCACAATATCAAAAGTAAAAGGTTGCAAATAATCAGATGCACCGATTTAATGAAAATTAGTATGCATTATTTCATAATTACTTTAATAGTTAGTTCTTGGGGATAAAAGGTCGAACATTACATTAAAAGTTATACTTTTTTTGGCACTTGAATAAAGAGTACAATTGAGAGCTGTACACGCATCATATCACTTTTTTTTCGAACGGACTATACTGTTAGCCTTAGGGGCCCTGGAGTCTTTGCGGCTTTTACAGCTTCACCGGGCTTGCGATCATATGATGAGAAGTTAGCCATCAATAATTATAAGGTAAATTCATTTCACTGACTTTTTCATTGTCTAAAAACAGTTTAATAGTGTATAGTGTATAATTATTTTTTAATTGTATAAAATAATGTTCATTTATGAGTACAACGCAAAATTATTTTTACACAATTTAAAAAGTGAGTAAAACGTAGTTATATTTTTATCATGATGGCTAACTTCATGATGTTGACGCACGGGATAATTTTTTTTGGATTTTTATTTGTTTGTCACGCTAAAGATGTATTAACTTCTTACTTACGTATATAAGTACACACGACTTTTTTTTAAATAACATTATAGCAAAACCTTTCTAATATGATGGACAATCCGACATGTTAATTTGAGTCACTGTTATTTCCTTTCACTAGGATAGTAGGCTATGGAGCTTTAGTCATGCTTGTTAAGAACTTAATTGTTTTGACATGTATTACCTATACACTTGTACCGCTTACCGGTTCGAAAATATCGTCACACTTTGTTTACACTTTGAAATGTTTGACCTGTTTTCTTCAAGGTTCTTTCGACGTTTGTATTTCACATTCATCGCAAGCATTCTTTGATTTTCCCCAAGGTTTTTAATTATTAATTTCAAACATTTAGACTTATTTATTATGACTCATTTCAACAATTGAACTAGAAGTGTTAATTTTATTATTAACACATAGAAAATAACAATTGAAGCAATGATGACTCATTGGTAGAGTGTACGGACATCGCGTCGATGGATGTAAGTTTAAATCCTTGTAATAAGCCTGAGCTTTCGGTAAAGCATCCGAACTCCAAACCGAACTCTTCTGCTACTTCTTGTCCTCCTCTCTTAAGATTCTGATTCTGGCACTGCAGATGATTTTGATTTTGATGATGGTTCATTGCACACTCCTTTCGACATGTATGCAGGTTTGAACTTATCGACAGTCACTGTTACTTTCTTGCCTTAAAGGTATTCGATAGTGTAGTATTAAGGCTGTCTGTCAACGACCATGTAAGGGGCTGGTACAATCTCTTCTAGATGAGTGTTTCTGTTTTGGGGCTTAGTACGCCACCATGCTGGAAGGGTTTTTCTGATGCCCGCCTGTCTAGCTAGCACCCTCAACTTGAAAATCTGTCGCCAAACACCAATAGGTGTGTTCCGCCAGCCTGCAATTGAGAGCCAGTCCTCCTAATTTGCTTTAGAGTGTTGAGCAACTTGGGCCACATCGTCACTTAACATCAAGTGAGATTAACACTTAACATCATGATAAAAAAACGTAATGTAAAGATTATTATTATGTAAGCACCTACATACTTCAAAAAATCAATAATTTTATCTGTTAATTTTACGAATATTTTAAACTTCAATAATAACGTATTGCAATTTTATGCTTCCACTTTTAATTCATTTGACCTTTTACAGAGTTAAGATAATTATAGAAAGTTATTATTACTAACAAGTCATGTGTGTAACAAGTTGTTTGTTTCCTCGTTTTTAGGCTTAAGTTCCGGTCACGCGGATAATATAATACAATTAAAATGTTATTTTCTGTAAGTTGTAACCGATACAATATTTTATATCAGTATGCAGTCAATCATTTTGTATTAACCCAGTTTATTTTTGTATCGAACTGAAAAGTAATGCCATTTTGTTAAATGTTTTATAAAAAAATCATCTTTATCGTAACGTGTATAAAAATCACTAGATCATTTTAAAAACTAAAACCCGCTCTCTGAAAAGTATGATGTATATATTCTATATAATATAAGCCCTTAAATTTGATATCCGGCACGGCACATTATAGAAAAATGTTTTTAAATACAGGACTTTATGTCCTCTAGAGGGCGCCATATTGAATTCATTGTGACGTCACATAGCCTTTAACCAGCGGACGGTGAACACACTTCTAACGATACCTAATTTGTCAAATTATGACAGGTAGTTTAGAAGATATGCGGGAACAGAAGAACATACGTACTAATAAATATATACATAAATCATAATCATCATTTTGTTTTCGCCGTAGTCGGGTAAGAACAGATGTCGATGTATGTGACGTTGATAAACTTCAAACAACCTTTGACCAATCACCATAGGAAAGTTGGTACAACCAAATTTTTTTCTTGGAGAAGGTTCAGGAAAGCGTAAATCCCTGATCGGGATAGGTGGCGCTATGCTAGAGTTATTGACTACCGTTAAAGGCAGAATAATGTCTACGGAGCCAGCTAGTATCGTACAAAACTGTTTTAGTTTTTTATAAACGTTTTTATGATTCTGTTTTTATGAGTATTAGCAAAATATTTTACCGACTATATCACCACATTTTAATGATATATATAATTATTAAACTATGCGCCAAATACCGAACCGTGACCTCGCATCAACGAGACGTTCTTCCTTTCAAGTGAACTATCACGGTTGTTAAGCGATTTTTGATTAAAACGCAACATTACCTTCTCGTTTTGAATGTCGTTAAATGAGATAAGGAAGTATGAAAAACCGGTTCGGAAGTAGCCCGGTCGAAATGTTACCGGTTTTATATATATGTACTTGCACACTATGTACACATAAATGATGTATTTATATTGGACCTATAGTTCTGATTGTAGGATTTTTGTTTTGTTTCTTTTACAATCAATATATACCTTTTATATATGTGATACCTCGGGTTTTGAATCTCCATAGGCTACGGTAACCGCCTACTATCAGTCGGACTCCATGCTTACTTGTTACCATAGTAGTATAAAAAAGTATCGTCACTTATATTTATTAATAAATCTGTAGTTCTAAATATATTATAAAGAGGTAAACTTTGTTTGTTTGTAGGCAGAATTATTCTCTTTGGAACTTACTAGAGAGTCTTTCACACTGAAATTCTTTCACTAATACTAATCCACGTTCTCTTCGAGTGACTTAGGATATATTTTATTGATTAAAAATTTTATAACATTGTAATTAGCGCTTGCTAGCTTTATATAAGTTCTTTTATTCACTTCATAGTTACGTTCTACTCATTATTTATATCGTGATTCCAAGATAAATTGTAAATTTAAGAAACCGCTGACACAAGTATCCTATTCATTGAGGCAATTCCAATGAGCACAAACACTATATCCCAGCTTTAAGTTGGTGAGGAGTTTGGTATCTTACGTATTTCAAATGATGCTGCAGAATCAGTTCAAAGTTACCCTGTTCTTCTAATATAATTGAAGTAACAGAATATTAATTTTGGACTCGATTAAAGCAGTGGAAGATACTCACATTCATTCATCAACTAGAAAAGAGCTGACAATCTTCAAACAGCTGAACAGATTTTCTTGAATCATAGCTAAGAACACGCTCGACCAAGCCACATTTAAACAAAAAAAAAAAACTAGGTCAAATTCGGTTCAGTCGTTTGGGAGCCACGATGCGACAGACAGATACACACGTTAAAATTATAACACCCCCTATGTTCGCGTCAGGGGTAATAAATTAAAAAATTCAGCTGGAATATTTGTTATAAGTTTCCAGAGTATATTACATTTAGTCATTAAATATAAATTCTTTCACACATTTTAATTTGGTTAGTATAAGTTGTTAATAGTAATTAGAAGTAAAAGGGACACGAAGAATGACTTCTTGTAATTATAACCAAGGGCAATTCGTCATACATAGTATGGTATCCCTTCCAGAAATATAACTAATCCCGAAACGCGACAATTATCGCGACTCACTAATAACCTATTCAACTGTAATTATAACCTATTCAACTCTAAGCAACACCTGCTGATATAGTAATACACTATTATTGCGTCTTTTATATATTCTTTGTTATTTTTGCCCGTATTCAACGCATTACGTTAGTATTACGACTTCCTTTGTAAGCTATACGGAAGTATAAATACGGCGACATACCACAATAAAACATGTGGAAATACTTTTTATTATTATCCCACTATATGTGTGATACATTAGCTGTAACTGGTTTTAACATAGCGTTTAAACGCATATTATGTCCAAGGAGCTTTATTTAACTACTATACTCCTCGTTTTGCCTCTTCACTTCATCTCACTGCGTCTCTTACTTCATCTCGTTCTGTTGTGAACTTCCTTCAATTTGAATATATAAATAGTTATGACTGAAAGAGACCACCAATCGGTCAAAAGTGACAACTCATCATCATCAGTGCACATTGCTCGTAGAACGGATGGCCGATGGAGCCGAAGAGCTCTCTAGTGTCGGCCACGTACTTGAAGATCTAGCGTGGGCAGACCTACTACAAGGTGAACACATGACGTGATGAAGATTACGGGAACTCGCTGGATGCGAACAGCGAAGGACCGGTAATTGTGGTGACCTATGTCCAGCAGTGGATGTCGGCTGAGCTGACGATCATAAACAACTCAAAGAGAATAACAAATTAAGTTAAAAACCATTTTACCGATGTGATATACTAACCATTTGTATACATAGTAGTCGTAGTCGTAATACGTAGTCGCTTCAATTGAATTAGTCGAGAACTGCTCTACACTTGACCCCGGCCCGTTACAAATTTACTTACCAATTGTGGAATTAACTCGTTGAGTAAGTAGTGAAATTCTAGAAGAATCGCTGTCTGTAACTTGGCACTTAGCAGCATTTAAATGTTGCCACGAGATTGGAAGAATTTTTCATAGGATTCTTTATGAAATCTGTAATGACGTCTAATGTATTTATAATGTGGTTTATCAGGAGACAAGTTTTAGATAACATCATTAAATTAGATTTTATTTATTTTATATTAATTTTGATGGTTAGTATTTGAACTATAATTGAATGCGAGGTTTTTGCCATAATAATAGAAGAAATTAAGCTTTGCTGCAATTGATGATTTTTTATAATTATTTTCTCGGTAAAGTAAATATACATGTGATGGTGGCAATAAAGTATATAATAATACCGGCCTGTAAAAGTCGTTGAGGTTGCCTAATATCAAGAATTTTAAATATAGTATTCAAATGGTATCTGTTTTTAATTTAAAACGCATCACTTTTATCATAGGAAATGTTATGTTTTATCGCTATTGTTACAAGAACCGGCTTCTTTTACCAACACGTCATATAAATATATTACTTCGGAGAACCATGTCGATGTGATAATGGAATCCGTACTATTGACCCGCACAATTGGCAGAGCGCGATAGCACAGGTGTGCTCTGTGTCCGCAGGCATCTTACAAGAAGGCAACGAACGGCTTGAAGATATTTTTGCTCGAGCTATCGGATCGTGAAAATCTCTACAATAACCAATGTGCCTGAGTGACGTCTCGCTGCACATCTCGGCTACGTATTACACTAGTTCATCAGATTTTATTAGTCAGCGATGGTAACGTGTTAAGCCCAGAAAGTGGATTAAGTATTAAATAGTTAATAAATAAATAATATATAATAATAATAAATAAGTTTGGTAGCATCACGATGTTTTGCTTTTCTACAAATATTGAGTTCTATGATTGAGCAACAAAGATATTTTTAGAATTAAAACGGATACAGAGAGTTAATGTATCAAGAAACATTAAAAAGTGAATGCTTGTACTTCTCCACTATCATTGAATAGTCCAGCTTGATGTTATATGACGCATAACCTCGAGTGTGACTATCTTCACCACAATATAACAAAAGGTTTAGTAAGCAATTTCATAGTGTAGACTTTGTTACAAAGTGCGAGTGCTTCGTATAAACTTCACTCTCTTATCATTTTGTCATAACGCGCCTTAAATATAACTTCTAAAGATTAAATATATTTTTTTATACATTTTTACGAAATTACCGTAAGTGACACTGTTAATATGCAAATATATGTTAC
The DNA here is from genome assembly GCA_947532125.1 of Saturnia pavonia. Lineage (NCBI taxonomy): Eukaryota > Metazoa > Arthropoda > Insecta > Lepidoptera > Saturniidae > Saturnia > Saturnia pavonia. The sequence goes on from OX383903.1 coordinate 12,748,599, forward strand.
CCACATTTAATATATATTTTCACGTATTTATATAAATTTTCAAAACAAACTTTTAACCGCTAGGTTAGCGGCGCTGTGATCTAAATACTGACGGATATCTCTATGTCAACTTAAGCAGAACCAATTCTCGACTCACTTGTTATTACATATGTAATTTCAGTTTTCTATTTTTCTTAGTAATTGCTTTTTTTATACATGGAATTACCTGATCTTCACATGGTACTAAATAAAGTACCAAAATACACAAAGATGACCTTTGAAAATGAGGATCTATTCAGTTGTATTGCTCAATACTATTCTGATGGCATATATATAACTTAATGTACGTTGATTGATCTCAGCAAGTTATCAAAACGAGAAGAGAGTTTCGTTTAGAATTTACATTTAAACTTTTAATTATCACGACTGTGAATGATAAATTAGGGTATCTCAAACATATTATTTATTTCAAGAATAATATAAGCAAGACAATAGCTATGCCTATATGTTCTTTTTTAAATAATTTATATCTTTCTTTGTTTTCTGGATGAATAATAACGGCGGTTTTACTGAGCAATTTTAGTAATTTGAGAATGCTCCTAGTTCTAGTGCTCTTAATTATGCAAACATGAAACAGGAATACGTTTGTATGGACTAATCGCCGCCCGCATTTCCTCTTAAGAAAGAATCTCTGTTATTCTAATTACTTTAGTGATTTATGACTCAAATATTCAGAAAACTGTTCACTTTATTCTTGTTGAACTATAGAAATGGTTTATTTACGTTATAGTAGCAAATCATATTACTTCATACAAATTAAGATTTCCATGAAACTATAAAAATATAGATGTTAGATTCCTCATGGGACGTACGGGCGTAATAAGCTTTAAGAAGGTTGAAATGGATAGAGATTTATCGTAAATTCACTAGTTATATGTTATAGACATGAAATTTATCATTTAAATAGTATGTAATTAGAGATTTGTCTTAAGTTTAGACCACTGACTTTAATGACAAACTTGGTAAGGCCGAAAGGACTAATGTGGCCGTCTAGTTGTACCAATATGAATATCAAATAACGCAATATTTTGCATATTTGAATTGAAATGGTTACTAAATAAAAAGTTGAAATCGGAATATCTAACTTATTGGAATAACGAAATTAACGTTATGTTAAGAAAATAAATGTCAAACGAGGTAAGTTTAAAAATTAAAACTCGACTATGGAAAACATCGCTTACTGAAAAGTACGTTATATATATTTGAAATGGGCTGATTATGCACCATATTGGATTAAATGTGACGTCACTTAGCCTTTAACCAGCGGACGATCTAGAAGCTTCTAAAGATACTTCATTTGTCAAATAATGATATGTAAATAATAGAAGATATGCGGGAACAAATGAAATAACACAGAGTCATTCACAGCCTGCTGAAATCATAATCCTCCTTTCGGCTTCTCTGTAGTCGGATAGTTAATCTTGTAACTAGAAATTTCATAATGAATAATATTTAAAACTAAACGTTTTTGCTTTAGGCGTGTTATGACAAAATATTAGGAGTAAATTTTTAAGCTGAGCGCACTCTTTGTAACAAAAAGTGTACACCATGATGTTGCTTGCTAAGCCTCTTTTTTTATTGTAGTGAATATAACTTCGAATACATCCTCTTTTTTAGTTCAGTTTATGATAAATCAACTTTTAGCTACTATACTACTAAATGGCTGAAATGCACATTTCTGAGATGTGTAATAATTTATAATAAATAGGTCGTTGAACCGATTCTAAAGGACCATTAGATTGTTTGCAACAAATGTAGGTCATGGGAATCAAATTATATGTATTATGATCGAATTTTTAATGAGTTAGTTGATTGCTTGACAGAGAACATTGACTTTTTATGGTTCAGTGGGCGGTTATGTTAATTTTATCGGTTTTCTCAAGCTACGTTGATTATTTATCAGTGAGCGTTAATAGCAACAGAGAGTCGTAGCTGTCCATGTTTAGGAAAGGAAATAGGTTAGCGCAAATTAAAAATTCTGTACAATTGATCTATCTATGTTTTATAGTAATATATAGCTCAAGAGATTATTTATTTGTTTGTTCGGATGCATTAATCTCTGGAGCTGTCAGTCAGATGCTTTTTTAGGCGCGGAAAAAATATGAGTGAATTTTTACGATGCGCGCTCACATTGTAACAAAATGTGTACACCATGAAGTTGCTTGCTGAACCTCAGAGTTTTATTGTGATGAAGATAGTCATATTCGATGTTATGCGTCATATAACTTGTAGAAGACTAACTTCGTGTACATAGGTACAGTGGTACACCCCTTTTTTATTTACAATACTCTAGTTAGTATATAATATTTAATGTTTACATATAATATTGATAGGTAGGTATATAACTATAAGAGAATATAAAGTAAGTAAATATTTCGATATTTAACTCATCGATTTACAAAGAAAGTTTATATATGTAAAAATCACTTGTATTGGTTAAGTCATAAATATTAGAATTTATTGACACAACTGGCATTCAAACCAAAGCATTTAATGAATTGCGAAACTCGTTTAAATAGCAGTTAAATCGAAATTGGCGTCTTATATCAATAATTTGTTTTACATACCGATTAGCAAATACGGGCACCGAGTTCAACGAACAGATCCCAAGACACGATCATTTTCAATGGTGTTATAAATACAAAGTTACCAAACAAATATGTCGTTTAAGTCGTAAGTTTGTGGTTCAATTTTCACTATCGGTAATCACTATCGGTTAATCGATATTTATGTCCAGTTTTTATGAGTTAATAAATACATCCTTCTATCATCTAGTAGGGATACCTACTAGAGTAGGCTAGAGATATAAACTGTTACAGATATACATTTATGACACTATATTACATGTAACAATGATATATTTTTAAAGGCAAATTTTGAACATTAAAAATACTCTGAAATTGGATAGACTGAAGAATAATGGAAGCATACAGGTTATATAAAACGACGAAGTATATTTTGACCGAGGCGCGGCAGTTTTGTTTACATAATAACGGACGCCGCGCCGCGCTGGCAAGACTAGGTACGAATTGCACGGTCCACAAAGCGGTGTGTATCGTCTACCAGAATCGCATTGCCACACGGCATCTGTGTTAATGACCTGCATAAGTTGATATCATTTGATAAATGACAAGGTTTGGATGTTGTAACTTCATCAATGTCAGGGTGTGAACAAAGAAAGTACTCGTATTTAATAATAGTAACGTCACGCTAGCAATAACCCTTTTGAGATAAGCAGTACAATAAGTTTTGTAAAACGCTTAAATAATAATATTATGTCTTATCACCTTGTGTGTTTTACAATATTTATTTAGACTTAGAAATTAGACTGGTTTTATATAATACCAAGATTTGGGGTTACCGAGGCTATGATGAGTTCTCTAATACTGGCTTAAGGCCTTTACTTAAACCCTATACTTGTAAGGCCTCAAAGGTGATGACAGTGGCTATTTAGTTATCATCAGCTAGAAACAATCAAGGAGATCCTAAGGAGGATTGACGTCAGGCAGGTGGCCGGTCGTAACACTAAGCCGAGTCTCAGTTCACAAAGGCAGAAAATATATTGTCGTGACACTATTTAGGTGTTATCTGCGTGTAGGTACTATGAATGTAGGGTTTCTCCAACTTCTGAATATTGGTTGTCAACTTCTTATATCGTTTTCTTCCTAGAGCAAGTTTCAATGGTTGTTTTCTGGGTCACCAAATAAGAAATGTCAGTGCTATCTTCGTTACTTTTTTATTACATCTTTTAAGAGTTATTTTAAGTAAACTAAATAATCCGTATTGACGATTCAACATTGGAAGTATTTTAGGCAAGTTATCCAACTACACACTACCTAAGTACCTACATCGTACAGATTTATCAATATTAAATAAATAACTTTCTTAATTTTTAATTAATTATTTCTAATTACTAGATATTCATATTAAGAATATATATTTGATTAATTTACAAATAATTTTACAGCAATTTCCGTTATTCTTCGTTATTTCGTTTTAAGTTTTATTAATTTTGAGACATTCATTCATGTCTTGCAAAGAAGTTTATAGAATAAATTATTCATTAAATGAATAATATTTATAAAACACTGATTTTTGGAAACGGTATTATCGAATATCAAAGAGAATATTATTTACCATGACCGTCTGTTGGCATTCATAAAAATTAAGGTTATCGTATTTCTGTATCTTAAAAACCCAATTTCATCATCATAATTATTTATCATTTAAATTAATCTACGTAAGATTGTATTTTATCATAATGTATATTACAAATATAGTTTTACTTTGATATCTTCAACAATGACCTTAAGCAGTTTAGTGAATTCGTTTTACCGTTATACATTGTAGTGTTTAAAATATTAGTAAAAATACGTAATAGTACCTAGGTCTGAAAAAAGCTATATGAAAAATGGCAGAAAAAAAGGATGCAAGATTTTGCGTAGGTTATGTCAAACATATTTTTGTCATCATTACGAAAACCCATATAAATCTTAATTGTGAGAAAAGACAATTTTAAATTAGTTAGGCGAAAATCTTTAATCTTAGTTCATCAATATTTTTATGTTCTTTTTATGCGAAAACCACTAATCCGATTTACATGGTTTTTCCTTTAATTCATAGCTACGTTTTCTGGCCTGGTTATAGGATATATTTAGTCACATGAAGTCAATGTACGAAATAAGCAGTGACGATAATTATGAGTAAATTCGGAAAAAAGACGCCTTTGGGTCGACTAAATGTACTATGCTGAGTATGCCATAAGAGATATATCAAATTAATGTACTATATAATTGAAGATCTCAAAAAAACCTACAAAAAGATCAGGGATAGCATATGTCTATCTTCTTAGGATCACTCACTCATAAGCATTTTTGAGGCAGCACAATTCGCACGCGTGCTCGACAGACAACATTCTGTAATCCACATGATCGAAACCATGGTACACAGCCAGTATGCCAGTTATCTTATAATTTAGAATTTTCCCCAGTAGGGACTTTGTCGTTTTAAGTTACTGATTCATTTCCTTTATTTTTCCAAATAACATTATCTCGTGATATTACAACTTGATACAGCGCCATCAAAGCCGAATTTGTTCCTTTAAATTGAACACAGTGAAGATGAATATGAGAGCTATATCTTATATATAGCTGTAGTCATATGTTACAATAAGGTCTTTCATTAATAATATATTTAAAACGTTCTCTGGTGTTTTTTCTGGATCTAAAATTAATCGTACAGAAAACAAAACATTTTAATACTATTGCTAAATGTCAATGGTTATCAATCATGTCAATGTCTATTAGTTATTTCGATATTTATGGATTATAACTAATTTGTTAATTAACAATGATTTTATACATGAAATATCTTCTTTATTTAATTTGGAATGATTATTTTAGTCAAGAAATAAACGGATCTTTTACAGAGTAAGATACAAGCTGTAGAGATAAAAGCATGTAAAACTCAAATATATTATAGTGTTTTTCTGTATTTGCTTACCGTATAGTTTTATTTTATTGTACTAAAATTAAAGTTTCAATGTTATTAATATTTGGTCTTGACTAGTAGATACATGTAGCGTAATGACGTGACAGTTTTCAAGAAATCTATTAAACGTTTCATTATTACTATATTAATAGCTAGGTGGACCTGTGGCTCCGCTCGCGTGCACTACAGAATGACGGTATTGTGGTTACCTCGCTTCCATCCACGGAGTTCGCCCACCGGTAATTTTAAAGATAAAACTATATGTAATTTTATTTGCGCGTACCCCTAATTCTATTAATGTTTAATAAAAGTAGCTTAAGTTACTGCTAGTGGAAATCCAGGCAAAATCATTCCAACTGTTTCAGAGATTATCCGAAACAAACAGACAGAATAATAATTTTGAAAATTATTATTTTTTGTTATATGTACAGTAAATATTTTCATATGCATTTACTTAAAAGCTGTTATGTTGAAAATACAAACAGGCACTTCAATTTTATTAATTTGTATATATTTATAAGAGTTAATTACAGTTGAGGATCTAATGAGCAATTAAGTATTTCGTCTTTCATAAACTTTGTGGAATTTTGATTTATGTGCTCATAACAGTTTGTAATTAATGCCTTTTCAATATTTAATGTAATAGCATCATAAAATATTTTAAAGTTTTATCTTTTTCGTAATCATACTTGTTATCGACTTCGCTATTCGGTCTCACGTGTATAAACAATTGTTTAAACATATAGCTATTGCACATAATTTCTCGGTGTATTTTATATGTAGCTCTCCTGATTACAAATTCTTTACTATTTTATATTTAACATTCGTATGACGTATTCTCTGTTATGTAATTTCAATATTAAATTTTATTTCTGAAGTCGTAAATTTTTTCTCTAGCAGCCACAGTCTCAATTGTTCTTAATTTGGAAATGAATTTTAAAATTTTAGGGACTTTTATTCAGTTCAATACATCAGCCCCGCTGTAGTCTGATTTTTCTAGGATCAAATCATTAGAGTCGCTGTTGAGATAGCACTGCTTGGTCATACAACATCTTGGCATCATCCAAACAAGGTTCTGCCAAAAAATGCTGCGAGAACCAATATTTTGTCAGTTTAAATTTATGCTATCGATCAGCGACTCCCTTCGATTCTGATATTGACACGCTCCATCAGTAATTGATGCACATCGTCAATCTTACATCTTATCAATACATTACAGTTGGTGGTCTCCGGTTTTATCATGAGGTATGCAAATCTTCCCGATGAAGAGTGCATTGAACGAAGTAGCTCTCTATATTGTCGCGGTCATTTAAATAACATTTACAAACCAATATTCATGAAGATACTGTATTGTTTTACACCACACACCCTTTTCTTTAATTCTTTTATGAAAATATTCTTTGGACAAAATTTCTCAATAATTTACTTTAAATATACGCAGTGTTGATCCTAATTTTGCACTACGAACAGCCTCTTCATTCCCTTTGCTTTTTCCCCTTTTCTTACCTTCCCTTCCCTTTTTCTGAAAGTGGAACAACATGACCGAATGATAGTAATCAATCTTTCTACCTTCGTATACGTATATCTTTATTTTAACGACAACTGATCAATCCTAAAATTACACCTACAGTGGCTTGATTCAAGCTAATGAAAACTGATAAATCTTGCAAGGTCTTGTAAAATATACCTTTCATAGTATCCCATATCACTAATTCATATTTCAAATCATATCTCAAGTATATCTCGGTGGCAGATAAAATACAGTGTTGATGATAAAAATATCTGAAGATATTTCCTTTTTGCGCATGAGGTATTATTACTTTTAATATTATTTTAGTGGAAAACTTCATATTAATATTATTAATATTGTATAAAAATTGATCTAAGTGAATCTTAATGACTTCCTCAACTATTTCTGATTTTTGGAGAACTGTAATACAAAGTATAAGTAATATGTCGGATTTAGAAATGGATTAGTGCGTATTAGCTTTATTGACATGCCTTTTGGTGCAGTGCAAATAAACCCAGAAGTCGCAGGATCGATTTCCGTACATCAGTGACTTTTTTGTGTTGAGCATAATTATCAGTTGTGAACATGTGTTATTAGTAACACTGTAACGACTCTCCATGGACCTTCATAATATTGTTATACCTGTGAGTAGTGAAAATGTCGTCAGATTTTACGTAAATAATTGATTTGTACTCAGTGAAACAAAAGTTTAACGAAATTACTATTCAGATGTTCATTACATGTGGACATGCTTACAGTATCTCTTATTTACACTTGTAGATTTCTTTCTTTTAAACATCGCTAGCATGAAACGCGGCTCGCTTAAATTATCAAATAAACGAGGATTGAAAATTACGACTTTTTTAAAGGAGAAGGGGAAGTGTGCTATTTTTAGAAATTACGTAATCGGACTGATAAGTTTTGAATGAGTGTGTGACTGCGATATACTTTTTTTTACCCACGAATACATACTCAATGTTTCGAGTGGATTCTAGACGTTTCTAGATATTTCAAGCATACTTTTTTTCTATTTTTTACTCAGGTCGTAACAATGACTAGACTGTAGTCACTGTTCTAGTTATTGTATTAGAGATTTAAATGCAGTTAGATTTTCTAGGTAAAATAACTAGACTAAAATTTGTGCTACACTTTCAAGTGTCTTATTAAAGTATAATGTTTATATACAACCATTTTATTTAAATGAAAGTTGTGAAAGAAACTAAATTAAATAGACGATAAATGGATAAATCTTTGCGGTATACAGTGTATACATTAGTCACCGCGATTGTGTAAAAAAACACATTAAACGAGACAGGTTTATTTGTGTCTGACATACAGCCAAATGGTTTTTACTATAATGCCATGTCGACGGTGAATCTTTCGCAATTTTTCACACTCAACCACGTTTCTAATTGCCAGTTTACTAATTGCATATACGCATGTATATATATAGCTATATATATATATATATATATATATAGTTAGATCGATTTTTTTACGGATAGAAAATTAGTCAGTTTCGTGACTTAAATAAGCTAAGGCAACAGTCTAAGTCAAGTTCGGTCACTTTGGTACCCTTGTGCTTGTCGCTCTGCTTTCGCGCCTGAGTGCCTAAAGTGCTCGCCCCCAAGCCCAATGAAGCTGTAACAGCCTTCTGAGGATTGAAGGCACTTAAGGCTAACAGTATAGTCGGATCGATAAACAAAATAAAAAATGGTTACTCATTCATACTAAACTTTAAGTAATGTTTTACAAGAGTTTCTTTGTCTCAACAGATTATACGTTGTGACGATATGTATAATAAAATATTATTTGATGCTTGTGAGGTGACTAGTCTGTTCAAATCAATAGCATCTTATTCATAACATATTATAAACCTTATTTATACTACGATGCGAGCATACTAGGATTATGCTACGATGGGGCTGACATATGTAAATTGCATAAAAGCCTCTAATTTTAAGTAAAAATAAAATAGTCCCTACTTTTTATTTCGTTCCTCTCGTAAAGTATTTACATCGGAGCAAGGGAACCTGTTTTGCAAGTACTAAGAAATCGTTGATGAGGACCTACTAACTAGTTATTGTAGTTGCATGTATTTCAAAGTTGTTTAGTATTTTCTATATAAATTCGTGTATAAAATATATATTTGTTGGGTTATTTACTGCATTTATAGTTAACTAAAAATGTTTTATGTGTGTTATCCTATGTGTGATGTCGATTGATTTATCGATAGTGGTCGTTTCACGTTTCATCTGCAACATAATTCTTTTAAATTAATTTACTTTTTTGTTTATTGTATTATATTAGTAATTTTAAAATATTTTATATTCGTTGTTGTAGATTATTATTGTAAAGAGATTGGTTTAAAACAGTCACCTTAGAGTTTCTTGCCGATTCTTCTCTAAAGGACAGTGCCTTCCGAATCGACTGTAGTCATTGAAAATATTGAATATAAACATATTATCATCTCAATTATTATTATTTAAGTTTATTTAAGACGTTCATTTGCACATTTATTTATTTAAAAACTTAGTTAAATTCAAACATTTTATGTTTTAGGTAGATTTCTTTCATTCTATTCTACTAATGCTGGCGGAAGTAGTTAAGAAATTTCAGATAAATTATTTACGATGGAGTTCCGCAAAGTAATGCCTTCATCAATCAAATATATTTTGCTTGACCCTTTTATCTTAATATTTTTGTAACTTATTTTAAACATAAAATGAGTCTTGTATATTTTAAATACTTTTAAAGCCGTGACCACTTTTTTATTAGGACGGCAAAGTGACGATAATTGAAATACTATCCAAAACAACGATGACTATTGAGAGATCGCTAGGTAATTAATTATCAATGGTCGTTACCGTCATCTGCTTTTCATAAATATATTTTCTAAATATAAAAAAAAACCATCATAACAATTTATAAAAAGTATAACAACTAAGTATTTTAGTGATTGGTTTAAGTTTTATGTAATACTAGCGGTGCCCGCGTCTCCGCCCGCTTGGACTACCGAATGCTATCGGTCGAGCGCACGCGCAAATTGTGCTGCCCCAAAAATGCTTATTGTGGGTGATCCTTATAAGATAAACATATGCTAATGTTGTCTTTTTGATAGGTCTTTTTAAGATCTACAGTTATGTACTACATTAATTTGATATATCTCTTATGGTTTAATCAGCGTAAGCCATTTAATCGCCCCGAATGCATATTTTTTTTCCGAACTGGTGCATCGTTACTTTCCCTACTTATTTCGGCCAGATAACATCTATGTATTAAAAGAAAATCCACGTACCTACATCTGATTGGTGGTTTTCGCATGAAAAGAAAATAAACGGACAGACAGACAGAGAGACATTGAGTTTTATAATATGTATAAATATATAAGTACCCTTAACTTGTTTTATCGAGACGATCATTCACAGCTATCTTAGTGTCCGACAGGTGGCACTTTGGTCGAGCTATTAACTACCGGACGTCTGCAACTAGTCTGCCGGCCCAGCTAGTTAGTTTTAAATTGCCTTGAATATTGTTTATTTGAATTTTTAATTTACTGTATCCGACTTCGATAGTAAAGTAATTAATTACTGTTACATAATTCTCATACTGGACGAGATTACGCTTGTGCGACGTGTTTTTCATACTTAACTAGATTCTTTATAATGTATGAAGTATGTTACCACTAAGTCGTAAAGTTAATAATTAACTTATGTTAGATACGGTCGCATCTACGCGTAACAAGAAAATAAAAAAGCATCTCAAGTTCGTTAGACGTAATGTATACATGTACACGTTATTATTATTATTCACCGAACCCTAAACTTCTAAGGTTTTTCTTCTTATTTCATTCAGAAACCAGAAATCACACCGAGTAAATTGCATCGTATATTTAAATAAATTAAAAATGTGGTTTGTAACCAAAATGGTATTTCTGGATTATATAATAAAACAATGAACTGTTTAGTTTTTAAATATTTGAACGCATGATAAAAGATATTAATTATAAAACATTTTTATTTTATTCTCCGCTCAAAAAAACGAAAGAATAAATAAAACATTAAAACCTAAACTGCTTAACAGGATACAATAAAATCGTAGATAAATTATATTATGCACTGACTCCGTCACTTGGAAACAGTAAAAACGAGCCTTTGTTAAATTTCCAAAGCCATTTTACGATACACTCAGTTGGTTTCGAGAAATAATCAAGTTGATAGACTGCATGCCTTCACACAACTAAGAAGCGAGCTAGCAGGTTTATATTAAGGGCCACATAAACCATACAGAATTACTATTCACAATGTTTTATTTATATAGAAAATATTATCGAACATAAAATTAAAACACTTAAGTCTATATTACCTAACTTCTTAAACTATTTAGAAGTTAGTATGGATGTATGAAACTAGCTATAAATGAGTATTGTCGTAGAATTTTCTGTAAACTCATTATAAGCACTATTAAAATAATTCTTGCACGAAATTGACAGAATCTTGTCGGTCGAGAGCACGAGAGAATTCTGCTGCCCAAAAATACTTATTGTGGGTGATCCTTAGAAGATAGACATATGCTATCACCAACTTTTTTGTAGATCTTTTTACGCTCTATAATTATGTAGAACGTTAATTTGATATATCTCGTATGGCGTACTCAGCGTAACCATTTAACCGCCCCAAATGAGTCTCTTCCGAATTGATTCACAAGTATCGTCACTTCTTATTTCGTATGTTTGTTTATCTTACAAAATATATCATATAACCTGGTCAGATAACATAGCTATGAATTAAAACAAAAAGTCTGTAAATCGGATAAGTGGTTTTCGCGTGAAAAGAACATAAACGGACAGACAGACTGAGAGAAGTTGAAGTTCGCGATCTCTTCGAAATGATACGACGCTCGCGCCACCTGTTGTTAATTGGTTGTACTAATATATAACCTTCACGGGTATGCTCACAACTCACCAAAGTTTTATCGCAATCGAATGAATACTATAGGAACGCATAGGGGACAATCGAAGAAAGATCTTATATAGGTACAAAAATCTTGTATATGCATCTGTTTGCGTGTAACTTGAGGGCACATATTTACATAATATATTTATTTAATCGTGACGATGATTTATAGATATGTTAAGTTCCGATAGTTGGCGCTGTGGTCGAGCTGTTAACTATCGAAAAGGGCAGAACAGCGTTTGCCGTCAAGCTATTATATTCAGAAGTTAAATAAAATGCCAAAACTAATGCACATTGACAAAAATAACATACGTCACGTGTTCTAATAGAATTTACATTGAAAGGCAGCCTTAAACTTTCTCTTTTCCTTATAAGGAACTAAGCATTATAAGCATTGAAGACAAATTAACTTGAAAGCATGTTTAATAAAAGAGTTACAATGTAGATTTGACGCGTAGTGATAGCGTTGTTATACTCGTACGTTTGCTTTAAAAACACATATACTTTTTGATTTAACGAAGAAGACTTTATAAGAAACCTTCAGGAAATATTAATTGGGCATTATCATTTTAACATTAAGAGGAAATGCGGCCGACAAGACACGTGAAAAATAAACACAAATCTATTGCTGTCGCGCTATGCCCGAACGACCGAACAGAGCACGAGAGAGATGACTGCAGTTCGGACTAATTATACCTATGTAAAACAGCCGAAATCATGATTTCGTATCCCCTGTTTCCTTTTCCAAAGTTAGACTGATTTTAATTATTTTTTGAAGAATAATATAAGAAGGACTTTGGATATGCCTATATATGTTTTCTTTTATCATTTATATTTGTCATAGAAGAATGCTCATGGATATATGTAATCCCGTCTCATATTGCGTCAAAATGAATCTTTGTTTAATATGTTCTAGATTTATTGTATTAACACTCGCATTTTTTTTTAAATAAGAAGAATGTTCCAAAGATATTTCATAAAATCTAACATAACCTAAAAGATGGGATTCTTCGTTTCATAGATTTAGAGATACGGTTATCGATGTAGAAAGAGATAAAGAGAAAATTATTTTTAATCATGTAATTGTTTATAATTAAATATTGAGGTGACTAAGTACTACTACTTTTATATGAGTTTTGTGAAAATGTATTATGATCTTGGTTAAATGTACAAAGTAAAATATTAATTATGTAATGGTACGTTTAATGGAACGCAAAGCCTACGGAAATGTATATTGCACAATAAGAATTAAAATATTTCTACCTAGAAAACCAAATTCCAAAGAGAAATGGCCATAAAAACTATAAAAGAATTACTATAATACTTTAAAAACGCGCATGAAAAAATTTGGTACCATGAATGGGCATTTTCCTGTTTACTGTATGTCTGATAATAGCAGTATAATTGGGCAATTTTAGTATTTTTAGAATACTTCTAGTCCTTATAATCAATATTTTAAGAAAAAATTAAAACATAAGAATATGGCTGTGGTAGGTAAAGATTATATGGTACTAATATAATTTGCACTAGGCAAACAATTAAATCAAGGGGAAAAATAGAGGAATACGTTTGTATGAACTAAATGTCGCTCGCATTTTCTCTTTACCTATTATACCTTCTTATAATAATGAATTGGGTATTTGATTATTTTAATGATAAATGGAAAGATCATATATAAGTTTTATAACAAACTATTTTTTTCCCAATATTTCATAAGTTATTTCAAAATAAAAATTAATGTTTGAATTCAGTACCGAAAACGCGCCGATCGTTCCCGAATAAATCCGAGCGCGTGTGACGTCACAATATTAATTTCAACTCATTGTAGCACACAGCTGTTACAATGCTTTGACACTTAATCGATGAAATTCCTATAACATTATGACGTCACAAACCTGACAATCAATCGTAGCGCGATCCGTAGTCATGTGATTCTCTTTAAAATAGTAATATTTTTAATTGTTTATTGTTTATAAAAAAAAATGTTTTAAGAGTTTTACAATTTACTATTATCATAATTATGATGAAGCTTTAAAACAATAGATATTCTTTTTTTTCAAATACCCAATTGTCTAATATAACACTTTTTTTTTTATTTTTCTATTTTAGACGCTTTTATGCAATACACAATTGCCTACCCTATTGTAGCCTTACCTTAGTATAGTGTATACGTAATGTTTATGTATTTAATAATAGGATGCAGTTGATTTGAATAGACTACTAGCCTTGTAACATTGTTGATGTATTATTATTTTTATGTAATCTAATGTTGTTAAGACTATTATATAATTTAATTATATGTGTGATCACTAATCGGGTATATTTAATACTGGAAATAAAAATATTAGAATTAAAAAAAAGACAACGGTTATACGAGGGATATATGACAACAAATGTAGAAATCTTTGTTGGAATGTTTTTTTTATCGTATTAGTGCAAAGTGACGGAATTGTCCCTAATGGTAAGGTCCCTGGTTGTCGATGTCATGCCTGTCTCGAGGCCCCTCTGCAGCTGGATATACATTGACTGATCCTAAAATGCGACAAACCAAAAGAGTGTCAATGTAACGGGCTTAAATCACCATGTGGACGCGACATGTCTAAGCGTGTCACTATGGTGGACGTTACACCTGGTGGTAAATAAACGTCAAAAGTAGGTACCGCTGACAAATTACATCATAGACCTAAGATTTTCTTTATATTAATATCATTTTTACCATATTTCCGAATATTACCAAACTATAATCAGTTTATTATTACTGATATCATCGTTTTTGTTTCCTATGATTATATCTAACCAATTAATGCTGTTTGCTCAACTTGTTCCTACATGACTGATTGCGTTTCCTACTGTTTATAAACTATCCGTGGGAAAATCTGTGACATAGACCGATTTCCTTTTTATACTTCCATTACTCAACACGCCTCGACACTGTGCCACCGTTCAATGTGTAATGTTTGGAAATTCAAAATAACACTGATGTTGATGGAAAATTAATTACTCAACTTATAGACACCACGGTAGTTTTTTTTTTTTTTTTTTCGAACTGACTACACTGTTAGCCTGAGGGGCCCTGGAGCCTTTACGGCTTTTACAGCTTTACCGGGCTTGGGGGCGAGCGCTTAGGGCACTCAGCCACGAAAGCTAAGCAACAACATCCGAGGGTGCCAAAGTGGCCGGACCTCGGCTCGGACTGTTGCGCGTATGCAATTAAGTCGCGATCTGACTAATTCCCTATCCGTAATTCGATCTAAACTAACTATACATATATACATGTTTCTGCCCCCTGGGAGGAGGGAAGGAACATGTGTATGTGTATTTAGTGGTCTGAAATTTTTGTCTACTCTAACTAGGCAAAAAAAGAAAAAAAAAGGTCCCTTACAGAACCTATGTACCTATGTGTGTTGTGCATGTGTGTATAATGCAGTGTCATGTATGGCTGTGAAAGCTAGTGATTGTACAGTCACTTGTATCGCGCGAGCGGCTGCTTGGCTCAAGGGCTCCATGCCGATGGATCGGACCTAACACCACGGTAGTAATATTAAAGACAAAAGGGACGATGAGATTATTAGAAATTGAGCCGTTTACTTATTCTTTACAATGGCTTTGTAAAATGAAATAGAAAAATGTCTATTGAAGTATCTTATCATATTTCATGCGTCCGAATTTAAATACTGACATGCCTTTTCTATTGCATTTTCATATTTCTAAACAAAATTTTTGTATGTTATATTAATTTAATCAATTCACAAAATAAAAACAAATATGCCATACATTTTTACATGAAATATTTACAATTATGTACCTAACTCATATATCCCATTAAAGTTGTACGTGTAATGATTAGAACAATTTTGTACAGTTGTTACAGTGTAATAATGTAAAATTTATGTAATAAACTTTTTACACACATTTTACAAAATAACTTACACAGTTAATCTGGAATCAAATGAATTTTAAATACTACAAATAGGGATTTTATTTTTGAACCACATATTAAGGTATCGCTTGAAAAGTATTTAAATTACTCTTTAAATAATCTAGTAATTACATTTATTTTAAAATATTATTATATACAATGTAGGTTGTATTAGTACATCTATTAAGCATACAATGTTTGTAGCTGTTTTAATTACAATACATTTTATTTAAAAAATGTCTGTTGTTTCTCTTTTGTAAAATCAATGTTACGATTAAATATACTTTAATATATTCGTACTTAAGAATTGTTGTTTTAAATGAGAATAAGTCGTCGGTGTTTTTTTTAATCACTCGAGCAGTAATTTTAACTTCTGTAATTATTTCGCTAATCTTTCTTTGGAATCTCTAAATAAATAAATGTTTCGACTTAGTGTTCTTATTTTATGATTATTTGACCTCGTCAATGCAAATTAATTGATTTGAATATCAATGACAGCAGGTATTTTTATTTTTTAAATGCTCTCAAAGAAATTATTAATATTATCACATGTATTAGAGACAGTAGGTATATTAATTTTAACAATGATCTTACTATATAAAATTTTAATGACATTTTACCAGTGTATTTTTAAACACGACATTCTATTTAATAATGAATTTACTAACAGTAATGAATACAAACTTAGATGTCGGAAACGCGTATTTAACAACTAAGGAAACAGGGTCGGAACTACCTTAAGGCGTAAAATTTTGTTTAGTTTATGATGATGTTGTCAATGTTCCACCCATTCGACGGTTGCGTCACGCCACACCAATGTATACACAATAGCCGCGAAAGTGCTTAGAAAGTGCAAGTCGACTGTCTCACGTACTATTATATCAGTCGGGATTTACATAACAATCATGATTTGTAGGTAAGTGGAGCGTTATGGTAAAAAATATATGTATTGCACGTGTTAGTAAGACACGCAAAAGATCTTTTAACTTACTGTGGGTAAATACCAATAGACCGGTGCATTGATCTTATCGTACACACTTGCAATGAGAACAGTTACGTAAAAATTCGTTTTACGTCAACCAAGATCAGGTATTTTGTTGTGTTTTTACTACGGTTCGCTTGCGTCTAAATTGCTAAGACTTGGTGTATTTGTTGTTAATCTACGAACAGTTTTCAGTCGATTACTATCATTTAAAATAACACAATCGCACTGGAGTAAGTGTTTACATAAGTGTACATTTAATGAGTTTACAGCTTGTTAGGGTATTATACTCTATACTAGCTGGCCCGGTAGACGTTGTTATGCCTTCTCAATAGTCAATAACTCGACCACTCCACTTTTTCCGTAATTTTTCCTGCTAATTTTTTCATGAGCATAAACAAGATAAAAAAGAATTACGCATATCTATCCTTTGCATCGTGAATTTACATTATTTTGTGTTCATGTAAAAATCCTATAGAAAAAAGGACGTTCATTTTTTATTAAATTTAAACATTTTCCAGGAAACTTCCAATTTTTGTTTCCATAAAAACCTAATTCTTACTATTTATTACAAATATTTTAAAACAGAACATAAATTATTTTAACAATATTACTCGGATCAAATGAAATTGTGTTATGTTTGCGTAATATAGCCTGAAGTACATATATCGATAGCTGTCTGACTGTGAGAACTGTGCAGTCTACATAAAGTTAAGTTGTTGGGTACCTATAGAGTTTCTTTGTCATGGTCTTTAGGACTGCTCTTTGAGCTCTTTATAATAGCAAAAGGGTAGATGCGAAAATACGGGAGGTATTTAACCGGGATACAGTAAGTAATGATAGATTAGGCTAAAACGCATAATAAACTGTTTTAAGAGTGTCAAAATTGTGTTTTTTTTTTCTTTGTTATAAATGGAAAGATCATATGTAAGTTTTATAACAAAACTATTTTTTTTCGCAATATTTCAAAATTATTTCAAAATATAAAATTAATTTTTGAATTCAGTACCGAAGACACGCCGACAGCTCCCGAACAAACCCGAGCGCGTGTGACGTCATAATATTATTTTCTACTCACTCGTAGCACACGGCTGATACCTTAATCGATGAAATTCCTTTAACATTATGACGTCACAAATCTGGCGATCAATCGTGGCGCGTTCGTAGACATATGATTCTTTTTAATTTAAAAATTTCAATTGTTTATTATTAATAAAAAAATGTTTAGAGTTTTTCAAATTGACTACTCGTATTATCATAATTATGATAAAGCTTTAAAATACATAAAAAAAATGTTTTTTTTTCAAATACCTTATTGACAGAGTTACGTGACTTTTTACATACGAAAATTAGTTTTCTTATGCGATTTGTTATAGTTTCCAGATTTTTGTTCCATTTAAGAGTATGTTTAATAAATACGCCTTTTTACACGACTTGGTCGGAAACACTATGCCCATGGTGTTGAGTACGTCAATTTGAAGTCAAGTCGTTGTTTTTATCCAGAATATCTGCCGAGAATACTGTCAATTTCTCGGTGGTCATCGATGATTTTGGAATTTACTTTTTATAATAAATTCAATTTTCTGACTTTTCAATGGCTACTTACATTGCTAAGTAAAGCTTCACACGTTACTAATTTTAAGCTAAAATGAGGTTTTAGTATATAAGCTAGAGGACTGTGACTACAAAAAATAATAGAAAATTTATTTTAAAAGAACAAATAATCTATGAATTTAATATATCTTTTGTTTTTATAATTAATAAAACTTCAGTGTAAATGCTATTACCAACTAGATTTATTTTAAAATGACGTTGAATTTCAATTCACTTCGTAATTACATGAAGGTCACATTCTGTACGCAATTGAATTATGCATTTAATTCATTCATGTCTTCATATAATTAACAGTAACGTATATGAAGTATAATCCTTGTGGTTATTGATGAGAATATTATACAAAATTTGAGTAAACAAACTGGTCCTGTTACGTCGTGTGTTGAAATTTTGTCATCAGTATTTTTTCACAATTTAAAGATCGTCAGAAGCGCGCAATACTACCGGTTCGGCAGATATCCAATTCATTTCATTCAATTTCTTTTGCACATTTTGCAATCTGAGATTGCCTTATCATTTTTCTTTATCGACACCCAATATCTGTAGTTATTTTTGTCTATGTTATTTTTTCAAAATTTCCCTTTTAAAGTAAGTATTCCTGTGTTAAACTCACTAATCGTGAATATGCCGTAAAATAAAAATATCTATGTGCTTATGTCTATGTTTTAAATAAAAAAACAGCTTAAACGATTTCTATGAAACTTTGTATACGGGTAGATTGTGTAATTTCATAGTTGATAGGCTATATAGATAAAAATCGGAAAATTTGGTTATTTGAATTTTTCACATAAATTTTGAGTTTATGTGAAAAAAAAGTGTAAATACAAAAGTTGTAGATCTTTTATTACCTACAACTTTGCTATCTATCTTTTTTCCATAGGACTTGTAGTTTTGCCAGAAATCGAGATAAACCGTTTTTACCCTTAGAAACTCACCCCCCCCCACTTCCCGAGCTCAGATCGCCCGTAAATTATTTTTCCTTTCATTAATTTTCTTACTTTTCCAAATGAGTTTCATCCTACATCCATACAATATATCTTTAAAGTTTGCCAGCAAACGGGAAACTCGATAACTTTCTGTCATCACAAATATCGAAAACTATAAGATGAAATTGACACTGTGAAAAATTGGGCTACCAAATCTCTACCGCCATACATTTTTTACAATAAAGCGGAAGTACTCGCGCTGCTGTGTGTCTGGTTATAAGAATTTGTTTAGAAATTCGTACTGGTACATAAAATGTACGTCATGCTACATAAAATTTTAATCATAATATAATCACCAAATTGTTTATTCTAAGTTAGGTTAAAATTTGTTTTACTTCACTAATCAGCTAATCCGATTTTCTCTGGACTGAAAGTGTTATTCATCTGGAAGCAAAAGTGTTTGATTTCACCCCGTATGGATGCTCCCAGGACAATTTTCAAGTTGACAACCCTCTCATACTGAACAGAATTTCGCCTACGTCTAAAGGTAATAGACACTCGATATATACCTACTGATCCCAAAATGTGAATCACTATCACGGGCTTTTCATCATATCATATTATATTATACTTTTATGCCTACATTTATTTCAAGTTCAAATGAATTATCTAGAGTCGTATAGACACGCAGCTTTTTCTATGGTCGGTTATATAAGAAGGCACAAATTTCAATTAATCACCACATAACATTATCTAATATACCCATTTGCTTCTTACATCACTTAAAAAGAAACCAGATCTTGACGGCGTATATATCGATCTTATGGTCGATAGTAGGTGGACCAAAAAAACTCTTCCAAAAAAATAATCGTTAAATTCCTTACAAGTATATGTTTCGATTTCACAGGACGATACTTTTTTAAAATTCCAAATAATATAAAAAACAGTATTATTTAAATGGAAAATTAAAAATCACGATGACCCACCTCTTAGTATTATATTAATATTAAGAGCTCAAACTTTACCAGATTTTTTTCCTCATTTTGGTAATTTTTTATGGTAACTATAGAAAAAAATTTAAAGTTTTTTTGGCCCACCCTAGTCGATAGGCTCCAAATCCAAAACTTCTGCGTCAGTTTGTCCAAGAAATCGGGCATTTAAGCGGGTGCAATAATTATTCACATCTCCATCATGGTCTGTCTGTCACTGTTATTGTCTAAACCGGTAGTCAAACGTAAGAACATATTAATAATAAACACTGTGCTGTGTCTTACATCATTAGGCAAGTGAATGATCACGTTCCGAGCCGGCTGTCTGAATAACCAATACCTTCCCTGTTATGTTTTCCTGGCAATAGATGTATATTGTATCATAAATATTTATTAAAATGACGAGATTGATTTAAAGAAATTACAAGAAAAGGAAAGGATTGGAAGAAAAAGTATTATCAATTTTCAATTTTGTATTATTAGGGACTGTTTATCAATAAGTAAGAATATCATGTAAAAAATAATTTTACAAACATTATAAAATATTATATTAATGTATATCTTATATCTAATACCTACTGTAAAAGTAAAAATTGATATCAATATAATGAATTAATATTTAATTACTTGAATATCCGAGCAACTCAATAAACTCAGTTTCTCTGCGTCATTGTTAGTCGACCTGTGTTTAGTCCATACAAAAGTATTCCTCGGTTTTGTTTTATCTCTGAATAGTGGCACTAATGTAATATTTTTGTTCCATATAGGTAATCTATATCTACAACTACCCATGTTCCTGTAGTTTATTTTAAAAATTATTATAAGACCAACAGCTTTTTAAGATTACTTAAATACCTAGTTATGCCGCTGTTATCATACATTAAACTAATTAGACAATTGTAAAAACTAAAAAAGCCAAGATTCTTCTTATGTTATTCTTGAATTGATCCAGTTTTGGAGGAGGAAACAGGGGAATACTTTACTATGATTTCATCTATTTTACATAGATATAATCAGTCAGAACTGCAGTTGTCTCTGTCGCGTTTGGTTCGGTTGTTCGACATAGCGCGATAACAACAGATATTTGTTAAAATATATTGTTAATTTGTGTTGCCGACCGTGTTTCCTCTTAATTTAATTTAAATCTAATTAATAAATAATACCACGAATCAAACAAAGATTAGTCAAATAAACATATTTTGTAAAGGAAGAAAGAGCCTTTGACGAGATTTTGTAAACCAAAATTATTTCGATCAAAATATTTGTCTTTAGTCTGATAAAACAAAAGAGTAGTGAACAAAAATACCATGTTCATTTGCGTAAAGAAAGGTCATAACAATGCACAAAATGTTGTCCTCGAATTTATCACCTAGCCTATTTGAACAAAATAATACACAATAACAACAAACGTCCAAGAATATGAGTTTCTTGGCAATTTCTTACAAACGGTCACGGTTACGCAATACTTTATCGCTTTGCGGATATCAAACCGCAATTATCTTATACACGGTCGTACACAGCCCAAACATGTTTTTTGTTTGCAGAATGTTTAATTAATCACAATTATTTCATTATAACAGATGATAAAAAATAATGCTCCGTGCACAATTCAGTTGGTTATATTCCCACAGATTTGAACGCAGGTGAGTCGGTGAGTAATGTTTGTCACGCTTTGCTGATTTAATTATAATATTTGCGACATATTCTCTGACTGATAAGCGAATATTATTATGTGGCTAAATTAGTAAATTTAAAACTCTTCAATTAATATGTGGAAGGCCAAGAATTCCATCCGTGCCTATATTATTTACAACAAGGTTTATGATACATGAACAAAATGGAAAATTTAATTGGTCAATTAAAGAAAGTTTCGATTCTGATTGGTTTATTAATTAGGACTGAAATACTTCCTGCTCTGTGTGCCATTTATATATTGGTTTTTATTTCAAATAGTTGTTCTATTACGAACATTATATTTCTAGGATATATTTTGTTTAATAATTCAATTCGGAAAAAAGACGCTTTTGAAACATACGCTGACTAAACCATAAGAGATATATCCAAATAATGTTCTACATAATTGTAGATCTTAACTTACAAATAAGTCAAAGATAGCAGCATATCTGTTACTTCTAAGGATCAACTGTAAGCATTTTTGTCTTTAAAAAGACCGGCGGGCGACCGCAGTGGTTGGGAGCGGGGGCAGTACGATTCGTGTCTGCTCGACCCACGGCATTCTGTAGTCCACGCGAGCGGAGTCGCGGGCACAGTTATTACAATATAAAACATCTACAAACATATTGAAAATATTAATTAAAAAAAAAGTTGCATAAATCGATCTCAGAGCTAACCAAGTTGGCAATTATTATTTTCGTAAGCTACGTTAGGCACGTTTCTTAACGTTCGTAATTCATTAAAATTGAAAGATTTTACAGCTTAAAGGTCATCTCTACCTAATTTTATTTTTATTTGACGTTTCGTAACCACGTGCATTTGAATGTCAATCGTTAAAGCCGAGGCTATTGACATTAAAACCATAGCAGTCGTGAAACTTCGATAAATAAACTAGTGTAAGCTAGACGACCGTAATGGCTGTATGTATTGTAAGAACCTATATTTGGCTACACAACGAAAAAATAACAAAAGGCGATTGCGTAATTTTTAATACAAACTCGATACAAAATCGATTGTCACGAACTCGTTACGAATGTAATAGCGCTTAAAATTAAATTAGCTAAATAATATACATATAATGACATAATATAATGACATGATGTCCTTAGTCCACATTTATAAAAATAAATTACATTCCTTGTTTTGTTAATACCGCTGACTGAAGTACGCTTGCTTAGGTCATTAACTAGCACGTAAATATTGTAATAGCAATAATTTCTACGATGTTGATAGCTTTATTTTTTTCTAATATGACTACACTGTTAGCCGAAAAGTCCCTGAAGCCCCAGACGGCTCTTACAGCTTCACCGGGCTTGTGTTGTCAGATACACCTTGATATTCTAAGATATTTTTATATACTTTAAAAATATAATAACAAGATAAAATAAATATAAAACTACTAAGTAATCTACGGAGAATACAAATTATTATAAACAAATATAATGTTTATTGGAGAGATAATTAAACTTTATTTTAATAATTGCAACTCATGACGGGGGATTTATTACGTATTTTTTAGTGTCCGATCGAAACAACATTTCCAGCCCAAACCGATTCTTCAGTTTGTGTCTCAATTTGGCCGAAACCGAAAGCGAAACTTATTTATACATTTTAATATTTTTACATTTTTTACATATACATATGAAGACAGTGATCTCACTTTAAATGAAATAAACAATCAATCATTGAAATATGTAAAAGAAATAATTCCTTATTTATGTTTATTGACATTTTTACATTAACAAAAGTAATAAACATGTTAAAAACAACGCGCGACAATTCACAAGTACTGAGTTTCGGCGCGGCCGAAGCTTCGGCCGATTTTTGGCTGAAACTGAAACCGAAACCGATTCTTCGGTCGGTAATTAAATTTTTTTGTAGTGTATTTAACGTGAGAAGGAAGTAAGGAAGAGATTATATAACTGACAGCAAGTTTGATTAATCCTATACAATCTTCTGTGGCGAATATTAAAACGGTACAACTTTTTATTCAAATCTAATAATTCATTTATGTATATATATAGAGTATAAGATTTTTATCTTTACATGTTTGAAGTTTAACCGTAATCTCACCTGCTGTTAAGTGACTATGTAGCCGAAGATAATTCGCTAAGCCTAGAGGAAGTTGCTTACAAACGTAGCTACTGGAATCCACCTGTAGTTGCTTGAATCTTTTAGAATTCTAGTGGAAGCTATCAGAAAATGCCATACCATCATGGAAAAATTGTTTAAGAGTTGATTTATATAACTATGTAATACTGTTTTCATTACTTCTTTTTCATATACCTACTTGTTTAACCTAAATCACAATCGAAAGTGCCTACAATGATACACGTATGCTCCAATAGTTTTTTATTTACTTATTCGATGAATATACCTTATTGTTAGACCTTGAGGAAACTGAATATCTATTCAGTTGCGTGTTCCACTTACTTTTTTTTACTTTAGATAATATTTTAATAATGAACACTGATACATTATCGTTCAAACTTATAATATACTAACGTTAGCCCGCACAAAGAGCGTACTTAACCTGCAGTTCCACACGCGTTTATTATATATATAATAAGTGTTAACGCATTAATTAAGTATTTTCTCTTGATTATATTGTGACTTGATTATATTGTGTAAATTACCTGTGTCCGCGGCTCCGCTGGCGTGGACGACAGAAAAACGCGTATAGCTTATAAAAATCGTAGTTTCTCAAAATTTTAATAACTTTTCATTGAATAAAAATATCGTGATAATTTTTTTTGATAAGGAACAAGTATCTAATTAGTAAAACGAAAAAAAAAGAACACAATCTACCCAGTAGTTTTTGCGTGATGTGCGCACAACGGTAAACCTCTATCATTTTAGTTATATAGATAGATTGAGGAATGATATATACCTACTTCCCGCGTACAAAATTTCATCAAAATCGGTTCAGATTTTTTTGTAAAACTATTATTGATAATTCTTATAGCGCCCGTAATGCGTCTTTTTTCCGAATTGATGCACCATTATCGTCACTTCTTATTTCGTATGTTATTTTATCTTACAAAATTTGTCCTATAACCTAGCCGGATAAAATATGTAGCTATGAATTAAAAAAAAACATGTAAATTGGATAATTGGTTTTCGCGTGAAAATAACATAGAACTATATATATATAGATAAACCCTTATTTTGCTGAGTGGCATTCTTAAAAAACAATTTTAATGCAATATTATACAGTAATGTACAATATTTTTCAAAACACTGTCGGTTTATGTACATATTTTATATATTATATGTTATTATATTTTATATATTATATTATTATTATATATTATATGTTCTATGGGTTAATAGAGAATACAATTTGTTTAACCTTAAGGTGATTACGTAAGCCATCATCAACTACAGTCACATTATCTGGCGTTGTGTGGGTGACGAATTATTTTATTATCATTGTACCGGTTTATTTTAGTACTATAGATTTTGATGATTACGATTTTTTAATCAATTTATATGCTAGCGTTTGATCGTAATATTAACTAATATTATGAGACGATGCGCTCCTATAAAATAAATTGACGTGTACCAAACCTGGTTTTAGTAAATTAAACGTTTAAGTACTAAAAATAAGTATAGCATTTTTTTATATAATAACAACGCTTTTTTCATCAGGTTTAAAGTTTTTTATATACCTACGCAAAATATTATAATTTTAATGTATCTACACACCTATATCAATATAAACATTTGTTAGACAGTTGTATTTACTCGTAACCTAGGACTAAATAATATATTCTTGTGTCTATAATTACAACTTGAAAAATATCTTCATTACGTAATTTACAATACCATGCAATAAAAAATCTATGAATTATCTGGAAGGAATTGAATTATAAATAATAATAAGCAAATAGATTTTATTTGTTTAGAACATTATATTATTTTCATAGGTTCTACGATGAAGAGTTTGTGATACTGCAATTTTAATAGCGCTTTCTAGATAATGCTAAGTATGAAAATGTCAAACAATGAAATATAATTCGACGCTTATTATAAAAAAGTCAAAGTAAAACATTTATGTATCAATAACCTAAATGATTCGATTGCGATGAAATTTGGTGAGATGTTGTGCGCATACTCAGTACCGTACCGTATTAGTACAGCTAATTTTCAAGAGGTGGCGTGCGAGTCGTGTTATTTCCATGGCAACAGGAACGAAACAGGCTGGTAATAAATAAAAGTAGAAAACTAACTATTAAGCCGAGAGATCTTTCGTGTAATTAGCATAATTGTATGAGTTGTATGCCCGTGTGTTAAATATCTATATATGGATATGCACTATCATCTGTATATTACCATAACAAGAGAGGCAGGACACAGATATATTATTTGGAGATTTCTCTGTATCTGGGGCAGTCCGTCTGGGAGAATACCTCCACTCTACATACAGAAGATCGCAGTCAAATAATCAGGGTGTTGTGTTCCTGCGGTGAGTAGGGTTTCCAGAGCTCTTTGGGGTTTCTTTGGGGTTTTAGGTCGGCAACGCGCTAGTGAAACCTATGGTATTACAAGAGTCCATAGGTTATGGGAGCCGCTTATCTATCAGGCAGGCCGTATGCTTCTTTGCCATCTTTTTAGTATATAAAAATACAAGCTTTGCTTAGTTTTGATTTAAATGGCCGTGTGTGAAATTATGCTCCCATATTTGTTTATTTAATAAACAATGAGTTATGAAAATCTATTGTTGTTTTTCAAATCGAATTGAATTGGAAGCAAGAAGTGCAATTTCTATTGTTACAAACATTGATATGTATGGTATGTATACGTAATAAAAATATATAACTAAATGTATGTTTTAGTGTACCGACAACAAAATTATATAAGTATTTTAATGTTTTTATTTTCTTTTGGTCTTGAGAAGTCCGGCTATTCTTTACGTAATATAGAACGAATACAAAATATTTGTTTACAAGTCACGCACCTACGCTTCGCGTGCTCTAAACTTATACAATTACTAGCTTATTTGAACTTACTCGTTTTAAAATGTTTCAATTATCGTATAATTTCAATTACGCATCATTGAATAATAATAACTAATTCATTAAATTATTGTAATAGAATGAAACACCTATTATATTGGTGTTCGAGAAAAATGACCTCGAGATACGAACGACTGAATTTTTAGCAAAAAAAAAGTTGAAAAACATATTGTCAAGTATACTTTCATCTCACTTTATCTTAGTTCCATGTTGTTGAATTTTATTCTCATATATTTTATTATTAACTAGCTTTTTCAGCGGCGTAGCTCGTTTTTATTACGTATTAATTTCTCCGTCTTTTGTTTTTATTTTTACTTATAATTTATAATTTCTGAAAAAAATATTGACACTACTTTCAAGCCTATCAAATGAGAAATGGCGTACCTATACCTCTCGTGTACTAGAATTCTGTCTGTTTGGACCTTTGGTTCGGTGAGACGATGCGACGCGAAGTCGTGGTCGACTTTGTAAAGGAGGATAGCGCGAAGAATAGTACTGTTTTTTATATTGTTGGATGGAGCTTGTAATAGATTGAAAAAGATGGAGATATACGCTCTCCCGTTACATTAATGGTTGGTAATAATAGTGATAATAACTTAATTTTAGAGGTACGTCATAACCTTTCACAGGTCTTTTTAAGATCTACAGTTATGTAGTACATGAATTTGATGTATCTCGTATGGTTTACTCAGCGTATGCCATTGAATCCCATTAAAAACTTCCTTTTTCCGAATTGATTCATCATTATCATCACTGCTTATATTGTATGTTACTTCATGTAACAAAATATATCCTATAACTCATCCAGATAACATATCTATGAATTAAATTAAAATCATGTAAATCGGATTAGTGGTTTTCTCGTGAAAAGAACATAATCGGACAGACAGATAGATTGACGTTGAGTCTTATAATATGTATAGAAGATAGATATAGAAGTTAGTGACCTTATAAACTAGGTAGGTAACTAATTAGAAATAACGGGTAGTCGTATCGCGTTGTAGCCAAAGATTAAACTCATAGTTGCTTCGTGAGTACAAATTCCGAGGACAAGCGACACATGATCGTTGAATTTCTAGAACGACTGGTTTTTGATTCTGATTGTAGTTACTATGTCAGACGTAGTATTTAAGAAAAAGTATGCATATTAGATCGTTATGTATAAATTATCACATTTATTTCTTTTAAGCCGTTTATATTAAACTCTGAAATACATAGTAGTTATACTTTATTAATTTCGAAGACAATATTGTTGACAGCATAAAACGTTTTGAATAATATAAATATATATAATGAATATTAGATTAGGTGACTCTTTGATATAAAACATGAAACGAGTTTGGATGAGAGTTAAAGAGTTTCTTTTTTTCGTACTGACTATACTGTTAGCCTTAGGTGCCATGGAGCCTTTACGGCATTTACAGCTTCACCGGGCTTGATTAAAGCGCTCCTGATAGGACGTGGACGAACGCTTCCCTTCTGTATTACACTATTACTTGTGTGTTTTATCAGCGTGGTTTCTTATGCTAACCTTATAGAAGTTACTGGTTATTCGTGAATATTAATGCGCTTAAGCGTTATTCTTTCGTTTTTATTTATTTATAATTCAATATAAAAGTATGGTTAAATTTAAACGTTTCACATCTTGCTACACGTCCATAAAGGCTCATATTTTTTCTTTTAATATTAAATAAAATATACAGTATGTTTTCATATTTCAACGATAAACTAACACTGTTCAAAGCATATATTATAATATATATGGAGCGTGTTGATAACCTACGAATCGAAACGAGCATTGTTCCATTTCAAAATATACACTGAATCACACAATGAAATGTATGATCGTTTTTAAATACAGTAGTATATTTTTATTGACACATTTACGTACGTATGTTTTCAATGGGTGACACATAGGACATATCTTAGATAAAGTAAATACCGGTAATAAAAATAATATGCAGTGAAATTAACTTATCGTACTTCAACTATGTTGATTTTCAAAGTCATTAAATATGTTTTCATGTTTGTAACTATTTTATCGTTGGTTAGTTTATTTCTTCTATCGTTTTCTTTTTTATGTAGAAAACGTAGCGAATAGTCGTGCTGTAAACCTGATTTTACAGAATTACTATAACTGTAATATCTTCAAAGGAAATGGCAGACCTATCCAAGATTATTAACAGATAGGATGCGCTATTTTTGAGGATTAATATCGAACACCTAGTGAGTGTGTTTAACAACGCTTAGAAACTGGGTAGCAGTTATATGTTGTTTAGCGACAAAACTTGATATCGCGGGTGTTTATGCCGTTGAAATCTGAAGAGGTTCTACGACATACTTATTTAGATATTGAAGAAACTTCATACAATATAAACTTTTATTATGATAAATAAATCAATCGATGGTCGTGATCGACGGATTATTGGTGATGAAACACTAATGAAGGCTCAGTCTGGAGTATCGTCGTAAGGTAGCTTACCCCTCGGTTTTTTATAGGGTACACTTTGGAAAGTGTGCAAAGGAATTACATGATTTAATTCCACCCTTTAAAGCAATGATGGGTCAGTGGTAGTGTGTACGAGTTCGCGTCGATTGACGTGAGTTCGAATCCCTGAAATGAGCCTGAGCTTTTAGTGAAGGAAAACATCGTGAGGGAACCATAGCATGGTGGTAGGGCTTTTTCTAATGCCCGCCTGGCTAGCTACCACTCTCAAGTTGAAAATCTGTCGCCAAGCACCAGTAGGTGTGTTCCGGCAGCTTTACTTGAGAGCCAGTCTTCCACTAGGTTTAGCGTGTTACCATCTTGGGTCACATCATCACTTAACATCAGGTGAGATTGTGGCCACTACGCCAAAAACCTATAACGAGAAAAAAACCCTCCCCGTTCTACCAAGGACAACTAGACACCGTGAGGGCTTCCACCCTGTAGTGGACATTCCCCCAATTCGCACGAAGCATTTTGGTTCGTCATTTTTAATGCGAACGGCTATAGAGTGGAATTTTCTCCCGGCGTCTGTGTTTCCTTCGACAAATAACTTCGGAGTTTTTAAAGGGAGAGCGAATAGACATCTGTTGGGTAAGCGCGATCCATCGTCGGTCTCATCTTCATTTACCATCAGGTGAGATTGAGGTGAAACGCGTTCCTTTATATTATAAAAAAGAGTATAAAAAGATAAGGCACTGTATAAACATCGCAAGCTAAAATATAATCATTATAATTTTAGAGATTTGAGAAGAGATTAAATGTATCAAGCAGCTTAACGTGGAGCATTTTTTTAAATATCTATCTACAACAATTATCTGGTTAGATCTAATTACTGGAAATTATTAAATGTTAAAGATTAATATTGAGATTATATTTTTTATGCCTGTACGATATGGATTAAAATGTACATATTATTTAATAAAACAGACACAGAGATTAACTATTGGAATAGGTATTATGATTAACTATTTCTTGAGATTTGATTTCTATATATTTTCCAAGTAAATATTTAATTGTAAGTAAAAGAGAAAAGCGTGGCTTGGCATTACTTGAGAACGTTAAAATTTATTGTAAATATATGTATACGGTACAAAAACTGTTGTGCAAATTTTTAAGCAGGTTTTTAACGGCAACGCAATGGAGCGGCGTGCGGCGTGAATTTTGTTTCGAAATTACCGTTTTTTGTGAACAAAAGTAACGGATTTGTGATATTTATTTACTCTTAAAGTATTTCGAAATGTATTTAACGACGATTAATTTACGATCTCTTCAAGCCCGGTAAAGCTGTAAAAGCCGTAAAGGCTCCAGGGCCCCTAAGGCTAACAGTATAGTCAGATCGAAGAAAAAAAAACGATCTCTAGAAACATCGACAAGAAACGATGAAAGGCTATCGTCTCGTTATTAGTCCTACTAAAATAACATTTTAAATGTGTATGTTTGGATGTTTATAATCAATAATGCAAAAAACGGCTAAATAAATATATTTGTATAAAATTTGACACACAAATAGTTTATAGCCTGAATTAATATATAGAATACTTTTATCCTGTAGAATGATATATTTTTCATTTCTCCATTGCCCAATTCTGAAGTATACGCAGAAAAAAGTCGCAGGCAGAGCTTCTGCCTTGCAGTTTTCTTTTATAAAAATTGCCAAGCGCAGTAGTTGACCGTCACAATATGCAGACTTAAGAATACACCCTGGACGGGCGCCAGCCGTAATATACGTACTACCGTGCCCCGGCCGACGCGTCGCCCGGCTTGGTGTATAAAGCAGCTCGGGTGCGCTGTTTCTTCCGACTTTGTTAACAAAAATAAATATTTAAGGCTAGCTAAAAGGCGTAGCCTAATACAAGTTTCATTGTTTGTTCAAACTCGCTATACTCTGAAACTACCAGTCGGATTAAAAAAATATTTATATGATAGCCAGATACACGAGGAATAAATTGTATAGGCTATCTAGCATTAGACTACACCTCTGAACTAGCCTTAAATATTGATTTTTGTTAAGTAACCGTAGCGCTCCGATCTGCTTTATCCGCGTGCGCTGGCGTAATGGTTAGTAATACGTAAATATAATGTTCTACAAAAATATTGCTCCTTAGTGTACATATAAAAAAGTCTGCGATACCATGCCGTCTGTCTATCTCTTAAACATAAGCCACAATAAAGTGTTTTGTGACAAACAATTATTGAAAATTGATTTATGAGCATTGTTATTAGGTATAGCATATTAATACTTACATACGATAGTTACTTCATCATCAAGACAATTTTATGAAAATAAACTTTGATCTATATATAATGCTATTTAGATGTATAGTTTCGGACACCGCGCTTTGGCGGCGTCATTTATATGTATACCCATACCTAATTACAGATTACTAGTACTATGAAACTCTGAGCTAAGCCACTGACATAACGAAATTATAAGCGTTCCTATTGACTTCGGTACCCTAAAAAGTGTATTAGGAACGATAAAAAAATTAATTAAAAAATTAAAATATTTCAATAATGAATTCCAATCAAATTATATAATGGGTAAAGCCTTGGGATATAGACAGCTTACATCCGTTTAACATCCTAAATATAACGTGAATTATGAGGAAATAATATTAAAATAGTAAATATTTATAAGCATTATATCACATATAATTCTCAATTAAAGCCATTTAATTATTATTTCAAGTATTTATAAGCATTTTCAGTATAAACGGATTTGGATTAGAGTAGACATTGTTAGTTATTTCTCAAGTTCTTATTGTTTAAAATACTTAGAATATAAATGTAGAGAAAACATACATATACTCGTATATCACAGATGTGTTGAGTACTTATCTGTCACTACAATCTTTAGATAATGTTATCATAATTCACCTGATTTTATTAGTTACAATGTCTACATCTCCACTAAGATTGTATATCTAAAACGCTTCAGTGAACATAACATAGAAACTAAGCGATGAAATAGTACAACCATCAATATCACCTTGCATAATAATATACTGTAATATTATATTATATTTTTTCACGGTATACACAAAATTATTAATAGCACCATCTAATATCTATATATATACGTATTATAAAACTCAACGTCTATCTGTATGTATCTCCGTTTATATTATTTTAATGTAAAAACCACTCATCCTTTTTTAAATTTTTTAGTTTTATTTTTATTCATAGCTATTTTGTTTGGCTAGGTTATAAAATACGAAATAAGCAGTGACGATAATGGTGCACCAATTAGGAAAAAAAAGACGCATTTCGGGCGCTTAAATGGCTTACGCTGAGTAAACCATACGAGATATATCAAATTAATGTTGTACATAATTGTAGATCTTATAAAGACCTACAAAAACTCAGCGATAAATCATTCTGTGCCCAAAGTGGTACTAAAGTTATTTTTATATTTCAGGTAAATAGGTATATTATGTATTTTTCCATTATAATTTTCTTCCCAGCCTAGTACAAAGAATATAAAAGTAATAAGTATATACCTAATTACATT
Source organism: Saturnia pavonia (assembly GCA_947532125.1). Classification (NCBI taxonomy): domain Eukaryota; kingdom Metazoa; phylum Arthropoda; class Insecta; order Lepidoptera; family Saturniidae; genus Saturnia; species Saturnia pavonia. The sequence continues at coordinate 12,781,714 of OX383903.1, forward strand.
TAAAACTCATAAGCAAGGGTGAACAATATGGGCTCTATTGAGGTACCACAATTAAAACACATAATTCACGTTGGGTGAATTTTATCTCGATAAAGCCAGTTCCGCCACTTTGAATAAATTACCATAATATTACAACTAATTCAAATCAAGTTTTATCTCACGTCGAGGAATAGTCTATAATATATAAAGTCATATAGCGCTATTGAGATAAACTTGCGGTCAACAAAGTATCAAGTCATTTCACGAAAAGTTTTCTTTTTTCAAGGTTTTTTTTAGCATTTAAAGTGTTTAAAAGTAGTCTGCTTCGCGATTGTTGATGAGTGACCGCTGATCTTAGCTGTGTAAGTAAATAAAATTGACAAACTTAGCAGTAGCAGTATAGAGATTAATAGTTAGTATTAAAAATATATTTATGATTTTCTATATAGAAATTTTAGACTGTTTAAAATAATAAGTAGAACAACAGAGCCTTTCTAAATTGATCATAATAATGTAGTAGATTCCCATGTTACTTTTATAACTATACTCATTTTTTAATTCATAAAATATTTAATTCTATAAATGATAATACCTTAATATGGTATCTAATATCTACTGATTAGGTTATGTTCTAACTTAACGATGACATTTATCATCTGGTTATAGTAATCAGCTCCACTAATGAACTCCTACACGAACAAGCTAATTTCGTAACTGCTATAATCAACGGACACCTTAAACCAATATATTTATAATTGCGTAAGGTAATTGAGTTGCATAAAATCAAAGCCGGCAAAATAGGTCTGACCGGTAACCTGGAAATTCAAATACAACGAATAAATTTCATATGTATCCATAGACATTTATAGTGAAAATTATACGGCTGGCTTCACCCAAAGCTAACAGTAAAACATTCATGGCGAATAGTCAAATATTCGCCACGGGCATTGTGGAAATTTTAGTTTTATTTGTATAACAAACTTATCGATCAGACCTACTTTGCCAACTTTGATTCTATACGACTAAATTATTTGACGTTTGTTTTTTTTTTTGTAATATTCATTAAGAATCAAGTTTGTTAAGCAATAACAAAATAACTTAAATAGTAGAATTTTGGAATCTTAATGATAAGATCGTTACACTAACTAAATATAATTGTATTTAAAAAGGCCTCATTAGAAATTTAACTTTATTGCACAATATCCAAATTTCTGGAGTTTCTGGGTAATTTGAAACCTTTTTTATGATAAATAAATCGGTGTGTTCTGGCAACTGCTCTTGAGACAGAGTTCACGTTTTGCAATAATAAGCCGCATGACTAGTTATATATAAGGAACACTGGTAGTTGTAATGTGATTAAACTAATCTTAAACATCACTTAAATTGGTACGAAAAGGCTCACTAATGATTTTTTGACTGGTCAAGTGAGAACAAAAATATTACATTCAATTAGTAAATCAGCTTTAATATAAATAAAATGAGCATTAGAAACTAATAAGCAGTAACTTTTTATACTTAATTGAAGGTCTCTCGTAAATCTATATTTAACATAATAATTTCTCGATGTCTTCAAGGAATTTCAATCAAGAATTTAATGGTCATTATTACAAGGTAGATAGTGGTTACTGGTAACATTTCTCAACGCTTGTTAAGAGTTGCCGATACGTAAATCAAACATCGGTTTTGCTAGCAATCGAGATAATGTAACTTTGTAATTATAATCACGCGATATACGAGTACATGGGAAGCAGCGTGTTTTAATTGCATAATAAATTATTCGCATACGTTAGCGAACATGAAAATCTTGTGTGAAAACTCATAAGACTTGTTTTGCCAGCAACTCTGTTGATCTGCAATATTATGTTTATTATTTTAGTCGTGTTAACAATATTGCTTATTAATGGCGTCTTGATATAGATCCAACACACGATTTATCGATTTATTCATCTATAGATGAATAGAAGCGAGAATTGTATCTAATTAGTAACCTGCTTTATGTTCCCATTAGTGTGCTTTGCTAGGTGATTATAAGAATTACTTCAATTTTGAATACAAATTCGTCTATAATTGGTTTGATATTTCTAAATCCTTATACCTAACAAATATAAACATTATATCGATAAAATAAAATAAAAACGGTTTGACTCATTCACTCATCATGTATTCATAATTAATGTTTTAAAACAGTTCATTAAATAGCTTCTTATAATTCCACCTCATTACACTATTGGTTTATTTAGGTGCTGGCCTTACATAGATAATTAGATGTATCTAGAATATTTTTAGTATTATTTTTTATAATTATTGATGTGTAGATTTATAGCATAGCACTTGTTCTGTCTGCTTTGTTAGGATTGACCTTTGGAGTTTATGCACGAGTTTTATAACAAAGTAATGCAAGCAGTATTAAAGTTAAAATAAAAACAAACAAAATTAAATTTATCGCCATGTATAATCTCCTGACGTATTTGAATGTTAAACGAATCCGGATTTATTAAGAAATCTTTTATTTGCGAAATGCCACCTTCGCAGTCACATAAGCCTCATGCCATGAGGTCAGTTTTGCTTATTTAAATTGTGCACAGTAAAGCTACGCGCTATTCTGATATTACGTGAGATGCAACCAAACAATGCTGTCTCGCTTGATATTTCGAGATTTTCATCATCGAATTTAATTATTTTTATGGCCTATAACGGCGAATATAATTAATAAAGTTTAAGGTATTAAATCAAACCACAGCTAACATAATTTCCTTGCAACTTGAAGCTAAATTGTGCTTAAAGTAAATACTTTGCGAAAATCCACCCTGTTCGTCGTGGGTTGATGTTTTCTACTTTGGTACTTCCACCTGAAACAATTGCATAGCTGCCATTTTCATCTTAAAGGCAAAAAACATTTGTTAGTATATTTAATTATTCCATAAATATTGACCCACTAGTATATATTATAGTCGCTATGTATTACTTGTATTATGATATTTGATGACATTATTTTTGGTCGTATCATTATTGATAGAGAAGTCGTGGTCGTCGTGATATCAAGAGACAGCAAGGCACTACACGAAAAGCTAAAATTCTATACACAGACATTAAACATTATAAAAAGCAAATGTACTTTCTCTCGCAATCATTTAAATAAACTCTTAAATAATGTGGATTTGAATCATAAAGTCAGTCAGACACACTATAGAGTGCTTAACATACGTACGTGTCTTAACAATTGTAACAAATATCACAGTTTTTTTCACTACTGATACGAAATAAAATATGGAGCGTAGGCTGTTAGTACATATCACCAAACTAATTTTATTGCGTTCTGGTTTATTTAGTCATTTATAATTAAGAATACCCGTATTAATTATTGGTATAAGTATTTAAGTAAATAATAACTTAGTATCTAAATATGAGTATGTTTTTGATTGCTTCTTCCAGTATTTAGTTGGGTAAATTGATAATTCCCAAGTCACCTAACAGAATTGCTCGAGGCTAATTTAATTATGATGTTTATTAAATAAATATTAATTGAAATTTGAAAAAACTAATTATTGTTACATAATAATATACAAGAAAATGAATTACCCGGTATGGTCAAACGAGTCAGTTTTCGAATTTTTTTATTGTTATTTTCAGTACAAGCTTTCTGCTGCTGTATCGTTAATTAACTGTTGACATATAACTTAATTATTATATTTCAATAACCTGTTATAAATGACTTGTTACAATAATAGTATCATAAACCTCGAGATTGATTGTTTGATCGCGCTAACCTCTGGAACTACCAGTCAGATTTAAAAAATCTCAAAATTGTTTAGCAAACAACATTTAATTCGAAACAAGTTATTGAAAAAAATTGCAAAATAGTAAGTTAGGAATTATGAAAATGAAATTTAAGGTCATTGAACACAAGATGTTTGTTTTTGTTTCTCGCCGCTATAAGATATTCTTACTTTTTGTTCTTAGTCGTTATTTTAATGGGTGTATTGAACTTTTCATGGGTTTTGCATATATTAAATTTAAAAAGTAACCTTCAGATGCTCAATTTTAGAATGGAATGGTAATTGAACCCAGGAATACACCGTGTGTTTAAATGTTTAAACTAATTTAAAACTTATATTTACATCGTTATTGGATTTTCTATTTAATAATCTTACACGTTAAGTAGAAAATGGATACACCAATACAATGAAATAAATAAACAATTTTAGACAAATTCGTTAACGGATTTATTTACAACTCACCTGTTCAATCAATATTAAAAATAAAAAATTTAATATCTTATTGAGGAGAAATTAAAGATCAAATTGGCAAATAATATGTTTCTAACAGAAATTGATCATCACAGGTAATATGGCAGTCCTTTATATTTTGAGAGTACTTTGTGATTTAGGATTCTGGGTAAGTAATGCTTTCTATTAACAGTGCTTGCATTATCTGCCGACGTTTAGTACTTAACGACTTTCACTATTACGCGAGTACCGCGAATTTAGTATAACATAATTTTACACAGGTATTACTGCTGTGTGGGTGATCCGATTCATTATTTATTTTTAAGTATACAAAATATATAAATTAATTATTTGCTACTCAGGATACAGTAATCAATATTTTATGTGTAGTCTTATTTCATTGTTCTTTTTTCTAGTTTGGCAAAATTACTGTAGAACATTTGATTTTAACTTACCTATTTTCTATCGATCCATATTATAAAAAAGATAGAGGCTTGCCGTTGTATGCGTATCACGCAAAAAGTACTGGATAGCTTTGTTTTTTTTTTGTTTTACGCCCAAGTTACTATGTCCTAATCTAAAAAAAATAATATCTGATATCATCATAAACAATAACTTTGTAGTCCACGCGAGCGGAGTCGCGGACACAGCTAGTTGTTTATATTCCAAATGAAAGCCTATTTATACAGTATTTATAATACTGTTTAAGTATTTTGATCGCCCCATACTTCTGAGTTATCCGCATAGTCCTTTAACTTTAATGACAAAATTCTTGACAACTTAATGTATGTTGGCAAAAACTTAGCTGAGCTAGATTTTCTAAATGACCGGCATAGTTTTAATACTAGAAATAAACGAAAATTGGCCAAATAGACTTAGTAAGATCAATTATAGAAAAAAGAAGAGGAAAGATGAGTGGAAACTTGACACGGCACGACAAGCTCTTTAAAACAATTTAGAAGGAAAAATTGAAGGAAAGCGAGTTAGAGGAAGACCTAGACGAAGCTTTTTCCAACAAGTGAAGGACAAAATGGGAGTCGTGTCATATCAGAAGGTCAAAAGAAAGGCAGAGGTTAGGGAACAGTGGCAACTGCTCCACCGACAAGGGCTGAGCTATTAAATTAAAGAAGGAGAGAAGACCAATTAAAGTTTTATACTTAATTGTGTTAGATTCTATAATATCCCTAAGCACATCACCGATTTGCAGGATAATGAGTACAAGAACCATGAAAAGAAGTTTATTAATAATAGAGTAGAATAGGTAATGACCTTCTCTATACACCAACTAAATAAAATTATTAATTGTATAATTATTTATCACACAGTAAAAAAACATATATAAAATAATTGATAAGCCTAATCGACTTTCTTGCCGGTTCTTCTCGATGTTTTCCGAACCGATGGTAGTGACATTCGTAAGTGCCTTTTTAGGGCCTAAATTGAATACAGTGTTTTTTTTTATTGAAATAGACTTTACCTCTTCCGGGAGTAGCACGTGCTTACGTCGAATCCGGTTACGCTTAGGTCTCAGTGAATCACACAAAAGGTGCTTCGGTGTTTAGTTCGCACTTTCACAGAATCTGCAATCGTTTGTATTCTGCATGTCGATGTTGGACTTTATGTTTATTCAGACAACAGTGTCAAGTGAGTGTTGTCAATAAGACCCGTAGCTGTCGGCTTGATATACGCTTCATAACGGCTTGTTTGAAGGACCCTATATAATAGAAACTGATTAGAATACGATTTAATATATTCACAAGTAATTGTACGCCACGGTTCTGCTCGAGTTAAATTTATTCGCCGTCGCCAACGCATCCAGCCTATCGTTGTTCTCGCTTCCTTTACTTGTCTACAGCTTGCTTGACATTCACGGTTACTGCTCCGCTCTTTTTGGTCGTAGAGTGAAGTTATACAGCCTATACCTGTCCTCAATTAATTCAAAACTGACTGGTATTTCCAGAGATTAGCGCGTTAAAATAAACAAACAATCTCTTGAGGTTTATAATTTTAGTACATATGCAAAATTTTATGTACAAACGTTATAAGTATTTAAGACTTTAATGTTTTTACATCTATTATAAATTTGTATAGATAAATAACCAAATAAGTTTAAAAAAAAATAACAACCTTATCTTACTTACTCAATGTCCAATTTTGCAACCAAAATTAGCACATAAAATGGCGAACACATTATTGTAATTTCTATGTTTAAGAACTGTAAAACGTCTAACCAATGAAAATTATTATAAATGAAATTGCGCTTTTATTAATTGGTCTGTTTATGAAGTAAATTGCACCGATCATAGAAATGTAGCTAAAATTTAAGATGCAGGAAACATTAATCATAAAAATTATTTACTGAGACGAAATGCTAATTTAATCCATCCTTAATTTTGCAGGAACCGTTTATGTTTTAAAATATAAAATGCAGAATAGAATGCAGAAATGGGTTCTCACTTTTTAAATTCTGGTTTACGCTTGTGTCATTTATTCTTACTAGCAACCCACCCCGGCTACGCTCGGGTAGCAGAGTAATACATATAACTCTATTGGTTTAGGCGGTGCACGCTCCCAGTCTGCACTATTTATTCGATATTCTGAACAATCATCATAACATTTCAGCCAATTTATACAAAATCTAGATGAATTATACATTTAAACCTTCCTCATGAATCACTCCGTCAATTAATGAAAACCGTGTGAAAATTCGTTCGGTGGTTTTTGAGTTTATAGCACTTAGACAGACACAGATAGACGCTGCGGGAGATTTTCTTTTATAATATGTATATCTATAAATCTTGTGTGCGTCTAAGTGATCGTGTAACTTCTGAACAACTTGATCGATTGAACTCATATTCACATAATACATTTGTTTTATTGAAATGCGGGTCATAGCTATGTTAATATCAGAGAAAGGGCAAAAGAACGCGTGACGGCTCAGCTAGTCGAGTTTGTAAACGAAAATAGATGTTAGAATAATATTATTTTAATTAATAGTATCTCCTTTTTCAGACTTAACTTGAGTTGAAATAAACATAATAAATCAGATACTATACCGTTAATGTTTTAAACTTCCAGTGCTCTATGTTTATAAATAATATATCGATATAGTAAATCATAATAGCAGCTCGTACGCGTAATATATAAAGCTATAATAAAATTAGATGAATATAAAAATACTAGCTGTACCCCACGGTTTTACCCGACCAATTCTTCACCGCGCCGCTAACGCATCATTTTCAGGTTACAAGGTTATTCTCACTTCGCATACTTGCCTACAGCTTTCCAGATAGCATGACGTTCACGGACTGCTCCGCTCTTTAGGGTAGGAGCGTGATGTTATCTAGCCTATATCCTTCCTCGATAAATAGGGTATTAAATACAAAAAAAAAGAATTCAAATCTGTTCGGTCTTTATAATATTAGTATAGATGATATTCTGGATTTCAGAATTAACCATTGATTTACATAGTGACCAATGTAAGTAAAACGTTTTTTTTATTCTGAAAATGTACAACTCGTGACTTTGATAATGAAATCGCATAAATATTAATATAAAAACAAGATCAAAAGCAATTAAAATAACAGAAATACTCTCTCCAAAAGCACGACTATTAATAAGTCTATGAAATAACACAAAGTTATTACAACTCGCATATATCTTTTTCATACATGGGGTGGGTGTGTTATGGCCTATGAAATGTTTTCTTTTTTTCTTATTATTAATATACTAAATGAAAATATTATAATACTCCGTATAAATTGCAAAACAAGTGTTGTTCTTTTAAAAGTTATGTAATGTATTACTTGCGAAAAACTAATAAATTATTACGATATACTAGGTCGAAGATATTTTATTATAATTTGAATTTATGCCATAGTTTATATAATTCATAATTATATAGTATGAGGAAAAGTTTTGTAAGAGTGTTGGAATGACAGCGTAGAAAAACCGGAATTAAATTATCTATATTATATATAAAAAGATAACTGACTGACTGAATGACATATCAAAGCATAACCCAAACTAGGATCGTGAAAATTTGCATGTGTGTTCCTTTTACACTGTATGTTAACACTAACTAAGGATTTTTGGATATTGAACCTCTAAGTTGGTGATAAAGAGGATTAAATTGGATATGAAAATCCGTCATTTTTGAAGATATATATATAAAAATTGGTATTTCGGGTGAGTTGGCTGCGGCGCGGTGGAGAATTTGTCAAATAAAGAAGAATTCATGGTACCAAATTTTATCATACTTCTATATTAAGATAGAATAGTAATTTTGAATGTTTACTACTATTATTGACAAATGTCTTCGGAATTTAGTTTTCTAGGTGGGAATATTTTGTTTAAATCAAAAACTAGTGTAATTGATACTGCGCAATAGACGTTTCCGTAGGTGTTGCGTTTTTTTATTTTATTTTTTAGAGGCTTTTATGCAATTCGCATATGCCAGCCTCATCGTAGAAGCGTTTCATTGCACACACGTACCATTACACAATTAATACTTTACTTTGTACATTTTATCATGATCATAATACTTTTTCAGAAAAATCTTATAACAACACAGCTACTTATCTATAAACTATTATGTTAGGTTTTAATTAATATAAAAAAATGATTAAATTAAAGAATACTTTTTTTAATTATTTTAAAGTAATTTATATATGTCAAAGAGAGAGATCAGAATAGACTGTCGAAGACACCAGGATTTTCCTTGATATCTTAATTATGGAATCATAGATATTGTGGGCGTAATCTGGGTTAGGTGCAGGTATTGTAGAGATGTACAGGGTCTGACAATCCAAGTGAGCATGATGTCGGTTTATTTGGGTTTGCCGCTAGTAGCCTCCAACCTCCTCTATATAGTCACCCCATGCCTCGCATGTATGATGTTATCGCTGCCCGTAGGTGACCTAGTAATTGATCTTGAACATCCTCACGATCCGACAAGCTCCAGCCAGAATGAGCTTCTCTTCGGGTTCCGACTTAGTAGGTAGCCTTGAACAAACTTAGTATTCATATTTGGAGATCTTCACAATGCAAGGGCTCGAGCTAGAACCATCCTTCCAACCCGTCGTTGGCTGCTTATATCTGTACACAGAGCACACCTGTTTCTAGCGCGCGGCATCTCTACTTTCTTTCCATTTATTTTATATACGCCGTATTTTGACTTTGCCTTCACTAACTAATGTTATCAACACAGCTTCAGCTAATTTTATTTAACATAAGACTTGTGGCGACACGTGAGAAAGAAATAAAAGAAAGAAATTATGAAGAAACAAGAAATAAATTAAGAGAAAGAAAGAAATTACAGAAAAAGGAGATAGTAGATTTAACCGAAACGTCCTGATTTGTGTTCAACGATATATTAAACGATAAACACTCGTGGACCGAGAACGTCCGCTGTGACGTCATCATACAACTATTTATGCTAAGGAAAGGTTGAGAAAGTTGCGGAATAAACATTTGTTCTGTGCAGGGGTTTCCCAGAGCGCTTGAACGCTTTTACGGTGATTACCGACCGAGAAGGACATAAAATCATTTATAAGCAATAATATTATACATTAAAATAGAATAAATTATATCGGTGATTGTGTAATAAATTGATCAATGTTGAATCGAATAATTCTGAATGTTTAATTTTATACCTACGTTCAATCTTTTTAATTATTCAAAAGCGAAAACAATTTATTTAATAATTGTAATAACTACGTAGCAAATTTTATAAACTTCAGAAGGTTATAAATTAAATAACGTCTAAGCTGTGTGTATAACTAGTTTCGCCAGTTTGAAACTGATTTGAAACTAGAATATTAGCGGTAGCCCCTATAAGAAAGTATAGTAAAATTATATTTTAGATTGGCATACTACCAGGGATTATAAATTAATGAAGTATTTATCTAATACATTTAATAGGACACTTTTGTGTATTCGAAATGTGTATTTCGACAATTTATACAATTCAGTCATATAAAAAGTATAATGCGTAATGACAGAGAGAATATATAGAAAATTAAAATAATATTTATTAAAATATAACATTAAAAATTCAGTTAAATTAATTCGTCACATGATGCGCGCGCAGCTCTCAATTTTACACTCTAATGAACGCGCCAAAAGAAATTTGACTTTAAAACCTTTTTCTCATATCAGTCCTTCAAAAATTAACTTTGAATATAATTTATACTGATCACTTGTTAACATCAAAAACCGTTTTATTTACAGTCGCTCCGAACGTTTTCTGGTCGTAACGGTGCCTTGACGGGTTTTATTCGCAAACACTCATTAAATCGACATTAGCGAATCGTCTGTGTAGGAGATCAGATTAATAAAATTTATAGACAGAATTTAAAGCTATTTTATTTAGAAGTTGTTAATGGCATTATTAATATAAACTGTCAGCAAATATGTGAAACAGAATAGACATAAAATTTGTGCTGTATTAAAAAAAAGACACTTCATAAATTCAATTTTCACAATTGATTAAAAGTCGAGATGAGAAATGAATTATTCGCACAAAAAAATACCTATATGAAGGTATTAGCTATTAGCATAAATACTTTTTTTACGAATCTGGCTTAATATAGATACGTTATTTTGTGAAATTTAAATGGTAAACTTCGACACGTAAAACATTTTGAAAATAGTAAACTTTTTTATATATATTTTTTATAGTATAACAACGGTAATGATGAAAATGTTTCTGACAGTAAGCACAGTACAATCCATCACATCTCGCCGCAATCATGCCGACCTACCTACATAGAAACTGGACATACTCCGGCTAATCTTTTTTTTTTTTCGAACTGACTATACTGTTAGCCTTAGGGGCCCTGGAGCCTTTACGGCTTTTACAGCTTTACCGGACTTGGCGGCTAATCTCAAAACGTGACGGGCATAAGCGAATCACTATGACGTTTGTTTTTTTTTTCGACGATCTAACTATATTGCTAGTGTTAAGGGCTCTGAAGCCTCAGACGGCTTTTACATCTTCACCGCTATTGGTATGTACTATGACGTCATCTAATCCTAGAGTTCTGTTACCCTGCATTTATTTTCTATTTCTTCGATGTCATTATTAATCAATGTATCGATATTAAAGTTTCTGAATGGTACCTACAGTGTTTGTACGTATATTAGATGTTAATCGTATAAGCAGAGAATTCCATCGAATTAAATCAAATCGCATGTCTGACCTACCCTATTGCTCAATGTAAACTACTCACGATCTCTTATTTCAATTGCTAATACCGTACTTAGTTCGGTGAGGGCATTTTCTCGTTACCATTTGTTTTGAATGAATATGTGATGTATTATGCAGTGGAAAATTTTAAAATACATGCTTTTAGATGTTGAGAGAATTGTATATATATTGTAACGTTATCACCATTGGATAATAGATGTTTGATGATTGGATAGTATATCCTTATATATCGCTCTAGGTCATTTTAAACGACATAATAATTCTTTTAAATGAAAACGTATTATCTATATATACATATTATAAAATTCAACGTCTCTCTGTGTGTCTGTCCATTTATGTTCTTTTCGCGCGAAAACTACTTATTCGGTTTACATGTTCTTTTTTAATTCACACCTATATTATCTGCCCGGGTTATAGGATATATTTTGTTATATAAAGTAACATACGAAATAAGTAGTGACGATAACGGTGAATCGATTCGGAAAAAATACGATTTACAGCACTTCAATGGCTTACAATTAGTAAAGCATAAGAGGTATATCAAATTAATGTATGCTATAATTGTAGATCTTAAAAAGGCTTACACATGACATATGTCTATTTTCTAAGGATCATCCACAATAAGCATTTTTGGACAGCACAATTCGTGTGTAAGCGGAACCGACAGCATTCTGTAGGCAAACGAGCGTAGCCGCGGGCACAGCCAGTCTGTAATAGAAATGTTAAACCTCTAAATTACGTACTGTCCAGTTTTTAGACATTAAAAGAATGAGAATGAATATTGTTTACAATTTATATAATATTTCCCAGACAAACTGTTCAAAGTAAGTTACACGCATTTTAAAGAATTTTTATAATATTTTATAGTTCATATATTTTAACCACCATACAGCTGGTGTAATACCAGCCATAGTTTTTAAAATATTATAATTAAAGGAACTTCGATGAAATATTTAAACCTCAACTGCTTTGTCTAAATATTCTTCGCTACGTAATATAATAAAATAGATCATGTTTTAATTGCAGCTAACTTCACTCTTCAAATTAAATTATATATTATTATAATACTTTACGATTAAATTGGTTGAAGTCTATTGATATTATAGTACAGCTTACTAATATTAATTACCATTTTATTTTATTTAGGTTAGACTAGTCTAATGTTGGAATGATACCTCCTAATTCGGGCCTCGGCCTGTTGAAAGCATTTTTGTTTAAATTTAAGTAAATTTATTCATTAAAATTTTGCAGAAAAACAGCGAAAAACTATAATATGCTGAATAATTAATGTTTTTCTATAATACCGCAAGAGGAAAACAATTAGAACGAATTGTCGCTGTTTTAAATTACTACGTAGAGAGATTAGGTTTTTCTAATTTTGATATTATATACCTACACAAATAGATATACATGTACATATGTCGTTTAAATTTTACCTTGGGCGTGTATATAAGAGGGTTGTTAGGAGATCCGGACTCCCTCACCTCTTTAAAATATATTGAAACTTAAATATTTGTCGATAAATGCAATGGTATTTTTGGAAGGAAGTTCCTTATGGGGCGTTGCGAAGGGGTACCCTAGCCTGCAAAAAACGTCCGTAGCGTTAAAAAAAGCGTAAGATTTTTATGTATAGTCTATGTATGATGGTTATACAGTATCTAATGTATAGTCTAGAACATAATTAGGCTTAATTATTATTATTCAGGTAAATAGCTGTTTCTTTGTTATTATATATTTTTATAAATTTTGGTAAATAAAAGAAGGTGTTAAAATAATAATTTGTTAAGGTAGTCTTTTTATTTTTATCGATAAAAATCATAATAACAAATGTATACCCGAAAAATTATTTTCTTTATACCTCGAATAGAACTTGAAATTAACATTTCATAATAAGGAACTTTGTTCCTATGTGATGTCCCACGACACCACACGGTTTTTTAAAATTAAATTACCATATTTTTTTTGCGAGTTTGTTCTTTAGTGTTTGTTATACGTTCGAGATTGCTTCGAATTAAAGTAGTAAGGAACACAGAAACAAAATGTTTGCCTTTTGGTGTCAACACTGTACAAAGTTACGCGCAGGAGTGTACGCACATAGCACGAATTGCAATCGGATTAACGGTATATTCATACATTTCTGTTCAGATAGTTGATGTTAAATATACCTATTTATATAATTTTAGGTGTAAGTGAGAAAGAGATATTTCAACCTCCAAGCCAAGTTTACTATTCACGTGGTTTAGATGCTTTAATGAATTATAAGGAGCTTTTCAGTGCATTGGTTTGTGACATGAGCATACACGTTATGAAAAATTCGTCATGTCGCTTTCTCCATGATAAATTATGATAACAATGGTGACTTGTGACGTAGAGTAATCACGGCAATTATCGTCTTTGAAAAAAAAATAGAAAATTTACATTTTATTTTTTATCGTAATAAAATAAAAAATAATAGAAATGTAGCAAAGTAAAAATTCACTTTTATTGTGTAATTGTATAAAAAATCAATTTAAGTTATATTAAAACTTTTGGGCATTCATATTTTTTGATATATTTCTCCAATAATTCGAAGTTTCGCATATTCGTGATCAGTGTCCTTCATATAGTATGTCTATAGAGAAATTTGGAAAAAAATAAATATACAGACAAAATTACAGATTTGTTAGTACAGATATAGACAACCTGTGCCCGCGGCTCCGCTCGCATGGACTACAGAATGTCGTTGGTCGAGCGCACGCGCGAGTCGTACGGCCCCCCCTCAAATGACGGAAGACAAAAATGCTTATTGTGAGTAATGATTAGAAGATATGCATATATATATATGCAATTGCTGACTTTTTTGTAGGTCTTTTTAAGATCTACAAATATGTAGAACATTAATTTGGTATATCTCTTATGGTTTACTCAGCGTAAGATATTTAAGTGCCCCAAATGCGTTGTTTTTCTGAATTGATTCGCCATTACCGTCACTGCTTATTTTCTATGTTATTTTATCTAACAAAAATACAGATATTAATTAAAATAAAAAAAACATGTAAATCGGATAAGTAGATTTTGCGTAAAAAGCGCATAAACGGACAGACAGACAGAGAGAGGTTGAGTTTTATAATATGTATAGATAGAGACATTAGAGGAGACAGTTTAAAACATTAAAGTTTTAAGTAACATATAGTACATTCTTCATATTTTGTACTGTTCGTTGTACTTTCCACTTTTATTTCATAAAAACGGCTTGGCTCCTTGTAGCAATTTAAAAAAAAAACTTGTTTAAGTGTGCTTAATTGAGATTATAATGCTGGTGTACTTGAGCGGTTAACACCCAAGCCAAGGTTCTTCTAGCTTGAAGTATTTATTTAATGGTGGGGCAAATTATGAATAAATGAGGATTTGTTTATTGCTATTCATAAGTTGGATACTGAGGTCACGTTATTTAACAAATTTTTTTATTCGCGGAAATAATTCACTGTAGACAGAAGCCACCATTGTAAGATCGGCATCGCCCGTCGCTGTCAAGCCGGCCTGCAAGCCTTCCGGCAATTAGATATACGAGTACACTGGTAGATCCGGAAATAAGACAAGCCAAATTAATTTCCTGTCGACCTAGTCAGGTACAGATTCCTACCACCTCGCTTGAATACTGGATGAACGCGACACGCCTAAGCGTACTATGACAATATATATTTTTTGAACTTTCTATTCTGTTAGCTTAAGGGCCCTGGAGCCATTAGAAGCTTTGACAGCTTAACCGGGCTTGGGGGCGCGAACGCGAAAGGCACTCAACCGCGTAAGCGAGGCAACAAACTCAAGGGTGCCAAAGTGGCTTCGTCCACTTCGGCATGGACTGTTGCCGTACATGCAAATAAGTCGCAATCTAACTAATTCCCTATCCGTAAAATCAGATCTAACTAACTATACATATAATACATGTTTTGCCTTCTGGGAGGAAGGAAGAAAATTACATTGCATTCAGTAATATGGCAATTTTGGTCTAACTTTAACTAGCCAAAAAAAGGCTCCTTATAGAACCTATATACCTGTACTATGGACAAGTTTTACATCTGGTGTACGATAGACGCGATCTAGTGGAACACACTTGTCGCATCCTACCACCCAATAAAATGTATCTTTATAAATAATAAAAAGAGATAATGAGAGAATAAGAGAAGTAAGGCACAGATAACTTCCTTTGGAGATTACTCTCTACTTGGGACAGGGAATACCTCTTTGTTTGCAACCTTAGCAGTATAAAAAAACCTAACCAAAATTTAACTTGACCAACTGCTAGTTACTATTGACTAGACAATATTATTAAATACACTTACACTAAAACGGGTGCAACTACCTGAGTCAGCTATAAATAATAGATGTAATATAGATACAAATAATCAGTGTAATCTCTATTCCTACGTTCAATGATAATAATCATTTTATGGTTTTGAATAAATGATGGCTCAGTGGAATGTACGTACATCGCGTCGATCGATGTGAGTTCGAACCCTTGCAATGACTCGGAGCGTTCGGTGAAGATAAACATCGTGATAACACCCAGGGTGGTAGAGCTTTTTCTAATTCCCGCCTGGCTAGTTACCACCCTCAAGTTGATAATGTCGCTAAGTAAATATTTCTGTGTCGGACAACAGCACTTGAGAACCAGTCATTAGGCTTTGCGTCATTAGGCTTTGGGCCACGTCGTCACTTAACATCAGGTGAGATATTTGTCAAACGTTAAAACTTATAAAGAATTAAAAAAAGCTTTATTTAATTAAATAATTACATTGTAGTGATTATATATTACATATTAGATTGGCATCTCATAAGACTGCAAAAAATATATAAGCTTGAAGGAATTCCACACGTGTGGAAATTAATCGCACTCTTTACGGTAGGAAAAAAAATCTTTAAGTATTGCTAGAAACTTTGCAAGTAATACACGCTGCATCCATTTCTACAGCAAAGGAGCAGTGTTCGTGTTGCCATGTTTCGGTTTGAAGGGTCTGGGGGGTTACTCTTGAAACTGATTCGAATTTGATTTTGGTTCTGATTTGATTTCACTTTTGATTCGAACTTGACCCTACTAGCGTAGTCTTGAACCAAACCGAATCGAATATCAAGATCGAGTTACGATCGTCTCATCTCAACGCCGTTAAGTGTGTCCGGTTGATTAAGTCACACTTTAACTATGGAATGTCAATGGTTTCATTCTGTTTAATAATTAAATATACTTATTTATTAATATTAAGCTAAAACTTACAAAAACGCATTGAGGCTGTTATTTAATTCACACTTTAACTATGGAATGTCTATGGTTTCATTCTATTTAATAATTAAATATACTTATTTATTAATATTAAGCTAAAACTTACAAAAACGCATTGAGGCTGTTATTTAATTCACACTTTAACTATGGAATGTCTATGGTTTCATTCTATTTAATAATTAAATATATTTACTAATATTAAACTAAAACTTACAAAAACACATTGAGGCTGTTATTATTTTCATGTATAATTATAAACCACATTGTGAACAAAATTTATTTTTGATCTTTGTAGAAAACTGTAAAAGAAAATTTCAAATCAGTCAAAGATGACCGGGTGCAAGTTGTATTATTTAAACTTTTGTGAATTTGAATTTTGAAAACAACACGATTGATAGCTGTCAGATTGTGTCAAGAGTAAGCATTTTTCGATTCTGATGAAAAACTCGATCGTAGTTAGTTCCGATTCGAGCCACAGCACAATCTTGCGTTAGTGTTGATTTCAAGAGTGCCAAATAGCATCAATTCGAATTTTATTCGATTCGATTCAGGACTCGAACGCGTCAAGAGTTAGGCGGCTGGTTGGCAACACGCAATGGCTCTCGAGGCGTTCCAACAGCCTCAGGATTACGTCCTATTTAAAGTTACTTACACTTAATGTCAGATGAGCTGTATGCCTGTTTGCTAATTCATAACACAAAAAAAATGCAAAAAAATTACGCTGTTATTAAATAAATGTGCAGTTCTGGTTGATAGCTTTACTGGTGTACTATTTTCCTTATTGTACCTCTGCATTTTAAAAAATATTTTTCGATAAAAGAGTATGTAGGTTTTCCTTTTATAAAATTAAATTGGGCTGAAGTTTGTATTAGATTTTTCTATATTCCCTGTAACACCTAAATACAAATAAATATAGTATATTCAAAGAATGAAATTATAGTTATGCAATTTTTTATTCTTTTATTCTGTTGATTAAAATCGTTGGATTAAACTTGTGTTTCTTTAAATTATTGACCTACTTCCTAAAGCTATAATTTCAGAGGTACATTGCTAGCAATAATTTTATAATATACAAATAAAAATCATTTATAATTAACCAGTTAATATTCCTAGTTCGTACCCTCGATTACCTTGGTTGCAGCGCGCGCCATCGGCGACATTCGACCGGTGACACAACGCTTGCGTTCTGAAAGTTCAAAGAACTAAAATTTTTAGAAAAGACATGCTTTGATTGTAGGTGAAAAATAGTGTTTTTTTTATACTACATAGGTGGCAAACCGGCATACGGCCCGCCTGATGTTAAGCGGCTACCGTAGCCTATGAACGCCTGCAATAAGATAGGTATCACAAGCGCGTTGCCGACCTTGAACCCCCCTACCCCAAGGAACTCTGGAAACCCTACTCACCGCAGAAACACAACACTAGGTCATTTGGCTGCGATCTTCTGTAGGGTGGAGGTATTCCACCAGTCGGGCTGCCCCAAGTAGAGAGAAATCTCAAAAGAAATTTCTCTGTGCCCTACCTCTCTATGAAAAGTGATGAAGGCAGTCAATATAAAAGTTAGTGAAAAGTTCACTTACCCCATGATAAAAAATGTTTTTAGAATTGAAAACATTCGATAAGTATTTCGTTCACAGTATTAGTCTTTATCCCTGTTCTTCTCAAAATAATCCCAATTCTCGTGTATTATCAGTTCAGGTCATGCAAAATAGCTTGCGAAGGAGTTTTCATGAGTGTCATATTAAAATAATAATACTGAAAGGTTGGAGCCATTTTTATGGGTATGCCGTTTGTTCACGGTCTTACTAAGGATGTAGCTGAAAAAAGTAAAACAAAAAATCAAGAAGGACTGACTCTCAAGTAAACACCTGTAGGAGCTTGACGGCAGATTTTCAACTTGAGGGTTGAAGCTAGCCAGACAGGCATTGCAAAATGACCTATGTACCATGATCCATACATGTTACATATTATTTGAATATTCTCAAAGGAACAAGAATCAGATTCTAACGAGAACTCTCTTATATAAAATAAGTAGATAGTACTGAATTTATTACAAATTTTAAAATGTTAATAAAAATAAACAAGATTTAGGTCGCTTAGTTCCGATTTTATATTTTTAAAATGAGTATACTATGAAGTGTAATTTTTTGTCGTATCCAGTCAGGCACACGTCCATGTCATACACGTCGTATCAATCAGGAGGAAAATAACGAATAAACGGTCACTTCCTAACAATCATTCTAGGTCAATCTCGTTAAGATGCGGAGGGACTTGAGTATGCGAAATGTAGTTTTTCCTCGTTGGTAACTTTTATAATTTAAACTACGATTTACAAGTGGCTTCGCTCGTATTCTATAAATACATATTGTTATTACGAAGATGATAAGTAGAGTCAAATATAGGTTGCCTAAAATTTGATTTTTACTTTCTGTTTATTATAAAATTGATGAAAAAAACACATCTTCAAAAATTAAACCAAAATTCTCAATATTGACTATACTGTTAACGGGCGGATTGTTATAAGGGCTCTGAAGCCTCAGACGACTTTTACAGCTTCACCCGGGCTTATTAAAATTGTATTTAATAATAAGTAATTGGAATATATATAATACGTTTATAATGTAAAAGTCTCTAAATTAGCGGGATTCGACCAATCGTACTGTACATACAACAGTGCGTACAAGGCTGGTTGTCACACCGCTAGGCCAATTCAACGACAGATATATATATATATATATATAGCTCATTATACACAGCTATCATACATACTGACAGAACTAATTCTCTCAGTTAATTCTTAAAGTTTATGCTCCCCGCTAGAGGAAATGTTTTCGAAAAATTAATGTGCTTAAAAACTTCCATGCCCTCTGTTGATGCTAATAAAATTAAATGTGGCACAAGGTGGGAACATGCTCTGGGGGAGGGGGGACCGGCTCTCGAGTGCAGCTGCCGCAACACACCTATAGTGCTTGGCGGCAACTTTCAACTTGAGAGTGGTATCTAGAAAATGCACTACCATCATTCTATGATTTCATCGCTATTTTTCCTTCACCGAAAACTCAGCTCATTATAGAATTCGAAACCACGCCGATCGACACAGTGTCCGAACATTCAATATTCTTCAAATATTTTTTTTATGCTTTTTTAAATACGTTTTTTTTTGTCATGACGATTGAACAGAAGTACGTTTAAGCCATAGATGGTAACAAAAGTTAAGAAACTATAATTGTTTTAAATTGAATCATACCTAGGTACAGCTTATTCCTTGTGTAGCTATTTTTCTTTTATACCAAACTAACTGTGCCCGCGACTTCGCTCGCGTGGACTACAGAATTGTACTGCCCTCGCTCAAAAGACGAAAGAAAAAAACGCTTATTGTGGGTGGCTTTTATAAAATAGATATATGCTATCACTGGCTTTTTTGTAAGTTTTTTTACTATCTACAATTATGCAGTGGGGGAGCCGGCTCTCAAGTGCTCTGCCGGAACATACCTACGGGTGCTTGGCGACAGATTTTTAAATTACCCAGCCATTACGCTATGATTTTCTTCACTGTGAAACCTTAGACTAATTGTAGCGATTCGAACTCACACCGATCGGCGCCATGTTCGTACACGCTACCATTAACAAATCTGCTACATATATAAACCAGTGTTTTCCTTTTAAAACACGACAGTGAAAACATCCGGCAGTATAATTTCTCACGAGATACATATTTAAAAACAAAGTAGGGTCATGGCAATTAAAGAATTTAAAACGGGTAATTATTATTCGCTACTAATTGCAAAACACTTTATTCTTTATCTTGTATATTTATTTAATTTGTCCGTATGACAAATACGTAAGACACTAATGCCCACTAATACGACGCCCGTTTCCGGGTTTCCGGTAATATTTCGTTTGAATAATAATGTTTGTGACAGACATGTAGGAAGAGACTATTTATTATTTATCATGATAATATGAGTTAATACGTTTGTAATATTCGTGACACATGTTTTTCTTTGAATAAACATATTTAAATTATTTACGACCGTGATTTAAAATATTCCGGGTTACCTGGAATTCTACAATTATAGTATTATTGTCTATTTTACCTTTATATTATGGTATTGAAATTTATTAACAGTAATTCGAAAATCGAATAATTAGTTGTGAATCGAAGATTAAGAAGTGTGACGTTGAAATGCGAATAATCTCTCACGATTATTTCATTTATAAATCTATCGGACAGAAGATTACAGTTTATTAATGTTTGAATGTTAAAACCTGTCGAACAAAAATAATATTAATATTTAAGTCAGGTTATATTGATATATACACGGATTTTGCCTTAAGTAAACAAATAGATCCGCAGTACTATTTTTATGTGATGAATCTCCTTATATTGGCTGATGTTATTTAAAATAGGCGGTAAGCAAAAAGAATGTGTTGAACACGAATACTCAAAATGTACATATTTAACAGATATGTATTCATCAATGCTAGTTATGTACATGGTTAAGTTGAATATTTGAGCTTTAGCTGTAAGTTTCTCAGTAAAGCGAATTGTATATTCTTAGAGAAATAAAAATATCTTAAATCATTTTTTTTATACTACAAAGGTGGCAAACAGGCATACGGCCCGCCTGATGGTAAGCGGCTACCATAGCCTATGAACGCCTGCAATACCATAGGTATCACAAGCGCATTGCCGACCTTGAACCCTAGGGGATTCAAGAAGCTCTGGAAACCCTACTCACCGGAGAAACACAACACTAGGTCATTTGGCTGCGATCTTCTGTAGGGATGAGGTATTCCACCAGTCGGGCTACCCCAAGTAGAGAGAAATCTCCAATGAAATTTCTCTGTGGCCTACCTCTCTTTGAACCCACCCTCACTCTTTGATTTTTTTTAAATAAGCACAGTAAATACTATTGTACTATCCCCGACAATATCATACTTTCGGTTCAAAACGTAAAAAGGTAAATAAACATAATTATCCAACGTTCCAGTAGATTGCATTTTTACTGAATAAAAAATAATAATATCCCGTATAAAAGTTACTAGTTGTGCCTCACGGTTGCACCTGAGTTAAATTTATTACAGCGTCGCTCCTGTGTAGCCTTTGTTCTCATTTCCCGTACTAGCATATAGCTGGTCAGATTACTTGACATTCATGGTTAATGCTCTGCTCCTCAGAGTCATAGCGAGAAGTTATATAGCCTTTAACCTGCCTCAATAAATAAGCTATATAATATGCATAGAATTTTTATTGTCTGACAAGTAGTTCCAGAGATTAGCGCGTTCAAAGAAATAAACAAGCATCTCATAGCGGGACATGAGTATGCCGCTAATTAAATTATTTATAAAACAGATAGTCACGATTTTGTAATATTATTATTATTATTTAACAATTTACGCAATCAATCGTAACCCCATATATTATATAGTTTGCATCGTATTTACATTTTACGTTTTATGAATAGTAATTTTATTATAAATAATAATATACGTACGTATTTGTAGTGAAATGTTACCGGAAGTAGCACTGCATCCTAAGTGCTCGAAGCTTGAAGGCGTCTGTGTGACGTAGGCAACTTTGTGTGTGTGGCTATAAAATGAGAGTGCGCGTTCGTGTCTTTATATGGAGCGGACATGAAAGTGTCAAAAATTTAAAAATCCAATAATAATCTCATGTATTTTAATGCAACATACTAAAGTTTATAATCAATGTCAGTAAAGTTTATTTATCGTGAAATCTCTTAAAAATATAAATTTTGGAAGTCCATCGACGAAACAACTTTCAGTCGATTACCTGTAACGGATGTACAGATGATGGCTCAGTGGTAGCGTGTACGACTTCGCGTCGGTTGACGTGAGTTCGAATCCCTGCAATGAGCCTCAGCTTTCGGTGAAGGCGAACACCGTGAGGAAACCATAGCATGGTGGTAGGGCTTTTTCTAATGCCCGCATGACTAGCTAACCACCCTCAAGTTAAACATCTGTCGTCAAGCACCAATAGCTGTGTTTCGGCACGTTATCATCCTGGGCCACATCGTCACTTAACATCAGGTGAGATTGTGGCCATTGCGCCAAACCTATAACGGTAAAAAAACATTATAAATATTATTATCAGTGTTACAAAATACTTGAAAAACATCGGATACAAATATATGTTTGTTAATTTATAAGTGATGTTTCTAATTCTATAGAATTTAGACATTTGTACGTCGCTTTAATAGGATGGTCATTTTATGAATATTATATATTTAGATAATTTGTAAGTATAGTTTTATTAGCAATCGCAGGAGTTATTCAGATTTTTGTTTACAATTAGTATAGATAAAGTATATATTATTTTTCATAGAAACGCTTACTTCATAGCTTCAGCGACATCCCGTGGAAAATTAGTTATCACCTTTGTTCATATGATTACGTATGCATATGTATTTTACAGAATACCGCTTAAATATAATATATACTTAAATGCACGACCCCATGATCTTGCAATAGAAAATGATAATGGCAATGGTACAAAAAACATTAACATTAAAAACCCTACATCAGGTGTGGAAACCATAGCATGGTGGTGGGGCTTTTTCTAATTCCCGCTTGGCTAGCTACCACCTTCAAAGTGAAAATCTGTCGCCAAGCAACAATAGGTGTGTTCCGGCAGCTGCACTTGAGAGCCAGTCTTCCACTAGACTTAGCGTGTTACCATCTTGGGCCACATTGTCACTTAAGATCAGATGAGATTGTGGCCACAACGCTACATCCATAACGTTAGAAACGAACGAAAAAGCTAAAAAAACTAAACGAAAAAGCCCTACCACCATGCTATGGTTTCCTCACGATGTTTTCCTTCACCGAAAGCTCAGGCTCATTGCATGTCAATTGACGCGAAGTCGTACACGTTACCACTGAGCCATCATTATTTCAATTCATTGCTATTATTTCTATCTACTATTAGTTGAGCGATTCTTGTATGTATAGGGACATATAATTGCTTTCTTGGAAACGGTTTTTATGAAAAATTTGTGTTTACATAATGTTACCTTCCAAGTTTATCTAGATAGATGTTTTTTGAAAGACACCGCCCAGATATTACTATAACTAAAATAAAATCTAAAACTAAATTAAAATCTCAAATACTTCAACTTTTTCTATAAATATTTAATATCTCATTTTGATTATTAAAAGCGATATAAACGAAAAATAACAAATATCAGAAAAAAATTGTAAATAAATGTTAACTTAAATTATTTCGAGAATGGAATTTAAATAATTAGAATCTTTTCCATTGCTTGCACAAACATGTCTTATAAGTAGGGTTGCCAGCCGCGAGAGGCGGGCTTCCCGTCTTTAGAGCCTTAGAAATGCGTCCTGCAAAAGTTGTGTGCGGAGGAATGTCAGTTGTCGAACCGCTTTATAGTACATTAGAGGCACGCCCCTGCTTCGCACGGTTTTTTAACGAAAATTCTAAAATTATGTATTGAAAATTTTCTGTCGCCTATGTTCATCAGGGATAATGTACGATTCTAATGGTGAAAGAATTTTTCAAATCGGCCCTGTAGTTTCATAGCCTATTCAATGCAAACAAACAATCAAATCTTTCCTCTTTATAATATTAGTTTAGATACGGTTCAACTTTCATGCAGAAGTAGAAGTGAACACATATTGAAAATTACGAATGAATTGAACGATTGAAGATTGTATCCGTCACTTTCTTATACTTTGACTGCGCTTTTTTAAGCCATGTCCCGCATTATGATTGCAAATGTCCTTCAAATCCATGTACTAAAGTTTGCAACCCTACTTATAAGCCAAAATTTGAGGCGGGGCTTGCAAACAATAAACGTGCGTCACGTATTCGTATTCATTTGTAAAATAAATATTTTACGTTCCGATCAATGTACGTCCTGATCATTTAATTTGATCGTCTTCACTAAATGAGATGCTAATGAGTCAAGTCGATATGTTTCATTTGACTTTAAAATGTTTATTTATTGTTTCAGGTAATTCAATTAGGCTGAGGTGGACGCTCTATAAGTTAATGTTCATATTTTTTACAATAAAATCATAAATACTATTTGATTTAGGGCCTAAGAGTGCACTTATGATTGTCAAAATACTACAATGGGTTCGGAAAACATCCCAGTCATCGAGAAGAACCGGTAAGAAACTCGATCAGATAAACATACATTTTTTTTATACTCATATAAAAGTATTCTTTACTGGTATTATAATGTTCAGTGTATATACTGTTCCATCCTATAATAATACCCTTTCGACATTAAAGCTTAAATGATTCTTGAACTTATTGTTGGTTACCTAAATCGTAAATGTGCTTAGGAAGATTATTGCAGACACAATTAACTAAAAATAATCTTAAATATAGAATAACTATTTTCTCTTTATTTTTAGTAGTGAAATTGTGCCTATCGTTTACAATTTAAAAGTATAAAGTAGTTCCGAATACGTATTAAATTTTCAATAATTAAGTACTGGTTAAGAGTTTAAATTCTTGAAACATATTCCTCAGTGATTTGCGAGGTCAATGGATTCTGATTTATTATAAAAATAAAAACGCTTGTATTTTTAAAACAAAGTTCACCTTTTTAAATAAATAGTTCGTGACTTAAGAGGGTTCCTGTTAAAAAAAAAAACTATAAAATTATCGAATATCAAATAAATATATCACGAGTCAAATAACACGATAATTATTATTTTTAAAATACACTCGCGGTATGCTATTTTTAACGTACAATTCCGTCATATAGTTTTATAACAAGGAAAATCGTGAGTATATTGTTAGGTAACAATTTTCTTTGTAGTATATTACATATCTTTGGATGAATAGTTTAGATAGGTATATTGTGTTTATATAATTACTCTTATGTTTAAATACACGTTTACATATATGCGGACTGGTTTACGGAGCCACAGCGCCCATCACGGCATGAATTAAGAAAGTTTTCAAATTCTTACCTTTGCCGTACAGTGCAGATGTGGAATGGTCTCCCGGTCAACGTGTTTCCTCCTTTCTATGGCATTGGGTTCTTCAAGCGAGGTGTGAAAACGCATTTCATCAGACCGATGATATTTTTGCCACCGACGATCGCCGTTGTTTGTGGGCTGTAACCGTATTTACCAAAAGATGATGTACAGTCAACAGTAAAAAAAAATCTTATATTACCCGGAATTATTAAAAAAAATTGTCCTTTCATAGTATTTAGAATTCTTTATTACCAAAATATATCTAAAGAAATATTCAAACAAATATAGTTTTCATCTCGAAATACGGCAACTATATAAGCGGCACGCTATCATGACCATTTTGACGTTTGTCCGCTAATGAAGTTTCTTATAAATTTTGAAGGAGAAAATTGCTATCCTTAGTTGGCAATAGTGACGTGCAGTATTATTAACACAACTCAAAATTTATTTTTACCTAAATTCGTTTTTTTTTTAATAACGAATAAATTAATATGATCGTCATATATAGGATTGCTGGCCAGCCCAACTACAATCTCCGGCAAACTCGCGTCAATTCTCAATGCAAAACAAAGCAGTTTCGAAAAATATAACTGTTGAAATATATTAACTTCATTTTATTAAAACTTTTTAAGCAGTAACTACCTGCAATACTAGTTAAAAAACTTATAGATACGACTCGCATCTGATTATATTTCTAAAATGACATTTAACGTCACTATTGTAATGTATTACAATACTATTGGAATGTTGCCGCTTATATAAATACGATTTACATCCCAAGGAGGTGAGTAAATTTGAAAACTGAACGAGGCTCGTTTATATTCAGTAACTAGTATGTAAGTATGTGACGAGTAAGTCACTCGTCTTATTAATTTGTAATGGAAAATAATATCAGTTCTCCCTAGTGTATAAAATAAAAATTGAAAGTTTTATGTATAAATATGGCGGCATAGATATCGTTGTTTTGCAAACCTATTTAAGTTAACATGATTTTGTTTTAACGCCTGAATCATTAAAACTAAAGGCAATGGTAGCTGTTGGAGAAAACCTGTTACCTCCGATTTCAAATAGGAATGATATATATAATAACAATTTTATGACAATTATAATAAATGACGGACTGAAAAGAAATTAGTTTCTTTGCCGGAAAGTGTATTGTTTACATTATCCAATGAATAATCTAAGAAACTGAAGCCCTCTTGTTTGTGGAATATACAGAAATTTATTATATGAAAAATCTGTGATTAATACAAAACATGACATCGATTTGATGAATTACGTTAAATTGCAACAATGTTGCGTTTTGAACAAGCCAAATGCGAGTCACTGTCAAGTCACTAACCAATCGGGTACAGGACCATTCCGCAATTCTTATTAAATATTTACTAAGCAATATCAATTATCATAGAGTGATAATTATTAATACAAAAACAATGCAATCTCGTCGATGCAATCATCATTGATAAACACAAAAACCTGGTAAATCCATTGTGGTTACATAATAAAGTATAATTACAAGTCTTGTTTATATTTAAGATATGATAGTAATGTCGAAGAAAAATCATGGAAGGCGCATTCGACTTGGTAGGTATTCATAGAACGCAACACATAATCACACTTTTTTACAGCCACAGAAAATCTTAATTCGTATATGGGTGAATCGACTTAATTAGGAATTCCAAAAGCCATTATGATATTGTGGAATTAACTTGTAATATAATTTAGAAAGCGTAAAAAATTATACCTTATCTTTTGTTACGTCTACTCTACTCTAACCTAGTGTTATTTTCCTGCAGTGAGTAGGGTTTTCAGAGTCTATGGGAGAGTGGGGTTCAAATAGAGGTATACAAATTTCTTTGGAGATTTCTCTCTACTTGGGGTAGTCCGACTGGTAGGATACCTCCACCATACAGAAAATCGCAGCCAAATAACCTAATGTTGTGTTCGTGTGATGAGTCCCTGGTTTCCAGAGCTCGCTGTGGTAGGGATATATTAATATTATGCCTGCCTATAATATTATAGTGAGATCGGCAATCCGTCGCTGGTCGCCGCTGTCATGCTGGCCTGCATGAGTGTTAAATGCCACAGATCAAAAGAGTACGACTGATTTTTTATTACCATGTGCATGATTATACCAATCACCCCACTCGAAAACTGGATACACACCGGCAGATCCCAGTACGCGTCACGCTTAAGCTTTTCATTATGGGGGGCGTCCCACCTGTATGAACGTTACGATTCAGTCAAAAATAGTTGTTTTGTCCTACCTCTCTACATAAATGTTCCCCACATTTGTGTATGTCTCGGTTTGAAGGGTTGTGTCCCGGTTAGTAAGTAAGATTCCCCGGTTGGGTAGTTTAGTTAGGTATTCTAAAATGAATATAATATAATTAAAAAAAAGTTTATAATTATATAATGGCGTTTACAGAGCTTACAGAGACAAAACTTCACAAAAATATAAAGGGGCTAAGTAACCGAGAATGTCTAAGGGTACTTATGCGTGATTACATTATGTTTTTCATTATTATTTAAAAAATATATATTGTTTTTTAATTATTTATGGTTTGGTTCCATTTTTTCTTTTCGTTGTAGGTTTAGCGTTGTGGCCACAATCTCACCTGATCTTAAGTGAAGATGTGGCCCAACATGATAAAACGCTAAGCTAAGTGGAAGACTGGCTATCAAGTACAGTTGCCGGAACACACCTATTGGTGCTTGGCGACAGATTTTCAAATTGAGGGTGGTAGCTTTAGACAAAGCCCTACCACCATGGTATGGTTTCTTCACGATGTTTTCCTTTAGCAAAATTCCGGTTCATTGCAGTAATTTGAACACACGTCATTTGCGATGTCCGTACACG
The DNA here is from genome assembly GCA_947532125.1 of Saturnia pavonia. Taxonomy (NCBI): domain Eukaryota; kingdom Metazoa; phylum Arthropoda; class Insecta; order Lepidoptera; family Saturniidae; genus Saturnia; species Saturnia pavonia. Next base: position 12,810,225 of record OX383903.1, read on the forward strand.
CTACCACTGAACCATCATTGGTCAAGTATCATCATCCATATCAAACTTCCCTACTATTCCAACTAGTCCAGTCGGCCTCTCATTATTTATGACATGCTTAAACATTATTTTTTTATGCTTATTATAACGGAAAAACTTTCGACTAATGAAATTCTAAAGCCGTAAAATTGAAAAACTGTAAATCTAACTGTAAAAACATAAAAAAATAGTTTAACATAACAATACACATTTGTGAAAAATAATAGAATGAATACTCTAGCTGATACAATATATACCTTAAACAATAATTATTTACTTGAAAATTGGTAATTCTACACATTTCTCATTTGCAACGGATTTGTTAACAATTACTAATTTTGAAGTCAATTTTCTATTGTCTGTTATTCATATTACAAATGGTAACAATACGCAGTATTGCTGCCAAAAATTTGTTATGCGCAGTCAATGACTTCTATGTACATACATAAATCTCGCTATATTCTGTATAAGTAACCTTTATCTATATAATTATGTATATATATTTTTTTACAAATTTAAGACTCACGACTGATGACAATAGTTAACTCACGATTCAAATGATTGATATGCGTAATTTTCTTGTATTGTTTGTCATGGCCCTGAAAAGTTTTCAGCAAAAAAAATCTGGATAGACGACACTGTGGTCGAGTTATTGGCCACTTACTGAAAAAGGCAGAAGAACGTTTGCCCGGCCTGCTAGTTACCTGAGCTACTGGAGAAGGAAACACCCTGATGAAATCATATAATGACGATAAAGTAGTATCTAATGCTTACCTTGATAATTAACGTCGTTAAATTTAAAAACTGTTGGCAAGAACATATTGGTATGTTCCAATAAAAGCACCTGCTTAATTACGAACGAAGGAATGGCGATAAGTGTTGGTAGGGCTGTACATCCCGATTAGGTCACGACTACTATGCATATGTTCAAAAGCACGTCATAGTCATTTGCTTATACGCATCGTTTCGAAATCAGTCGGTGCATATGCAGTAAACACAAGCCAGCATGAAGCGGGGATTTATTTTTCGATGGTCACCATTGTGTTTAAGTATAATCTTACAATTTACCTTCAGGCTTCAGGAACAGTTCCGAAATTTTGACTTGCTACAATAAAAAACTTGAGAGACACTCTTCTTTCTAGAATTAATATGTCATTATTGAGAACTAAGCGTAATTGTGGTAAAACGCGTACCTAGAACATATTTTTTTATTATTAGATTGTTATTTTTATATTTAATTATTCTTTCTTATATTTTTTTCATATTACTAACTAGCTGTGGCCCATGGTTTTCACCGGTATTAAATGTATTTGACCAACTCTCCACAGCACCTTTGCCAACGCACTCATGTACCCTATCGTTGTTCCCACTTACCGTACTTGTCTACAGCTTTCCAGATTACTTGGCGTTTATGGCTACTGCTCCACACCTCAGAGTTGCAGCGTGAAGTTATATAGCCTATAACCGTCCCCAATAAAAAGGATATAAAACGCAAAAAAATATTATTCAAATAGGACTATTAGCTCCAGACATTATCGTGTTCAATTCAAACAAAGAAAGAAACAATACCTTGTGCTTTATAATATTAAAGTATAGATTTAAATTGAACAAGATGTCACCAAAACCGTATGCGTGACATTTTCATAAGTCAAAACAACATAACTCATTAGACTAATGTCAGGGTACATGATAAATGATTGTTCATCTCTGTTGAACACTGCGGAAGGCATTATTGTTAAATGAAAAATAATAATTTAATATGTTATTTATAATTTAAAATTCAATATACGTAAATTTTATACCTATGTATGAAGCGAAACAAAGGATTTTTTGTGTATGATTTTTTCCGGCTGTATTTATTGATAAACGATATTTTTCATGAAAGTAATACAATAATAATTATCGGTTCGATGTCATTTTTAAATTATGTGTATCTTTTCTTTTTTTTACATTTCATCCTTTAACTGTATTTAAATAAATTCAAAAGAAACCTTAATTAATTTATTTCACAGTGACATGTTTCGTTTTCGATATTTCTTATGAATAAAATGAGAATTGATTGACTAACATGTCAACGCAAAGATCAAAGTACCAGTAGTTTGTGTAGTTAGTTTAGTCTCAGAGCTATCATGTGAAAATTTGCTTCCGAGTTTATTTAACACTTTACAGCAAATCGGTAATGCTCTTAGGAAGGTTATTGTAGAACCTAATAAAATTAACTAAAACATTTATTAGTCTTACTAAGATGTGACTTTTTTTTATATTTACTGCTAGTATTATAATTATGCCTGGCATTTTCAAGTACATAAGTATCTATTTTTTTTTGTACATACTTTATTATCCAAAATGTATTGGGAGGGCAAAGTTTAGATATTAAATTGACATTCATAAGTGTCTTCTTAGTGCCTAAATTGAATAAAGTATTTTTGTCTTATACGAGAAATAAATATGGTATAAGGGGTAAGGATATAAGTGGTATGTAATGCAAAAACGCGTATTACGTGTTATATTGGGTATGATGACACAGGATGACGACGGTTAAACGAGGCACCGAGGCGGCACGATATTCGCCTCGTGGCCAATAAACGTGGCTGTCATCTGCCAGTGAAGCTTGTTATATTTCCATGTCGTTAGCAATCCAAATTTATTATAAGATATATTTAAAATAAGCAAGTCTATTGTAAATTTAAATAATACAATTTATGTACAATATACATTCCAATTCCAACAAAAGCTTGAGGTGTATATTTAAATATTTAAAACAAGAGAATACTAAATCGTACTCATTTGATTAAGGAATAAAGGAATATTACATTAAAAATTATTTTAATTAAATAATAACTGTACTTTCCAGTATCACCCGTGTTAAATTTATTCGACTAACCCGTTGTTTTCGCTTTCCGTACTTGCCTACAGCTTGCCAGATTGCTTGACGTTCATAGTTACTGCTCCGCTTCTTAGGGCCGTAGCGTGAGGTTATATACGTGTAGTTATAGGTATAGTTAATTAGTTTGATTTTTCTTCACCTTAAAGCGTAAAGTTGGTTTTTATTTACGCTCCTATTTTTCTAAGGATATATATTACCGGAATATGTTTTTTGTATCATAGCTCGGTACATTGACTATACTTTCCCTGATGGTAAGCATAATACAATCCAAATACAACGGTTACCACCGAGAAATCGAAATCAATCGGCGGTTACCGCTGTCATGCTGGCCTTCATAAATATAGCTTCACGTTACGCTTGAAGGACCAGATGTCATAAAAAGGAGGGACACATTGGCCGGGAGATGGTTCCAAAGTTTCACGATACGACAAAGATAAGACATACAGAACTTTTTAGTTCGTGCCGAGATGGAGGTTACCGTAAAACTGTGATTCCGAAGCTCCCCGCGTGTACTTCTCTAGTGGAAATGAGAGGAGGTAATTAGATTAAACAGCTCTTCAGAACACTCACAATGATACAGACGGTAGAACACGCTCAGCGAGGCGATGTTCCTGCGAAGCTGAAGCGGCTAGATGCATTGGGTAACGTCTGTATCATTAACTATGCGAACAGCCAGTCTTTTCAACTTATCCAGAGCATCGAGGAGATACTTTGCGGTTTCATACCAGAGGTGCGAACAGTATTCCATACACGTCCTAATTTGTGCCTTGTAAATAAGGTACAGCTGACCTGGCGTGAAAAACCGTTGCACCCTATTCAGGATTTCGAGTCTTCGAGATGTGGTAGAGATGACACTCCCGATGTAATCCCTGGAGTTGAGGTCACTGCGATTATCCATAACTAGGATACTGAGGCTGTTACATATTGCTAGTGAGACGTTCTGAAGACTGGGGAGGGGAATAATCGGAGACTTTTTTGAAAAAAACACACACACCTGAGTTTTCTTGGTATTGAACTCAACAAAGTTACTTGCTCCACATATAGATACGCTAAGTATTGGCTAAGTTCAATGACAAGTTTCTTCCGTCGCTTTTCTGTTTCTCCCCAACCACATAAAGGCTTGCTATAATAGTACCTATGAATGGTGCTGTCATTTGCATAGCAATGAGTTTGCCCTAAAGATAACATATCATTGATATGCAGAAGAAACATGGTGGGCGAAAGCACAGAGCCTTGAGGAACTCTAGAATTTATCGACCTGAACTGCGAATCACATCCTTCTACAAGGATACGAATTTTGAGTTCATGTAGAAAGCCGGAGATCCAGTTGCAAAGATTGTCGGGATGTCCGTACGACGGAAGTTTAGAGACAAGTCCACGGTGCCAGATCCTTTCAAAAGCCTTCGCTATGTCAAGACTGATTGCACGAGCCTCGCCATGCTTATCGATTGCCTCTCCCCAGCGGTGCAGTACATACGCCAAAAGATCCCCGTTGATCGATTCTGGCGAAAGCCACATTGACTATCATCAATGAAAGAGTGATCTTATAGGTGATGGTTAAGCTGGGTGTTGATGATCTGCTTCATGATCTTGCACAACACTGAGGTTACGGCTATTGGACGGTCACTGACAGGGTATGATGATCTATCCCCCTTCTAGGGAATCGCACGACACCAGTGAGATAGGAGGTAGAGGAGGTAGAGGTAGGCGCGTTAAAGGCGCGTTAACATAAAAGGCGGATCAGCTGCATATTTCTTAAGTACTTTTTTAGTAGTACTATGTATATAAAATTATTATATTTTGGCGCCTCGATCGCTATTCTTTTTGCTTATTAAAACTTAGATTTCATATATTACCGCTAAATTTTATACGATTTTGATGAATGAAAAATGTAGTCTTTGTACACCGCATGAATTATCAGAGTTAGTTTCTTTAATAAAAACTGAATGACATGAATATATAATTAATTGAAAGAGGTATAAGTAAACTGGCTCAAGCAGTGAACTTGGGCTCCGATAGAAGCTTAAGTGTCTAAATGTAATAAAACAATGTACTTTTATCTTGAGAATGGAATCCAGCCAAGCCAGTGTATCTTCTATTTATAACGAGGATAATGGAATAATTAGCATATTTATTATGTCTAGATATAAAATGAATAATATTTTAAAAATCGTAGTTTTCTTTGATTCCCTGCTTTTTTGGATAAAAGTTTTTGTTATATAGTACCATGGAAATGTACTAGCGCCGTACTCGATAGTAAGCACAGTAAAATCTAAAAATAATGGTGACCATTGAGACATCAATACACTTCACCGAAGTGATCCCGAAGTACGGCAAACCAAATAAGAGTTATTGTGACGAGTTTACAGACTCCTACCACGTCGCTTGGTTATTGGATATACTTCGGCTGATTCCGAAAAACGACACGGCTAAGCATGCCACTATGGAGGCTGTTACACCTGGTTTATGGTGGTCGCGATACTGTCTGACACAATTCTCGTGATCACCAACACACAAGATGTTAAGTTACGTGATGAAAAGTTGGATGGAAGTGATAGCAGGAATACACCAATGTGAGCTGGGTGGCAGTTATTTAACATGAAGGTGATTACCAATTAAACGATATTTATATATTTTACTAACATTATAAAGTCTTCAAGTGTATTTGCATAAGAATTTGCATCAGTATCATAGCAACAAAACAGTGTTAGATAAAATGGTATCTATACAAATAAAATGACTGCGGTTTTCCATTGTGCGCGAATCACGCAAAAACTACTGGATAGATTTCCAAAGCCCGGTGACGCTGTAAAAGCCGTCTGTTATGGCGAACAGTGTAGTCAGATCGGAAAACTAGATAGATTTGTATATGTTTTTTGGTTTACACCACCGATTATTGGTCTTTATAAAATATTAAAGTTTTAAGACACTACGATTTTTATTAGCACTACGCGTTCTTCTGTCGTCCACGCGAGCGAAGCCGCGGGTACAGCTAGTATGGAATAAAAACATATAACATCAAATGGTTCCCGAATAATCTCAGACTTTATGTGCCATTAAGTCATGATATAAGTAGTTGTTTGTATTAGTTGATTTATTTCAAAATCAATTTCGTTCGAACCTACAATAAGCGTTACAATATGTTAATAATACAAATACTTTTAACATAGAAATCAAACAAAAAATTATAAATCTACTAAAAAATAATAGCAAATTTGAAATTATATGGATTCCAAGTCATCAGGGGATAGTTGGTAATGAAAGGGCAGATAGTGAGGCGAAACAGGCAACTAATGAGAATGAAAATTGGCATTTAAATAAATCAACTCCTAATGAATTACATAAATACTTTAAACTTAAAATTAAAATCATTGTTGGAAGACAGAAAATACAACAACTTAATGTAATATCTGAAAATCCATTTTTGAAAAATCTCCTACTGCCTTTACCTGTAGGAAAAGTCAAGTGATTATCACTAGATTACGTATTGAGCACACAAATAAGACACACCTTCATCCAATCACTAAAACTGATAGAAACATATGTGTGGAGAAGGACTGACTATACTACATCTATTGGAAGAATGTACAGCATTTGAAAGTGAAAAACGCTTGTGTAAAGTACCCAATAACATAAAAAACTGTTTAAATGAAGGTGGATGTACTAAAACCTTAATTTTTTTGAAAATGATAAATGTTTATAGACTACTCTAATCTGCAGTATTATTAAAATATGTGTGTTTTGTTAATCGTGGTCGATAATGACCTGAGATGTTAAAAAGGTACCTATAATAAATAAATTAAAAAGAAAAAAATACAAATAATGGCGTAAGAACTTCGATTATCATAAAAGTTGTTGGACAAGGTTAATATATGAGGTGTTTATAATATTTATGGAGCTTGGTATTGCGGAAATGATTTTTTTCTACTTGAACACTTATCTTTGTTTCATGTTTATTCCATGATTTGCTATAAACATTTGTTTTTTTTTTTCATTTGTAAAATCTTTTTTAGTAAATTTCAATCAGGGTTTGCCACATTTATTTGAGGTAATAAATAAAGTATCTAAATTGTTTGTTAGGATTTAAATAGTACCTAAATTACGATCAACCTTTTTGTTCTTTTAATTATTTACGTAAACTGATTCTAGCATAATCAAACCATATGAAATAAGTATTTTCACGTACTTTATTATTTCCATAAAGTATGTATTAAGAGTCCGAAATAACATACAAAAGTTAATTGTAAAGAAAGGGTGGCAACCTTAACAACAATATGTGCAAATGTTAGATTTGAATTAATTTCAAATGTCGACGACTTTTAAGTAAAAGCATGTTTATACAGAAAATCTATAAGAAAGCGTTTTGTATAGCCATATATATTTTGGATGTGATATAAATAATTTTGTGTACCTTTGCTTTTAATTGAAATTTGTCTATTTGTCTTACTTCTAAACTTGCTTTTGTAATAAATTTGTAGTTAGCAACTTCAAATTATTATGTTAAAAGAATACATTTTCAATCCAAATACTTTATTCATTAAGTGCGTATTGAACAAAAGTGAAATCAAATAACACTTTAACATAAAAACACTTTTTAACAATTATAAACAAAATACATCGAGCCACTTCAGCTGCGCAGGAACATCGCCTCGCTGAGCTTGTTCCTATCTTCTGTTACCTTCTGTACCATGGTGAGTGTTCTGAAGAGCTGTTCAATCTAATTCCCTCCTCTCCTTTCCACAACATAACCACACACGCTGGAGTTCGGAATCACAGTAACGGTAACCTGCATCTCGGCACGAATTAAAAATAACTTGACTTATCTTTTTCGTACCTTGAAACTGTGGAACCAACTCACGGCTAATGTATTCTCTCCTTACGACATCGGGTCCTTTAAGCGTAACGTGAAGAGATATGCAGGCCGGCATGACAGCGGCGACCGCCGATGGGTTTAGATCTCTCGGTGTTTACCGTTGTGTTTGGATTGTACTGTGCTTACCATCAGGGACAGTACCGTCAATGTGCCGAACTAATATAACTATTTTGCGTCATGATTACGAATGTTATATGAACAAGTTCATCGTTATACCTAATGAACACAGCGTAAACTAATTATCATCTAATAACAGGACTCATGACCTTGTAACGTACAAGGTTATTTTTTCGACTTCAAATCCAAATTATACTGTTATAGTTATTTATACCTTATAGGTATATTATATTTTTATTTATACAAACTTGGACATGTCGAATTACTAAGGTTAAAAATATGTTTACGATATAAAAACATTGATCCATATTTTTAGAGGTTAATAATAAAAAAATGCTTACTATGGTTATGAGGAAAAAAAAATCTTTTATCCTGTATATGCGGTTGAACATGATTTGTCAAATCGAAAAAGAAACCATTAATATAGCTAGCAATAATAATAAAAATATATAAAATAATGTAACAATAAATAAAAAATGAGTGCATACACGTAAGAAGTTAAATTTCTTTGGAATAACAAAACAAAAATAACTCTAAATATTTTATCCAGCATGCAAATAACATGATGAAGTTATAGATATAGTTATGATAATGCAAATTTTAATGTTAATCGAATAATGTTTATTTATACGACGTGAGAATAGTTTTACACAATAAAAGCTAGTAAAATGGATACAGATTATTATCATTGAAGGCTAATTTCATCATGTGGAATATCTCTACCCGAAGATCGCAGTTAAATAACCTAGTGTTGTGTTCCTGCGTCGAGTAAGTTTTCTAGAACTCTTTGGAGCAGGACGGTTCAAGGTCAGCAACGCGCTAGTGATACCTATGGTATTACAAGCGTCCATAGGCTACGGTAATCGCTTACCATCAGGTGGGTCGTATGCTTGTTTGTCAAAAAGTATAACTAAAAAAATAATTATGTGTGCAGCAGTTCACACGTGTCAGAAATAAAACCTTCAGAAAAAATATTTTTAAATATCTTAATTTAGCGGGATTCGAACTATCAACTATTCCTGCGTACTGCGTATGAATTCCGGTCGTCTCACACCTCTAGGCCAATTCGATGACGATCACAATCATGAAAATCAGGACTTGAAGTCCTATAGATGTATATGGTTGTCTTTTTAATGTCGCTTTTTCGTTTCATCGTGTTTCAAATCACACGATGCTAAAGAAGTTTTCCCTTCAAAACTGTCACTGTTATCCTTAATGAACATACTGAGAAACTTATATCTACGAGCAAGCGTCGAAAGTTAACAATCGAACTTCCTCACTGGTACTGTCAATTGCATGTAGTGACGTGCGCTGGACATCGGCCAGATTTTCCGGCAGCCGTACACGGAGGCTTCGACCTGTAAACTCGATCGAAATGAAAATGTAATTATCGTTGTAAACAATGGACAAGGGAGTTTGGCGGCATTCGCGCGTCGAACATCGTAGTGGCCGCACGCGCGCGACAAATAAACAGGTATAAGAAATACCTTTATCACGTGAACGGTGGACGTTTTTTTGCCTTATCGTGTGTGTAGTATACCTTTTTTACGGTGTATTGTTCGATGTTATAGTTGATGCGTAAGAAGTGATAATGCACTTGACTTTAAATTTGTGATCTCGTTCGTCATCTCGCAAATTTCGTGTAATTAAAACGTGATTTCAGTGGCAGTGCTTATTAGTTACGGTTTCATAATTAATATTCAACACATCTGTATATGACAAACTAAAGTTATGTTTAATTGTTGTAGTGCCTATCAATGTCATGGTGATTATAGATCTTGACTTATTTCACGCAAATGAGTAGAGATTAGGCGAAAACAATGATTTAATTATATCGCGGAGTAAGCTTTTTTTTTTGTTTCATGTTTGCTATTCGTGGAATTGATCTATCCTTTTAATTGCTAGTTAAGACATTATACGGTCGTGTCTATTTTTAAAATTATACAAAATACTACTTTGTTAAAGTAGTTATAAGAAAACGCCTTGGTCTTTATCAATAACCAGCGTAACCCCGAGGCTCCGTACGCATTTATTATGCAGTAATTATTAACCTTATTAATTATTAACCTATAAATTAAGGAATGACATATACTTCCCGAGTACAAAGTTTCATTAGAATCGGGAGAGCCATTTTAGAGTTAAATCCGGACATACAAACAAACAGATATAAAGATTATCACCGTTCTGATCTAAGAATCAAAACCAAAAATTCGTTAAAAAAATTTTTCACTCGCCCCATACTAATTTTCAACCCCTACTAAACACCCGTAGAGGTTGAATTTCCCAAAATCCGTTCTTAGTGAGCGTCTAAATCGCGAAAGGAATAAGTATGTTAAATTTCAAGTCAATCGGACCTATAGTTTCGGAGATCTCGTGATGAGTGGTATTTTTCTTTAATATATATAGAAGATTATTGAAAAGAAAATGAAAACGGCCTTCGAAACCAGTTCATTATCTCATTTTAAGCTTGACATTAATTGTTAAACAAATGAATTCGCATTCTATATTCAAATTATAAATGAATTTTGTCAGTCGTTGCGCCAGTTTCTTCCGACCGTTTCAAGGGTGGATAGAGTCGCGCGCGGTTTTTCACGGACGAGACAGTCGACACGGCATAGCGCGGCGCAGAGCGTCACGTGCACGCGATGCGTTCCTATGGAAGCTGTAAAAAATTCCTATCGGTCTCCGCAAAAACTAGAAGCTACTCAAGCAGTACATTAAATAGACGCCACTAATAGGATAGTTTATTTACTAAAGAATTATTTGTTTACGCCAATTTCGGTCGCTAGTTTCAATTTATTCCGGTATTTAGGTTTTTATAGCGATTTTCAAACATCATTCGCTCATCGTCAACTACAAATACATAAAAGATTAGTCACTTATTTTACAAAATAAATCAATTTGTTTGTTAAATTTGCAAATTTTCATAATTGTGTATGAATAAATTTGGAATTTTCGATTTGTGATGACGAAAATTGTGTTGAAATTTGCAAATGTATTTGGTACTACCCGTCGATTAAATTTTCAGACATGTTGTATAAATAAACTTAACTGACATATTTTGTGAAAGTATAGTGTAGTATATAGTGAAAATGTATTAGAAACACAAATCATAGAAGGATACTTGTTAGATAGTTCATTATATTTAGGTACGTATTGGAATTCACTCCCGGCGTCTGTCTTACCGCCCACTTATAACTTAGGAGATTTTAAACGAAGAGTGAATAGGCGTCTGATAGGTAAGTGCGATCCATCGCATGCATGATGCATGATCATCTTTACTCACCATCGATCAAGGCCAAGCATATAAGCTATACTACATTTAAAAAAGGCTAAATAATATAAATATTTACATATTATTTTCTGAAATGATATTATAACAGCGTACATTGTTTTTTTATTAAGTGACATTTTCATAACAGAAATGATAACAAATTTTATAGGTAAAATAGTGTTAAAGAAACGTCATTAACAACATCGTAAAATAACTGCTACAACGCCTATTGAGATATCATAAAACATTGAAGTGATATGAACATATTAATGTCGATTTACCATTTATAAGGAATACGAGAAATAGTAAAGGGGAACTTTAATGTCAATTTGCAGAATATTAATTAACAAGTTAGATTCGAGCACATTTCTCTAACAGTTCAAAGGTGAATATGAATAAAAAGGAAATTCTACGGACAATTTTAAAATTAATCCTATGTAATAAATACGTTCTTTTTAAAGAAGGACTAAATAAAGCCATAATGATTGAAGGTACAAATATTAAAATTGCAGTTTTTAAATATGAAATCAAATTGTTTAAAGAGGACTGATAATAGGTATAGAAAATCCAACAATTTACCGTTAAATAATACATATTGTTATTATTATGTAAGTCTTTTATTACCACGTACCGGAAGACGCAGCGTGGGCAGACCGGCCACAAGGTGGTCCGACGACCTGGTAAATGTTGCGGGAAGCCGCTGGATGCGGGCAGCACAGGACCGGTCTTTGTGGAGATCTTTGGGGGAGGCCTATGTCTAGCAGTGGACGTGTTTCGGCTGAAATGATGATGATGATGATGAAGTCTTTTATTTTGTGATAATTGAATTTGCTTTTTTATAAAGTTTCATATTACAAAGAGGTAGAGTTTCATTACCTGGCTTAGTGGTAGCGTGTACCGACATTGCATCGATCGACATTAGTTCAAATCTCTACAATGAGCCTGAGCTTTCAGTGAAGGAAAATATCGTGATGAAACTATAGCATGGTTGTAGGACTTTTTCTAATGCCCGCCTGGCTAGTTACCACCCTGAAGTTGAAAATCTGTCGCCAAGCACCTATAAGTTGTGTTCCGGCAGCTGCACTTGAGAGCCATTCTTCCACTAGGCTTAGCGTATTACCATCTTGGGTCACATCGTATCTTAACATCAGCTGAGATTGTCGCCATATCTCTCAACCTACAAGAGTTAAAATCTCTGGTCCGATAGTCGACTAGTCCGATTCTAAATATTATTTTAGTGATAGAATTCTACATAACCCCTGAGGGTTAAAGGATGTGCTTTATTCTTATTAACGTTTGTATTGCAATTAACGCTTACGTAGTCACGGGCTGTTTTCAATTGAATATGTTATACCAGTTCGGTTAAGCATATGAAACCAACTAGCAGTTTTGTAGTTGATAAATAAATTACGCAAAACAATAACGTTGTTTCCTTAATTGAGTTTATGAGTGGTAAAATGACGAGATAACTTTTCATTATGATTTCCTTAAAATTGTTATTTATTATATGGGCTTGCATAACCTTAGAGATAATTAGGTTGTCTTAAGTATGTAAATAACATGTGATAAAAACCTACTACATTAGTTAAATTAAATGTTTGTGCTTTTATTTCTGTAAAAAGAAATTTGAATTAGCAAAAAACCTTTAGGTTTTGAGTTATTGTGGTTAAAATAAATTTCTGTCGGTTTATTGAAATGCACTAACGTTTGATTGAAGAACTTGAGTATTATTTACTTAAAATACAACGATATAAGTTATGATCTTTTAACCCATACAGTTATGAAGATTATTATGGGTCAATGTTAATTTGAATTTGTTGAATGTGAGTTTCACTGTTTAATTATATTTCCGTCTATTTCTTTAAAGTAATTTATACTAGACAAATTATTTATAATGTTTACTAAATACTAGCTGTTTTGGTTTTGACCAATGAATTTAGGGTAAGGCTGCCCAATTAATTTTAGCTGTGGACAATAATTTTTAATCCATGTTAGCTGGCGGCCCACCTAGCGAATTAATACTTGTTTACAGCCATGATAGATTCATATATATTTAAAATGATTGAAGTTTTCAGTTAAAGATAGTTTAATAATAGTTAACAAGTAATTTTAAATGCCATGGCGGGGGAGGGGGCGGGGGCTATTTATTGTTCTACATTAAATTATTTCTAATTAAAATGTAGTATGTGTTTCTGTTTATTTTTCAAGGACATCTATGTCATTATCTATTTACATTTATAATAAGGTGTGTCGGTTGCTCTCTGTAGGTATATGTTCCCATATACACGTTCCGACATCTTCTTACCTGTAAACATGACATTTAGATAAGTATCTGTGTAAACATCTTACACATATTTTCCTTAAATACGGACATAAAAAAATATTTTTTCTTCAATGTTTTTAAAATGGTATTGTGTATATTTAATCCGTAAATAGTGAGGTGGGTGGAATTATTTAAATTAAGACATATATTATTACAATATCAGTGACGACTGACAACTCATAATCAATATAAAAAAATTGCTAAGTGTGTGTCGGGCACATTGTAGGGTTCCGTAGTTGCCCGTCACTATATGCAGACTTAGAGAGTGCTTTAAGTAATCTTCAATGGAATTTGTACGAAATTACGTCTCCAAGTACATTTTATAAGTTGATTGATTCGTTTCCTTTAAAAGCATGCTTACCTCTGATGGTATTTCTTTTAACTTCATTATATATACTACTACTACTATTTTTTTCACATGTCCAAAAACAACCTTTTAGCGCTGGCGGGGGGGGGGGGGGGAGACACTTGACTCTAACAAAAATGAAAGCTTAATATTTTACGAACGGATCGCTGAATCGAAATATGGCTTTCACACACCCGCAATATTTTTGAACGACTTATCAAACGATATGCCGCACGAGAAAAAAATTATTCCCACTTTTAGTGTAGGGGAGGTACCCTAAACAATGATGCAATTAAATGCATTTGAAGCAGTGATGGCTCAGTGGTAGCGTGTACGGACATCGCGTCGATCGACGTGAGTTCGAACCTCTACAATGGGCCTGAGCTTTCAATGAAGGAAAACATCGTGATGAAACCATAGCATGGTGGTAAGACATTTTCTATTACCTGCCTGGCTAGCTAAGTTAAGTTGAAAATCTGTCGTTAAGCAACAATAGGCGTTTCCCGCACCTTGCACTTGAGAGCCAGTCCTCCCACTAGGCTTAGCGTGTTATCAACTTGGGTCACATCGTCAATTAACATCAGGTGAGACTGTGGCCACAACGCTAAACCTATAACTATCAAAAAACAATTTGTCGACGTAATTAATACCCATACCAAATTACAGCTTTCTAGTACTAAGAATATTTGAACTAAGCCACGTACAAATAGACGGACATAGCGAAACTAAATGTGTTCCTTTTTGACTTCGGAACCCTAAAAAACTATAGGTCTTTTTTCCAAATTTCGTGTTAGACATTTATTATATCGGACATTGATCTCGGATATGACTTAAAAAAATCTGTTTGTATGTCTCGATTTTAATCAAAACAGCTTGACTGATTTTAATGAAATTTTGTACACGGGGAATATACTTATGTCATTCTGTAATTTATAGGCAATCACAATAAATTTGAAATTTGGTTAACAATAATATTTTATTATTATCATTCAGGTGTGAGTACGAAAATTCGACTTCAAAAATTCGAAACAAAAATTATTTACGCGGAGCCGTGGGTTCAGCTAGTAAAGTATAAGAATATATGTATAGTATGAGCTTTTCAGTAATTACTTTATATAAATAATTACAATTAAATGTAACTTAATAATACTCTATGACGCCCGTACTAGTTATAAAGATTACGACCTCGCACTGCCCTTTTGCGTAACCTTCATAATTAATCAATTAATATATAACATAACATGATTACTTTTTACTATATCTAGTTCTTTCTATTTTGACGTAAGAGGATTTACAACTTTTTTTATCTTTTATCTCTTCAGAGATACTGCTCCATTTATTTCCCTTTAGTTGGTTTTCAGAGTTAAATAGATATTCCAGTTAGAACTACATATATTAAAAACATTGCTCATCTATCGGTCACAAAACTGCCCGGTCATTACAGGGATTTATGGAAGACTCCCTCATTCCATAGTATTGATTTGAATTAGAGTGATAATAAGTTAAATTATGAGTTTCTATCAATTACGGAGCTACATATACTTCCAGCGTAAAAAAAAAATTGCGATGTTTTATGAAACCACGTTGCAAGAGAAACTTGAAAAAAATAATACAAATTATTGAAGATATGTGACATACATACCTTAGCAACACAGATTAACATATACAATGTTCCGAATTTACGATTATAAAATCCTTGACTGCACGGCATAAAATTCAGTTTTATTTGCGACAATGTAATGTAATGCGACATGCTATGTTCCGAAAAATTATAATCCTTGACTGCACGACATAAAATTCAATTTTATTTGCGACAATGTATTGTAATGCGACATGCGATAGATGAACGAATAAAATCTGGCGGCGATAGAATAAAAGTTTCACTTTAAAATCGTTAAAGCCATTTCTTAGTTAAACCCAAAAATGAGTTCCAATCCAAAAGTTCCACGTTACATATCTACCACAACATTTGGAAATACATATTTATTTGCCCTATTTGCCCTGTGCTAATATTTTACACATTATATCATGTGAACAACCGAATAGCTGCCATTTTAGTTAAACAGATTATTAAGAGATGGCGCCTACTACATGGTAGTTGAATATGTTTTCATTAAGATTGCAATCAACAGGTGGCCGATAATACCGGCTGATCCCGGAACGTGACAATTCTAAGCGTTCCACTATGACGGCTGGTGAAAACTGGTCGCGATCCCGTTGGATAGTATTGTCGTGTTCTAACGACCCAGAGGTTACCTTTTATAAACGTGCAAACTTTACCCTTTAATAATAGTATTTTATTATTATTATTATGAAGCCTTTATTGCTGCTACTAATTACACATATAAACTAAATTTTTTCTTAATCTTTACACATCAGGTGTCCCGTTATTAGTGGTCAGCGTGTCATGTGACACGTAGGCCTCTTCCAGCTGTTTCCATAACATCCTATCGTTTGCCTTTCTTGGCCATATTGTACCTCCAATTTTCTTTAAAGAAAATAGTAATTTAGTTACATTTTAAAACTAGCTGTGCCCTACGATTTCAATGATGATCGAGTTAGCTGTTAGCCGTGTTAGATTTAATAGACCAACTCTCTAACGCGCCTCCGCCAAAACACCTGTGTAGCATCGTTGTAATCACTTTCCGTTCTTTCCTACAGCTTATCAGATTGCTTGACGTTCATGGTAAATGTTCTGCTCCTTAGAGTGAAGCCTTAGACTCGTAGCCTATACTCAATAAATGCATTTTTTTTATCAGACTTGCGGTTCAGATATTTGCGTGTTCAAACAAACAAAGAAATAAAACAAAAAATACAAACTTTCTCATGAGCTTTTTATTATCGTTATAGGTTTGTCCTAGTGGCCACAATCTCACCTGATGTTAAGTGACGATGTGGCCCAAGATGGTGACACGCCAAACCTAGTGGAAGGCTGACTCTCAATTGCAGCTGCCAGAACACACCTATTGGTGCTTGGCGACAGATTTTCAACTCATAGCTAGCCAGGCGGGAATTAGAAAATGCCCTACCACCATGTTCCTAATATAGATAATAAGCTTAGTCTGATTAATAAGCACTGCCCAATTTTCCTTATATTCGGCAATTATTACCTTATATAAGTATATCAAAAGGAATAATTTAGCAAGTTTATGTAATTTTTAGTTTTGCGGATTCATTGGGAAATACAGACCAGCGAAATACATCATTTCCTTAATCTTCTTTTAAAGGAAATTAACAGATCGAACCGACGAACGAGATAACAAAATAAATCTTATAGAAACGTAACAGGAAGATTCACATTTTCACAGTGATTAATCGTTAAAATCGTGTGTACAAATAAAATTGCTTTGTGTAATAATAACATATAAAAGTCAATTGCCCAAACCCGTGATGTAACGCCGGTGGATTATTTTGACTTGCGTTTGTATCTCGCAAGTTACACAAAACTGGAGGTCGACACGTATGACGTGTCAGTTGTCGTACAGCTGACAACAGATGTCATTCCAAACGAAAACGGTAAGTTGCTTTTTATGTATTTCCCTAACCGTACCGGACTAATACACTACGGTCTACCCGAGAAGTTTGGGTACCTGTGCAGGTATATCTGCGTAGGTGGACCGAAACTTGTATTGGAATTGACCTATGCAGTTATTGGTATCCTTGTGCACGTGCCCATACACGCTACGAGGGGCAGTCAACACACCTGCACAGGTAAACCTCTCCGGTAGACCGTAGCGTATATGGCCCGGTTTAGTGTATATTGAACTTATTTTAAAACCTTTTGCAAAGATTAACTAATTTTAATAAAAAAATTAAACTATTAAGATTCTGAAAAACAAACACGGTCAGCAAATAGTTTTTATCGGAAATCTATTGCTGTCGCGCTATTCCCATACGACCGCATTGAGCGCGAGAGAGACAAGAGAACTCGGACAGATTATACCTGTCTGTATTAAATAGAAAATCCCTTGTTTCCTCCTATAAAACTAGACCAATTTTAAGTGATTTTTTCAAGAATAATATAGGACGGACTTCGATTATGCCTATACGTGTTTTTATATTTGTCAAACGTGTAATTATTTAACTAATTTTAGTATGCTTCTAGTTCTTAGAATGATTCATTTGTATTAATAAAATCTAAACATAGGAACATGGCAGTAATAGATATACATATAGGTATGGTATAAACATAATGGTATTATTTATATTTGCCCTAGTGCTACTATCCAGGAATAAAGCAGAAGAATACGTTTGTATGGACTAAACTCTGCTTTCATTTTCCTCTTAATAGACTCTTAGTTTGTCTCACAATTTAATCATTCATCGTTAACTGGTTACGTTTTACCAATTTAATTCAAATTAGTAAATTAAGCGAATTCCGCAAAATAATGATACACGAATTTTCGGAAATCTTATACCTAATTTAATGTAGGAATAAGGAATGTTTCTATTTTAAGTAGTAACTACCCAATAGGTAGATATGTGAACTTGAGATAGGTGAACTTGAGCGTTAAAATGTATGTCACCTTTTCATTACTTACGTGATCTATCTGTGTGCGACTAATTGGCCGATATGTTAAGGACATACGTTATTACTCATTTTGCACATATTCAAAGTATCGCTTTAATAATATTAAAAATATAACAATATTCGCAACTACACAAAGACGTTGTAGAGGTAAACAACAGATCACTCAACCAGCGATACAAAAGCACAACCGAATCGACCAAACCATATGAAAAATTGCAATATAAGCTGAAATATCTTTGCACGGATGATCTTTCTTTTTTTTTAGTAAGCCATACGTTGGTAAAGTTGGAATGAAACGATTAAACAGGTAGAGTTAATCTCCGAGAACTTGAACTTGAAAATATCATTACAATTTAGAATAAATATTTTATTATAATAACCTTATTTCCTATACGATTGGCATAAATGCCAATAAATAAATGCAAAGTCTCTAAACCATTTAAAACATAAGAGTTGACTGTATGTCTATTGCTCAAATAGATAGTCCATGCATTCACGACCAAGACGCAACAATCGTTCACCAAAATTCAACACACAGACTTAAATTGATTAGAGTCACTTGTAACCCTTATTATTTACATCATTTTCTATTATATTATGTTAATATGTATATGCTTTATACATAATATTGATGTTTGAAAGGCGAGTTGATTTACGTGCATATGACAAACTTTACACGTCAGCCAATTAGCCTCTCCTCCATCGATATTATAAAAGTCAACACATCTCTATCCATCCGTCTGTTAGTTTGCTCATAACTCGAGAACCACTGTACCGATGAACATGATTATTATTATATATAGTTGTATTGTCTGACCTCTTTTTAATATATATTTTTTGTTACATTAACTAATATAGACAGCGAGTTATGAGGATAATACTAAATTAAGACAACCAAAAATGTCTACCACTACGTTATCTTGCATTATTTTATCAAAAACGTTTAATATTACTAACCAATATGTTGTAATAGGCAATTATTTGGTATAGAAATAACAAAAAATAAATAAATTTGGCAGTGCCATAAATTTTTTTTATATTTAAATCATAGTGACCACTTTTATATGACGAAGATAATTAAAATGCTTAAAAATGATATGAATAACATTAATATTTATCAAGTGAAATAAATTCGTCATCACAATTAATTATAATAGTACTTTATGACATTCGATTTTGTCTCATTTTAATAACTAAATATTGTATACAAGGTAGCCTTGCTATATGTATATATATGTATAAGTAGATATAATAAAAAGGTGTGTGTGCGATTCACACACGATAGAAGTGAAACTTCATTTTAAAAGATATTTTATTTAAACAATGTGCAATATACATACAAACTGACATTTGCTCTCTCGTTCTGGCTCACACAAAGAGGAGAGACCAATAATATATTGCTCTCTCGCTCTTGCTCACACAAAGAGGAAAGACCGATAATATATTGCTCTCTCGCTCTGGTTCACACAAAGAGGAGAGACCGATAATATATTGCTCTCTCGCTCTGGCTCACACAAAGAGGAAAGACCGATAATATATTGCTCTCTCGCTCTGGCTCACACAAAGAGGAGAGACCTATGTGCGTTAAACGTTTAATGTTTAACGTGCTGGAAGTCGCATAAGAAGTTTCACTTCAAAAACAAAACAAAATGAAATCGTTAAAAAAAGCTTTATTAAAAACATCATCGTTGACAATAATTTTGCAGTTCAAACGAGCGGAAGCATGGGCACATATAGTTATAAATGTAAACCAGATAAGGGTTTAGAAAACAAAAACGATAAATTTACTGGAATATTAAAACATTCCAGTACAGTAGACAGAAAAATGCAATAGACATTCAAATAACAATATCTGAAGAATGAAATAAACACATAGTAATATAAATAAAACCCAGTGGAAAGTACAAACAGTACACATCACCACAACAGTCATTAACCTTAATTATGTTTTTTTTTCATATAAGTATAATCAATATTTACTGTAGAAGTCATCACCGGCCACTAAACACTTGCTGCATCACACGTAAATTACTCACTCAATTTTTAATTCCAAGCAAGCAAACGTTTCACCTAGACATGTAAGCAACATAGTGTGGTTTCGGTTAGAAGGGGCTTGAGTCTTGATTTTTTTATAAGTGTAATCTTATAATTCATATTTTTATTACCTCCCAGTGAACACACGACATGGGCATCGACACGGAATGCTCATTTCATATCACCTACACATCATTTATGTAAATATGATGTCAAAGTAAGGTTTATGTGATGTCAAAGTAAGGTAATAACCCAACAACAGTTATAGATAGATAAATAAATTCGTCTGGTGAGACATGCATGACCAGTCTAAGGCCCTAGTCTAGGTCTAAGGGTCTAGAGCAGTAGATGATGAGTGACAGCAGCACTATAGTTATTCAAATGCTTTTATAATTTAAATTTAAAATAAGCGTGATGACTTGTTATTTGTAAACAGGATCCCTTGCTGATCATATACTGTTAATTTAACTGTTATTCATCAATTTTAATAAATTAATTATATACATAAATAAATATATTTCAGCATTATTTGAACGTAATGGAAAAAAAATAATATAATTACTGACGTTTTCTAATTATAAATTATTCTTTCGTATTATTAATAGTTTATTACTGTACTATAGTTATAAGATTGTCACCCACACATAGTAAAATCAGAAATAACATTAAATAAAAATGCAACAAATTTGTAACATCACTCCAAATCATTTCAAAATTTTCCATTATATCTAACATCCCTACATTGTAAGTAGTCATTCGTCTCTGAATCGATTCTCTTCAGTCACGATTGTCTACAAAGTGATATAATAATAATATAATTATGGTAGTAAAATTACAATATTTAATAACTTTACAAAAAAAAATGTTTCTCTATATGGTTGCTTTACATTTTTTTACAATTGCGAATTACAAGGAATCTGTTTTATGTATTGCGAATAACAGTCAAATATTTAAAAATCCTTTCACTAACATAAAATTATCTAATTAAGCAAAAAATATAGTTTTCAAACATATTTCGATAAAATTGACGATCATATGCTACTAAAAAGTCAATGTAAAAAACTACAAAGTATTGTAAACTTTTCCAACATTATCAACATCCAATTGCTGATAAGCGAACTCTATTTTTTTCCAACGACTTAACCTACGGGCCTAACATTTGCCTATAGAAGCTCTTTTTTATTCATTTGCTACGTAATTTTACTACTAGAATGTACATTCAAAATCTGCTGTCAAAATATGTACTTAGTATTTTCAGGGCCGAATTTTCAATCGTCATATAACTTTATTTGAGGAATAATTTTAACTTGTTGACAGATAAAGACAATACCTGGTAAAATAAAAAAAGATCCCCAAATAAAGTTATCTGCTGATTAGAAAATCGGGCCTTAGAATGATAATTTGAATAGTTACTGCAATAATCTAACCTTGCCACATTTGGTATTGAGTTTGGTCTCATAAAACCTGAGATCTTTATATTAACAGTTATATTTAGTACAAATGATTACTTTATGCGTTGTATTACTAGTAGGAAAATATATTTAGTATAAAATTTAATTTTAAACCTTTAACTTTTACTAATATTAAAAAAAACTCGAGAGCTTAGGCCAAGCTCAAGATATTGTTTAAGTATGAACGCGCCAATCTCTGGAACTACCAGTGAGATTTGAAAAAAATAAAGGTGTGTGTGCGATTCACACACGATAGAAGTGAAACTTCATTTTAAAAGACATTTTCTATTTTATTTAAACAGTGTGCAATATACATACACACCGACATTTACTCTCTCGCTCTGGCTCACACAAAGAGGAGAGACCGATAATGTGCGTTAAACGTTTAACTCTTGGAAGTCGCATAAGAAGTTTCACTTCAAAAAAAGCCTTATTTTGCATTATGTAGCTTACTTATGAAGGAAGGTATCTTTTATACTACTAACCTTACTAACTTCACGCTACGAGCTTAAGAAGCACAGCAGTGACCTTGAATGTCAAGTTGTAGGCGGCACTGTGTTGTTTAATTGGTCGAATACTAACACAGGTAAAACCGTGGCGCACAGCTAATATACTTATATAACATTAGCGCGAAACAGTTATATATGATAATTGAACTGGATAGTAAATATACATATTTTTAGCCAAATTTACTTCATAACGATGTTATGTAGGCTCATTTGCCATTAATCTTGTAACAATATACGTTTCTGAGAAATTTTCTAGGCGTGGCTTTTAACTTATCAGTCATCGTATATTGATTGATAAGAGATTGATTTTCAGCAAACAAATCGCCTATGGAAAATACATGCATGATGTAATATAAATAATATAACGAATGAGTTGTAGTTAAATCTATAATATGTATATGTATATTTAATAATATTTGTAATATATATTTTTGGTACATATATTAAATATTTTAATTATATTTCAAGCGAATTAGTTTGGCAGACCTTATAAACACCTATCTAATCTTATACTACTTACTTCACTTAGTTACTTTAACCCGTGCTCTGTCTGCATAGAAACTGAATCTATGTACTTAATTTTCAAGCATTAGAATTTTTTAATAAGACTATCAAACTGGAAGGTCACGTATTTCTTCTTTGCCAGCAGTTTCTTAAGTCTGTGTCAGTGACACGCTTGAATAATCAGCAGTGTACAAGTTAAACCCACGACTAAAAAGGATGCTTATATATTTGTGTGCCTTCTGTACCGTTCCTTAGTATTTACCTTCCACTCCCCGTTCCAGCAATATTACTTACATTAAGTGGCTGAAAATTATAGCATCGGAATTTTTAGCAACGATCTCATTAGTAAAAGAAATTAAAGTTTACATTTATTGGCAAAATATGATTATCAGAATCACTGATATCATTAATGATGAATGTATAAAATTCCGAATGAATGTAGTAGATCGATAAGTATGGATATGGGCGTCTGTTAGTCAATTGGAAAACAAATTAATAATTTATTGGGATTGGCTTACGAGCACATAAATCTATAGATAATAATTAATTAAGTACTACACAATATTTTATAACTATTAATTTATATTTCTATTTCAAATGATTCATTTTTCTCACTTAACCTTGTACGAATAAATGTTGACTAGCAATCAAGACAGGAGTGCGCTGTGACCTTGTCAATACGTTTGAGTGATGGAGATAAAAGAGGACGAAACAATACACCCGACGAGGATATAGCATCTTATCACGGCTTTAAAGGTTGAACAATCGTGATACCGTTTTCGCAGAAAGTGTTTTTTCATTAATTTATTAGTAAGTATTTAATGATGGTTACGAAAGTTTACTGTAGTCATATTATAGTCTCTAATTATATAATGATAGTCTCCTAAGTGATTTATTAATTAACATTAAAATACCCCAAGGTTAAGATAATGCACATTAAGAACGCCCAATTGATCAGAAAAACGAATAAATTACAGAGAAATCGATTATTCACACGATATTTTTACAGAATGAAGAACAGAAATAATAATTTCTGAAATAACATATTCTCGATAAAGGTTTTTGTAGTTTTTAATTTTTGTAGACGTATGTCATACAATTCAAGTCCTTTGTCAATTCTCTGTTCCATATAGGTAATAGTACATCAAATATGATCAAATAATATGAATAGTTATATTGGAAATTTATAGATGCATATTGTCATTTGAATGTTTAAAATATTTCTTAGCAGAAATTTATTAAAATACGGAAATTACAGTAACTAATTCCATACGTTTAATGTGAGTACAATGTTTTTTTAAATGGTTCTAGTAAAACCGACAAATGTTTTCCTGTTTCGAAACTGATGTTTTCACCAAAGCCTTGTATTTCTTTAGTTTCACATTGAGGGTTATGTCTTTTTCCATTTATTTATTTCTTATTTATGTCAGTTTATATTTTTCTACTACATCACTGCTTGCCATTGACTTTTTCCCTTTCATGATGCTTGCCAATATGCGTATATGGATGGACGATATTGAGCTATGCTATACATTTGCAAAACTTAACTAATTGTTAATTCCCTCCACATGATTTCTTAATTTAAATCAACTTAAATAAGATTTTGATTAATTGAAAAACAGGTTTTAAAAGTATTAAACAATTTGCTTCTAGCAGTCAGTACGGTGTCACATTTAAAGTTCGTAAGAACTCGTAGGCAGATATTGATTTAGTGAAGAGCAAATGTCATTCTGCAAATGTCAGTCCCTTTTCCAAGCAAACAAATGACTAATGCGCAGCCCATTTGTAGTGCTATATATAAGATCTGTATCATCATATTTAAAATGTTGTGTAAACCGAGATGTTATTATGTTCTCAAAGATGTAATGGTTTTTATTCAGTATAATAATGCACTCTTAAGTCTTCGGGCGTATATCGCGATGACACCTTGCTTACAAATCAAGGTAGAAGGCATAAGAATAGGCGGAAGACACCCATGCGATGGACCCGACAGATTATTCGGCTCTAAGTGACCCATGTAAATGCACAAGTCTACCGGAAGATCGAGACGATAGGCAAATATTAACAACACCTAACTACATTTCAAGACCGCAGATTGCAGACTTCTTAGAAGAAGAAGATAATAATGCTTGTATACTGTTTAAGTTTTCTCTTAATGTAGATATTAAGTTTTCTTTTTACCATATCAGATATAAAGTTATAATATTTTAGGCCCTGCTGAGACATCAAATGCAATTATTCTTATCGTTAATCGACCTTGATAAAATGCATTTTTGTTTTTCTACATTATTTACAACCCTTATCCTTGAACGATATTGATGATGATAAACTATAAAAGCGTACTTCACATATAAGTATTTTAAGTATAGAATACGTAGTCTTTTAGTTTCTATAAATTTACTTCGATTAAACATAAACCGTGAATATAAATTAAAACTGCACCCATCAAGTAAATTGATACATACAATAAAATCCCATTTACACACCCCTCTAAAAGCAATAGTGGATGGGTCTGCCTACAGTAATGGTATACGATTGACCTTGATTTGCGCCAGTGCCTTTCCCATGGGCCATTTCGCTGACCTCTCCAAGGCCAGCAGATTTCGACTCACAATCCTGATGTTCGGCTAGCATGCGATCGAGCAATTTTGATAGCAGTGTAATAGGTCAATTTTTTTTCTTTACTCGGTTATAAATATCCGTTGCTGTTTAGTGACCGTTTAATATATTTTAGAAATAAACTTACGTGTGATATAAAAATATTGTTCATTTCCTTTTTGGTCTAATATTTTAAAGGTGAAATTTTCATTACTACAGCTCTTTATAGATTGTAATTATTGTCTATTAAATTAAATCTTCACTGACTCTTTCCTAAGCAAATGCTAATAATTGTGAGACATATTTAATGTGTTTTATTTACTAAAAGGACCACTATTAGGCGGATTTATTTTACCTGTTTACCGTAGGTATGTTGCATCGTAACTCTCAATTGATTACACCGATAAATAATTGAATAACTCTTACCGCAACTTAATTTAACGTATTCAAGACACTGAGCATGTGTACAATTATTGAATACTAAACGTATTTTATGACGTCATAGTCGACCTTCAATTTTTTATCAAAGTCATTAAATGCATGAATCCTAAAAATTCTTGTACTCGTGTACCTTTTTATTTGATAATATAAAAAACATTTGTTTCATTATACTTCCATCAGTTTATATATAAATTCTACAAAAATCCTCCTATATCTATCTATCTATATAAAAATGGATGTTTGTATGTATGGACCGGAGCGATTTTGAAGAAATTTTCAGACACTTCATATTAGGCCAGAAGGTGATCCTGTAAAGTTTGGTAGTGAATAGATCCAAAAAAAATATTTTTGTTAGCCACTGCAATGGCCGGTTTTGCTAGTAATATTACAAATGTAGAAGTTTGTATGTTTGGATGTTTGTTACTCAATGACGCAAAAATAGTTGAATGAATTTGGATGAAATTTGGTACACAGATAGTTTATAACCTAGATTAATTTCATAATATACATTCAGTATTCAGTATCAGATACTTTATATTTCGGTAAATGACATATTTATTATTTCCTTCTTGTCTCAATTATAAAATCCAGCAGACGAAGTCGCGGAAATCAATATCTTAATGTTATTTAAACGCTAATTAGAGTTAAATAAATAATATATATATAAAGCATAATAATATTTTTTTACTCATCCATTTCATTTATTTGAAGTTTTATTTCTGTTTTTAAAATACTAGCAACCGCCTGCGGCATCCTTCTAGTTAATTACAATATAAATTTGATAAGTATACAAAATAGCTTGTATAGCACTCAGGGATAATGCAGCTTCCTATAGGTGAAATAATTTTTAGAATAGGATTCCTAGTTCCAGAGATCACATCCTTCAAATATTTATTAGTTCACTTAAGTATAGTGACATAATATGGATGTGTTTATACCCTAATGAATAATTAAATCTATCACATTATTATATAGCGGCGATGACAATTTTGTGTTGATATGTTATATAGCTAATATAGCCTTTTCTCGAATAACCTTAAATGATTTATCCCTCTACCAGCCTGCTCCAATTTTCGATACCTCGGTTTATTAATCCAAAATGACTGTGACATTGTCCATTGTCCTATTGAAAATACGATATATTAAGGTTTCGTAAAATGGCGACTTGTCTTAGGGATTATATGTGATTCGCGAATATCCCTGAAACTTAAAGGAAATTTGTATAAATTATTATAAGACCTGTTTGTATGGTTCTGAGTGCTGGACATTGAAAGAGACAGATGAAAGAAGATCTTGTGACAGAGATACGAATGTTAAGATAGATGTGTAAACTAGAATGGATTAGATTAGGAATCTGTATATCAGAGGAAGTATGAAAATAGCATCAGTTATAGAGAAGTTGAGAGGTAATAGAGTAGCGTGGATATAGGAGTAGAGTAAGACAGAAGAAGGTATGGATAGATTGTGTGGGAAATGATATGCGTATAGGTGTGGGGGCTGAATGGCGGAGAGTGGATGAAGTTGTATTAACCCTGCTTAGGTAAGAAAAATAAGGTAAGAAAGAGAATATTTGATAAGCAGCTGTTAAAAACAAGTAAAATCATTTGTTACAAATTTATTTTACAGTAATAATTCTGTGGTTGATAGATGATAACATACACAAAATACCAATTGTTTTTAACATACAACACAATAGGTACCTACCTATTTTTCTCTACTGATAAACAAAACCGCAAATTTATGTGTAATTTCGCATTTTAAGGCGTCATCTGTCTGCAATGTATTTGGTTCTATAATATAAATGTAATAATTTAATAAAAGTATTTTTATATCAGTTAAAGATTCAGATACATATCTAGTAAGTCAAAATAGTTTGATGAGTGTCAAACAGCCAGGATTAATTCACCTTAATTTTTTTTTAATAATTAACTAGATCACTTAATATTACTAACTTTCTAATGAACAAACAGGATAAATTGGCTGGTAAAATCACAATGAAATAGTACTTTATTTGAATAATGGTAGTTTTTTTTAATGATTCAATGGATTTGCGCATGTTCTGGGAATGCCATTAATTCATTCGTAGGTACAAAATAAGTGTTATTTTTTTATAAAAATAAAACTGAGCATTATGTTTCATTCTTTTTGATCTATACTTATATTATCATCATAACCAGTTCCATATAAAACATATGTAATAAATAAAATATATACCTGCTCAACCTAAGATTTAAGATACTAAGATTTAAAGTGCGTGTCGGGCCACGTGCAGTTTAGAGTTCCGTAGTTGCTCGTCACAATATGCAATCTTAGAAGGGGAAAATTATTTGAAATTTTAATATTTGCAATGATTTTGACATATCTAATTGAGAACAAAGGAAGCGTCAGACACCAGTGGATGCCGAAAATAAAAGTAGATGATTATTTTATAGCAATGATTTATATAATATTTATGTTTGACAATAATTGATCTTATTTTGAAGTGAGTAGGCGCAGCTCTGACGAATGTCCGTTAAAAATGCACAATAAACTTGGGCTGTCTTAAAAAAAACTAATTTCAATTATAGAAAGAAAGGTATATGTTGCAAGACTAGTAGTACTAGTTATAGCTCAATCTGTGTATAATCGTCTTGAATCAAAATAAATTATAAAATTAGCATTCATATAGATTAGTAAGAATAGCTATGTTATTACGAGACTTACATTGCCACAGATCTAAGAGCAGGTAGCACGCTTACTCTAAAAAGTTCCCTTTTAATTACTTTTTTTCTTTACTTATAAGGATGACTCACAACTAAATAATCAAAATAAAACAGCAAAGGAACCTGTTAGTCAATAACAAGTCATCACGTACAAAACCCTGTAGAAGTTAAAAAAAAATGCACAACTGTTATTACTGCTAATAATAACAATAAATAAAATTTACACTGCAGTTATGAAAAAAATCAAGTCTTAAGCATCTTCTAGCCGAAACCACACTAAAATGAAAAGGATCGAGATTATGCTGATTACACAACTCATTAAAACGTTTACTCGCCCGCACTATTTAAGAGTTTTAGCTGTAGTTAGATGAAAAAAAAGGAACATGTAGTAAATAATAAAGACGAGTTAGTTTGCCTGGAACATTAAAATAAAGCTTTGTTAAAAGATTAGGACAGTCAATATCATTATTTAAAATTTTTAACATCAAGTTGAAGTAATTAATTTCACGCATGTTAGATAGTGGTAGATGGATTTTTTTACAAAGATTAGGGTAATTCATCGATTAATAGGGCATTTTTTGATGGAAACATAGTTATTTATTAAATCTCTTTTGTACGCTCTCAATACGGTCAACATATTTACGATAGCATAGATTCCATATTTGAGATGCGTATTCCAGATGGCTTCGTACATAAGTGGACTATAAAATTTTTAATGTTTTGGCTTTTCTGAAGCATTTAGATAGCCGCATTATAAAACCTAAAGATTTAGAAGCCTCACTTACAATTGCATCAATATGAGATTCAAAAGTTAATTTAGAGTCATGGCGCACGCCTAGATCTCGTACGATACATTTAAGGAGAGTTTGACCGCATAGAATGTAAGCTGAATCAATGACCGAACGCTTACAAATGTATGTAGTTAGTTACTGAGCATATTTCGGAATTAAGATCTAATTTATTCATCTTACAGTAATACTCTAGACGACTAAGATCAGTCTGTATGTATATGTAGCTATCATGTCGTCATGTGAAGATATGGTTGCATAAATTTTCTTATCATCAGCGAAACATAATAATCTAGCAAAATTGAGAAATAAACCTATATCATTTACATAAATTGTTAATAATAGCGGACTAAGCAATGGTCTCTGACCAAGCATGTTGTATACGAGATAGAGGTTTACTCATAGCGTCTTTCGCGATAGTCACGCCGCGTTATTTTACGCTGAAAGTTAATTATAGTAATCGCGATTCAATGTAAATTTTCACAATTTATTGCTTCTTTGTGATAATTCTTAGTATAATTAGATACTGGTCAGAACTAAGTAGGTATTTTCACGACGTTTTTCTTACGATCAGTCTCGTAGTTGCATCGTTTGACTCAACTTCAGAAAAAGCTGAAATATATATACCGTAAGATACAAAAATAGGTATCTATATATTAATTATAATAATAAAAACAAGAATTATAGTTTTAATAGCGTTATTAAGAACATAAAAAGTATAATAATTAATAAAAACAATACTGAACAATCTAAAAATAGTTTAGTTATACCAACAAATATGTAATTTATATCTATCTATTATAATAAAATAGAAATCTCTGTTTGTAATATCAAAATAACAGCTTTTTAATAAAGGCATATGAAAGTCTATACGGTATTTATAAAAACAATTTTTAAAATGTTTGACTGTCTGTCTGTCTGTCTAATTAGGAAAACAGTTGGATTGATTTTAACGGGACTTTCACTGGCAGATAGATTTTACTTTAATTTTAGAAAAAGAATGAGGGTTCCGAATATAATAAATAATAATAAAATATCTTTAAAATAACTTGTGGGCGTCGTCACTACTATACCGACGGCATTCTGTAGTCCACGCGAGCGGAGCCACAGAGCTAGTAAACTACAATAATAAAAATCACAATTCAGTATGTAATCATAATAACGTTAATTCAATAACTTAAATGACTACCATTCATAGTAAGCTTACTACTTACTATACTTGAGGTTAGTATTCTCAAAATATTGTTTTCATTTTAATTCGTTAAACGATAATTTAGTGATGTGTTTTTGCTAATTTAGTTTACAGATCAATTTT
This sequence comes from Saturnia pavonia, assembly GCA_947532125.1. Taxonomy (NCBI): domain Eukaryota; kingdom Metazoa; phylum Arthropoda; class Insecta; order Lepidoptera; family Saturniidae; genus Saturnia; species Saturnia pavonia. Next base: position 12,840,936 of record OX383903.1, read on the forward strand.
AATATTGATGCCGTTTTTATATGTTTTAACCAATCTTGTACTTGCTGTAAGTAATTTATCTTTTCGTCGCGTATTATACTTTAATCAAACTACCTTTATCCTGATGTATTTGCAACAGCGAGTTGTAGATAAACATAATTATAACAAGTCTAGAGACACATGACAACCATGAAGGTTGATGTTAGAATAATATAACAACCGTATGTGTGTATGTGTGAGAAACAAGACCGCTAGCCACTTCCAGTAACATTTAGCCAGGTTGCAAGCGAGCTAGTGAGGGATTTAGAACAAGGCCGGTGACACTATAAAAGCGTTAACGTTAGTTACTATCACATCAACTCTCTTTGTACGATAGAACATGAACTAGTTAAGAGCTTGTTTTTTATTTATTTATCAATACGAATAACGTATGGAACACGTGGGCGGTGTAATATGTACAAATAACATTACCATGTCGAAATCTTTAAAAGCAATGATGCTAATTTTTATCTTTACAAATAATACAGAGATGAATGCAGACCACACTGCATAATATGCGAGTTTTCGTCAGGCATGTAAAAGATGCCTTCTATTAAATCGAATTAATTGCTCATCATAAATTTAATTGGAGTAATTGTTTTTTTTTTTTTAATTTTTGTCTTATTGTTAATCTTACCTAGCTCACTACCTTATACATTCTATTTATGCCATGAGCACTCGGATTCCATTCATATTATAGCCTATAGGTACTTAAAATCGACTTAAACTATGGAAGTTCATAAACCTTACAATTTATTAGCAGAATTACTTCACCGGATACCGAAAGAACTTTGTGAAATATATATAGTTTTTGAGTTTGAATATCAGACATTACTACGAATTATTTTAATACCACATAAAAAAATCAACGTACTGAGATAAGCTACCAAAAAGTCGAAATCTTATTTATTTATACAATTTATTTTGCTAAAAACGAATGCATTAAATTATCACAGTTTAAACAAAAAACAACTTCCATTAAAATTACTAAAATATCATCAAGTTATGTAAATTCAAGTTTTTACTGTTAACAATGAAGACTATTTTGGCTAGAGACGTGTCCTTCACATTTTTTTAATCGGTTGGCCAGTCTGTGTCGAACTCAGTGAATGAATTAATTAATTTTACTGATGATATAAAATACAATTAACTACTATAAAATACTTATATGAAATATATGAACGTTGAATATTGAAGTAATGATGGCTTAGTGGTCGAGTGCACGAATATTACGTCTATCGACGTGAGTTCGAATTCCTGCAATGAGCTTGAGTATGAACGAAAATATCGTGATGCCCTGATGCCTGGCTAACTACCTCAAGAAAATGAAAATCTGTCGCCAAACTCCTATAAGTGTGTTCCCGCAGCTGCACTTGAGAACCACTAGAAGGTAACAACCATTTTGGGCCACATCGTATCACTCCAAAATAGGTCAGATTGTGATAAAATGTTAAAACTAGCAAGAATAAAAAAAAAGAATGTAGACAATTTTATGTCTATTAATGTTATCAGAGAAAAATGTATATAGCTATCGGTACATATCGTTTTTGCTATATATGTATCTATTTATTTTTCCATCAATCACTATGTAGGTTGGTAGAAAACAAGCTGTAGTTATCTATGAAGAGATAATACTCGTATATCTAACCCGGCAGTGAGAACATGATGAATTACATTGTAGAACAAACAAAACCACGATCATCTTAATTCCAAGTTTAAGGACATTTGATATTGCATTCGTAATTACTTTACGTGAATACGTTTTCTAGAAATCTTCTATCGTATATTATAAAACTCAACGTCTCTCTGTCTGTATGTACGTTTATGTTTTTTTCACGCAAAAATCACTTATCCGATTGTCATGGCTTTTTTAGTTCATAATTATGTTATCTAGCCAGGTTATAGGATATATTTTGTAAGATAAAGTAACATCTATACATATAATAAAATTTAAGTGTCTGTTTGTCGGAGCCGCGGGCACAGCTAGTTACAAATAAATTACATCTCTTAAAATACACACTTTACTTACAAGATTATACGTGGCATTCATGTAAATCTTAATATGAGTGTGTAGTGTAACTAGAATGAATAAGATTAGCAATGAGTACATCAGAGGAAGTATGAAAATAGAACTAGTGAAAGATAAGTTGAGAAATAATAGGTTAGCGTGGTAATAGCCTCATGAGGAAGGATAAAAGTCATATAACTAGAAAAATGTTAACTATAACGGTGGACGGATGAATTGTGTGAGGAATGATACTGTATAAAATGTGTGAATTCTGAAGTGACAGCTGAAAGAGGAAAGTGGGAGAGGAAAACATGTTGTGTTGGTCCTAATTAGTGGGATAAGGACAAAAAAAAAGATAATATATTCAGCATACTGCCATGTTAAGAAGTGTTAGTTCAGCAACTGAAAAAATTGTTGGAAAATTTGTTAGTAAATATATTTTTTAATATTATAAAAAATGTTATTAAACATAGATGCGTGCAGTAAATTATAGATTTTGATTTTAACCTTCTTTTATCTGAAAATATAATTCATCTAGTCACTGCCTATTTCTTTAGCATGGTTAGGACGTGCCATTTTCTATGCTATTTTTTAGGGTTAACCCTTTAGGAACAATCTTTTTTGTCGTTTAATTCCTCCGTATGCCTTTTTAATATTGCAACACATATTACCTTATTAAATTATATTTTGATATTAACCTTGTTTTTTTTTTTTTGAAACTATGAAACATGTTTCACTGTATATTTCTTTAGCATGGTTAGGAAGGTTAATTTTCTTTGCTGTTTTTTAGCTAATCATAAGTGAGACGACATTTTACTTTAAGAGAAAAATCATTTCCAATTTATAGATTAGAGAGATAGGTCGTAGGGAATTACGATGCGAAAAAGTTCGGGCGGGAGCGTCTAGTGTACTGTATATGCCGACGGCGTGCCAAGGTCGGCGGGAGTCTTACTCGTAGGTACGTATCATGGAGATTGCTATTAAATTAGGGACAGGATGTATCTTTCCTAGATTTAAATATCGTGGGGAGTTCGGTCGTGTGGGGATTGAAATAGCACCCATGGCCTTATTTATGAACTTGATCTATATGATCTAGTAGATAAGATTTTGTGTTACCTATGTATTTATAAAAATGACGATGGCGTAAGTTAATTTTTAAACGTTACAAAAGTTTACACCATGGATTAGCTTTGGTGAAAATACGTCACACTCGATAGTATTTATTTAAATGCTGTATCAGTTTCATTTAAAAATAAATTACAGATGTTGAAATTAATTATGTTCTCCTTATTCAATTCCTTTAATTTTTTATTTCAATAAATAAATTCCGTGAAAATTAAACATCATTTTGATCACATCAAAGAATACTTATAACCTCTAACTCGCGTATATATCCAAAGCCATTTTTTTAAATCGCTTTTATACAAAAAATCATTTTTATTTAGAAGTCAAAGTACAAGCCAAACCCACAAAAACATATCCGGCGGTAATCTTGAACTTTAATGTTTGGACTCAAACTCAGAATCACTACGTACCCATAGTATTATTAATTTAATAGGCAAAGTGCCAAACGCATAAAAACATCGCCGTCGGTAATCTTGACCTTTAATGTTTGGACTTTAATTTGAAATCACTGCGTAGCATAGTTCAAAGATCTATGGATTTTTCCTAAACGGACGGTTTTTTAACTTTTTTTGTTTTAATCAATACTCGTGATATCAGACGTTAGTTCACGGAAAATAGAGGTGTTAAATCTACTGTCATTTATTATTATTTCTATTTTTCTGTATTCAAAACTTGCCAAAATGATTTCATTTGTTTTTTTTTTGAATTAGGTTTAGTTTTGTGGCCACTCTCTTACCTGATGTTAAGTGACGATGTGGCTCATGATGGTAACACGCTAAGCCTAGTGGGATGACTGGCTCTCAAGTGCAGCTGCTGGAACACACGTATTGGTGCTTGGCGACAGATTTTCAACTTGAAGGTAGTAGCTAACCAGGCGGTCATTAGAAAAAGCCCCACCACTATGCTATGGTTTCATCACGATGGCTTACTTCAACGAAAGCTCAGGGTTATCTCAGGGATTCGAGCTCACGTCTATCGACGCACTTGCCAAAATGATTTCATTTGTTTTTTTTTTGAATTAGGTTTAGTTTTGTGGCCACTCTCTTACCTGATGTTAAGTGACGATGTGGCCCATCATGGTAACACGCTAAGCCTAGTGGGATGACTGGCTCTCAAGTGCAGCTGCTGGAACACACGTATTGGTGCTTGGCGACAGATTTTCAACTTGAAGGTAGTAGCTAGCCAGGCGGTCATTAGAAAAAGCCCCACCACTATGCTATGGTTTCATCACGATGGCTTACTTCAACGAAAGCTCAGGGTTATCTCAGGGATTCGAGCTCACGTCTATCGACGCAATGTTCGTACATGATACCACTGAGCTATCATTGCTTCAAAAAATCATTGCTTAAAAAACATTGGCCATGCTGGCATGTTTTTTTTCTTTATTTGTTTTGGCGTAGTGACCACAGTCTCGCCTGATGTTAAGTGACAATATGACCCAAGGTAAGATGATAACACGCTAAACCTAGAAGAAGACTGGCTTGCTCTCTTGTGCAGCCGGAACACACCTATTTGTGCTTGGCGACAGATTTTCAACTTGAGGGTGGTAGCTAGCCAGGCGGGCATTAGAAAAATACCTACCACCATGCTATGTTTTCTCACAATGTTTTCTTTCATCTAAAGCTGAGGCTCATTGCAGGATTCGAACCCACGTCAATCGACGCGAAGTCTTACACGCTACCACTGAGCCATCATTGCTTCAATGTAAGTATGGTAAAGTAAAAGCCGGTAACTAGTTGGTTAGGCACAATGGGTAAACACGTATCGTGAGGCACCAAATCGAGTCACGGTGACTGGCATTTTGTTTGTATCGTGGAAATTTATTAAATCCTTTTTTCTGACAATATATCAAACCGTGTTCGCATTAACATTAAGATGTTCAATTAAAACATGTTTCACACATAGTTTGATAAATTATCAGAACCAGAACACAGAGTTTGAAAGATGTTTTTATGAAATGGTTTATTAGTGTGGAAGCCGACATTTAGTTATTTTAATACTTAAAACACAATATAATAATGAATATACGTTGGCCGTGTTTTGTTGATAGTCTGTCAACCAGTTTTACAACGGAATTGATATTGTTATAATAAATAGCGTGTAAAGTTGAATGTCAACGGTAAATATGGATGTAAAATATGGCTTATTTATGCGTTCGTAAATATTATAGGAAATTTCTCTGTGACCTGTCATATAACTAACATGACTTGGACCACGAATTCATCCGTGTTAAATAAAAAATGCCCTACCATTATTCACTGAAAGCTCAGGCTCATCAGACTACAGCTTGCCAGATTGCTTGAAGTTCATGGTTACTGCTCCGCTTCTTTAAGCACAAGCATGAATTTATATTACCTATAACATATATATATGTTACATATATGTCCATATAAGCCCCCAATAAAAGCAAATAAAATGCATAAGGATTTTTTTTAATCCGAGTGGCAGTTCCATAGATTGTTGCGTTCGAACAAACAAAACAAAAACAATTTATTGTGCTTTATAATATTAAGAATAGAAATGATGTCGTCAACAAACGTACGAACTGTGAAGTAAAATAATCTATCATACCTTCTCGACTTTGAACAAATTCCTGGAAGCTAGAATTGTTTGTGAATCACACTTCAATACCACTGATTAAGTATATATACTATGTAGGTTCGGATTACTATTGAGCTAAAATGATTTTGGTCATTAGATTAAACATGGAGTAAAGTTTGTTATATAAAAAGATATTGAAAGTTGGGTATGACCAATAATTTGATTTCAGCTGTATGCGATATACCATGGTAAATAATAAATGAATGTTTTAGATACAAGAACTAGTTGAGGATATTTGATGGCGACCTACATATAGCTTGAGCTTGCTTTTGAAGCGATGATGGCACAGTGGTAGCGTGTACGACTTCGCGTCGATTGACGTGAGTTCGAATCCCTACAATGAGCCTGAGCTTTCGGTGAAGGAAAACACCGTGAGGAAACCATAGCATGGTGGTAGGGCATTTTCTACCACCCTGAAGTTGAAAATCTGCCACCAAGCACCAATAGGTGTGTTTCGGCAGCTGCACTTGAGAGCAAGTCTTCCACTAGGTTTAGCGTGTTACCATCTTGGGCCACATCATCACTTAACATCAGGTGAGATTGTGGCTACTACGCCAAACCTAAAACAATAAAAAAAAAAGCTGTTGAGATACCTCGTCATAGTGACTCACTACGATCCATATATACCTATCCACTGGACTATTTTGTTGACAAATAGACTTTCGGAGAATTGATACCATAAAAAATGTGTGTACTTTTCTACGCACGTAAGAAGTTTTATTTCTTTAGCGTAAAAAATACTCCAAAAATGTTATCACTCGTTCCAACAACATGAAGCCATTACACATTTTTTACACAATTAAAGCAAATAAAATTCAGTTTTATTCATTATTAACTTCATAATAAAAAAATAAAACAATTAAGCAAAAATGTACTTTTTATAGACAACATATGAAAAAAATATTTCATTGTAACGTTAACAGTTTAATTTTGAGAAAAACTACATTAAATTTTATTATTATTTCTATAACAATTACTGTGCTAATAGAATAAATTGCAAGCAATTGACTTATTGCCAATACTATAACAATTTAAGCCGTTCACGAGCTCGTATAATGAGATGACTAACTGTGCTGTTATCTGCACGAGATGTGTACGACAATAATGCATATGTTTATCATAACAATAACAAATTTGACGTAACAAATGTTTATTTGAAAATATTCCATAATCATGTTCAAGTAGAAATGATAGATTTATTAATGAGAAACCTTCAATTTCATTCTAATTATTGTAGTTTTACGTCACGATGCGCGAAATAATTGTAGTTTATTTGTTTATTAATATTATTATTATTGCAAGTATTGACGAAATGACATATAAATTGGAAAAATAATAAGTAAAAAAATATTTACGATGTTTTCTATTATATTTAATGAAGTTGTGAATTCGTACTTGCATTTACAAATCGATACGGAAGTGGTATTTGCACAATGGATGGTCTCTTTATTTATATGATAAATGAAGTAGTATGTAAGGTTGATACCCTTACCATTTATTCTATTTTAGAATTATGCTACAATTTTTACAATTTAATTTACAATTTAATTAATGAGGGGTCATTAACATTGTTAAGAATAAAGATATATAATTAAAACCAGCAGGTAGATCAGTTTCAGTTTCATCACTTATTCAAATGCCATTAGAATAATACATATTTACTCATTTTTATTTATTTAGTAACACTATAAACTGACGGTAAAAGAAAACATCGTGAGGAAACCTAAGCGCTTTGTGTGTACAATGTACAATTTTATTGCTCAGGGTTTGATATCGCTAATGCTTTAGCCCTGGGACGTTATTGGATATCCGAAATTTAAAATATCGCTAACCGTAACCGTACCCGATATAAATGTTTCGGATAATGTCGGAAAGGGCAAAGTCGAATGAATCATTGTCAAAAACCAACACACATACGCAACCACAGTTTCGGATGACTGTAATAAAACTATTCTTACGAACTTTTTTTTTTAGTTTCCTTTGGGATACATTTTTAACTTATAATCTCAAAATGATTACATCAACATAACTGAATATCGATACCTATAACACCTTCACGGGTCAGACAGGTTTTTTTTACAAATTGTAGATTTCTTCAAAAAATTTGATATCTATAACCGAAATTATCCGAAACAATCAAATATCATTTCATAACCGTATCTGTAACCGAAACCAATGAAATACTCTTAAGATGTCCGTATCCATATCCATATCCGAAACTTAATATCCGTAATATCCCTACTTTTGCTCCGGCTTGGTGATCAAGCCCACTTGAGAAAACGCCTTTACCTATCACTGGTTTAATTACAAACTTGTATTTCTTTACTATTTAAATATCAGAAAAATTACATAAATAATTTTGTCTTAATAAAGATAACTAGTTTTTTTTTTTAATTTTTATAGAACGGCAAAGTGATGCCCACTGTGTCTGATAGTAAGTACGGTATAATTCAAAAATAACGGCGACCACCGAAAGATCGTTTATTTATCGACGGCTGTCACTCTCATGCCTCCAAACCTCTGGGATGCTGGATATACACTGGCTTATTCCAAAACACGACAAACCAATAGTCATTGTGACGTTATGGTGGCCGTGACCCAATCGGGTATAGATCCCTGTCAAAAATGAACACTGGATATATACCAAAAAAAAAATGTATGTTTATCCGATCGAGTTTCTTGCCGGTTCTTCTCGATGACTGGGATGATTTCCGAACCGGTAGTAGTGTTTGACATTCATAAGTGCCTTCTTGGGGCCTAAATTTAATTAAGTATTTTTTGATATGTTTTTTTATTTTCACACCGGCTGATTCTAGAATGCGGCACGCCTATTGCGCCTATGGTAGGGTGTTACATCTGTTGTATGGTGGTCGCGATTCAGTCGAACAACATTATCGTGTTCTCCCAGCCCGAATAGTATAACCGGATACGTTTTTATATATATTAATTGATGTTAAAAGCTATATGTATTTATACGAAAAAAGAATTAGTACCTTAATTAGACACCTGTTCAGAAAAATATTTATTTTCACATTTGCTTCCTAATGATTATATAAACGAGCTTAAACCTTATAAGGGTGTACTAATCGAAGTTATCAGACGTTTTAAACGCTGATATCATATGAGGATGTTGGTGATTTTCATTTTGAAAATTTGGTAAGGAAAGAGATTTTGTTACTTTTTTTTATATATACTATTTGATAAATATCAAACAAAAACATTTATATTGTTCAGAGTTTATACATGAAATATAAGTTATATAACCCATGAGTAATTAGAAAAATTATGTCACCTGAGCCAAAATATTAGGACAAGCATATTTTTTATACGTTCATGAATACGCTATTATTAATTTCATATGGAAGTAGAATAACTCGTCATTGCTATAATTCGATACGTGACTAGCTTCGAAAGTACACGACAAGGTCCTGCAACTTCCTCGCCACCGCTGATGTTGACATTCATCATTATTTCACTCTACATTAGATCCAATTTTCTTTGTTTATCTCTGCGTTGACTGTATAACATACGTACGCTTTTCATTTCGTCCACGTAAGGATAAATAGGAAGTATCCCATTTACAGCGGCCTTGATCCCTTGAACCTCTTTATCAAGTTCATCGTGATTCATCATAATCTTACGTACTAGATTGAGAGGTCATTCGGTCGCCTTTTGAAACAGATTACTTTTATTTTCAACTATGATTTGTTTATCAGTTGTTTTAAGCTATACTTCTTTTGGCGCGTTTAGTAGAGGAAAAATTGAGAGCTGCGCGCGCATCATGTGATCCATCACATGATGCGTCATCACCGCGACATGATGAAGTTAGCCACAAATGATAACAATTTAAATTAATTTTACTGCCTTTTTATTCGATAAAAATTATTTAAATAATATTTTCATTATATGAAAATAATTTATATTTACTTATATAACGTTAAATCATTTTTACACATTTAAAAATTCAGTAAAATAATTTTCCATTTTTATCTTTGATGATAATTAAATGATAATAATTTGAATTCATTTTACTGCTTTTTTATTGATTAAAAATAATTTAAATAATATTTTAATCATATTATATTGTAATATTATAACATACCGTTTATTTATCGCACAATTAAAGTCTGTAAAATGATTTTACTTTATCATGGCATATTTCTGTTGATTTTCAAATTTAGAAAAATCTATGGTTCGGATGATAATATGGATGTCAACACATTTTAGATAAAATTTAGACATTTAGATTTAGACATTTAGACAAAATTATCGAGTACAAATAAGAAGAACATACAAATTAGTAACATCCTATCATCTTTTCATATTTTTGTTTTTATTATTAAAATTAATAATATCCCTTATGATGATGCTAGATTACAATAATTTTATATTGGCTTGAATGTAGTGATCGCCTGTAATAGGTACGCATATCTGAATTTGATTTACTGTAAATATTTAAAAAATAATGTAATGGGGCCTTGTTATTCTGCCTTAATTAAATAAATTCTTAGTTTAGATTAAAATTAAATAATTTAGCAGCCGTACACTCACGCAAGGAATTCGTTTTTAAGGAAGGCATTTACTAAATCAAGACCTAAAGACAATTTGAAACGTCTAAAATTTACAGTAATGTTTCTATCATCTAAATGGCGTTTTCTTTATGACTTTTTTTGCTTCACCGGCAGCCTTACTAATTAAATTCAAATTAATAAATGTACGCGAGTAATTTTCATTTGTATATTTGCACAAGTGCAAACCAGGAGCCTTTCGATCGACATTCAACTAGGAGATTTAAGTGAATTGTGTCTGTCTTCAATACAGTCAAATGTTTCATTTTGTTCTACCGAACTTGATTCTTCCAAGTTGTTGCTGAAAAAACTACCAAAATTAGGTACTTATATGAAGAAAACGAAACATATATTCGTACCTGAAAGTCATCAAAACTGACACCAAGTTCCCGAGACCAATAATAAATTCATCACGAACACTAAGTAATAAGAATATAAAAATTATACTATTGTGTTTGAACGTGCTACTTATGAATATATATATGAATACTTTTCTGTTAGTACATGCAATATGAAATATATCGGCCGAAATTGAAATACTGTAAAAGCAAGACTAATAATGAAATATAATAATAATGTAATTAAGACAATCGTGGACAGACACTGTAATAAATGGAATGGGACAAACTTTTTGGTATTATTTTCAGTGTATAATTTTATCCACCGATTCTTTTCCAAAGATACCAGTGAATTCCGAAGATTTGGTAATTTATAGTAAAAACCCTTAGGTTTAATGATTCGACTACATGGTAGTCCTTTACATTTTTTCACTTTCCTCGTTGTAGATTCTAATCCTATAATAATGATGAGGTTACGGTGATAGACAATACAGTGATGAAACTAAAGCATTACGTTAGAGCATTTTTATTTTATTTTCTTGGATAGCTACAGTCCTCAGGTCGAAAATCTGCCACCAAACACCTATCTGTAATAAGGCAGCTGCACTTTCTATTTCTAATCTTAGCATCTTCGGGCATATCATCAATTAACAGATTGTTGCCTAACTCTAATCTGTAAAGAATTTTAAAAAGTAATTCTTATTTCTATAATGTATTATACCATACTGAGCATAAGAAGTAATCGGGACCTGCGGGTACACATAAAGAAATTATTGAATGTGATGGATAAGAATGTATTAACCTCAAAGTAATCAGAGCCAATATAAATAATACACATACTAGTATTGTACATCAAAAATCTATAGGTAACTATCTGGTCCAGCTGATGCTATTCTATATTTTCAATTTTGCAAGTACATACTGACCATAATTATTGTAAAAATCCCTAGTAGTAATATGCGTGTTGTAATTAACCTCAGTCAAAAGATCTTCTAATGCTATGATACCATTATTATTTGACTTAATATTAAAAAGTTGTAAAACATTTTCTTAGGCTAAAAAAATCACAGCCAGATAACCTTGTGTTGCGGTCCTACGGTTAGTAGGGTTTCCAGAACTCCTTGGGTAAAGGACGTTCGAGGTTGGCAATACGCTAGTGATACCTCTGGTGTTGCATATGCCCATAGGCTACGGTAACCACTTACCATCAGGTGGGTCTTACGCTTGTTTGCCACCTTAATTGTATAAAATAAGTATCATTTTTCGATTATAATCGTGAGTGTTACCCGGTGTTACACAATGCGTATCATTAATTTTATATTTACCATTGCCTCTAAGTGGAACGAAATCTTAAAACAAGACAGACTTACTAAAATACAAGGCTAAGTATAATTAGTAACATTTTACGATGTTCTTATTCTAAAAATACAAAACCTACTACAATATTGTAAACATATCCAATTATTACTTAATTTATTATTTCTTACTTCACTACATTTACACTTCCACATAAATAACACTATACGTCTCTAATCTCATTTTCATGACTGTACTTAGAAGTCTGTGTGATATATGTATGTTTGTCAGAATGTATCTCAGTGTCAGGATATGTCGTGAATTCGCAAACATTGATATAGGTGTTTATCATAATTTATCTACAAATCATGTTACTATGACAAAAATTTAAATATTTGTAACTATGGACGTTCTTACAAAAGATTATTAAATTAAATAACCCTTATGTATTTTATTATTTCGATGTTGAGATTGAAATAATAGGATTCTGGACTAAAACAATTATGGAATAGTAAAAAAAGTTATCGGAAACTGGAAAACGGGATCAAGACTTCGCAGCCTTGTGATTTTGATATTTGAAAAATTTGAATCCTGCCTAAGTTAAGAATTAAAAACGGGACACACCATTACTGTAGTTTACAAATAAAGTTATGATCAAGATTAATTGTTAGGATTACAAATAAACTACAAGGTAAAATATAACTAAAGCATGGTGGTAAGGCTTTTTCTAATGTCCAACTGGCTAGCTACCATCCTCAAGTTGAAAATCTGTCGCCAAACGCCTATAGGTATAGTCTGACAGCTGCACTTGAGAGCCAGTTTCTTCACTAAGCTTAATGTGTCTTCCATGCCACATCGTCATTTAATATCAGGTGAGATTGTGGCCATAACGTTAAAACTATAAACGATAAAAAATATTTAACGTAAAAAGGATATATGTATGTGAAAAACGGAAAACATAAAACTGACACAATTTATGAATGTCGCTACAATTTCTACCCAACGGATTCTTCCGTGACTAATAACCCTTTATCGTGGCAGATATAAAAACATTATACAAACAAACAACTTTAACAACAAATTATTAGATTATATATTACAACGAATTTAAGAATCATTATTTAAAAAACATATATATTTTTAATACAGCTTTATTATTGCTAAATTACATATAATCATGTAGTCTCTATGCTAACAGTTTTAGATAAATATATATAAAGGAGAATTAAATTAATATAAGAAAATAGGTGATCCGTGATTGCGTTCCGTGCGCCGTTTGTATTACGACTTTTGTTAGTATTATTTTCTCGTTAAGTACAATTATCCTTCAATGCTTATTATATTAAATTAGTAAAATAAGTTGACAGCTGACAATAACACATAAGTTATAAAGTCGTATCTAAGTGTAAAGACCTACATATTATTATGATAATTATATCCTTTTTTAAGTTTGCGCTGCTTTGTTTTTATTTTAACTAAAGTTCCATTATAAGTACTTTGTACGAGTAGTAGAATGGATTCTCTTACCTACTTGTATTTCATTTGACTCATTTGGTTTGACGTCAAGGGAGAACAATAGAGAGAATGTCAGCGCAGACGTTCGTGACATATTTAATTCCAGTAAGTAGCCGAAAATTTGGCAGATTGCCTAAAGCTAAAGAAACTTTAACGAATTGTTACTAATAATTTTGATATGACAAAATAATCACGACTTATTCAGAACTTGCGTGTTTAAAAAGATTATCAAGTAGAACACTTCATATAGAAAGTATCGCCATTTATTAGAAATTTAACATAAGAATAAGCATTCGCCTCAAAAAAAAAGAAGATGCTACTAATGTGGATAAATCAAAATAAAATTTGAATAATTCAAGTTCCATGTCGAATATAAATGACTTTGTTTATTATAGTATTTTAAAATTATCTTTAATTGAACTACCTATACTTAATTGTAATAATTTTATTACCTTTATTTATCTTGTGAAATATAACTTTTTATTTACACTTATAAATGATAATGCCTTTGATACTATTTAAGTAGGTATATCGAATTAAATGTAGGGCTACTTATTTGACTTAACATCGAGATTTATTTTTATTTAAGTGTAGCTGTCCCCCGTAGACGTTGTTCTGCCCTTACGAATATTTAATAACTCGCCACGCCGACCACCTACCCTGAATTTTTCCCTGATAACTTTTCCAGGATCAAAACGAAATAAGAATTACGCATATTCATAACTCTCGTAGTTAGCTTATTAAGCATGTTCCCAAATTCACATTTTATGAAGCATCAAGTAAGATTAAAGTAAAGCCATCGCCTATACAAAAATGGTACGACCAACATTAACGTCATAAAACGCTTCGACTGATTATTTTTGGGATGTGTATTTTGTACTGTTTCCTTCGATATGAATTTCATTACTTTCATTTCAGTATTTTAAATATATATAGTTTGTATTCAAAATATTAATGTTTACTATATTATTTAACTAGGTTATAGTTTAACTACGTACATTCATAGTTGAAATCCTTTTCATTGCCGTTTTATAAACACTCATTACAACAACCCTTTGAAAATGAAAATATTAAAACTAACCGAGTAAGAAACTAAAGTGCCAAAACTCGAGATAATTTCATGATAATCAGTATAGTGGTAGGTAGGGCTTTTTCTAATTCCCGCCTGGCTAGCTAACACACTCAAGTTGCAATTCTGTCGCTAAGCACCTGTAGGAAGATTTGTTCCGGCAGCTGCATTTGAGAGCCAGCTTTCCTACTAGCCTAAGCGTCTCACCATCTCGGGCCACATCGTCACTTAACATCTTATGAAATTGTAGCCATAATGCTAAATATATAAAAGAAAAAAAAATGTTATCAAACAGTCTTACGAACTTTTAAAATACCTTTGAGGAAAAATCAAGAAATTCTATCAGCAAAAAATTACTGTAATAGAATAAAATTAGACATTTTTAGTAACGAAGTACTCGAGTTAAGTTTAAATGGATTGTATAAATGAAAACTGAATAACCGTTATTTTATTAATTTAAAAGTTGTTTTCACATAAGAGCCGGAATAAAACCAACCGCATTTTTTCGTACAAAAAATATATATTCTATATAACCAACGAATCTTTTATGCGGACTACAAAAAATAATGCTAATATTGACGTAGAAGCTGTTTACTTCAAACGATTGTTATGTCTCGGATTTTAGTGAGGTATTGCGAGTGATATATAAACTTGTTATGGCACACTTTTTTTTTTAATTATTTACATATTATTCTTATAACGTATTCCCAGACTGTATCACATCTCAAATATTCTCAACGATACAATTAAACATTTCTTGATACAATTACACACTAAATCAATATACTGTTGACCGATATTATGTGACGATGTGACCTAAAATGAAAACACGCTAATCCTAGAAGGACTAGTTCTTAAGAACAGCTGTAGGAACTAACCTCGCTCAACCGAGACTGACTGTCGTTCCATACGCATCGCTCAATCATTGCTATTACAAGGTGGGGGGCTATGATTGTCCGACGCCTATGATTGGTCGACGACTCCACTCGCATACTTAGTCAAATGAATATCTTATATACTAATAACATAATTTAATAATGTAAAAATAACCTTATTTAATTACTAGTAATATGTATATTTACTCGCAAACTCCCCAGTAATTCTAATATATTATTATAACCTTACAATACTTTGTTCAATTTAGGCCATAAGATAGATCGTCAAAAATCTACACCACCGGTTCGGAACACATCCCAGTCATTGAGAAGAGCTGGCAAGAAACTTGATCGGGTTTATATTTTTATGTTTTTATTTTTCAATTGTATAAATAATATTTGCAATTAATGATCATATTAACAATTTAGTAAATGCACAGAGTAAGAGAGAGTCACTTCCAGACATCACTATCCTTCAAATAATGGTCTACCCTATAATAACCATTTGACAGTAATACCCGTTTGGCATGGCCTTTGAACTTATAATTTATGCTTTTGTAATATAAATACGGTATCTACCTCAGCTGCTGAACTAGGTCCGATTCATCGGCATGGAGCCCTTGAGCCAAGCAGCCGCTTGCGCGATACAGTGACAATGCATTCACTAGCTACCAACATACAGTCATTACACTGCATCCCTACGTACACATGCACACCACCCAGGTACATAGGTTCTGTAAGGGACCTTTTTTATTTTTTTGGCTCTAGTTAGTTTAGACAAAAATTGACCAATCACTAAATACATATACAAATGTTCCTTCCTTCTTCCCAGAAGGCAGGAACATGCATATATGTATAATTAGTTAGCTTGTTGCGCTTAGCTTTCGCGGCCTTCAGCGCTCGCCCCCAAGCCCGGTGAAACTGTAAAAGCCGCCTGAGGCTCAGAGCTCTAATAGCTACCAGTGTAGTCAGTTACTAGTCAGTTACAAAATACCGTAACACATTAAGCTACGAAAGTTAGCGAAATAGACAAACTTATAACCGACAACATTAGTTCTATATCTGATTATATCAATTCCAATCCTATCCATAAACAATCCAACTTATTTTTTAATCTTATTTAAAGTCACATTATAAAATTAATAAAAGCAGTCTTGTATAATAAAGTGGGTATTCTTATCATAATTTTATAAGAAACAAGTATTTACATTTTTACTTTTAATTTAAACAAAGTTTAAATAAAAACAACCTGATTTGAAAATCTAAAAATATCATACGACATTCACCAAAGTAATGAGTAACATTGAGGCTGTTTTACGTTACACAAATACATGTAATTATGTGATATATTTTACATTAAATTTTATTTCAATTATATACGTATTTGCTATAGTAAAAATAGATCGTTTTGAATAAGAAGGATGTTTTTAACAAATGTTAACTATAGCATACAATTTTTTTTGCTCTATCAAAGAAAAAAGCGGATATTTGTACATGTATGTACGCATAACATCGAGTACTATGAATATCTTCACTAAAATAAATAATAGGTTTATGAAGCAACTTAGAATTAGAACGCACCATAGAAATTCACTCTTATTACTTTTTTATAATACGCCTAAAGGAGTATTACTTCAAAACAGCGTTAAGTATTAATAACAAATAGTAGATATAGAAGAGATAATGAAGATAAATGATAGACATTCAAGAGTAATAAGCGGTTTTTATGAGTACCTACATTACATACCTATTAATTATATAAACAGACAATAGGATATATCTATTTATTTGAAGAGTTCATTGAACTTTATATACGGCCGGTCCTTGTCTAATAATACTACCGTCTAATAATATTTCGCAGAGGTACATAATGAATTATTCATTTTTTTAATTAAATCGCTAAAATCTTGATCTATGTGAAAGTAGTAGAATATATATTATAGTATTAAAATTCAAGTAATTGCTTAGTTGAAAAACCTTGTAAAAATTTCGTTGGTTTGATCGTGCAAAGTTTAAAGCCTCATATATTATACTAGCTGTGCCCGCAGATCTGCTCGCATGGACCATAGAATGCAGTCGCCCTCGCTCAAAAAATGGAAGACAAAAATGCTTATTGTTGGTGATCCTTAGAAGATAAATATATGCTACCGCTGACTTTTTTGTAGCTCTTTTTAAGATCTACAATTATGTAGAACATTAATTTGATATATCTCGGTATGTTTTGCTCAGCGCAAGCGATTTAAGCGCCCAATTGTATCTTTTTTCCCAATTGATACTTTCTCTTTTTATCTTACAAAATATATTCTTATAACCAGGCCAGAAAACATAGCTATGAATAAAAATAAAAATAAAAAACATTTAAATCGAATAAGTGAGAGAGACGTTGAGTTTATAATATGTATAGATATAGATGAAGATTTTAATTATTCAACGTAATATAAAAATAAATAAATAGTATAATATATATTGTAAATAAATATTATTGCTAAACAATGAAATTTAGCAAAAGAATTTAAGGTGCAGATATTTCAAATTTTATTAAGAATATTAAAAATTGATTATGATAAGCTTTGATGCATATAAACAAAGATATTATAGCATTTCTTGTATAAAGCGCCATATTAGAAGTATTACTTATTTGTTTTAAAATCTTTGGGACAACCATAAAGGCGAATATTACGAAGACGATCTTCTCATTGTGGAGCGTTTTGCATATTATAATTATAAAAACTTAATCTAATATCAAGTTACTGTGATTACTTTTTGAAATCCTTGATCACTTAACTAAGCCCACATACGCCTGGAAAAAACAACATGACACGCTCGTATTATTCATGGCCACGGACGTTACAAATTTAGAGGTATGCGAACTTTTCGAATCTATTCGAATATTTCGAACTCTTTAAATATTTTAAACTATAATTCAATGAATATGAATTTAATAATAATTATTTAAAAAATATTCGGACAATTGAAATTGTTCGAATTATTCAAATATTCGATTCTACTCATCGACGAATAATTCGTTAATTAAGGTATATAAAGTACATAAGGTATTCTCGAGTAAAGAAAAGTAAACATAGCGTCAAAAAATATTACCATGACTAATTGTTAGTTATAAACTCCAAGACAAATATGGACCGGGTTAATAGCTTGTACTATGTATGTATATAAAACAGACGTCACTGTACTATGTACATATATATGTGATGTATTTTTAAAACTGAACTTACCATTTTCGACCAATTCGTCACACAGAATCGTTCGAATGATTTTTTTTGTTATTATGTCTATATTTTGTTTTCTGTATTTTCGGTAATGGTAGTTTATCCGTATTTCCAATTGGGTGCTGATAGAATATGTATCAAAGTAATCAAAAGTTTTTGTCGTCTTTAAATTCTATAGGTTTGATAAAGAAAGTAAAACAATAATATAGTATTTTTACAAGATTTAGTACAGTTACATCTAAGGAATGGTACATATTCTCATGGAATTACTTAGTACTAGCAACTATAAGTATGGCGTTAAAAGTTTATTTTGAAATCTTACAACATTCCAAAACATATGCTGTCATTGAATAACGAAATTACATTATCTAAAAGATATACCCATGCAGAATAATAAAGCAATTGTTGCAAAAACCTTTATTTATTATCAGGATTTTATATTCGTATTACATTGAATAAAATATGTTATGTTATTGTTCTGTAATGAATTCATTGTCTATTCGGTTTCTTAACAAACTTGATCAATGTTGCCAACCGTTATAATGAATGTTATTTATATGATTTGCATATTTTTCAAAGAGGTACGTGGGATCAGCACGCTTTGCTACGACTAATCCTATTACATTATCTATAGTATGCTTATTTTTTTTTATAATCTAACATTAGTCTTTGTGTACCGAATTATATTTAATTATAAAAAAATATAAATAATATATTAAAATAATTCGTTTCAATTAAAAACATAAAAAACCTATAGCACGAACAAACTTATATAACAAATCGCTACTTCATTTTGCCTAAATAAATACACTTTGTTAAAGAAATATACGACAAAAATACAAAAGACAAAGCATTTTAAGGAATAATTTTTTAATTACTCTGATTC
Source organism: Saturnia pavonia (assembly GCA_947532125.1). Taxonomy (NCBI): domain Eukaryota; kingdom Metazoa; phylum Arthropoda; class Insecta; order Lepidoptera; family Saturniidae; genus Saturnia; species Saturnia pavonia. The sequence goes on from OX383903.1 coordinate 12,860,462, forward strand.
CTTAGTTCTTAGTTAATGATAAATATTAATTGTAGCTCATAAAAACACAATATTCTTAAATATTCGTTAATAAGTACGAGTACTTATGTACTTATGAGTACCTTGCATACCAATTAACATAATTCTATTTCCCGTACTGACGGCACAACAAATCTTATAATATTGTAGATTATAATTTCATATTAGGGAAACCATTTTATATGGGGGACAAGTTTGTAAAGTGTTCAGCTGTAAGCAGCAAATTATAATTCAAAAACCAACCAAAATGGCGCTAGCGTATCAAGAGCGAATTTTTTCGTGATTTTATCGTTTTTACTGTTGTAAAACAAAAAAATAATTGAACAATAATTGGAAAAGTTTGTAGAGTGAATGTTGTCCAGGTAGAGGAAAAAACTTTTGACGTTATCTTTAAAATTTATTCTCTTGCTACCGCGGCGCCACCCTAATTTGACATTATTTGACGGATACTTCTTCATACACAGAGATGGTTCACCTGGTCTCTACCCTCCATGGCACAATATAAGAAGTTCTTTTTTATTGTAATCCTTTTTTTGTAATAAAAAAGTTCTTCCCATATCAAAATATTTTTGACGACTTGAGTTTCGAGATTTTATAATAGCACCGCTATAAAACTAACAATATTATTAAATCACGCAACATTCAAATTATAAATGTACTTGGATTTTTTGTTCTCTAGCCAAGTTCAAGCCTTTAGACGAATTATTTAACGCATATCAAACGGTAACCGTGATTAATTGCGAGTTCGTCGCGCCGCACCACGCCGACCACGTGCTATAAAGGTCAATGTTAACCACTTAACTATGAAGTATCAAGTATACCCATGTAAAGTTAAAATTTGTATTGAAATAAAATTAAAATTATTGTCCTTAACCTTTGTTAGGTAGTTCAAATTAATTTACAGTTTTAATAGTTGCGTGTGATTGATAATTTCATTAACACGAAAAGAAATGTTTTTTATTTTTTATGATTTATTTTGTTTTAGTGGTTTTTGACTATAGTCGTACCGGTCCCGTCATAGATTAATGAGAATAAAATCAAATCTTGTCGTAAATCCTTTTATATAAAATCGTCTACACTTATTTCCATTTAAACAATTTCATTCGATTTTACTAAGATCATATGATGGAACACAACGATATCAATTATTCAACTAACAAACTTTATTAACAAATTCTATTAACAAACTAGTTGTTTAACTCAGTTTTTATTTTATTCTTAGGGCTTTTTCTAATGCCATATCTACCACCCTCTGTCGCCAAGCACCAATAGGTGTGTTCCGGCAGCTGCACTTGAGCGCCAGTCTTCCACTAGGTTTAGCGTTTTATTATCTTGGGCCACATCGTCACTTAACATCAGATGAGATTATGGCCAATACGCCAAACCTATAACGATAAAAAAAGTGTTTCGCACAAATAATAATAATTCGGAAAACGAGCACGATCGACGGCATTCTTTAATCTACGCGAGCGGAGTCGCTGGCTCATCTAGTATAGTATAAAATGCACGAAGATTTTCTTCTCATCTGACTGGTAGTTCCAGAGATTAGCGCGTTAAAAAAAAAACAATCTTTTTATCGTTATAATAATTTGAGAATTGATAATATTTCTTGCTAACTGTACGGTTGTAACAAAATAAACGCTTAACTTCCAGTGATTCTAACTAATCGCGTGTGGCAATAGTTCGGGAACGTACACAAGATCCCGCGGCGTGCAGAATTACATCTAAAATTATACTGGCTGGATTGTTATGTTAGAAACGGCAAGAATGTGAGAACCTCACGATTCTTTGAATTTCTAAATTATAATGTGCTGTAGTTTATTACAAAAGTTATATTTTTCGGTAACAATTATGGTGTATCACCATTGCAGTATCACTAAGATCTCTTTTTATATGAATCCCATTAAATGTGTGGAGTCTTTAATCATGAATAATAATACGAAGTGGTCTTAACGATTTTATGCTTTATTAATTTGATTTTTTTTACTCCCGACGCAAACAGAAGGGTGGTATAAGTTTAGCGTTGTGTATCTGTGTGTCTGTCTGTGGCATCGTAGCTCCAAAAACCTAAGGGATTTATCTAGTTTTTAATTTTAGAAAATTGACTTAATAGTGAGTGTTCTTAACTATGATTTAAGAAAATCTGTTCAACCGTTTCAAGTTGATCAGCTTTTTTCTAGTTGATAAATAGATGTGAGAATCTTCCTCAGGTCTCATCGAGTCGACATTTGGTAATCTGGTACTTCAATGATATTAAAAGAACATGGCAACACTGAGTATCATTTGGAATCTGCAAGAAACCTAACTCCTCACCATCAAACAGAAGAGATATCGTGTTTGGGCTCATTGTAATGGTCTTAATGAATAGGTTACTTGTGTCGGGGTCTTTTAGGTATAAATTTACCTCATAATTTATTCATAAAATAAAAGTCTACATTTTTAAATTGTAAATATGCTTACTTTCGTTGTAAATCTCTTTATAGCACGCTTCTCTTTGGCTTTTATACCTATGATTGGAAGGATATATGTTTTGTGAGGCATTAGTTCTTAATGTAAATATATATTCAATGCGCCTAATATATTTAAAATATATAGATCAAAATTTTTTTTTCTTGATAATGGTCAGTTATGTTCGTTCATGGCGTTATAATAAGTCTTAATTTAAATAATAATATATCATATTTACTCGTCAATACCTTCGTTACAATAACTAGATTAGTGGTTACCGAGATATGATGTTTATCTATACTTGATATAATAAAGTAGAATAGTTTTTTTTGTTTGATTGTTTGTTTAAACGCGCTGATAGCTGGAACTATCAGTCGCATTCGAAAAATTTACTTCTTTTATGATAGCCAGATTCATGCGTAAAAGTATAAGCTATATAACATTACGCTACGACCCTAAGGAGCTGAGCTGAGTTGTAGACAAGTACGGGAATTGGAACAACGATGCTACACTGGCGCGTTGACGGCAGCTCCGTGAATATATATAACACGGGTGAAACCTTGGGGAACTTCTAGTATTTTATAAAACGTTACATTAATTTTACATAATTTAAAAAAAGTTTGTAAAATGACTTGCCATTATTATTATTGATAGCTAACTTGATCATGTCGCAGCTCTCAATTTTAACCTGTACTAAACGGGCTAAAAAAATACTTATAACTTAAAAGAGTGATAATAGACTTCAAACGCTAAGAAAAGGAGTTTGATATGTCACCAGCAATAATGATACGTCACAATTTATTGCAACTATACAGAATTATATCAAAACCATTACAATCGCATTACAATGAATTTTCAAATCTTTTAGAAAATATTACTCGCAACGAAGGCAACGTTGAAGGAAACAACCAATTATTTCAAAATATTGTTGTATTGTGTTCAGCAAGATACTCATGAAAATAAACTCGTAAGTCCAATGACCTTAACAAACAGTTTTCAAAAGATACATTTTTATTTGTAAGCAATATTTTTTGTTTTATTTTTGACTAATTTATGCATATTTTTAATTACTTTTACAGCTGCAAAATTGTATGTTATTTATATGTTTTATGGATTTAATTATGATTTAAATTTATTGTTGCCTTTTGTTGTAACAATAGTATGAGTTAAATATATAATGTTGGAAAAATAACAGTTAATTTAATCCTAACATACGAATATTATGAAACTGTTTGACTGTGTGTTTCTAATGCTCTCGAATCTATGTTTTGTTTTTATTTTTTTCAATTCTTAAATAATGTAATACCATGACACTTTTCTAGTGGATGGTTTATTATTATTCAATGTTAAATGAGGAATAAGCATTGAGAATAATAGTACATGAAGTAAGAAAACGTTAAAGAAGGAAAAATCGGCAGGTGATTGGTTGATTGGTTAGATAGTGGCTTATTGTTAATTTATAGAATTGCGAAAACTTAACCCATTTTCAGCAATATTGATAGCATTTTACGTCATATATGTTCGTCACTTTGGACTTCAGTTGAAGTGAATTCGAATAATAAAACTTGCGTGTTACTTTAAACTAAAAAGTACTTCGAGTTACTTTAAAATCTCCCTAGAAACTTCTAGTAAAAACGTTTTACTTATAATTTTCTTATAAAATTGAATATAATTCTTAGACAATAGCTTAAAAAAAGGGAAATTTATATAATAAGCCTCATAAATAATTTGTGATGGAGTATTTGGCGGGTGGCTTTTATTTTATTTTGTAAACTTTTCCTTGTGCATATATTATGTAATTTTGTAGGAATTTCGCATGATGTGGTTTGGATATTGTGCTCAAGGGAACTGGTTTATGAACAATAACTAGAACATGCATTTTATTTTTTTACACAAACTCCCTGGACAGTTTTAACAAGGGAGCCGCTATATTGTTAGAATAATGCCTGAAGTTACAAGAATAATTAGAAATGGCTGAAATGTGAATGAACACAGTTGCAGTTTAGATTAAATATTAGATTATCGTAACAAATCAAGTAAGGGAATTTTATTTAAGAAATAGAAACATGTATATGTAGTTGCGCATCGTGAAACACTTATGTTAAATCATTTTAATCCAGTTTTGTATATCATATATATCCATAGTATATCCTAAGATTTTGAAAGAGATAAAAGCTTTAAGAAAATTCCTAATGATGTTCTGTATTTCAAACTAATTACTAAAACATTTTTAGGGTTCGGTATCTCGTAATGAAATGAACGGAAGTCTTATACAATCACTTTGTTCTCCGTCTGTGTCTTTCTCTCTGTCCGTGTGTCACAAAAAATACTCATAGTTAAAATACTGTTCACTGACCGATTATCAATACTTATAGGGAACTTCCTGGAGACCTAGAGTATTGTAATTTCGTACGAAGGAAAATCTTTTAACATACGTTAGGAATTAATCTGGAAAATCCTGTGTTCAGGATGTGTATTTTTATATAATATTATTATGATTTATTATTTTTGTTCACAGGTAAGCGTAATTTTTTGTTTCTGCTAATTCACAATGGCGTAATCGAGTAAGTATTTATTATTTTCACATGTACCGGGGTCAGCAGCCGAAGCCACGATAACGGTTAAAACATACCATGTATTCCAAAAAAATATCACACATGTTTTTTTTTTTATTTAGAGTTTTTTGCTTGTTAACTTAGTTCGATCCGCAGAGACACTGGTTGTTAATAATTTGATTACGTTAGTTTCAAACTTGATTACGTTAGTTTCAAACTCAAGATGCGAAATATTATGGTATAAATAAATAAACAATGAAGAAAATTACTTGTTGCATAAATAAATTGTCTCATAATATGAGGGGACAACTACACACACGGTTAGTTGATCCCAAATTAAGCATAGTTTGTACTATAGCCATATATGCTAATCAAACAGCTGATATCAATTCATATATATAACATCTACACCATATTTATTTTCTGTAAAATTACAAAACAATGTATGCTAATCCAAAATTATAATACCACACGAGTAATTTTCCTAGAAATGTTAATAAACCTACAAAAAAGTGTTGTATTTTTACAATCTACGTATAAATAAACCTACAAAAAGTTTTGTAGTGATACAATGCCTGATTTAAATGTTGGCTAAATGTTGTTTCTATCAGTTTCCGATATATATTTTGTAAAATTACAATTGAAATTTTTAACAGTGTAACAATAATATCCATATGACAGGCCTCGTGGCGCAGTTGTTTTAAGCCCTACTATTGAGCCGAAAGGTCGCGGGTTCGATCCCCATGACTGACTTTTGTGTGATAAGCATAATTGTCAGTTGTGTGTCTGGGTGTGTTATATATATAATATATAGTATACATGTATAGTATACATGTATAGTATATCAGCTGTTTAATTACCATGATACATGACATGGCCGTGTGTGAAATTGTGTCCACATATTATTATTATTATTACATGAAAGTCAGTCCTGGGCAGTGTTCTAGTCTGTGATATCTCGGCTCACTGGTAGTGCTTACTTACTACCACAGCGTCACGTTAAAAATTGAATGTACTTACGGTATTCTTGATCATGGTTCGATTTATTCATCGCATTTTATACAAGCATATCAAAGAAATGTATGATACAATTGATCTTCTTTTAATTTAATGGCAACTGTGTTCATCCACAGTTCTGCTGACGTCACGTGTTTCAAATTATTCTTATATTGTTCAAACATGTTTTTAACAAAATGGCTTGGCGGCTCCCATGTTAAGCCTGGTTATATAGGGAGTATTCGTGGCAACTTAAAATGATGTTCCTATTCATTACTTCAATTGTACGCAGTAATCAAACTACATCACGTAAAAAGCCGCCAATATAGACAATAAATATACACAATATAGACCAAAATTACATTAGGTTATGGGCAAAAATAAAAATCACCACATGACAGATCAAATCCTGTCTAAAATTCAATTAGAATTAAAGTCAATTGTAATAAAAGAACTATTGCACGCTTGTGAATACACAAACCGTTAGTAGTTTTGAAATATATTTAAATTGATAAGCAACTTTATTTTAGTTGACTCACTAATTAAATTAAAAATGTTACACGTGTTCCGCGCCTTCTCTGAACAGATCATTTAATACATAGTAAATTTGAAAGGTATTCCAGAATAAATAAAACTAGAAATGTTAATGTCAGATAAATTTATTACTGGTAAATAATGTGTCTATTGTGAACTCTCGTCTTATCGTTCGTTCACTTAACTATTGTCCTTTGTAAGCTTGTTGAAAATACTGTTCAGCACGTAATGCCTGTTGTTATTGTTAACATTTTAAATAGTTACAGAAACATTATACAATAAGAATTTAGAAATAAATATGCATGTTGTGTATTAGGCAATGATGGATCAGTGGCAGTGTGTACGGACACCGCGTCGATGGAAACCCTGTAATTAGTCTGAGCTTCTTTTTCTTCGAATCTTTTCGGGATCTCTTTTTGGAGTAGAAAAAATTTTCTATTGCCAGTCTGGCTGGCTACCATCCTGAAGAACCTATAGGTGTATTCCTGCAGCTGCGCTTGAGAGGTCTCATACTAGGCTTAGCTTGTTACCGTCTTGGGTCACATCGTCACTTAACATCCGGTGAGATTGTAGCCTAATGCTGAACCTATAAAGACTAAATAAATATATAACACGCGTTAAAATGGTATTCTGATCTTGAATAATTAATATGCGTAGATTGGATAATAACAACCGACATGTTATTATTTCAAAACGTCAACAACCAAATAATAGGTCTTTACCTATGAAATTGCCGTTCTGCAGTACTGGCCATTTCAAATCAAAATAATTTTTGTTTGGCTAAGAATTCTAATTTCAAATTAATTTTATTTTAAAAACATAGATTTTTTTTCCTAATGTAGTCATTTGTTTATTGATTAGTGTTACATTTTCATCCCATTTCAATCTTTTTTTTCATCATGGATACGTTAAAAATTAGCGTAATTATGGAATATGAGTACCGTCGTGGCAGTAACGCGGCATAAGCGGCACGCAACATCAACGACGTTTACGGAGCTAACACTACAAACCAACGCACCACCTGTTATTGGTTGTCAAAACAATATTGGTCCATTTGCGTCAAATTGGCAAGGTAAAAAAGGTTGACGAGACGTGCCTTGCACTGCTCAACAGACACACAAATGAAGGAATTTTGAACCGCATTGTTACCTGCTATGAAATATGGATTCTGTTTGATAACAGCAAGCGCTCAGCAAGTTGGTTGGATCCTGGTTCAGCACCTAAACAATGCCCTAAACGAAAACATACCCCTAGAAAAGTGATCGTCACTGTTTGGTGGTCTAGCGCCGGTGTGATTCATCACAGCTTCTTAACAAACGGGGTGAGCATTACTGCAGATGTGTACTGGTAAGAACTGAACACAATGTTGGAGAAGCTGGCACATCTCAGCATTGGTCAATCGCCGTCTCCGCTGCTTCTGCACGACAACGCGCGACCTCATACTGCCCAACAGACGGTCTCCAAGTTGCAAGAACTGGGGTTGGAAGTTCTCCGTCATCCGTCCTACTCACCAAACCTTGCGCCTACAGACTATTACTTTTTCCAGAATTTGGATAACTCCTTGGCGGGAAAAAAATTTAATACCCGAGAGGCAGTACAAAATGCCTTTGAAGAATTTGTTGCCTCCCGTCCAGCTGATTTCTTTAAGAAGGGCATCAATAAACTGCCACTGCTCTGGCAAATATGCATTGATTGCATGGGTGATTACTTCAATTAATACTTCTTCAATCTTCTTCAATTGATACTTCAAATAAAAAATACATGAAAAACATCGTTTAAATTTTTTCATACAAAACGGCAATTTCATAGGTAAAGACCTAAAATCATTCAGAGAAGAATACATAAATGAAAGTAAATTTCAAAAGTCGAGCGCGGATTGAATTTACTTGCATTGTAAAACGTTAGAATTAAAAATGTATTTAACAGGTAGGTACTTAACATTTTACGTTTTATTTAAAATGTTACTTGAAAAGTGGACCGACGACCTGGTAAAGGTTATAGAAACTCGTTAGATGTGAGCAGAACAGTTTCTTGTGACGATTTTGGTGGAGACCTGCATATGTCCATCAATGGAGATCATTAGGCTTAATCGATGATGTTGTCAAAAGGCCTAAGTTCAACGATAAATAAAGAATAACACACGTTTAAAGTTTGAATATTTTCATAAGAAAAAATGATACAAATCTTAGTCGTTAAAATCTATCTGCTACCTTTACACAATAACTACGTGCAAGCAAGGAAAAAAAGTTGAAGTACTGACGACTATACCAAATAACCAATCAATTAAAAGTAAACAAATTAAATGTATAAAATAAAATATCAAAATTTTAAGTAACAATACTTTCTGGTATATCTTACAAATATTTAATAAGTTATGTTATATTATTCACTTTCTAAAACAGTATGAAATGTTTCGATATCTTTTTAAATAAATATTTTAAATATGATTTGTCGTATTGTTGACTTTTCACCACAAAATAAGCTGACATTTGTACGTGTGCAATTTAAACAACAGCAAATAATCTAAAATTAATTAGATTACTTCTTTCTAAATTTGCTAAAATCCATTTCATGGCTGTTTATTATCAACGTTGTTTATCACTATTTCACCAACACGCAAGCGGTCAGCTGCCGAAAAACCTTCCAAGGTTAAAATATTATGGTATAATTTTGGTTGTTGTGATGTCATGTGGAGCAAGATATTAAAAAAATCTTGGAAATTGTTATTGTATAACTTGTCAAAGTATAATAATTAATCGAATAAATGGAATTAAATGAAGTAAATATGAGAGTAATATTATTGGTAGTACCTACTTGTTTCTCTCGGAAAATTTCAAAATTATTTTAAGTATTTATTATTAAGATTTTAAGTTAATAGGGAATTTAAAAGATGCTCTATTATACAATAATTTTTGATAATGAAACATTGATTTGATGAAACACCTATATACCAAGAAAACATATAAAACTCCCCGCAACAAAGTTTATACAGGAAAATGTATTTTAGCAAGAAGTTTGCAAGCAAAATTAGCATAAAATACATGGATTTTTAATATCTTAACTGTTTAAACGTCACTCGTTATTACTTCATTCATGGTTAATACTTTTTCCCGAAAATAACTGTACCAGGAAACAAACTTACCAGAAAACCAGCAAATAAACAAATATTTGCAGCTGCTGTTTAAATCACTAAATTTATTAAGATTTTATTACTGCCAGTAACATAAAAATTACACACTTAAAAAATGTAGCTGCAAAAAGGCCCCTAAAAAATAAGATTAAAAAAAATACGAACGTCTTGTGGGAGTCGAACATATTACGGATTATGAAGTAAAATATAAATGTCATAGTATTTTACTAGCTATTAAGTGAATACATTTTGAATGATTATTTTCAAATTGGTTTAATTTAATGATATTATGGTTAAAAATATTATTAGGCCGCTCCCGCTTAAAACTTGACACCAAAAGTTGACGTTCAAAGGTCACTTGACTGGCGTGATTCGCACAAATATTTTTCCTATTGACTATAATACAATACCTTTATAATTTTATAAATTAAAATATATACAATAGTTTGTATCACGAATCGAATTAATTACTAATTTCTCACCTTTTTAAGAACGATCATTTAAAATAGCAATATATATATACACACACAACACAAGATAATTTACTTGCGATTCTCTCTAGGGTAGAGGTTTTTTTATTGTGGCAGGGCAAAATGACAGCACTGTACCTGATGGTGGGCACAGTGCAATCAAATAACATCAGTGACTACCGAGGAATCCATAATCTATCGTCAGTCGTTCCTTTATGTCGTCCTACTCAAACACCTATTGAAATATAAATCCATGTTGTAGGAAGGAGGATATATATTTGGTTGCCAAACTAGCCAAACAGATAATTCGTTATTTAATCATTTATAAACTTTTCGTAATCACACCTTTGTAGGAAAATTAACAGTGCTAAAAAGTCTAACGGTCAGTTTATTTTTATGTATTGTTAAAATTGTAAATTTTATCAAAATGTAAATCAGTGACGTCAGTAATCAGTATTAAGCAGTATATACACATTCTACCTGCTGCTTATTATACATCTAACACGGTTGAACTGATAGGGATTTAGGAAAGTTACGTATATCAAAATTAAAAAATAATTATATTTTAAGCAATTCAATACTTGCAGGGTCTGGGAAAATAAGTTTTTACTAAACTATTGTTCGAAACGTGGTGGTTGAGACGTGGTCGCTAACTATGGGCCTTATAAGAAAGCTCAAAGTCACTCAAAGGGCAATGGAGAGGGCTATGCTCGGAGTTTCTCTGCGTGATCGAATCAGAAATGAGGAGATCCGCAGGAGAACCAAAGTCACCGACATAGCCCGAAGAATAGCTAGACTTAAGTGGCAGTGGGCTGGCCACGTAGCTCGTAGAACGGATGGCCGATGGGGTCAAAGAGTTCTCGAGTGGCGGCCACGTACCGGAAGACGCAGCGTGGGCAGACCCGCCACAAGGTGGACCGACGACCTGGTAAAGGTTGCGGGAAGCCGCTGGATTCGGGCAGCACAGGACCGGTTGTGGCGATCTTTGGGGGAGGCCTATGTCCAACAGTGGACGTCTTTCGGCTGAAATGATGATGATGATGATTGTTCGAAATTTTAAATATACTCAGGAAGAAAATACCTAACAGGCATAAGAGATTTATTAAGATAAATAACAAAATAATCAAGAGGCAAAGTGCTGAAACTTAGTCCAGTCAAAAACCCAAAAGGTTGTTGATAATACCAAAAATACATGGAGGTCCAAATACAAAGTTTTTAAAATGATAATGACCGAGACGCAATAGTTTTTGAGAATAATTCTTAAAACAAAATCATCCTAAATAGATATTGATTTTCAACAGATGCATGAAATCCAACAGCTCAGGAAACCAACATTTTCATGACTTACGAGTATATCCAAATATTATTTTTTGTCCGCAGTCTAATAGGGCTGTGTAAATAATTGAAGGATTGACTCACCCTTCCAGACGACGGGGGGAAACGTCAATAGGAAAATATACCTAGAACACTTGTACCCGTAATAAAGTGGTGTTCACGAAGTTCACAGACGGATTTATTATTTTATCACCACGAGCATCATCGTGGTGATATGGTCGACGTGAGTTCAATTCTCTACAAATGAGCCTGAGCTTTCAGTGAAGAAAAGTATAGTTATGACCTATAGCATGGTGGTAAGCCATTTTCTAATGTTCGCCTGGCTAGCTACCACCCTAAAGTTGAAAAATTGTCACTAAGCCCCTATAGGTGTGTTCCGGGCAGCTGCACTTGAGAGCCAGTCCTCCCACTAGGCTAAGCGTGTCATCATCTTGGGCCACATGGTACATTAACATCAAGTGAAATTGTGGCAAAACACTAAAACTTATAAAACATTAAAAAACAACCAATAAGATTCCTTATTCCTTACTACAGTCGAAGCATTTTCACTTATATGTTTTGTTCAATTCCTCTATTGAAAACAACATTCACCTAACTTTTTGAGTTTAAAAACAATTCTAGTAAAGAAATACCTATCTAATTTGTTTGTATTTAAATTGTGTTACTTCAATTGATCTATAGATAACAAATATTACATTTTATTGCTTTTCTTAGTAGAGATGATATGTAAAAGGTAAAATTTTTGCGGTAATATTTAATGAAAACAATAATCATCACTTGTTTATAACTTTGTATGTATTCAGATTAAGCAACGGGGAGCAAGTGCTAAAGTTTTTAAAAGGGGAACTCCCTGATCATAAACCTATACATATTATGTAACAAAGTTTTAATACTAACTGTGAACAAACCTATTATAAATAAAAGTTAATAAATATTAGAAGCACTACTTTGCCGGATTTTTTATATGTTTATTATATAATTTAATAAAATATATTGAAATTTATTGAAATATTTACTTAGAAATCAAATAGAAAGGAGAATCGAAGATGAAAAGTACTTATTAGAACTTCTTCCTTGACGAAAAAATAACATTTTTAAAGTACCATAATCTCCCATTACATATATAATTATATATGTTATAGGCAATGTATGAAATAAAGATAATTATTACATACTTTGTCTAGCTATTAATCTGGCTATTAACTGGCTATTAATCAAAGTATAAAATACATTTCGATTCGTTTCGAAAAGTTTTTGGCGGGATCTCAAAGTGTCATGTGATTGAGACAAAAATACACATCTATAGGATTTAGCCTGCAATTGAATGAGATAGAATATACATGGTTAATGCAAGTCCTGATTTTCTCGATTATATTCATCGGCGAATTTGGTCTAGCGGTATGTACGAACTGTTCTATTGAGACCGTGGCGCTCGCCGACCGCTATCGCGGCCACCTTGCTAGTAATTGTTCGCAAGTCCAACCTAACTGAGCATCGTCGGTATTTTGTAAGTTTACTGAAGTAGTAAGCTGAAGGTTATTTTTATTTCATCAAAACATTACCTTCTAATGTCATCATCATTTCAGCCGAAAGACGTCCAGTGCTGGACATAGGCTTTTACCAATGATCGCCACAACGACCGGTCCTGTTGCCCGCATCCAGCGGCTTCCTGCAACCTTTACCAGGTCGCCAGACCACCTTGTGGCGGGTCTGCCCACACTGCGTCTTCCGGTAGGTGGCCGTCAGTCGAGAACTCTTTGGCCCCATCGGTCATCCGTTCTGCGAGAAACGTACTCCGCTCACTGTCTCTTAATTACTGAGAGCCATGTCAGTGACTTTGGTTCTCAAGAGGATCAACTTATTTCAGATTTGATCACGCAGAGAAATTTTGAGCATAATTCTCTCCATTGCCCATTGAGCGAACTTGAACTTTCTTATGAGGCCCATAGTGTGAAATATAATTTTGTATAATTAAAGAAATTTAGCTATACATGTTATATTGTGTGTCATAAAAGTTAATAACAGTAAATCATAACCTAAAACTATCAGGTTGAAAGTAGCGTTTTCTTAATTAAATAATTTAATAATTAAGTCGGTAGTTCCAACGATTACTTCCTAAATTCCAACACACAAACTTTTACCTTATTTAATTTTATTGGCATAACATATAACGAATATTCGATGATAGCATACGATTTGTAAACAAGAGATAACATGATAATAGAAATATGCACTTCATGATAACATAATCGATTACCTACTAACAATTACAAGAAGTTGCATGTATATTATGTAAGCTTGCGTGTTTTAAGTGATAATAATTATATTACATTAGTACTGATAAGTAAAACATCTTAATAACGATCTTTTATGTTTAACAATACGTCAATACTAACAATTTTAAGTAAGCAATGCTTATCTTTAACTCGTTTAACGTTTGTTTTTATTTATACTACGATGGTGGCAAATAAGCATGCGGTCCGTCTGATGGATACCGCAGACTCCATACGCTTGCAACTCCAGAAGCAACACATGCGCTTTGCCGATCCTTTAAAAACCTGTTCTCCCCATACTGTAGACCTCTGGGAAAACCGCAGTAGGGAACTCATTCCACATCCAAAGCGTTCGCGGAAGAAAACTTCTCTGAAACCGGACTGTTCACGGCCATTTACATTCCAAAGTGTGAGGATGAACTCCCTGCCGACGGCAAGCGGTGCGATGGTGGAATGTACCTTAGAACCTCATTCCTGAGAACACAACTGATTTTACAAAAAGTAGAGCTCACACAAGCAGGCGAGGTCACTCCTCAGACATAAAGGTTCGATGCCGTTTCTTGTTAGATTTATTTATTTATGAACAAAATTCACAGCTTGAGTACCAATGATATAAACTACATTTATAGACGATAATTTTACCATTTACGAATTTTCATTATTTTAATTTCATAAATATATATATACTTAATTGTTTATATCTAAAAAAAATTAAATCAATTAAAGGTGTGTGTTAGTGAGTGTCTGTATATACTATTTAGGTACTTACTTAGAGTTACTTTAATTTGATTTAATATTATTGTGATGTTTTTTATTAAAAAGGTCTATGTCGCTGAATTTTTTATTGTACGTACGCTATTAATAATCTTAAAGTTAAGTTATTAGCCCCATAGTTAGTCCGATGTGTAGGAATGTTTAAGAGTTGTGTGTTTATTTGTTGTTTAGTTGTTGTTGATTTCTTGGTGGATTTTCGCTGTTTTTGTTAACATCGAGCAGAGTGCTGTTACTTTGCCGTGATATAATAAAATAAAAATATTTAGAAAAGATTTTAAGAAGTAAGGTAATAAGTATCTAAATATATAGAGAGAGGTAGGGCACAGAGAAATATTTTTTTGGAGATTTCTCTCTACTTGTGGCAGTACGACTGGTGAAATACTTCTACCCTACAGAAGATCGCAGCGAAATAACTTTGTGTTGAGTTCCTGCGGTGAGTAAGGTTTCCAGTGCTCCTTGGGCTAGGGGGTTCAAAATCAGCAACGAGCTAGTGATACCTATGTTATTACAAGCATAGATAGATTACGGTAGCCGCTTACTATCATGCGGGCCGTAAGCATGTTTGCCACCTTAGTTGTATAAAAAAGGTAAATATACAGGTAAATGTAAATTCATATTCGTCCTCCTGTACTCTAATCCCACACAGATTCTACATCACCTTCAAATCTCTGATTATTTTAAAAGAACACTAATTACTATATATATATAACACTAAAACAATTAGTTTTCCAAGAATGGATTACTATAAATACTTTCTTATCAACTAACGTAATTTTCCTTGAAACATCCGTCTTCATAAATTATCATCAAATCAAACACTTGAGGATAAAATCGCAATGTATACACACTTACGCACAATAAGTCCTTCATTTAAGGCTTTTAATGTTAATCCTTATACTAATGTCATGATGTCTCAATACATTTTTATAGTTTTTGCAAACAAGGAATGAAAGAATTTCTGCTAGAAGTCTAAATATACTATAACTGTTAAAGTTTGTTATATAAAAATATTATCTGTATATACCGCTATTCTGTCTCTATTTATATTATATATATATATATATATATATATATAAAAAGTAAGGAACTGACTGGCTGACTGATCGATCAACGCACAGCTAAAACTACTGGGGATCGTGAAAATTTGCATGCGGGTTCTATTTACACTTCAGATGAGCACTAAGGAAGGATGTTGTAACCCCTAAGGTGGTGAAAAAGGGGAAGAAAGTTTTTATGAAAATCCGTCTTTCAAATATTTTTCAATAGTTATGTGGAGCGTTGTGTTTTTGAAAGATTCACATTTTTTTGAAATTATTTTATAGGGTTTGGCCAAAGTTTCACCTGATATTAAGTGACGAAGTCAGCCAACATGTAGCACGCTCAGCCTAGTGAGAGATCTCACTCCCAAGTGGATCTTTGGAACACACCCGTGGTGTGATTTTTATCATGAGGATGATATGGTAGCTAGCCAGGCGGGCATTAAAAATGGCCTACCATTACGGTTTTATCACGATATTTTCCTTAACCGAAAGCTCAGGTTCATTGTAGGGACTCGAAATCACGTCGATCGTCACCGTATCACGCTACCACTGAGCCATCATTAAAACGTAAACATTTGTAGTTTTTTTTTTAATACTAATTATTCAAGGAACATATTTTATTTCTTACTTGATAATTATGTTTCACAGCTTATACTCGTTCGCTGGACGTTACAGAGTAGAAGTCTGTTCAGTAAACAAGTTATGTAATACTTTCATAAAATGCCTTCATTTAAAATATGATATCTTTTAATTTAAATATTATATCGTAATGATATTGTAACAAAATATGTCATAGCTACTAAATTACTTTTAGCGAAATTGCCGACATAGGTAGAAGCTATTAATTAAAAAAAAAATATATGCAAATTTTAAATCTGGCTTATAACGTTCGTTGAGCTCTTAAGATAAAGTTACGCGTGCTTAGTTTTTCAATGAATCTAAAGCAATCACATTGTTATGTAACGAACGTTTCTACTTCGTACCCGGCTTGATCAAATAATAAGATAGTGTTTATTATCTAATATCAGTTTGCAATATCTATAGTATCCGTCACGAATAGTCATTACGCTGAGAATTGTATAGAATTGTAAACGCTTTGTTTTATTTATTTTAATATTGACGTAATAACATACTATAATTATATTAATGATGTATGGCTGAACCTCAATGGCTCAACAAAGTGAAATGTGATTAAGCTTTGTGCGAATATTTCTTAGGATTCCAAAAATAAAAATCCACAATATTTTTTTTTCGCACGTGCAACATCTTATTAGCTCATATAGAACAATTCAAAAGAGTCTTATTTTACATTTTAAAAGTCAATTAGAGATCTACAGAAAGATAGTGCTTTGTTTTATAAATCAAGATTACGAATATGTTTTTTTTACTGACTGATATTATAAATCTTGATGCATGAAATTTGGTTACTACGATTAATTTTTAATTTGAAGCAAGTAAGTTAGAGCTTTAGATAATAAATACCTGTCTTTATTTGATCTTTAATTTTTTAAACCGTTAACGTGAAAACTAATATCTTTGTAATTGTATGATAATGCAATTTAATGTGAAAAAATATATACGTATTCAATGAATTACCAACCAGTTACGTCAGCAACCAAATGATATAATAAATAATATATCCCATATTTGTGACATTCAAATGTATGTACTGATTCGCGGTAATATAGAAAACAATAGTTTTTATTTATTGTTCTATATAAAGGTTTCCTTTTTATTCATTTCATATATAAATATAAGAGATAGCGCGTCACCGAGCGAGTTACAAGGTTCACGTGATTTTTTTCGTTTACCAACAAGTGACGTATCCTACATGATAATTATGCCGATATTTATAGAGATACAGTGGCAGCGCACTCGAATACTATGTCGAATAGTATGATTTGAATATCACAATCAGTTTATTTTTCGGTGAAGAAAAACGCCGTGATGACACGCAAGCAAAATGATAGGGTATTTTATAATCATCCTCTGACTAGCTATCATCCTCAAATTAAAAACCCACCACCAAAAATGTATGGTTAATGCATGTTCTAACAGTAGTTACGCTTAATCTATAAAACTAAAAATCTATGAATCCAGTTACCGTTACTGTCTACGAATTACAAACTAATCGAATCAATAAATAAATAAGCACGAAGTTTATTCCACAATTTTTATATATATATATATATATATATATATATATATGTATGTATGTATATATAAATACTTAATATTAATAAATGCTATTATCTATACTAATATAATCAAGTTGAAGGGTTTTTTTGTTTCATTGACTGTTTATATTTAGGCTGTTATTAATTATTTAGTAATTATTTAGAAAATAGTGACTCAGGCCCTAAGACCTAATCTGTAGTTAATTTTAAATCGTAAATAATGTAAGTATGGAAGTACATTTTACATCTATATCTATACTAATATAATAAAGTTGAAGAGTTATTTTGTTTCATTGTTTGTTTAAACCCGCTAATCTCTGGAAGTACTAATCAGACACAAAAAAATATATTTGTATATGATAGCCAGATTCATGAGGAATAGTAAAGGCTATATAACTTCACGCTACGACCCTAAGGAGCGGAGCAGTAACTATGAACGTCAAGTAGTCTGGCAAGCTGTAGGCAACTACGGGAAATGGAACAGCGATAGGGCTTACACGGCGTTGGCGGTGGTGTCGTGGAGAATATGTTTAATAAATTTAACACGAGCAAAATTGGGGCACAGCCAGTCAAATAATATACTTTACAACTGATAAAATTAATGGAACATAATAAATCACCACTAGTTCTTGTTGTCCACGTAAGTAGGGTAAGCACAACATATTTTCTACCTTCATATTGTAACTGAGATTTGACGTTAACGTTAACCTCCTTGGTATCTCCTTGTTTGTGTCTAGCCAACGATAGCTAAATAGCCACTATCATCTACTTTAAGGCCTTTCACCACTGTCTTATAAGTATAGGAATATAAAAACTTTTAATATTATATTTAGCCTAGTATTTCATGTATTCTAAATTGTGAAGTCAATATAAACAGAATAAATTACCAATCACCAACATAAATCAGTCTCCTAAACCACGTTTAAGGAATCACGTTATAATGTATATATTCAGTACAACGCTTACCGAGATAAAATATGGTCACTTAAGCTCTTGTTAAGCTCATATTATATGCAATGCGGGTTCTGCTTTATCGTAAAACGGTTTTCCCGACAACTTAATAAACACATATTCTCATTTTAAAGAAGCTAAACCATATTTTATGATATTTATTGCCTTTAACAGATTTAGTATATCAAATTAGTCCATCTCTATTATGGCTACATGCAAAGTTTTAAATAAAACCATGTTAGTTGTAGTGGTTAAACCGTGGTAGTTAGCCAGGCGGGCATTAGAAAAAGCCCTGCCACCATGCAATGGTTTCCTCATGATGTTTTCCTTCACCGAAAGCTCAGGCTCAGGGATTCGAACTCACGTCAATCGATCGACGCGAAGTCGTATACGCTACCACTGAGCCATCATTGCTTCATAGAGTTTGCATGTGATGCTTCTGGTGTTGCAAGAGTCCATAGACTGCGGTGACCGCTTACCATCAGGCGGACCGCATGCTTGTTTGCCACCATCGTGGTATAAATATATAATAATTGTTATTAATAACATCCAGTCATATTAAATTTAATTACTAATTTGATCAGTAATACTGTCCATTACCTTAAGCTCTTATCGGAGCGAGTATTCATTTGGCTTTCCGGGTGTGTTTGTCAATTTACGAGACATATCAGATAAAGTCACTAGTTAGTGGTTAAACTATTAATTAACATTATACTTTCAACATTGCTCGTCACGTAATAGTTTTTATTGTGATTTACGAATCATATTTGACTAAATCTCCACCGCGCCTTTTTTTTCGAACTGACTATACGGTTAGCCTTAGGAGCCCTGGAGCCTTTGCGGCTTTTACAGCTTCACCGCGCTTGGGGTCCACCGCGCCTCCGTTAATTCACCCGTGTAGCCTCACTTACCTCACTTCCTGTACTTGCCAACAGCATGCAAGATTGCTTGACGTTTATGTTTATTTCTCCCCTCCTTAAGGTCATAGTGTAAAGTTCAATATCCTGTAACCTTCCCCAATAAACATAGTATAAAATGACATAAGATCTTTTCAAATCTAACTGTTACTTTCAGAGAATATCGCATTCAAACAAACAATTTTTTTAGCATTAAAATATTATTATAGATTACATTAAGTATGGTAGATATTTTTGATTTTTATATACTCACGCTTACATGGTGTACGGAAATCTATAGTCTAATTAAGAGCAGTTGTGTTACAGCGAGATCTATTTGTTACACTAATGTTCAATTAAACTACTCTAACATGTCCTTAATTAACATTTATTTTCTGGACAAGTGGACTATTCTCTTTAGCAACTTACTTCGAACTGAAATCTAACATTTAGCGACATGCCATCAGGAGTTTTGAATTAAGATCACTTATTTTTTTTTGAGCAGAACTCGAGACTAAAGTGCTTATTTAACATTATATTAGCAAGCATATTATGACAACCATTAAAATCTTAAAAACTCAACGTTGTTTTTATCATTGATTACTACTTAAAATGACAATATAATAATGCCTTCTCGTGATCAGTTAAAAGATACACAAGTATACAGTATTTATTTCAAACTCTGACAACTTGATAATCTGAACAAATTGCTGGTTATTCGTCCGGTAATGCAGTTAAAGACGTAGAGGGTAGCAGTTTATGTTCGTTATAAAAAACTGCGCTCCAACTTTTAAGAAGTTTTATCACGCGACGAGAACAAATTATACTATAATAAATAAATGACAACTTCGCATTGGTACAGACTATCTTGAAAGCTGTGAGAGTTATTATCCAGTTCTTCCCTCGCCATATAAATTTGTTGTTTTCTCGAATGTCAACATAAATAACGAAAGGAATACCATACGGTAAACAAATAAAGGAAAATGTCTTTAAATTTATATATACATAAGTCTTACATAAATTACATAGGATAAGATCTAGTAATTACTTATATAGCCACAAATAGCAAAGTTGTAGAAATTGGAGATGTTGCTTTTTTCCAAGTAAATCAAAATGCGGGTGTTCTGGTTATGATGATATAGAATACCAATAAAACCTTGACCAGATTTAAAATAATCAAAATTTACCTGTGGTATGTCGACTATCTCTTTAAAATTTGTTGTAAAACACCTAACGATATGTTTTTCAATTACACGTGAAAGTTAGTCCTATTTTTACGTAAAAAGTATTACCGCTTTTGTAGGTAAATATCATGACTTAAAAATTGATCAAAACGTTATTTAACTTATTATAGCATTGTGTTCCAATGCAAATTAGAACAAAATAATTTTATATTAGACACGTTCACGGTCAGATCATGGAAGCGGGTAAATATACATATCATTCTTTGAAAACTTCACCATCTTATCTTCACAATGTATGAATTAAAATAGGTGATAAATCTCTGCTCGCTTTATTTAACATTGATTAACATTAAATTACTTTTATATAGATTTATCGTAACTGACAATAAGTCTAACACGTGGACGTTCACGTGCTTCTTAATGAGCCCACATGAGTATAAGATTACTCATAATAACTAGATCGGTTCGATGTCGCATATGTGCTGTAGTTTATAAAAGACATTAATTTATTGATGGAAAATCACAATAATATGTTATGTTAACAAACATATTAATATGTTTTATAATCCTCAGGTTATTAACAAATGTAATTGCGGGCTTTTAAGAAAGGTTCAAAACCTTAATATCTAGGCAATGAAATCTGTCTTGTTTTTATAAATAAACGGAATGTAAATAGAAAGATTTTCCATCAATAAATTAATGTCTTTTATAAACTACAGCACATATGTGACATCGAACCGATCTAGTTATTATGAGTAATCTTATACTCATGTATTATATATATATATATATATAAGTGTAAAAAATGATTAATCATGCACACAATGCACAATTATGAAATTAAAATACAAAAACTGAACTGCAACATATCTAAATTAGAAAACGACAAATAAATTTGTGCTTTAAAGTATTTATTGGAATATTACCCAAATCACAATTTGCACAAACATAATATATTTTATAAAATATATAACAAAGCCACTTCCGTATCGGACAACCTTCAAAATTATGGTTAACATATCACAATTAATTTTTATCTAGAGTGACGTCCGTGAAATCATAATTCCTTCATGTGCAATTATAATTAATGGTTAATTGGACTCAGAAAATAGATATGACATTGATGATTGCACATGATTGGCTTACTGAATGTAAATACCTTAAAGGTTTCATTATAGATTTATGGGTTTATGTATTAGATTTTATTTATATATTATTTAGTAAACAATCTTAATCACCTTAAATAATTAAAAAAGACTAAAGCTTGATTGTCATGACGTGAGAACGCCGGCTTTTGCGAGACATATTTGCAAAAAAATCACTTTGTTAATAGAGTGATTAAATAATATCACATGGTAGAATAGGTACTAATTGGAACTTATTAAACCATTGAGGCATCTGACCGAACTTTGAGACAGACATGGTGATTAAATTGAATATTTAATAACCATTAATATTAACGTAAAGTGATTTTATATTTTTAACAATATATTAACGAGTTCTTGACCCATTTGGTGGTTTCTTTATTAATTTTTTGTATTTCTTTATTTATTTTTAAGCACGAACCAACATATTTGAACAGATGAAATTAAACATTTGGACATTCTGCGTCCTTCCCTTTAATATGTCTTATATCATTGATGCAATACAGAAAAGAAAATTTACATGTTTAAAAGAATAAAAATTAAGCCAGTAGACTCATAAAGTTTTTTTTTATTATTACAGTACTAATTGGGGCCAGTCAATAAGCAGTTGCAACTATTAAGGTTGAAGTTGAAACGCCTCGTGTGTGCGTGTATGTTCCAATGTCACTTAATGAAAATATAGAGCTATCTCTTTAAAAAAACTAAGACCGTAACAATCGGAAGTAATGAAACGGAATTCAAACAAATCAGAGGTCAAACGATAATTTATATTCACCACGGACATTGACAAGTGCCGAACTTGCCTAATATAGCGTGTGTTAGTGACAATGATACACAACCACTTGAGGTCAGGCTTACTATTGTTTATCAGTTTTAAACACCTGCATTGCCAAGACATGATTACTTAAAGACGTTTATATTTAACTTCATCTATAATGTACAATGTGTAGAAATGGTTAAATCCTTCGCTGGAAGCAAAAAAATCTGTCATCATTCTACTAGCTTTTGGAGGGTTTTGCAAAATGTTTAATTATTTATTCACTTTATCCGATTGACCTATCTACGAAAATGTTTCACGAAAATACACCTTGTTTTAATATTTGAAAATCCTTTTACTCCTAAACGAAAGAAAAGCTAAGACTAACACATTCAAATTCCTTACAAAACGTAAAAAGGAATGAACATAATTTATTTTCTGCAGAAGAAAGTGCCCTTAAATTATTTTAGGAACAAGCCCCGTACACAACTCATATATTATATAGTGTATGAGTAGACATCTTATAGGTTGATAGAATAATACAAAATCTCAATAAAAAACAGCATAAAAAACCAAGAACTGAATTAACTGAAAATTGTAGTGCTTGTTTATGTCCTGGTTCCTGGTATTGAATTAATAAAATAAATAGTTCTTTATGTTCAGCGCTTGAAATCTATGATTTGAAATTATTTTTATTTTTATTTAAGATAATTATTCGTTCTTCTTCCTGAAAGTAGAAGTAACATTACGATATTTATTATTTGCTAAAAAATACTTCGATAAAATTGTATTGTAAAAATTAATCAACCTGCCATTAACATTAGTCTCAAGGACATTCTCAGTTATGTATTGTTACATTCGCAGGCGATTATTGTAATTGCTTATTGTATAATAAAAATAAACTATAAAATAGATGTTGATATATCAATTGACATTTTACAATTTTAATGTGAGGTTTATTTTTACTTGGGTTTGTAATTGAGTACATATTAAATAGATTTTCATTCTGCGTTAAATAGTTGTTTTCCAGAGAATCCGGTCATTCATACAGCTCACTTTTTTTTATATAACAAATATGGCAAACAAGCATAGGGCCCGCCCAATGGTAAACGGCTACCGTAGCATATGGACGCATACAATACCATAGGTATCACTAGCGCGTTGCCGACCTTGAACCCTCTACCTCAAAGAGCTCTAGAAACCTTACTCACCGCAGGAACACTAGGTTATTTGGCTGCGATCTTCTGTAAATGTCCGAAGAATTTTCTCTGTGCCCTACCTCTTTTAATCACTCTCTATTCACTGCTGAGTATAGTCTTCTTCATCCTATTGCTAAAATAACGACTTCCAGTTGAACAACGATTTTTTTATGCTAACTTTAGCCGCTGATGAAAACAGACAGACGAACTTATCGAGAAATTTTGGATACATATGAAGTCTTGGAACTGGTGCGAAGGGCTTCTAAATATTTCAAGGAAACTTCTAGAGATTTGGAGACTATCAGCACCAGGTGCTCGGTAGACTACCTTTGATCAGCTACTGGCTCTTATCATCCCTCACAATCAGAGAATATTATTCATTAAATCTGTTCATCTATAAGATTCATAATAGGCTACAATATAGCGTGCTATATCTCAGAAAAACCGCAATGTTTAACGATTATGTCAGCGACCACGACCGCAAATGGTTTCTCATTAGGTTTACTGTTGAAATAAATAATTTATATTTATTTATGACAGACTGATACAACTACACGTTCGACGACGGCTATCTGTTTAAAAATATTCTTTATCTAAATTGTCATTACGTAATTATATACAACTCATTATTTTAATATCTTCTTATCCTACGTAAGTAGGACCAGCAAAACAGGTTTTCCTCTTCCTTTCTCCTCTATTAACTGTCATCTCAGTATTTTAAACAAATGACATTCCTGTCACAATCCATCCATATTTTATTGAGTCGACATCTACACCTATATCCATTCACCTTTATACTTAATACTCTTCTAGTTATATGTCCATACCACGTTAAACTATGACTCCTTAAGTTCTCTGTTATAGGTGCTATTTTCATACTTCCTCTGATGTAGTAATCTGATTCGTTATAATTACACTACCACAGATCCCACTTAAAATTAACATCTATACCAATTGTAATCTTTTTAGGGTTCCGAAGTCAAAAGGAACTCTTATAGTTTCACTATGTCAGTCTGTCTGTCCGCAGCTTAGCTCAGAGATTATAAGTACTAGAAAGCTGTAATGGGTATGGGTATACATATTAATAACACCAACACGTAAAATGGGAATGTTTTTTTTTGTCGTTTATGTCGTGTCGATAGATAGGTAGGTCCTTCAAAGATATTGTGGGTGTGTGAAAACTATTTTTCGAATCAGGGATCTGTTTGTAAAATATTAAGCTTTATAATGCTAATATTGGTTAGAGTCGTGTCCCCACGCCAGCTAAAAATGGTTGTATTTGGATATGTGAAAATTTCACGGTACTAGTAAATATAATGAATTTAAAAGGAAAACTATCACAGGAAAGTAAGCTTTACAAGTTAACGAGTTAGTCAATGAATTTATAAAATGTATTTGGATAAGTAATTTCATACAAATTCCATTCAAAATTACTTAATGACCCCTCTTTAAAGGAAGATTCATGTTATACCGGGCCTGATCCGTGCCTTGGCCGGGTATGGGGGCAGGGATCCAGCCTGTCCCCGGCCCGGTGAAGCATGAATTATTTCATACAAAAGTATACTATAAATGTTTGGTCGCGTCCCGGCCGCCGCACGCCACCTGGCCCGACTCCGGCCCGGTGTAACATGAATGATCTTTAAGTTTGCAGATTGTGACGGGCAACTACGGAACTCTACACTGCGCGGGGCCCGACAGGCAGACCCTTACATCACTACAGGTCTTATATTGTCTTATATTGAAAGTGAAATTGAAACTAACTACTTTCGGTCTTCAGTACACTTTGAAGTCAAGATAAATACTAAAGACGCCCTACGAGGAAGTTCAATGTGATAATTATGGAAATATATGGATATGAAAACACGATGCGGCGGTATTTACTACTTATTGCCATTTAGTAGGCGTTTTCTTCTTACATAATGTGTTAATTTAAAAACACCGATTGTTGTGTATGTTTGTTTTGTTAACTCTTTCATTCATAAATCGTAACAGTCATATATTTATTTCAAATTAAAGTTCTCAATAAGATAATTACTTTATTTAAATCAAAATAATATTTGTCTATTTTTTTACTTAGTACTCTGCCTCTATTCAGACAGTTTTTTTTTATATATTAGCACTTTAAACAGCTGATGGCAGATGGTGATTATACTACAAACAAAAAACAATGACGATCAACGCGAGATCGACAATACATCGCAAGTCGGCGCTGTCGAAATTCGTAAATTTCTCCTTATGTTACGCTTCAATGACCAGATTTCATAAGAAGTAGGAAACACACTGGCAGGAAGATGGTTAAACAGGTTAAGGTACGGCATAAATATCGCTATAACTTTTGGTTCGCCAAGATGGAGGTTACAGTAAAACTCAGGATCCTAATCCCAGCGCGTGTTGTTCTGTTATGGAAGGAAGTGGAGGAAATTAGATTGAACTGCTCTTTAGAACATTCGCGATGATACAGATGGTGGTAGAATATGCTCAGCGAGACAATATCCTTGAGCAGCTGAAACGGCTCAATGTATTTAGAGTATAGTCTGCATCATTCACAGTGCTGATAACTCGTCTCTGCAACTTGACCAGGGCAACAAAGAGCTACTTTGCGGATCATTCCTAGAGACAGAGATGCGAATAGTATTCCAAACACGGCAGAACTTGTATCTTAAACAAATATTCCAAACTTAATGCTTACATATGAAATTTGCCTTTTATTGAACTGGGCACTTTGGTCTCAAATATCTGGCGTTTGGTTAAGAATTCCAAATTCAAATTTAAGCTTGTGTTTCGAATTTAGTCATTCATGTGTTTTCGCACCATTTGATTTTTATTTGACGTAATTCTTTTTACAAAATAGAAAACTTAAAATATCGCATTTTTTCGAATATGAGTTCCACCGTGGTATCAGCGCTGTAGAAATAGTTTGAAGGATTAATGATGTGTATGAGGAAGCTACTGTAAAAGAAAGCACGGTAGGTACCATTCCCACACACGTTTCTACGGGTCCACTTCCCATACTTACCAGATTGCTTCAAGTTCATAGTTACTGCTCCGCTTCTTAGGTTCGTACCGAGAAGTTGTATAACTTATATCATTATTCATGAATCAGGCTATCAATATTTTTTCGAATCCCACTGGTATTTCCAGAGATTATCACGTTTAAACAAACAATCAAACAGAAAACTTTTCAAATGTATTATATTAAGTATAGATATAGATGATTCTATTATTCACGATTTAAAATTAACTACAGATTGGTTTAAATTAGGTCTTTAAAGCCTGAGACACTATATTCTAAACGATTAGACAGTCTTAAAATAAACAGTCATTGAAATACGTACCTACCAATAATAGCGTTTTTATGAATATATAACGAAAGAAAACAATGAGGTTGCTAACAAGAAAAAACAGTAGGTTTCTTGTCTGTGGCACTGTAACGGATCATTAACATTTACTGAAACTAAATAACTTAATTACGAAAGTTATTTTTTTATAATGGGATGAAGTAGGAAACGGACCTATAGTTATATATAACCAAACTCAAATGAATCGTAATATTGAGGTGCCAGCAGTGCAAGCCAGGGATGATAGACAGTTACCTAATAATCCTGGTAATGTAAGATGTCGCTAAAAGATAGTTTTTGAAGGAAAAAAGCTGGTACCCTCAAACAAATGGTAAATACCAGGAGCTTAGTTCCGTATCCGGCCCGGAGGACCTTTTTTTAGCTCCTCGTTAAACAAAACACTTGTGTCCTGATATATATTGAAACTTTGTTTTATTTTCTACCAGCATTATTTTTGTCTGGTACATGGTAGAAGACCCTGTCAATTGGTACGTGTACCAGGAAACTGGTACGTCTACCATCCCTGGTGCAAGCACAGCTTCTTTCCGGTAGAAATAGGTGAGTGGTGGCGTCTCCGCAGTTGAACCTAAACAGGTTCTACCACTTTTGAATACATCTCCTTAAAAGCTTCAATTAATATAAATAACTATCTAAAAGATAATATGATCTTTAAGCACATTACGAATATAAATGAGAAATATTTGTCCAAACATTTGAACAAATTACGTATTTGTGATGTGCATTATGAAATAATTATTTTGAACTGTATTTATTCTGTGCTAGCTGGCTCGGCAAACTTTCGTCGTTTTTAGTAGCCAATAAATCAACCTCAGCAACAACTTTTTTTTTCTTAAAGCTTTTCAATAACGAACAAAATAAGAATTACATGTCGTAGCGCCGGTATGGTGACGTCATTCGATATGAGTGTAATTAATTTACGACAGGTGGGATATGCTCATAATTAGATATTTATAACTACTCTACTGCTCGGGCTGAGTAGAGAGATATACAAGTGGCATAAGAAGCAAGGTGCACTCTTACTTTGATCGTCGGACTGTACGTAAAATAATGATATAACTATTGAAATAACATAAAAAGTTTCTGTGAATGTTTCATTTTTGTATTTTATGAAATAAATATAATTCCGCGTCAAATAACGATATGGAAGTGTTCAATATTTTTTACGCCAAGCAAGAAATCTATACTTATATAATAAAGCTGAAAAGTTTGACTGTTTGTTTTATTACGTACCTATCTCAAGAGATATTGTTGTTGTAGTCGTCGTTAATGACGGTATATCGAGGAGACTGCTCCTGCCTGGTGTTTTTCTTGTAAGCGCGTTACGACATACACATATCCATCGTTCGATTCGTTCTAGTCTTGAGTTCATAAAAAAATCAATAGGAAAAAGTAATTTCAATCTATTAAAAAAAAAAACTTAATAATTTTTAAAATTGTTCTCTCCTGAAAAATTCTGTTCGGACTATTACTAATATATGAAAAAAAAGGATTAGCCATATGTGCAAGCCAAGTGATGCGTTTACCAACGAACAACATTTAATTTTTATTTATACAGATTAATACATTGACAATTCTGTTTATACCACTCAGATGGCAACAATTAATATTTTTTTAAATAAGTTGGTTTTATAGTTCAATTGGACTGTGTTAATTATTGAAAAAAAGGCATTAACGTACATTAAACAGACGTAGAAGTGCGTCAAATTACGTAGTTGGGATTTACCCACTTATATTTACACAAAATCATAAACAGTACAAAAAGATATTGATATATCGGTACCCAATATGAATAACAATGTATTATTTTACCATGATTTTCAGAAGAACTGTTTAAAAAAAAATAGATATATTTTCTAGCATCACGACTCAAATATACTGACCTATTTATATTGGATGATACCTATTTTTAAAGCTCTTTCGACTTCATATTTACGAATAGTAATTAATTAACGGTGATATTACATAAATGCACACTTGCACACATGCACATTTTTTATTTACAATGATCATTTTAATCAAGTAAAAATCGATTTATTATTTTAAAGGCAAAATTGAAATATAGGTTTAATGTATCTGTTTAATTTTTAGTTGGATTTTATTGTAATTACAGTTATAATATAATAAATAGGAATATAAGTAATATAAATGTGTGTGTTAACAAAAACCTACGCACGAGCTTAAATGAATAATATAATTATCATAACTCAGCCATTTAAAAACTATAGCTTTGACATTCAGCTTTTCCTTTATTATTTTAATTTTGTCGATTTTAGAAAACCTATTTAGGTACTTGCAATATTTATATGTATATAGATTTTAAACAACTAGTTACTCAGTAAAAACAAGATGTCGGGAGTATTTTTTGCTATGACTATTTCAAATACCTAATTGAAATATAATTGATAGGTACCTAAATTTAAAATTAAGACTAGCTATTGCTCCTAGGAAATTTACTTTAAGATTATTAGGTACCTACTTTAAGATTATTTATTGACGTAATGTACATATAGTCTTGATATCTACTTGACATTGCTTGGTGAGTGAACGCAAACAGTACTAGTGGTTATCTAGGAGTATATTAATATGACGTATTTTAAAGAATAGATGGCAAGTAAAATTAAAAGTTTTGCTCCCTTAAATGTGATCAGATTTGTAAGTGAAGCATTTAAACTTAGTTATAGATAGTTATTACTGTTATAAACTCTAACCTCATAACGAGGATCAACACAAAAAGTCACTTTAAATATGTTCTACTGTATATATGGTGATCTCGTATCAGTTGGGCACGAATACCTTATGTCTAAGCCTATTTATTATTAAAAAAACGTTTGTTTATGTATATAAGTAAGAAGGTTATACTTGTTGTAAGAAGGGTATACTTGCTAGGCGTAGCAAAAGAAGAATAACTCAAAAGCCTTATCTCGTGCGCCATTAATATGGTGAAGTTAACTGTCAATGATTATAATGTAAATTTATTTTAATTTGATTAAAATATACACAGTTAAATTATTTATACACAATTTTAAAAAGTCAATAAATTAATTTAAATTATTATTCTTAACGCGCCAAAAGATGTATTTACTTCATTAAATTACTATGTGCAATATTTTTATTTGTTTGTGTATTATTAAATAATATGATTGAATACTTAGTTAAGGCAATCGTTAGTAAATAACATATTAAAAACTCGAGTACGTATTCGATATTTGCAGGTTCGAAAAACCAAAATGCCGAGGTATATAACATTATTGTTTAGAATTCGCATAATTAAATAATTTCAAATTAATTATTAACCACGTGAACGCTGCAGAAATATTCTTTTAGTACCTATCTAATATAGTTAAGTACAAAAAAGAAATTGTGTACTTATGTTTACCCGCCACGACCGCCCTCCTCTGCGGCAACTCAAGCCTAGGTCCGATCCATCGGTATGGAGCCCTCGAGCCAAGCAGCCGCTCGCGCGATACAGTGACTCTACATTCACTAGCTATCACAGACACATATGACACTGCATCATACACACATGCATGCCACACAGGTACATAGGTTCTGTAAGGAACTTTTTTTTTTGCCTAGTTAGACAAAAAATTTCAGATTACCCATCCCAGAGAGATCCCAGAGGGAAGAAACATGTATATATGTGTAGTTAGTTTAGATCGAATGATAAGGAAATAGCCAGATCGTGACTTATTTGCAATCGCTGCAACAGTCCGAGCCGTGGTTCGGCCACTTTGGCACCCTCGAATGTTGTTGCAAAGTTTTCGTGGCTGAGTGCCTTAAGCGCTCGCCCCCAAGCCCGGTAAAGCTGTAAAAGCCGCAAAGGCTCCAGGGCCCCTAAGAATAACAGTATAGTCAGATCGAAAAAAAAAAATGTACTTATGTACGCAAGTAAGAAGTTAATACATCATTAGCGTAAAAAACGAAAATCGCTTTAAACATTTTCACCCACGTTCCAACAACATAATGAAGGTAGCCATCAATAATAATAAATTCAATTCAATTTACTTTTATTTTTATTAATTTATTTATTTTTATTTATTTTATTAATTTTTTTTTATTAAATTCAATTTGTGAGGTTGATATGATGATGAATTTGATTAAAGTATTGTTTATATATACACCATAAAATTATTTATAAACATAAAATTGTCTATAATATGTTATTTATGATACTAGTGCGGTAAGTTGGTTTTTAACAAGGAGACAAAAATCGAGGGCTTACCATAGTCACGAGTTTGTAAAAACCAATACCGCACGCTTGTCATACAACGTATTTCAACACATTTGCGAGAAAACAGTACAATAGGTAATGAAGCAAACTTTTTCATTACATTATCTTTAATAGCAAATAAAAAATTATACATATAGTTCACTACTCTTGGAAATTTTACTTGCAATTTACGCCTCATTCAAGATATCAGGTGGAGTAGATACCATGTTAATATCGGATTCCTCGCTTGAACTCATATTATTATTATGTTTCTAAATATCAGTCGGAAAGTCGCAACAATCTTTGACGTTTCTAATATGAAAATGTGTATTATTGATCGAAGATGAAAATGGCGCGAATTTGCAAATGTCATCACGTTCGCGTCGTGAAAATTAGAACTACATCTTTCGTCTCATTTTCTCTTTTGTATTAAAGTGAGGCAAATGTACTGATAAAAAGTGCTTCCAAGGTTCGATCATTCAGCTTATTTATTCTCGTTATGTGAAACTACTTGGTGGAATTTTTATATATTTTTATTGCGCTATACGACGGAGGTGCGGTAAAATTATTTTAGCACGGCGCTATACACCGGAGCGTGTGGTAAAAATTTTACCGAACTCTCCGTTGTATGGTGCGTAATTTTTTACTTTCGAACAATGTATACAGGCTTTGTAAATGAATTTTTTGAGCAAATTTGTTAAATAATAAATTTACATTATTATAATTGATGGCTAACTCCTGTCACGTGATGCGTGTGCAGCTCACAATTTAACGTACTATGCAACAAAAGAAGTATAAATAAAAAATCACTGATATGCCATGGGCTGATATGGTGACGAAGAACGTGGTATTCCTCGGGAAGATTCCTCGATCCGAATTTATAGGTTGATATTATCACGCATTAATAAAAAAATGTAGTAAACGGGTAATAAATATAATCTATTTTATAATAAATTGTCGATCTGTTAATAATAAAAATGACATAACGTATTTTGGCAAAGCATAACCAAGCGGCAGAACGTGCAGTGGAAGGTCGCGGTAAGCCAGGCATAACAATCGGCAGCGACACGGTCGTCGGTCGTATCGTAACTCGCATATTCCTTATCATGGTTATCGTGAAAGAACATAAACAAACTGTTAAGAATACAGTATTTTTATCTTTAGAATGATCTCGTGTTTACATTTTAATAAAAAAATAATTTTGCCTTTCTTGTCTGTCAGCGAATTTATGTAATAAGACTGCTATTCTACCACGAAAAGTATTGGAATAATATTAATAAGCAACAGTGGCTTAGATTAAAGGTGGCTGCGGGGGTGGCCCATCTTGGATCATAAAAATTCGGGGGTGACATACGACCGTTAAAAAAATAAAAACTAACAAGATTTTCCAAAAAAAATAAATATATTTCGATCAGTCTGGTAGGTCAACAACAGATGTTTTATTTTTTTACTCTAACCGCCCCAAAAGCGCGATTTGCTACTGGCAAAAAAGTGAATTTTAGTTATAATTGTTCGGACACATTAAATGAATGAACTAATTCTTGAAATTATGCAAATACAGTAGTTGAACGCAGGATTTAATGACGTTATAAGGTTAGATCGCCAGATCTTTTATAAATATTGTTTATTAGTGTTTAGTCAAAATGGTTTCAATATTCTTCCTCAAAATATAGGATAATATCATCAAAATTCACTGAAACTCATTTATAAATTATCCAATTATATTAAATGATTAACAAGCAATTTAAATAATTATGTACCTATATCATTATACATTACTTAATTATACATAGAATGTCACTAAGATCGAGTATCTTGCTGACTTATCGATGACTGAGATATATTTCGAACCGGTGGCAGTGTTTTTAACAATCTTATGATAAATAAAGACGTAATAATTTTGGTATGCAAAAAAAAAAAGTTTTGTACATTAAGTACCTACCTATTAAGTATAATATTCTATAATAATCTCATTATTATGAAAATGTCATATTTATGAATACTTTTTACTGATAAAAATACAAAATTACCCATTTAAAAAAAACACAAATTTTTTGAATACCATTACTGTCATTGTCGAGTGATTAATTAGTCCTGTGATGATTTCAGTATTCTAATAAAACGATGGCTCCCTTGTTAGGACTTTACAGGGAGTTTTTGTGGCATCTCAAAGTTCATGGTCCATGTTATTTCCAATCCACTTCACTTGTGCACAATAACCAAGTTTTATAATACAAAATGCCACCTATATTAAAGACACGGCCACAAAACATATATTTATGAATAACAAAACACTACATGATAGCGTAAGATCCCGCCAATATAATCATAATATAATGTTTATTATGATAAATAAATTAAGGAAAAATATTGTTAAGTACTTCATTTTTTTCATTTACTTAAAGTGTCTTTCTTTTTTCCAGCTATGTCGGCCGATGGGTCGACGACGGACATTAATGCACTACTTAACGACACTGGTAAGCTATTAATTGTTATAATTTAGTGAAATTATTTATTATAAAATAATACTATATTATAAATACCGCTAGCATGGTATGTTTTCTCTTTATAGTATAAAAATGTTTTAATGCGCCATCTGTTTTATGTACTCTCTATGTGTTGTAACAAACTCATATAATTATTATATGTATTTCTATAATTTGTCGCTAGATGTCACTTTTTCTATATTTTTTCAAGTGACATCTAGTGACACATCATTTGAGTCTTCTATAGAGTCTGTTTCATAGATGGCTCTCAAATCACTGAAGACAAAGTATTTTGTACAACATTATGTTCATTATTATATGAAGAGGACGCTACTAGTTGGTTTTAAATATTTGAATTTATAATTAAGAACTAAATACAGTTAGAAGACAAAATATTCATACAATATTATTTGAAGTTTAAGTTTATTTTGCGAAATTAACAAATAAAACATATAATATATATATTACCTTATAATAAGATGCTACTGCACCCAATTAGTTTTATAATCGTAAAACCAAAATGTATTGATAGATATTTGAAATATATATTTTTTACCCAACATTTTTTATACCGGGAAAAACTTAACATTTAGGAACTTTGTTTTATAGAATTGTGAGTACTGCTAGTAGGTACCTATTAAATAAATATAATATTACCTTCAGAAACCTCATAAATTCCCGCTACGCAGTGTAGGTATTTTAAAAGATTTACCTCTGTCCATGGTGTCACATGGAACAATATTGTATTGTATAGTAAAATCCAATTAGCGGTTCACAGCTTCAATGATCTTATGCGCGTATTTCCCTTATTTCCTCCTATATTAGAAACAACATAATATAATAAATATATATTTTTACATTGTGTTTTAAATACAATTACGTAAATCCTGTAATTGTCATTACAATGACTATAAATTGTACCTATACATCGCAATATAAATATTAATTTTCCCAAACGCGATACCCATTTTTATTTGAGCTAGGTACGCATTATTTTTTATAAATAATTAGTTTAAAAAACTTTTCAATATAATGAATAACAATGTCTAAATACAATCTTAAATACATATGGATGATTTCTTTCATAACTTTTAGTGAACTAAGGTTATTTAACAATATATGTTATAAATGTATCTCTATTCTTCGATAGTAAAACTCACCCAAATAGTGGATAACCAGCGGTTCATTATCATTTCCATGCCACAGACATACTTAGGTAGGTAACTACGATTATAATTAATCCGAATACTGTATTCGTTTATCTTTGAATTTATTAAAATTCTAGGGAATTACCATGGGCTCGGTGCTAAAGGAAAACCCGGGAAACTGATTATTAGGTAGATACAGTATTGACGCATGTGTCTGAGAGCTACAGTTTTGTCCTAGGTGTAGTTATATTTATATGGCAGCCCAAGATAATATTAAACTACTGTAATAGCCATAACAGCAATTTTTGAAGTAATAATAGCTCAGTGGTTGTGTGTACGACGAAACCATAGCATGGTGATAGGGAATTTTCTAATTCCCGCCTGGTCAGCTACCACCCCTAGGTTGAAAATATGTCGCCAAGCACTAATAGGTGTGTTCCGGCAGCTGCACTTGAGAACCAGTCTTCCACTAGGTTTAGCGTGTTCCACATCGTTAATTAACATGAAGTGAGATTTTCCTACTTTTTTGTAGGAATTTTGTAGATCGACAATTATGTAGTACATTAATTTGATATACCTCTTATTTAAGCTATTTAAGCTCCCCAAAAGCGACTTTTCCCGAATTGATTCACCATTATCGTCACTGTTTGTTTTCTATGTTACTTTATGTAACAAAATGTATGCTATAAACTGTCCAGGTAATATAGCTATGAACTAAAAAAGAATCATGTAATTGGATAAATGATTTTCGCGTGAAAAGAACACAAACGGACAGACAGACAGAGAGACGTTGAGTTTTATAATATGTGTAGCAGAAGATATAGAAGATGTCAATATTTCAATAATAGCATTATTATTGTTACCTAAAATCTTGCTAAGTGACTTGATTGTCATTGTCAAGAAATTGGTTGTTGTGGGTGGCGGGTATTTTTTTCAAGGTAAATGATAAAAGGCCAAAGATCACTATCCATATGATAAATGCTAATGATTTTTTTAAAATGCCGGTCGCCGAATGTTTTTTTTCTCTATAATACCAGTTCACTAAGTGTATAAGTGAGTTAACTTCCAGTGTCAATGAAATGTTATCTTATGTTACTTAGTGACAGGGTTGCATATAAACTTTCAGGGTCATAATAGATCTAATAAATCCCAATCTACCTGTCAAATGCCAATCTAAATATATGTTTAATCACATGTGTATAATATTAGGATCATATATAATGTTGAAGACAAATCTAACTAATATTCATTTTAAATGTAAAAACACTAAGTACCCGAAGACCGTCAGATGTTTAATATCCCTTCACACGATCGTTAAATCCGATATAAATTTTTTTTATTAAATATTTTATTTAACTCGAGAGACATGAGATAAAAAGCATCTGATTCAATTATGAAAGTTATCGTCACTAATGTACAATAAAAATGTCCAGTTTATAACTGGGTTTTTGTTTATAACATTATATACCTGAGTATGTGTCGTGTATTCGAATATAGCTTTGACTAAAAATTACATTTTTTTTTTTAATGTAATTGTAACGTGTGTTAATTCATAATTATACCAACGTCACGTGAATAGAATATTTTCGAATTATTCTTATTATAAACTAGCTGTGTCCGCGGGTCTGCTCGTGCGGACGACTGAATAAAATCATAGTTTCTTATAACTTTAGAAACTTTTTATTGAATGAAAGTGTCGTATTTTTTTATTAGGACCAAAGAAGCAGTTATGGGACTTCCGATAGAAGTGAAAACTCTTAACTTAGAATTATTTTCATACGCCAATATAAATACGAATATAGTAAAAAAAACAATGTTATTTATTTTTCAACTTAAGAATATTAGTATATTTATTTAGTACTTACTCACTATTGTACTGCACGATGATTCTATTCTATATAATTAAACAATTAAGATAATAATCAAACTCAAATACTATTTAAACAATGTACAGTATATATTAAACTTTTTACTAAATCCATGCAATTTTACTTGTAAAAATATACACAGCACTAATGTTGCACAATACGTCACCTGTATAGCTCTATAGCTACTGCTATTACTCATGTCGGTGATGCGAACTCACGAGATTTCACCCATCCAGAAAGCGTCTAACGCGCACAGCATACGGTCAGGTATATACGATGTGTTATACGCTATATACATATACTAATAGATATAGTATTAACCTTAGCATGTCGGTGACGCGAATAAGATTTTCCCCCACCAAAAAGTGCTCAACGCGGCTAAAGAAGTTTTCACTTCAAAAAAGATCAAAATCTATCCAGCAGTTTTTGCGTGATGCGCGCACAACGGCAAACCTCAATATTTTTTTATTTATGACATAAAATGTATGTTCTTTTTTATTATTTATAATCCTATTCACTTGTGCATAAGAACTTAACAACGTAATTAAAACGCATACAATTGTTTTCATATTTAATTATTATTAAACTGGTTTTTTTATAAATGTCACAAGTAAACACTGTGTTAGGTATAGGTAAATTATTAAAGTTTATAAAGTTTATAATACTTAGTGATTCAATAATATATTGCGCGTATAATATTATGACATGACAGTATAATAGGTTTTTAAAGATAAATAAAACAAAATGTTTACTATTGGTTTTATTAGAAATGGAAATATCAATGTGAAATATGCTTCCCCATGCGCATGTGAGTGAATTTTTTTTTCAAAATCACAGACATACACCACTGTTATTCATTAGTTACATAGGTATAGATGTCACATACGACGTGGTTTGGAAGCCGATTAAATTGTTCGATAGGCTTACGTCCGTATATTTAGTTCGTTGAAAAGTATTATAATACAAATATATAAATACTAGCCGTGCCCTACGGTTTCACCCGTGTTAAATTTATTTAACTAACTCTCCACAACGCCACCAACGTACACGTGTACCCTATCGTTGTTCTTACTTCCCGTACTTGCCTACAGCTTGCCAGATTGCTTGACGTTCAGGGTTACTGCTGCGATCCCTAAGGCTGTAGCGTGAAGTTATATCGCCTAAGACTTTTGTTAATAAATAGGCTAAAACATACGAAAATATTTTTTCAAATCTGACTGGTAGTTCCAGAGATTAGCGCGTTCAAACAAACAAACAATCTCTTTTTTATATAATACCAGCTGTGCCCGCGCCTCCGCACGCGTTAACTACAGAATTAGAGTTTATGAAGATATTGAGTTTTTTTTATAAGGACCAAGTATCTAAGGAGTAAAGCAAAAAAGAGGTCAAAATTTATCTAGTAGTTTTTGCGTGATCCGCGCAGAACGGCAAACCTCAATAATTTTATTTATATAGATATACATATTAGTACAGATACTTCGAAGCAAAACAAAATTACAGTCATTTACTAGTTTGTATAATATACTGAGTACTTAATAAGAACTTAGTTCTCAGCTTTTTAAACGAACCACTTTTGTTATGTAATACTTCGTGTAGCCGTTCACCTTCCTCCGCCATTCCATTGTTACCAAGCGCCTGCGGTTTCATATGTGTAACAATATCATGGCGCCAGCCAGTCACTCTGCAAGGTAGGTAATATAGAAGGTAGGTGAAAAATCTCGTGTTTCATTTAAAGTGTTATGTGCGCGTAGGTTTGTTTTAAGTAGAATGCAAAATTTTTGTAAATACGATTATTATGTATACTAATTTATTTAATGATAGTAAAAAATAATCGTGCGACTGGTAGAACGGAGAATATACACGCGTACATATAAATTAAAATCGATTCTTAAGAGTAAATTCCAAAAAATCTCGTATTCCATATCCCTAGTAAGCAGGTTATAAAATATGTATACCTGATAATATAAATACGTCATTTTTGTTTACAATTCTTCTGACAAACTTTTTATGGACTTATATATTATATTATATTTATATATTATATTATTATACTTATATATCATGGTATTATACAGTGGACAAACACAAGTGTATTACTATTAAAATTCATTATGCATATCGTTTGACGCAATAACTAATACAAGGTTTCATTTGTCTTTTTATTTAACCAGCGCTTGATAAACGCTCGTGATTACAAGGCTTAACAGCTACAATTAGTTGCATAATATTGAAACAGTTATGATGGCTCTGTAGTAGAGTATTCAAACGCATCGTACAAGGACGTACTCGTAACATAGTATCCTAGAACCATAAAATTTTAGTATGACCGTAGAACATTTCTAGTATTCTCCAGATACCATTGTGACGAAGCTACGATTACTTGTCGCGTTAAAATTAACATCTAAATTTATCCCGATAAAGGCGCAGATTAAACACTTCCACACCAGTAACTGGGAATTAGCGTCCATTAAACTCCTTTGATGAGAGTTTTTGAGGGATTATCGAAAATAAAATACTCACTGATAACTTGTATCCGACACAAACCACCAAAAGTGTCTGCGTCTGCACGGTTTCTAAAGTATAAAAAAACACCACTCATTCACGTTTTTGTTCTGGCAGCTGCGGTTATGAACTACCCTCTTTTCTATGGTTTCATATTACCGTCAACGACTACAACCTCACTTAACATAATTATAAGCAAGTACTACTCAAGGAGAACATACCTGCTCCAAAAATGTTACTCGGTATGTACCAATGATTATTCCTGCATTTGCGTATATTAACTAATTGCAATGTAAAATTTCTAACAATATTGGTTGACGGTGAATAAAATTATAATGAGAAAACCTGAAATCTTTGCGAAACGTTGTCGTAATACCAAAAAAATGTTATAGAAGAAATGCAAAACTGGTAGATTTCTATTTTGTTTAAAATCGTTAACAATACGTCATGGGCTGGTGTGGCTGTTAAACCTGTACTATCCCTCGGAAAGAGATCTCTCTACCCAGTAATATGGGGCATTTACAGGATATATTTTAAAATTATTTTGGAATATAGTTAACTAGCTATGTTCAGCTAGCTAGCTATTTTACCTGTGTTAAATTTTTTCGACTAACAACCGCACTGACTGACGGCTACGCAACTGTGTAGCGTATTGTTGTGTGTGCATTGTTGTTCGCATTTCCCATACTTGCCTGCTGATTTCGAGATTGCTTGACGTTTATGGTTACT
Organism: Saturnia pavonia; assembly: GCA_947532125.1. Lineage (NCBI taxonomy): Eukaryota > Metazoa > Arthropoda > Insecta > Lepidoptera > Saturniidae > Saturnia > Saturnia pavonia. Next base: position 12,900,646 of record OX383903.1, read on the forward strand.
GCTCCACTCCTTAAACTTGTAGCGTGAAGTGGCATAGCCTATAACCTTCTTCAATAAACAAGCTATAACATGCAGAAATAAATTATCAAATCTCACTTCCAGTTTCAGAGATTAGCTAATTCAAACGAACAAACAATCTCTTGAACTTTAAAATATTAGTATAGATTTAAACTTGGAAGTAAATTATAAAATGTTTTAAAGATTTTTCCGCACATTGTTAGTAATTTTACGGTTAAAGGAATGTGTTTTGATTCATTCGAATCTCTGTTTCCACGAAGCATTACATCTAAAACAGAGACACTTACCATCATAAAAACACAGACGACCGGCGTGGTTTTCCATGTAGAGTTCAAGGAAAATTATAGCATTTGTCACTATATTACCTACTGTGTTAACCGTTGCTGTATATTTCATAGACGGTTTGTAAAAACGATATAATGTTATATTTGCAGTTCATGTCTAAATGGAAATATTTTACCAATTTACATATATCAAGGGATGACAAAAGAGGATACAATGCGAATATGTGCAAATAGAAGTTGTGGTCAAATTGCACAGACCTACACATAGATAAAATTAACAAAGCAGTGGATGGTAAGTTGGAACTGTAAAGAGCATTCGGAAACTGAAGTCGAATGTATGCAGGAAATTTAAAGGCAGCGAAAGAAGTTTGAGTTGATATTCAATGGTATTTTAATGATAATAGATTAATAAATAGATTTCGGTGATTCCGATGTATATGAGAGTCCAAACCATAGGTACCAACTAATGAAAGTTTTAATATGAAATCTATTATTTTATCGATTAATATTTTTAAATACAATACGTATAATAAATTAGCTGGCTTGTCCACATATTTCGCGCATTATTTTATAATTTCAATGATGTAACGGCTCTCATGTTAGTTATTCAGATTTTTAATAGATGGCGCTAGTTACATGTAGAAAACTATTCAGTTCAAACAATACCGGGAACATAAGTTTAAAAAAAATGTTTGAATAATTAATTATGATGGAGAATTAAAGGCGATATGTCGTTGCCACAAAACCTCTTTTGAGAAACAATATATAGAGATTCTATAAACCAAATTACGTTTGGTATCTATTACGTTTTACTATTGCATCAAAAGAATTTATAATATTAGCATCGGTTTTTCCTAACGACGTCTCCTCAGTAAGGAAAATATGTAAGTATGTGAATTCTTACGAATAAAAATAGATAAGTACGTATACCAAGAATAGAAATAGAGATAATTGTGATCTATCGTTAACTTCAAAATATCATCAAATTTCATAGATAGTTATTTTGTATCAAAACTTATGTGTTGCATTTAAAACCAGACTATTCCGAGTTATTCGGTTGGCGGGCTTCATGGTTTAATAATTGGCTTTTACTGTTAAACTTAGAAGTTGCGGTTCTGACTTCCCAGAACCGACTCTGGTGTAATAAATACAATTGCTTGCTCTATGTTTTTCCGTTTAATATATGAATGCTTCACTCCTTTAATCACGTAAGAATTGTAGTACCTCATAATAAGGATATAATTCCATCTTACACTTTCAATATGTCGTTAAGTTAAAGATACATAAGCATATAGTCTACGTCGTTCATTTTAATTTATAATTTAACAGGAATTGAAGAAAAAAACAATATTTATCTATTATTATTATGTTTCTGTCAATCATGAGCAATCAACGATTGCAGTTCGTGGTTGCCTCTCAGTATCCGGTCACAGTATACACACAAGTCACCGTAAACTATTATAAATCTGGGCTTGGATTCTTTTTATTCTAACATTTTTTACATATAAATGCTAGATCAAAAATCGATCCAAGTTAATTCCCATTCGAGCCACAGCACGATCGTGCACTAGTGTTGATTTTAAGAGTGCCAAATGGCACCAAATCAATTTGATCAAGATTCAGAATTTGAACGCGTCAAGAGTAAGGCGGCAGGCTATAATACAATGTATAACACTATCAGTCAATTGTCACGTCATTGCGGATAGAATCCATTTTCATAAGCCTCTCCATATATTCATTCGGTCATTAGCACACCCAGTTCCAGATAACTCTTATAATGAACTTTATGACGTCAAACGCTGTATCCAAGTCCGTCGAACTAGTTGATACGAAAAAAATTGAAGATTAGTAAACATCAAAATATTTGTTACAAACATGACTGACGAAATCAAACATGTATTATTCTCATCCGACGTAACTTGCCTATCTGTAAGTTATCGCCGTAAACAACGTGTATATTGCAACTATGAACAGACGACATGGAATTGTAATATTCTGCTAAGATAACATTGACCCCTATTCTATATCACCAAGGAAAAATACAAGAATTGTTTTATTTAGAAATGTCAACATTGATTCAATCAATTAAATGCCCTAACGTCACACAACCTATTATGTATAAGGGTTATAAATTTAAAAGGTCATTTTGTACCACAAATGCGATGATCGTAACATGGATCATAATGTGTTATAACTTTGATGAATGACGATAATGTTAGAAGGGAAATGCTATGAATGCTGTTATGATCATTACATTAGTGTTATAAAGTGACCTTTTTTAATTATAAATGTATTTATATGCCCTTATACCTGCTATGTTGGTTGACGTCAGGACTTTTCATTGAATGAAAATTTCACACATTAAACACAGTACGGGCAATGTTATGAAATTGAATGTAAAGTCCGAATTCTTTGTAGTTAATCTGTGAAACCCTATCTATTGGATTTATTGTTTCGAACAAACCATAAATTTATTTTAAGCTACACATTTTTCATTCATATCTATACTTATTATAAAAACATTGTCTATTTGTCTGTCTGTCCGTTTATCTTCTTTTCACGCGAAACCCACTTATCCGATTTTGAAATTTAATGCACTGGTAGAAAGCTACGTTCAGGCTAATGGATAAAGGTATGTTATTTGGTATTCTAATTAACGCGTACAATGTAGTGGACGGTGTACTACATAAAGGAAAATAACCAGAATTTAGCTGATTAATTAAAATATATCAGAGACAATAGTTATTTTTAAAGACTGCTTATTAAAGACGTCCTTCCCTTTCATTACCGCCAGCTCGCTTCTCTTGTTTATAATTACTTACAATTTTTCATAATTACCACCTGTAAAGCCTATAACTTCAATAACAAATTATTGTTGATGACGTATATAATCAAATCAAGAACTTTGTGCCATAATAATTTATTCGTGAAATTATCAATAGCAAATATGTAAAAAATAAAAACAATTTTTTAAGCAAATTTGTAACGTAAGTATATCATTCCTTGTTATTTTAATAACAGAACGACAGGTACATGAAACGAAACTACCAAATTTCCAGTACTATAAATGGCAAAACCACTCAAGGAATGGGCACCAATACTGCGTTCTCGAAAACCACTCTGCTAATAAATTTTCGTGCACCTTAAAATACCCTCGATACTTGGAGCTGGTTACTGACGTCAGCGATAGCAAACTATTGCTACCATCACCATTTCAATCACAGCAAAATGTTCTTTGAATATGTTCTAGAATGTGTATTTGTTCATTAATACAGGTATAGCTATATAGTACAGTATAATATATATAACTTTGCATGGCAATTATAGCGTGAGACACTTGGATATCGCACGAGAAATGTCAAGAGTTAAATCGTTGAGGCTGTAGGGCATCTATTAATAGTACGGTTATCAAGCCCCCTGTGGTCGATAATAATGGCGCTTATCGCTTACACTTGTTAAATACAGTTTAGTTTTATTGATTTTATTAGTCTCAGTTATTAACTGAAAACCTTTACCAATTATATATACGAGTATATCAACGCTTTTTTTTTCTTTTTATCCCAACTAAGCAGGGTCGGCACAACTTCCTTTTCCACTCTCAACTGCCATCTCAGTATTCGCATTTTTTATACGCATATGATTCCTCACAAAATCTATTGATACCTTTGTCGGTCTTCCTCTGCTCCTATATCCGTCCATCTTCATAATTAACCTTCTTCTAGTTATATTACTTTCATCCCTCCTCATGACATGCCTATACCACATCATCAGCCTTTACCAGTCCATTGCTGTACATAGGCTCCTTCCAAAATTCGCTCTGATCTGATCTCCGGCTTTCCGCATCTCCAAGTGCAGTTTTTCGCAAGTCGTCGTTTAATGAATCCTACACTACGTTTGCAAAGACGTATTCTCCACTTGAGAACCATTCTCCTCCATCGGTTCACGCTAACCTATTACGCTTCAACTTCTCTATCAATGGTATTTACATACTTTCAAGCAATGATGGCTCAAAGGTAGCGAGTACAGACATCTATCGATGTGACTTCGAATCCCTGCAATGAGCGTAGAGCTTTCGGTGAAAGAAAACATCGTTATAAAACCACAGCATGGTGGCAGGGTATTTTCTAATGCCCGCCTGGCTAACTACCACCGTCCACTTGAAAATCTGTCACCAAACATCTAGAGGTTCCGGTAGCTGCTCTTACGAGCCAATCCTCCATTAGGTTTAGCGTGTTTTAGGATTTATGTCGTCACTTAAATTCAGGTGAGATATTGACCAAACGCAAAAATATATAAAATCCATTCTAGTTACACCACACATCCATCTTAACATTCACATCTCTTCCACATTTAATCCTCTTTTTTCCGGCTCCTTCGTAACCCAGTACTCAGATCCACAAATTACGACGAGTCTTGTAAAGATATAATTTCGTGTTATTTGCATATAATACATTCAGGCCTCAGGAACACATGTGATTCCCGAGACCTTTGAGATATATCAAACGAATACAAATAAGTATTTAGAATTGGTATTTTAATTTAACGTGCTGTAAAAGTATCTTGAATTATTATATAATTGCTGTAATTTAGAATCTTGAAATTTTGCTAGAAAGTTGATCAAGTGACTTTGGCTTCTAGTAAGAATACATTTTCGGTCATGAACAGGTGTAAAACATTTGTATAATAAATCAAAACTTCTAGAATCAGTGACGTCAAACTCGAAACAGATCTACGTATTTCTGACTCAATAATATAGAAAATTAATAAATACGTGTTATACTACTTATTTTACTTAACACTTGAGGAGATAGATCAGAAATTTGATTTTTTTATACGATATGTGTAGTGGCTACCAAACCATTGGTACCAACAAATGTCATATTACATAGATGTAATATATAGAAATCGTTACTAAGCCGGTGAAACATAGGAAAGCAAGTTGATCGGTAAAACGATGCGTGTCGGAATCTATTGCATTCTGATTGATAATTCTAGTTTTTATGCTGATGCAACTGACGCTCTCCTATCAAAGATATGACAACGATATACATATTTTTCTAAACAAAGTACTCCCATAATCTGTTCCGTTGATAATTATCGCGTACGTCAATTGTGACCTTTTACAAAATATTTTGTCCATTCTACGGGCTTACGCACGAATTATCTTCGTATGTATGCAAATAAATTATAAACAAAAAGATAAGTAATAATGTTGTATTAATGTAATGCGATAAGTCGTAAATGTAAACTAAATTAAGTCGTATTAATAAGTAAATAATCTCGATTTAATTCCACGAGAGTATTATTAATATGAATGTGTATAATATAAATAACTTAATTGCATATGAATATAATTTTTATATTTATTATATTATAATTAATTATATGCAATTGTAATGTATTTTGTTATTAGTATTACACAAAACATAATAATATCATTCTGTAAGCGTCCCGTTGCTGGGCAAAGGCCTCTTTCAAGAGAAAGTATGGGCTTAATGAACACGCCAGCCCACGTCGTATTGGCGATTTCAAACAGCGAGAAAACAACAGTTTTACATTTTCCCACATACAGTTAAGTATGCTAGAAAAACATTTCTCAAGCGTTCAGGTTTCCTCACGATGTTTTCCTTCACCGCCAGCCGACAGCGCTGCCAATTTGAATTAGTAAACATACAACATGTACATTACATCATGTTTCTCGTTACAAGAAACATATTTGTATTTTTTATTTTTGATAACCGATATCCAAACTAGAATCATTTGATACTTTTATATAAAAATAATATATTCGTATACACTGCGGCCGCTTTAACAATACGCGAAATTATTACCTGTATAGATCTATAGTAGTATTGCAAACTTTCCCACGAGTATGACCCGTTTGACGTTAGTATGTTGGTAGTTCCATAACCCACATGTTCCGCGAAAGGTACATATGGGATGCTAATAATCCCGTTATTCTTGTAAGTGACAACGCTTATGAGTACGGTTAGCGCTTTTTGGATTTTAAATGAAGTTGCTATTTGAGCTTATACTATGTAGGTCTGTCATCTCGTTGCAATTTAAAAATATATAAATAACTCTATTTGATAACTCTATTTACGGAAAAAGCTTCGATTTTTTCTGTAAATTTTATGTCTAATTGTCTATATATAACTAATCTATATGTAACGGTCGCCCGCCAATTATTTTAAAGACAAAAATGTTTTTTGTGGGTGATCCTTAGGAGATAGGAGATAGGCTATCGCAGACATTTATTTGTAGTTTATTTAAGATCTACAATTATGTGGAACATTAAATTGATATATCTCTTATGGTTTACTCTGTGTAAGCCTAAATGGCTAAATTAATATTAATTTTAGAATTTACTATTATTCTGACTCCCACCATCACTTTGGGTTGACGATATCGTAAAAATCGAAGTTCAAACCTCGATTAGATTAGCTCAGGACCAGAATGAGTGGAGTACAAGAAGAGGTGCTAGGCTCAGCTGTGGCCCATTAAAATGAAGATTTATTTTTTTATTTATCTCAGAATATACTATAAGTTTAAGTAAGTAAGTCTAAGTAAGTTTTCGGTTTTTCAGGCTTTCCTCGAACCTGTGCACATATCTAGCGCAAATATTTATGTTGTTATAGATTAGCCCACGCGCACAAATTCGACATACTGTTTATTCTTGTTACACGATTCTGTGTACACACTGAATATATAAAAAAAGTATTTAAAATTCAACAAAATCAGAAAAATATTTTTTAAATTTAGACCCTTAGAAGGCATTTATAAACAAAAAATACTACCACCGGTTCGAAAAACATCCATACATTGCAGTTATGAATTCACTGTTCCTGGTGAATATAGAAAATGTGTCGAATTTCAAACTTTGTCAGAAAAAGAAGTAAATAAATAAAGGAATGTAGATTAATATGATTGAATAAATTTTAAAAATCGGTAAAGTAAATCTAGAGATTACGCTCTACATATATATAAAACATATAAATTAAATTACCTCTTTAAAATATTAGTATAGAAGTATGTACAGATTACACATTGACAGTGTCACGTCTACGCACAGAAATGTTATTATTTTTTGACAAGAGCATGCACCCGAACGTTTTTCAAACAATTTGGTTGAGACGTTGTCTCTATGTATAAGACCTCAATGTTTACTTATGACAAATACCCAAGCCTGGTAAAGCTGTAAAAGCCGTAAAGGCTCCAGGGCCCCTCAGGCTAACAGTGTAGTCAGTTCGAAAAAAAAAAATGTGACAAATATTATTTAAAAAAAAAACACATACGCTTCGTTAATTAATGCAAATAGGCCCGGAATTAACATTTGTGTCATCAGGAAATTGTTTATGGTTTAATTGTTGCTATTAATATAGATAGCCTAGATGACCTCAAAGCCAGTTTATATGCGGATGGTGTAAATAATGCGATGTATTATGAATGAATATAATGTGAATCGTGCTACGATTACATTTTTTTTTGTTTTGGCCGCAATCAAAACTGTCGGCAACGCGCATTTGATGCTCTGGTGTTGCAAACGTTCATAAGCTGCGGTACCGCTAACTGGTAGGCGGACAGCATGTTTTATTTGCCACCATAGTGGTATAAAAAACAAACTCACCTGATGTTGGATAATTTAAAGTTATATTAAAAAATACGATTTATACAATACAATTTTTTTGTTGTAAAGTCATCGTGGCGTACTGGAATGCAAACACAGTATATCTTACATGGTAAAATATCCGTTGTAGTTACACGCTTCGGTAATTATCGTGTTGGAACTTTCGGAATCTGCCACTATATAACCAAGCAGTCTAGTTATAGTTTTAATAGTTTTTGAAAACGATCCAGAATGATGTAGAGTGAAATATTAAATCTTATATATATAATGCCAGAACCTCGAAATCGTGTAGTTTTAGCCGTGGTGTTACACTAAAATATAAGATTAAATTATTTTTTTAACAGTTTCAACAGCTTTCTTTTTATTTAAGAGGCAAGTAGTTATTAGCAATTATAAAAAGATGTAGCAAAAAGTTCAATTAATTTTATGCCAAATATTTAAAATTATTTAAATAATATGCATAACTATATTTTAATTATTCTGTGATTACTACGCTTCGTATATTTAAAATTTTTAAAGTATTTTAATTACAAAAACAAGATTAATAGGTCGTTAAATTATATATTATATAAGGTAAAACCACCAGTAATTGACACTGCAACAATAGTTGACACTCTGACGAAGAAAATTAAATATTTGATACTAAACTAATTGATTTGTGGCAACTAAAAATGCATGTTTATTAATTATTATTTATTCACCTGTGCACAATAACCAAACTACGGCCTACATAATGTATAATGCCGCCAAAATTACATAATATATGACCCAAATAACATAAAGTTTATGAATTTAAAATAAAAACCACCAGATGACAGATAAAGATCCCCCTAAAAACTCCATAAAACTTCACAATATTTATTGCTACATTACTACCAATTAAAACTGTATACCACATACTGCACTTTTTGAATACGAGCACATAAACTTTTGCTATGACCCAAACTATGATGATCCAATTGAAAACAATTAAAGAAACACATGTGATTATAATGTATAAGATTTTATATTAGACAAGGTACGTAACTAACAAACATTGTGTTTCAAATTATAACAAAGCATATTTACTGTAAATAGTAGTTGTATATTCATTCATATAATTGCAAGTAACCATATGGACAAGGTTACTCCCATCGTTCACGTTGCTATCGTATTAGAATGAACTAATACTACACTAACTACACTAAAATTATATAATTCTAGATTGCACTAATATTAGTTATAATTTTTCATGTCAGTATTAATAGTTTGAAATTTGATTAATGAAGAAGATATTTTGTGGAAATCTAACCCAAATAGTTCATGTGATTTTACTTAACTACTTCCACCTGGAATAGATTGACAGGATTTACTTCTACCTGCAACAGAAAGATTAACTTTTGTGATTTTTCAACAGTAAAATGTTCCATGAGGAAGTATGAAAGCAAATCCAAACTGCTTACTGTATTGAAATACATTTATTTAGAACATTTATTAATTCGATTTATTAAAGATACCATAAATTAATCGATTTTACTTTTCGAATTTAACCTATGAAATTGTCATCAAAGGAATTCGATCATAAAATAAAATCGATTTAAATGGTGAAATCGTTATTTATTATTATTATGCCTTTCATTATGTGTATGCACGCATTTCCATTTAACATTATTTTTCACATTTTTATTTTTTTTATATTTCAGAATCAGATCTCACGAGCCTATCGCATGTTGGTAAGTGTAATTATAACTTTATTGATAATCGTCTCATTAATTTAAGTTTTAATTTGTTCGACCTACTTATTTTAATATATAATAATAGTGTTTGATATTCGGCATAATAATGGAATTCGTATTTATTAGTTCTGCAAATGTTCACTACCTAATAGTGTTCTGGTCGTTCACGAATAATTTATATTAAGGCAATTAATGTTTGTATTTCCTGGAACGTGTCGATTTAGGCATAAATGTAAAGATTTTATATTGCCCATAAAATGGCTATATCCTTGTAATTCACAAACTATTAAAGTATGTGATAATGTTCTATTTAGAAATCTATAAGAAAATAAATGATACTATCTTTAGTTGGTCGACCTTGTTTTTTATATTTATTTGAAAACAATTGTGCTCATTCTTATTTTATTCGTACTTGGAAGTTATCTATAAAGTTATGCGGATACCTGGTACGAAATATTAGTACATAGCATGAAATTAAAGTATGTTTCTATAATAGGTAAAAATCTTCACTAATAATTCCATTCGTTTAAAAAACTTGTTCACTAATATAGGAAACGGTTTGTTTTGAATTTTAAAACTTAAGACATCGCGTAATATAGTGTTGTATATTAAAATATTCATACTATAAATTAAAAAAAGTAAAAACCCATTGTATCCCAAACAACCATATACCTTTGGACACAAATGTATAACTTGTTTATATATCATAGTCATTTTAATGAATTCATAACTAATTACATATATCAGAAATTGTAAACATAAGTTAACAATTAGGTGTCATTCTTTAGTATAATAATTAAATTTGAATATACAAACAACTATTGCGCTATGACGTAGCTATTTATAGTTTTGCCAATATAATTAATTAAACTTTCCATTCGTTGTAAACACTCACTACTGTATTCAAATTATAACGTTTAGTGCTTAATTACCAAATCTCACACGAATCAAACGATCGACGAGACATGAAAACATAAATGAGCACGAATAATTCTACAACTCACATGATTTATTATATTTTTTTATTTGATTTAGATTATTTAGATTAAGGGATATTACTTGTTTGCAAATATGCAAACGATAATTCGAAAGTTTTGAAATACATTGCTTTAAGATATAGATACAAGAAATTAAATACCTGAACCATAAAGCAATTGAAATGATTTCAAAGGCAGTGACATCAGAAGCGATTTAAACAAAATTAGATCTGTGACATACTGCTTTGTTATCTAAAATTGTCGTTGAAATTTCGCATTGAAATGATGAATTTATGAGTTTAGGTGTTCGAGGTTAATGGTATTATTACCAACTAAAATTTACGACTAATAGAACATGCAGTGATATAAATCCTCGATTCTCGATCTTGAATATATATAGAACTGTTTACAAACCAGTTTTTATAACAAGTGATTTTTATAGAGTAACTATGATAGCTAGAGATTCTTGCTAGATTTGACTTGCTTATTTAAATTGTAAAAAAATAGTCTATTTGTGGTAGATGTACCATTCATAGTAGATTAACAAGTGAACCTTAAAATAAAATAAAAATACTCCGTGAAGAAGCTTCTTAAGATCAGAGTCGTAATATGGGGTTAGACCCCACAATAATTCTAATCTGCAAAGTACTTTCCATTGATATTATATATAAATGGCTTTCATTAAACATAATTTGGCATTTCAAACCCATTCTAGTCATTATTTTTATATTCGGTCAGTACTTCTCAGATTGCTTTTAAATTTTGCCTGTAAGAAGAAACCACCACTGAAAAACCAAAAGCGGGTTCAAATGGTGAATGAGATACATTCCGCAACAGTCATGGTGTTGGTATAACCTAAGCAGTTATAATTAAAACCGCATACATACATTAATAAGAAACAAAAACTTTTTGATAGCTTGAGCAAAACAATAAATGGACCACTAGGTTTGGAAACATCGCAATATGATTACAAAATAACAAAAGCATGTTACAGTTTGCATCAACAACCGACAACGTTAAAATTACCTTGGCACAACACTCAGAGATGAGAGACGAAAAATTCTGTAAAGCATTTCCGCACTTCAACGTCAATCATTTTTTAGAATGTTTTGACACGATTTTATAGCAGATACATAATTATATTATCGTACATAATTATATACCGTGTGTTCATATTTATAATTATATAACGTAAAAGGATAAGGATGTGGTGCTTGAATTAATTTTGAATCGCTTGCATGGATGCATCTGTGATTCTTACGATGAACCAATAATTAGTACTATAGTAATTCTCAATATTGCATTTATTAAATATAAGTATTTGACAGGGACCGGCAATATTTGTAAAACATTCATACGCGAGTACTTTTAATGAAATGAACTTTGATGATGACAAAAAGACATGTCTTTGCCTTATTGTGAAGCTGTGGAACTGTCTCCTGGCCAGTGTGTCCCATCATCCATCAAACATAACGTGAGGAGACATTTGAGCAGGCTCGCATCATATCGACGACTGGCGATAGATTTTGGATCCCACGATAGTCGCCGATGTTATTGGATTGCACTGTGCTCACCATTAGGTATTATATAGGGCCGTCACATTGCCCTGCTACGATAAATAAAATGTCGAATCATTGGAGCAAACTTTCGACCGCATGGCTATAGCAACCGTAACTCAATTATAGTCCTATTTATACCTACAAATTGTTTGTATCTAAAACTTTATTTACTAGAAGATATAGAAAAATCTATGCCAAGGCACCTACCTACCTATGTTTCGTTATGTCAAGAGTAAAGTTAATGTTGGCCTTATTCGAGCATGCGTTTCAATTAAGGCTCATAACAGTAATTGCTAGCGTTTCGTCGTATGACGTGAATTGTTTTCACGGTTGTGACTTTGTCCAGACAGTTAATGGACTTTCAAAGGAGATTGCCGCGTATTAAATCTCGAAGCTATACATGCTTTCAAGCTTACTATAACTACACTTTATCTGATGTACATACATAATTACTGCCCAAAACCATACATATTATATACTAGCAGTGCCCCACGGTTTCCCCCGTGTTAAATTTATTAGACCATCTCTCCACCGTGCTGCCGCAAATTCATCCGTGTAGCTTATCATTGTTCCCACTTCCCGTACTTGCCTACATCTTGCCAGATTGCTTACGTTCATAGTTACTGCTCCGCTCCTTAGGATTGTAGCGTGAAGTTATATAGCTTATAACCTTCCTCAATAAATAAGCTATAAGATGTAATATATATTTTTTAAATCTGACTGGTATTTCCAGAAATTTCCCTGTTCAAACAAACAAAAACAATCTCCTGAGCTTTATAAGTAAAGTCTGATAGAATCCGTTATTATGCCTGTCATGGAGAAATCTATGATGTATTATGTCTGATCATGTAATGCTATGTACCATATCATATGGAGTAATTGTAGCGTACTTTACATCATGTGTGTTGTGGTTGCTAACCCCCAAGCCCGGTGAAGCTGTAAAAGCCGCAAAGGCTCCAGGATAACAGTAAGGGCTAAGGATAACAGTATAGTCAGTTCGAAAAAAAAGTGGTCGCTAACCAGTATGACCAAAATATTCCACTTCATATTGTATTTTTATTCATAAAATATATATAACAGAAATGTTTTATTAGATTATTTTCAATTATAATATAGAACTATGGACATAACTAATATCACTTGCATTTCTAAAAAGCAACAGTCATTGTTACAGCAAACAAAACCGATTTTATTGTCGTTTCTTACCTGATGTTATCTTTCTCTAGCTTCACAGCATTACTCTTTTAAACTTGTATTTTGTAAAGATTATAAAATATAACAAAATAGTTTCATAGATCTGTTGCTAAAGTTGCTCATATTTAATTTCTATAGTACTCTTCTTTTACGTTTGAAGTAGCCATCATCCTTTTTTTAAGATTTACGATCGTCACACGTTTGTTTTGATGGGATTAAATTTTATCGGTTAACCTTCCTTTATATTTTACACACAATCAACTTCTGATGGTTCAGTCACCTAATTGCCGAAGTACTTTAGGATTTCAAAGATAAAACAGACCGAATTACTTATTATTATACGTTCCAAGAAATCTGAGCGCAGTGCACTCCGCGACCTGCGTTACGTTTGCATATATGTACATATGTCCATTAAAATTCCCAGACGCTTTGGCGTTTTACCAATAATAATTGTCATCAACATTGCTGTAGTGTATTTGGTGGCTTATAACGTTTTAGTCTACCTTACTGAGCTCTGGCTGGCGATTTGTAACCAATCCGTAAACAATCAGTGCTATAAATGTACAAAAGGTAAATCGTGGTACCTATAGTTTCTACAGATATTGTTGTTGGCAACGTGCCATATCTGTGTACGGTTTAACAAAGGTAATTATTATAATGCATACTGTATCTTAAATCAAAATACAATAACAGTATCTTAAATCATTACGTAGTAACGCAATATCGATGAAATTGAATGTTTTGGGCAACTTCTCCAATGTTCTCACAGCGTTAAACTTCGAATTAAAAAATACATTTTTTAAGTATTTTTTGAGATCTATATGGTTATCGCTTTTTCCTACAAGAAACAGAGTAATTATAATATACATTATAATGTTCATAATAATAAACGAGGTGATAATACTTGGGATTAACACTCGGCTATCATAAATCTCACTTGCCATAAATACCTGTCTTAAAGACTTACGCAGTTCCACCCATACTTAACGGTTCAAGAAAAAATCATCATTAAAAACAGATTAAACATTCCAAAAATACTGTATTTACCAATGTTATTCTAAGAATATATAAGAAGGTATCGGTGTAAATTACTTTTTCCCTTATCTCATGTAGATTAAAGAGGTATTTTTAATGACCGAAGGAAAGTGTTTTTATAGATAATAATGAAGTTTTATGATGAAAAGGTTTTGAAATTGTAAGGAATCTTCTTATTAAGATTAACAAGTACAAGGAACAAGTTCTACAAAAATTCCCACTTGGGAAATCTGTCCTAATAATAAATATACGTATACATAACATGATCTCCTTGGTGCACTCGTTAATAGGAACGTGTGCAAAATGCATATGCATATTATGGCGTATAGGTTAAAATACTTCGCTTTGCCAGTGTCAATGCCTTCGCTGTCAGTTATCACCGAGTAGTATTTCATTAAAAACTTTCAAATAAGGAATTATAGTATTAATAGGAGTATTCACGGTAATATCTTAACACATAATTTATTATTTCGGGTTATTTCGAGCAAACCAATCACGGTGCAGCTTTGCTTCTAGCGGGCTAGTTACTAATATATTTCTCTTTTTTGTAAAATAAAACTACATAAAATATGTAAACTCTGTAAACTATGTACCAGTAGTTAGTTACTCCGTAAGCGCGACACATGATTGTATGTCTTAATACGGGGTCCGTTAGATATAATTTCATTAATTTAGATCGTTATACACACATTAAAAATATAATATCATCAATATTTTTGGGCGTGCATTACTCGTGCCATATTTTAATACAGTTTTAGTTACATAGCAGGTTAAGCTCACATTAGAATTAATAAAGGTTTATTACTAGTATGGCTATAATGATCAATATATTATAACCATATCGTTGCCGACTTTAGGAGAAGAGAGGAAG
Source organism: Saturnia pavonia (assembly GCA_947532125.1). Classification (NCBI taxonomy): domain Eukaryota; kingdom Metazoa; phylum Arthropoda; class Insecta; order Lepidoptera; family Saturniidae; genus Saturnia; species Saturnia pavonia. The sequence continues at coordinate 12,915,926 of OX383903.1, forward strand.
AAGGTATGAATGAATGGATTGCGTGAGGAATGATACATATAAAAGGTATTAATATTGAGATAAAAGTTGATAGAGGAGAGCGGAAAAAGGAAACATGTTGGTGCTACCCTACTTAGGTGGGATAAGGGTAAGAAGGAGATACATAAAATGTGAGACTTGTAATGATTGATTTATCAATCATTTTTTATCTCTTAATTATATATATTCATTTCACTTTATTTGATTTCTCATTTATTCATTTATTGTGTTTATGTTCCTTTCCGAAGGCATCTCATCTATAGGTAATTTATTATTTTAAATATTGTATTACAAACTTATTTTACGATTTATATATCGAATAAGTAGGTCGTATATATTGTATTTTGGCTGAAGAACTTTTTAAATTTAAAATATGAACAAGACGGCAAAATAATTGAAAAGATGACGGATGGATTCTGACTTACGGAGAGAGACACGGATCGCTAAAAGGAATTTTACAATCTGAAATGAGAATTGTATAAGTTTATTTATATTTACTATTATATTTATTGTCTGGACTGACACATATTTGTCTGGAGTCGATAAAACTTGTATTGTTATAATAACAGAGACCTTTTGAATTATAACTGATATTCGAAGGAGTTCGAACTTTTACTCAACAATTATTACAAAACGAATTAAAAACCTGGCGGATACATCCAATCATGCTGGCTTGAAGAAGCAGAAATAATAATGGAAATGAATGGAGTTTATTGAAACATAAGCGTCTCACGACGGAATTTCATTAACAGATCTTTGACGGATATATTAAAAACCTGGACATTTTTTTGTTGGTGAAAGTGTTACTATAATTAATAGATTTAATAAGGTACTCTATTTTTATATATCTGATAATGTAAATGCCTTCGGATTACACATATTAATCTATTTTCCATTTTCACTTCCATAACTTCTTTTAATATATTTATTTTCTGGTACATTATATTTATTTAATTGTCCACGTGACAGACTTGCCTCCGACAGAAATCAAGAGAGAATAATGCAAAGGTTTGTCCGATCCAAAGTCGATGCAAAACATGATAGCGTAAAGATCCAAGTAGTTGTAGCCATTTCTTATAACGATATTGGTGATGTCCTGACGTGTTTTCTATATTTGGCTACATAAGTCATCAGCGTAGTCACAGTAGGACAGAATGATTGCCCATTTAATCTCGTCTAAGCTAATTTACATTACTCATTGACGTCCTCATTGTCGATGACGTTCAAGTAAATAGGAAGATATCATTATTACAACTTGACTAATAAATTTCTTGTGAGAATTTAGACTAATATGATGTATCGATTATGTAACTAAACAAGTCATCGTTGGGGAAATCTTGTGTAGTCATTAAATATTTGCGTTCCGCTTTAAGCTTCCTAATTTCGAAACTAGGTCGAAGTCAAAAAATTGTAACCGTTTTAATGTTATAGAATATATACTCAAGACTTCTATACTATTGAAATATGAGGATTAAATAATTTGTTTTGTTTATAATCATATTTTTTTTAATAAACTGAACAAAGGAACTTCTCTCTTACGTGAATGCACCAGACACAAAGGCGCGTTCCTTTCAAATACAGACGTTGCAACTGCAAATACTTCTCAACCTGTATATTATGAACAATGCCATCGATCACGCACAGCACTTAATTATGTTTGGCACATTAAATTAGGTAATACACCTCTTTCTGATTAATCTATAATTAAAAGAGCTAGTGTAATAAAATTTTGGTATTAATTACTATTATAAACTTATTAAGAAAGTACAGTGAGTATCAATTGTTTTTTATAATTATTTATTACGATTGCTAATTAGTATTAGTAGCTATTTCATTTGGCCAGTATATAAAGTTAATACTAAAATAATTCTCCCGAAAAGTACAATCGGAGAACGTCTGTAAATCTCAACCTTGGTAAGAACCATTTGCTATTCTTAGTTGGGCATTTTACGATGAATGTCACGGCGTATTTGTAAGTAAACATCACGAGCTTGTTGTACGTCTTCATGTTTCTGCGGAAAACCGCTTTTTCTTGTGGCATCATCTTGTGTTAATAAAAAATGTAATGAGAATATTTCGACGAAACTCAAGGAAAAACTACGTTGTTTACAAACATCCGAATTCTTCGCACTCGTTAAATTTTGACTTAGCTAGACGGAGGCGTGCTTGTTATTAGCCAAATAAATATAACATTTTTTCTTTAACCATTCATTGCTATTAATATGCTTCTATATAATGTAATAATAATAAACATTTGTTTCCACACCATTTGTACCATAAAGAATCCATATAAAAACTGTAAAAATAATACTAACTTATAATAATTTTATGCTACTAACTGGTTCTGAACCTCACACTATCCACGTATTATGTTGTACGTACTTGTAGTCGGATCCAGTGACGTAGCATTGGACATTCCCACCCAAACACAACGTGCTCAGGGTGCTGTTGGAACTGGTACGCATTTTCCGGAGGATCGAGGCATACCGCTTTCGGATGATGGGTTGAAAACAGTCAATTCTCGCCTCAGTAAACATCCATGAAGCGCTACAAAAACGCAGCAGATCCACCAGCACTCCAAACGCGTTGTTTGTTATACTACACACGGTTGAACATTGTTGCGTTTGGGTCACTTCAGTGCGAGTGCCAAACAATCATATATTTATTGAAATAAAACGATATTTTCGTCAAGAAAATGATCAAATAATTTAAAAAAGTAATTTTATTACATACTTTATTTATACTTGTTTAGATACTCAAATGTAATTTATATTTTTATTTCTATTCAAAATAAACTTGTCTAATAACAAAACGCAGCGAACGCCTCGGAGGGCTTCGGTAGGACGGTCGACCGAACCATTCGTCGCAGGTAGTAGACTTAAAAAGTTATAGGAACGTCTGTAATGGCTCGTTACGACAATTAATGCTAAAACGAATGGTAGCTAATATACAATAAGGAATCGTTGGATATAGGAACCGGGCAATAGTTTATTGTACTAGTCGTACCGAATACAGAAGAAACTAAAATTTACATAAACATGTAGGTATAATGTTATACTTCCCCGATACATTGTTAGTTTCAATTTATTAGTTTCCTTAAACTATTTTAGACACTATTTTAGACCGTCTCGTTAATTTAATGGTTTGCAAAATGGATCCATTACTATTGTCGGTCACATTGCTGACCACATGAGTTATTAATTTAAAACAACATAGAAATGCTTGGTCTTAATAGACCTATTAGCTCGTGTAAACGTGACATGTGAGCGATAAATCATTTGTTTTCTCTGGGAATAGCAAAACAATGGTTTTATATTCAATCATAAGTTTTATATAAATGTTTGTGAGATTTAGTTTAAAAATTAGCTTCTTACTTGCAAAGGACAAAACACTATTAACCGATCAATTACTTCTTACTTTTTCTGTCTGTTAACTTATTAATGACTGTATTTTACTTATTTTATATTTATTTAAACCGCTCATTTGTAGACTAAGTTTTATGTAATAATAATAATCACCCTTTCCGATTTCAGCTACAGTAACGTATTCTGCTATTTCAAAATGAATTCAGCTTTTGTGTTTAGCTCTAATGTATCCTATTTTAACAGTGAGTGTAATTTCACAATGTGTGCACGATAGGATATAATTTACTTAATTAAAATGATGTTTACATGCGGTCTATTTTTCAGTTCGCCTCGTTTACCAAACGTTACGATTTACCAAACGTCTCCACTCAGTGCCGTTTTCTGTTAACATCTTCCAGGACTTGATGTTGCATATGTCATTTCTAAACATCCTTGTATCCATGGAAATGGTCACCGTTATGCAAGTCACCGTTATGCAATTCTCTTGTCAAGCATCTGGGACAAGTACAGAGTAATTTAAAGCAGTAAAACTTCCTTTGCTATAAACTTACTAAATATATAGAGGAAAGATAACATGTGAGCCTCTCTCTTTTCTTATATATCTAACCATGGTAATATAATTGTTAACTTGAAGATCGCCATATTTATTTATTTCTTTTAACCACCACAAGAACACTTTTTGGTAAATGAAATAGCTTTCAATTATATTACCTTTATTATTTGTACTACAAATAAATTCAAATTATTCACATGTCCTGTTAATGCATATTTTACAATATTTTTAATTTCAATAAAGAAAGAATTTTAATTAAAATATTAACACAAATTTAAAATGTCGAAACGATCAACAAACTGTTGTGTAATATGAATCTTACATAAACTTCCTTGTTGTCAAACAAATTTTCGATTCCGAGTATACAGTACAAGTCGATGTTTTGTTTACATCTATTTTTAATTTCTCCAATACGTAATATGTCTTATAACCTGAAAAAATAAAATAGCCATCATAAAGCGCTTTGTACGTGAGATCCAAAGCTGTTTTGAAATCAAACATGCTATACTTGGTTTGAAACTGTCCAGAATATGTCTAGCGAACAATTAAAAAACCGATTTGATTATTATTCTAAGCCAAAAAAAGATCTGAAGAGATCTGCGCAGTAGAATTTTACTAAAAAGTATTCGATTTAGATTTGGGAAAACGCTATTTTACAATTTATATGGCAATAATAAACTTTAGTTTTTATCTACGAAGAGATAGGTGTTTTCTAGAAGACCGTTACTGGCGATATTTATTAAAGTTCATAAGATAGAAACAGGTAAATAGTGGGTTTTCCAAATTAAACAAACAGCGTAGCAAATAAATATGTTTGTGACTGAAATAAAGAGGAACATTTTATCTATGTTTTTTCCTTTGAACTGAACCGATAGTTCGTATTTTACAAAAGATTTTTTTAAACTGAACCGAATTGCTTGGTTTTATTGCACACAGTTTTTCTCATTTTTTGTTTATCTCTGGGTCCTGAACTCTTTTCAATATCGAATAGTGTGCTGGTTATTTTTTCCACTGATTCTCCGTTGAGATAACACTTGAGGACATCCTTATGTTATAAATATATACCTTGATTCATTAATGTACTTGTACGTAGTTGTACTTATATAAACCGTATGATAAAAACGAGGTAAATGATAATCTATAATAAATATTATAAAACTCAACGTCACTCTGTCTGTCTGTCTCTCCGTTTATGTTCTTTTAACGCGAATCCAATTATGCGACACGTTACGTAACGATCCGTAACGTTTTTTTTTATTTCATAGCTATTTTATCTGGCCAGGTTATAGAATATATTTTGTTACGAAATAAGCAATGGCAATAATGGTAAATTACATCGGAAAAGAGACGCTTTTAAGGCGCTTAAATGGCTTACGCAGAGTAAACCATAAGACATATATCAAATTTATGTACTATATAATTGTAAATATAAAATAAAACCTACAAAAAAGTCAGCGATAGCATCACTAAGGATCACCCACGATAAGCATTTTTGTCTATAAAATAACCGGCAGACGAACGGCGTGGGTGACGGGTGGGAGCGGGGACAGCATGATTGGAACGCGCTCGACCGACGGCATTCTCTCCACGCGAACGGAGCTGCGGGCACAGGTGATGATTATAATTGTTGTCTCTATGAGCAGTAATTGCTACAAGACTACTACAAATCGTGTAATCTTTCAGATTAAGTTAGTACCTATGCCATATTCGTAATAAGTAAACTTATACTGCAATCTATACTAATAAAGCACAAGTTTTTTGTTTGTTTGAACGCGCTAATATTTGGAACTACATATTAGTAGTATAAAAAAAAACATTTTATGCCTATTTAAGTAATGTTTATAGGCTCTCATGCTACGGCCCTTAGGAGCGGAGGAATTATTATACAAAGTGTAGGTCAGAAAGTAGGTACGTTTAGCGAGAACGAAGTAATAGTGCTGGCGGGCCGTGTGGCGTGTCGGGTATTGGAGGTCAAGGGAGGGTCGGCCGCCTGACTATAACCGAGCATACCCAAAAAGGATCGAACAATGAATGCCTAAACTAAAAGTATTTTATACCTACGTTGAAGTAGAGTAAGCTTACTATCGGTAATTCCAAATAAAAAAAATACGAAATTGGATCAGCGGTCTCGTATATTTACTCAATAGCCGCGTTTTATCAACTGTAATGTTACTGAATTAACTCTATAAACCCTTAGTTCTGGACCGTATTTCGTGTGCCAAATTATTATTTAACCTTTAAGTATTGTTGTACATCAGATCGACGTGTCTACAAGATATAGTAAAACCCCTTATTAAGTTGTTTCCCAGAATCCCTCATAAATTTGGAGGCAGAAAGCATAAGAAATGTATAAAGAATTAAATGTATTTAGGGGATATACTGTTAATGCTTGAGACACCTTACCTTTGATCGTAAATAATCAATTTTGTAACTAAATAAATACGAACACCTTAGTGCCCTATGTTTTGCTGCCGATCTGTTTGTTTTTTTTTACAAGTTTTGTGAATAAACTGCTTCTCAAAACAAATTTAACATTCCAGTTGAAGTTTTATTTGCTACATCATGCTATTGCATCCGCCTTGTATATCGTTTTTATAAATCGTAGTTCAGCCATACCTCCCACGTATGTATTACTTTAATATAAATCCTTACATATGAAATTAGCGATTTATATGGAAAAAGTAAAGCGAAAAATAAATGACTAAATTATACATTTAATCAATCTAAGTATGCACTATTATTATCTATGCACATTCGCCATTATATAGGGAGTTAATTTATTCCATTTCTAAAAAAAAATATGGGAGCGAGAATCAATAAAATCTTTCAAGGTGGTTTGGACAGCCTTATAGGAATTGAATATATTTCCTTGCAAGAAATTGCCCAAATTCCGAAAAAAGGGGAGTATGGTGGGTGTTGGAGACAATCCAACCGCAGTTCCTCTAATTTAGCGACCATCTGTCGTGAAGTATTAGGTCTAGCGTTGTCCTCAAGCAGCAGTGGGCTAGAGAGATTGACCAGTCTCAGTTGTTTAATGGCTAGCTTTTTCATCATGGTTTACAATTCTTGACAATACAGATCTGCCGTTATCGTCTGGCTGAATCTTACGAAGCTGTAGTGTATGACAATAGCACTGATCCATCAAGGTACTGGTGAGTACCTTTTTCTGAGTTAACTTTCACTTGGGACAGGGTATGGCCGGTTTTTATGGGTTCAACCACTGTGATGAATGTTTCCGATTGGCGTAAAGGATTCCTTTTTTATCACAAGTAAAAATGCGATTCAAAATTCCCTCGTTATTGTGATGGTTGAGTAATGAAACGCAGGACTCAATGCGTGTTTGTTGGTGTGCTTCAATCAATTCAGGCGGTACCCATTTCTTGAGCTTTTCCACTTTTCCAATTTGTCTCAAGTGAATTAAAATTGTTTTATGACTAACACTGAAGGCTGCCGCTAACTCCGAGGTGGCTTGCGATGGATCCTCTTCCACGATACCTTTAATTCTTAATTATCGACTAGGGTCTCCGGCCGTCCACGGGGTTTGTTTCGTAGGTCAAAATTTCCAGAACGAACACGTTGGAACGAAAAACGTACCATGCTTTATTTTACAGTAGCACAGTTCTAGTACAGTGCAGATGGGGAACATCATTAATCCTTAGCTGTTTCTGCAACGCTGATGCCACGGTGGAATTCATATTCGTAAATAATGCGATATTTCAAGTTTTATATTCTGTGAAAAGAACGATGTCAAAGAAAAATCAAATGGTGCGAAAACAAATGAATTACTAAATTCGAAATACAAATACATAAGCATAAATTTAATATAATTAAGAATGCCTAACCAAACGCCAGATATTTGAGTTCAAGGTTAACAAAACGCCAATTTCATATGTATGGACCTAATATGTAATATAATTTCTTCCATGTTCTGTTGGCTCAGACAAACTTTGACAACAATTTAGAACGCGGGTTGAATTTGCTGTAGCTATTGCAACATGTCCGTTCCACACAATACAGTTTTGTTATTCATACAATACGCATAAATATTTTGCACATTTTTAATCTTATTGTACATTGACCCTAATAAAAAGTTAATAATATAGTGTTATGATGATATTTAATAAGTTGAGTCTCATGAATGAAATTAATGCTAATTTTACGTGAATTTTAATATTTTGGAGTTATTTTGGACGCCAAAGAAATATAACTTATGTTCGTACACACTTTTTTATTTAATTGTTCACAAGTACCATTTGTCATACAAAGACACGTATCATTTATGCAAAGCTTGTGTCTCACATATTTATGCGCATAGAAAATTAACTACACGTTGTTATGGCCTGCGGAATTTCTTATATTTTCAAAATAATTTATTTATGGTAATAATAAACCTTTATTTCAAACCACAAAAAATCCATACAATTAATAATAGTACAAAAAATATGATAAAAACTGAATGCTAACTAATAATATTACTATAACTCATAATATCCACGTATTATGTAGTACGAACTTGTAAATGTATGAAGTGCGATCCAGTGACGTAGCATTGAAAATCCGTACTCAGGATGCTGTTAGAGATGGTACGTATTTAGCGGAGGATCGAGACACACCGCTTTCGGATGATGAAATGAAAACAGTCAATTCTCGTCTCAGCAAACATCTATAAATCGCTACAAAAACGCGGCAGCACCTCAAGGACTCGAAACGCGTTGTTATACTGCACATGTTGGGTGTTGTATGACCTCTGCTTATACCTAACCCACAGACTGCACGTGTAAAAAGACTGGCAGTAAGCTCTGAAGAGCGTCATCTTTACTGTTTTGGTACACTGTGGAAATCTGTGCATAAGCATATTACATTGGACAGCAAACGCCCTGCGTTCTCTTTCACTGTCCAGATCATCACTTAGGTCATCAGTAACCCAGATCCACAATGAAATAATTATCTAGAACCCATTGTTTACGCGAACATATTTTATTGTCAGGTTTGTGGTAATTATTCTTTGTCACTAATTTTAATAAGTTAATAAATACCTATATAAGACTTAGTTATGATTGGTTTTATTAAGTATCTAATTAAATTAACTTAATGTATATTTATTTCTCGGCGTATATTAGTATCGCTATACAATTTTACTGTTACTGATTTTAAGTAATCTATTTTATTCTTGGTAGAATACATCGATCTATAATATATATATATATATGTACTAAATTTTGCAATCCCAACACTCATTCCATACAACTGAACTGTACTGCAGTCCATACACTTTACTTTAGTATGGCTTCGACATTTATGCAGTGTGGGCACGTACGGAGTGGCGCTGATAATACGATAATTCGAATTAAAGTGTAAACTTGGATGTAAATAATTACCAATTCAGTAGTCAAGTAAGTAAAATTATTTACAGTAATACTCTGTAAGAGATCTAGAGCTGCATGTTTTAACAGTTTGGTTAGACGACATTAATGTATTAGCGCTGCAGAGAAGTTTAGTTCTAGTGAAGGTTTTAAAATTCAAAATGTTAAAAATTAAACGCCAGTAAAACCGCGTAAAATATACATTAAATTTAATTCATCAATACATTAAAAGCGTATTACTGAAACAAAGAATTCAACAATATCAAAATCTCTCTGTCAAAGACTAAAAAAAGTCTGAAAATCAGAGGTCAAATTCGAAATATTTATATTAGTAACCCGGCATGGCAGCTTACATTCGTAAATTATTTCTGTATTTCAAAGGGCCTACATTTTACGTATCCATTGTTATTTATTTCAAAGGGTTAAGATCTAGATTTGTACGAGAAATTGTTTGTTTCGTTTGTAACATTGCATAGCGTAGCATTGTGTTGTGACACAACATCGCCCCAGTAACCCGAATTTCTATTATTTATTTATATGTTTCTTTTAAAATATTGTGTATTATCATGTTAGCATTTAAATAAATTATTGTTCGTGAACGTGGAACAAGTTGATCTCGATCATTTATATTGTGTGAAATGTATTATTTATATTTTTATTTTATGACGTCTTTTACACATCAAGTAATCTTTAGATTTTAATTCTATGTGGCTGTTACACCTTTTGTTAAAAGAGGTTATGTTAAAAATGGCTTACACGTTAATATATATTCCTGAAATGAACTCTTTATCTAAAAATAAATTAGAAACATTATTTCATATTAACAACACATGATATCATCCATCGTTAAGCTGGTTATTTCGAAAAATATAATACCATAAAATCTAATCTTGATAATACAATATCTGATCTTTTTTATGGATTTTATCGTGCGAATCACGAACTGCCATTAGGATTATCGTACTTCGATCATTATTATGTTTGAAGAAAATTACTCAAAAAATGTAACGTATAAAACGTTGCAAGTAATTTTATTACATACTTCCTACGCACTGGCAACATTTGGTTGCATCACCACCGACTACTTGAAATGCTTGTTTAATATATTTTTGCCTCTATCAAGCATAGGTAGTTTTTGTTTGATGTTGTTCTTGCGGTAAATCCAAGTGTTTATTTCCACTGTTTATTATATGCTGAGCGTTTTATATAGTTAATAAAAAAGCTATATAAAATACTGGGTTTTATATGTACTTATAATTACATTCCTTTTTTTATTATCACAAATTGATTTTAATAAATGATTCTCTGCCGCTTCGACTTCTTATAATATACTTATATATATAAAAATCTTGTGTGTATCTATTAGTGATTCTATAACTTCTGAACGACTTGAGCTCATATTTACATAATATATTTGTTTTATCGAGACGATAGTTTATATATATATATATATATATATTAAGACCCGATAGATGTCGCTATGATCGAGCCATTAACTACCAGAAAGTGTAGAACAATGTCTACCGGGCCAGTTACTATGTTTTAAAAAGGGACAAAAACAACTTTTTTTTATAAGAATTACAATGCATATAATTTCAATACCCTTATTATTTTATACGATTACTAGCTGTGCCCCACGGTTTCACCCGTGTTAAATTTATTTGATCATCTCTCCACCGTAGCCTATGTGCCTATGTTGTTGCATACAACTTTCCAGATTGCTTGATGTTCGTGATTGCTACACCGCTCCTTAAAGTCGCAGGGTGAAGTTATATAACCTTCCTCATTAAATATGCTATGAATTCACTGGTAGTTCCAGAGGTTAAAGCGTTCAATCAAACAAACAATCTCTTCAGCTTTATAATCTTAGTCGCTATTTAGTATGTAAAATGTACTACTATATTAATACATACGATGTGTATGTATTTTAATCGATGTATGACAGCTTGTGTGTCTTCAAGGTTGAAACCTCAGCGCACTAGGAAGAGATAGCAATGGACATAGCTTTATTAATAGTAGATATATATAACTAACAAGAGGCGTGACTATTGCGTGTATTGCGCAGATGAAGTGATTTTGCGCAATCCTTGTTTACGTCTTGACGTAGTTCTTTATACAAGAGCGACATATTATCTTATACTTGCAGTAAAATCCGATAAAATGCGGAAGTTTCGTTATTCAAAAGGTACAAAGAACAATGTTAACTTAGTTTATTGAAGTATGGCTTGCGTCAATCATCATTAACACAATCAATGTAAAATGAATTACCATAATGATAATATGAATAAATCACAATATGACATTTATTGGTCAACCTTTATTGTAAATCCTGGGTAGTAATTTTTTGTGGATTCTTTCCTATATTAAAATTAATTGTATTGTTGAGTTGTTCCTCTTTTCTACCTAAGTAGGGTCGGCAGGTCAATATGTTTTCTTTACGACTGGTACCATACTTGACGTCAACTTTCCTTGAAATCTCCTTTTTTATGTCTATCTGACGAAAGCTTCCACTACTGCCTTACAAGTATATCATATTCTCTTTCTTCTTCGTGTCGGCATAAGTTGGCGTAAATTTGCCAGTCGGGGAAGTTGGAATCGCGTATCTTCACTTGCACCAATATTATGCATACATGCATATTATATTGACACTTTATGAATTTACGTAAGTATCCTACATTTCGAATTTAATATTTAAAAACTCATCATATCTCGGTGACCACTAATTTATTTATATATTGGTAACTACTGATCTACTATATATTATATTGGCAAACTCATGAATAAGTTCTGTTTAGTCAAATTATTTTTTGCACACACAAAAGCTTGATAGGATTATGATTTGTAAATGAATGCTGAACGCATTTAGATGCAGCAAAATAATTCTATCAAGTAGATTTCCTTACTAAAAATGTATTAGCTATATACGATACTGTAATGCTTTTATAAAACCTTCTTATTTAACTAACATTGACCTTCTGGGTCTTCACAGTAATATATTGGCATTAAAAATTAGGTAATGCTATCAATTGTAGTTACTTTTCTTGGAATTGTTGAAATCATTGACTACTACTTGAAAACTATAAGACGTTTGATATATTGTTGTTGATCTAAAATTATAAGTGCCGCAAAACTTGGACTTTTGTGGTTATTACTCATCGAGATAGAGACGTAGCGTAGGTGCATCAGTTTTTGCATGTTTTCCTTTGAATTGTTCTTAATTAATCTATCTCAACAGTTGATCTGAAGGTTTGCATAATTAATTGTATTTAAGTTTTTAATTTTGCATATGTCATTTACGTATTATATTAACATTTCAATATTTAATCACTGCTTGGTACAGTACTAATGTTTAACATGATACTTTTATTGGCGTTTTATTTTTCTCCTATAACAAAATTTTTATCACAATATATTGACCAGCTTCAAATATCTTCATGTGAATGTATAATAATTGATGTGTACGTAATTAAACAACACCAGATATAAAGCCATGTCTGACCTACAAATCATAGCTTATAATAATAAAATAAGAGAAATAGGGTACCTACAGAAAAAGTTCATTGTAGATTTCTTTCTACTTGGGGCAGCCCGACTGGTGGCTGGACAGCCCTACAAAAGATCGCAGCCAAATCACCTGGTGTTGTATTCCTGCGGTGAGTAGGGTTTCCAAAACTCCTTTAGATAGAAGGGTTCAAGGTTCGCTATGCGCTAGTGATACCTATGATATTACAAGCGTCCATAGGCTACGGTAGCAGCTTACCATCAAGCGAGAAGTATGATTGTTTGCCATCTTTAACAAAAACTATTGCACTAAACAGTGATATACTCGTACTTATGGTCATATAAGTATACAAATAATACAGAAACAGAAAGTAAATACTAATATTTGACCTATATTATAGTCTAAGATAGTGCGGACGAGTAATGTGTATTAGGAGAGGTCTATCTTAAAATAAAATATTGTCCTTTAAATAAAATTCCAAATCAGGATTTATCAAAACCATTTACTACAAACAGTTCAGCTTTTACTACGTTGAATAGTGAAGGAAAGACTTAGAAGGAAAGAGCAGTAAATACACCAGTAAAGACTGTTATGACTAGCCAGATCGTGGCTTATTTGCAATCGCTGCAACAGTCCGAGCCGAGGTTCGGCCACTTTGGCACTCTCGGATGTTGTTGCAAAGATTTCGTGGCTGAGTGCCTTAAGCGCTCGCCCCCAAGCCCGGTAAAGCTGTAAAAGCCGCAAAGGCTCCAGGCTAAGGCTAACAGTATATTCAGTTCGAAAAAAAAAAGGTTATGATGATACTTTGGTTACTACTCGTATACTTATCAAACTAGATGGAATCACATTTATATACACCAATATCACTGTTGAGTAAACAAACAATATTGTCACAGTACTCAATAAATCTAAAGTACTTACCATCATTGACATTCGTTGCACCTCTGAATGTGAGTACATACGGGTAAACAAAGCGAAGGTGCTTTTTAATGTCGTCGCCCCCTTTGTTATGGTACGGTTAAGTAAATATTTGTCCTAGAAAAAATATTAATTACATAGGTCGATGTCCGTTTCATTCCACAGTTAATTGGTGAACCGTTCGATAGTAATAAAAAACGGATTCTCGAAAAGAGGAATCTTCGAAACTAGTATATATCTCGGATTATAACTGTTGATAGCGTTTTGGATTCTTACGTGAGTTATTAGAAGGAACAAATTTCTGTTTGCTGTAAATAATTTTAATCGGTTTGAATGATTTATTTTCTATGATAAACGTACTGGCTGATAAATTTAACATTGACCGAAGGTATCTAGCTAGTATTTTAAATATAATTAGTGTAACTTACTTATTTAAATTTAATTTATCATCGATTCCATAATTTCAAAATTTCGGCTGGAAGTGAAATTGTTTAGGGTATATAATCGTCCATTAAATGTCTCCAAAATTCCACTATCTAGCAGTAAATACAACTAATTCATTATGTATATAGATAATATTTATTGCACGTCTTAATCAATAATGCTTAAATCTATTTTATATCGATTCTTTTAACAAATTTATATGCATATGAATTTTATGAATTATTAATGAATTTATGAAATAGGTATGTCGAATGTACAGTTTAATCATGCCTCAGTATTTAAAATATTATAATTTCCTGCAACGTATCATACTATTATACCAATCGAAGTGAAAAGTTATTTACAATGGACAAATCGATCGCATTTAAAATACAATTGTACAAATTTTATATTTTCAATAGTGATGGGCCGAAGTTCAGTAAACATGCGGTTTAATCGTAGTTCGGCCGAAGCCGAAGTTCGGTTAATTTTTTGCTTAAATGAACCGAAGTTCTCACGAACTTGGGTATGTGGTTAATGAAAGACGTCACAATCAAAACGGTACGATACTTTGCAATGTAGAAGAAATTAAGTGATGAATTAATTGCACAAATCTCGGGATTACATAAAACAATATTTTACTCCAATGCCCAATCAAATGACGATGATATAGAGAAAAAATTTCACTAACCCAATGATCAGTAAAACTCAAATTTTTCATATAAGTAAGTCCACATCATCCATATGTCAATCGTCATAGATATAATTTTAACCTTGTCAAAACGAACTTCAAATTGTTCGATAATTTGAGTTATGACATACTTGACTCATAATTTTTTATACTAATTACTTTTTATACTAATTATTTTATACTCATAATTGGTATGGTGTTTTTACCAGACACATAAGTAGATTTATTTATTTATTTTATTTTAGAGATACATGGTGATCTTAAAGATAACAAATAACACATATATAAAACATCTGATAAAGAAGGCCATTTAAAAATTCACACAGACATATCCATTCGCCCAAAATGGTCTTTCAAAACTGAAAATTGATAGTTAACCAACGCTATAATTTCTGCTAAGGCTAGATCGATTTTCCACTTGAAGAAAAATAGTATATGCTACTAACAATAATAGTTGTTGTTGTTGTTAAAGTTGTTGGTTAACAAGAAACCGGTGTAGATACGATATTGCTGAACGCCAACAGTAGATAAGTATTACGACTTGTCCATCATGTGAATTGAATATTTTTGCTGCTTGAACTCTTTTTATATTTACTTCTGAGATGGTTCGATAATGCAGAAGTATATCCAGTGCTACCATTACCACCAAGAGAAATCATTAACTGGAGTGTGTTGGGTTCTGAGGAAGTAACAGGCAGAGGAGAACTTCTCGGGAGGCGCGTAAGAGAAATATAATTATATAAATAATGTAAAGTGCAGTGTAATTTATTTTTTTGATACGTTCTTAACGCAAAATTTCGCCTGCGCTATGATTTTCCACCGAACATTCGGCCGAAGTTCGGCTTCGGTATAAACCACATTCGGCCATTTCGGCCGGAAATTTTCAAGGTAAATAAATATGAGGGAATGGTTTCATAATTTTTATATACAAAAATATTGTATTATAGACATCTTTAATAATAATGCAAAATCATCATTTTAACTATTATACAGTTATGTATTTGACTTATGACGACTTTTATTTGTGAATGGGGCTGAGTGCTATAAGGTCCGAACTGTTGAAAGAGTAAAATTGCGTTTAAACTTTCATTACATAACCTGAATAGTTAATGAATTCTAATGTAAAAGAAATATAAGACAATGAAAATACATTTTCTTTTAATACCGCTTAAACATATAAACGAAACAATAATAATGAATATGTACATTTTCCAAATAACAGATGTCAAGTCTTTACAAAATGATTTAGTTTTTAATATTGTTCAACCATTCACGTCATGGAAATACGAGTATATGAAGTGAATATATTAAACAATAGACTATATATAAATGCACACAAAAGACAATAGATGTTTCTTGTGATATATCTAATTTTAGTACGGATATTGTTAGCTACACTTTAAACACGATAATAAATGGTCACGAGGCAGCGACTGCCTCATTAAATTTCATTGAATTTCCATTCAAAACGATAACAATTCAAACAGCACGCTGAAATAAATTTGTCGTTTTATGTCCTATGTTTTGTCTCATATTCACCTTTGGTTACATGTCATTAAAACCATGTCTGTGGTCGCCGTGACTAATGTACCTATATTTCATGGTTTGATGTTAGCTCTACTTCTATGGGCTTCGATATAATACGATCATGTGTTACATGCATGGATCAAATAAATTATTTTTATCCATTTACCAATAAACCGGTTCTTTATCCAATGAAAATTACTCGTTTTAGCATTAAAATTGAGAATCTTTTAAACGAAACAATATATTTTTGCACTAACCACTGAAGGTTATTTCTCGATCTCTAACCTGTTCTCCGTGAATTTTGATGTTTTTAGACTAATTTATTACTTATTACTTTTCTAATGACATTATATTCAAATAAAAAACTCCGTCAAATTATTCTAATACAACGTTGACGTAATATTGCCAAGGTTGACAATCTAATCGCTAATTAAATTATGCCATTAAAGATTGTACAGGAATAACTAGTACATGCATGGTTTCTATGTGAAATTATTTAAAGCCATAGTACTTTTTTTCTAAGATTTGCTTTACTGATTATATGCACATATAATTAGAAATAATAATTTCTTATATTGATTTTCCTGCAGAATCTCTTTTGAAGTTTTCATTCAGATAAATGAACTTCTTTCACTGATTGCTACGGTCACTATGATGATTATAGTCCTTGTTTTATTATTATACATGAACTTTATAAGGTTATAACATTTGTTAAGCTTTAATAATTCTTTTGTTATTGTCGTTTCCGACTACTAGGTATTCAAATTCAAAATACCGTATCAATATCCCCTACGAATAAGCAACTCGCAAAACTCCAAATAATACAAATAATATATTTATATCAAGGTGAAGGTCATTTATATTGATAAAACAATGAACCCGTGCAACATCAATGTCGCTCAACGTGTTGATTAGATAAATGTTCGACAAAAATCTGTATTGCTTACAAAACAAACGGTGCTTATCTTACTTCACGACAATTATATATCATTGTTTCTTTGTGACAGAAGTGAGTTTACCTATTGCTTTACGATGTACGTCGAAAAGTGTCGTAATATTCTGTAATTAGAAAGACAAAGGTCTTCATATCTTTGTACTTTGTAATTATTTTATAGCTTTTGTTTTTAGTTTGGATCTTAAATTTAGATATTGCGGAAAATTACAAGATTTCAAGATTTCGGTCAAGTCACTAAGAATATACATTGTTCATCTAATTTTATCACACAATGGATGCAATTTTGTATCATTCTCGCTATGAGGTTATTACATGTAGAATTTGGTGTATTAAATAGAAAAACACATTCTTTCAAATATGAATACAAATTTATTGTCGAGTCATCATACCTTAGGCAACTTCTGTGAAAATGTACGTCTTTGTTATCTGACCCAAAAGTCTTGGTTTCTGATGTGAAATTTTATTAAATTTTTATTTTGATTAATAATATCATGTAGGTCCGCTTGCCTAGCTACAACTCACAAGTTGCAAATATGTCACCAAAAACTTAATAGATGTGTTCCGGAAGCGGTATTTGAGAGGCAGTCCTCACACCAGGCTTTCCGTGGTACCATCTTGGGCCAAATCATTACTTAACATCAGGTGAGATTGGGGCAAAACGCTAAACCAATAAAGAAAAAAAAACAAATTAAAATAGTTAACTTAATGAAATAATTATAAGTAAAAAAAAACAATTATGCCAAATAACTACAAAACTGACTCATATATAAAATTCTCCGCTTTATACCGTTTTAGTAAAAATACAAAAATGTATGTTTACTAAAAGGTTGTAACAGAGGACATAATATTAACTTTGTACACACAAACATTATCATTAATAGGTGATCCATGATTCAGAGATGTTTGCGATCGACGACATATTTTGATTAAATGTTTAATTCAGAAAATATCACAGCAATTGCACACAACAAACTGCTAATATATACAACATTCAATTGATATAAGCTTACGAAACTCTTGTCTCTGTTCTTAATTCATTGAGATAAAGAACCATACAATGTTGTAGGAAAACATTATAAATCCTTAATATTGACTTACTGGAATATCAACATAACGATGCAATAAGATTACGCTCGCCATTTAAGTTTATCGTTAGTAAGTATGGATCAATCCATTCAACTAAATTTTTAATTACTTCCACTTAACCTTTTGAGTTAAAATTTGACGTACTTATGTGACGTTGACAAAGCAATAACATGAATTATTTAGCTGATCTAATGGTCGACTGGTATGCTGACCATAACAACGGCTCAATAAAGCAAGTGTTCCTTGTCGTGTTTAGGGTTACTGGATTTGTCTCAATAAGTACTATGGTCGTAGGCCGTGATAAGGGTCTATAAAAGCTTGTTTCGTTTTTAAATTTTTATTTCGAACTGACTAGCGTTGTTGACCTCAAGAATCTTTAAAGGATCACTCAATTTTGTTGTAAGCGCAGAAGGAACTCTATCAAAACAATGACAATAAGCCCAATGGTTTATGGAACAGCTTCGCGAAAATTTACTATACTCCTTTACCAAGTTTAAAAAGGAAGTTACCATCCCAATTTATCTTAAGTAGTCTCAGTCTCAATCAGGACTTATTCTTTAAATAACTATGTTGGTAATGGATATTGTATATTTTTTAGTAAATCAAATTAGGAGAAAGGAATTTGAAACGTTTTCAAAAGTCATATGACGTAGTGTCGCTAACGTGGGAGTCGTGTCGTCCGACGATACCGCAACTGTCACGTGATGAGACGTAATTAGACGCAGCATTTCGCCATCATGTCATTGAAAATTGAAAGAACAATGCGAAATAAACCGTAAACAATCCCTGCAAGATTCAAATTAATTAAAAGCACAAACGACAATTTAGACTCGCAAATTATATGTGCGCAATTAATGTCGTAAAATTCGTAAATGTTGCCATCGTGCTCGAGCCGACAAACAATGATGCCCAGTGACGTTTAAATTTATTTTCCAAAACTCTGCAAGAACTTTTCATTGCCAGACCCGTTTTCGACATCATTTTTGTTTCACAATGTTATGAATTTAATTTGATTGTAAATGAAAATGACGTCTTAAAATTTGTTTTAATTTAAATTTAGACGTCACGAAAATACTAACTGCCGCACTTCGGTGGTTAATTTTACACGCACAATACTATCCCAATATAAATCCACTTGTAATGTACTTTTACCGTATGTAATATCACTGTATAATAAATAAAAACTAGCTACACCCCACGGTTTCATCCTTGTTAATTTTATTCGTGTAGACGAGCTTGTCAGATTGTTTAACGCTCATGGTTACTGCTGCACTCCTTAGGGTCTTAGCGTGAAGTTATATAGTATTCTCCAATGCATTGGTTATAATATGAAAAAAATATTCTCAAAATCTGACTAGTAGTTAACGCGTTGAAACAAAAAAGGAAAACAATCTCTTAAGATTTGTAATATTAATGAATTTTCCTTTGTTTGTTCTCTATGCGTTCTTAAACCATTTTTTTTTATCGGTATAGGTTTCGGCGTAGTGGCCACAATCTCACCTGATGTTAAGTGACGATGTGGCCCAAGATGGTAACACGCTAAGCCTAGTGGAAGACTGTCTCTCAAGTGCAGCTGCCGGAACACACCTATTGGTGCTTGGCGGCAGATTTTCAACTTGAGGGAGGTAGCTAGCCAGGCGGGCATTAGAAAATGCCCTATCACCATGCTATGGTTTCCTCACGATGTTTTCCTTCACCGAAAGCTCAAGCTCATTGTAGGGATTCGATTTATTCGATTGCGATGAAATTTTGGTTAATATGCACACATCCTCGAAGTTTCTGCATTAGTACAACCAGTTTACAGTAGATGGCGCGTAATTCGTTTCATTTCGAAGACAACGGGAACAAAGTATCAAGGAAAAAGTTAGTATAATCATAAATTTAAGAATCTATTTTTGTTTATTCGTGATTTTTACTGTTATGCTATAAAGTGGGTAATTTATATGTATTTTCAAGATCAAATGAGGTCTTGTTAGATACTATAAATGCGTAGTTTTACACAGTACATCGGAAATGACACGAAAACAAAAATAAAAAGCCCGTTTGTTAACCCGATTGCGAATTTAATATTATTTGATTTGGATTCGGATCAAAGAAAATTTTAATATAAATAAATGTTTGACTGTTTTTGTTTTGACTGGTCTGATATTAATTATTAATATGAAAAAAGAGTTATTTGATAGCTGAGAGCCAACTGTTAAGCGATCTGATTTATTAAACATACCATGGTCACGTGTGATAAAGATTTAACATTCATGATACAGACGTATTTTAAAATGGATCGATACCATTGACATTGTAAGGTAGGTGTGTAGAGTAATCGAGACCTTGCTATTATGCCCCTGGCCCTCAAACTATAAAAGATAGTACGTTATTTTTATTGTATTTGCTCTGAAAATAATAAAGCAACCGTTCACCGTTTACAAATTAAATGCGAGTAAAATTTTATGATACTCAAGAAATAGCCTCAGGGATGAAATTTTGTATATGAATACTTTAATAGTCGACCTTAAATGTTTATTTGTCTGAATCATGTCGTAAAATTATGTATTCTATTTTGTTTTCGTAAATACTTTGAGAAATAACTAGATATAGAGGAAGAGGAATCAGTTTTGTATATTTACTGAGCGAAAAATGTAAATTTTTCTAGATTATGTGCCAATGGTTGGTCGTTTTGAAAGTATATTTTTTATTTTTACATTTCTTTCTCATTAATATCAGGTAGCAATAACAATTGTTTGATTTTATTGAAAATGGATATTTATTATTATTATTATTTTTGTTATTTATTAGGCAGTGCTCGCTGCTTAGAGAATAAAACTTAAGAAAAAATGGTTTCTAGCTAAACTGTGAGGTAATTACTCGCTTTGCTACATCACTAATATCGTATGTCACGATTTGTTATCCGATATTTTTTCCGTTTTCTATAAATTATATCGTCTTTTGTATTCAAAAATTAAAGTTTTATTCTGTAATATAATAGAGTAATTTAGACGTATCAAATACTTCTTTAATATTTCTTACAATAATGTGTATTGATTTCAACATCCTCGTATTAACTTCGCGGTCTGTCTTTGTAGTTTGTAGTGATTGACAGAAAGACAAACGATACCGTGTCTGTTCTATTTCTGTCAAATACTAACTGAGGGTTGAATCAGTGTTCGTGGTCACTATTGACGTAGTTAGGAACCTTCAAAGTTAATTATTTATTTGGTAATAGCAAGGGGAGAATAAAGGATAGATATAGAAATTAAAAAAATGGATTCAATGTTTTAATAATTTATATTCGTTTACTTATATATTTTAGTATAAGTGATAAAAGGAGAAGGACACTCTTTCATACAGTCTTGGGCCTGGATAAAAAGAGAGATGTAATCATATGAAAATAGTGTCAATTAATAACTAATACATTAACAAACATTTACCGTAAATTCTGCGGATTATAATATTCCGAGAGTTCTAAGATATTTTGTAAAAGTGAGTACATATTGTAATAAACTACAATTAAACGAACGATTTCTGAAGTAATGTTGATAGTTTTTGATAGTGAGAAAGTTTTAAGAAACTCAGAAATCCTATGAGTACTTTAAGATATTATAAATTAGATTACGAAATGAGTGATCCACATCTGCAGAGGAATATTGGAGTTCGGAGACTGTCAGCACTGAGTACCTACAGACTAAATATACAGTTCCAATTAAAAGGACACTATTGAATCGATTTGTTAATTTTAAGTTTTTATTTTTTTATTTTACGCATAAAGATATTCTTGTTGTTAGTAGTTTCATGTGATAACTCTAAATGCTTAATTCTTTTGATGGAATTAATTATCTGGTAATTGGCATTGTTCTGTTTTTTATTGTTTGAATTCATTTACATTAAACGATTATGGATAATCTTTACTTACTCGTTAACTTATTAGGTTTATCATTTTCTAGATTGTAAATTATGGTGATATTTTACATTTATAAGTATAAAAATATATTTGATTTTATAAACCGTAGTTCAAGTACTTACATTCTTTGCTCAGAGATACCCATCTCCTTTTGTCTAATAGGAAATTTATTTTATTGAACAACTATTATAATTGGGTTTTGTAGTTATTATGTTATGTTGAAGATCATTATTGAAGCATGTTAGTTGAATTAACAAATTTTAAATATAAAGCATTGGCGTATTATGGACTAAGGTAGTAAATAGAACAAGCAAATAAATTAAAAATGAAAACGCTTCGCGACATTTAAAGTACCATTCAAAACCAAAATAAATAAATTGCCATTTATTAATTCGTTTATAAATTCCATGATCGATCTTTGCTTTGTAATATAGATGTGGGATGAAAATTTGTATGATTTTTTTATTTAAACATTATTTATGTAAACATTATTTATTC
Source organism: Saturnia pavonia (assembly GCA_947532125.1). NCBI lineage: Eukaryota > Metazoa > Arthropoda > Insecta > Lepidoptera > Saturniidae > Saturnia > Saturnia pavonia. The sequence continues at coordinate 12,938,720 of OX383903.1, forward strand.
GTAATATTAAGAAAAGATAAACCTAGAATCCAACTGACGCTACCATAATCCAACTATTCATAAAAATACTGATAATTAAAATAAATTATAATTTCAATGGACCTTGTTTTTTTTTTCAAAGAAAAATTAATTTTTATCATATTGTTGTGTGTGATCTATGAGTATATATTTTATGCTAATATTTTAATTTTAAAAAGATACAGCTGCTCGCTTGTATATTTTTTTTATGTACATTAAATATTTGAAACACAAGTGTCAATGCGTTTGCAACCGCAAACTATGCGTAATAGTTATGATACGTTATAGCAATACTGTTGATAAAATATTTCGATAAATATAAAAAATAATTGATTACGTTATCAATGGCAATGAAACTTTTCCGCTGGTGGGAATAAAATACAAAAATTCCGAAACAATACGATATAGTTTACTTTTACGTATAAACATGTTTTCGTGTGAATGATAAAAATAATATACAAACTCACATGTTATTGTTTATGTTTTAATCACTTTACAAATATAAGCAACATATTATCTTATGTTTATTATCGGGGAGATATAGAAGGCTAGTAACATGTATGATTACTTCGTAAATATAATGTATATCCTCACTAATATCACAGTGCTCAAGAGATTGTTTTTTTGTTTGTTTATTTGAATGTTCTAATCTTTGTAAAAGACTTCTTCGAATTTTATAGCTTATTTATTAAGGAAGATTATAAGCTAAATAGCTTCACGCTACGACCCTAAGGAACGGAGCAGTAACTATGAACGTCAAGCCATCTGACAAGCTGTAAGCAATTACGGGAAGTAAAAACAACGATAGACTACACGGGTGCAGTGGAAAGTTGGTCGATAAACAGACAAACAGTTCGCCATTTCTTCTAATATAACGTGTTTTTAATAGGAGCTGGAAAAACGCTCGTACTGTGGTACCTTATTTTTGTTTTCGAACTCTCGTCCTTTGAAGCGGCGTCTAAGTGAGCCACTACAACCGTCATTGCTTCAAACAACCCAGTATCCACATTTGGTAAATAATTAGATACCAATTTCACGTAATACCTATAGTATATCAACTGTAATTCAATATATAGACTAAGCTTGGACATTCCAAAATGTGATACAACAAATAGATAAATTAAAAAAACAGACAACTTATTCTCAAAATAACTACTTATTAAAGGTTCCAGTTAATAATCTTTTAGGAAGAATACTGGTTGGAAAATATTTCACCGGTAACATAAATTTGGCCCTGAGTCAGCGACGGTTCCAACAACTACGCATTATAGCGACGAGACGTTAAGCAGACATCTGACTCGACTGTATACAATGAAACACTTTCAACTGATTTGCGATGACCGATTGAATCAATTAACTTATACTCAACTGTACTGTTATGACGGAATTAAGGTGACCGTATATATTTTAAAAAATCATAAACAAAGTGGTTTTGTTTGCAATTTATATATTTGCGTAAACATTTGTCATTTTTTATCTTTACAGGTTTTAATGTTTGGCCACAATCTCACGTAATGTTAAGTGATGATGTGGCCCAAGATGGTGATGGCTAAACCTAGTGGTTCTTAAGTGCAGCTGCCGAACTTCATCTATAGGTGCTTGTTGACAGGTTTTCAGCATGAAGGTGGTATAGTTAGCCAGATGGGTATTAGAAAAATGCCCTACCACCATGCTTTGGTTTATTCACAGTTTTTCACTGACAGCTCAGGCTCATTGCCGATTTTTCGTTGTTCGCCGTAATGTTTGGATTGTATTGTGATTACCATTAGGGACAGAACTGTCAATTTACCATGCTACAAAAAAAAAGGGATTCGAAGTCACGTCAATCGATGCCACACCAGTATAGCTAAAGAGTTATATTTCAATGAGAAAAATGTGGTTACAGATTTGTTTACAGGCTCCGGTAAAGTAATTGATTTTAATGTAAAGAATATTCCGAAGAGAAGCCGAAGAGGAATGTGGATCTAGCGACATGCACTGTCGTCATATCGGACTGGTATACCACAGCGAAAACCTCAGTGTATGTACTTAAGATGATCCCACAATGCGAGTCGCCAAAAAAGCACATGTATAGTGGATGATATACCTATCTTCGTATGTTATTCAAATGGATGTACTGTATAAAGATATAGGTACATATAGATGTAGGGTTAAATTTTTGCGGTATTCTAAATTACCTTTTACACGCATGTAAATTTGTAAGATGACAGCTTAAAAATCAACTAGTCAGGCTACAGGAATTTATTATTAGTAAAACCTGTATACTTGCGTTTGTCGAATTCTTAAAAGAACACAAACTAAATTCAAATTGACACATTAAGTAATAAATTTGGTATTAATATTTACTACTCAATTAAAATGAGCTTGGCATTTTTTAACAAGACTAGAGTTAGCTTAATTTTTGTAAGCGAATCATAAAACATTCGTAACAGGCTGTTAAAAATAAATAAAACTATTAATGTATAGTAATGTAAAGTCAACACAATTCTTTAAAAGATGAACTTACAAATTTTTTTGTGGCTTATGTTGAATTTGCGCAAATTGAAAGTTTTTGAAGTCTGTTTACTACAGTAAAGATTTTCTTGTAACCTATTTCTTCATTCTTCCTAGAAACATTAGAGGTAATAATTCTATAGAAACAGACACGCTGTCTAGACGATATCCCTCGTGTCGAAGATCGTCGTGTATCATTAACAGTTGGACATTAACAAATTGGAAACGTATGACAATTTTTTTTTACCACATATAATTAATATATTATTTAATAAATCAAGAAACGGTACAATGAATAACGTTTGACGCATATAATATATGCTTCATTGTCACTGCAAAACGTTATATCAAACCGTTGAACATTTTATTTTATTTTAATACATTTTATTTTGATGCCGAATATGCATTAACAGGCGCATAATGAATTCATTAAGATTTTGCCTGTACTGTTTAAATTTGTAAAATTCTCTAAGTTAAAAAATTAATACATTCGATTTATAGAGTATGTTTTTCTCAGAAACACGCATGTTTTTAAAGTTATAATAGGGTTAGTTAGACTATTGAATTTATTTACAGGAAACACTTCATCCTTAAATGTATCTTCCGCCAAGCAAATGATTTGCGGAATGCTTAACGGTTAATAATACATCGCTCTTGATGAATTTTAGCAATTTGTAAAATACCGTTCTTACAAATTCTTACTTGTGTACATCGACATTTACGTTACTACATAGTACAGTTGTGAAAAATATTACGCAGACTCTCACAACTTTGTACGAGTGTTATAACAAATTCATCAGGTGAGTCATCAGTTCTGGTGAAGTTAATTAGATTTCCGTAGGTAGTCGACAATAAATAACCTATTTAATGTTTACTTGTGATATATTTATTTATCCTTTGGTTATGCAGTATTTCCGAACGTAAAATTTCGAGTAAACTACTTAAAACGTTATACAACCATATATACAATATAATATAAATAAAATTTTACAGATCATCATTATATTATTTTGTACATCACAGAGAGTGAGTCATTTCCAGATATCACTATCATTCACATAATGATCCACCCTTTAAAACCTGCTGGACATTTCCCTTGAACTTCTGCCCGGCAGATCCGTAATGTGCCTAGGATCTTATTACAGAAAACTTAAAAATCTTTTATGAGCCTTACTAAATCTATAACACGAGATGACTAATTTGTCACAATATCGGATCCGAATAACCGCGTTATTTTTCTTTTCTTCACATTTCATATACTATACTACCGCGTATATATACTTATAGTTATAGTATATATATACTTTCGTCATTATATATAAATATATATACATATATATTTATTTTAAAAGATAACTAACTGAATGACTGACATAAAAATGCACAGCCCAAACTACTAGGGCTAGGAGCGTGAACATTTGCGTTCGGGTTTCTTTTACACTATAGGTGAGCTCTTAGGGAGGATTTTTGGAAATTTAAACCCTAAGGTGGTCAAAAAGGGGATGAAATTCTGTATGAAAACCTGTCATTATTGAAGATATATCTATTGATATATAATTGATATTTAGCTATTCAGTTATAATGGGTCATTAAAACATATAATGGTACATAGCTCAACTATGGCGAGAGCGAAGCTGTAGGAAAAACGCTAGTAAAATATAAATTGTAAAGAAAATTCGCTAAAGTAAAATTAGAATCACCATTAATTACCGCGTAGTAAGTTGGCATTAGTCTTTTATAAAGTGGTTTACACGAAAAGCAATAAAATAAAAAATTGGTACACACGTGTATAAATACAAGGGCCCGGTGCATTTTGATTCTGGGTTAGGAATGACGTCAAACGCGCCCTAATTCCGTTGCCAGTTTATATTACATCAATTTTCTTTTAGAACGCATAGACATGCAATCTAAAATCATGAAATGAAGCTCATTAAAATTGTACATAGTATTGCTCGGTCATTTCTTAAGATTCCTTAAAAACATGCATGACTGATGATAAATTTTGGTAGTTTTACGATTTAATCCTATGAAATTAATGTTCATTTTTCGTTTTGTTCTAGTAAGAAAACAGTGGGGTAATTACATTGTAGCTTTGAAAAGTCTTGTTTCCGTGTTACAGTTTATTAACCAAATATACGAAGCGTGTACAAATGTGTATAAATGACGTTATAAATTACATTAAGGAAAGTGAAATATTAATTATAGTGTTTAAGGAATTCGAAGATTTAAAATTCTATTGGCATTATATAAATATGAAGGCTACTCGACTTATAAAAATGTATTATACAAATTCTTTTGTAAAAACTATAAAAAATCTTTCAGCCTGATATTAAACTAATTGTGTAACATACTGAATATAAAACATAAAAATATTTTTTTAATATATAAAATTCGCTATTAATTTTTTTATCCCTGACAAAATTCAATTCAAGTTATTGTATTGAAAAACTGTTTCTACATTATTTGACATCATTATATGTACGTTTGTTAACAAACGCGTAATATTTACAAGAAATATATATATGCCAATACGGGCCGGTGGGGCACTCGATTCTCATTCTCAGAATACTGTTGTAATGACCAGTTTCATAGCTTCTTGTTTCGGAATAAGCTAGTTTACAATATATCCTTAGCTAGTATTCTTCGTCATAACATTTTGATGTTAGCATGAAGACGGCGACGGTCGAAGATTAAGCCACTCGACGGGGCAACGTCGTATTGGAATGAAAAATATACCTTAATGTTTAATTTTATAAAGTAGTATAAAAAAATTATCGACAATCGTAACACAAGAGATTCATAAAATAAAAAATACCATTAATAATATAAATTTTCTGAATAATAACAAATAAATATCACGTTATTTAACTTAACAACTTCACGTAAACCGCACCTTTTATTTTACAACCTTTTGTACTGCAGAATAATATCTACCTACGTACGATTATAAATATACTAATGGTAGTAATTTATATTTAGCGTGGCCTGCTGTGTCCCTTGTGACGTCAAAGCTGACATTTGAGCCTTGGGCGGGCGGTGTGGCAAATCTAATAGCCTACACGCGGCAAGCTAGCGTAAATTACAACTTACGAAATACAGCGTGACGTAATAGGAGTACTACACCAGGCCAGTAGCATCTTTAGGTTGATTGACAGTTTATTTCTATTTGAGGATCTTTTACTTACAATGATGTTCCATCTTAACAGTTAACCATGTATCTTATGCTATCGACCTTTCCAGGGTAAGTCTTAAACATCTGTTTCACGAAACAGATGTTGTGGTGGTAGGTGAGTCATGGCACAATGCAGTTGGTAACCGAGTATAATATGAATTTATTTTCTATTGTTTAAACTTTAAAGGGTTAATTCAAGATCTTCTAAGCCTTTTTAAATATATCGAATAAACATTTAATCAGTGATCTTTTTTATTTAATTTAGCCTATGTTATATCATGAATGTAACTTCTGCTAGAAGACACTTTTGATTTCACTGTAACAGATATTAAATATATTCAACCTAACTTCTTATTTCATCATTACTTTATAATTGATCAAAAAGCAATGAGAGGAAAATATAATATATATAACTCATTCAATAATTATTGTAACGTCTTTGATTGTCTCCTTTACGAGGTACTACACACCGCGCCGATGACAAGCAAACAATGAGTTTACTAACCTTATGTGACGATTGGACTTCTGGTAGTAAATTTTCCTTGAGGAATTACGCAAATTGTTGACGGGGAAAAATGGTTAAACTTCCATGTCAATTTTTATATTTTAGAGTTGTGCAAAATAGTTTATTAAAAGTATTTAAATACAAAATGCATATTAAATTCCTTAATTGAAATAAAATATCTCTAGTTAGTGAATTTTTTACATGTCATTTATTTCCCTAATTTTAACACTAGTAATTATTATTAGAATAAACACATTTAAAAGTATTATTAATTAAAACAGAAAATGCTTTTTGAAAGAAATATTTCATACCTTGTTAACAAACCTTTATTCTTCTTTTCCCGTACCCCATTTTCCATATCTTTTGAGGGCAGCCCTCTTGATCTTAATTTTTTTTATCGTTATAGGTTTACCGTTCTGGCCACTATCACACCTGATCTTAAGTGACGATGTGGCCCAAGATGATAACACGCTAAGCCTAGTGAAAGATTGGCTCTCGAGTGCAGTTGCTGGAACACACCTATTGGTGCTTAGCGACAGATTTTTTACTTGAGGGTTGTAGCTAGCCAGGTGGGCTTTAGAAAAAGCCCTACCACCATGCTAGAGTTTCATCATGATGTTTACCTTCACCGAAAGCACAGGCTCATTGTAGGCTCGTTAATGCGCAATTATTGACGTAATTGTGTCGTTTTTGGGCGTATTCCCATTGTCGTCGTGTCCACCCTAACTGTTCCCATCCAGATAGTTGGTGGCCAATCACCAACTACCTATCTCATGACGCATATAATGATCATATCATCGCACACAGTTTTCGGAAATTTTGTCACGGATTTTTGTAACTTTTACAAATGTTCCTCGAGGCCAAAATATTCTGATTCTTAAGTTTATCCTAAACAAGTAATTCCCTTCTTTGTTAAGAAATTCAAAAGAGGATATTTTAATTAACATCAAAGTCGTTACATATACGATTATTATGCATATTTCCCGAATGTATTTATTTCAATGTTTGTGGTCGATGTACGCAATAAATCGAAAATAGACTGATAGCGCTTCATTTGTTTGGAACATTGTGCAACGCAGTTTCACAAGACGTATGATTCATGTGCAATCAAAATGTATCTTATAGCACCATAGACAGTGAACGGCGATAACTCAACGAAACATTGGTACACGAATATACAGACGATGATCTAAATAAACCAGCAGACGCGCAGTCTGAGAACTTTTATTTTTATTTATACAACGAATATAAATGTATTTTTAAGGTGAATTATCCATATTGCTAATTTCTGTAGCTTTAATTAGACACTAAAACACGTGAAGATATATTAAATTTAAAAAATATGGACTATAAATTATAGATGTGATACCAAAAACCTTGTTTAAATAATACCTTGCTAAGTGAGTCAATGAACTTTATACAGAAATTATCATAGAACGTACTCAGGTATTGTCAGACGTATTTTAAATATCTTTGAATTTAAATGACTACATACAATTAAACAATATCTGAGCGGTAGATATATACAGTCTTTATTTAACTTATTCGGAACAATGCAAATTGTATAACAAGGAACTAATTTATTTATAACCGAATTAATACTTAGCTTTGATAGATTCCATTAGTTTTATTGCAACATTTGCTATATTTAACAGAGCGGTTTCTCTTCGTTTAAGGATTTCCGTAAACAAGTTTGCTCTAAACTCGATTACTGTTAAATAGGAAAATGGGTGGGTAGACTATATAAATCAGTTAAATGTTTGTATTTTCACATAAATAGATAATCAATCTTAATCTACTTCTAACGGATTGCAAATATTTTTGTTATAGAAATTTAATAAGGAAGCATTCCATAAAATGGATTACTGTCAACGTATAAAATATATATTTTCCTCGACATTGAAACCTAAAGAAATATTTGTAGTACAGGAACGATTCTGAGAATTTTGATATGAGGACAATTTAATTTTATAGGCTCATAATTCATTGCTGTGAGGCAGTTTTACGACTGATTTAAGAGGACCTCCAAGAAGACCATTTCGCCAGACAGTCTGTGAAGACATTTTTAAAATAAACAAGACGTCAAAGAAATAATTCATTTCGCAGCTTATCCCGGTTAAATATAGTGTTATAGATATTCTTCTATCACTGATGCTGTCATACATTAGAAAAAGATAGAGCACTGTTAAATTAAATTAAAAATACTGTGATGTAAGTGATCGAATCGTGTGCAAATCACGGTTTCTAGAATGTTTTCAATCTGGACTTTATTTCTTTTACGGACTTTAGTTGTTTGTGGATATGTTTATGTTGTGATAAATCAGTGAATGGTAGAACCAGTGTAATGTTCCATTGAAGAAGAACCACCGTCATTTTGCAGTAACGTAGGAAATGTAGAAAAGTGTACTTGCACTTGAGGTGTTCTTACTAGGACTGACTTACTACTTGACTTACTTATGACTGACCTCAGGACTATGGTCTATTTGAGGTTGATCGTATAGCTATAGGTTGCTTGACCACCTAAGTCCTAACATCAGGTGGGTTGCATGTCGCTACTTCATACCATAAAAGAAATCATACAAATACCTAATATAAAACTTTACCTTTGCAGGGTTTGATATATTTGTTTATTTTTAAGACAGTTATAGACAACATTTGAAGTAGAGTAGTATTAATTGTGAACACCATAACGGGTTATATTTTATGAATCACTTACGTCATCATACAACTTCCATGTAAGCATTAAATAAGTACGATAGAAGATCAGAAAAATAGCATATAAGTTTAATCTTGATAAACCTGAAAAACAGAATCAAGCGTGAATAACAGATCATTATAATACTATGTGTTATTTATGATTTTAAGAGTGACAGACATTCTTTACTCCATCAAGGTAAGTTCAAGTTCAAGGTGACAATTTGTAACGTTATATCTAATGAGGACAAGCTACGAACTAACCTTGATATGATGAATAGATTGCAGACGACCCCAAATACAATTTAACATGCATGAGACGGTTCACCTCCATTTAATTGCTGTTTGTGCAATAATGCTGATTAGAAAATATTTGAGGCAAACAATCACCTCCGTGATATAGTGGTCAAGGTATCTGAGTATATGTGTTAAAGTTTTAAAGGGGGTAATGCTGTACAAATTGTTTTTTTTTATCCTGCAATATGACTGTACGTCATTACATTTATTGATATGTCTACAATAATAACAGCTACACAGAAAGTTCTGCTTATTAAGAATTACCGTATTTATGATGGCCTAAAAATATTATGATAAAAAAGGAACTTTGAATAAAATAGAAAATTGCGATGAAGTGGTCATTAACACCAATGCAATATTAAGAGCTAAAGTTAAAGGAGTTAAAGTTTGACTTTAACAGGATTTTGGTGTTCGAGATTCTCAACAATAGACTCATTAAAAATGCTCCTTTTTTGGCCTTTCCTAATATGCATGCTTCTAATAGTGGTTTGTTTATGGATAAAATACACATACTCAAAAACTTTGAAGAGAATTTAAATTTTCTATAAATTGTACAATGTAATTAAATTCAGAATAAAAAATACAAGGAATATTAAAATAATTATATTTGTAGATGTTGTGTGATTAATTAGTTAATAATACATTTAACATTAAAATTACAACAACATTTAATTAACCTTACAACTGAATACCTTATATGATTACAAGTTCGGCACATGGATACAGAACGTGATAAAGAATATTTAATTAAAATATATACGAAAACATGATTAACACCGACTTCAAAGTAACTTGTTAGAACAAAGTATTGTTTATGTAATTGTAATAATTTTAAATAATAAATATCACAATTTTTGTTCGGTTATATACCATCTAGAATTTTTGTTCTTATTCAAAATTAATTTATTTACAGCAATTATGTGAAACACGACAGCGTTCGTCAAAAACAAACCGTGTCTTAGCAAAGAAACCGTAAATATATTAACAGCATTGAAACTTACCCAAATGATAAAACAAGATAACACGGAAGTTATCATTCTTTGTTATTTCCTTTCTTATTATCTTAATTATTTTCTTTGGATTCATCTGCACCTAAACGCGCAACTTGTTCGTATTTTCAAATATTAAAATTCGTAAATAAGCTTCATGATTACAAAATAAACTTAATTGCATTTGAATACTCATTTGGCTTTAGTATATTTTAGATATAGTTTTTTTTTTTAATAATAGCTCCGCACATTGACTGTACTATCCCTGATGGTAAGCACAGTACAATCCAAATACAACGGCGACCATCGAAAGATCGAAATCCATCGGCGGTCGCCGCTATCATGTTGGTCTGAAATCATATTAAATAGAGTAAAGTAGACAATTTTCTTTCTCATTAGACTTTCAGACTATCGATTATCCAAGCCCTAATTTTGCCATGTTAAATACAATTAGTCGGCTTAGGTAGAATTTTTAGCAACGACCTTCTCTAGTGTAACTTGTATATTTACGCCCATCTTACTTACATACATATAATGTTTGTGGTATCGTTTACATGAAATTGTACTTTATTGACTATGCTTCTTGAAAATGTTTAAAAAAACCAAATGTTTTTTTTTTCGAACTGACCATACTGTTAGCCTTAGGGGCCCTGGAGCCTTTACGACTTTTACAGCTTCACCGGGCTTGGAAACTAAATGTAAATCTGAAGGTAGTTACTACGCAGCTAAGTGTTATATACGTTTTGTTATATAATACTAAGTGTGCCCGCAGCTTCGTTCGCACGGACTATAGTTCTGTCGAGCGCACTCGCGAATCTGCTGCTCCCGCTCCACCCACGGCTGTCACCCGCCGGTTACTTTAAAGACAAAAATGTTATTGTGGGGGAAAGATAGACATATGCTATGAGTGATTTTTTGTAGGTCTTTTTAAGGTCTTCCATTATGTAGAACATTAATTTGATATATCTCTTATAATCTACGATTTAATCGCCCCAAACGTGTCTTTTTCCCAATTGATTCACCATTATCGTCACTGCTTATTTCTTATGTTACTTTATCTAACAAAATTTGTCCTATAACCAAGCCAGATAAGATAGTAATGATTAAAAATAAGAAACATGTAAATCGTATAAGTGGTTTTCGCGTGAAAATAAATAAACAGACAGAGAGACGTTAAGTTTTATAATATGTATACCTAGATAATATTTGTAATCTCATTTAAATGAGAATACCCATTGCTATTGTCTGAGAAGAATTATTCACCTGGTCATTCTTACTTACTAACCTATTATAAATACATATATGGACATGAATAAATTAAAATGAAAAAATACTCACTTATACATATCTGATATAGAAGGTTAAATAAAATCTTTTATTTCAAGTTTATTAAATGTTTCACTTTTGTTCTTCGGCTCTATAAACAACTGTTCAAACAAAATCCATTGAACCCTTGATAAAAAAAATGTCAATAACCATAATACCTCTACATGATGTACCTATATGAATCGGTAATGAATTTATACTTAACTAATGGGTCGTAAAATGAAACTGTTTTAATAATTATACTGATTGACTACGCCTATTGAATAAAAAAAAAATACTTAAAATGAATTTGGTATTTGTAAGCTCGTTTGCAGATGCAGTTGAAGTATTTTTTTTAAACTGATTATGAAGGTAAGATTTACCACAACCTTGATAGAATATATTGTAATTAAATATGTATTAATATATTAGAAGGGTGTATACGTAATGCTTCATTTGATTACGGCGGACACAACTGGCAAGTGTGAATTGACTAGTTCAGTAGCATTACTTCTACGAGTACCTTTCCCAAAACTTTCTGATTGTACATCAAAATTTCATTATATTGTAATAGATTACAAAAATAATGTCATTTAAAAGTAGATGATAGCTGACATAACACCGATATATCGTAAGATGAAGTAAAAATCGTGTTTTTATGTGACCTTGTTGAAAGAATTTAGACGGTAGGTAACTATATGCCATTAGCAACAATCCGTTTAAAATAAATGAATACGCGCCACACACGACTGAAGATTAAATATACATACCTACCTAGCTACATAGTGCCGGTGGTATGTCTAATAATATTATATAAACAGCGATAAGAATAGCGTTTGAATATTAGATTTTTTTTTTCATAGAAACAATTTTTCAAACCGTTACATAGATTTTTGACGTGCCATTTATCAAATATTTTTGCTAAATTCTAGTAAACCAAATAATATTATTATTACTGTGTTGTTTGCCTATACAAAATAAGGATAACCATGCTTCTCACAGATAACTTAAACAACTCAGGTTTTCAAAAACGCCGCCGTTTCTTTAAATCATCTACTAGGAGCATGTCTTGCAGAAATACAGAGAATCTAAAATTGGTAGTATAGAAAATGATCAAAACTTAATCTACATCAGCTAAAGACAGAATAAGTATCTATAATGAAAAACGATAAACAGGATACATTCATGAAAAACTGTAAGTCCTCGAAAAATGAAATTCAATGCTTATGTAGCTGTTAAAACATAAGTGATGAAAATGAATATAAAATCATTTGTAACACATTAAACAATCTTGCACAATACGAAATTGTGTTGTATATTTCTCACATGAAAATAGCTATTTTCATATCAACAACTGATTCTATTTCGAACAGTTATAAATAATATATATGATAGATTGACACGAAACTAATGGGAACAACGAATTTAAAAGGAGGGAGAATTTTCCTAGAAAATTGCATTTTGTAAGAAATTTTAAAGTCTTTTGTTATAGAATAGAATAATTTCTTATTAAATTAAACAGTTTAAGAAACTCACATACAACCGACATAAAAGTGTATAATTAACTACACAGAGAGTTAATGGACAAGTTTAAATTATTCTTTGATTCTGCTCATTTTTTTGTAAAAATAAAATATAATAAACCCGTGTTGAAGACATTATACGTACATTAACTTGATGACGGGTTATAGTGTTAAAGCTTAGGTATAAAGTATATATACCTGTTTTTTTTTCAATTTGGATAACTATCTTACATGGAAAAGACCTTCTATTGATGCAAAGACAAGTGCGGGCTATAACTCACTATGCGGGTATACTGTATGTTGATGATTGATCTATTTTAATCAGTCAACTATGTGGTTCAAATGCGACTCAAATACAGTTTTCCAATTAACCAACAATGATCAATCAACGAAGATGAATGCATAGTTGCTATGAATAACAGTTTTATCGTTATATATTTCAAATCATATTCAACTCGATAAAATCTTCTACGCTTCGCTTGGTCATTGCACATATTATTATGGTTATTATAAGTTATTGATTTATATATTTAAAAGATTATGCCATAAATAACAACATGATGTTTATTCAGTACTAGTTGTGCCCGCGGCTCCACTCGCGTGAACTACAGAATACCGTCGGTCGAGCACACGCGCGAATGTTGATGTGTGCAATAATGTTTATTGTGGATAATCCTTAGAAGATAGACATATGCTATGCTATGTATACGCTGCAAGCCATTTAAGCGCACCAAGAGCGTCTTTTTTCAGAATTGATACACCGTTATCTTCACTCCTTATTTCGTATGCTACTTTTTCTTACAAAATATACTCCACAACCTGGCTAGATAATATAGATATGAATTATAAAAAGAACCATGTAAATCTGATGACTAGCTTTTGTGTAAAAAGAACATAAACGGACAGACAGATAGGGAGACGTTGAGTTTCATAACATTTATAGATGTGAGTTATTATCAAATAAAAACATTGAACATTTTCTCTAAACATACATTATAAATAAACTTATTTCGTTTTAAAATAATGATATTTGATGAAATACAAACAATTACTATTTACTAATATTAAAACGGTTGTCTCAGACATATTTCATATAAGCTACTTGCTTTAAGTCTTTTAGGATACTTTATTACCTTTACTATTATTTATTTCCAATAGCCCATACGCAAAAAGAGAAAGTCTATAAGACCGCAGTTAGACCCGCAATAACATACGGTGCGGAATGCTGGCCTCTAAAGCAGTAGCAGTCTGAGGAACTCCACGTCGCCGAAATAAGAATGCTTAGATGGCCTGGCGGAATCACATTGCTAAACAAAGTGCTGAACCATTATATCAGAGGCATATTCAAAGTACGATATATATAGGATAAGTTAGTGGGGACACGAATATGTTGGTATGGCCATGTCATGAGCAGGCTGGATGATCACATGATCAAAAAAGTGCTTGATCATCAACCGGAACCGAAAAAGCGTAGACGACCTCGTCTTACATGGATATCTGTAATTAGAAAAAACTAAAAACAATAATAAGAACCCAATGACGACCCAAAGTAGATATATATGGAGACGGCAGATCTAACGACAGACTCTAAATAAAAATGGGATGAGGGCAGAAGAAGAATGTATAATACATAAATTAGGAAAGTTTCAAATCTTATCAGCTTTTCCAAGAATCGTAAATCCAGAACACGTTTCGCTTTCTTCAGTTACCTTTATTAATAACGCTGTGAAATTTAGGTGACCTACAAACTATTCATTTTACATAAGAACTTTGCTTTCGAATCTTTAATAAAATCATCAGGTCAAACTAAACATAAGAAACATCAAAGACCAGCCATTACAACTTTCTATTTGCGGTTCCTTAAATTAAAACGCACAGGTATTAAGATTCAAATGTCTATAATACGAATGATTTAAAATGCAAAACCAGCTTGTTAAATTTTATCTTGAATTGACGTTTGAAGTAAAATTGACGAACGTGGAAAGCTGACCCATTTTTTTAGGGTACCAGATAACTATGACGTCAATGTGATGCAACTAACTGCTGGTGAAACTCCATTATGCTTTTAACTATATTAATGTTGCGTAATAAAAATAACGAATGGACATTATAAGAGACGAGTAGATATAAAATTGCTTTTGAATGTTGATTTATCGACTACGATTATATTGACCCTGTAACGCTTAAAATCTTCTTACACGTTGAATACACTGATGTTATACGTGATCATCGAATGCATTTTTTCCACTAGTAACATTTTTCATTTTATTAATATTAACAGTTTCCATTAGATACATATTTGAAAGAAAAAAGCATATTTATCAAACATTGCATTGAAATAGGATTGAAATTTCTTCGATAAATTTATGTAGTATTCGTGGCTTATGTCTCCTTAGTGTTTTACTAACAGGCAGAATGTCTCCACTAATTATAACTGTTACTCCATAAAGAAATTAGTAAATAGAAATTATATTGATATGTCAGTTTGTATTCAAATCAAGCCATCACGTTTTAAGGGGTAAATATAAATTGTCATTTAGTCCCAGACTTTAGCGACACGTATGAATGAAGTAGAATCGCATAATATTTTGTCTGGGTCGTTATTACATTTGGCAAAATGTGCATTTGGCATCTATTCAAATAGATTTAGATTATAGGTGCCAAATAATAAGGAACATATTTTGTCCAGACTGGATTGTAAACAAAAGTTTGATTTATTACATCAAATAATTACAAAATTTTTATATTTTCTAAATATATGAGCTTATTTTTTATATATATACAGCGCTTTTGTAGTATTCGGTTCTCTTGATTTTATTGCACTGTTCAATGTATTTGCAGAGTACCGAATTAATAAATGGACAAAAAAAGGTGTGTGTGCGATTCACACACGATAGAAGTGAAACTTCATTTTAAAAGACATTTTCTATTTTATTTAAACAGTGTGCAATATACATACACACCGACATTTACTCTCTCGCTCTGGCTCACACAAAGAGGAGAGACCAATAATGTGCTTTAACATTAAACGTTTAACGTTTAACGCTTGGAAGTCGCATAAGAAGTTTCACTTCAAAAGATTAGAAAATGGTATTCCTAATAAAAAGGTGTGTGTGCGATTCACACACGATAGAAGTGAAACTTCATTTTAAAAGGCATTTTCTATTTAATTTAAACAGTATGCAATATACATACACCCCGAAATTTACTCTCTTGCTCTGGCTCACACAAAGAGGAGAGACCGATAATGTGCGTTAAACGTTTAACATTTAACGCTTATTAACGCTTAACGTTTAACGCTTACAAGTCGCATAAAAAGTTCCACTTCAAAAAAAAAACTGAAGTACATATTTTGATTGTTAAATATATAAAAAACACAAAATTATAACTCAAACTAATAATGCGGTAGATCGCCATATTAAGTAATATCAATAGTATATTATTTCCCTTTTGAGACATTAAAACAGACGATCACAAAGTTCAGTAATAAATACCTACAGACATAAAGGAAACCATTCATTCCAATGGCATCTGCATCATGCCTATAATATTAACTATATATTATCTTTATAACACAATCATGTATTTGTAATTATGTAGGGTAAGTATAAAATAACTATTAATATATGATAATAAAATTCTATTACTACTACATCCATGTGTCACGTACATGGAACTTTGTTACGTATGCTAAAGCTCAAGGTCCAGTTCGAATTAAAATACTTAAACCATGCTCATTTCGTTAATCATTCACGCATATATCCGCTCGCTTGCTATTATTTAAGATTTTAGGACTGTTGTATAACATGACGTTTCGAACGAGTTTATTGTTAGATTTAATGGCGTATAAAGCAAGTTTTACATTAATGCATATTTTTTTAAGATCGATTTAATATAATTTATATCTAATTATTTTCTACTTGACTTCGATATCCCAGCTTGAGTCAGACTTGATCTTTGTATGCCTGTAGTATTTTCTATTTCGCTTAATATTTTGTCATATTTAACGTAGCAATTAGAATAATATCATCTTGGTCCTATTAATTGGCAAAAGCTTTTTTTCTTTGAAAGGCACTTACGAATCCAGCTTATTATGTAATGGTGATTGCAAATTTTATTATAAAATTATAGTATTTTTTTCCTCTTTCATGGTTATATTACGCTGGTCTACTTTCACTCTTACATTTCTAAGCTTATCGATCACATCTTCAATTAACTTTAAGAGAGATTGTGATCAAACGCGTACCAAAAAATCAATCAAAAATCGATCAAGGGGTTTGGTCGTCAAGTTTTCTCTCGCGGTGGAAATGATCCCAACTGAAGTACCACAAAATTCGTTGACGAGAAAACATGTGATATTCCACTTCACTATCTTACCTTAATATAACCAGCCGACAATCACTACTTACATTTAAAAACCGTTAAAAATAAACGACAGTTGGTAGGTGAATATCAACGAGCAAATGAAAAAAAAAAAACGTAATTGCTAGACTACCTTTTTTTGGTAATCACGCTTTATTCAGGTATTCCCTTTTGGGAAGCGACGACGGGTTAACGCACCAATAATGTAGTAGAAAAATCCGCAACAAGCGTGCTGTAGTCACGAAGCGTTTTGGGGTCAAGAATCTACGGGTCCCCGACACCTGCCCTTGAGTTTTTATAAAACCAATGGCTTCGTTCTTTTAATAATGTTACTAGTTGCTAATAGAATACTTGTTTTATAGGAATTATAAGCGTGAACTTAAGTAATGAATATTTGTTATTTCTTATCATGCAAGTGACCTCGTTAATGTTTTTCTTAGGTGATGCTTAGGTATATAAAGTTTCATTCTTTTTTTTCATTTATTTCTTATTTATTCTTTCATTTATTTCTGTTTCATTGTAGCTACATCCTCAAAGATAACCGTAAATAGATGTAGTTCACAGAGAAATTTATTTGGTGTTTTCTGTCTGTTTGAGACAGTCTGACTGTTGAAATAATGTTCATCGAGCCGCTTCAGCTACGCATGGACATTGGCTCGCTGAGCGTATTCTCCCCTCTATATCATGACGGGCGTTCTGAAGACCTGTTCAACTTAATTATCTCTTTACTTTTTCATAACAGAATTACACGCACTGGGCTCCGGAGCCACAGCTTTACGGTAACACGGTACGGCATGAACAAAGAAATATGCTTCGTCTTATCTTTGCTGCACTGTGAAGCTGTGGAACTATCTCCAGGCCAGTGTGTTTCCTCCTTCCTACAACATACGCAAACATACTGCAAACATAACCTAAATAGGTATTTGAGCAGGACGGCATAAAAGCAACGGCTGACGATAGATTATGGATCCCTCAGTAGTCGCTGATGTTATTTGATTGCACTGTGCCCACCATCAGGTATAGTGCTGCCATTTTGCCCTGCCACGATAAAAAAAAACCTCTACCCTAGAGAGAATCGCAAGTAAATTATCTTGTGTTGTGTTACTAGCTTCTTGCGGCTTACCGCATATTCGTATGGTTTCCAGAGCTCCTTGGGGAAAGAGAGTTCAAGGTTGACCATTGGTCGAATCGTACGCTTTTTTGCCACCTTAGTTGTATAAAAAAAATAACAAGATATTTCGAATATCTGAATACCCTCTACATCATCTGTCTCTGTCCACTGTCTCTGATGGTAAGCACAGTACAATCCAAATACAGGCAACCACCAGGAGATCGAAATCCATCGGCGGTCGCCGCTGTCATACCGGCCTGCATACATGTCTCTTCACGTCACGCTTGAAGGGCCCAATGTCATAAGAAGGATCCCTCCTTCTTACATTGGCCGGGAGTTAGTTCCACAGTTTCAAGGTAAGACATAGATAAGACATAAAGAACTTTTTAGTTCGTGCCGAGACGGAAAACGCGTTGCAATCAATCACAAAGCAATTCATTTATTTACCTAGCAAATATACATGTAACAGAGGTACTCGTAGTTCCGTTTACTGACTGTGATGATTTATAGTACTAAGGTATTATAGCAGTTCTATAGTTGTGGTGTTCAATCATATTCACTTATAAAAGAGGTCAAGAAGTTTATATATTATAGACACAGCAAGTAAGTATAAACGGCTTTATCGTTCATGAGAAGCGAAGATGAACTAGATTTTTACTTGTAGTTAGGAGAGCTCAAGCTCTCATTCTTTGGACTGAACAATGAGTACCATATAGATTATATAGTTTTCCAACATTCTCTTCTGGACTAAACGACTTTAATTTGAAGCTGACGTTGTATTCGTTCAGATGTTAGATGTTCAGAGTTTATAGTTCAGATGTTCAGATGTTGATGACATAGTTCAGATGTTTTGAACCTTATCATCTGACCTGTATGCCAGTTTTCATGCTTTTGTTTCAGAATTTGCTATTCGTATAATAAATAAAAGAACGTTGCTTTGATTACATCTGGGTAAATCATATTGTTTGCACGACATCAAAAATAATTCAGATCACAAACACACGAACATACTAACGCTCAATGGATGTTACTGTTTAACCTGGTTAGGATTAACCAAATTACAAATGAAGTCGTCATACAATTTTTTTACACCTGCTTAACGATTAACCTATATTCCTAATTTGTTTAACAAATTAACATAGTATACAAAATAATATAAGTCTGTAAGTGTCCCACTACTGGGCAACGATGTCGCCTCGAGAGGAAACACGGGCTTAATCAAACGCCAGCTTGCCCGTATTGGCGATTGCAAACGCTGACAAATCTATAGTTCCATATTTTTTTCATATACTACAAGAAAATTTTTGAAGCGTTTGTGTTTCCGTCGCGATATTTTTCTTAATTTTCAGCCAATAGTGCAACCAATTCAAATTACAAAAAAAAAGGAAAAATACCAGTATATAAACTTTATCGAGTTTCTAGGCTGCTCTTGTCCATGACTGGGATGTTTTCCGAAGTGGTAGTTAATCCAGTTTCGAAATACACAAGTTCCTACTTAAGTCTAAATTAAATAAAGTATTTATTTTATTTTTAAAATAATATATGTACGCAAATTCCAATAAAAATGGTTTGTACCTACATGCCGCGGCCGGGGATCGAGCTTGCGGAAACCGACGACACTGAATGGACGACATTGCGCCGCTTACCACTCGATCACTACGGCTGATGATAGTATATTATACAGATATATATACTATATAGATTTTGATAAAATATATACTCGTACATAGTGGTATTTACATTGGACTATTATTAATAATCGTAAACAAACAATCAATTTATATCAACTAGAACAGGTATATCACGGATTGTGCAAACCATTCAATTCTGAGCATTATCTGTTATTTAAATCTAGACTTTAAATATCTATCTATACAATAGTACATTTGTAATAATCTAATGAGATTATATTAATTACGACAATTTTTTTTTATACTACAATGTTGGCAAACAGGCATACGGTCCGCCTGATGATAAGTGAATGCCTATGAATGCCTGCAATACCATATGTATCACAAGCGCGTTGCCAACCTTGAACCCAAGGAGCTCTGGAAACCCTACTCACCGCAGAAACACAACACCAGGTCATTTGGCTGCGATCTTCTGTAGGGTAGAGGTATTCCACCAGTCGGGCTGCCCCAAGTAGAGAGAAATCTCCAAAGAAATTTCTCTGTACCCTACCTCTCTTCAATATGCCATTAAATTGTTGTGTACCTAATACGGTGTTTGCTAGAAGCAATGACGTATGGTACTATAATAAAATTTAATAATTAATTGTTTTTTATTGATTTTCCCTATAAAAATATGAGTAAGTAGCTATCCAACACAATTTTATATTTTATTGTAAACATTTAATTGTTCTACGTATTTGCGGTAAAACTAATGTAGTCTTTGCCAAAATCATAAAATACAGTAAAACCTCCTTATTTACGCTTCCTATATTCGCACTCGGAAATATCTTTATTTGCAGATACAAAATTAAAGATGCATAATATTATTCACTACTTACTCAAAAGTTAAACAAGTAGCCATCAAAATACTTATGAAGAAATAAATATTATTGCGGCTAAACCTAAAGGTCTTCTCCGTCGCACCGCTGAGTTACACGTGGTATAATTTGTTTATTGCTATAACTGCTTTTTGTCATAAAAATATAAGTAGCTAACCAATACAATTTTATATTTTATTGAATCGTTATATGGATATATGGCGGTAACTATACGGAAGCAAAAATAATTAATGACAAGCAACATTTGTAAGAACAAAGTAAACACAACAGCAAGTCGAATGTGCAAACAACTTTTTAATATATATACCTAACCGTGTTTTAATAGCTTCCGTTTCTATTTACAGTGTCTTATCATCGCTTAAGATACTCTGAAAGAGCGCAAACCGAGGATGACGAACAAAATATTTAAATGAATAGGTCCTTAGATATGGAATTAGCGTTTTATATGGAAAAAGGAAAACGAAAAAAATATTGCGAAATTATATATATAATAAATCGAAGTACGTCGTACCATTATTATCTATGCGCATTCCCCATTTTACAGGTAGTTCATTGATTCCATTGCTGCAAAAATTGTAAGAGCGAGAACCCATAAAATATTTGAAGGCGCTTTGGATAGCCTAATCGGATTTTTTTTTTTGCAAAAAATTGTCGAAATTCCGAAAAAAGTGGTAATCTGTTGGAGCAAAGTCCAGGGAGTATGGTGGGTGTCGGAGACATTCCAACCGTAGTTCCTGTAATTTAGCGAAGTATGGGGTCTAGCGTTGTCCTGAAGTAGCAATGGGCTAGAAAGATTCACCAGTCTCAGTTGTTTAACGGCTAGCTTTTCCATCATGGTTTGCGATTGCAAACATTTAACGTTGACAATACATATCTGCCGTTATCGTCTGGCCAGATCTTAGGAAGCTGTAGTGTATGACACCAGCACTGGTTCACAAACCCTCACCAGCCCGTTTTTCTAAGTCAACTTGGGACAGGATTTGAATGGTTCTCCTGGGTTAAACCACTGCGATGAGCGTTTCCAATTTTCGTAAAGGATTCATTTTTCGTCACAAGTTACAATACGATTCAAAATTCCGTTGTTGTTGTACGGTTGAATAATGTAACGCAGCACTCAATGCGTGTATGTTGGTGTGCTTCAATCAATTCATGCGGTACCTATTTCTCGAGCTTTTAATTTCCAGAACGAAAACGTTGGAACTAAAAACGTACCGTATCCTTTGAGCTGTTTCTGCAGCGCTGATGGCACGGTCGAACTCATATTCGTAAATAACGCGATATTTTATGTTTGCCTTTTTGTGAAAAGAACGAAATTCAAAACATAAATACACAAGCCTAAATTTGAAATAAATTTGAATTTGGAATTCCTAACCAAACGCCTGATATTTGAGATCAAAATAGCCAGTTCAACAAAACGCCAATTTCATATAAAAGGACCTATACTATATGTACCTGTAATAAAATTTAATGAAGCAAAATTTTGTAGAATCGTCTGCGAATGTATGTGATCAAATTTTTTCTTTTCACTTTTGCGCCGGGTATGTTTCTTGTGTCCAATTTTATATTTTGAAATTTTAAATCTGGTACCGATTTGAAACGTCCTTTTTATACCGTTCAGCCAAAATCTCACTTGATGTTAAGTGGCCCAAAATGATAACTCGCTAAGCTTACTTTGGAAACTGACTTTCAAGTACAGCTATGGGGGGGACACTTATAGATGCGTAGCGACAGATTTTGAACTTCAGGATCGTAATTAGTCAGATGGGCATTAGAAAATGCCCTACCACCATACTGTGGTTTCATCATGATGTTTTTCTTCACTGAAAGCTCAAGCTCATTGTAGGGATTCGAACTCACGTCGATCGTTACCATGTTTGTAAATACTGCTACTGAGCTATCATTGCTACAATACGCTATACTTACAAAATTAAAACTTATGCCGTAATTGTTCAATTCTGATTTCTTTTTTATTTATAGATAACTAGGTACGACTGCATATACTTATGCATTAATACATAATACATCCATTATATACTTATTACATATGCATACCTTTAAACGAGCGGTAGTTTTTTTAATGTTTAAATATTATTATACTTTACAATGAAAAAATATTTTTAAAGCTTTTTTATTTGTATATAAATTATTAATATCTTAATTTCTTCAAATCAGAACGGTCTCATTTTTCACATTTGCTAAATTTACGTATCAGAGAGTTTGTACAAGTGAATCCGAAAACGAATTGGCATGTGTGCATTTGTGTTATCAATCAGAAATAAGTGATGAAATATAAATCAGATGCGACTTATGTCTGTGAATTTCGTGATACAGTTTTTCAAATATTAGCGGAAATGTGACGTGAATATAAGAAACTCGTATAAGGATTCATGGTACATACTTTGAAATTTTTCAAGATCTATTTACTCTCTGATAAAACACGTATCACCACAATACATGAATGTGAGGCGAGGTGATTGATTCATAACAAAATTCAAATAATGACAAGTTTAGAGAAGCGTAAAATTTTAATTTCATCCAACGGTACAAGCATAATTATAATAAAAATAAATAATGTGTATGTGGCCTTTAAAATGCGACCTTCTCAAAAAGGACACTACGACATTATGTTGGTTTTACTTATCTGATACACCTAGTTTGATATGGTATTGACATCATTCTCTTCCATTAAATTAACCTAAATCTGGCTGAATACATTGCTTATTAAAAGTACAAGAATACATTCTTACTAGCTGTACCCTACGGATTCACTAGCGTTAAATTTGGATTGGAAATGCCTGTTTCGTACGTACGACTACTTGCCTACAGGCTGCCAGATTAGTTAACGTTTATTGTCACTGCTCCGCCACTAAGGATCTTAGTGGGATGTTAGGTAGCCTATATTCTTCCTCGATATATAGGGATTAAAATACAAAAAATAATTTGACTTATAGTTTAAGAAATCAAAATCAAAAAATACTTTATTCAATTTAAGCCTTAAGGCAATTATGAACGTCAAACAAGTCTAAGTAACACTACTATCGGTTCGTAATTTAGTGGATGCACAGACAGGGATCACTTCCACACATCACTATCATTCACATAATGATCCACCCTATAATAAACTTTTGACAGTAAAACCTGCTTGACATGGTCCTTCAACTCATTGTCTGGCAAATCAGTAATGTGCGTCGGGATCTTATTAATTGTAGAACCTCAGATTATTACCTAAACAACTTTTATTAGCCTTACACGGTACGAGTAATTTATTTCTATTTCTAGTATTCAAACTTTGCTTTTCTTTGATAAAATCAAGCTTGTCAAAGTTTTTTCGTATATACAATAACTTAACAAGAATGTAGATGGAGATTGACGCATTCAAACAAAAAAAAACTTTTGATCTTTATGATTGGTATGCAATATAGATATGCGTAATTTAAAGAATATTAAAAATGATATCAAGTGATTCTGCTCTATGTTTTTCTTTGTTATTATAAATTTCTAGCGATTCAACCATTAAATCTAAATGCAGGCTTTAATCCAGACCAGTTGGTTAATTACCTAGTTTTCAGGATGTCGATTTATATAGGAAACATAAACCTTGAGAAAGGTCATATTTACCGCATACTGTTTGTTGGAAGATATATATTTCTTCTTACAACGACACCCAATATGAATTTACAATACAATTTTAAAACACGCTTAGCAAATACAAAAAAAAAACTTAATAATTGAGTTTTACAGCCTTATTTCTACGACTAATAGATACATTTTTACTTGACGACATTACATGTATAATATCATGGTTAAATGAATAGTTACAATTTAGAAATATAGAGTTGAAAGAAGCAATCTGAAAAGAACCGTTCGTGAGCTGAAATTAGAGTAGAAAATGTCTAGGAACTAGGTGCTATAATTTGTATCAGCTAAATAAACCCGTATAGATAAAGGAATCCTCACGCGCTAAAAGATTGCTTTGATAAAAGGAAACGGGTGATAATCACGGGACTAGCGTGTGACTTGGAAAAATACTCAAATACGTATCTTTCGACAAGAAGTTGCAATATTTGAATAAATAATTTTCACATCCTATTATAAAATCCAGACGACGGATTAATTTTCTGGAGCATGAAATTTAACAAATAACTTCTAGGGTTTGTGTTTTATGTATTTAAACTCTTATCTCCAGTAATAGAAACAATCGATATATTGGTAACTACAATAATTCGAACTAATAATAGAATAGTTTATCCTTAATTTCTTTGTTACTTCCGCCTGCAATAGATGAATTGTAGTTTCATCTGCCTATAACATAAAATGTTTGAATTTAAATAAGTTTTTAACTAAATAAATGTGAATATGAATGTCATAAATTAAGTAAAATAATAATAATTAAGATGATAATATGTTTATTTTCTATGACTCTATAGCCGATTCGAAAGGCACTGTCCTGTAGAGAAGAATCGGCATTATTTTAAAACAGCAACCTTAGTTTCTTGGTTCTTAGTTCAAAGGGCAGAATTAAATGTGCAGACTCAACTAGTATAATATAATATTATTATTGGGAAAGTAACTTCATCTTTTGTCTGTCTGTTTGACGGCATTTCACGGCTAAACCTCTGAATCGATAGCAATGAAACTTGGTAACCTGGAAGCTGAGAAAGACTTAGTATGATAATGGAACATTAAAAATGTTCATTAAACAAAGTTTACTGAAATTAAAATACCGGATTTTACAATAATTTTATACTACCAATATATAAAACCTCATATTTTTATGAACTTAATTTCCTATGTGTTTTTATCTAATTTATAAAACGCATAAGTATCTGCTCTTTTAGTTGTAGAACTCTCTCCCAGCCAGAGTGGTCTCTCTTTCCTACAACATGGACTTCTACAAACATAACGTGACAGACATTTGAGTAGGTCGGCATGACAGCGACAATTGACGATGTATTGTAAATGTTTCAATAGTCACCGATGTTGGTGTATTGATATAATATGCCGTGCTATTATAAAAAAATGTTACTATTCCACTAGCCCGTAGTGGCCTCCAAATAATACATTATATATAAGGCTCAGACTGTAGACTGTTACCAGGTTGAAGTATATATAATATCTCTAAGACTTTAATGAGCACTAAAGCGCTTTTAATTGTAGTAGTAAATATGATTAATATTTAAAGCTGTTGAATTAGTTTTACAATCATGCGTGTTATATATTTATTTAATAATTTTATCATTTCTCTCTCGTGATTATATTATATTATCATCTTTCGAAGAGTCCATATAACGTATTGCGTAATCTATTGTAGAATTAACGGTTGGTGTCACAAGAACATGTGTTAATAATAACTCCGATGGACATGATCAAGGTAGAAATAATATTGTCATTTTAACGGGAACCAAGTTTATAAATAGCTAGCAATCGACTATGACTTCGTACACGTTGACTACAATGTAAAAAATAATTACTTACAATAAAATATACTAGGCCTTAAAACTATAAGCCCTAACATTACTTTCTATCTAAAAAAAAAACTTTTAGATCGTATCTGTAATTCCAGAGATTAACTCCTACATATATGTATGTATATTCAAAATCTACGTCTTTATAATCTATCTATATAAATAAAAATGAAAGGTTGGTAAGGCATCAATTGATAACTGCTCGAACGATTTGGCTATTTTTTTGTTCTAAAATGTTCGTAATCGTCCGAATTAGGTTTTTATGGAAAGAAAAATTGGAAAAGTTTCCCGGGTTTTTTGTTAGTTCGGTAAAAACTGAACGTTTCATTTTTTCTATCGGATATTTGTATTAACTTAAGACCAAAACTCACAGTTTCAAAGGTTGGATATGTATAATTGCTTTATGTTTATAATCGTGGAAAAAATATCAGAAAAAAAACGGGATAGGTGGCGTGATTGAGTTATTTTGGAAAGACAGAAAAAAGTCTATCGGACCAACAAGTAGAAAATAATATATTTATATATATAATTTAAAATTCAGGCGCTATATTATAGTGTTTGAAAAACGTGAGTAATGAAATTCGTAATAGGTTCCAAAAAACGTTTGTTCAGATCAAGAAGTTTTTTAATACAAAATGTTTGGTTAACTTAAAATGTTTAAAGTTTGGATGACTATATAAATATTAAAAACAATGCATATACCCTTCCAAAATTAAGAAAACTCTTGTCACTATGATTGCATTCTTAATTAGACAGTTTTTGGTGGTTGGGTTATACTTTGCTTGCCACCTGGTACAATGACGTTACTTTGACACGTTACGATAAAATAATAATAGAATTAAAAAAAAAGAAACAGCCCTGACTCCGCTAATAGCACCACATGCGTCCCTCTCACCTGCGACGAAATGGCAACATATCAGTTGATATATCATCGGCGATCTCGATATATCAGCCTACCGAATATAACGCCTGATATATCGTATCGGTATCAGTATCTTTACATCCCTGGTTCCAAATTATTAAAAAAACTACGATTTCACTCGACATTTTCATATCCCGATTGCGTCTACAAATAGATTATATAAGATTAATAAGATAAGATAGTATTAATAAGAATAGAGAGAATTACGAAAATCAGTCGGCACCACATCACCTCTCATAATCACTGATTTATAAAATAACTATTATTATTAAGTCGCAAGCAAAGATAACACAATATCTACGTCGTCTCGATAAGAACATATATAGGTAAGATTATGTATAAAATAGTGTCACACAAAATTTTTCCTATGCCGCTGATAGCTTTTATCTAGAATTATCCATCAATGTCCAAGATCCACATTTTGGCGACGATATGTCTTATCTGATGCATATTTATCTTTTTTCGTATGTATTGCAGTACTGTTAAAAATATAAAGGATCAAGATATAACTGTGATTGAGTTTTAACTGTGAATCGCCTGGTTATTCCAATGTGTTGTCCTAAATTTTGGATAATTTTCGTTATACTAATGACAAATATTTGGCAATAAAACAATCTCATGGTAATAAAAAAGTAAGTAAGTACGTATATTTATTATAATACTAGCTATGCCCGCGGTTCCGCTCGTGTGTATTACAGAATATAAAATAAAAAGTTACTTCTTATAATATCAGCTGTCGGCCCAACCGCTTTGGAAAGTACCCGGACAAAAAGACAGACAAAAATTGTTTTTTTTCATAAGTATCATATAGGTATACTGTCATATGCATTTAGTAAAAAGTTGTTATTTTGACATTAAAAACAGACATTTTAAATTTTATTATATAAATAGATTTATAATATTAATCATTAAATACCTTATCATGTACAGTTTCGTACACGGCGAAAGTCAACAAATGCCTAATTAATAGACTTGTATACCCTGTTAATCTGGAAACCTCGATTCTAAAACTGATTGCCATAGACTAAATACTTATATAAATGTAGGGAAAAAATTTGAAAAGTACATAAAATACTAGATAACCAAATCTCGAACGATGTCGCTGTCTGAACGGTATTTTGTAAAATAATCTACTAAAATGTATTGTGATTTATATACTTTTTTTTGGTATGGTATATACTTATCATCTTTGTACATGTACGTATTATACACATCAGGCTCATTATAAAAACTCACGTTTTGTTTCACTCGAAATATACACACGTGTATGATATAGGCGTGGCTTGATTTACATTTTGAACTCTGTTCTTTATAAATTTAAAGTATAAATTTATATATGCGGCGTGAACTAACACTGTGCAGCGTTATTTTGTTGTGATTGGGATATCTGTGTTTCTTCAGCAACCATAGACTTCGTCATAGACTAATAAAAATATTAACATTTTTTTTAATTAATACGTTACATGTATGTAACAAAAATATTAAGCAAGGCTATAAATATTTATTTTTAAAGTTATTGGATATTTCAATTGTATTCTTATTGTAGATGTTGTAATTTCCAAGTGTGTTCAACATCCGTGGTTGCAAGTTTCAACCAGTTTCATTGTCAGTATGTTATTGAAATATTAAAAGTAACTGTTTTGGATTTAATACAATTAAGGTCAGATTTTTCAATCAACAGATAACGTTATTGGAAAATTCATTTTTAGCGTGTCAATTTATAAATAATAGTTTTTACAATTTCCAAATATTTAAGATATTTATATTTCTAATATCTGGTTCCGGTTTGGTCTTAATGCACTTCCGCCAGGACGTAAGTTGTAAGAATTGTGCAAATATAAATATAAATAATTAAAAAACAATTTTGAATATTGGCTGTTATAAAAAATGGTAGTTTGAAATATTTGTAATTATTTAAAATTCTACTATGACATCATCAATGTTATGATTCTTATATTATTTACTGACATCATTCTTGATAAAAAAAAGGACAGTTAATATGAAAATAAAACTACAATAAAACCCATTTTGTATTCAGACTTTCAAGCAGATGTTGCAATATATTCCTACACATTAATAGCTTAACAAAGGAATACTAATTAGTTGATTACTATAGTGTGTATTTGTTTTTATTCGTTAATAACAATTGACACTCAGTTGACCCTCTGTCTCATGGTTGCAATTACTCTATGGCCACACGGCCGGATCACGTGTAGAGCTGTTTCACACACGAGACGCATGCATGGTCAACGATATTACCAGACTACATATATAATTCTAATATAATGTTGTAATACACTAATGTTTCGAGAACTGGCATTGACCTTTGAACGTAATTTGGCAAGATTAATGAACTACAATTAACTTGTTCTGTTCTTTTATAAAAAAAACTATATAAATAAATGATAATTCTAGGTACTTTTGTTTGTTCGCTCAGTAATTCATAACAGTTTTCACTGTGAACAATTCTTTGTCGACTGCAGATCAGTGACAAATTATTTATCAGGCACCATTTCTATAATATATTTTTATTTAAATGCTGGTCTAAATATTTGAATTGGAAGTTACATAATAAACTAGCTCTAACCTGACTTCGTTCCGGTTGTCTTCGAAATGAAACTGGAGATACTAATGAATGAGTGAATGGAACACAGACGAGACAAAAAAAAAGAAACATTCCTTTTATATTATATATGTATACAAAATACTAGCGGTACCCCGTGGCTTTACACGTGTTTATTACGCAGAAATTATTTTCGTCTCGTATTTTTTATTTATTTATATTATTGACAATTTATATAGCTTATTAATGGAGGGATGATATACGCTTCCCGCGAAAAAAGAATCATAAGAATCGGACAAGACGTTTTTGATTTAAATCCGGACATACAAACAGACTAACAATGAGACAAAAAAAATCATAATAATCGCGATCACTGGCTTTTATAATATAAAATGTCTAACGCGAACTTTAGAAAAAAATACATGTACCGACAAAATCACAGATTTATTAATATAGATATTAGATACACACGCAGTGAGAGTACTAAATGAATTAATGCTCATGTTAACCTAAATATAAAAGTCTCAAATATACACTAAACTACATTTAAACCAGATGAAGATGAAATACAATTAAATTGCCGGTGTTCAAGTAGAGAAGTTAACTCACGGTAATTACAAAAATGAGGTAAGTAATTTATTTACGCATGAAATGTAAAATAATTACAAAGAACCGCTCATGGGTTTAACGATGGTTAATTTAGCAAATCCAAGGCGTGTTCGTGAGTGAAAGTTTCAGCAAAGCTTGGCTAAACAGTTAGTTACGGCGAGACTAATTGCATGTCTAAATTGTTGTAATTTACTGTTTGGAAAATGGTAAGAGTTGAAATTTGTATGTTATTTAAAAGCTATAAAAACAAATACATTGATTTGCAACAAAATTTGTGGTTAGTATATGTGTAGTCTTATCGATAATTGCAGAACTTGATTCTGCAATTACCGATCTGCGTGTCTTTTGCTCGGGGACTTACAAAAAACTTTCCACGTGATTCTGTTTGAATGGCCCCCTGATTATTTCAATTTCTTAGTCACAATACCCAGTGTTATAAAGATGTAATTGATAAGTCCTTTTTTAATATTAATAATTTTAATTGAACTAATGACAACTGACAATATTCACTAAATTCACTGTTAAGACATCGCTATATGTGTAAAATCTAATTTTATATATGAGACCATAATTATCAGTCAGATTAGCAAAAGGATAATACCATTCATAACCAGGAACCAGTAAATAAGTAATAAAAATTATCTAGACGCCTGCTAGTTAGTAAGAGATATGAAAGATAGTGTTTCCCATACTTAGTTTACTGTATGAATAACACGCGATAAAGGCAATGATACACTTCGTAGAAGTTTCGTATCAGATTAGTATCACAGACATTATACGAAAGCAATCGATGGCCTAAAAACGGTGCATGTAATTAGGAGGATTAATTACCATCCAGATAGATGACACACAATTGAACAATTTGGATGATCAGACCTTGGAAGTTTTCTTAACATTTGGAGAATTATTAGGCATTGATGAAGATGGTAAACTGGTACACAAAAGTTAATAAACTTGACAAAAAAAAAAAAACAGCGTAAACAGGAAAAAAAATCATGACTAATTTTTAAAGTTAAAGTTTAGCAATTTCTAATTTAAAATTTAAACGATGGTTTCGGAACTATCCGAATAATTGGAATTATAGTATAAAATTAATAAAAGAATTGCAATTTAAAACCTATCCCTTTATCCTTTCTCTCGTATCGTTGGGTTAAAGCGTCAGACATGATTACAGCCAGTGGAGAAATGGTGGTGATAATTTAAGTACTCTGTTCAGCAAACAGAAACCTATACTAAAGTACACAATTATCGGGCTTTAATTTGTCTACTAGTCGAAGTAAATCTATTCTAATTTCTACTGTTTTCCAGATCTTCATCTTTTTAATATCAATTAATCCTAATTGCTTAAAACAAATTTCCTTTAATCCCTTTTTTTAATAATGTTTGCGTGTTTACGTCATCATCAAACCGATATCTACTACTCTTTAGCTTAAAATCATTAATATATGAATTCATTATCAAAAACAATAATGCTTTCAAGGAAACATGTTATTCCACTTCGATAAGCAACAAAAGTAGTTTTCCAATATGTCTTGATTATCTAATTGGTGTTATTTACATAAATAGGTATCAAACCTTACTTAACGAGCAGAACATATGAATCATTCATATCATTTGATTATGTAGTGTTACTTTTGACTTTAATCTGTTATTGTGCATTGTATGATTCACTGACGACTTTCAAACTTGTTTTATTACTTGGGATTTTCTTAAAATTTGTTTAATGTTACGTTTATAACAATAAAATCTGATCAGTTAAATAGATATGTAACCTAATAACCTAAATAAGCTCACAAGAAATCAGAGTTATGTATATGAGTTTAGTGTAGCTTGTAGAACGTCTTCCTTGCACGTCGATGGCACCGAGTTATTCGTGATTATAGAAAATATTTCGCGAATTGAGAAAAGTTGGGTAACAAGGATTTGTTAGTTGTGGCTGCTTTTTTGTATGTGTCACGGCTATATCTTTGTGTGTGTGAACAATTTTCGAAATGTCTAAACATTAACTTTTGCTATTCTTTTTCAGTGTCATCGAAAGAATTAATGTCTTTAATTTAAAAAGATGGTCCATTATTTAAGTTCTTATTATTAGTTCTAAACTAAGGTATGTACTTAGCACTTACCAAGTTAAAAAAAATTAACTACATATTTTATCCCGGGAATTGATTACACTTTTAACATGCCCCTCGTTATAAAAATAATAATAAAACTACAAGTTATCCTAGGCTTATTTTGTTTCGTTATTTATTTTGGATACAACTTTTGGGTATATTACACTGGTTTTACGCCATTGCGATTGATTATTACATTATTTATCACCACTATATATATTAAACTATTCAATCAATTCCATTTTTGGATTCAATTCAATTTTTGAAATAAATTTGTATGTAACTACCATCTAGACCTAGGATTACTAGAAGAAGTACATTATCACTTGTTTCTAGTAGTAGTTTAGGTAATAAAAAAGAATTGTTAGTTTATTATGTGACTTTAGATCTCTATTTAAAATAATTATATGAAATTACGGATGTACGGCGATAGGAAGCACTTCGAAAGGTCATTGGTTCATAATCGTATGACGTACACTGTACATAACCTGAGGTAACTGCGCAAAAACGCTTTAATAAACCAACTACACGTACGTGATTGTGAAATTGTTTATCGCACTCTCTCGTTATGAACTTTTTGAAGTGATCAGTTCCCGTTGTGTGGGCGTTGAGACAGATTTTAATAATCGAAAGTTGTGTAGATTGGAGATTTCACAAAATCGCTATCGGTACTTTGAAACTCGATACTTTCATCAAATGAACCGCGACCATCTATTACTAAAAATATAAGCTGATTTATAAAGAATTTTGTATGCATTTAAAGGCAAGTCAGCACGTTGACATAAAAGTAAAAATTTCTTCTTTATGTTCTCATAATATGAGTTTTTAGGTAATACTTGATTACCAGGTAAAATCATTTCAATAATTTACATATTGGGTGGTACATTCGAGTAGGCGACCAACTGTGCTTCGCCTTGGCATACTTAAATCTATAACTTCACAGCTGTTCGTTTTCGCCCTAACATTTAATACTTTCATGATGTACCAACCAACGCTAACTATACTTATTTGTGCTTTGTACAAAGTCGTAAATGTATTGAATATGACAAATCTAGAATTTAAATCATTGAAATTGCTAAAAGTAATACGTTCTTATATAAATTCTATATAATTTTAAATTAACTGTAAGATTACATATAATAATAATAAAACTCTAATTAATTACAAATAGAAATAAAGCTTGTTTTATTGTTTCCAACTTTTATTATTAAAATATAACCAGGACTCTTTAGATGTCACTGGTAAATAGTGAATTTTCAAACTGGAATATTTTTAGACGCAACTAATCAATTCACTCGTAAGATTAACTTAAAATGAATTAGTGTTATGGAAATAATTAAAAATTCATACATAGTTTTGTGTTGTACTTCGTCACAGACTAAATGTATCTTTGTATTTTCAGTTTCTGTTTTAAACAACTTTCACTGATATATCAAAAATGTATAATAGTATTTTTATTTTATAGCTTAATAATTTTATTTATTTTGTTTCCTTTTAAATGTTGTTATGCCAAAATTGGATTATATACTGCAAAGTATAGTTCAAGAACGGAATTAATATATTATCAAATGTCATGTACAGTCTTACCAGCGACTGAAGTTGTTAACATCGGTTGTCCAATTTTGTTTGTTTACGATTATTTTCCGTAGACCATAAAAATATCGAGTTAAGGAAATAATAAATATTAAATATATTTTGGTAATTGAATAAAAATAAATTTCGTTCTATATTTATCATCCCTTATGACTGTATTATTCGATTAATTTCGAAATATAGACCAGCATTACTCCTAAAAATGTTAAATAGCAGATATTTATATAATGTTTATTGTGAAATTAAAAAATAACACGAGTATTTATCAACGTTTTTGTATACATTCTCAAATATACCTTAATACTAAGGTAATAAAACCTTTTATATTCTCGTAGAATGCCGCTATCCATACGAGCGGTGATTAATAACACGCATTGCAACAGCAACATGTCCCCAATACTTATCTGAACTTGACACCCATCGGGTGGGTTTCATTTTATTACTCCTTTAGTATGACTTCTTACTAAGGTATTGAGTATCAATATGTTATTATATACTTTAATCGACGTGGTATAACGTTCAAACTGATTATCATGCTTAAAACGTTTTATAATTAATGTTCTCCAGAAGGATTATACATTTTGCTCTGCCTGTTTTGTATTGAGCATTACTGTAATTGTCATCAGATATTTCCGATCGTCCTCCTGTTTCTGAGCAAGGTACCATTTATGGTAATTTTGGAGCAGAGAATTCTATATTCTATCGGACATTCATAAACGGTACATTAAACTAGAAATTGTACGTTATTTTACTACATGGTTTTCTACAGCTATTTCGTCAAGACTGTCATTGTCAACTGGCCATTGCATAGGTCTCTGCAATATTTTGAACTAGCTGTAAACTAGAAATTATACATTATTTTTGCTATCAATGTGCCTTTATTTAAAAAAGGTAATAAGTGTAACTTCTGATACGACAGGCTATTCGAGCAAACCCTTGATAAAATCGAATTATTTTTCATTTGTCGTGTAATGTAAAAATTCAGCATTTTGCTTACGACTGTTTTTCCTTATCCTTATTGGCTATTGTGGAACTAAGATCTGATATAGATCAAGATAGCATACCGTATTTTAAACTAATCAGAGTATGTATATTCATTGATTCAAGTAATGATAAAATAACACAAATCTTTTGTCTTATTTTTGTCTCAGCAGATTATTATGGTGAGTAAGTGAGACTGGTCACAAGATGTTTTTACTAAGAAACGAGGTCACTAAATTTATACAATACACTCATTGAATGTTAAAGTCAATTTAGTTTTTAACTTCAAGAACGCTCCGTTGTCGGTTTCATTGTTATTTTTAGACTAATAAAAAGCTTAACAACTATGAACTAAATTTCATACGAGCGCTGAATATTTCACTTAGAATAATGATCTTGTAGGATTAACCGTCGACAATTTCCATGTATTACTTCTTTTTTTTCTGTAAATTAGATACCTAAATTATCGATACAGTATACCACGCCAATGAGACAATAAGAACAAGTTCACAATGGCCACTACCTTAATAATCTATATTACAAAGCTTAAGAGTTTGTTTTTGTTTTTTTGTTTGATTGCTCTGATATCTCAGTTATGTTATCAGTTATAGTATTAAAACAATCTTTTTTAAATTTAATAATCTATTTATTGACCAAGGTTACATACTATATAACTTCAAGCTACAACTTTAAGGAGCGGAGTAGTAACCATGGTAATATGACAAGCTTATTTACTAGTACTTAAACTGAAAAAAAAATTATTAACAAATTAGGTTATCTTATAACCTCCCTTCACTATTCAAGGTTTTGCAAAGAGACTAGATTAATGGATATAAAGATAGCGTTTGAAAGTCATTCCATTTTTAAAATTAAGTATGTACTTTTTTGTTGTAACTATTTGTATATAAAAAAGGTCGCATAGTATCAATGATAGCTAAAATCAAATAAGTCGAATAAAGTAGCATTGTTGTGTAGACTGTAGGAGTATCAAATCGCTTGTTAAAATTTAACAACAGGATATTTCATTAGTAATTTAATTAAATATTTTTAAATTTAAAGTATTTACGTCAGCGTTTTAATTATTATTATGATGTATAAATTATATTTGGTATAACGAATTACTAAGAATCCCTCACAAAGCTTATAACTATTTTAAGTCTCACTAAAATGTATTTAAACATAGTTTATATGAATATGTATAAACATTCATATTCGTCTAAACTTAACCTACTTTCAGTTCCACTTTCGCTTCATTTGTCACTTTATACTTTCATTATTGTTCACTCTTACCTCGGTTTCACACGTCGCGTCGGTGCGAACGTTGGACCCAACAATATTCGTTCAAATTGCAAACAAAGCAAATATAACGCGATTACTACTATCACTTTGATATTGCGAAATATAGTAATCAGAAGGCGGTTCAAGCGTCGGGGTCGACGCTATTTACTTTATTCACACGTTGGGGCCAACGTTCGTACCAACAGTTACTAGCACGGTTACATTGGAGCGCGAAAGGGTGAAAAAAACAAACACAATTTATTTATAAACCTGAAAATTAATTACAATAATCCTAATCTATATGTATAAAAATAATAGTAAAAATAAAAATGAAAGCCATTTATCCGACTGCGATGAAATTGATTTTTTGTACGCACATCCGTGAATGTTCTATATTAGTACAAGACGTTTACAATAGGTGGCGCATTATTAGTTTCATTATAAACAAAACGGGGAAAAAATCGCGGACAGAAGCCAGTAATGTTATAAATGCGAAAGTATGGTTGTTTTAATATTTATCCTTCTTTAAGTGGCTGAACGAATTATAATAAAAATGAACACAGCTAGTAAAAAATAAATTTAAAAAGCGTGTATTTCCTGTATTGTATATAGATCGATAGTTTGTTACTTGTATCAAATAGATTAATTCACTGTCGTTCATTAAAATGATTTTTTGTTTAAATTAACCTTTTAAATAAAGAATTATACTAAATATAATAAAATACATTTTAAAGTCGCTTAGCAACAGATTCTAAAGATAATCTATTAATTGACCTTTTCAATCGACTTCAAATAATATTGTTCATTATAGAGTTATCAATTAATTATTAGTTGTTATATAACTTATTATAATTAAGTAGATAATACCACTAGTATATGAAATTCTTTTTATAATATATTACAAGCCATTGAACTCAAAAAAAATTTCAGGTAATTAAATACTAAACCGATCATAAAATATCATATTTAGTCGCAGTTTTTTAAATCAAGTTTTAGTGGAACTCGCGTTACTATTTACCGTAATTATTAGATTTTGTGGTATTTAATTTATAAACTATTACATTATCAAAAATTTCACTCTCAACGTCACACAAATTGTGCATAAAATTCGCATTAATGCCACCCATGGAAGTCAAGTTATTAAAACATTTCTACTACTTCTCTAAACAGACAAACAATTTTTAACGCTTGATTATGTAATTAGACAGGAAACTAGTCTTTAAGTAATAGTTACATACATTTATTTGCATTGATTAACTCCAATATTTGTGATCTTCTCAAACGAGATTTAATAATTAGGATTATATCATATTATATATTAACTATTGAATTAAATTTTATCCATACATTTGTTATTTATACTTAATGTTCAAATTTTCTAAATTTATGAATAAAGCTAGCATATATATTGTCTTGAATAAATAGAAATAAATGTATATCATTCACGTAACTACAAAATTATCTCTTATAATTAGTGTTTAAACAAAATCCAATTAATATTAATTCTTGAGCATGATATGATTTTTTTGATTTTATCAGAATATTCACCTCGACCTTTCAGGCAAATGATATACATTTCAGAACATTAACTAAATGACCAATCTAAACCGTACAATACAGGTCACGCAATATCAATATTAGTAGGCACTTTCGATATGATTTGAATAAATTTGGACTTATAATTTCCTGCTACTAAGGGCATGATATAGTATGCAGGCATGGCACATTTCATACATTACTGCTATTTTTATATGAAATGAAAACAAAAATGTTCATATAATTATATGAATCTGTAGTTATGACTGCTAGATTGCTAGTTGTGATATAATAATATGAGTTCGATTTGCTCATAAATTCTAATTTGTATAATTCAATCGTTTCGTATACCTACATTAGAACAAGGAAATAAAATATAAGTCCCTTGGGCGGTAGTACATTGCCTTTATAACTATTGTGTATTTGTACAAGCCGAGAAGCTAAAAAAGACATTATTTTCTGAAACACTTGATACTTATAGGAGGTAGAAGAGACGTAGGACACTAAAGGTAGCCTAGCTAGTGGAATACCTCCACTCTACAGAAGTTCGCAACTAAATAATCTATTAGTGTTGTGTTCCTGCAGTGAATTGGGTTCCAGAGCTCCTTACAAATTAATGTTAGTGTATTTTGATGAATTCAGTATTTTAACCAACAGATGACCCGCCATGTTAGAACATTTCTTGGATTTTTTTTGACATCTCAAAATTCATGGGCTGTGTTATTATTTTCCATTCATTTCTCTTGTGCACTATAATTAATCTATGGTATGAAAAGATCTACTAATATGACAAAATATAGGCTACGATATTTAGAATATAGGGTGAACTAGCTGACCCGGTAAACTTTCTTTCCGGTAGACAATTGCCACCAAAGAGATTCTACGAATCGTCTCCAAAAACCAATGTATTATGTGAATATGAGCTCAAGTAGTTCAAATGTTACATGATCACTAACAGACGCACACAAGATTTTTATAAGTAAGATAATCAATAAAAACTCATTTAAATTAAACTATATTTTATTATAGCTTGAACATAACCATGCGTGATGCTCGTGACTCAATGAAAACAGAACAAAATGTACTGTAACCAAACAATTAGTCACTTAATACTGCGCGTCGGATGAGTAAGAGTAGTGAGATTAGCCTTTTTAACATGAGATGGATCACTGAACCAGTAATAGGATGAGTTATCTGTATCTGCTCTACTTCGTATGATTAATGTTATATTTCTCAAAATTCCACAGCTAATATTTGAAGTTTGATATGAGGGCTACGTCATTACATGTTAATTTAAATCAAACCAAATCTGATTATTAGTAATATAATGCCATTTATTTATATTAACACGTTCTTCCATTTCATATTTGGAAATATTAAAAATCTGTCTTAAAACCTCGACATCACTGAGGTTAGAAGAATCTGTCATTTTATTTTTAATTACCTATATGTACCTACTTTATGATGTCACGTCATATGGCTATAAAATACTTTATGTTTTATATACATATTATAAAACTCAACGTCTCTCTGTCTGTCTGTCCGTATAAGTTATTTTCACGCGAAAACCACTTATCCTTTTTACATACTTTTTATTTTAGTTCATAGCTATGTTATTTGGCGAAATTATAAGGTATATTTTGCAAAATAAAGTAACATACGAAGTAAGCAGTGACGATAATGGTAAATTAATTCGGAATAAAGACGCATTTGGGACACTTAAATGCTTTACGCTGAGTTAACTTTACGAAACATATCAAATTAATGTTCCACACATTTTAGATCTTAAAAAGATAGCATATATCTATTTTCCAAGGATCACCCATAATTTTCCAAGGATAACCATTTGTGTCTTCAGTCTTTTGAACGGGTGCAGCACGATTCACGCGTGCGCTCGACCGACGGTATTCTGTAGACCAGCGAACAGAGTCGCGGGCACATCTAGTTAAATTTAAATACCGTTTTTAGGTGTGTATTAAAAATGTAAATAGAACGGACACTTCTTTCACCAAAAGGACTTGTGACAGCGCAATTCCGTTCTAATTATTGAGTAATGTTTCGGCCATCCGGTGAGAACCGTTAATAGTTTTAAAATAAAAGCTAATATTTATTTCAAAAGTTAAAGTAGCATGCTTTAAGAGAGACCTATATTCAGTAATTCTACAAATGTATAAAAAGTAAACAATGATTTGTGTTAACATTATTAAGTTGAAAAACACCATCATACAAGATTTGAGAAATATTTTATAGCGTTTTTTCTTTTACACTAAGAAATATGCTTCTTTTAATAAATAAACATTAGACTATTAACATTTATCCACAAACATACAGCCTATTTCAATAGTCATTAACACTTTTTTATAAGTAGTTCAAATTCTATACGTATACGTTGTTTATTGAAACTGCATCTTTAATACGTTTAATGTTTACTATAGTAATGATGACTGCGACTTGTTTTATTACATCTATATTTACGTTTAAACGTAGTAAGTGAGTCAATGGTTAGTCTTTTGGAGATTTACAGTTTAATGTGCCTGATTCAAAATCCTTATGTCTTATATCGTTCTCGCGAATCTCGCATGTAATTTTCTGCTGTTGTCGAGTGAATTCTAAATTTGTAACATCTAAAAGCATAGTCATAATTACGTAATGGTTTAATTTTATAATAGATTAAGAATCAAATATTTATTTGTTTAAAAAAGCAAATGAAATCCAGATCATGAAGCACATGAAGGCTTGTGTACTTTGCGAGAACCGAACCCATAACATGCAACATAAATTTGGAAGCGATCTACTAATATTATAAACCACAAGAGATTGTTTTTTTTTTTGTTTGTTTATTTAAACGGGCTAATCTCTGAAACTGCCAGTTAGATTTTAAAACTTATTTTGTCATTTTAAGGCGCACTCTAAGGGGTGGTGCAGTAACCATGAATGTCAAGTAATCTGGCTAGCTGTAGGCAAGAACGAGAAGTGAACAGTGACAGGGTTTACGGGTGCATTAGGGGCAGTGAAATGGAGAGTCGATCGAGCAAATTGAACATGGATAAAACTGTGACCCACAGCTAGTGTAGTGTAAAATTCATTAATACATGCAAATAAGTTAGGAGCATCTTTGTCACCCAAAGGAAATAGTAGAATTAAGGTAAAACATTCTACATAAAACAGGATGCGCGTCACTGAACAGCAAATCTATTTTAGTTACGGCTAAGATTCTCCGTCGTATATCTCACTTGCTTTTATTATGTTCCCCTTTTAAATAGAAACTTAAATAGAAAAGTTAAACTATATGTGCATCTTGAAGTTCATTGTGTATGTACATATGTTCTTTGGAAAAATCATTTCAATATCAATTCAGTTTAGTAAGAACGATATTTTAATATGTTTAAAGAAAAATTTTATGATAGATGACACCCAAAGCTTCAGCTTATATGTAGTGTACTAGTCCTTGCATCTGTCATTTTTATAAGTTTATTTAGTGTTTTAATATGTTTCACTAATTACATCAAAATAGAAACTTTTATTAGCGATTAACATTTTACATAAATTCTCGATTTTACTCAATAAATCGAAAAAGGCTCGTTCCCTTTATTCTGTTCATTATTAGGTCATTTGAAAAAAAAGGTGTGTGTGCGATTCACTTACGATAGAAGTGAAACTTCATTTTAAAAGACATTTTCTATTTTATTTAAACAGTGTGCAATATACATACACACCGACATTTACTCTCTCGCTCTGGCTCATACAAAGAGGAGAGACCGATAATATATTAATCTCTCGCTC
Source organism: Saturnia pavonia (assembly GCA_947532125.1). Taxonomy (NCBI): domain Eukaryota; kingdom Metazoa; phylum Arthropoda; class Insecta; order Lepidoptera; family Saturniidae; genus Saturnia; species Saturnia pavonia. The sequence continues at coordinate 12,980,539 of OX383903.1, forward strand.
TGGCTCACACAAAGAGGACATACCGATAATGTGCGTTAAACGTTTAACATTTAACGCTTGGAAGTCGCATAAGTTTCACTTCAAAAAATCATTATGAATTACACGTCTATTTTGAAGAATTATAGAATTATAAAAACTTACAAGAAATGTATCATATTTAATTAATTAATTAACCAAAACTTGTGTATATTAAACAATAAATAAATTAACTGTAAACAAACTGAATAAATTACTTTACTAATTAAATTTTAATAATATATAAAATAAATAGCTGTGCACTACGGTTACACCCGTGTTAAATTTATTCGTCCCGCGTAGTTCTTTCGTTGTTCTTATTTCCCATACTCGATTGCTTGATGTTCAAGGTTACTGCTTCGCTACTTAAGGTCTTAGCGTAAAGTTATATAGCATCTAAATATCCTCAATAAATAAGTTATAAAATGTAAACATATTTTTTCAAATGTAACTCCAATGTAAATATAACGTTGATAGTTCCAAAGATTAGCGCGTTCAAACAGACAAATAAAAAACCAGCTCTTAATGAAAGAAATCGAATACATATAATAAATTATATGTACAGTATTGTAAATATATTTGTATATTACAAATTATTATTTGTAGTGGTCTACGTTAAACCTCATAAGTAACAGTAAATTAACTTTCTCTGTATGTGGAGCGCATTTCCGTGCAACGCCATAATACCATCGACTTTACCAGTGAAAGTCGGTTTCAAGAATATATTGCTCAACACTTACCGAACGGAACCGGACTGATCCGTCGCGTCGCGTCGCTGCTTTTATGCCCGTCGATATGTATCATTGCGTCTGACATTAATAACTCATTTAAGGATAATGATTGACGTTTAACAACAAAGAACATGATATAGTCAGAATTATAAAAGGTAAAGTTTGGATGTTTGTAATCTCTGGGACTACTGATGCGATACAATTGTTTTTTTTAATTTAAACTATGCTTTTCCTAAGTGACATAGACTATGTTTTTCACCGTTTTTAAATTTGCTTCCATAGTGGAAGGTAGTTAAAAACTGATGATAATAAAATCGGGGTATACAGTTTGGTATATTGCAGCTACAAATCTAAGATCTACATCTAAAATGTAATTATGTATATCATTCGATATTTAAAGGATCAAATAATTAATACGATACGCGCAGGGGTCGCGCCGCCATTTTGATGTCGTTTCGCGGCGTCACATAATTTCCATTTCGTATAAATTGTGACTTGGAAAAGCTATGATGCTGGTTTTAGTTTTACTCGACAGCTCTCGTCAAGATTTAAAAATATTGTATACACAACGTTAGTGTGGAATAGTTAATGTGAATATATTATATAGGTTTAATTTTAAAAATTAAGAAAACTTCATATAATTTCGGTCTATACTAGTCAAACCGCTAAATGAAAAAGTAAGAATTCTATACGGTTGGAAAGGACTTTTTAACAGCTATCCAGTGATACTCATAAAACACCAGATAATAGAATGAAGCGGTGTCACGTAAAATATACGGCCGTGTCCCCAACACAGCCACACACCCATTTTTTAAAATGTTTATATTGTAAATAATGTGTACGAAGTCGCGGGCGGTTGCTAGTTGATTATGAAGGATAAGAGATTGATTGATAAATGATAATATAGTTAATATACAAAATATATATTGCATTTCTTATTACAGTCCTTGTACTTGATAAGAGATTGGTTGACCTCAGTGCACCTTCAAAATCCGCTGTTTAAAACATTATGATGAGATAGTAATAAACTGGATTTAATTATTAAATTCATTATGTTTGTAAAATATAGATAATTTTACTGTACAAACAATTTTCAAAGTAAATAAAAAAAAAAACAGTTTTTGGTACTCTTCTGAAAACCCAGGCGCAACAACGTCATACAGTGCTGTTCAAAAATAGAGGCGAACACTGATAGTCTAGGATTCATCGAAAGTTCCCACCTTCATCACAATTTGTCAACAGTTTCGACGAAAACAATATTTTATAATTTAATGTTATTTATTACAATAGCGGTCTTTATCAAAAGCAATAACAACAACCAAACAACCACGGGACCCGCAGTGACGCTTACGAGTATAAGATTAACCTGTTTACATAAAACCATAAGACACACATTACTCTTATAAAAATGTCATATGCTTGAAAGATCATACTTTCTAACCGTCATAAATTTTTCGTCATGTGACGTCACGCTTTCGTAGCATTAAAATAAACAAGACGTGATTTAGCGTATATTAAATATTTGAGTATAAACATAATTCTCAATAGTAGTCACGTGTCTCTATCGTTATGTTCCGAAACGGTACACGTGTTTATGACATTAAACAATTACCATTGTGTGCTTCTACCCTCGTTTGTTTCTCAATTTAAGTTTATGTAACGTTGATGTATGCAACAAACATATTATCATGTGTTATGTAAGTCGTTTTCCCTGCTTGTACACTTTCTTTGCTTACAGACACATCGTGCATAAGAGTAGCCCATGATTGATTAGTATTAATTTTACAAAAATCCAAAGTGATGACTCATTGGTAACGTGTACGGACCCTGCGTCGATCGACGTTAGTTCAAATCCCTACAAAAAACGACTTCAAGTGAAATTGTTACCATAGAGCTAAAAACCTACAAAACATTAACAAAATGTGCAAACCCGTTACAGAAAATAGTAAAGGCAAAGTCCAAAAAAATAAATCATCAATAAGCAAAACTATAATATGATATACAAATTTTGTAAATTCATTCATTTAGACTTACACGTGTAACCTTGATCCGTAAATGGTGGTGATAGATACGATAGTGCAAATGCTGAGAATACGTACAAGGTAGTTTTACATTTTTGCTTAAGTTTCATTTGTATTGCAACTAGCTCTCACATTACACAAGACAAGTTCAACCTCTTATAAGCAGAACTCACTTTGCAACGTTTTCACATTGCCTCTTTTTAATATTATTTAGAAGGATCATTTACCTAAGCATTTTGTACGGAACAGATTTTTAAAAACCAATAAATGTAATAGATATATTATGATGATGTATCGTAAATTATATTTCTCTTGTAACTTATGATATCGCAGCATATGATCAAGTAAAGTATGAAGTACTAAAAGCAAGAAATAAATATATAGAAGTGTCGATTGCGCTTCGCAAAAATGAAAAAAAGGAATATGTATGAAATAACATTACTATAAAACTAAAAATTGTGGACAAAACAATACATGATTTTAAGAATCGAAGTAGTCCGTAAAGTTAACTATCAAGGATATTTTCAAAACAAAGGTCTTAAGAATAAAAAATGATAACATTTCTCAAAATGATGCTATAAGTAATCTATACAATTATTACAAAGCTCAACACATTGTTTTTGTTTGTTCGTTTGAATGTGCTAAACTCTGAAACAACCAGACAAATTAATAATTTGACTGGATGTTAGTCTACTACTTGTTGCTACTTGTTAGCCTAATTTTATTGAGTAAGATAAGGCTATACTCGTATAACGTAATACTACGGCTCTAAGGAGAGGAGCAGTAACCATGAAAATCAAGTAACAGGAAATGATAACTATGATAAGCTACAGGAGCTACTATGATAAGCGTTGGCGACGTTGGTGGAGATCTGGTCGATGGAAAAATGTATCAAAGTGGCAAAACCATGCCAAAATACCTAGTATACATATAAAATTGGCAAAAATAAACCAAGATAAATATCTATTAGCAAATGAACTTAAGTATAGCATAATGATCGAATGAAGAAATAAAATTTATTAGGAATCGGATCTCCACTTTTATCAGCTTCCATAGGAACGTAATAGGCTGGTAACAACTCGCTTATGTAACAATTATATAAAAATCAAGTGAAAGCCGCGAACGACCTAAATTAGCTTTTGAACGTTAATGTAGAACGGGTACATAACAAGGCAGATTGTGAGTAAAAAAAATATGTAATTGTAATTCTGCCAATTCAATGAGAATTGTTGTATATATATTTTTTCATATTTAAACAAAATATGGATTTTGAAATAAGTAGGAATAAAAAATAAACTAGATATTATGATCGAAATTGGTTGAAAAGTTTAATAATGGATAATTATTTATGTCGGAATGGATCGCAACTACCTCATCTGGCATAGTGACACGCGTATAGCTTGTCGTAAGCACGACCCTCCTAATGATCTCCGGGACGCGGGAGGGGAACATGACCGACCAATAAGCTAGTCTGTTGCCGGCCGCCAGCAGCAACAGTCGTTTGACGTATGGGCTACGCGGTTTTATTTTTATGACTGCTCCACGTGAGATTATTTTACCAAGATAGAATTACGGACGCTGAATTTAAAACTTTATACAATGAATCTAAAGAAATGCAGGGCGTTTTTATTCAATTATATTAAATAAACTACAATATACAGTTAATTAATTTTCATTTCGACTGCGTGCACACCCACCTCCCCGCGTCCCACAAACCATCAGGAGGGTCACGCTTATAGCGGTCGGCCTATAGGTGTGTCGGGTTCCGGGATCAGCCAGTTTATATCCAATAATCACGCGGGGCCAAAGAGTTGTTAAATGGCGGCCACGCACCAGAAAACGCAGCGTGGCCAGACTCGCTACAAGGTGTTCCAACGACTTGATAAAGGTTGCGGGAAGTCGCTGGATGCGGGCAGTACGGGACCTGTCGTTGTGGCGATCTTTGGGGGAGGCCTATATACAGCAGTAGACGTCTTTCGGCTGAAATGATGAATCGTATATAGGAGTCAACACAATTTATTCTAAAATATCAAAATTCTTCTTATTTGTTGCAAGGTTTGTTTTAAATATAAACGAGTCAATTTATCAAGTTTAAATAAATAAAGAATATACATACGCAATTATTTTATATTCTGCACTAATTAAAAATGATTAAGTTCAATAATAAGTAAGGCGAGAAAATTACTGTTATTTTAACAGTTGCTTTACAAATTTTTTTCCTCGTCGCGAATCCATCCCGGGATCGTTGCTCCAAACGCGTAGCAGTAAGTATAGAAAGCGGACATTCACCCCATGTGGTGAAGTACGATGCACTGCACACTTCGACAGGAACCACCGATACAAAGAATGCAAAACTTTGATGATCAACGGTTTTACTGGGTATCATATTTCCTGGCTCTATTACGGGTTAATGACATCTAGTGTAGTGCAAGCTCGTCGGCTCGTAGTTAAAATCGATCAGTATTCGTTAATTTTTGTTGTTGATATGAAAATTATTTGTAATTAACGTCACTCATCAATGTATTTAAATACTTTTTTTATAAAAAATTATAATAAATAAGTAAAAACGATGCATAACATTTACATTTTTCACATTTATATTCTAGAACTAAATCGTTCAATTTATAAGTTACGTTTTCAAATGACGTAATTTAGAGAAAAAAATTTATACAGAATAAACAAGTAATATAAAACTCAAGGACTGACGTCATTGCTTTATAGTTTTTTTTTTATATTATTTATTTTTAAAACACAGAGTACCTGCTTGTTCTTGATCTCCGTCAAAATAATTATTTTTAGGGTTCCTAAGTCAAAAGTAACCCTTACAGTTTCGGTATGTCCATCTGTCTGTCCGCGGCTTAGCTCAGAGATTCAAAGAACTAGAAAGCTGTAATTTGGTATGGGTATATATATTAATCACGCCCGACATAATGACAAAATAAAAAAAAGTAAGTAAAGTGAGCCTTTTTTTCGCGTCTATCACATCGTGTGGGGTGTCGTTAAATAGGTATCTACTTTAAAAATATTGTGGATCTGTGAAACCAATTTTCAATTCATGGATCTGGTATAGCCGGCAGTTAAATGGTTGTTTTTGGATATGTGAAAAAACTCATGTTAATAGTATTATATATAATGAAGTTAAAAGCAAAACTATCAGAGGTAAGTAAGCTTTTCAATTTAACGAGTAATAGTCAATCAACTTATTAAATGTATTTGGAGAAGTCATTTCGTACAAATTTCATTGAAAGTTACTTAATGACCCCTTTCTAAAGGATGATTCATGTTACACCAAGCCGGACGCTGGCCGGAACACAGTAATACATCTACGAATATATTATACTTTTGTATGAAGTAATTCATGCTATACCGGACCGGGGCCGGGCCGGATCTGTGCTACTGTGTCCTGCCGTGGCACGGATCCGGTCCGGTGTAGCTTGAATTATTTCTTATAAATGTTTGACCGTCTCGCGGCCGGCACTCGGCCCGGTGTAACATAAGCATCCTTAAGTCTGCATATTGTGACGGACACCCTACACTGCGCATAGCCCAACACGCACATAACTTTTTTTTAGTATTAAAAAGCTTATATAATTAAAGTACATAACTTAAACAATAAAACCACTTTGAAATATTCAATAAAAATAACCAGATAGAAATATTTGGTATAACCAATTCTATAGCCAACATAGTATGAGAATTATAGCAGAAATTACATAATATTACTTTACCTATAAAGTGGGTCCTATATTTAAGGGCCAAACTAACAATTTCATCGGTTTGTCTTGCTTTCAGTATAATTAAGTTCATTATAAATAAACTTATGTACGTATTCGTGTAAGCACTATTTTGCACATTAGTCATACAAAGGACATACAACATACAAAGGACTCATCGTAATATACCTTCACCTCTAAAATTCTTAATATAAGTACCTAATTCGTTAACGCTGCAATCTTCAGAACAACAACATTGACGATTTGTTTTCAAAACATGTTATCTTGGTGTTTCCGTTTCGCGGAATGAGTATTCTGTTAAGCTTCGTTTTCCATCTGTCATCTGTGTATGTAAATTTAAAAGTTAATAACGCAGTACTAATGAAGTAAATTGACACATATATTGTGTTTGTTTAAAATACTAAATTTCGTTAACCCCATCTTTGCTTCCCAAGAGTGCTATCGGAATTCATTTATAATTCATTTGTTTTAAATACCTGAGATCTTTGAAATGTACTTATGTCGATTAAATTTGTCTAAAATGTCTAAAATGAAATAATTCCAGAAGTTAATTGTCGTTCAGAATTTCTCTTTTTACACCATTTTGCTTATCGAATTCTAAATTTATATAGTTTATTTTCAGTTATTTTAACGAATAAAAATATTCTGAAAGAAAAAGAACTATAAAAAATAATATTATACAATCATTGACAAGTCAACCCCCAATTATAAAAACCAATATGAATAATAATGAATTAAGATAAAATAATAATAAAATTAATTACAATTTTGGATATGATGCTGCATACCTAAATATTATGAGGAAGTTTGTGTTTTCAATATTATTATGATACAATTAGATACCTACAGTAAACGTTTCTGTATAATATTATCGTGACCGCAGAGGAAATTCCAAAAAAGTTATCGCGGTAAACACGCTTGAAATTAATATTATATTTTTCCTTAAATATATATACGCTATAATAAGTCTCTTTTCAATATTTTTTTATTTACGCAAAAAATATTGTAAGAACCGAAGAGTTCATAATTTTCACAATTAATCACTAAAAATTAAGTAGGTAAGATTGTAATCAGACTAATTTGATTGTGACCGCCGTCTCGGAACGAACTAAGAAGTTCTTGTTTTATCTTTACCGTGACTGTAAACTCTGGAACTAACTACCGGCCAGTGTGTCCAAACCCGGGTGGAGCTGTGAAAGCCGTTCGAGGCATCAGAGCCCTAATGACGAACATAATAAGTTCGAAAAAAAAAAAAACAAAAAAAAAACGGCCAGTGTGTTTCCCTCCTTTTTACGACATCGGGTCCTTCAAGCGTAACCGAAAGAGTTATTTATACAGACCGGCATGACAGTGGCAACGGCCATTGGGAAAATACCATCAATAATTGACGATTAATTTACCAAGCTTATATTTAAAAAAAAAACGAATAATATGTAGACTTTGAGAAAAATAAATATATATTTGTGTATTTCTTTATTAAATCATAAAAAATAAAGATATGTATGGACGTCAAAAAACCTGTTTACACTATCCTATTCACCCATTAAAATATGTTTACTTATTCTTTTGATTTAATGGTTTCAGACTTCTCGTACTGGTTTCAATATTTGCGGGAATAACAAATCATTATCATCTTCCGTATGTAAACCATGTTTGTATAATTGAACAGCATAGTATGGTAAGCGGGTCGGTTATTGTTCCATAAATCCGGACTTTTACCCAGCAAAATCGGTTTTAGGTAATCGATTCAATAATTCCCCCCGTTTATCGATTCGCTAACGTAATAATAGATTGATCGTAGACTGTTCAATTGACACAAAGTGGTACGCGTTCTGTTTAGCGGTACGAAGCTGTTGTACATTGTAACGCGTTCTTACAAAGCTTGTTGGTAAGCGGTCAAATTGGAAGCGTTTAGCGAGTAACTATTTAAGAATAAATATACCTTTACCAGCAAGGATTTTATTTAGGAAGGGAGGCACAGTCCGGTAAAGGAAACTTAATGTTATATATACTTCACTGCAGCATTGCCTTCTCTAGAAATATCTGAATCTCCATTGTAAATATCTAAGAGATTTTCGTTAAAAATAGCACTACTAATATTTTTCCCACCAAAATGTTACAAATAATGTGAGTTAAGACACCTAGAGTAGGTACCCATTTTCTGCGATGGGAGACCAGCAGGCCTCCTTGCTACGCCCTTGGTTACCAGCGTTACAGAAAGCTTGGTTGATGCAAAATACACGATAATTAAACAGTATAATATATTGAAATATTTTTGTACTTAACTATCGCTATCTAAAGAAATGTAAGGTTTATAAGAATACAGAAAACTATTTTGTATTATTTTTTTATATAAAATTCTGCAATTATCAAGTGATGATAAAATAGATATTTAATATTTATGATTAATTTTCAATGATAATAGATTTGTTTCTATGATACTTAACATTGTACTATGTTTTCCTATTATAACCAACGAATATACGAAATATGTGTAAATATATGAATTACAAATTCCAAATACATTAATATCTACGCTAAATATAAAGTACCTAATAAGAAATTTTGGTGAAGGAATATGATTTTCATAGCTGAATATTTCTAACAAAAATTTATAGTATCTATATTACCTAGACTCATAACATTGTATTTCAACAAAACAACATAAGAATTAATTAATTTAGTATGTTCTAATTAGATTATATTTAAAATTTCTTTTATAATATAATCATAAAGTTGCCTACAGTATGACACTCGCCTTATCAAATACACTGGTTCGACGCGACGCGACGTTATAACTGCCATCGTAAGTGACATAACGCTGTCGTGGGAATCAGTGTTACGAATAAGGCACGCGAAACTTTTCGTTTACACTCAGGAACGCAAATGTTATACGAATAGTTTATTACTTGCTTAACTACCTAAATTATATACGGATAAAAGTCGTGGTGGTCCCGTGGTTTAGACCAGCGGAATATCGATTGAATGTCCGCTGGTTGAACTCCATACATGTATCAAAGAATATTTGAGTACATTTACTAATTTGAATTTTTAACATCGACGGCTAATAGTGAAGGAAAATCTCGTAAGGAAATCAAATCCTTGTGAAATGTTTTATAGTATCACTATATGTGTTAAAAATATAGAACAGCGCATTTCTCGACGTTTAAAATTACCAATACATTGTGGGCTGGCGCGGCATGGCAGTTAAGACCGTACCTTTCCTCGAGAAGAGGCCTCGAGAAAGGTGCCACACTGCACTGCACTATACTTATAGGCTGATATTATTATTATATCCGGATAATATGTAGTTAATATAAAATCAACTTGTAAAGCGGTTCTTGGGAGACCTGCAAAAGAAAAATCTTCGAACAAGTTTGTTACTAAACGCTGCTTGTGTATATTCCAGCTAAAACCGATTAATTTTATTATTAAACCATGGTAATTTAATCACCTTTATCGATATTGCGAAATTTAATATGGTAACCGGTTTAAATTCGCTATGATGGTAACAATCTAGCTCGTACGAAAACCAGTAATAATATTTTATAACGTAAAACTGTATATTAAATTTGAGGTTTAAATAAATTACGATCAAATCTTCAATTGCAGTGTCCCAGTCGTCAACTACGGGTACCGACCTAAGTAAAGAATATTCATCAAGCAATTTATGAATACAAGCTGAATCATAGTCGAAAAAAATTCTTAACATAATTCTACTATTGTTGTAATAAGAAACGTAAAATAAATTATAAAGTGATATAGGTGAAAAGGTCAAAGGAGTCAACTGAATAAAACAGAAAAGTATGAAAGTATTGTTGCACAATATTTAATTTCAGATCAACGGACACAATCACACAGTATGATAAACGGTTTTCACTCTGAATTCAGCAGATAGTATTGTTTTTCTCTATACTTACAAAAAATATGCTGAATTACTTATAATGAACTTGCTAATCCGCCGTGTTAAAGTTACAAATAATATATAACTCAATAAACATTTTAAACTGTTTCAATGATAAGTATTGTCATTTATCTTTTATTTATATACATATAAATAAAATGATTGAGGTTTGTCGTTCTACGCGCAACACACAAACACTACTGGATCATTTTAGTTTACTGATCATTTTTTTTTTCAAAAAAAAAACAAAAAAAAATTGTCACGATATCTTCATAAATAATAATTCTGTAGTATACGCGAGCGGAGCCGCGGGCACAGCTAGTAAAAAATATATGATATTATTAAATATACAGAGAAAATAAACAATACTCCACTACATAACGTAGCAAAAATATTTTAACCATATTAATCAGCTTAGAAATCGTGATAAACTTTAGATACTACAACAGGTGCAATAATCTTAGTTAACCTTATTCAATTAATAAAACGTAAAAAAAGAAGATTTCATTACTTGAAACATGTTGTGTGTCTACACCTGAAATTAGCAACTCATGTATCTACAATGATTATGACAAGTTTTTAAAGTAATCACAGTATTTGCATAAACACTTGTCATCTTTATCTGTCGTAATATATAATTGTTATGTATAAACGACATTATAATTATATGGTGACAAGATTTTTAAATCTACTGAAACTGATAAAATATTTCCGCAATGCGGTAATTATCTTAATTAAATAACTACATTATTAAGTTCTTAGTAAAAATTATAAAGTATATATTTAAAAAGTATTATATCAACATAAATCTTATAAGTTTGAATAACGGAAATGTTATTAATTTCTTACTTAGTGTCAGCATAAAACTTTCTGATATGCCTTTTTATAAAGCCATTAAAGCCTATTAATATCTCTTAATAAGGGTTTCTCATTTGCATGATTATATCGCAAAAGGAAGAAACAGGTTTAATTGCCTCTTCTGATATAGCCTTTTTTTCATATATTAATAAATAAGTACAAATACAGTATGCAAAAAATAATAATTAAATCAGCTATTATTATGACCAAAATCTCATCGAAAATGACAACTGTTGGAAATAGGAGTAACACGCTAAGCTTCGAAAAGGGTTCTCAAGAATCTCTAGTGTAGCTTCAAGAATACATCGATAGATGCTTGGCAACTGATTTTAAACATAATAATGATTTCTATATATGCAAGCGTTAGAAAATATTCTACCCAATTGTACATTAAAGATATTCGATATATTCAACAACTAAGATATACTTTTCTTGTTACAGACGCACCAAATGATGCGAATTACATGATATGCGGTGTCGTGATTGCCATGGCCCTTGTGGGGCTAATTATAGTGCTGCTGGCCCTAACCATAAAGTAAGTACTTATAGATCTAATGTTATACAATAAAAATTATAATCCCTTTTGTATGAAATAGACGAAAAACCTACTCCCACATGCAACACATTTATTTAGATAAGAGCAATCAAACGTGCAAATTAATAATTAACAAGAGGATATAAACTTTAAGATGTACGTGAACATGAATCGATTGATATGCTGTATTTTGCATTAGAATAACTAGCCCTTTTAAATGGTTATAAAAAACTATTTAAAGCTGGCTATAAGCATATTACAGCCCACTATTACTAATATTATCAGTAGCAAGAAGTACATGTTTTGGGTAACTAATAAATACTTTAAAATGTGCTAACGTTTACGATTACTCTCTGATCATTACATTAAAAACTAACAACGTAAACAGAGATCGTTAGAAAAAACATATCCTACGCTAAATACTTAGATTGATGAATGCCGGCAGTAAATCACAACTTATTGACTTTAATATTAAAGTCTGTGCCAAAGTGTACTTACGCGTTAGAAATTATTTTTGCATTACGCATTCGGTATATTAATATTTATTCTTTCAAAATATCTATGATTAGATTTATAGCTTCAACTTTGACGTAATAATATGTCTTCATTCTTAATCTGGCCTGAATAATCCAAACATTCTAGAAGTTCAGACTGACAAGGGAGCAAACATTATGAATTTATGATAGATGAAATAACATATCATTTACACATTTTACAAATAGTTGAAACACGCTTGATGTTTTAAAGTATACTGACAGTTGACAGTCAAAATAGCACCAGCGTAAATAGAAATAACAATAAATTATTAGTGTTACGTGACATATAATATCTATGAAAAACTTTTTATTGATTAAAATTGTTTGAAGGAAGTAAAGATATTCAGAGAATAACCTTTGTATAAATAATAAATTTTGTTCTTTTTACTTCCTAAGCGGAGTAAACTAAAGTTAAGCGAAGTAATTATAATAAAATTGTTGTACTATTAAATTTCAAATTTTATTTTCATCTGACGAATTTGTAAATTGCATTTGTAACTTAGTTGTTAAAAAAAGGAACATAGTTATTGTTTTGGGTAGTCTTCTTCTAACTCTTTGTATTTAGAAAATATTTGGGATATTGACAGAAGCATCTTTGTAATCCTTTGCGTTTTTTTCATAACACTCAAATTTTTACTATAAACATTTTATTAATTAACTAATAAAAATTTGTTATTATCCAACGAGAGATAAAATCAGCAATAATATACAGTCTGGAAATTACAAGACTATAAACTCATGTAACATTTCTTGAACTGAATGGATCAAATATATATGCTGCATTTCATCAAACGTTTGAACTTCAAAACTCAATTCATCGAAATATTCATTTGGATCCATTACCTATATATAATCAGTTTTATCATTTAACTCTGCTTTTCATACTTCTATATTTAGGATATTACAAAAGATATTCGTATGAATTTTCTGCATACAAACGTAATATTCTTAATACTTACTTTTACTAACCGCAATTATGCAAGCATATGATCAAGGAATTTCAATATTTACATGATAGCATTTCATGTCATTGTTCAGCTTGTTACTCAACATCTGTCTTCTGACGTAATAAACATTCATAGGTTAAATTATACATAACAGCATACTACTCAATCAGATAATTCGAGGCTAATCATTTGCTCAAGGCAATGAGCGCACTCTTATAAGCACCGGGGGTTTTCAAGGTTTTTGCGAAACATGACTCTGTGCAGTCACTTACCTACTTTTAGCTTCTAACAATAAATTGTATCTCTTATTGTAATTGTATAAGTTACTTTCTTTTTTTACTACATTTTTACTAGGTACTTGTTTTGAAGTGTTCTAGTGCTACACCATTACCGCGAATAATACCGTCTTTGCGGGTTAGCGGTCAAGGAGTTTGAATGAATTCTAGGAAATTGCAGTTTTAATTTTTATTAAGTCGAGAGAATACATTGTTGTTACCTAGACAATGATTTTGGTAAATAAGAAAACCCATAATGGAGAGGATGTGGACTGAGGAACAATGTATGACAGTAAATAAATTTCCGTAAGTCAGTATAAAAGGAAAACAAATAATAATATTATTGTAACCAAATACGTAAGTAGGTCCCTTCAGCTATATTGCGATCTTATAACCGCGAAGTTATGACGGTGAAACACTTGTTACATTCTTAATATGGTTACATTTGTTTTTTTTTTGTTATTCGTAATAAGCGTTACAATGCCGTCAGAGATGTTTACCTTATACATTATTGTAAAACTTTAATTATAAAACTCAACGTCTCTCTGTCCGTTAAAGTTTTTTTCACGCGAAAACCACTTACCCATGTAAAAAACACCTTTTTTAATTAATAGCTATGTTATCTGGCCAGGTTTTGGGATATGTTTTGTAAGATAAAGTAACATATTAAATAAGTAGTAACAGTAATGGTTCAATAAAATCGAAAAAAATACGCATTTGGGACGCTTAAATGGCTTACGCTGAGTAAACAATACGAGATATATCAAATTAATGTTAAACATAATTTTAGATCTTAAAAAGACCTACAAAAAAGTCAGCAATAGCACATATCTACCTTTTAAGGATCCCCCACAATAAGTATTTTTTGTCTTCCGTCTTTTGAGCAAGGGCAACACGATTCGCGCGTGTTCTTGACCGACGATGTTGCGTAGTCCACGCGAGCAGAGCCGCGGGCACAGCTATATTCTTATAAACGTACCACCGTATAATTTAATTAAAATACTACGTATCTCATTATTATTGTCATATTTTTTACACGAGCTCAGGATAACACTACATCACTTGTAGCGTTCATAAACTGTTTGAAAATCCAATAGTACCCATTGTTTGTAAAAAGGTATTGATTACTTGAATAATTATCAATTGGTTCTTAGTAACAAATTATTGAATATCTAAATGTCCGAGCGATTTGTTTGCTAGGTATCTGATAACTTGATAATTTTAGAAGGCTCCTACTTTATATAATTAATTTATGGAAAAAATCGATATAAATTGTATGGTATAAAAATATTTGCTCTAGCGCCATCATCCAGCGAAGAAAAATAACTTTTTATGAACTATAAATGCCGCGACTCCCACTTTTCCTCATAACGTCGAGAAATTGAATTCTTTACCAAATTACGCTGTCGTATTAACCTACTAAACATTATTTCGCCTTCAAAATCCGCTATGTTAACAGCTGATTTTTTAGGGATTATATATAATTCGTAGATACTTACATAGTTCCATATATTATGTACATTTTTAATTTACGCGTGCCCGTGTAATTGATTAAATTACCTATGAATTAGAGATACAAGAAAACTGCGCAATTGTAACAATCTAACGAGAATAGAACATCGTTGTAATTAATGAGTATGTTAATACATTTTATAGTCGCTTGGTCGTGAAACACGTGTTATATCGTAGTATAATGACTGTCGTTACAAAAGACATTCACAATAATAAGTACCATAGATAAAAAGCATTAATTACTAATATAACATTATTTTTGAATACAATTAAGGTGGCAAACTATCATACCGTAACCTGTGGACGCTTGTAATACTATATATATATATATATATATATATATATATATATCAGTAGCGAGTTGCCGACTTTGAACATTCCTACCCCAAGAAGCTCTGAAAACCCTACTTACCGTAGTAACACAGCACAAGGTTATTTGGCCGCTGTCTTCTGTAGGGTGGAAGTATTCTACCAGTCGTAATGCCCCAAGTAGAAAGAAATCTCCAAAGAAATTTCTCTGTGCCCTACCTCTCTTAACTAACAACGAACTATATAACATTAACTAAAAAAACATAATATTTTGTTGCAAGTTAACCATGTCTTGCCTGATTCATAACTCTAAGATCGACTACACACCAGAATCCATGCATAGATTCAGCATTTTATGTAAGTATATTACGTTAAAAAAATATCTCTAAAAGACTCCTGAAAGATTAATAAGTGAACTACAATTTGATTCCATTTCACACATACATATCAATTTATTCCTCATTAGTGCCAAATTTATCTGTAACTAGCTGTGCCCGCGACTCCGCTCGCGTGACAATAGACGGCGCGCATTTCGAATACAACGAAAACGAAACCGCTGACAAATGCTAATTACATAAAGAAGTGGACATACTTGTTTATGTAAACCGAACACCAATGTGATAATACAGTGAGATATACGCAGTCATCTTTAATTGTCAAAATCCGGGTCTTGTGTAAACAGCGAACTTGATAAGGGTTTATAAACTTTGTCCAGTAACCATGTTTGATTTTTTAACAGCTTGACGTTCAAAGTGGTTCATGTTTAGGAATTATAGCGATTAGGTGTTAAGTACGAGGAACCACTGTCTCAAACGTGATATGTCGAGAAATCGAATTGAATTTAATAACATGCTAAAATATCTGGAAAATACATTATTTTTAGGAAAAATTTAATAATATTTTAATAATTAACAAAGAACTCATTTACTGGTACTAAAATGATAGTGAAATGAGATAAAATGAAAGAATGAAAACGGGGTGGGGCAATACTTATAGCCGTTTGCATATTGTTCCCGTGGTCAATATTGCATAAAATTCGGTTGAGACTTTCTTTTAATTAACATTTTAATTTTCTAAATGTATATAGTTTTATAATATGTAGTTTTATAATAATAACCTACCGATTGATGAATTATAACTTCCCGTATACAATACTTCATACAATCTGTCGAACCTTCATATAAACGACAATGATGAACTTTTTAGAGTCATATATTTTGTAAACAATCTATCCTTTCTTAAATAAATTATTAACCTAATTAGGAAAAAATATATAATAAAGACATTTTTTTTAATATGTTACTCCATAATTACAGTCGTTTTGATATTCATTATGACGTTCAACAAATAATATAGCCTATCAATCACCACATACAATCATATTCTTTTGTATTACATGGCAGGAAATTTTTATTTTTAACTTATCACAAAATAAACTGCATCATAAAAATAAATTAAAAGTAAGTAACAAATTCTGTAACCGGCAACAAAAATTTATTTTAAAAATGCCTACATTAAAAAAGCGTAAAAAAATATATTACGTTTTTCATACTATATTCATGAGATAACATCGAAATGAGGGTATTTTCAAATAATTTTATCTATGCCAGATGTTAATTTACTAGTCGTTTTTTCCAGACTGGCATTTGATGTCTTAACGGACTCGTTAAAATAGGTTCAATTTATATTATTCAAAAGAATAATAAATAAGTTATTAAAATAGTTTAAAAAGAGTTTGTGAAATGTCTAATAATGTAATGATTGTTATAAAAAGAACCTTCAAGAAATTATTAACGATAATGTGAGTATGTAATTTAATTTTTTTTATGTATATACACAAATATTTTGTGATTATTTAGATACTTTGTGTTTTTATAATAAACTTCTGTCGTAACGGGATTAGTAGGAAATTTATATAAAAACCCCTTATAGTATTTTAATTGCTAAGGCATAATAAATAGAAAAAAATGATATATTCAAATAACAGTGTCTCGAGGTAGATCATTTTTGGGTAAGACTTTTTGGGTGTAAAGTTAATAAGTGGAATATGATTAGAGTGTTTTTTTTTTCGAACTGGTTAGGTATACTTAGGGGCCCTGGAGCCTTTACGGCTTTTACAGCTTCACCGGGCTAGATTAACAATGAATAATATTGATAATGTGATTTATGGTTTAATGGTAAGGAAATTTCAATCCCGTTGCCAAGTGTCTTGTTTCCAAGTCTTTAAACACTATTACGTAATATATTATGACGAAACTTCACACATATTAAAAATTAAATCGTAGCTGCTTCATATAAAACCTTGTTTATTCATATATTTTACATATAGTAATCGTAATATATTATATATGTAATTTATGCATGTATTTAATACATATAGAATTTAAATTTTAGCCTAATATTTTTTTTATTATGGTTAATTTTTTAGAATTATTAGAACGTTTATTTATGAGAAATATCATATTAAATTACAATTTCATGTAATTTATGCAGTCTGTACTAAGTTCCCAGTACAAAGAAGTTTTCTGTGTTATATGTTAACATTACACGAAAACTAATGAAAAAAGCCGTGACGCGGATAAACATTATTTTCCGTCATTCTATTTTTAACCATTATTTTTTGTTTTGTTCAATGTTCGTGATTTTTCCATATAATTTAAACAAGGAAATAAAGTTCAATATGAACTGCAGGAAGAATCCGTAATCTCTGAATGTTAAATTCGGTGCATACTTGCGTGCTTAGTACGCAATGTCAATTGGATATTATAAATAAACTGATCAATATACCAAGGTCCGCATAGTTTTTATTAGAATTCTTGCTGATGTGAATTTACTAACGATAAAATATTGACATACTATTTACTTCCATTTCTATATGTGTTTTTTTGAAAGTAACTAAAACATTTTTATTAGCAAATTATATGATTTCCATCTTTTTTTTTACTTTTACAATTTAATTTTACTTTTTAAAGGTTAATTCAGTTATTTTTAGTCTCAAGAAAAAAGTTTTATTAATACATGTTTTGTTCTTAAAATTCCTTCATGTCAAAACAGTGACAAAAGACATTTCTTCAAATTTATGAACGCCTCAAAAGTAGGATTATGAAAATACTATAGTGGATTACAAAGAGAGAGAGCTGCCATTTTGTTAGAGCCAATATTTAAAGATTACATTAATTAGAAAAATATTAATATAATTAATATTATATTAATTAGAAAAATATAATATAATATTAAATATTTAATTAAAAATGACATTGGCTATTCATGTGGCATTGGCAGAATTATGGATAAACACAGTTGCCACTAAGTAAAAAAAATGAAGAAAAAATTGTTGATAATTAAGGTACATATTTTGCAGAAGAATATTATGAATGCTTAAATGATGCGATTATCTTAACACTCGGTTCCAACCAGTTTGAACCGATATATTTTAATTCAAACTTGGTATATAATTGTTCTCTGAGTAATTGAAATTACCGCAATGGGCATATATACTCCTGCGAATAAACTGTTCACGCAATTAAACTGTAACAGTTACAATTAGTTCTGTTAAATTGTTTTCAGGATGTCTCTATTATGATACCTTGTTAGTAACAGAACATAAAATATGCTAGTCACTATTTCTACAATTAAGAAAATGAATAATATACTTAGTATTTGATGGTATTTTTATTTATGAAGAATTAAACAGGCTTACTCATTTCTTGTCATACCAGAATTTGAATGCAAATTTATAAATATATGATACAAATTTATCTGTATAAATCTGAATAAATCATGTAGTCTTAACATTAACATTACTACTAATAGCAACTATTGTATAAATTGATCCATGGTTTGGTTAGCTGCGAGAACGTATTTAAACAAATTAACTTTTATTATGTAACTTTGCAGAAACAATGTTGGACAACAATCTTCTCTATACTGAATGTTATCTGGATACATGGACATATTTATGGGTCCAGTACGTCCTTATCCTACTCTGAAATGTTAATATTGCCACAAATTCACTATACAACTAAACTATAATTTTCAGTTGGTTAATTTTATTAGCATTTAGAGCTTTGCTTTTTTCACAAGCAAAAACTAGTTTATCTTTATGCATTTTAGGACCCTCCGACAAATACATGTCAATACTGTAGCTACATGTGTATCTGTATATAGCGTAACTTCTTGAATTTTTTTCTTATCCGTTACCTTCAGTAAAGTCGTGTTTTGATGCATAGATTTCTTACCACATATTTTAATGTAAGTTGTTATCACTGTGTAAGCTGTGATCACTTTTTTAAGTCAAACATAATATTCATTATTATTCATTTTTAATGGCAATAAACAAAATTAAAAGGAGTACCTAGGCACTTTTGATTCTTTTGTGGTAAATGCTACTTGCATATAGAATCATAATTTAATTTCTATAATATCATATTGATATATAATATATTTATATTTAATTAATGTTTATTTGAAGAATTAAATTATATACCCAATTGACCTCAGGACTAAAGAAAATAAATAAATAAAGTTCAAGAGCAAGGTATTGAGACGGATAACGCGGCTACCTCGTATTTGTTATTGCTAAAATATTATTTACCTGTAAAAAATCGACACCAAAATGTCATTGTAATTAATTATTTCAAGGCAATATTAAACCCGCAATGTTTTGCAAATGTATATATATATATAATCATTTACATTCACAATGGCGCTAATTAGAGAATTTGCAATTTAACCCATAACGCATTAAAGAGCCAAGGTCCCTATACTATCGTATGTTGGCACATGGCCAAATTTCACCGTCCGTCTGGACATTTGAATTTTACAATAATCTATGTTTATTTTTGTTAACTGTTCGCTGTTTTAAAAATCACAAATCAACGTTTCTCTCGACCGTTTGATTTTTAAAGTAACCGTCTGTCTCATCATTCCTTTTAACATATGGCATGGTAACAAGAGCCATGCGTTCTTATACTGCTTTGATATTAAGATTATAGATTCAATCCGTTTTATACCAGTTATATTTCACAATTACCTTTCAGGTTGATTGACTTCTTGATCTTTCTACACACACTCGCTCGTCGCATTAGAACAAATCGATTTACTTTTAGCGTTATTATTGTTTTCAGTATTTTTGTGATTATATTTAATATCTTATGTTGGATTCCTTGTACTATTTGAAATTATTTTATAATAATATCACAATATATTACTGCAAATGTATAAGACAACCTTCATGCAAAATCATTGCCATTGAAATTGGCTTAATATATAGTATTTCTATAAATATTATGACCCAATTTATTAAGCAAGGATAATGTGATCATAATTTAAGAATACCACTATATTATATTAACAAGATGACATTCATTTTATTTACAATATTTCGCACATTTACCAATATCGTGACTTAATTGAAACCCTGCAGTTTATGATGGAAGCTATGAGCATAATAATTGTCATGTGTTTTAACTATTTAAATGAAACCTAACCTATGCTCAACTGTATTAATGACATTCATACTAATTTTTTTTTCTTTTCTCATTTCATTCGAGTGCAGTTCGAAAATAAAGGTTACAGAAGTGCTGAAATTCTATAACCCGAGAGTGACTTTCAAGTTGAATTATATTTATTTGGTGAACTCACAACAGACGCCGTCTAATTAAATTGTATTTTTTAAGTTTATTAAAATATATATATTTCTCTACACTACGTAAACAAGATAGTCTCGTTCTATAATGTGACTAAAGGAGAGGCATGAGACGCTACTTTGTCTTTGGCTCATGTTTTTATTTTGAAATGCCTGTTCTACAATTATTTCGACGCTATGGTTCAAATAGTTTTGAATATTTAATTTCATTGATTTTCAATGGTGTATCGATTCAAAAGTCGCGGCGAGGTCATTTATTGTCGTCATCAATAGACCATGGCTAGCTTGTCAGGGCATGAAATTCCCACGATTTTATAACGATGGTTATATATTGATTTACATTTAAAACGAACTATTAGTCTGTGGCCTATAGGGGTTCGCACTTTGTCTGTTTGTCTATTTTGATTTTAAATTATCATATTGAGTATTATTTTAAGTACATGTTTAAAATCAGATATGAACAAAACCAAATAAACATTGTTCAATTTAGTGACAAATGCACTTGAAGATAAAAATGTAAAATTTATTACAATGATAGACTTAAGTGCAAGGAATAAGTGATTTTATTGAGATTTCATGGCACAAACTAAAGACTTTTATGTTTCTACCCGTAAAAGATGTTGATGATTTGTATATTGTACGAGACATAATATAATACATACTCACAGAAAATTACACTCATCTTTACATCAGAATAATTACATACTTTAATAATTATATGTGTGTAATATTGACGTCATTAAATATTTATGTTTTTATATAATAACATTAAATTTATATACTATACTAATTATTCTTTAATGTTCTAGAATCGAGGTATCATCAAGAATATTTATATTGGGAAGTTTTAAAAGGCAGATCGAATTTTCACATTACTTTTGTAAGCATTTGTTGCTTCTTATCCAGTGATTAATCTTATCATTTATCTAGCTGCTACACCTTTATACTTATAGGAACTTTAACGTTTCTTTTTGCGTATGTTTTGTTTTATTTGTTCCGGAAATACGTATTTGAACTGACTTACATTCGCTTCAATAAAATATTAGTTTAGTACCAAAATAAAATTATTTTTCATATATCTACTACATTGACTGTTGTAGGTATATAGATAGTTTTGTATATATGTAAGATTGTAATTATATAGCCATAAATATTCGGTTGTCTTATATATACAATGATTATTCGATTGTCTCCAACAGACAGAGCTAATTGTTTTGTATTAATGCGAACTGGTACATACATCCGTTGACGTCCAACTGTTTTCAGTTCAGCCACGTTCATCGCTTAACAAACTTGACTGGAATCATTCTAATTTGCAGGATTTGTGAAATAAAAGTGCAAATCAGTTATAGTCATCAGTTCAGTAATGTACCAATGTAAGTATGAGATGAGTGATTCGTTTTTCGAAATCAATAATTAATTAATAAATACAGGTTATAACTATTTGTTGATGTAGTTGTGATGTTGATAATAATGAAAGTTACAACTAAGATCGACCAAAGGACACAGTTTGCTTTATCCCTAAAAAAGTTAACTCATACACCTCGTCATTCTAATTGATATAGGTGAACATGGAAGTGAATGCAAATTACCGTGCGTCAATTAATTACTAAGGACTTTCGCATTGCGGGGTCGGGTCCCCATAACATAGCAATAAGGTAACGGCCGGGTGAGTTCAGTCGCCACCCACCGGTCCGCGAGGCGTGGTGGCCGACGCTGCCGCTCAGGCAGTCAAATAGTCACCGACGGAAAACGTTGTAGTCTGGTAGTCTGCGCCAAAACGCGCGTTCGTCTTACGTTACCGTTGCACCGCTCGAAAAACCTGTGAAGTGACCGCACGTTTCGATGCTCTTCGCTCTCATCGCCGTTGAGGCGATGAAGTGTAAAGAGGAAAACTGCGAAGTCGGCGTGGTCCTCGAGCACAACTCGCTGATCGTCCTCTCAGTGAACAAGACCATCGTCTGCCTATGCGGGAGGGATAGGAACAATCCCTTCGAACGCGGGTAATTCACGTCTTAATGCATCTAGTACGAGGATACCTGATAATACACATTTATTTCATGTTGCTAACAACTCCAAAATATTGTCTCGAATGCTGTTGCACTTGAATAATTAATATTTTAATTTTCAATGTCTCGAAATTCGGAAACGCTAAGCCCTTTTCGCAATCATTCGAACATGTCTCAAGGTTGACTTACGAGTGATCAAGGTGAATTCCCCGAAATTGGCCATACTCCAGTGTCGTTTATGCATCCACTATATTTGCATGTGTCGATTTACAAAAGTCTACAAAAATAGATAATACCGTTTTAATTCGGTGCCGGGTTGATGTTTCCGTGTTTAGTGATTGGTTATTTTATTCGTGCAGGTTCTATTTAAAAACCGATAGTTCTATTAAATGAATCATTATGAGAACAAAAAGTTGATAGATTTCGTGTCAATGTCTATCTACAGGTAGTGATGATAACAAGTAACGCGCAAGGCCGCAGCTGGTCGTACAATGTCCAACAGATTAAATGCATACCATGAAACTCACATCGCATTTAATTAATATCTTCATTGAATAAAATACCTAGAACACTAAAATAAACATTAATCTCGCTTACCGTCTGATTCGTTATAAAAAATCCACTTTAAAAACAGGTTGAAATAATTTATAAAAAAAAAGAGATTGTGTTCTGTATTTAGACCGCGACATTCATATTTGATCGATAAATGCGGAAGAAATACTCTAATATAATAATAAGGAACACTTAACTCATTATCTAAGCGTTGCAACAAAAAAGGTTATTCAGTGTAGAGGTTGAACAGGCTACAATAACCTTCTGTCTATATCAGTTACATGTTAACCTACAACAGTGAGGTACAGCAGGTGGGCGAATTCATACCACACGGGACTTTCTTATACCGTTTATATAATGCAATGTCGACGAATTTGTAAACAGCGGCGTGTGTGCCGTAAACAAATGCTTGCCAAGAAAACGCTTCGAGATTAACACGTAAAAAATAAGCGGTGATGGAGTACCAAAGCTGCAACGATTACACTAACAGTAAACTTTTAAGAATATTAATGGTCATTACTTACAAACAATCGTAAAAGTTGCTTGCTGTTAGAGCCATTGAACTTGAAGATTTTTGGAAGGTTAAACCAATCGAATGATTCGAGACTGTCGTTTGAAAACTTGTTTATAATACTGGACCGTCCCTCACTAACCGCATATCGTATATTGTATTTGAGCATAAAAGGAACTTGGGATTCGAGATGATTTATACCCAAGAAAGATGAAAGCATTACTTCAACTTATCTCTTTTCTAAGATGTCATTTTCAACCAACAAAAGGTCAGGTTCAACAACTAAGTGAAACTCTTTAACCTTTATCCAGTTTATCTCATAAGTTAATTTGATAAGTACCAATGTGTCTTTTCACAGTTTTCAATTAGGTTATTAATTATGTTGTCCACTTAAATCAACATCGTAGTTTTATCTAGTTTCATCCAATGTCTACAGGTGTTAATTATGTCAGCCATAACGTGACCTTTATAATGCTTGTTAGAAGGTAGTCAGATACTAGTACACAGTAGTATAACTATCTATCGTTATACATATAATTATCTGCCACTATGCCAGAACTGCAAGGCAAAGAAGAAACCTTAAATTGGTTTTAATTACTAGATATAAAATCTTTATTTTATAACACAAATATTTTACTTGACATTTCATTGAAAAAGGCGTTACTTTGCGGAAATCTATCGCAAATAATCATCCGAAATTTCTTTGCTACTTTCGCCTGCAATAGATGAATAGTAGTTACTTGTACCTAGAACATAAAATGTTTGAATTTAAATCAATTTGTAAATAATATATGCATGTTAACTGTTTTAAAGCATCGGAGGAGTCAACATCGATCTGAGGATGCCTCGTTGTGAGGCGAAACACGTGTCATTGATTGTGGTCGTTTCACGTCTCATCTGCAACACAATTCTTTTAATTTAATTATTTCTTATTATTATTTATATTCGTTAATTTAGATTATTATTGTGAAGAGATAGGTTTAAAAACAGCAATCTTAGAGTTTCTTGCCGATTCTTCTTTAAAGGACAGTGCCTTCCGAATCAGCTGTAGAGTCATTGAAAATTAATATATTAAGTCATCTTTATTATTATTATTTTAATTTATGTAAGATATTAATTTACACATTTATATATTTACAAATTTATTTAAATTCAAAACATTTTATGTTGTAGGTAGCTTAAACTACTATGCATCTATTGCAGGCGGAAGTAGCTAAAAAAATTATTATTTTAGATGACATCTATACGTCTTCAAGTGAAATCGTAGAAAATTTAATTATATGTATATAAGAAATTGAGTTTAATGGTTCTATAAATTAATATACTTTATTACTAAACCAGGTTATGTGTGATAAGCAAATGTTGCAATATACATAGGAATTGAGTGTATACTATCAGCCTTATGTACGTTTCAAGAGTTTAGGATAAACTTCTGTTCAGTCTCCATTTTTCTAGATTTAACAAACTCGAGATTCGATTTGCCGTTCTTTAATTGGCTATTTTAATAGCAATAAACTTATTATTATACAAAACATAACACCGTTTAGGTTTTTTGCAGTATCACGTTCTATTGCAACACTTATATCATCGATATATTAATTTCATTATCATCTGCTAAACGGTTTTATTTTTCAAATTGGATTGTTAAAACAAAGTTTTAAAATATATAATACGACTCATTTTCAGTTTCAGCTAATTTTAAACTGAGGTTAATTTTTGTTCTCGAAATCCATATTTTATGTAAATTTAAAGCAGTTATAATTTACTCCTAAATTGGAAAAGAAATTGACATTTTTTTACATCTGCAACGTTATTTCAGATTGCCATTAAAGTATACTCAAAAAAGTTTATGGCTTTATTCTAGTAACAAAATAATTTTCGTGTGATTCGTACAGAAGTTAGCAATACAACAAACTTACCAAAAATTACATTAATTCGATCACTTATCTATCTACATAAATAAAATGATAAAGGTTTACCGTTGAGTGCGCATCACGCAAAAACTACTGGATAGATTTGTTCCATTTTTTTTATTCCTTAGACAAATAAATATATATCGTCATAAACAATAATTCTGTAGTTAACACGTGCGGTGCTGCAGGCACAGCTAGTATAAAATAAAGATAATTTGATTATATTGTACCTAATAACTGATAAAAACTATATTTAAACTCATAGCAATGAACTCTAAAAAAATAAGTTGTAAATTAATAAGAATGTTTTTCTTCACTGGGTTCAGTGCTATTTACGAACGTCATAGCTAGCATCCCGTGGAGCAAAGAACCAGTTGCGCCCCTGAGGATCTTCACCCTCATCTTTAATAATATATTATTTTTACATATATCTACGATTATCTACATATTATATTTATCTGCGGGTAAAGGGTGTTCGTTACTAGGCAGACTGACAATGAATGGTCTGTTAAAAATACTTGTGATTTTTATATTTGGGTTTAAAATATTTAGTACAACCATCGTATCATCGCAAATTATATTTGTATTTGTTTGTGTAGTATTTTTTGTATATAAGTTATAGCATTTTACGATAAAAAAATAGAAGTAGAACTAAAACAAGTAATTTACTATCATTGAATTTAATTAACAGTACAGTTAAACATAGCTATTATTTTCTACTCTTGTGGAATGTTAACACTTCAATCATTTATGAACCAAAACAAAAAAATCACCATTAAAAAAACCATGACAAATCTTTGATACTTTAATATCGTAGTAAATTTTACGATATTACGTTATATTAATATAGGACTATGGTGTAAATTAAAAAAAAATGTTTTATATAATTTAATTTCATATTGTAATTTTAAATATCAAATTATATGTATTTTTTTAAATGTGCACATACATTATAACAGTGTTTTATTCTATTCTACCTATCGGTGTACGTTCCCGTATTGATTTTATTCGTGTTACCTTGCAAAGTTTATAATAAAAATGTACCTTCTCGATTCTCATTGTATCGACTGACGTCAATAGAAATATTTCTAATAAATATTCTATCAATTCACACGTCATATTATTTTATCATTCAGTTATTTCATTTTCAGAATTTGTTCATGTTTTCGTAATTTACTTACCTAATATAATGTAGTAAAAAATTGACTTAAAAATCTTTATCGATTTGAAAAATATAGACTTATACGAATGTGAGGTAATGTTTTTTTTTCTTCATTATTATGTTGTGGAAGCATACGCTGTATTTTGTATAATAGGTTCATTGTAAAATAATCAATATTTAAGTTTTTCTCAACTTTTATTTTATACTAGCTGTAACCCATGGTTTTACCCGTGTTAAATTTATTCGACAAATTCTCCACCGCGCCGCGCTGCCAACGCACACATGTAGCTTATTATAGTTCTCAATTTCCGAACTTGCCTACAGCTTGCCAGATTACGTGACTTTCATCGTTACTGCTCCGCTCCTTACGGTTGTATCGTGAACTATATAACATATAACCTTCCTTTATAAATAGACTATATAATGAAAAATAATTTTACAAATCTGACCGCTAGTTTCAGATATTAAAACAAACAATATCTTGATATTTATAATATTACTACTATATATCAATAGAAATAAAAATAATAATGTAATGGTAACAAAATTAAAGCATCCTAGATAACTAGATATCGTAGTTGTGACCTCTAAATCGAAATACGGGCTCCTTATCAACGATCCTATCATTCCTCTAACAATACTATTTAAAACTTTTTGTTTAAGAAAAAATCATGTGTTTTGTTTTCATGTATGGCGTGATTCCAGATAGCCTCCTTCAGTTGACGCAATAAGAGGTCAAAAAATAAAATAATTTGGTTACTAAGTTGTTTTTACCGTTATTATAATCTTAATTGTTGTTTGTGTTTTCGATATTTCAACATCGTAAGATCAATTAGAGGTTACAAGTGAAACTTACGAAATGTATTTTTTTCTCTGTCGGAATATTCCATGGCGAGACCGTTCACTTTCATTTCACTTATTAATCACATGTCAATCTTACTCCACTATGTTTCGAGTAATTGAAAAATACACTTACATCATTCGGTAACGAGAGATGTTGAGCAATACATAAAGACAAAAGATCCGTTGTACCAATTGCGGATATTATGATCATGATTCCTATAACTGAGTTGGTGGTCTCACATATAAATCAACCAACAAACCATAATGTAGGTAACGTTTGTTTTAGTGATAATACAACAGATCGTGACTTTGAAGCTTCAGATAACATTGAGATAAATGTATATGATGCTAAACATTTTATAGCAATAGGTAGATATCGTATTAGTAAGGTCCATAGTACGTGCCCTTCAATATTTCCTATTACGGCAACTCGCACATTTTATCTATGTCATGTACTATGTTACGAAATGTTCAACAGTTTCAAAAATGATATTATAATTGTTTGTTGTTAAATAGAATTTTTCATATATTAAAACTAACTACGACGGCAGCTCTACACGTGTTAATTACGAATCATTATCGGCTTTACTTAATATAATATATTGGCAATTCCTATAGGTTTATAGCCTATCGATTCTAGAATGAAAACTACTTCTCGTTAACGGTATTTCATAAAAATCGATTAAGCTAATTTATGAGTTATATCCTGGCATACAAACAGATAGATAGTAGTAAAAAAAAGTCATATTCGTGATCAGTTCTTTATACAATATAAATATAAACGAAAAACGAATAAACTTATATATGTAACTGTTTATTTATTAATATTGCTATTTTATGTATTATGGTTTATTTATAAAACCAAGTAGCACCGCAGACGGTGTTCTGCCCTTTGCATAGTGCCACCTATTGTGTTAAGTTTAGCATAAAATCCTTCTTCATGAAAAAAACACTTAGATCTATAAATTTTCATTGTGGTCGGTTAAACGGTGTCGGAGTTTACAAATCTCATACACCTACCAACCTTAGATTAATGATTAGTCTCCGCTGTTGGAGCGAAGCGGAGACTAATCATTAATGTGAGGCACCAACATCCATTTTTATATAAAATATAGATGAAGTGAATGTACGAAAAACTAGATATATTATACTGTCTTTTTTATAACGTTCGTATCCTCTAGACGAGTCTCAAGGGTAACGACTTATAATGGCTCACTACCTGTGTTTTTTATCCCATCAGGCATTATTCAAGTCAAAGGCCCGGAGCTTTGCTTAAGCTGGTAGCTGTTAAGGGCATTGCACCTACCCGCTCTCCCTTGCTCTCCAGCCCTATTTTACTTTTTGGAGTAGCAACTTCCGAAGCCGTATATCCTTCACCTACATGCACATATTTATGTTCGCCGGAAAGAGATGCAATGTTTAATTTCGCTGCGTTCATTTTATCCATGGCCAGCTGTGCGTAAGGCATTATAGATCGGTGTGCATATTTGTATTGTGGACTTTGAACTCGGTTAATGGTGAAATACAGAACTCCATCGGATTTATTATTATCTCTGGTATCGATAGGACCACGTTTGATTGCTTTTATATCTAGAGCGTACATAATGAGGGCGTATTCTGTGCACTCAACTTTGAACGTTATTATCTGTTGCCATGGCAACAAAAAATAATTCACAAAACTCTACACTTATGACTTGATATTTAAAACGAAATTATTAAGATTTTTATTTGAATTTTCTTAATGTCTTTATGAGTAGGTGGTTGACGCAAGACCATGGTACTTCTTGTATAAATGTTCAGCTCACAGCCGTTATCGCGAATATGTTTAAGGTTTTTCCATAAATATAAGTATGTAGTTAACGAATTAATTTCACGGACCGGTTAAGCGGGACAAGCCAACGGTCGTGCCTTCTGATGCGTCATAGCTACTACAGTACGATATTCCGGGGCGCCGCCACCATACGTAGTTTTTCGCGGAAAACGGTCATATCGTCAACGCCCCCCCTCAGTCGGCTGCGGGGCAGCGTCACACTCTCGTCTATAAAAGCTGTGCGCACCCCTCCACTTCAACTCAGACGCATGGAGTACTCCGTAGAGGTCGTTTGGCACGAGCGAGCGCTTTGCTAGGCACCTGCCGGCCACACTTCACGATAAAATCTAGTCACCAACCGCGCAGCTGAACGCTTGCGCGACGCGGCCTGTCCGCTCGTTCCTACGAACAGTGATATGTGCAATAGCCTTTAAGAACATAAAATAATTGTGATAATTTATTTAATTTAGTTATTAGTTGAATAAAACCGCGACACGGCTGTGAGTGTTATAAAACTGTGTTGTTGCAATGTTGTGACTGCCCGACTGGAACTATTTACCCGTGATCCAGCCCAGTGCGAACGATTGTTCTTGCGTTAACGGACCGTTTACAACCATGGTTGGGAATAACGGTACTATGATGGCGATTCGCATCGTCCACAGCAAGCTGCGCAAGAGGGAGGAGCATTCAGCTTCAGTGCATCCTGCTGAAGTGCTCCAAGCTGCACCTGTACCACCGCCGGAGCCCCTCGCCTTCCGCCAGCAGCCGCTGTGGCAGTTCCCGCCGCCGCTGCCACCGCCTTACGTCTATCCTCACGATCAGGTCAGTATACAATACGAATAACCAACCGGACATTCTATTTTAAACATTGAAAAACCAGTTCAGTTATACTTGACCCCAATAGCGTTTCAACGTTCGGTACAATGTTAATAATGCAACTGCATTAACATTTGCAAATATCAAAACAGATACAACCTGTATTGAAAGTCGTATTGAGAAACGTTACATTATAATAAGAAATCGTGAGTCGCTCGACCCTCCCCGCCAGGCGAGAGAGAGAGAGTCGCTCCAAGCTCCAACACGTAGCGTTTACCACGATATCTAAGTGTGAAAAAATTTAAATGTCGGGACACGCTCGTCGAATAGAAAGCCGCACAAGGCGACAGTGTTGTAACACTTCGACCTTCTTTCTTCAAAGTCCGACGAACAAAAGACGCTAATGCAAACACTAGTCTCGATTTTACAAACTAAAGTTGTGACCTCAATATTCCGCTCTAATAAATTATTCTCCAGTGCTAACAAGTAAAGCGGTACGTTCATTGACGAGCAAACGCAGCTCAATGTTTGCAAAACGTCTCTACATGACATATCGAGAGTCGAGACGCCACCAGGAAGCAGATAATGCTAATGTATCTTTGAATAGCGTATTCAAGGCTTGCCTTGTTCTCGCATGGCCTCACCGTTTACTTTGCAATATTTAGCTTCCTTGTTACAACTTATTCAGTTAAAACAATCATTTTTTTCTAAAAATAAGTTTATATAGCTTTTTTCTACTATTCTCTAGAACAACATAAAGTAAAATATAAAACACAAACCCGTTTGAAAGTGTCTGTTAGCAACCGTCTAAAAATAGCACGATTAAGGGCATTGTGTAATGTTTTATCACCGGTGCGAACGCAGCAAATGCATTGGGGACGGTAAACTGCTAAATCTGGCACCGATCCTTAAGTTCAACAAACTCTGTGAACTCCCAGACATTTCAACTAACACTAAAACAATCAAGTACTTATATTTTTGTTTGTTTTCCTTATAGGACAACCTTATGCAGCCGCACGGCAATGAGCGTGCTAGTTTCCGCAGTCTTCGCAAGAACATCGGTGGTCGTTGGAAACGACTAGTGAAAAAGAAGCCTGAACAGGAAGTTTACACGATCCCTCCTGAGCTGAAGCCACAACTCAAGCAAATATACGTGTATTAGCCACGTTAGAAATATAGCACTGAATTAGGGCACTTGATTAATAAACGTTGACATCAAAACTCAACGTTTGTAACAAATTCATATCAGATCGAATATCAAAATTTTAAAAAATCTGCACGGCTCGAACAGCCTCTTTACTTAAGACATATCTTTTCGACCAATTAATAATCTAGCGACCAATAAAGAAACATTTCTTCTTTCACTTCACTCTTGTGATTTATAATGCCTATAAATTGTATTATTAAGTATTAGAACACTGATGTTTGCGAGTTTTATATTGTTGCAGATGTGAGCGATGCGTATGTAGTCAAATGAATTTAGTTGAATTAATTAATTTAAAGTTATGAATGAAATATTAGGAAGATGCGGTCGCGCATACTAGTGACGAAAAATCCAATAATTATGAATGAAAAACAATTATGGTGATGCCTTGTTAAATGTAATTCGTTACTGATTAGGGCATTTTTAGTTCATTAACTTATTATTGTAGACATGATCGGTCGATCAAAATAGTTTCGCTAAACTGTGTATACACGTTGAATGTAATGTAATTGTATCAGAAGTTGATTGTGAAACACCTTATTTGTTCGATGCAGTATTTTTGTATAAAAACGTTTGTGTTGTGAGTGAGACTGAATTATGGTACAATTTAATGTGTAAAATGACGTTGATATGTATCTCGTATGAATAAACATATATTTCTGATATTATGATTGTATGTAGTTGATTTCAAAACGGAGAATAATTATCAGATGACCTAGTTATTGAATATTACATACTCGCATGCTGTGTAGTATAATTACAGATTTTCGTCCGGTCCTTACTGTGATAAAAAATATTGAAGGAATAAAATATGGTGAAATATATGAATGAGTTTTAAATTGCCTTTAACCTCGACATTTTAATCTGGGAAGGGCCGTTGGACGGGAATTTAAATAGCTCATATTGAGCAAGATATTTGATAGATAACATCAATTATGCCATGATATATATTTTATTTTTTTCATTAAATTCTGTTTATATAAATGTTGAGATACAATATTACAACAGTATGTAATTTAATGAAATTACATTTTAGTTATGTTTACATGAAAATGAATGTAAATCCTTCCGTTTAAAATACTGATGAATAAATACCATCATAATGTGATTTATTGTTTCCTTATTTTGACACAAAAGAAAAATAATATTGTATATAAATGGACGTATTTAACAAAATACTACGTAGAATTGATTAGATGCAAAGATATTGAAACTAAACTCATAATCTGCTGTATACATGATATACCATCAAAAATCATAAGTATTTATTAGTTAAATACAAAAAATAAAATACAAACGATAATTATCGAAAGAAATGTACAATGAATAAAATACTGTATAAAACTACTTATTAAAATGAATCATATATCCAAATAATATGCAATTAGGTTCACAGATTATAAAATACGAAGTAGTAAAAACTTAATTTCCATTTGCCATTGACTTTGGTAATGAAACAAAGTGGCAGTAAACGTAAACAAAACAAAGTTATGCAATTTAACCAAAGAAATTAACCAAAGAAATTAAAATAGGTTACATAGTTTATTTACTTTCTAAATAAGATTTGTTTGGTAAAATTTAAAAGCAGAACAAATATTGAGTCAAAGAGCGACATCTATAATATTTTTACTTTAGAGTTTAACACCATCTATTGATTTACGCTACAAACTTAATGTCGACTTAAGGAAGCATTTAGAAGCTAATGAGTTACATTTTTAAATTTAGACTACTACGCCATCTAGTAAAACTGCAACTAACTACTATGTAACTCTTCAAACAATGATTTCAATTACAAATAGTTTTATCTTGAAAGTATAGATGGCCCTATAAACATTTATTTTTATTGTTTATCAACAATTATTAGTATATAATGCTACAAATTTGATGTCGTTATAAAAAAACATTGTTCAAAGCTAACGACTCTTTAAAAGCATGTGTAAATATTGATTACTGCACCATATAGTAAAACCTTTACCAACTATTATCTACTTCTTGAAGTTGAAATTGACAGGATATCTAGCTAGAACAGAAGACGTCCGGTAGATAAGACGTGCCAAATTATGGAAAAGACCTAAAGTAAAAAGAAGATGAGGAAGACCATCAAGAAGATGGGTTGATGATGTGAGAGATGTGGCGGGTGTTAAGTGGTAGATAGAAGGCAGTGGAGAGAAATAGAGGAGTACTTTACCTAACAAAAATTAAATTCCAATTGATTTTCACGAAATTTTTGTCAATGTAAAAAATATTGCATAATAATGATATAATAATTAACTAACAAAAAATGTATTATAATTATAAAAGTAACTTAGAGAGATAGCAAAAGGCTTATTTATTATTATTTATTTCTACAAACGACAATTCAAATCCAAACTAGTTTTGCGTTAAAACTACAGATAGCGTTGAATCAATTTTTAAAATAATTATTAATATAAGATTTTAAATAATTGCAGATATAAATACCTTTACTTACATCAGTATTTTTTATAAATAAAATATACATATAATAATTTTCTAAGTCTTTTGTTATAGATGAAGATTATACAATGTTTAAATCGTGAATGCTGCTAATCCAAAATTATTTTCAAAATATAGTTAGTTGAATGACTTCAATTTATTTTGGATGGTTTTGTTTACATAATTATGCATAGATAAAACTATATAACTATTTGTTTCCTCAGTTTAATAAACATAAATTCTATACAAAGGAATAAGTAGTGCCCGCATGCTACGCCACCACAAAACCACGAACTCTAATAGGTAGGATCAATGTCTCTTACACATAAAATTATATGTATGAATATTAAATATATATACATTTATAAGTTCTTTTGTTCTAGTGGTCGACTTTGATAACTAACTAACGTTACACTATGAAATAAAATACTTTAAAGGCTAGCAATTCTTTATTAGATATTTAATCAATTAAAAATTGGGTGTGATTGACATTTCTTTGAATAGTCATAGTCCATATTATGTGAAGAATAATATCTTCATCATAATATAAGAAGAGGTTTAGCAAACTCATAGTGTAGAATTTTTTACGATGTGACCACGCACTGTTAATTTTCTTTTTCATAATTTTTTCATGACACTCCGAAAGAAGTATAGCTTCAAAATTGTAGTATCAAAAATCAAAGAATATTATATTGACATCTAGTGTCATAATTGTAAACTACATATACAACCAAAGAACATTCATCTTAATTGCTTTCAAATTATATTATATTATTTCTAGATGGCACTGATACAGTATTTTAAAAAATAACATCGAGTTGACTATCTTCACCAGAAGATATTGAAAGAAAGTGCGCGCGCATCGTCAAAAATCATTTCCATGATTATTTTATCGATATTTATTTTAATGCTTTTATTATAAAAACCTAAAAGAATGAGCTAATTAAATTGCATTTATTTCTACATCTATTTTTAAATCTTAAATTAGGTTCATGTAACTCTAGTTATCTAACTCTAGTTACCGGCCAATTATAAGGACATAGCTATGAATGAATTTAAATAATTTTAATATAATGGGTTAATGTTAAACATATTATAGTAAAATTCAGTTCAAATAGTATATTTATAGAAATAACTAAAATTAAAATGTCTATTTAATATAATTTAAAAATAATGGGTTTTACTAAAACTTATAATTATTATGATTATTTGCTCGTTACCAAAACCCACGTTTTATAATTTTTGTCTATCTGTTTCTTTGTCTGGCATAATCTCCGAAACGGATTTACCGATTTTAATTTAACTTTCATTGGCAGGTAGCACTTTTCAGAAGTAATTTAGAGTAATTTTTAGCGACGAGACCATCTATAGGATATTCAGTGTAACGCGATGTTTAGTTAGACAAAATCATGTAATTCACGCGTGTGGAGCCGCGAGCACAACTAGTATATATACAATCAGAAATATACATTTTATACAAATATACCTTTAAACCCCCGACGTAAAAAGAGGGGTGTTATAAGTTTAACGTGTGCATCTGTGTGTCTGTCTGAGGCATCGTAGATCGCAAACAGCTTAACAGTATTTGATCTACTTTGTTTTTGTTTGAAGGGTGACTTGATCGAGAACGTTTTTAGCTATGATTCAAGACAATCTGTTCAGCCGTTTGAAGATTATCAGCTCTTTTCTAGTTAATAAATGGATGTGAGCATCCTTGACAAGTCTGACCGAGTTGAAAATTGGTATTCTGTTACTTCAATTATATTAGAAGAACAGGGCAAACATGAGCTGATGGTGCAGCTTCATCTTGAATATGGAGGATACCTAACTCTTCATCGACTTACAGAAGATATATTGTGTTTGGGCTCATTGGAATGGACTCCATGAATAGGTTACTTGTGTCGGGAGTTTCTTAAATTTTCAATTTACCTTATAATGCCGTCAGTATTGTGGCGACCATCGTACACCGGTCTTATTAAAGATAAAAATGCTTATTATTTTGATTATGCGGAACGCTAAATAAAAGTAGCCATAGATACTCCTTATAAAATCAGTGTCAGTGAAAGTCTTGTCAAAATCTGTCCAACCGTTACCGGATTAGCCGGAACAAACAGACAGATAGATATATATATATATATTTAAGTACTTTCGTATGCATTTAGTAAAAAACTGTTATTTTGATATTAAAAACAGACACTTCAACTTTATTTATTTGTATAGATAAAGTTAAACTACTTAAGTGAACTAGTGTGTACTTTATCATTTCGGTATTGAAAAAAAAAATCAGGTTTTTTAATATACCTACTACCTATCTATGATGATAACATCTGTGATGGACACAAAGTGACTGAAAACACAGCATGACTGGCGATACAAACACAGTACAACAGATACAACAACTAAGACTGGTTCTAAGGTGCAGATGCAAGAACAACGCATCGATACGACTTACTTGGTAACAGAAAATCCTCATGGTGCATGGGCAACCCTTTATTTTTTCATGAGTTTTCGAACTCAGGCACAGGTTTTAAATATCATAAATTTATTTTTCGAGCTTTTAAAGCAACGCTTAATGTTACTTTCAGGACTAAGCATCAATTCCTACAGTCTAGCAAAAATGTAAAACTCTGCTTACACCGTAAGGAAAATAGCATTATGGTTTATTACTCTTTTTAATTTTTGTATACATATGCATCGAAATAACGTAATCAGAATAATTTAGTAAGTGTAAACAGCGAACAATTTTTCTATAGTAGTATGGAAATTCTTCTAACAAATAAAAGTTCCACAAGATCCAAGATACTTACTCGGTAAGACAATCTTCTAAGTTATTTTACGCCCCATATAAATACGATTGAATACAACTTTGATATCTTGCATGAAACTTTCTTCTTCCGTGAGGGTCGTCGTAAAACAGCCATTACTCTACTCGATGGGCCGGCAGAAGATGGTTTTATGATTTGTTTGACTTCATATTAACTTTGTTCGATATTCACCGTTAGATAGATATTCAGAATTCCTTACACCAAGTGTCTTCAGAGTTTCTTATATTTTTCAGATAATTACGACTTTTATCATACCTTGTTTTTTAGCCCTTTTCTACCCAAAGTTGAGTACAGGCCTTTTTCACTGCATACCATTCTCCATCCTCATTCCTCGCAGTCCTCATCCAAATTTTCCCCGCTACCTTAACAAGATGGTCAGTACATGGTATCGGGGGTATAATCATGCTTTTGTGAACAGTTCTGGGTCTCCACTCTAATACTGCTTTACCCCATCTGCCATTATTCCTGCAACATGTGGCCCGTCGACTTCCATTTCCTTTGAACTAAAACTGTGGCAATGTCGGTGAACCTGGTTCGTCTCCGTATTACAGTATTTTGGATCATATCTTGAAGAGAAACCTCTAACATAGCTCTCTATAGCTCTCTGAGTGACCTGCACTTGTGGCACGTTGAGAATACATTGCTCGAAAGCTCTGCGCTTCATGTTCACATATCGATGTTCTTGTTCATGTTAACATATCGATGGGTATCTGGCGATAGATTTTGATATTTGATTGACGTAGGCGTTACTTTGTGGAAATCCATCGTAAATAATTGTAGTGCCATCCGAATCGACTATAGAGTCATTGAAAATATTCATTTTAACTATATTAACATCTTAATTATTATTATTTTAATTTATTTAAGACATTCATTTAAACATTTATTTAAATTCTAACAATTTATGTTGTAGGTAGCTGAAACTACTTTTCATTTATTGCAGGCAGAAGTAGGAAAGAAATTTCAGATAATTACAAATAGATTTTGAATTTGAAATCCTCTGCAAATTATAATAACTGTAATCAATACAAATATCAAATTGCAATGTTTTTTATTAACCTCAAAGGTACTTGCTTTATTTATTGGTAATTACTAATTGTCTTTTCTATAAGTACTAAATTACTGGAAGGTGTAGGTACGTAGGAATACATATTAATAACGCAGACAAGGCGTTAAAATAAAATAAAAATTTTAACGTACCTCCGCTACACGTAAAGTGGCAATTTTTTTCTCGTCTATCTATCTATCTATCTATCGTATCGTGTGGTGTATCGTTGGATAGGTTGTTCAAAAATATTATGGGTCTATGATAACCATTTTTTGATTCAAGGATCCGTTTGCGTAAACTTTAAAGTGATAATTATTGTTAGAGTCAAGTGTCTCCATCCCCTGCCAGCTAAATAGTTGTTTTTGTATATGTGAAAAAATTCATGCTAGTAGTATATATAATGAAGTTAAAAGGAAAACTATCAGAGGTAAATAGGCTTTACAAGTTAACGAGTAATATTCAATCTATACTAATGTAATAAAGCGGAAGGGTTTTTTGTTTTATTGTTGTTTTGTTTAAACAAGCTAATTAAAATTATACGAAAAATTATTTTTGTATAAGATAGCCAGATTCATAAAGAATATTATAGGCTATCTAGCATTAGGCTATGCCTCCAAGCTAGCCATAAATATTTATTTTTGTTAAGTAAGTCGGAAGAAACGGCGCATCCGAATTGCTTTATCCGCGTGCGCTGGCGTAAAGGTTAGTGATACGTAAATACAATGGTCTACAAAAACATTGCTCCTTAGTATATTAAAAAAATGTGCGATACCATATGCCTATCTCTTCGGTGTATTGGCGCGAACAAGTCGTGTGAATTGTGACACATAACCTTGGCCACCCGATAAAAATATTGTTGATACTGAAGTATTATATCAATCGATCAATCAGCGATTTCTTTTAAATTATACGCGGGTGTATTTGAAAACAACTTACATACCCCTCTCTAAAGAATGATTCATGTTATAACAAGTCGGGCGCCGGCCAGGACACGGTCAAAGATCTATAGTATACTTTTGTATGAAGTAATTCATTTAACACCGGCCCGGCTCCAGCCTGATGTAACAAAAGCATCCTTAAGTGCATATTATGACGGGCAACTACGAAACCCTACATTGCGCGTGGCCCGACATGTACTTGGCAATATTTATTATATATTTTGTTTAGGAAATATTTGATATTTCCCTTATTATATAATCTCATATATCTAATATTAAAATATTAGATATACGAGATAATAGGTAGATAGTAGCGACCGAAGGTAGCGACGAACGTATTAGATTTCTTGCGAATAGTAAAAGTAGGAGTCAAACGAGCGTAGCTTGCTACTATAAATTAAAGTTATATATCTCTCATGTGTTTTAGAGGTTTTTTTTATCGTTATAGGTTTTTGGCGTAGTGGCCACAGTCTCACCTGATGTTAAGTTACGATGTGGCCCAAGATGATAACACGCTAAACCTAGTTGAAGACTGGCTGTCAAGTGCAGCTGCCGGAACACACCCATTCGTGCTTGGCGGCAGATCTTCAACTTGAGGGTGGTAGCTAGCCAGGCGGAAATTAGAAAATGCCCTACCACCATGCTATGGTTTCCTCACGATGTTTTCCTTCGCCGAAAGCTCAGGCTCATTGCAGGGATTCGAACTCACGTCAATCGACGCGAAGTCGTAAACGCTACCACTGAGCCATCATTGCTTCAAAAAATATATGGGGTGGGTTATAATAGGTTGCATTTGTTTTCGTTTAAAATAAATATGTAATATAGAGTTGCATTTTTTTCTATGTGTATGTGTTCATACATGTATAAATGTGAGGTTTCAATATTCCACGTACGAATATTTCTTGTAGCATTGCGTTTTTTTAGTATACAGTTATTTTCTGTGCGCTTTTTTCCATGTATCGAAGAAATCTATAGTTTATGAATACTTATCCTTGTTAATCGTTATGTAAGGCTATAAAGAAATTTTGCTACATTGACAAGAACACAGGCTGGGCGTCGCGTCGCCGCCGGCGGTCGCGTGACGTCGGTCTTTTGTAACCACATAAATAAGCTTCATTGTGATCGAGAGCCTCCCTCATTATACTTGCTTCATTACAACGCGGCACCGCGTTCGCTACGTGTCAATCTCAACGTCTAGTATTCGAAGGGGTTCTGTCGAGTACAGAAACTTCAGGGGTCAATGTTTATCTAACTTCAGGTTTTTTTTTTTCGGTTGATTTATATAATAAGCAGAAGCACTAGTGACGAAACCAAGGCTTTGTGAGTTTTAAAAACTTGGTTTTTAAATTTATTGAAGTGAATTCATACTATAATGCGTTATATAGCAGACGAATGAATTCTGCGAATAGTAATTTAGTGAAGTGAATTTATGTGCTCTTGCGATATATAGTAGGCATAGATGAATTCTGCCATTTGTAATTAAGTGAAGTGAATTCGTACATTCATTCAACCATTACCATACATAATTATATGGCAGACATTTTGGTTTCAATATAGCAGATGACAAACTATTTTTGATTTTTAATGAAAAATAGCAGTGATGCATGAAATTTTCAATGCCTATTTATAACATAGATAATGTATAGAATAAAACTGATAATTGAATACAAAACTTCGCATCAGATTGGTGATTCGCTGACTTCCTGCATGCCATCTGTACTATACTCAACTTTATCAG
Source organism: Saturnia pavonia (assembly GCA_947532125.1). NCBI lineage: Eukaryota > Metazoa > Arthropoda > Insecta > Lepidoptera > Saturniidae > Saturnia > Saturnia pavonia. The sequence goes on from OX383903.1 coordinate 13,021,386, forward strand.
AAAATATAATTGCTAGTGAATTAGCACATTGTACTTCATTTCTTTCTTTCTTGATATAAATACAGAATTACATACTATTCCGTTAGTCTTTTTCAACGCGCAATATTATTATTATAATATCTTTATTATATAAAAAAGCGGAAGAGTTTTTTGTTTAAACACGCTAATCTCTGGAACTACCAGTCGGATTCGAAAAATTATTTGATGCTGGAGGTCTTTAAACACATAATACAATTAATCCATCCATCTCAGCACAAGCCACTTCACAAACAACATCTATTGAGAGACTACATGTATCCTTTTGGTTTTTAAAGTTTAGATAATACTATACAACCACCACCGAGAGAAATTGTACGATTATGACACTGGCAATCGAAAAGTGTGGTATCAAATATTATCTTATCAGGCGTAAGCCAGATTTCTGTAAAACATAATGTATCTAGTCTCTTTCTATCTAATAATATCTTTATCTAAAATTTTACCGGAGAAGCGATTTATGTTTTGATGGTATACTGCTATGTTACCCTGCTCCTTTGTTATATTTACCGGTTTAAAAATATGTTGCAGTATCATTTGAACTACTAGCATTTGAACTATATACACTACTACACTGCTGAGTCACTTAACCTATTAATATTATAAGCTATTAATGTATCTATGTCACATTTACACTTTTAGGAACTTTCCCGAGTTAATGTAAAATTATTAATAACAAAAACTATAAGTTTGTCAATATGAAGACATGTCAGAGTGTTTATATGTACTATTATTTAACATATGGATGTTATTATTTTTATCTTGTAGGGATACTGAGTAGAAAAACACATACAACATAATGTACCCCAGATCAAATTAAAAAAAAAACAGATGACAGAAACAGATGATGATGAAATCTTTTTTTTACATCTAAACTGTTCCTTATTAAACTTAGATTTAATAAATCACATTAATATAAAGTTAGTAAAGAAAAAAAAAAACAAATTAATGTATTTTCAACTACAATTAATAGTTTGTAGTATGTTCACGGCTTTTAATTACTGCTTTACACCGGCGAGGTGTTGAATCTATCAGTTTTTGACATTTCGCAAGAGATATAGAGTGCCATTCTTCTAAGAAAACGTCGTAAAGCTCGCTTAAATTGCCACACTGTCGATTTGATAGCTTTTTCTTTACTTCGCACCGAAGATGTTCTATTGGGTTTAGATCTGGTCTTTTAGCGATAGTATTTCGATCATCTCGACGAGATGACTTTCTGTGTTTAGATACATGCGGAACATCTGAAGTAGTTTGATGCGTGGCAAAATGCTTCACAACGTGCAAAGCTATCGTTTTTGAGCATTGCTGGTGGTCAGCTATCTTTATATACGACCAATTCTTTTCGCGATGTTTTATTATTACTTCCTTTGTAGATTTATCAAACTTTTATTTTTCCCCATTGTTTTCATATGAAGCAATCACCTTTAAGACTTTTACATCACTAAATGGCTGCAAAATTATACGAATAGTGACCTGTAGCGACAAAGCCAGTGTTCTCTATTTAAATTTGAAAAAAAAAAAAATAGCTATTCAGCGTTCTTAATTATGTGACCAGCAAGTAAGTAATAATACTAGGTTTAGATCTAATGTATAAAATTTATGGATTTATTTTTTAGCCAATCATGTGTATCAACGAACGCATCGCTAGTATGGAAAAGTTTTGGGATACCGACAAAAATACATGCAATTAGTTATACTTGTTAGTTTGAAAAAATCTTACCTTTAAATAAGCGTTCTTAATTATATGACCACAATTATATTACTCTTGTAAGTCTTGTAGGACAGATTTTACAACCTTAGTATGAATCTATCAGTAATTAGTAACTCTTTCAAAATCTAGTAAGAACTCGTACTAGGTTTAGGTGTATTCAGCAGCAAAAAATTGTTTGTCAGTGATGCTACCACATTCAAACTTTGCACAGGGTTTACTATTTGTTAATATTTAATTTATATCTCATTTTCCTCACAGATAGAAAGAAATAAAACGAACGTTCATGAATAAATATAAACGCTGTGGTCATTGTAAACAACAGTTAAAACGGAAGCCTTAACAAAGAGGAATTCTTTGAGGCCACGATTGTAGCGACGGTGGGTAAACCCGCGTGTACACTTCAGGGATTTATATTATGCCGTGTATATTTTGACTTTAGATAGACTTCATAAAAGAAGGTTAATAAATATTATATTTACTTGTTTATTTTTTATATTTTCATTTACTAATGCCAAGATACCCGTCAGATGGGTACCATATCAATTCCACCCTATCTATATCAAAATATTAATGTCGTTGGACAGAATGAGATTCTAGATTTATAATATGTTTCAACACATTTGCTCCAAAAATGCATTTACGATTGGATGTAAAAAATTACTCGCCATACAACGGAGCGTGCGGTACCGCAAGCTACGTTGTTTAGCGCCATGCGTATTATTACGATTTTTTTTAAATTTCCATAAAGAATATACAAGAATTCCACCAAGGAGTTTCACATTACAATAATAAATAAGCGGAATGATCGAACCTTGGCAGCTCTTTTATCAATACATTTGTCTCACTTTATTATAAAAGAGAAAATGAGATGAAAGATGTAGTTCTAATTTTCACCACACAAACGTGACGCTATTTGCAAATAACCACCATTTTCATTTAAGAAACGTCAAAGATTGTTGCGACTTTCCGACTGTTATTTATAAATAAAATAATAATATGAGTTCAAGCGAGGAATCCGATATTAATATGGAATCTACTCCACCTGATATCTTGAATGAGGCTCAAATTGGAGGTAAGATTTCCAAGAATAGTGTGACCTATCTGTATAATTTCTTATTTGCTATTAAAAGTAAAGAAATTAAAAATTGGTTTCATTTCCTATCGTACTGTTTTCTCGCAAATGTGTTGAAAAACGTTGTTGAGTGCGGATATTGCCGCACTAGTATCATAAATAACTATGAATACTTTATTTGGATGTTAAGAGACCACAATTCTGTACGATTGGATCGCGTCCAACAAATAGCAGGGTTTTTTTGTTCGTACTGACTATACTGTTAGCCTTAGGGTCCCTAGAGTCTTTGCGGCTGTTACAGCTTCACCGGGTTTGGTGGCGAGCGCTTAAGGCACTCAGCCGCGAAAGCATTGCATACAGCAGGTGTAACAGCTACCTAATGGCACGCTGAGGCGTGTCGCATTCCGGAATCGAACGTTGTATATATCCAGTAATCAATCGGGATGATAAGTATCTGTCTGGGTCACGATCACCCAGTATAGTGACTCTCTTTAGGTTTGTTGCATTTCGAGATCAAAGAGAGTGATCGATGCACGAGCAATGTGCTTACCATCAGAGACAGTTCCACTGACATGCTATAATTGCCGTGAAATTTAATACATTCTTGTAATATATAAACAAGTAAGAAAATCCCATTAAGCGTATTCAGTAATGTACGTACAGCTTAAGTCGACGCGGCCTAATTTGTCTTAACAAATTGTTCTAATCCATTTACCAAACTGCTAAATTGGAACGCGAGGCGACAATCAAGGAATACAAAAATTTGTTTCTCGAACGAGCTTGTTTCTTTACTTATTTAATTGGATACAATGCAATGTTTAGATGAGAAAAAAAATATTTCACATTTATTGTAACTTCTTTAAACCAAGTTGTTTTTGTTCGTTGCAAATGATTTGTTTTTAATTAGAAGAAACATGTTCACAAAATTGTAAAAAAAATAATATTATCATTGTCACTTCTATTATTATCTTCATATTGATGTATAAAAATAAATCTATTAAACGTAATTATACAAGAAAATATTTTTCTCAAACAAAGAATATTTTCAACGCACGGAAATCGGTCGCGAGTATGTCCTTTCTTACTTTGAGAGTTAAAAAGGTAAAGAGTTCTTGGTAACAGTACTCTCGAACAGTAAAGAAATAAAAAAAAAAACAAAAAAGAAAAAAGTATATACTAACTGTACGGTGATGAATTGAAAATGGAATAATATAATATTATTTTTTATTTACGTCATGAATCTTCGAACTACAATATTTAATCAACCATTTACAAAGCTCAGATCTGGACTTTTTTACGTCCTTGTTTTTTTTATCATTATTGAGTAAGACCTTGGGTCTACAATATCTTATCTGATCTTAAATGTCGATGTGACCCAAGATGATAACACGCTAAGCCTAGAAGATAACTGGCTCCCAGGTACAGCTGCCGGAACACACCTATTGGTGGTAAGAGACAGATTTTCAACTTGAGGGTGATAGCTAGCCAGGTGGGCATTAGAAAAAGCTCTACCACCATGCTATGGTTTCCTCGCGATGTTTTCGTTCACCGAAATGTCCGTACACGCTACCACAGAGCCATCAGGGCTCATCAATCATTCATTGATTGCACATGTATATTATTTTTTGGACCAAATCGTTATTGATTTCTTCTGATCATCGGGACAGCGGTCTTTGGACTCTTCATTCCGTAACAAACTCCAAATCAAATTTCGTAACATATCGAAGGTGAACTAAAAAAGTAAAAAAAAGGGCGACGATGCCATTAACGCTATTTCTTAGTTACACACTGAAGAGAACAGACGTCTCTGGCTGATCGAATATTTATCGTGTTGCTTTAATTCGTCTACTTTTACCAGCAATAAAAAATAATACTTACCTGACTGTATATTTTTTAACAATATAATAAATATGTGAACTCAGGTGTTGAAATTAAAAACATAAATTTACATAAAACGGGCGAAGTAGACTATAATTAGAGTACCTATTTGTAATTCATGGGCACCTCGGGTTCCTTGCCATTACGTGGGTCCCCCGACCGCACAATGAGTACAAGTATGCGGTAACATACGTATGAATTATATCAATGGAAGAGATCTTAAATATTCGTACCGTGAGAAGTAAATTCATTTATTGAATTAGTAATTAAATTGTCCGAATTCATCTCTTCAGAATAAAAAATAATTGAAGTGTCCGTAGGGTAATGTATTATTTAATATCTAGATGTGATATTCCTATACATATTGGAATTTACTCCTTAATAATTGATTTTCGTATATAGTCCGCAATATGGAAATTAGATGGGAAGAAAAATCGAGTGTTAACAAAAAGTAATACTGAAGGCGTGTATATCCATATACAAAATATATGTAACATTGCCTATTGTATGTATATTCCAAGGCGATCCTTAAAGAGTAAACTACAGTCGCAAGTCGGAGCTGTACGTACCATTTTTTTATTTATTAGACATTACCTTTCGCCCGGGACTTAGGGTCTTCAAAATTAAACAATTCGCACTTCACCGATTGTTTACCATCATGCCACCGGTAAAACATATCTACGCCTTCAACGAGAGGTAAAAAAAACTCATCTGGTTTTTTCATTAAAATATTACTTGTAATAATATTATTTTTATTAAATGAATTATATTTTTTACATTTTTGTTGTTATACTTATATGTTATTTAGTTTAATATTTCACTTCTAGTGACAACTATACGTTTGGATAAAAGTTCACGTCGGTTGACAATTGTCGCTTAAACGAACAGGGAAATTTCAGAGGCTCTTTAGTGCGAATTAAGTAGGTTTTAGTGAAGAGGATAGTGCAAATTGAACGTGACTACTGCTGACCGCATTTACTTTTACCTATGATATTTCAATTTGAATTGAATTATTCAAAACGAGAAGCAGTTCGGAAGATGTCTGTGATAATTACTCTGTCTCATTACTTACCAATTCATTATCCCAAATCCTTCTTGACTATTTTTGATTTTTTTATCGTTATAGGTTTGGCGTAGTGGCACATTCTCACTTGATGTTAAGTGACGATGTGGCCTAAGATGATAACATGCTAAACCTATTGGAAGACTGACTCTCAAGTGCAGCTGCTGGAATACACCTATTGGTGCTTGGCGACAGATTTTCAACTTGAGGGTGGTAGCTAATTGGCAGGAATTAGAAAAAGCCATGCTATGGTTTCGTCATGATGTTTTCCTTCTTCGAAAGCCCAGGCTCATTACAAGGATTCGAAGTCACGTCGACCGACGCGGTGTCCTACCACGCTACCACTTAGTCATCATTGCTTCAACGTGTGCGTGTGTTCATGTGTAAACGACTTCTGTTAAGTGGCTATCATAATCATAACTTTAGAAAATTCCGTATCATTCAAGTCAATCGACGTGAAGTGGTACACGCTACCACTGAGCCATCATTGCTTCAACTTTGACTTCCGGTGAAGGAAATCACCGTTACATAATCTTTCCATTATGATGATGGTACTCCTCTGAAAACCAGGTTTAGCGGGTATGGTACTGATCTAAAACTAACTGGATCACGACAACAATTCCCATGGAGATAAAACCTTACCAGTAGCTCTGATTTGATTAGTCGCATTTCGTGGTCAGACAGTGTAATATCCAGCTTCTGAGAAACTTGCAGGCTGGCTTGACAGCGACAATCGGCGATGCATTACCGATTTTTCGATGAATCATAATGCTGTCAACTTTGCTGTACAACTATAAAAAAAAACTCAAAATATAAACTGTCATCAAGTACTTATCGATGTGTTCGAAGCTCTTTTGATTCAGTGTGCTTACCACTGTCATAGACAACATCGTTATTTAGCATCAATTCTGATTATTGTCAAAGTCTATAATAACTGGCCAGTCATAATAAATTTCTTAAAATACAAAAAAAAATGTCTTTTAAATTCGTGTATCTTATCTTAATAAGTAAACATATTCTTTATAAACTGAAAGCATAGACTATTCGCAATTACTTAGAAAAAACAACTTAAACAAGAAATCTCTTAGAGTTTCCCACTTGTTACCTATTCTCAATTGTTTATGTGGTGTTAGGGTTCAAATTTCCTAAGTAACTTACAGTTACTTAAAGGCGAAAAATTTAATAAAGGTCTCAATTAACTTGGGTTTTTCCTTATACTTACTTCGTTAAAACAATGTCTTAAACTTATTTTCTAACTTACCATGTTACATTATACCGAGATAGTACTAATATTTTCGATATATACAATATAGGATCTTGTTGGATTTCACAGTGTTCAAGTTGTAAAAAGTTTAGCTCTTTCCTGCGTAATATTTGCGTGCGTTATCCAAGAGGCTTATGCAGAAAAAATATTATAATTTCATTTTAACAAAGCCTTATTAGATTTGATTAAGGTTGGTTTTACGTTGACTTATTTAATAGTAGGCGCAAAATCGTGCTTGTAAACCCAACTTCGTTTCGTAGGTCGTCATAAGATTTTACTGCGATAGATACATATAGATACACCTAAGTTGAATTAAGGGAATGTTCCCAGGAAATTGGCTTTTATGTAATCTGTACCGAACTTTATGTTCCATATTTGGGCATATTATGTCACTTAGAGATGTTTCATTTTTATGTATGTTTTTATTTTATAAATACCGACTACTTCTAGTAAATTTTTCGTTGTTAATAATCATATACTATATTATTCAATTTATCTAAACATTCACCATTATCGGATATTCCGTTCATGCATCACTTTTTTTTAAATCCTACAAATTAGTCTTTTAGAATTATAAAGAATTAGTAATTACTGAAATTACTTTTAAATTAATTATTACCAAAATGTTATATATTTACTTCTATAATATTACAAAGCTCAACTGTTTGTTTGAATGGGCTAATGTCAGGAACTACTAGATAGATTAAAAAGATTCTTTTTGAATTCTATAGCATACTTATGGGGGAAAGTTATAGATTATATAACTTCAAGCTTCGACCCTAAGGAGTGGAGTAGTAACTATGAACGTCAAACAATCTGGCAAGCTATAGATAAGTACGGAAGTGAAAACACCGATAGGCCACATAAGTGCGTCGGCTTTGGCGAGATAGAGAATTGGTCGAATAAATTTAACACAAATGAAACCGTGGGGCACACTTAGTTACAAATATAAATAGAACTTAGAACCGAGATATTATTATTCGAGATTAACTAACGGTTTCTTAAATAATAAAAAAGGAATGATACGTGCCCCTCAATTCAAACATCAATAATACATTTGCATCACAGATGCGACCTCAATTTTCTTAACAAACGAACCGAGAAAAATAATATTCTATCCTATACGGAGTTATCCCGATGTTTAACAAAGGATAACTTTCCGATTGACTTGACGAGATCAAAGGGCGAAAGCATTAACGCAATGAGGGGCCCTGTGCGCTTCATGTGGTATGTTAAAAATTACACGTTATGGAATTTTTGAATTTGCTGCAACACGTTTGGCTTAAAAGGAAACTATTTTAGCTAAGTAACTTTCATCTTGTGTTGTTTTGCATACCTAAGGCTGTTTTATTTATTACTATACCAACTGATTATATATGTTTCCTAAATAATAAGAAATACCTAAAAGGCTGGCGAGAGTGAACAAATAAGTTTAATGCTTCTGAAATTAAATCATAATTGTTTTGATCACATTTAATCGCAAAACATAACTATATGTAATATAGTTTTCATATAACCTGCATTTAAAGTTTCAATGCCTGTTGAGCCACCTTAAGTTAGTCAATTTCAGACGAATGCGACTGTTGCCGGGCAGAAAAGCATGGTTTCCTTCACTCGAACTGACAGATATTACATTTCTGCAATTAATATAAATAAAAAACACAATTTTAATATGCATACAATAATTACAAGTACACCACAACATAAGGTATTTGAGTGGTTACGACAAATATTTTGTATTCGCTATTCGTCTGAAATTATCTAGTTCTGGTTGATTAAAACTCGTATTTTTAATGCAGGTTATATGAAAAATATAGTGTGTGACGCGGGATGATACACGCCGATTTCCAAATCGTCTTATTTCATCCCTATTCACACAATATACTATTCTTTACTTCTTGAAATTATGCGAGTACTTCTTTTGAAGCTTTTAGTAGAGGGTAAAATTAAGATCTGCGTGCACATCATGTGACGGAAGTGCGACATGCTGAAGCGAGTCATCTACGATCATTGATATATGGAGCAGCTATTCTTCTTCTTCTTGTTTTGGCGCCACAAAAAGCACTTGCCAGTATCAATCTTCGTAGTATTTTTAATATACAAAGTTATTATGACATCTCAAAATGCATGTTTTCCTGTAATGTTTTCCACTTCACAAATACTCAATAATCAAACTATATCACGCAAAATGCCACCAATATTACATAATATAAGGTCAAAGAACCTAAGTTAATGAATTAAAAATAAAAACCCGTCGGTTTGATTTTCTTATTATTTATAAATAAAATAAAATTACGTGAGATTTTATTTAAGGGGATTAGGTGTTGAGTGATTACTTCATCGCAAGCTTGAAGCGGTTCCGTAGGTCGAGATAGCAAACTACCTGTCTAACTGTCAATTGTGACAATATTTTACTAGTATTAAGTTATTATGTTTACGTAATTGTAACAAAACCGTAACGAATTAACATAATTCAAACTCGTTCACATCTCTTAGTGTAAATGTTTATTGTTGCCATGGTTACGCGCCAGAAAACAAGGGCAAGAACCTTCACGCGTATTTCAAACAATTTGGTTGAGGCGTCGTCTCTATTTATTATTTAATATTTTAATAACTATTATTTAATAACTCAATGTCGACGATAACTAAAATGTAAATTCATTTTACTGACTTTTATTCCTTTTAATTGATAAAAATAATTTTTCAATGTATATGTAAATAAACATTTAAATTAATTGGCTTACAATTATGTTTATTTATACACAGTTAAATTATTTTTATCAATTAAAAGAAATAAAAGTCAGTAAAATGAATGTACATTTTTAGGTAATTATTTGTTTGTAATTCATCATTTTACATTACCAGTTATGTATGAATGTACGTACCTAATTTAACCTATATAGGTTATTTCTGCATATTGCACTGAACATATATTATTATTGTGAAATTATTAATTACTTTATGAATAACTAGATATTATCACATCGTTACGTGGACTACATAATGTTGTCGATTGAACAGAAGCGTGCAGAGGCAGCACAACTGCCTCAAAAATGATTATTGTAGGTAATTCTTAAAAGATATACATATGCTGTCGCTGAATTTTTTGTAGGTCTTTTTTAAGATCTACAATGATGTCATACATTAATTTTATATATCTCTTATTATTTACTCAGCGTAAGCCATTTAAACGCCTCAAAAGCGTCATTTTTCCGAATTGATTCAATATTATAGTATAGTTAGTACATCGAATATATCATATAACCTGGCCAGATCACATATCTATTAATTAAAGGAAAAACCAAGTAAATCGGATTAGTAGATTTTGCGTGAAAAGAACATAAACGGACAGACAGACAGAGACACGTTGAGTTTTATAATTATGTAGGAGTAATCGTTGGCAAGTGTAACCTGCAAATGAAAAATGTTACAATTCATGCACCATTTAGTTTGGCACCGACTGTAGTTTTTAGTGGGAACTTGTATGTAATTTATTATGAGCTCAAATAGTTTTGTCGAAATATTTAATTAAAATATAAACATTTTTTCGCAAATATCATTATGGCATCATGCCAAGTACCTTCAAAAATTAGTTAACTAGTCCTGAAATGGTGTTTGATAAATTAAGGAATTTTGTTGTTTTAGACATTTCTTTCCATTAAGAAATACTTAAATTTTGCTTGTGGCAATATTGTTTCATGTTTTCATCTTATTTTTAATTCAATGGCAACGTTCATTTATACAAAACTTTGCCAATATTACGTGGATAGAATATATTTCCGAACTGCAAACTTCAAACGCTCTAACAAGATTATGGCTCCCTTGTAAGAACTGCCCAGGGAGTTTTTGTGGCAACACAAAATGCATGTTTTTAATTACATATTATTTATAATCCACTTCTCTTCTACACAATAACCAAAAATCACACAATACGCTACTAATATTTCATAAGGTCCAATAAATGAAGTTTATAAATGAAAATAAAAACCACAACATGACATATAAAGATCTCTTCAAAACTCAAAGTCTTGTTTGTTTTAAAATTTATATTCTTGCATATTTATGCATAAAAGTTTATAATCAGAATAAAAAAGAGCGTGCACACACACAAACAAACAAAATTTACTCTGTCTGTTTATGTTATTTTCACGTAAAACCATTTATCCGATTAACATGATTTATATTTCAATTCATAGCTATGTTATCTAACCAGGTTATAGGATATATTATGTTACATAAAGAAACATACAAAAAAAGGAGTGACGATAATGGTGCTATTATTCAGAAGAAAGACGCTTTTGGGGCGATTAAATGACTTACGCTGAGTATACCATAAAAGTTAATCAAATTAATGTTCTACATAATTGTAGAAAAGACCTACAAAAATATCAGTGATAGCATATATCTATCTTCTAAGGATCACCCATAATAAACATTTTTGGGGCGGCACAATTCGCGCGTGCGCTCGACAGACAGAGTATTCTGTAGTCCACCCGCCACGCGAGCGGAGCCGCGGGCATAGCTAGTTATCTATATAAATTAGCAAAACGTTACATAAATAAACTGAATGTTATATACTGCAATATAATTTTCAAATTTATAAATTTATACTAATGTTATAAGGCTCAAGAAATAGTTTATTTGAACGCGCTAATCTCTGGAACTACTGGCCAGGTATGTTTTTTTTTTTACATTTTATAGCCTTTTTATCGAGAAAGGTTATAGGCTATATAACTTTATACTACTACCCTAAGGAGCCGAGCAGTAACTATGAACGTCAAGCAATCTGGCAAGCTGTATGCAAGCACAGGAATCGACAACAACGATAGGCTGCACGGTTGCGTTGACAGCGGCGCGGTGGAAAGTTGTTCGAATAAATTTAACACAGGTGAAACCGTGGAGCACAGCTAGTTAATTAATATACACATACTACAAGCTATCTTTTAACAATATATTTATGTTATACTAGCTGTGCACCGCGGTTTCATCCGCGTGTAATTTAAAAGAAATAGCAGATTGATGATTTATAATACTTAATAAGTATAGATAATATTTTTATCGGGTGGCCAGGATTATGCGTCACAAACTCAGAAGTCACACGGCTCGTTCGCGCCACTACACCTATAGTCATAGAACCGAGCCGAGTATGAATTACTTTAATTTTACATTATCTCTCAAACTATTCGTCCAAATAACATGCTATGAAGGGCAAAGTATATCTACATAAAATTGTCTTGATGATGAAGTAACTTTCGTTCGTAAGGATTAATATTAATGCTCATAAATTACTTTTTAATTTTCAACAAATCACCTTATTGTGGCTTATGTTTAAGAGATAGGTATATAGTATAGCAGACTTCTTTTTAAATGTAATTAGAAGCACTATTTTTGTAGAACATTGTATTTACGTATCACTAACAACACTAACACTGGTGTAACCAGTGCAAGCGGATAAAGTAGTTACGGTGCGCTATTTATTCTGACTTACGTGACAAAAATTAATATTTAAGGCTAGCTAAGAAGTGTAGCTTAATACTAGATAGAAGTAATCTATTCCGCGTAAATCTAACATTCACAAAAAAAAAAACGAATCCGTTCGGTAGATTCAGAGAATAACGTGTTCAAACAAACAAACAAGAAAACTCTTTTAAAGTAGATTAAAATAACAATATACATTATTAAATTTCACAAAGAAAATCACCAAGTGCTTAAAAAAATAATTGCAGACGAAATAACTACCTACTAAAATATGAAGCCAATTTCGTCTTATGAATATAAAAAAAAACACTTTCAATTTCTTCAATTACTTAAAACATTCCTTATTGGAGACTTTTCATTTACGATGTTTAACTGAGGGATCGACTTTTCGATTGAATTGAGCCGCTCAAAGGGCGGAGAACACGAAATTAACGCTATGTAAGGGTGTGCGATGAAGCACTGCCTTCAAAGGGAGTGATTTTCCTATTTTCTTTTGCAAAAATCATATTATTATTGTGAGATGAATTGCCGTCAGTTTGATCGCTTGGGGAATACTATTTTTGTTCGAAACATTTGTTAAGAGTTTTTCAAGAGTTCAATTTTAAATGTTATCGAGTTTCAGGTTTTGTAACATTCTTCAGTTATAGATCATATCTATGATTTTTATGATATCCGGACCGAGAAATTAACACAAAAAAGCACCCAGTGCATGAATAAATATCTTTCTGCTTTTCTTCTATAAACACATATAGATATATAGGCATATATATTTTCTTTTATATTTTTTATTCTTTATATGTATAGGGTAGTATCACGCTAAGCCTAGTGGTGGACTGGCTTTCATGTGCAGCTGCCGGAATCAGGCATTTATTAAAAAATATCCTGCCAACCTCATGCTATGGTTTAATCACGATGTTCTCCTTCACCGAATGATCAAGCTCATTTCAGGGACTCGAACTCACATCGATCGAATCGGTGTATTTAGACGCTACCACATAGCCATCATTGCTTCAACGTGTGTGTGTTTCCATGTGTAAACGTTTGACTTCTGTTATGTAGCTATCATAATCCTAACTTCAGATAATTCCGTATAATTATTCAAGTTCTAATTAAACAAAGAAAAAGTATTCTCTAATCACTACTAAACGTGTTCATCAATATCTTAAGAAACGTTTTATGTTCTTAGTAGCTTGGAATCGATCTTTGCTCGTTGCCCAGAGTACAGATAGACACTGTTTTTAAATTATTTCACTATAAAGGCAATACAACTATGGAATGCGTTACAGCGTCATGCTAAAACCAACACCAATTTTAAGTCTCAACTGAATATTATAAACACAAATCGTGTAAATCATGATCACTCTGTCTCTTGTTTATTATTGTGCAGTTGAGACTTAAAATTGGTGTTGGTTTTAGCATGACACTGTAACGCATATATATACACATATATATTATACATTCTTCTATTTGCTCTACCTACAACGGTACTTTTTATCCTTCAATACCGCCGCTGGCTAGCTGGAAGAAAATGCTTTGTGTTTTTTTTTACATACTAACTCGATAAAATTACTGTACAGTACCCTGATGGTAAACACGGCACAATACAAACAGCGGCGACTATCGGTGACGTAAATTTCATCGATGCCATGCCGGCATGCTGAAATACCTCTTCACACCTCGTTTTAAGGACCCAGTATCATAGGAAGGAGGGAATCCGTTGGCTGAGAGACTATTCCATATATGCGGCAAGGCTTACTTTTGTGTTCGTGATGGACTCGACCATGTAGGTGTGGCTCCGTAGACCAGTCAGCGTGGTTCTGTAGTGGAAGGAAGATGATAGGATTAAGCTTGCCAGTGTACGACATGAAGTGTAATAAAGGGTTCATTCATTCGTTTTATGTAAAACAAAGTTCCCATGTTAATGTAAACGCATAATAATTTTACACCGTCGCGACAGCGTTTCCGATGGGCACCAATTAACCGCGTCATCCACTCAACGTTATTAAACATTGTTGCTAATTGAGCGCATCACAATGCAACCATTCTCGAGACAGAACGTCGTTTCCACTCGGTCGAGTCGCGTTTACGATTCAATGAATAAATAGCGTTCAGTGGATCCAAGAGTAAGTGTTAACGGAATGTGAAAGTTATTATTTTTCTACAAATTGACTAAGCAATTTGTTGGAAGAGTCATCTGTTTAAAAATACATTTATTTATTATACTTTTTACAGAAGTACGGCAAAATGACGACATTGCACCTGGTGGTAAGTACAGTTGTATCCAAAAACAAAGCAGGTACCGAGAGATCAGCAATCCATTGCTGGTTGCTGATGTCATGCCGAAATGCTAGCCATTCGGTAGCTGGATATACGGGTGATTCTGTTCTAACCGTTACTATTTACAAAAAAAAAAATTGTTAGCGAACTCATTCGTTTTTCATGCATACTTTCATTTTATTTTATAGTAAAAACGAAAGTCCAAATGCATTTTGTTACAACTATAAAATATCGAAAATGAGAATAAAATTTCTCAATTTCTCATGCAACGGTACACGGTAACATACAATTTTGATAGAAATTCTGCAGAAAAAATATTACATTTATTTATGAATTGTCTTGTAACATTTGTAAACTTTTCATTACCACGTAAAAGACAACAGATAGATATTTTTAAGCAATGATGGCTCAGTGGTAGCGTGTACGACTTCACGTCGATTGACGTCAGTTCGAATCCCTGCAATGAGCCTGAGCTTTCGGTGAAGGAAAACATCGTGAGGAAACCATAGCATTGTGGTAGGGCATTTCCTAATGCCCACCACCCTCAAATTGAAAATCTGTCGCCAAGCACCAATAGGTCTGTTCCGGCAGTTGCACTTGAGAGCCGGTCTTCCCCTAGGTTTAGTGTGTTATCATCTTAGACCACATGGTTAATTATTATAAAGTAAGATAATGGCCACTATGCCAAGCCTATAACGATAAAAAAACAATGATATGACACGGTACTGACATAAACAGTACGGAACATAAAAATCACAATTGAATGGAATCATTCATACACTGGCTCCTCTCGAAACAGGCAAACATAAAGAGTCTTGTGAAGAGCTTGCCACAATTTGCATGGTGGTGACGACCCAGTTGGCTACAGATACCCAACCCCACTAACCCGCTTGATTACTGGATATTCAACGGCAGATCCTGGAACGCGACACGTCTAAGCGTACCACTATGGTGATTGTTGCATCTGGTGTGTGGTGGTCGCCATCCAGTTAATACCTATTGTATAAATAAAACCCTTCTTGATAAATGACATTCTACCAATTCTTAACAAATGATAAATGTCTGAATACTGAACAAACAAGCTAAATGTTAAATTCGTATGGTAAATATTTACCAATAAAAATATCAATAACGTATAATAGTATATCATAATGGCCACATAATTTTGGTTATTGCATCGTAGAATCTGCTACGGCGTAGCAATGTAGCCGAGTTACGTATAAGCGGTATAAATATTTTCAGTACAGGAAATTATGTATCTGCTGATATCGTGCTACTGGTATACGATTTTGAATATTAAATTGGTTTTATTCACGCTGTTAAAATGGAATAGAATTAATATTTTATTCTTTTTGTATGCGTTTTTTTTCTTTGGTATATGCTTATCTCAGACTCAGTCTTAGCCTGTTTCAACATTTAGTATCTTTTTATTAAATATATTATTCTTCATATGAAGTATCTTTTATTGTAGTATCAATGGGGTAGGCTTTTTTCTAATTAAATGATATGTAATCAAACTGATTCACTGATCTAAATTAAGCATTGATCAGTCATTATATTTCGTCGGTGAAAAGACCTATTTTTTAAATGTAAGTTCAGATAGGTACTTTAATTAAATATTAAAGTGTGTAGTAATAATAATAATATACAAATGGTGATAGTCAAATGGTTCAACCAATTGATTCAATGTTGTTAATCCTCGAATCGGGTGGACATCAATTATTATTTTTAAATTCACGGACAATTGCTAATATGAATGGATGAAAAAGACTATCAAATAATAGAAAAATAAATCATCGTGAGAAAATTTGGACGACATGAGAATATTTTTTCGTATTAAAAGTATTATGATATGAATTACAAAATAATAACTTATCAATAAGTTGAAAGCCGCTCTTTCCAAAATTCGCAAGAGCAAAGCGATAGCAGTTATAGAAAATACGTATTATGTACAAGTCATAACGTACTAAACATAATGTGAATTTGTCAATTTGAAGCCGATATTTTTGCTATCACTTTGCTCTTACTAAATACGCAATTAGGAAGCGGGTATGGTGATTAATCTCCTACGGTCCTGGAAGACAAAACTTTGTCCACTAATGCGATACTTACTTTGTCCCTAGTAGGATAGATGAGTAGAATTACTATATTTTACAAAAACATTACTAATTTAATTATTAACATTACAAACTTCACCCTTTTATAACAGAGTTGGGGTCGGGAGCCACAGTTTTAAGGTAACATACATCTGGCGCACAAGGAAAGAAGTTCGATTAGTCAAATCTTTACCGTACTATGAAGCTGTGGAACTGCATTCCGACTAGTATGTTCCCTCCTTCCTATAACATGGACTCCTTCAAACATGATGTGAAGCTACGACCGGCGACGACTGGCGACTATTGTACATCCCTTATTGATTACAGACCTTGTTAGATTACACTGTGGTTATCATCAGGTACAGAGTGATCACTATGCCGTGCTACGGTAAAAAAAATTGTTTGCCATAAATGCATTGACTTATTGCTATCATCATCATCAGATGTCAGAAAAAAGTATTTGTTTATGATAGTTGTGCTTATGAAAAAAAATTGTATTAAATGGAAAGATTATGGAATGGAAGTTTTATAACAAAAATATTTTTAGTTATTTTTTCGCTATAATTAAAAATTTTCAATCCAGTACCGAAAACGCGCCGATCACACCCCAACAAACCCTAGTGCGTGTGTCGTCAAAATGTTAATTTCTACTCATTGTAGCACATAGTTGATACAGTGTTTTGATTCTTAATCGATGAAATTCATTTAACATTATGACGTCACAAACCTATTAAGACAGTAATGATAAAGTTATAAAATATAAAAAAAAAACGATCTAAAATTTTAGTTTACGAGTTGCAGTTAGATTTACTTAGATAATATAAGTAAACGAAGCTAAAATTTACAAAAAAAGACTAGTGATGTCTCTTAAAATAATTATATAACACGCCTTATAAGGGTGGAGTTACCCTTGTAATTAATTTAACATAAATGCATAACATCTATACATTTACTCTTACGTTGGAGAATGTTTCATTACGTATTTATAACTCGTTGATACGGAAATTGCAGTTGCATGGGTTTTAAGTGAAAAGCGTATAGTGATTTTCGTTAAGAAAATGCGTGTGTAAAGTAAAACTTATTTGACTTTATAGCAAATATTATGATTATACTTAAACATAAACGACTTATTTTAAAATTTAGTGGTATTTATTGTTAGTGTAATAGATATACAGATGACTGTAAGAATGAATTTAAACCAACAATATATATATAAAAAATATTGTATTTAATTATAAAATAATTAGATATTAGTAAGATCTTTATGATTATTATTAGTATTGAATTATATAAAAATAAATAGGAACGACTATAGACTTGACTGAATGTTATTTCTGTTCGAAAAAGGATTCGAGTTACTCTTAAGTCGCGCTTAAAGAAGTACAAAAAGTGATGGTACTTTAGTGTAGGTGGACAACGATAACTGGTGAAATTCGAACTTATCTCTACTGCGACCGGCAACCTACGAACGAAATACAAACTAACAAACCAAGCAAACTTAATTATATAAATCATGTATTGTGTCCTTTTCGTTTGGATCTTAAAACTTGCGTCACAAAACAACGAGTGCAACAAACCCAGGGGAGAGTGTAAGATTCGTTTGAATGATTCGACACCTCCCCAGAGGTTTCAACCCTTTGAACAGAGTCCAGGGTACATTATCACATAGCGTTAGGTTAGTCCCTCACTGTTGCTATTGCGCTTGTAATTGTTGGAGTTAAAACCACAACGTAGTAAATTAGAAATGTGTATTTTCCGAATGAAATATTACCACATCATGTTCTAAGAAGTGTACATTATAATAGTAATATATATAAATGAAACCTTTGTGATTAGTTTGGTTAGGGTTATGAAAATCAATCCAATTTTTGACGTTAAGGTATCCAGATGAACTATAGTAAAGTCATGAATTTAAACTTCTTACTTAATTTATTAAAAATACAATATATGATTAATATTTAATAATAGACATTAATTATGGCATAATGGTCATAAGCTTGATGTTGAATTAAAAGGCGTAAATATGAATATTTAAAATGTATATAGCACTGGATAAGTGTACGAATCGTAATCTGACTACACTGTTAGCCTGAGCGGCCCTGGAGCCTTTACGGCTTTTACAGCTTTACCGGGCTTGGGGGCGAGCGCTTAGGGCACTCAGCCACGAAAGCTAAGCAACAACATCCGAGGGTGCCAAAGTGGCCGAACCTCGGCTCGGACTGTTGCGCGTATGCAATTAAGTCGCGATCTGACTAAAGTCGCGATCTGACTAAGTCGCGATCTGACTAATTCAGGTGGTAAACTGCGGATATATTATGCAAGGATATTTAAATTTGCAACCCAACTCTTACATTTGCTTAGGTTTATAAACTTACAATTAGGTAAGGTTGGTTAGATTGAAACTATGATTATAACAGATGAGCCGAACGGGCCGCGCCAGCGTTCGGCGAATGCCAGAAATAAACTAGCCGTTAAAAATTCACATTTTCCAGACCCTAGGGTCATGATTTTGCTTATTTAACGTTATAAATATCCATTCACAATCTATGGAGAGTTTACAAGCTCACTAGATTGGTTACAAACTCGGTTCAATTATCTGGTGACACATACACTGCAAACTTTTTGAAGCAATTACGACTTAGAGGTGGCTCGCTCGGACACTGTGTTTCAGATTTAGAAATTAGTTTAATTTGGAATAGGTACATTGACATCTACTATCCAACTAAGCTAAAGGTAATCATATTCCGTAGAGACCTTACCAAGCTCTGTAATAAAGCGAAAACGGTCGTTTTAGATATTATGATGCGATATTTTATAATCCGCTTTCCCAGGGGAGAAGATTAGCAAATATTTCCTTAGGATTTTATATTTAAACCGGTTTGCTGTTTGTTTAGCTTAAGACAAAATTATAAATCTCTCAGGTGTATTTTAGGTATATTTTCATGTATTTTGGAATTTAGAGTAATGTAAAATAATTCTCCACATTTACATTGAAAACTTGAAAAAAAAAAGTCTTTTAAAACATTCTTTGTGAGTTAGATTGTGCATTAAGGTGCTCCTTATTCTTTTTTTTTAATGCTCCTAGAGGATCATAGGGCTCAAAATAAATTTAAAAAAGTCACAAAGTATTATAAGGTTAGCTAAGATACAATTTTTTTTGAGAAATTTCTTTTGCTGTAATAAACGCCTATGTTATTCATATAAATATAGAAAACTTAAGTTGCAAAGAGGCCACGTACGGGTTAATAATATTAAGATAGAGACTTGAAATTTTGAGAATATTTTGTATTTATTGATATATATAAATAAGATAAGGACAATACTATTGTGCATGTAATCTATATTAATAAATCTAAGTTTTGTCTGTGCATGTTTTTTTTTCAATTTTCCCTATAGACGTACTTTATGAAGGACACTGATCATGTTGAAAATGCCTTCAAAAACATGTTTCTCTGTCTGTCTGTTTGTATGTCCGGATTTAATACAAAAACGGCTCGATCAATTTTGACGAAATTTTGTACAATGGAAGTATATGTAATTTCTCAAATAATATAAGCTAAGTATATAAATTGTCAATAATATGAGTAAACATAAAATTACTATAAATGCTGTTTTAGTACTTTTCTGATTGTAAATTATACAACGGTATTAATCTGAATGAATTTAACACGTGTTAATCTGTATTTATTACCCACTGTCTGGGCTAAATAAACACATGTTATATAATTTCCTATTAAATTTAAATTTTATTAACACAATTTTGTATCATCATTTCAGCCGAAAGACGTCCACTGCTGGACATAGGCCTCTCCCAAAGATCGACACAACGACCGGTCCTGTGCTGCCCGCATCCAGCGGCTTCCCGCAACCTTTACCAGGTCGTCGGACCACCTTGTAGCGGGTCTGCCTACGCTGCGTCTTTGTATTCGCCTTTATTATATTGTCTTTGTCTTTGTAAGACGCAAATTTGTATAAGCAACAACAACTTACCATAAGCATAGTTGAAAAATCTGTCATATGGTTCGCTTCAAATGTTGCGTTTTGGGATTGTAATAATGATGATGTGTAGGTATATCCTCTCAGACGATTCCGCCTACGGTGGCATCCTGTTAATTTCAGAGATTCTCGTTTCTAGACTATAGACAAAATCAAAATGTGACTTATCATGGGTCACCTGGTAGATGTGAAACATCTAAATGTAATCATGTTTTTATCTATATATATAAAGACGAAATACCACTCATCACGAGATCTCCGAAAATATAGGTCCGATTGATTTGAATTTTAGCATTTTACTTCTTTCACGATGTAGACGCTCACTAGGAACAGATTGGAAATTCAACTTCTAAGAGTGAAAAAAGTGGGTCGAACATTTGTATGCGGTGCAAACATTTTATCTAGACTTGAAATTTTATAGATCTTTAAATAAAAATAATAAAACACGTATATCAGCATTTATCAAAATTCATCAGTAAAGGGTGTATAATAAACAGGGGTTGAAAGTTTGTTTGGTAAAGAGAATTTATGTAAAATTATTTTCTTATAATTATGCACACATAATATGTCTATTGACCTGAAACTTAGCACGGTTGCTCTTCACTTTATGAAAATTTATCAATTAAGAGTGTAAAGTAAGGATTGTTTTTTTTTTGTATATTTATTAGATGATAATTGTTAACCACATACGTACCACACAAACTCAAAAATTATAGAACCAAGCTTTTTAAAATTCTTCACGAAAATTAAAATAAGGGATAACATTTGTATTGTATCATTATATAAGTAGTCTATGAAACCTTGTTTTCTTTAATCTATGTTTTAATATATTTTTACCTATATGGTAACTGTTGATATGGTAAGCGTTGCCATGTTAACCAGTGCCATTATAATAATATAATAATCAGTTTTTATACTTTCCTAAATTACGTAATGATAATAGTAAATTATTGACTATGTTGAATAATACAAAATATATTGATTAGTAAATAAAAGTCCTCAATTTAGTATTTAAAATCTCGGATTAAAATAATCAGAACGTAAAATAAACGTTAGCACAACACTACGAAAATTAATGTTGCAACATTATTGTCAACTTGCTCATTGGGAATAAGAACAAAGTATAGCTGTGGCCCACGGCTTCGCTCCGGAACGACTCGCGCGCCATCAATTGTAATACAGAACTTTCGTGGGTGCGCGCACAACAACTCACCAAAGTTACATCGCAATCGGATGACTCGGTTTAGGGGACAAACAAATAATATTTAATTTCTACATACATAGATAACTAGAGTAAAAAAAGAATTTAGAAAAATTATATTTCCGTCAATTACAACCGAATCTGATTAAATTTTGTAGACGGAAAGCCTACGCATTCCATAATTGTCAGGCTATAAGAATCATCAAATACATTTAGGCATCGTAAAAAAAAGTTCTCAACCTCTGTTGATTAAATTTTGTACACGGGTTGAAAATTTAATTTTTCAATTGATAGACTATATGAATTTTCAATAATATAAGTAAAAGTAAAATTAAGTGATGAAAATAACTTTTGTTTAATAAACGCGTGCGGAGCCGCGGACTCACCGCCAGTGTATAAATATGAATAAATAATAAAAACGAAAAAAAAATATTTACTAATATTCAGATTTTTATTTACAGAAGAAAATATCAGTGTTATTTAGTTAAAACAATAACCTAACCTTTTAGTTCGATTCAGTTGATTGCTGAGTACACGGTAGAGAGACATTTCACTTTAGATAGATAGATTATCTTAGTGATATTCAAATTATAAATCACGCTGATACGCTAACACACGTAAAGTAATGAGTGTGTGTAACAAAGAGAAAAACGTTCAGTACAAAAGTTGAAAGAGAAGAACTGAGTTGGAAAGATCGACAAAAAACGCGATGCTGGCCGAATAGCACGTAGCGACGTCCCATCAAAACACTTTTACTCACATTCAAACACGCACTTAAATGTTTCACATTAAAAACTCCTTCGCTTGTTTACACTAACCGAATAATATAATGTGGGTAGAAAAGCGTGGGCCGAGTTTTTCGGTACTGGCCAGAGTATATAATATCCGGTTAACAAAAAAAAAATCAAAAGGATTCGATATTTCTCATCGGAAAATAAATTAACTCAGAACGAAATGAATGAGTAAAATACAAATAATTTCTTGCTTTTGATTCGCCAATTATTTTACTTGATCACAGTTGAATCGTTAACGACATTCAATGAGGGGTAAACGACTCCCACTGTTGTTAACGCTCTACGTTTTTAATGAACAGTGTTTTAATCAAACGAACGATGTTTCGGGCAATTAACTGTCTTGATTAAAATAATAAATGATTCAATTTATGGTACTAAGAACATAGTCATATGATCTCGCTATTTCATCAATAGGTTAAGCAGAAAAACATAGTATAATTTAGTTTTAAAATCGCATTTGGTACTTTTGGTTATTCACTGTTTAAATTATTTAGCAGAACAATAAACATTTTAGTCAATAATTGTTTTTTTTTTAAATAAAGTATATATTGTTTTTAAGAGCACATAGTTATACAGTCTGTACCTTCTCATATTACGACGTGTTTAATCAGTACGTTAAGACGCTGACGTTGTATATTTACTCGAATGTTATGAACATAATTGGCGATAACCACCTGATGTCTAGACTAGAGAATGTGCGACATGTTTTTGCTATTGGCTTGTAAACAGCTACCTGTTGTTTATAGAATAAGATGTTACTTGTAAAACCATTGTAACGACATCATTCATTCTGTAGTAAACAATCTTAAGAATCAGTCGTTATTAATTAAAAAAATCCTTGGCAATGCCCCCGATACCTAACTAAATAGAATTTATGTAAATATTTTAGGTTTTTTATAATATCGTATTAAAGTCGTATTGAACACTGCAGTTATACTTATTTTGGCATGATATAAAAAAACACTAAGAGGAAAAAATATATTTTACGATGCGCGCGTGTAACATAAAGTTTAGACTATGAAGTTGCTTGCTAAGTCTTTTATCTTATTGTACTGATGATAGTGACACTGGATGTTATGCGTAACAGAACACAGAAATAAATCTAATAAACGAAATCTGGAAAACAGTAAATCTGAGATTTAAAAGGAAATCGGTGAGACATAAAGATTCGTATCGATTGGAAGTACATAGTTACGCTGATCGAGTTGACGACATGGAGCGTAAAATGAGTTGTTCGAAATGCCGGCGTCTGCCAACAGTCCAGCTCAGTCCGAACTGACAATAAACATCTATTGTCTAAGCCGTAACGTACGATTTTCCCTTCGGAAATTGCCAGCGTCTCGGTACTTTGTTAAGTTGTTTTCTTCATTTATTGGACGGATTCCAATAATTTTCGAATCGTGGCATTCGATTGTTACGTGTAACATTGAAGACGAATTTAATATTTTAGTAGTACATTTAATAACATCAAATTTTCTACGACCAGTATATATTTATAAATCGATTTTATATTTTGCTAATGCCTATAAGAATTTTAATAGCAAATTTAACGAAACGAGCCTGGGACTATATCAAGCCACTTTTATCAATTTTTAATATAAATAAATAAATGATAATATATATATTTGGGGACAATATTTCAAACACGGCCATTTAATTCCATACTAAGCATAGCTTGCATTATGGTAACTAAACGGCTGTTATACATACATATATGGATAATTAACACCCAGACACAAAAATGTCAATTATGCTCATCACATAAATGTTTGAAACCAGTTTTTTCTACATCCACTTGAATTTCTAGGAACATGAAATTATCCATTAGTTACTTGTCTCTTTTCTTGTCACCAGTTTCATTATAAACTAGCTGTACCCGCAGCTCCGCTCACGTGGACTACAGAATACCGTCGGTCGTGCACACGCGTGACACGTGCTTCCCCCGCTCAAAAGACGGAAGACAAAAATGCTTATTGTGGGTGATCCTTAGAAGAAAAATTTATGTTGTCAGTGACTTTTTTATAAGACTTTTTAAGATCTACAATTGATATATCTCTTATGGATTACTCACCGTAAGCCATTAAATCGAGCCATCTTTTTTTCGAATTGTTCCACCGTTATCGTCACTTGTCGCGTGGAAAATTAATAGATATATGTTTTGAAATATATATATTAAAAGGTTAATGAAATGAAATTCATAATAGATTTATATGTGTATTCCAAAAGCATTTAACGTTATAGTAAAATATAAAATACAGAGTTCCTTTATTTTTATAGCCTATTAAATTTACTAAACCTTCACTAGTAAAGTTAGTCCACGTTTATTCATCTATCCGTACCAGAGCTGCTTGTAAGAAGTCTTGAGAAGCTTGTGTGTATATGAATTTGGTAAACAAGCATTGTATATTCATTCCGCTCCCGTTTCTATAACAGCATCGCCAAGCCAGCATGAATGAAAACGTCCGCCAGACTTTCCTTTAATTTAGAAACAATCTTGGCTCTTGACAATTATGAAATAATAGTTTCAAATCCTTCAAATACCGATTACAATCCGAGGGATCTCTTGTAGTAAAAAAATAACTTTTTGTATGGAATCCAGATCAATTAGTGTGACTCCAAATAATAATATACAATCAGAAATATAAATAAACTAATACAAATCTTGTTAAAGACTGTATGTTTCTTTTCGCGATCCATGTCTCTCCGGTAAGTTAGAATGAATGATCTGTCTTTTCAATTACTTTCTAGTATCTTTTTATATTTTAAATTCAAAAGGTTTTTAAAGCCATTGAATACTATCATTGTATACATACGGCCTACTTATTTAATATATATATCAACGTAAAAGAAGTATGTCATGCCATAGCTAAATAATAAATGACCTAAAGATAAGATGCCTTCGGAAAGCGACCGAAAACACAATAAATAAAGTAATGTGGAAACAACTAAGGTGAAATAAATATATATAATTAAAAGATAAAACGATTAATAAACAATCATTACACACTGCTTATTTTGTATGTTAGATCATGTAAAAAATATATCCTATAATCTGGCCAGATAACATCTCTTCAAAATAAAATAAGAAACATGTAAATTAGATTAGTGGTTTTCGCGTGAAAAGAACATAAACGGACATACAGACAGAGAGACGTTGAGTTTTATAATATGTATATATATATTTCAAATTGGTTCCATAATAATTATTTTGATATTTATATACGACATAATTATACCAGATACACTTTTTCTCATATTGTCCAAAACAAAAAAAAATCCAAAAACGCAAAAAAAAAACTTTTTCATATTAAATAACTATATTTTATTGATTACTTTTCCATCACAAATATGTGAGTATATTTCTTTTTGTAATGTTTATGTTTTATGTCAAAGAAGCCTCTATTTTTAAAGATACGATACACCATACGACACCTATACAGGTGTATACATTGAAGTGTGATCAAAAGCTCGCTTAAGAAACTGGTATGAAGAGGGCCGAAAGCTGCATTGACGACGGAGGCGCGCAGACGTCGGCAAAATCTGATACGATTCATTAGTATAACGAGCTTTTAATATTGAAGACACTTCTTTGATTGGAATTGCTTGAAAGTGTCTGCCGTTGCCTCGGGTGTATCTTTGACACCCTGTGATACTCGTGAAGTGTTTTCAGCTTTTGAATATTATACTAAAAAGTAAAAACCATTCTTTTTTGTTTAAAAATGATTTAGGAATAATGCTATTTTTATTAATTTGAAGCTGAATATATGTATTTAAAATATATTTTCCTTAGGTAGAAGTAGATTAGGGTCAAGTAGGCTAAAATGATTTAATGAATTAAAAGACACAAATTAATACGTTTTTATTGAGTACCTATATATATTAATGTGTGTAGAAAAAACTTCGGCCTCCTTTTTAATTATAGGTACTGCGCTCATGAAGAAGTGTGAGATTTGACACAGTTCAAGTGTTTAATGTGTGTTACAATTACATTATATTAAACTTTCACTATTTCCTTTCGGTATACGACTTGATTGCTAGTTACTTCAAATAAAACACGTTTAAACAACTAAGTTGACATAACCCAAAGGGTATTAGCCATAAAACTAAGAATAAATCTTCATACCGCAAAATATTAAACAAATATGAGATTCTGTGGGCAAACAGTCGCACAGAGAAGAAATTCTTCATCTTCCTAACTTGGCAACTAATCCTTCTTATTGAAGATATTACTACCATTATCGAGTGAATATAGAGTGTCCTGTCTTGTAATGACTTCAGTATTCTAGGGGTGGCTCCGTTGTTAGATATTTCTAGCGAGATAACCAAGCTTTATTGTGCAAAATGCCACCTGTATTACACAATATAGGGCAAACCACAGATTTAAGAAAAAGGCAGATGGAGCTTTACGAACAATAAAAGTGGGACATACATTTAGCTGTGTGTCCTTGGCAACCAAACAACAACATGTACGACCGTGTGAAAAATGTTGCCAGGGTAGTTAACATAATTTTTACTGTTTTTTACCACTATAGTAGTGTAGTCATTAATCCATCATCCGTCATCAAAAAACTGATTTTGTATTTGAAATGAAAGACCCCAAGGACCTTTACATACCAATTTTCAACTAAAACTATATATATGATTTGTATTGTGTCTGATTTCTATGCATCTTGATTTGTTTCCTTATCAATGAATATTTCTTGGTTGTCTTTATTTATTTATTTTTGTTTGAACTTACCATACTTATACCTAATGGTTATGATATGGTAAGCATTTGAAATTTATGGCGACCATTTTGGATTTTTAACTGGTAAGTAGGTACATTAACTTGTCCAGGGTTCGCTATGATATTTACTTGGGAACCATAACGCTATCTCTTTCAGTGTTTATAGGTCGTTGTCAAACAAACAAATTATTACCTACGTTTTTCCGTTTTCTCTACAATAAAGTTAATATATTGGGCAAAGATAAAATGAATAGAGGTACCTATGTCGTAACTAATACAAGTCAATTTATTTATTTTATAATTTTTAGTGCATAATAATATATTGCATAGTGCATATATTATTTTTTTAAACTATTTTTTTAAATCACTTGTAACGTATCTAAAACTGCTTTATTAATATCCTCTTGTCAAATGTATAAACTAGAAGCGATAATCATGAAAGCCAATATTCATATTTATAAGTAGGTTTACGTAAACACGCGACTCCCGAACAACTTGTACAAAGTACATGAAAGTTCCAAAAATTAAACATTACACCAACAAAATTTTCCGCATTTCCGAGCTCACAAACTTTTCTCCGGTTTAAGTTGACATTAAGTTCTCTATGCAAGCGTTATCTCACTTACGCAGCCGAGTTGTATAAGAATATGATATTATTATGACGTTATATATGTATGGTTCTGTAGAAAATTGAATTTTTTTAATAAATACTTTTAATATATTTTTCTTAAGCGATAAGTGCAGGCATAGAAACTAAAAAAACAAAAAATGTATGTTCATTGTATCTGTATAATTCTTTTAAAAATATTTTATTTATATGGTAGTCATATTTTTAAGGAATGGTTATAGGCTATCTCCTATAACTCTCAGCTAGCCTTAAATATTGCTTTTTGTTAAGGAAGTCTGAAGCGAGTCTGAACAGCGATCCCGAATTGCTATATCCGCATGCGCTGGCTCAATGGGGAGTGATACGTAAATACAATGTTCTATAAACATTTTGCTCTTTAGTATATCTAAAAAAGTCCATGATACAATATTCCTATCTCTTGTACATAAGCAACAATAAGCTATGTTGTGACAAAAATTTATTGAAAATTGATAAGTAATTTATGCACATTGTTATTAGGCATGGCATATTAATCCTTACGAACGAAATTTACATCATCATCGACAATTTTATGAAGATTAACTTTGGCCTTTATAGCATGTTATTTGGATGCATTGTTTAGGAGATAATGGAAATTAAAATAATTCAACACTCGGCCCGGGTCTATGTCTATAGTAATAGAGGCGCGAACGAGCCGTGTGACGTATAACACTGGGCGCCGGATAAACTATTGTCTATACTGAAGTATTATAAATCATCAATCAGCCATTTCTTTTAAGTTAATCGCGGGACACAGTTACTTATTATAATATATATATTTATTTAATACGTGTCTACAACGCATCTTATTTTTTATGGTACATAGGCTGCGGTCACGAGGCGACTGAAGTGCTGCGGTGTGTTTATTAGCGAGGGCAGTTTCTAGTAGCTATGCTCACCTTTTCATTATAAATAGTGATGTTCTTGTTTATGTCTTCCTATCACCGGATTCCATGCCGAAGTTAATTTCAGTCCGTCATCCCGATGGAATATTTTATACTTTTAAAATTCGATTGCTTGCCTTACTATCCTAAGATAGATGAAGAGATTTGTAGAGATGGCTTGTGGTTCATGAAGTTCAATCGAATCATTAGAATTCTCTTCGAGCTAGTTTTTTTCTATGGCCAACTTATGTGTGTCGATTTTTGACTACAGCTATGTGTTCTTTGAGCCTTTCCGCAATTGTGTGTTTTCTTTGGCAAATATATGCAACACAACAATTGCAGTCAATTTTGTAGACATGTGGAGTCTGATAAGGTATTGTATCCATTGGTGTACGCAATCTATTTTGGACTTTATTGAACGGAGCGTATAGAGTCTTGTTGGAGTATTTTGTTCCAATTTTGTTCCTTGACTTACTTAAAATAATAATAGTAATAACAAATAATATAATATAGTTTCCAGTTAAGATATAATTATAACTGAAGAAATCAGTTATGTTTAAAAAATCTAACTATAATAGGTGGCAGCGATTGAACGTCGTTTCAAAAGATATCAGTTTAAATTCTACTAATGCGTATTTTAGTTGAAATAAAATTATTTATAAGCCTTAGTTAGGACTACGATCTTTTTTGAGGTTATTTATAAATATCTGTAGACAACAGTGGTCACTTAAAATTAGGTGGCCTGTAAGCCTGTTTGCTACTACAAATATATAGCACAAATAAAGTCAGTTTAGTGTGTACCTGTCTAACTATTATCTTCCTAAAATAAAGGTCTTTTGTCAAACGGTTTGTGTACGGTTTTGTCTACGGTGTGATTAAATCATACTATACATATAAATTCATCTATTCTGTTTTTTTTTAATGATTGAAGTATGCACTATATAAAAAGACTCATGGTTATAATTAAAGATTGAGACAACTGCGTTTCAGACGTATGCGACCCAGTATATTATCACAACTTTATTCGATAAACCGAAATTCTATACGTATAAACTAATGAGAAATATTTAAATAGATAAAACGGCTACGTATCGCCAACATTTCAATACCAAGAAAGAAGTTTGCAAATTCTTATCTTTGCCGTACCGTGAAGACAGGAATCTTGGTGCCCCTGCCAACTTGTTTCCTCCTTATTATAATATAAGTTCCTTCAAACGAGGCGTGAAGATGCATTTTAACTGAATGGTTCGATGGCAATGACTGTCAATAGAAACTTTCTCTCAGTAGACGGTGCTGTTTCACCATCACGAGCTGAAAACTATTCAGTTTGAATAAAAATATATGCCTGTAACCTTTAAGCGCATTTAAAGTAAAACTTCTTCTTTATTTTTAAGATAATACGATTATCATAATCATTTTACTTGTTATTAAATAAAATGATTAACATTATTGCATTATATAAAACAAATATAAGCAAAGACAAATATAAACAGATTTTACTGAACGTTATTTTCGTCCTAAAAATGACCTGAGTTCATCTCTAAGTAAGATTTACTTACAAAAAATTGTTGTATTCTTTATTCAACTCTATTAATTAACTAGTCACAATGGTAAACTTTTATGGATTACAAAGTTATAAAGATTTATAAAATATAGATCTAAGCTATAAAATAGCTAAGGTAACAGTTTCATTTAAATCGTGTTGTACTAATGTCTAGAAGTAACTGTTAGATTTAAATTATTATTATTTTATTTTATAGTTCATTTATTGAAGAAAATTATAGTGTACATTGCTTTACGATACGACTCTAATGAGCGCAGCAGTTTTAAGGATCAAGTATAATCTCAAATTTCTAATGTGATTAATTTCAAACTAAACGGAGTACATTTAACAACAAAAAAGACGATATCACAGGCGTCCCTCGCTTTCAGTAGCACAATTCACAGGTTTATTCAGCATTATGTTGCGTTCCACCACAATGGTTTGCCAACAATGAGGTGTTCCAGCGGTTCTGTAAATACAATGCCACAATAGGCATGAATGAACGCAGTAGTATGAAGTTGCCATGTTGTTTACTAATTAATCTACTTCGCTTCACGTAGGTGAAGAAAGAATTAAAAATGTCTACAAAAACACCAACGTTAATTGGATTTCGTGTAGTTTCTTAAATTAATTTTGTCAAACACTCATTGTATGTTTATCTGTTTTTCTTTTTGACGAGTTTTTATCTCTCTGTAAAAAAATCATTGTGTTATTTTTGTTGCGAGATTATTCAGGCTTCGTTGAATTAAAAAAAAATATCAGGTAGGTAAAAACAAGCAATTCTGGTAATAATATTAGTTTTAGATTACTAAGGCTTTAATATTGTATTCGATTGACAAAGATGTTACTTTGCATTCATCTTATACAATTAATTTAAAAATGTCTTTATTGCTTCCGCCTTTCCGCCTGGGACTGATTGATAGTTACATCTTTCTGTAATAAACAACAATTAATTACTAATTTCTTTAATCTCTTATTAATTTCAGATTTAACATTTGCAGGTTCACCTCGGTAATTATTTATCAGCTGCAATCAGTTCCAGGCGGAAGTTGCAAATAACCTATTGCTGGTAATGTGTATTTTTCTTTAACTTTGGCAAGAATACGTGTATAAAAAGCATCACATGGACGACAAAGCATGTTCTTCTAATCCTGCGTTCATTGGAAAAAAAACGTGATAAAACTATATAAAAAAAATTGTATATAACGGTTTAGTTATTATACTTTGCACTACATTGATCTTTCGGGTGGATCGTTTATTTTGTAAGAAAAAGACATTTTAATTCACTATAAGTAAAAAATGTGATGGCGCAGAGCTGTGTTTTAACGCAGTCGTCCGTAACTAACAAGTTGGAAGAAAATATACTTTTGAGATGTCGCCGTCTCGACTTCACGCCGGATTCGCTCAATTAGCGACGGGGATGGTGACATTATTAATTACTAATGCTGTTTTATGACTCAGTATTTACAGTTTTATGTCATTAAGTATATTGTGAAATCTTAGAATTGGAAAACAATGTACTCGAAGTAGAGTATGTTGCCTTTTTAAAGTGAAACTATTATTCTATCGCTCCAAAAAAATTCGTTCATCTATCGCATGTCGCATTACATTACATTGTCGCAAATAATATTTAATTTTATGCCGTGCAGTTAAGTATTATAATCGTAAATTCGGAACATTGTATATGTTAATGTGTGTTATTAAAGAATGTATGTCACATGTCTTCAATAATTTTTTTTTTAGTTTCACTTGTTTTGTGGTTTCATAAAACTACACAATTTTTTTTTATTACATAAGCTCTAGAACTCATTTTAAGGTACGATTTTAAGATCGCGATCGCAATTTCGCGCGTGGGTTTTATTATTTATATGCCCTAATATAATTTATAAAACTTAGAAGCAGAATACCGCAGGTTAGAACCAGTTTGTTCTGACTTACCAGGCATATATCCATATCCACTGACTGATAATAAATATTATCCAAGACAGAGAATCTAATTTTTTGACAGTCCATAGCTTTTTAAACACTATTTCTGATTAAATATCTGAGCGTCTTTAATACTGCTTCCATTTATTCATTCTACTACTTCTTTTACTGCTTCCATTTTGAAGCAATGATGGCTTAGTGGTAGCGTGTACGGACATCGAGTCGATAGACGTGAGTTCGAATCTCTGCAATAAGCCTAAGCTTTCGGTGAATGAAAACATCGTGATGAAACCATAGCTTGGTGGTAGGCTTTTTCTAATGCCCGCCTGGCTAGCTACCACTCTCAAGTTGAAAATCTATCGCCAAGCACCAATAGATGTGTTCCGGCAGCTGCACTCGAGAGCCAGTCTTCCACTAAGGTGAAATTGTGGCCACAACGCTAAACTTATAACGATAAAAAAGCAGTTTTATATATCGTAGGGTAGAAAATATAGATATTAAAACAAACAAAAAGTCATGATTATTGCAGGGTATAATTTTTATAAATATATGGGTGTTTGTCTCACTACTGTGTCGTGTCCGTTTGTAGGTTTTGCCTTTAAAATGGTTATCATTTTCTCGCAGTTAAGAGTTTAAAAATGTTACATTATAATTCATAAATAAATTGAATATATTTTTTATAATTTAATAAGTCAGGACCGTGGCATGATAAAAACATTTTCGATATTTTATAGTGGTATCAAAATTCTTAAGCCTTTTCATTTTTACTATAAAATAGCAAAAAAAAAAACGTAAAAAGTTCGCGCGACTACAGAATTGAAATAATAATAATAAAAAAGTAACAGTTGGAACAGAATACCATATAAATATAATAAAATGTAGTAAACGTATTCGAACACACTGTGCTGTGTTATGTGCTGTGTGTGTATATTTTTGTATCTACGTGTATAAAAATGAATGTTTATATGTTCGTCCCATATGCGTTCTTAAAACATGCATCCGATTACTATGAAACATTGATGAGTTTGGTTTGTTGGAACCCGTGAAGGCTTTGTATGAGTACTACCAGTTTACCGCAGGTATATATATATATGCCTATCTACTTAGAATTATATGTTCAGTGGAATATCAATCAAACACACTTAATATACCTCAATAAAACCATATCTCGGCATAAGCGGTATCAAGACGGAAGGGTAATATGATGTTCTATGTACTGAGAATGTTAATTAAGTCTGTAGCAAATAGAGTTTGTCAAACAGCAAACAGATTTAATTAATAGGGCTCGACTATGTCTTGGAATTAACAGGCTCTTGATATTGGCAAACATTGGAATGCGCTTAAGGGTTATAATTCATTGAAACTTAGTGATTCATGGTTCTAACTGCAGCAGAAGAAAATATAATCTATATTAAAATTATAAAGCTCAAGTTTGTTTGAACTCAAGTCTCTGGAATTCCAGTCAGTTCTAAAGAATTATTTTTGTATATTATAACTTATTTATTGAGTAAGATTAATAGGCTATATAAATTCACGCTTCAACCCTAAGGAGCGGAACAGTAATCATGAACTTCAATTAATTTGGAAACTGTAGCCAAGTAAGAGAAGTGAGAGAACCATAGACTACACCACGGGTGCGTTGGCGCGATTAAATTTAACAGGGGTGAAACCGTGGGCCACAGCTAGTACAATATAAATAGAAATCGTGATTTATGTATAAGGAAATTATAATAAAATGATTTATTTATCGGTATAGGTTTGGCGTTGTGGCCACAGTCTCACCTGATGTTAAGTGACGATGTGGCCCAAGATAATAATACCCTAAACCTGGTGGAAGACTGGCTCTCAAGTGCAGCTGCCGGAACACACCTATTGGTGCTTGGCGACAGATTTTCAACTTGAGGGTGGTAGCTAGCCAGGCAGGCATTAGAAAAAGCCATACCACCATGCTATGGTTTCCTCACCATGTTTTCCTTCACCGAAATCTCAGGCTCATTGCAGGGATTCGAACTCACGTCAATCGACGCGAAGTCGTACACGCTACCATTGAGCTATCATTGCTTCAAAAACTAATAAAACCCTTCTTAGTTTACGGGAATACATATAAGCCTATTAACATATTAGAAACTGGTTTAGTTATACCCCAAGCCCGGTGAAGCTATCAAAGATTCTTTTGAGTCCAGGGCCCTTAAGGATAATAATATAGTCATCTCGAAAAAAAAAACACAATAATCATATTGACGTACCTAAGGAATATTATATGCCATTTATTATTCAGTAAGAGATTTTGCCATCCCAAGATGTAGAGAACATTGCCAAGTTTTGTAGCCGAATGGTAGACAGGTGGTAGACGGTGCCTTTCCGGCACAAGTCCAATAAATCACTGAGCTACTTGGTATTGCTTTGGGATAGCTCGATACGCCAGACGACTGATTAATGTGCAAGATTTGACCGCGGAGCTGATTTTGTAAGAAATAGGTCGATACATTGTTATTCTATCTTAGATTCATTGAAACGTTTAGTAGAATACCATATATTTGCGAAAATAATATGACTGTAATGTAACAGACAGTTACTATCCATGAAGTAGATAACTTACAATGCAAATGGACATTCGTTTAATTTGCAAATAATGTATAATGAAGATCAGTTAACTATAGGTTGTAACCACTGATAAGTAAAATCTGTAGTTGCAACACATGAGAACTAAAAATTAAAAACAAGATTTGATTTCTACCTTAGCTCGTCCATTGTTTCTGTCACGAGGACTGACTATAGTAAATTAAGACACAACATAATGCTTTAAGGAACATTTAACTTGGAATATTAGATTTTACAGCTGAACGAAATCCCCTTTTAAGAGATATCTCTCAATATATTTATGTTGATGTCACTATGCTCGAAACTCTGTTCTATCTGAACAAACATGAGCATTGTTTAAATCCACAGTTCCTATTTACAATTGTTTCCTCGAGCGTTTTCAAGAGATTAAACTTAAGTTGGGTAATATTTTTCAGACGCTTGAGTTAAAAACTTTTCCTTTATCTTGCTCCGAGTGAGCGTGTAATGCATTGTGTGTATCTATTGAAATAGATATTATATATTAAATCATAAAAAGTTTACTCTTTACATTTAATACTACTGTTTACATTTAATACCTTACTCTTTACATTTAATACTTTAATACCTAACAAACTAATTCTAGACATTATAATTGTAGAAATTACCTTTATCGACAATATCTATATTGATATACTCGTAACACTAGTTTGTAATGAATAAGTTGGATTTAATTATTTTCAAGGATTACAGAACTTGGTCCAATTAGACTTTCCCAGATTATATTGCTTATATAAATGTATTATGATCGAAACCTTACTATAATTATTCAATCACAGCATACATAACACAAGAAAAAGTATAGACAAAAATTATACCTAGATATTAAAATAATATTATAAGCTATAACTGAAAATGTAATACTCATCAAGAAAAAAAGGAGATAAATCATACATTTAAATATAGCTTATTCTTAATTGAGGCAAAATAATCACAAAAAATAAATGAACTTAACACGTACTATAACTACGGATGTAGGTAGTATTAATACTAGGTAGAGGTACTCCTGATCTTATTTCTGATACATATCCATCCAAAAGTTGCCGAGAAGAGATTGGTGTCAGTAATAAAACCGCCTATATAATTTGAACTAGGTCTTTAATTATCAGTGTACAATAAAGTTTAATTAAATAAAAAAGTTAAATATTAAAATAGGTATAAAGTTTTTAATTTGTTAAAATAAAATTGACATATAAAATATGGCAACGTAAAAAAAATGGACGTTAAACAAAAGGGACAGAGAAAGTTTGGCAGCGTTGGAAATGTGTTGTTGGAGAAGGATGGAAAACATCAATGGACAGAAAGGATTACAAATGAGGAAATGTTAAGAAGAAGTTGAAGAGGAAAGAAAATTGTTGAAAAATATAGATAACAGAAGATGAAAGATGATTGGGCACTTGATTGGACACGTGATTCAACAAGTTCTTTAAAACAAATCGAAATATTGAAGGAAAGCGAGATAAATGAAATGGAGTTTTTGGCGGGATCCTGATTTGTCATATGGTGGTTTTTATTTTAATTCATGAAGGTTTTCGGTCTATATTATGTAGTTTTGTCGATTTTTTGCGTGATGTAGTTGGGTTATTGTGCACAAGTTAAGTGGATTATAAATCATTACTAAGAACTTGCATTTTAGGTTACCACAGACACTCCTTGGACAGTTTCAACAAGGGAGACGCCATCTTATTAGAGCTATATTTAAAGATTACAATGATTAAAAAAATATTCTATTCATGTGACGTTGGTAGAATAATGGATGAACACAGTGGCCATTAAATAAAAAGACAAATGAAAACAGTTTAACTTAATATTTCGCCGGTTATCAGAATTGTTAACTTCACATACCAATCACGTGAAGGCAGTACAAAACAATATCTCTAAGTAGCAGTATTCGCGATGCTTCGGTCTGAGGAATGTGATTCGCAAGTTCCTCCTACTTCCTCTGGGGTAGACCGTCTTCACTAAATACCATAAAATACGAATACATAAAAACCACATAAAAATTAAGTAAAGCTATTTATCAAAGAAATAAATCCCTTTATGTTTTATTCGATCACTTTCCCCATAATCAAATCTTATAGGATCACTTTGTTGTCCTTCTGTCTGCCTGCCGATGCATGTATCAAGACCCTTTTTCTTGAAAACGACTTGAGGTAAAAAGTTGAAATTAATATCATATACAAAGTATATCCCATACAGTCTAGATTAAAACAATAAAGATAGGTATATACGGCACTTAAAACCCCGTTGACTAATAATCTTGAAATTTGGCACTGAGGGACTATTTTGGGCACAAGTTAAAGGAAAACATCGAAAATAATGCATTTCTAATCCTGTGTGGAATCACAGTTTATTATTTATTTTAAACACTATCTATGTAGATTGCCACGTCTACCATACAATATGCTGACGTATTTGAAGCATGATGAAGAAAACATTTCAACAGGGAAAGTTTTGTAGTCGTATACCCGTGTAAATAAACTCATCAAAAGTTTTTACTGCCACGACTGTAGTTGCAAATGAGTTGGGGACCTTAAGAGCAAAACGCGCTTTTATAAAACATATGAGGTAAAATTTCATAGGCAGCTTGGGGATAGGGAAATAATAAACTTGTTGTTCTGACCTAGATACTGTGAGCGTCTATCTATCTATCATCAAGCCGTGTTCCTTCTGAGTAAGGCAGTAAGATTGAAAGAAGGTGGACAACTATCGTTTACTTCGGATTCATATTTTTTATTTATGCTACAAAGATGGCAAACAAGCATAGGGCTCGCCCGATGGTAAGCGGCTACCGTAGCCTATGGACGCTTGTAATACCATAGGTATCACTAGTGCGTTGCCGATCATGACCCTTCCTAAGGTTATTTGGCTGCGATCTTCGTAGGGTGGGGGTAATCCACCAGTCGGGCTGCCCCAAGAACAGAGAAATTTCCAATGAAATGTATCTGTGCCCAACCTCTCTTAAATTCATTAAACCCTCAATCATCTTCACCGATTTCGACTCCTTCTTACTTTCGCTACGATGACCACTTTTATTTTTCATCCGCATGAAATTATCTCGATTGAACCTCAGTACCTTCTTCCAAACATATTGGAACATATTATCGCTCTAGCAATAGTATAATTTAACAACAAAATAAATGTAAAATACTATGTTAAATAATGTGTTAGATTTATTCAGATAAAAAGTAAATAGCCTATATTTATACGCGGTATTTTATAGACATTAAATAGTTCGTATATAAAAACAATATGTATGACGGTTTGATTTTATAGCTATCAAATGATGATATAAATGATACTGATCAAATTTCAATTTAAAGAAATACATATTTCAAATTTTACAGACAAGCTTTAATAGAAAGCTAAGTCGATTTCGCATTGGCAGTACTATATGAATGAACCGTTTTTAATAAGTTTGTTATTAAACTGCCACTAATGAACGCGTTCAGCCTAGACTACAATTTGACGATAAATTAATAAAAAAATTCTTACCAAATAGACACAGTTTGTCTATTAAACGCGATATAATTGCTTTTGTGTTCTAAATTTTTGCTTCATCATTCTATGAAAATTTTAAAACATGGCCATTCACTTGTCCAGTAAAGACGGCATAGAAATATCCCTAAAATTTTGTAGATATTTAAAAACCTCATTTGATACTCTCTTGATCAATATTGTTGATAAAATTTATTGTGAAATATAGCTATATACATATAATATATATATAGCGTTCATTATAACAACGTAACTAAATATAACAATGAAGATATCAATAACTTGCAAAATTATTTTTATTCCGTAGCCATTTTATCCCTGTACCTGTCACACTGAGCTTATTTATTATCTGTAACGAAAATCAAGTACAGATGGACTTTCCGATTTGGAAAATACATTTTGTGTATGGTAAAATTTTTGCTTAGTATGCAGCAAACAAAATTTGCTAGGCGAAACCAGTGACTACATACCACAATACATTTTATAAGTTAGATGCTATTCGTTTAATCATATGTCCAACTAAAAGTTAACGGGATGAGTTAAATTTTGCAATTATTTAGACAAAAATATATTTTTAACAAAGACATTTACTCATAGAAATGTATGACTTTCCTGGGAATATATCGAAAACCTACGGAAGATATCTTTTAATTTTATATTTATTTTATAAATATAAAATTTATTTTATAAATATAAAATTTCAATTAGTAAGGATAAATGAGTTCATGTTATTGTGTGATGAGGGTACTAAAAATTATCTTTTAGAATTATTCACTGATCATGTTGTCTTAATTAAATCTCTCAAAACTATAAAGCAAATGTATCCCTCTTTCCCCCAAATACAAGTCAATTATGGGCAACCATCGGTGTCGTGTTGTCATCCATGCCAATTAAGATCTATTAAACAATGTACCGACTGTTTGCCAGCTGTTAAGGAGTATTAGAGCACACATAAAGTAGTTATTGAGGACTTTCTCGACGCCTCGAGTTAATTGAGGCGTATAGGATTATAAATCAGTTCTGGATGTGACGCCGTAAATGTCAACATGTAATTATTTTGTTGGATGACATTTTGACACTTGATGGTACAATCGTGAACCAAACCCCTAATAATACTTCAAGAGTTGACTTAATGTAAAATTTATAAAATATTGAAAACTATATTAAGCCAGTGACTTCGTTCATCTTATAAAACTTCTAATTGCTTACTATGTAGGCATCAACTGCATTTTTATCGGGTTTAAATTTCGACATATTAATATATACGTTTGAAAATCGAATCAAAGTGATTATTAAATATGTTGTCATAGCAGGAAGAAAATAGTTTCTGAATGGTACTCAAAATACGGGGAAAATAAATGAAAAGAAAGTATAGACGCTGTGCACTAACAATAGGTGTGATGTGACCCACACACACCTGCATATATAAGGATGCAACGATGGGCTTGACAGATTAGCGGCAACTCAAGCCTAGGTCCGATCCATCAGCTTGGAGCCCTTGAGCCAAGCAGCCGCTCGTGCGATACAGTGACACTGCATTCACTAGCTATCAACAAACAGTAATTACACTGCATCCCTACACACACATGCACTCTACTCAGGCACATAGGTTCTGTAAGGAACCTTTTTTTCTTTTTTTGGCTTGTTAGTTTAAACAAAAATTGCCAAATCACTAAATACATATATACACATGTTCCTTCCTTCCTTCAAGATAGCAGGAGTTAGCTTGAATTTCTATGGATAGGGATTTTCGCATGATCGGCAATAGCCGAAGCCGATCTTCGGCCACTTTTTTACCCTTCGAGCTTGTTGCCTAGCTTTTGCAGCTGAGTGCCGTCAGCGCTCGCCACCAAGCCCGGTGAAATTGTTAAAGCCGTTTTGCTAATACATCCTCGAGATAAATTGTTCTAAATGTCATCCCAAATCGAATGAGCTATCGCTCATATTTTTAGGAACTTTATCTTAGATTAACACCATTTTGATATTGTTGACCAGACTAAGAACCCGAAGAGAAGATCGTTCTGGCTGGAGCTTGTCGGACCGTGAGGACGTTCGAGATCAGTTACTATGTCGGCCGCGGGCAGCGATAACATCAGACATGCGAGGCCTCTGGGGGTAACCCCAAATAAACAGACATCATTCTCACTTGGATTGTCGCACTGTGCACACCTCTACAGTGCTTACACTTAACCCTAATGACGGACATAAGATCTGATATTCCGAAATGACGATGTCGAGAAAAATCTTGGTGTCTCAGATTGTTTATCCGAATGTTTCACCGAATTATATGTTTTCAAATTTTATATGAATGCCTCTTAAGTAATGTTTATTCAAATAGACAAACATAAATTATATATTATTTAAATAATAGCTGTGACCGCGGCTTCCATCGCGTGGACGACAAAAAATCTTGTTATCAGTATAAAAGTATCCCATGTTACTTCTAATACTTCCAAAAATATGTGTACAAAGTTTCATGATTATCGGTTAAGTAGTTTTCGCGTGAAAGCATAACAAATATTATGTATAATTTGTTTTTGTATAATTTGTTTATTTGTTTATTAGGATTATATAAAGAATGGAAACACCGTGATATGTTCATTGGGTATTATTTCGTTTAAAATTAATTTATAATAATTATACTTCTTTGAAGTGTATTGATAAATTCTGATTTAATCATTATTAAAGCATCGACATTCTAATGCCCATATAAATCGGTAAAACACACTAGAGCGTCTAAGTTGGCAAAACGCCGTCTTTTAGTGAGAGGAAGATAAACATCGATGAGTATTATTTGGTATTAAATTGTATTTTTAATGTATATTGATTTTTTTCTTTGGTCGGTGGTATATGCCTCATTATCAACCTTAATACTAATTTCAAGTTTCTGAGTCACGTAAAAGTGGTCTAAGTTTTTGATGAGTGAGACAGTCAGTGAATGATAAAAATGCTACTTTTCAGACCCAAATAATTCAACAACTATAATAGGCTTATTCGTGATATTTGGGATTCTGGGTGTTAAAGGGAGGCTTATAAATAAAATAAAAATTAAATGTGTAGATCGAATAGCTTTTGACTTATGGAGGGGTCGAAAGTAACTTGAAATGGTTCGTGTAAATATACACACTGCCGTGTGTCTCGATCAAATTAATAAAAACTACTAAAATACACTTTGGATACACTAAAATACACAGGTTACACTTTGGGGAGTGAGCACAGGGATTGCACGACCTAATTACGCCCAACGCGTTTTACCGCAGGACAACTCGACTCCACGAGAGTTTCCACCCTTATGTGGTGGACATTCCCCCAATTCGCACGAAACGTTATACTTCGTCTTTCATTATGTGAATGACTAAGGAGTGGAACTCACTCTCGGCGTCTGTCTTCCTGACGGCTTATAACTTGGGAGTCTTCAAGCGAAAAGTGAACATGCATTTGATAGGTATGCGGGATCCATCGTCGGCCTCAACTTTACTTACCATCGGGTAAGATCGAGACCAAGCGCATTCCTTTTATCCTTTTAAAAAATACTTATTTTTTCTGTTTAGTCAGTTTAATATCTAATCCATATTACTGAGAAAGAAAATCTTATCAATAACAATTTTTTTAATGTTAAGTATCAAATGAGGCTAAGAAAAAAATCTGATGCATTAAATCAATTGTATCTTTAGTTGTTTAGATGCATTATTTTTTACGTTTATATTATGTACTTTTAAACAATAACATGGAAAAAAAATAGTGTTCCCGGTCAAAAAAAAATTGTGGAAATAGTTTTAAAATGTTTTTATAATTAAATTTCAAAGAATAATAACTATTCCAGTTCATACACATCTCTGTAAGCGTATCGTCTTACTTATTGAGACTTATATCTTAGCGGAAAGGGTACTCGTTCACCGATTATTGGATTATTATTTTATTAAAGCGACCATTTCAATTGGACGGAGTTCATTTGTATTAGTATTGTTGTAATAATAAGTGATTATAAAGTTCATCGGTCGCGTTTAAGATAACCTTAAATAAGAGAATCAAAATAACAAATGACAAGATCGATTTATTTATGAAAACTTTACGAGCGGTTTATTTGTGTGAACAACATAATAATGATTTCTCTTTATTGATACTTCTGTAATGGTTAATTGTTTAGATATTGTAATTCTGGGAATTTTTCACAATGACTTTCAAAGAGACATGATAGATACGTAAATTACTGAAGAATTTGTATGCCCTGTGTTGCTGATATAAACATGTTTTCAATCCAAAAATTTAATACTGATTTAGATTTTACTTGAAATTTACCAACTTAGTTGTCAAGCTTGAATTTAATGAAATGTTTATAGGAGATAATCACCGGAACTACTGACCCGATTAAGAAAATTCGTTCACTTATAAGAAACTACATTATCCCTGACTGGTATAAGCTATATTGTACCTTAATGTTTTGAAGTTTATTGCAATTAATGCATACGAAATTGCGGTTGGTTGCTAGTCCAATATATCTTATCTATATGTATAAAAAGAGTGTTTATTTGTTTGTCTCCTATGCGTTCCTAAACCATTTATTAGATTGGAATGAAAAATTGTTAGTTGTTCTATATTAGTATTTTATTACGAAGACAACGGGAACTAAGTCTTGGGTAAAAGCTAGTATACCTATATTATAAACGTGACAGTACATATCTTTAAAAGTTTGTTCATAAATCACGCTCAAACGGCTGGACAGATTTTAATAAAATTTGGCGACGTCGATTACTTCGTAAATACGACGTATACTTGTTATTAATCATAATTTAAGTTTAATTTATACCCATCAGAGAAAGCGAGTGAGAGCTAGTTATTTATACATATATTCAGAATTGAATATTATTCATATGAAATGTGGCAATTAAAACCGTGCCGTTTCCTCAAGAAGATGCATTTGCCTAATAGTGGGACAAAATATAAAAATAATTATTATTAAAGCAATATGTACAATAGTACGAATTTTGGCATGCGTCAAACGTTAACGGTCCACGGAACATAGAAACACCCGCCACGAACGCCCTCCTCCGCGGCAACTCAAGCCTAGGTCCGATCCATCGGTATGGAGCCCTTGAGCCAAGCAGCCGCTCGCGCGTTTCTGTGACTCCACATTCACTAGCTTTCACAGCCACACATGACACTGCATTGTACACATATACATAACACACAGGTACATAGGTTCTGTAAGAGACCTTTTTTTTCTTTTTTTGCCTAGTTAGTTTAGACAAAAAAATTCAGAACACTAAATACACATACACATGTTCCTTTCCTCCTCCCAGGGGGAGATCCCAGGAGATCAAATGATAGGGAATTAGTCAGATCGCGACTTATTTGCATACGCGTAACAGTCCGAGCCGAGGTTCGGCCACTTTGGCACCCTCGGATGTTGTTACAAAGCTTTCGCGACTGAGTGCCTTAAGCGCTCGCCCCCAAGCCCGGTAAAGCTGTAAAAGCCGTAAAGGCTCCAGGGCCCCTAAGGCTAACAGTATAGTCAGTTCGAAAAAAGAAAGGAACATAGAAACTAAAGCTTATTAGAGTTAGAAAGCACATTTTCTTCTACCGTACTAAAAGACAAAGAGAAAAGTAAGAGAAGTTTCTTTCGAATTCCTTATAAATATAATCGTTAGAATTTTATTAAAATACAGGGTAACGGTAAAACACGTCCTTGGCGACGTCAACTTGAGATTAAAGTTTATACAACCGGAGTATTTCTGAGTCGTCGTCTCGGAAAAGTTTCGTCTTTGTCATGTAAGAAAGTAAGGAACGTCGCACAGAATCGTTTGTCTTATGAAGGAACAAGCTTCCGAGTTTTGCATTTGGAGCAATAAATATGTCTAAAAGGAGATATTCAGGCTGGAATTAAAACGACAATGTATGCGAAAGATTATTTGAAGTACCTACTGCGAAAGATCTATTCATCAATTCGTTTCATCATTGCTGAAGGTTAACGTTACCATTATTATCCATTGATTTTATTTTAGCCAGAAGGGCTCACCTATGTGTCAATACAAAATAATAAACTATACGTGTGCAAAATTTCCTCCAAACCGTTCAGCAGTTTTTTTCACATCCATAATATTAAGCAAGA
This sequence comes from Saturnia pavonia, assembly GCA_947532125.1. Taxonomy (NCBI): domain Eukaryota; kingdom Metazoa; phylum Arthropoda; class Insecta; order Lepidoptera; family Saturniidae; genus Saturnia; species Saturnia pavonia. Next base: position 13,066,203 of record OX383903.1, read on the forward strand.
TATCTCTGTGACGAACATCCAAAAACTGTGAACGGTTTATTGTATAAACTATATAATGAAAATGTTATTTTTTATTGATATCAGCTCTATTTTTTTTCAAAGACGCGAAACTCTATATTTCTTATCAAAACCATAAATATGAATTTTCATATCCCTTATTTGATAAATGATGGATCCTCCATACAAACTTTAATCCCCTAGTTCACCCCTTATTTTCGGAATAATAGGTATCCTATGTACTTCTCCAAGGTTCAATCTATCCCTGTACAAAAAGTCATCGAAATTGGTTCAGCAGTTTAGACGTGTAAACGTAACAACAGACATACATAGTTACTATACCATTTATAATATTAGTTTGGATCATTTGGAGCTAATAAATATAAGTTGTAGAACCACAACTTTATTGACCATAAAATTATTTTGACTCTTTTAAATGTGTTTGTTATACCGCATCTTACAGATTAACGAGTTTGACGAACTATTCTAATTTCCAAATACACAGAACATTGTTGTGAAAATCGGTATGACAGTACAATTTTATGCATATTTTCATCCCTTAAATTGGAATGCCGGCTGGTATGCTTTGACTCCGTACCCTCTAGGGATGCTTTTAGTTACATTTTAGTAATTTTTAAAAACATGTGTTTTTATGACAGCTTTGTTTATTCTAATAAAGATTAAAATCTATAACATGTTTCAAAGTAAATCTTTATTATGTTCGTATATTGTTTGTTTCAAAGTTATATTTTTGGCGAATTTAGTAGATGGTAAAATTGAGAACTATTCGTGCATCACGTGAAGAAAGTTGGACTTGATGAGTTAATCATCAATACTAATAATTTTATAAAATTAAAATAATGTCTAACAACGTTAATTTATTTCAAATAGTCGGCAAAATGAATTCACATTATTATTATTAATAGCTAACTTTATGAAAGAAAGAAAGAAAAACGTTTATTGCTGGCACAAATACTAGAGAATATGCAAAAGAAGTAATCATAATACCTTAAAAAACATAATCTATTTATTGTCTGCTAGAATTGCCCAGCAACGGTCTCTTATTCAGCTACATGATGCATGCTGCATGCTGCTTTGCAGTACTGCAGCGTTGATTTTCAATAAGAGACCCTAAGATACACCGACATCCAGTTGGTAGATGCATGATAATATATGTATGCAAAATAAAGCATGAATTTGTTGTGTATGTGACATGTTTTATGCTTGCAATACGTGTGAGTGTGAAATAGATTGAGAATAAACGTAGTCAGGGGACAAGACGGTGGCCGTGGATACGGAAAACCTGTATGCCGCTGCTGTCTTTTGAAAGTGTAATAAATACTGCGTAACTCGAAATTTATGGTGAAATATTGATCCAGTAACGAGTGGCGGTATTCTTAAATGATTCAAAAGGCTGTAGTTCTGTGTATGAGAGGTAGGTGTGTTAGAGGTATCAACAACGGATCTGTCGCGTAGCGAGTGGAATGTGAGTCGTGATCTTGTTTCCACATTAGCTTTTCATAATGGTATTGAGGGTGGTTTGTTATGATCACACCAAAAAGTGGCCATCATCATCATTATTATGTTACTACCTTTGCCTCAAGGTTTCACCCGTGTTAAATTTATTCAAAAATCTCTCCACGGCAGATCCGCTATAAAGGGCAAAGTTTATGTACATAAAATTATCTTTATGATGAAGTAACTTTCGTTGGTAAGAATTAATATGCCATGACTAATAATAATGTTCATAAATAACTTTTCAAACTTTTCAATAAAACTTTGTCACAAAATTTTGTGGCTTATGTATAAGAGATAGGCATGCGGATTTTTTTTAAATGTACTAAGGAGCAATATTTACGTAGAACATTGTATTTACGTATCACTAACCATTACGCCAGCGTAGGCGTATAAAGAAGTTAGGGTGCGCTATTTCTTCTGACTTATTTAACAAAAATCAATATTGAAGACAAGCTGAGAGGTATAGCCTAATGCTAGGTAGCCAATACTATTCCTCGTGAATCTGTCTATCATATACAAAAATAATTTTTCGAATCCGACTGGTATTTTCGGATATTAACGTGTTTAAACAAACAAGCAAACAAAAAAAATTCTTCCGCTTTATTATATTAATAATAATTAAATATATTAGTATAGATGTTAATATCATACGGGATAAAATTTGTGGAGTTATTTTTGTTTTGTAGCGCCTAAAAAGCATACCTTAAAAACCTTACCTTCTTACATATGTACTCTTTTATAATGATTTATATTAATAAATTAGTTGTACTGTCTCTACTTCTTTAATATTTTTTTCCAAATTTTCTTATTTATTATAAAGATCACTAAACAGAAATATGACCTAAAGAAGAATTGTATGACTGTATGTCCAGATTTAACTCAAAAACTCATTTATCGATTTTTATCCATTTTCGTACACGATACCATTTTCTACAATAATGTGATTTAAAATAAAATTAGGAGACGATAATAATTACTCTGTAATAAACATGTTCGAAGTGTAATTAGTGTATATGTATATAATTAATTATATGTTATGTAGTATGTAACTTTCTTTACTTATACCTTGATAACAGAAGTAAGTATTTTACGAGAATAATAACTCTAAACATGACACACAGAAAAAACCTGAGCATTTATCATTAGAGTAAACACAAATTATCATAAAATTACTTCAAGGAACTAAGGTGAACTATAAAGAAATAGGGTCATGTTTTGACCGATTGATATGATTATTATAAACAGTATGATTTTTTAAACATTATTCTAAAAAGTTTTCCTGTTTAGGGTTTATCTAATTTAAATGAACATTAGGTAGTCTATATTTCACTAATAAACATAACTCATATTATTATTTGCATAGACTTTATTTATATATATACTAGTAGGGTAAATGACTTGTAGCAACTGTTAACGTAACCGTAACCTTTTTTTAAATCAATCTCGGTGAGATATGCTTTCTGATAGTGTTATATGTCATTTTTTAAACTTTTTTTTTAAATTCATTCGTTTTATTCACTCTTGTCTTGAATTTTATTAGAATGGCTGCGGCCGCGGTAAAATGTATACCTACTAAATTCAATAAATGCACTTTCAAATCACAGTGAAATATTAATATCTATTGTTTGAAAATATTCTGAAACAGTATTTAAAAATTTACAAAGTGTAACTATGAAGAGGCTATATAAATAATACAATTCAATTTATGTCATAATTATCGTTGCGTAATATGCAAAAATATTTAATATGCGTAATTCGTAATTACACTACAGGTGTAAGAACCGCATTCGAATGGTTGAATGGTTTATGTTTGGGTTAGTGGGTGACCGGTCACAGGTGCTTATGACTTATTTATTTTATCGACAAATTCTTTGTTACTCTGTGACTAATTGTAGTAATACTGACCCCAATTAATCGATAAAACATTTAAAGACAGCGCATACTCTATTGGTTGAGTTCTGTATGTTTTTTTTATGATTTTATATCGAAAATAAATTTAAAAACATATTTCTTTAATAACTTATACTTGTTTTGTTTATTTGACTGAAAGCGCTTACCTCTGAAACTAGGAGTGATATTTCTATATTTTATAGACTATTTACTGAGTATATAGCTAATATAATAGCTAGTAGTACTTATAGCTAATATAATGCACGCTACAACCCTAAGGAGCGAAGCAGTAATCATGAACGTCAAGCAATCTGGCATTCTTTAGGCAAATATAAGTAGTAAAAACAACGTCAGTAAAATAAATTCACATTATTATCATTGATTACTAACTTCATCATGTCATATTTCCGTTACGCGATGTACGTAGCTTTCAATTTGACCCTATATTAAACGCGACAAAAAGAGGTATAACTTTAAAAAAAATCTTTTTTGCCCAAAATAAAAAAGTCATGAGTTAAGTATGCTAATCATCACCTTGGAATTTTTGTATTATGGTTTATGTCTTCCTTTTTTTACAAAATTTTAAACAAAAAAATTCCTGAAGTCATACAATTTCACGAACACGTTTTGATGTCTTCTCCAACAATGCCCATCTTTGAGACTATACAGACAATCAGTACTAACGGTTTATATTTCTTTGAAAGAGTGTTGCGGAACTTCAGAAGATTCATTTTCGAATTGTTTAAACAAAAAGAAAACTTTACATAAAGCACATTGTATACATTATGATTCACTCGTAACTTTCGTTTAAAAGGTGCGAGGTGCAGTATCTCCTATTAAATCAGTTGCAACTTTCGGATCATACTGTATATAGAAGCGATAAAAATATTCACTTATTATATCATTTTGTTTGGTCTCGACACTTCTGTATATTAGCATCATCGTTAACGAGAGTACATATTCTTGTTGCAAAAAATAATTCGCGTGTATATTTATTTTTATAATAGCGGTAAAATGAACTTCTACATAAAGTGTTGGTTATGGTTATTATTAGTCGTTGGAGGAAATTCAATGTCCTTGAAAGGACCTGCATTAACTAGATACGATCCCTGCGGGCTGGGTATCATTCATTTTGACAGATTATCGCCTAAAAATTGGCTAGGTGTTGTTAATTTCGGCTTGTATAGCAACGTGGTTGAAGCTGAAATGAATATATATTTCGAAAAGGAAGTTACAATATTTGGCGTAAGTAGTAAACATTTTGTATATTATTAACATATATCAAATTTTCGAAAACAATACATTAATTTCATAATCAAATACAATAAACAAAAAAATAGTATGGTTGCCGAATTATTACTTTTGGAATTTCGATGTATTTTTGCTGATGGAGTGCTTTACCAAAATTCGTATATATTTTGTGACTCTTAAATATAAATATTCTATCTAACAAGTAATCTATCTAGTTATATATATACAAATTCAGCTTCCGTGTATCTGTGTCCGCAAAACTCGGAAAAGTAGTCGAGGGATCGACTTGAAATTTTTACGCAACGGTGCATTTCTGTGTAAGAGAGTTTTTATACAATTTTTTTATCCGGAAGTTCCCATGAAAACGGGAATTTCTACAGAACATTCTAAAGAAACATACTAGAGTATTAAATAACTAAATGATGTGTTTTCTTGGTGAATTTTCACTAGTTCACTAGAATATTTTTATTTACTTCCTTAAAAATTATTATCACATTGAGCCACAGCGAAGCGTAGCCGGATTTAGTTAGTCTAACTAAAATATAAAACTCAACATCTCTCTGAGTGAACTATAAGAGATATATCAAATTAATGTAGTTACAACTTAATTGTAAATCTGTAAAGACAGAAAAAAGTGATAGTACATTAAATGTATACTTTAGATATAAAAGATATATATTAGATATGAAAGATTCATTTGAGATGTTTAAATGGTTCCGCTGAGTAGACCAGACCATACGAGATATATAAAATTAACGTTCTACATAATTGTAGAGCTTAAAAAGATATACAAAAAAGTTAGTGATAGCATATCTCTATCTTGGAAGGATTACCCACAATAAAATTTTTTAGGCAGCACAATTTCGCGTGTGCGTTCGACCGACAGCACTCTGTAGTCCACGAGAGCGGAGCCGCGGGCATAGCTAGTATATTGTAAATGTGGATGGAAACACGTTGATTGGGAGATCATACCATATTCGCACAGTACGACAAAATTAAGAGTTAGCGAACTTCTTTGTTCGTGGCGTGATGGGTGCTACCGTGTAGCTGTGACTCCGTAGACCAATCCGCGTGGTTGTGTAGTAGAAAAGAGACGATTATTTCGACCTATTATACAAATAATTCTAATTTTATGCTTAGACGTATTCTATCAATGATTCTTTCAATATTTTTTTTCGGTAGAAGGCATTACTTCACTGTCAGATAAGGATTCAAGAATAGGTTAAGGATTTCTATAGATACAAAATGAATACTTTTTCATATTATTCTATTTTATTTTTCAGGTATCTCAAAATACCAGTATCTCGGTAAACAGAAATAACTGGCATGACTTCACTATAAGACCTAACGGTCCCGTTCCTAAGCGTTACGCTTTCCATTTAAGAGTTGAAAATTTGAATGTGAATGAAGATGACGTTCCTATCGTGTCACGGTTCGTCCTTAACAATGTTACACTTTGCAGTAATACAATCAAGGTAAATACATATAGTTGTATAATAAAATGTGATATGTTTAAAAGAAAATTAGTATGTTTAAAATAACATAAAATGTAGCAATTTTTTCCTAAATTTTATAACAGATTTTCTGATTTGATTTTTTTTTATCTATCAGTCCATCTGTATATCTGAATTTAACTCAAAAACAGTTGGACTGATTTTAATGAAATTTTGTACACAGGTAATACATATAATATACAAATTACTCAATTGATAGGCTATAAAAATTCTCAGTAATACTAAACGAATCGTAATAAAAATATTCCCAAACGATATTAATGGCACTTTGTATGTAAGGAATATATAATTACGAAATTGATGATACATAAAAACAATAATACTTTCAAATTCATAAAATAAAATTACACCTGCACACGTGATTTAAGTAAAACTGAAATGCTCACCACCATCCCGACGGTCACCATCATCCCCACGGTCACCATCATCCCAACAGTCATCACCATCCGTGAAAAGATATAATACGTTAGGCACAGCTAGTGGTACATATAAGTATAGTTGAGGTAGGGCACAAAAATAATTCTTTGAGGATTTGTCTCTACTTGTGGCAGTTCGACTGGTGAAATATACCTCTACCCTATAGAAGATCGCAGCCAAATAAACTGGTGTTCCTGCGGTGAATAGAGTTTCCAGAGCTCTTTAGGGTAGGGGGTTCAGGGTCGGCAACGCGCTAGTGATACCTTTGGTATTACAAGCTCCATAGACTACGATAGCCGTTTTACATAAGGCAGCCGTATACTTGTTTGCCACCTTTGTAGTATAAAAATGTTATGATTAAAGATTTTTTCAGAACATACATATTATTTATGTAGCGATAATGGCTCTACGATGGCGTCTTTGGACGCAGCCTCTAATGCGTGGGTTCTAATCTTTCGATAAACCTGAGTTTTCGTTGAACTAAAACATCTTAATGCAATCTTAGCTACCATAATGTAGCATATTTTATAGCTACCCCTTCAGTTGTTAATCTGTATCTAAGCAGTTTCGGCTTTCGCAGTTGAGACAGTCGTATGTTACACTTTACTGCCGCAGTCCTAATTTTATTAGCTTCATAGTAGCATAATAAATAAGTTATAAACAACTTACACGAGGAATATAGGTATATACACCTACATATGTTGAATAATGCTGTTTAAATTAGATGCAATAACGAATTATACCATTATAAAATCTACTTGAAACCGAAATTATTTTAAAAATATTGGTCACTCATGTTTTCATACTTTTTTTATACCCTAGATGCTTAAACTTCTCCAAAATAAAAAAAAAACGAAGAATCGATTCATTGAAAAAGTAATTCGTTTTCTTTTTAAAAAGAAGGGCAATAGCTACTAGTCTTACTATTTACAGCTTATCTATCGGCATATGTATCGTATAATAATGGATCTGCAAAAGTCCGATGGAATTCAGTCATTTGTGGTCGTAGTGTACGAGAATGTAAAATAAAGTAAAAATGAGCAGTATCTATTTAAAAAAAAACATATTTTAGGGAATACTTAGGATATGTTTTGTTTTGTATTTTTTTCTGAAATAATAATAAAATTTTGTTGTAAGCCATTTCAAGATTATCCATTTATTACCGGACACCTGTAAATGACGTTATTTCAAGGCCAACTCAACATATTTTGTTACATACAGCCGCTCATTACATTTTGTATACATTTTTCATTTAAAAGGTGCATGCTTGAGTCGAATACACCTGTATTTTATTAAAAAATAAAATGAGAATGAATATTATAATAATAGTGTATACAGTAAATTTAAAGGAAATATGCTTTATACTAAATTAGCTGTAATTCACTTCAAGTATGACACATCTGTACAAATAAACTCGGCTTACTGTAAAGAACCGTATGTATGTAAAAATATATCCTTACATTTTGATATTATTATCTAGTTTTATTATGAAATAACTAATTAACAAAACACAAAACTTTTTATGACATTTTTTGATATTAAAAAAGTCGGCCCAGTTTTGGAGGAGGAAATAAGAAAATAAGAATTATGATTTTAAGTAGGTATAATCAGTCAGAACAGCAGTTGTCTTTCTCACCTCTTTACGATCGTTTGGGGTATAGCGCGACGGCATTAGATTTCTGTTAAAACGTATTCTTCAAATGTCTTGGCAACCGCTGAACTCGTGGACCCACCGAGAGGTGCTTGGTGTTTTTTTTTTATTATAACAGTAATCAAGATATTCATAGAAAATAATGTAAAAATTTATCAAGATGAAAGGTTCTGTTTGTAGGTATTAGTAAGCTATTAGTATCTAGTAATTAACACTTCTAAAAATAGTATAATATCATTAGAACATCTTTACATAATATAAAACATACAGAGAATTTAAAATTAGAAAGTAATAAATATAGAATACATGTAATATAATAATGTTTATTTCCAAATAATATCTTAGGTATACAAAAATTTATTAAAGCTAATTATAACGCTTTTGCTCAGTTCATAGCAACTCAAAGGTCTGTCTTGTGGATCTCTGTATCGAAGAGGTTTGACTGCACGATTAACAGCAGTTTTAAATATACAGAGAGAATAAGTGTTTTGTTTGCGTTTTATATTGCACGTGTGAGACGTGTAAAAGAGAGAGAGAGAGAGTATTTAAAGATTTTAAAGTATATTCATGCGTATGTGGCGTATATGTGTTTCATATAATTTCTTTTAATTGTTTTATTTCAGGCATCACAAACTATACACTCTTTAAATGTTACTAAAGATTTCGTCGGTAAATATTACGCTCATGTTTGTGGGCGACGGTCTTTGGAGAGTACAGAATTAGTATCGCTGAGGACTGAAGCAAGAGCCGGTGATTGGCCATGGCACGTGGCAATTCTAATTAGAGATATAATCACAAATATACCAAAATACGATTGTGGCGGTAGTATTATTTCTAGGACAGCAGTTGTTACAGGTAACAATATTTATATTAGACAATATTAAACTGTAATATATAACGAATATGATAAAAATACTAGCTGGCTCGGCAGTCGTTAATGGCTTGACCAAAGTGCTACCAATCGGATCCTAACATAGTTTTTTTAACCATCGTATCGAAAAAACAAATATGTTATTGCAAATATAAACTCAAACAGTCGTCGTTCAGAAGGTACACGATCACTAACAAATGCACACAAGCATTTTTTAATATACCACAAAGGTGGCAATTAAACTTACGGCCCGCCTGATGGTAAGCGGCTACCGTAGCCTAAGACGCTTGTAATATCAGAGGGATCACTAGCGCGTTGCCAACCTTTAACCTCTCTACCCCAATGAGCTCTTAGAAACCCTACTCACCGTAGGAACACAATGCAAGGTTATTTGGCTACGATCTTCTGTAGGATGAAGGTATTCCACCAGTCGTACTGCCCCAAGGAGACAGAAATCTTGAAATAAATTTCTCTGTGCTCTATTTCTCTTACATATACAAATATTTCATCATAATTTTAGTTTTTTATTATATGTTTAGTACATCTTCTATATCTATACATAATATAAAACTCAACATCTCTGTCTGTTAGTCCGTTTATGTTCTTTTCACACGAAAATCACTTATCAGGTTTACATGGTTTTTATTTATTTCATAGCTATGTTATCCGGCAAGGTTATAGGGTATATTTTATAAGGTAAAATAACATAAAAAATAAGCAGTAACGATAATGGTGAATTAATTCGGAAGAAAGAAGCATTTGGGGGGCTTAAATGGCTTACGCTGAGCAAACTACACGATATATATCAAATGAATGTTCTACATAATTGTGGATCTTAAAAAGACCTACAAAAAAGCGATAGTATATACCTATCTTCTAGATATGACTCACAATAAGCATTTTGCCTTCCGTCTTTTGAGCGAGGGCAGAACGATACGCGCGTGCGCTCGACCGACGGCATTCTGTAATCCACGCGAGCGGAGCCGCGTGCATAGCTAGTACTAAATAACTGAAACTTATATTTGAAGTTAGTAAGAACTGAGAACAATCTTTAAGAAATGAAAAGCGTCCTCAAACCACTGAACACAAAACAATATAATTTACTATTTAGCATTGCAACTAAAGGCAGAAAATGTAATTTAAAATGTATGTGAGATAATACATTAATGTCCTAATTAGTAGGTACATGATAAACTGCTTGCATGACATTTACAACTTCTTGTATTATAACTCGCTATACTTACTTTGTCTTCCCCACAGTAGTTTAAAATTTTGTAGTAAATATCAGCTTCAAAAGATCTGATTTTTCTCGTAATGTTCTTAAGACTAACAGGTTGAAAAACTTAAGTAAATAATAGAAAGAGTTATTCTGTAACTGCACTCCGTTTTTTATGTCCACTTTTCATTAGCTCAAAGTTTATAAACAACTTAATGATGTTTTAATTTTTATATCCAAATGTACTTAAACTATATTCTGCCCTTTTTCCAGCTGGTCATTGTGTATTTAAGAAAGGTGTGTTACTGAAGCCATATAGATTTTTAGTAATTGCTGGTGTCAGTAATCATAAAGATTTAAATCAGATTGGAAGGCAGGCACTAACAGTAAGAATATCAGTCTTATTCCCATTCATTTGTTTAATATTATTGTGTTAATTTAATTTCAGCCTTTGAATTATAACAAAATAAATGCTTTTAAAAAGATTAATTTTATTAATGACTTTATTATTATGGTAAATTTTGCTTAAAATAAAAAATAAATAGTATAACGTATAAAATAATATTAAATGTTAGCGTGTATTTTTTTATTTACTAATGAATTTATTTTGTTTAAAAATAGCCAATCGAAGTGGTGCTCCATCCGAATTATAATGACGATTTTTCAACCGCAGATTTAGCGATAATGAAATTTAACAAATTTAGATATACCGAATATGTTCAACCCATTTGCCTCTGGGGACCAGTTTACGATAAAACTAACCTTTTTGGCAAAGAAGCAACCGTAAGTCCAACATATCTATTTAATTGATGCAACTTTGTCAATGTATGTGTTTTTAACTATAAAATTATTGCAAACAATTTTTAGGTAGTTGGATTTGGAGCAACAGAGACCAACAAACAATCAGACAATCTGAGATCTACAAATACGATAGTGCAAAATGACACAGTGTGTATTAACTTCTCGCCACATGTATATCTGAAATTAATGAATGAGTTTACATTCTGTGCAGGATATGGCCCAGAGTCTGGTAAAATGTTTTTTTTTAATAATACATGATATTTTCGCTATGATAGGAAAGGTAGAACCTACCATTGCTACTTATAAAGTTGTTGTAATTGGAGGGTTATCACCATCAACACCAACAGTGGTATCATCATTTGCTGATGATGAAAGGAAACGTCGAAAGGGAATCTGAACGCATTAAGAAAAGCAAAAACGTTTAAAAATATAATGCCGTAGACAAACTATAAAATTATTATTACAAGGCGTTTCAAATGGGCTGACTTGGTGATTAAGATTGCCTATCTCAGGAAAAGACTTTTGTCCAGCAGTTGGATATTTACAGGCTGCTATTATTGTTGTTACATTAAGAGCGGTAGAACCTGTGCGAAGTTCGACTGCAGAAATACCCCACATTTACACGAGGCCAACTCAGTCCTTAGTAGTACCTATTAATATGCTTCAGCTAGAACTCTGTTTTTTTAGGCTAGTTATAGACAGATATAGGCTGATGACTTAAAAGCAGGTGGACTATAAACTTATTTGCTACTAGATATATATCTTGATTTGAGAGCATTTTGTCCTCCTTTTGTGTGGGAAGATTGTCACTGTAGAATCAACTACTTGTTTGTAAAATTTTTGTCCAATGTCAAGTTTAGTAATGAAAGTTCCCGATAATATTTCCAAATTTTCAAAATATTCTGGTAAATTTACCCAAGTTAATGGAAAAATTAAGTATGACAATGGGAAAGTATCTTGAAACTTTTTGTATATTCGGGGAATTTTCATCTCTTTCTAAGTGCACGAAAGTCCATTGTAAATTCATAAGTAAACTTGTAAAATACCTTTCGAGATGGCTTCTTTCGTGCACTCCACTCAACGAGGCTTCTCTAGCATCATGATATCTTATATAAATAAAAAAGTTGCTAATTTAAAAAAAAACTTCATGTTACAGCTATCAATCCACGCAACGGTGATAGTGGAGGCGGTTTGGTTGTTAGGACCATACAACCTGATCACAAAGTCAGTTGGTTTCTCCGAGGGGTATTATCGAAATGCGGAGTGTCACCGTTTCATACGGATTGTGATCCCACTTATTATGTGATCTATACTGATGTAGGACCACACTACGGCTGGATTTATCATCACTCCGGACTCGAATTCAGGAATAACGTTAATCAGTATGAGTTTTAGTATACGACAGTACTTTGTTAATCTTATTGCGATTACATGTTTGGCTCATAATTATTAATGTAAAACATATATATTTTGAACGCATTACCAAATCTAAATGTAACTAAAATATACATAATATTATTTAGTCATATATCTATAGAAATAAAAAAGAAATTCTGTTCGTTGGCAAGCGTATCACTTGAGAACGGCTGGACTGATTCGGCTAATTCTTTTTTTTCAATTTTAGTAATAGTCCGAATAAGGGAAAGAAAAATTTGAAAAGTTATCCGGAAAATATGTAAATTTCGGATAGCTAAAATTGCACTTTTCTTTGGGTTTATTAATGAACTCGAGACAATTACAATTCGAACGATAGATACGGATAGTTTTTATTTTGTTTTGTTCGTTATGGGTCCGGAAAAGTTGTCAGGAGAAAAAAAAATAGATAAGAAACGCTGTTCTCGCGTTATTAACTCTTGAAACGGGCAGAACAACATCGGCCAGGCTAGATTTTAATATTAAGAATATATATTTTATATGAATTCTATAAAACCAAAAAGAAACGGTAGATTTAAGCAAAATAACTCAGATTTTTTATATAGGTTATTTAAAAAAAACGATGAAATTTTGAGGCACAGTTGCAATTGAACGATGTAATAATTTATGCCTATCATTTGTTAATGCGTATATTTTTAGACAAATTTATATCATCAATCTATTATATTTCTATTCAAAACAATAAAATAAAAAAATCTTGTTTCGCGAACGTGTTTTTTCCATATAGAACGGATATGTGATAGACCATAGATTTAATGATAGATAATGTTTGATGAATAATATATATTAATCATTTTCACAACTAACGACAATTTCTTCCTTTTAGCTAGAAAATTTTAAAGTATAATTGTAAGGTCACAGGAATTTCAGATCTCATAGATGTAATACGATATTCACATAATAGTCTAACATTTTTTACTTCTTCCCATTTAACAAATATTAAAGAGAGAGTTATTCTTTACATTATTATTGAAATAAAATTTATAATTATATATCAAAAAATTTGCAAATTCCTCTGTTTTCTATTTTACTTACCTTGCAATAATATATTAAGAAACATAATGATGTCTCGAAAGAGCAATTTATTATTAAAGTGGCGACCCTCATAAAGACCCAAGATGTGTTGCGCTTCAGAAATTCAATTACACGCTATCGTCGTGGTTTCTAGAATATATGTAGCTTTATAGTGTAATGATACGACGTTTTACGATGAATATACATATTATAATCAGTTTACTAAAAATTTTGAGAACTATTAAATGTATTAGTAGTGTAAGTGCAGTGATTAGATACTAGATTTCAAGAAATAAAAGTTATATTAAAACTACTACACATATTTCATAATTTTAAATTATACTCATCTGTATCTTATCCAAATTATATAGTAAAATGTTACTTTATTGAGTACTTAATTTCAATAAAAGCTTTTATTGTATTAAAAGCGTAATTTCACAAAAATATTGCACAAAATTGTTTACATGTTATCTAAACAGTAATAGCTTTTCCTCCCATATTACTGTTTACCTACGTAACTTTGCTGCGTAAGGTAGTTAAATCGGTACGTAGATACCAAACCCAACTAGTTTTAAAGAGTTTGAATTGGATATTAATAAAAGATTTGATACACTATGAATTTATACTTTGTAGGCCACTATTAATTTTAAAGTTAATATTTTTTAATACCAGAAGGGATAGTATTGTCGAATATAATGATATTCATTTAATTTATATCTAACTAGAAGTGCGCCCGCGGCTCCGCACGCGTTTATTAAGCATTACTTTTGTTTTTACTAATATTGTTGACAATTCATATAGTCTTTTCACTGCGAAATGACATAATTATACTACCTGTGTACAATATTATATCAAAATTGGTTGAATACTGATGAAAATTTAATTGTTTGATTACTATTATTTGAATATTTCTAAAGGTAATATTGTCAATTGTTATAGCCCATCAATTTTGGAATGACTTATACTTTCCGTGCACAGAATTTCATCAAAATCGGTTTAGAATTAATAAGTTTATTTTTGTACATTGAAATGAATTCTTGAAAATTCATATAGTCTGTCATGTGACCAATTTAAAAAAAGTCATAAAAATCAGTGATGCCGTGTTTGAGTTAAATCCGGACATACAAACAGACAGATATATAAATATTTTAATGGCATATTCTTGAACAGTGTCCTTGATATAGGACGTCTATCGGGAAATTTAGAAAAATGTAGATGTACGTACAGGATACAGATTTATTAAAATAGATAATATGGCAATTACACACTATTAATTCATTTACACAAATAAGTAATTTATCAATTATAAAATACAAATTTAAAATACCTTAGTATTCACAAAAGGCTGGCCTTTGTGTTTAAGATTATCCCGTCGATGTATAGCGCCACTTGTTAGACCGTCGCTCCTGCATAATTTATTAAAATCTTATTAAAAAGTGTCAGCGAACAAAGGAGGAAACTCTGCTAATATAAAAGTCTCTATTATGTCCGTTAACTTTGGAATTTTAGTAGATATCAAATTTTAGAAGTTCCTCTTTTATTCCTTTTTTAATAAAAAAGTAAACAAATTATTTATTATTCATACAATGTATATCAAAATTATTTCTGGATATTAATTTATCATATGCATAGAATTTTATTTTTGTCCCTATGCTATCAAAATATCCTAAAGGATATTAAAAGCTCCCACGAATAAACAGAGTTACTAAAATGATTTAATGATATGCAAATTGCATAAAGATTGCAGGAACTTAATCAATAAAATAATTATACAACAATTTATGCACGAGTTTTATAGCGACGTATTGCTATTACATTATGTAGAATAATTATTTTGCTTAGAATTTGATAATTAATTAAATAGTTATTGAAGTGAAACTTCTTATGCGACTTCCAACACGTTGAACGTTTAACGCACATTATCGGTCTCTCCTCTTTGAGTGAGCCAGAGCGAGAGAGCAAATGTCGGTGTGCATGTATATTGCACACTGTTTAAATAAAATATAAAATATCTTTTATAATGAAGTTTCACTTTTATCGTGTGTGAATCGCACACACACGTTTTTTTATTATTTTTTGTATAAAAAAATACCAAAATACTACAGAATATAATCCTAAAAATGATATATATAACAAATGTAAAGGACCCATGTTAGTACCTTGGTGGTACCAGTCTAGAGACCGAGCAAGCGATTTAACAAAGCTTTGCAACAAGTCCGGCAATGCATGACCGCGCATTAAATTAGTCGATAACAAACCTCCCCCGCAATTCGTGCTTATGGAAATGGTTATTGTTTTAAATTATTAACTGTACACTATCAAATGATTCATAGAAAACTATTACATTTTATATTATGAAATTAGATGGATACTTTTATGTATAATCACTTGCAATGTTTACAACAATAACCGTAGTATCAGTCAGTGTACAAAAAGGAACTCGATGCAGCATTCAGGATCCGGTCGGATCACACACTCCATAACAAGTACCTTTTCATGATATAGAAAAAAAGATTTTCTACTATGTGAAATTGGTTAAGCTACAATATTTATCATTTGTTGTGGAAATATTTCTAGATAGAGGAATTGTGTTAAAAATCGCTCTCGAAATACTAGAGAAATGAAAGTTAATGTTATTTTGGGAAAACGTATCTCAGTCTAATCTTTGATTTTGTAAATATAAGTAGTAATTTATATATGTATATAATTGACTTCTCCTATGAAACAAGCATAGTTATAACGAATATTAAAATAAACTATTTAAAAAAATGTATTGTATTCAGATACCTAGAAACATTTTTAGTAGAATTTGTTACTATTATAATGATGTCGATTACAGAGCCAGTATAAAGATAAACTTAAAGTTAAGAAAATTCACAATATAACTGGCTGAAAGCATTCTAAAGAAAAAAAGAAAAAACACTTACCCAAGTATTTAAGTAGTAGTAGGTTAGTATATTTATAAGTTATAATTAACCTACTAGCAACCGTAGCAAGTGTTGCAACATTAACGACATCACCATGACATTATAAAATGTTAACAAGCGCCTTCACAGTCCAATACCTAACACCTGGCGGAAATGGGACATAGAGGGATCTAATGTAGAGATGCCACTTATATTATAATTCTTAAATTTAGTACATAAGTTATCAATTTTACATTTAAAGTATTTGCTAAAAACCGTAACTATCAAATTCATGACTCTTTATATGGTCTCTCTTCAATTCCAATCAAGCAACAACGATAGAGTTTGTAGAGAGATAATAAATATTGTACAGTTGAGAGAGAAAATCATAATATATTAAATGATCTGTATTTGTGTTTTATATTATAAAAGATTGCAACTGACGTAGTTTTTTTAAAACGTTTAAATTTTTCAAACAACATTTAGGATAATATTATCTATTTAAATTCCTCTAAACAATTTGATTATTAAAGATAATATCTTGCGTAAATCTATTGTACACCTTTTAATCGTTTTACTTTGCTACTTCCACCTGAAATAAAAGTATATCTGCTATCTCCACACGTAATTTCAAGTGTACTGAGGCTGTAAACAAACATTTTTGGTGTTATTGTATATTTTTTTTAGCTCATTAAAGCTATCACCACAAGTAAATTTCTTTACAAGCCGCTTGAGCTCGGTTGAGTACATGGGTCAACGCTAGAAGTTAAAATACATTTTAACTAGAATTAATAAAGTAAGTTAATTTTAAAACATTTGTTTTTATTTTTTAATTAATGACTTAATCTTTGAATGTTGAGCCCGGAATCCTTCTGGTAGGGGAAAATATCGATGATACGCTAAATTATTAATTTATTGCTGTCGCTTCAACGAACATGACAATGGCTCCGCAAATAGAATCTTAATAATATATTGTAGTACTTACTGGAATGTTGACATTATTTAATAAACTACCTTACAATACAACAAGAGAGTTTATAAATACGATGAATTTGTGCCATCGGTTCACAAGATTAACGAGGATCAAGGTTATATTCTGGTCAGAGCGTAACACCTTGATCCTTAATCAAACCAAATCTAAATTTATGGTTTTAGGCAGCAAGACAAGTCGATCATATTGTAAATGCCAGATCTGAAATAAAAGTAATGGGACAAAATATCGGTAGGGTAGAGACAGCGCGTAACCTGGGGTTGCTCATCGACCCGGAACTTTGCTTTGATGAACACATAAGTGCTGTGATCAGGAATTGTTTCTATAGGCTAAAGATTTTATATCGCTTTAGACATTACTTCAGTATTATTTTAAGGAAAACACTCATTGACAGTTTGGTTCTGTCGATATTCAACTACTCTGATGTAGTGTATGGCCCTGTTCGTTATCGTGAACTGACCGATTAATTCAACGGGTTTAAAATGCTTGTGCGAGGTTCTGGTTTTGATATTCGCCATCGTACTCATGCCACATAATTTTTAAATGAAGCTAACACTCTAAAGATGGCAGTTCGGAGGGAATTGCACATGGTCACTTTACTCTTTGGTGTGATTACTTTACGGTCACTAAATCTTCAACCAAAAAATCATGAACATATTCAGACTATTATTCCCTTATATGACAAATTGAAGATCATATATATTTCTTAAAAAAATGTAACCCCTTAAAATTTATATAAGGTATTGCGTGTTGTCAAAATAATGTGAAGTAGGTAGAACACGCCAGAACGGAAGAACACACAAACTTCTACTAACCGCGTGCCCGATGGGTTTTCTCGTCGGCGAACTCATGCCTAGTGAACCTCCTTAGAGGATGAATTTTAAAAATATTTTTTATAGTTCACTTAAAATGTAACGCTTCTTATAGAGCTACCAAACAAAACAAAACGCCCTCAATACCTTTATTTCATAAATGTTATGTGCTAATGTGAAAACAAGATCACTTCTCACATCCCACTCGCTTTGCAACAGATCCGTTGTCGATACCTCTACACAGGACTACATCTTTCAAGAATGCCGCCACTCGTTCCTGGAACAATATTCCACTACCATTGCCACCATAAAATTATATCTGGATATAATAAGTGCTTTTTTCAAATGTTAGGAACTTACTTGGTTTTTAAACTGCTTCTCTCCCAATATGTCTTATGTAATTAAAAAATCAGAAATATTGATTATTTGAATATATTACTCCTTGTGTTACATTGATGACGCTTCATTAGATCTTACTTGAATTATAATATTGTCAATTGTATATTTTATAACATGAAATAACGGAGATTGTGATACCAATTCTCCCTAATATCTTATCAAAAGATTCGCACTTGAACGACAATTATACCAAACAGGAAAAGTCATGTAAGAAGGAAACAAATTGATTAAGTCATTAAACAGTGAATGTCGTTATCGCATGCAATGCAGTCGTTTACTTACGTTTATAAAAAGTGTTGTAACCACCTAACTAACAAACCGAGTATATAAATAATCCAAAACCCGTATAAATATAGCTATAGGTTTCAAATTTGTGCAATAAAATTTTCAACTGTCGCAATAATAAAATTGTCGGTTAATAATGTTTCCTCTTTTAGGCATTAAAACAAGCGTTAAGTAATCCTCTGTTTTCTATGTAAAAGCATTCCACACCTGAGATCCTTCGTGACACTAAGCAATAAAGGGTTTTATTTTACAAATTTACGATTACTTTCACATTCGTCCTTATTCTCTTCACCATAGTGATCAAATTAAAAATTATTTTGTATCATTATTTCGTGCGTCGAAACAAGGTTAGTGGAGCGTAAGTCTGAATACGGATATTTATATTAAAAAATTGGTAGCACGCAAATGCGTGTTACTCGAGTATAGTAAAAGGTATATAAACCTTTTCATTGATTACTGTAAATATTATTTGACGTTTATAGTTTCATCGATATCCAAATGTCAGACGTAGAGGAGATCGTCGATAAACATGTTACTTACATAATAATGGAAAGTAATTAATCATGAACAGAAGTACTATAATAACCCTATTGAATTCAATAGTAAATATATCGGTTAACAATCAAAATTTTATTGATATTAACCGTTTACAATAGTAACTTAACGACATACCAAATACATATGAGTGTCTTTTACTTCCTTGATAATTTAATTGTATGTTCGCAAAATTTGATTATGAAAATGACCGGCATAATTTTAATACTAGAATTAATTATCCAATGAGTTAGACTCACTAAGGCTATTAAAAGTTTTTAAGTATTTATGTTAGGCATAATAAGGTTCCAAATCACATTACTGATTTGCCGGAAAATGTGTTCAATGACAATTTCAAGCAAGTTTTACTGTCAAAGAGTTATTGTAGTGTGAATCATTACGTGAATGGTAGTGTTATCTGAAAATAACTCTGTACATGCACTAAAATAATGTAATTGTTAACAGTAAACATTATTTACACATTAAAAAAGTTCAAGTTTCTTGCCGGCTTTTCTCAATAACTGGAATATTTTCCAAACCAGTGGTAGTGTTTTAACATTCAGAAGTGTAATCTCAGAGTCTAAATTGAATAAAGCATTTTTGATTTTATTTTAACGATATTTTCTTATGTAGCTAAATATTTCTTGAAAATCATAATACTTAAAATAACTATTTATATAATACTACCAGTGGGAATTTAATTCTTTTAATCCTCTTAGAGAATGAGATTCGAAAATCCTTTTTTAGTGCACACCTACGTTAGATAAGGAACTCCTGTGTAAAAGTTAAAAGCTATAAATTTTAAGCCTTAAGAATTTTATTGACTAGTTGGGATAATTATTAACATTGATCATTCGACAATTTATACATTGCGAATTATTTTTAAAAATGCCATTATCACATAGCAAAGTTTAAGTATCTGGGTTGCACTATCAAAGAGAAAAACTCACGGGAGGACGAAATTGAACGCCGAATACAAAATACCCTGAGATTTAGTAGAAATATAGCTTTACACAATGTGTTAGTGTTGAGGCTACTGAGCAGAAATACGAAGATATGAATATATAAAACAATAATTAGACCTGTATTAATGTATGGTTGCGAAATTTAGACACTAATACAAAAATATGAATGAAAACTACTGATACCAGAAAGAAAAATACTTAGAAAAATCTTGGGACCAATGAAGAGAGAAGATGGGACATGGAAGATTCACAAAAACCTGGAAACCGAAAATATGAAAGACGAGCTAAACATTATCGGCGAGATTGAAGTGCACCGGAGAATCGAACCATCGAACTAATAATTTGACCAAGACCCGTCTGACGTCCAAGGTATAGATGGTTCGATGCTGTAAAAAAAGACCTATGAAAACTGCAAGCGGATTAGTGGCGAGAGACGGCGCAATGTCTTTTAGTGTCGGATTCAAAGATCCACTTTGGGTCGCTGCGCCATTGTAGTTAATTTAGTTTAGTTTATTATCACATAGGTAATCATAGTTACTAAACACGTTAATGGTTGTATTAAAATAAATAGAAAGTTTGAAATGTTTGTCAGTCCATTTGTATTGTTGAATATTTTGGAAGATTACTTTTTATTATACCTTAATCTAAGATTTAAGAACTGACATATATTAACGATTTTGCACGAGAGCCGATATTTCAATAATAAAAACTATGTTTAGTGTTACCATCGGCTGACGGTGAAAGAAATCTCGTGAGGAAACTTCAAAGTTGAACGCTTCAAGATTGTGCTTGTTGTAAGTACCACTATAATCATGTAGGAATAAAAATAGACAAATTAAAAATGCGACTGCCCTGTCAAAAACTACGTAAAAAGTAAAAAAAAGTTGTATTAGTTAATTTGTATATAAAAAGCGAAATTTACTTGCTGACTAAACACATCAATAAAATTGTCATTGCCATTTAGTCATGATTTCTAATTCTTTTAATTATTACAGCCGCCATATTTATTTATTTTTTAATTTATCGAATGTTGATCGGGATGATGTAAGGATTCTAATGATACATACATCTAAATCCGTTCAGGCATTTAAAAGTTATGGTGGAATACAGAAACTCACATACATGATGCCTGAAAACATTACACTCCTTTTTTGGTTAGCTGTGTAAAAATATAGAACTGTGGATTTCTCGGTGCTTGAAATCGCCAAAATTTCTTGGACTCGCTCTTTCCGCAGAATAGGCCTTTGCCCATCAATGGAACATTTACAGGCTGGTATTTAATATTATTATATTTATATTAAAAAATATGTTAAAATGTCATTTGAAACTCATGCAGAGTTGCTGATAGAAACGAGTGCTTATTATGAAGTGCTGTATCAAACGATGGGTTAATACAAAGAGAATTTATTCTTTTGTAATAACAAGAACACTTTTTATATATATATGAAAATCAAAGCGTTGTTCGGTCTCCTTTGATATGTCACAGTTCTTTCGAGTTGAAATCGAATTCGTATCACGTACACATATAATAATGTTCCGGGTTCTCGTGTGTTTGATAAAGTCTTGTTTTAAGATCGAAAAATGGTGCACGATTTATTAGAAGAGAAAATAAAAGTTATGTGGATTTAAATGTATATGTCTTAACTGTTTCAAATTTCGGTACCTATTTTGTTTGTGTCATAATCTCACCTGTTATTGAGATCTGCCGGAAAACCTATAGCTACTTAGCGGCAGATTTAGAAAATATTTTACTATCATGCTTAACAACAAATCTAATGATCAGTATCTAATGTTATGAAATAAACAAAAAAATTATTGAAGGCTTGATGGCTCAGTGATAGCTTATTCGGAGACCGCGTTGATCGACGTGATTTCAAATCGTACAATGAGCCACAGTTTTCGGTGTAGGAAAACAACGCGATGAAACTAAAGCATGATGGTTGAATATATTCTAAAATTCATCTAACTAGCTTTCACCCTTATATTTAAAACCTTTAGCTAAGCACCTATAGGTCTGTTCTGGCAGCTGACATCGAGAACCAGTCCTTTTATGCTAAAAAAGGCCCTTGTCTAAAAAAATATTAAATTGTATTTTTATATTGATAATTATCTTTAGGTAAATTAGTGTAATGAACAATTTACTTTTATAAGTGTATTATGTTGTAAATGCATGTCTACTTTCATAATGTAATTGTACATATAATTAAATTATAAAATTTATAAAATCGAACCGTCGGCTAAATGGAAGCAGTTAGGTCAACGGCGCCGTCCGATTGGCTTGGATTTAGTCGAAAATTGCCCAAATGAAAGCTCAATGAACGTGTCACGGCGAGTCGCTGGGCACATTTGTACACGTCCTGAATTGTCCGCATTGCCGAGCTGTGCACACGTTGATATCGATATTGTCGATATTGTGTTGTCTTAAACTACGTTTTTGGTTCTACGTCACAATATATATACCTAATAATATCGTCAGTATTAGTTTAATTAGATTGTTTGCTTGAACGCGCTTACCTTAGCCTACTTATTGAGGAAGGTAATAAGATAGCTTTACGTCACGACCGTAAAGAGCGGAACAGTAACCATGAGTGTCAAGCAATCTGGCAACCTGTAGGCAAGTAGGGAAGTGAGCAAAATGATAGGCTAAACGCTGCATTAGCGGTGCGGCGCGGTGGGTCGCGGTAGAGAATTGGTCGAAATTTAATACGGATGAAATCGTGAGTTACAGCTATTCGTAATATATATATTAATATTTCTTTAAAAGATGCTATTAGCAATAAGGCACATAAAATATGTATAATAACGAATATTAAAGTATTTTAGCATGTTTATATTAATAATGCTGTCCAGTATTCCGTAATATAATTTCGAAACAAGAATAAATTGCGTTATATCAATATTTCACACTATTTTATAAACTTAATGCTTAGTAAACTTTGCATTTCCTTTTGTGAACGCTGTTTTAAAAGTACAATTTATTAATTTCCAATTTACATTAATATTTGTTTAGGTCTAATAAATAATAATGTAATATCTGACGTAATAGCCATTATAAATATCTCTTGTATCTATTGTATATCTCTATCTATTGTATATCTACTTGTTTGGATGTTAGTCCATCAATCAAGTACAAAAGACTACATGGATTCTAATGAAAACTGGCATAATCATGCCTTGCAATAGGATATAGGATTCTTTTTATTTTGATAAAGTATAGTTTAATTTCAAGTGAATGTGTTTGTCTTTAAACGTTCAATTATTGATCGCCAAGTATGATATTTGAATTTTTTTGAAACAAAATAAAATAAATCTGTAATAAACAACTTTCATATATATTTCATTTTACAGTAAAAATAGGTATAATTTATTAAACATTTGTAGAGTATAGCTTTTTAGAAATATTTTAAAACGTTTCAAATACCCTGGTACTCTTTTTTAATATATAATTTTTATCGATATTATTATCACTAAAATCACTAAGGCCATCACTATTTCACCCTAGAGGTCGGTTGTCGCGTCGGGTCATCAGAGGGCGTTACGCGAACTATCCATGACTATGACACGGCGCACTGTCATTTATCGAAATGTATAAAAACCTCTGCCGTTTAGTTCTTTGAACTTCAACTAATTTACTGAAAGGTACATAAAAAGTATATACGCGATAACATAATTATGTGATTATTAGTCCCCACGTAGGCTTAGCGTACTTCTGTCTGGTTACTAAAAAGTGATGTCAATAAGTCTCCAATGCCAATCTTAAAGTATAAAAATTGTTAACTGCGTGTCGGGTCATGCGCAGTGTAGGGTTCAATAGTTGCCTATCACAATATGCAGATTTAGAAGAGGGCTTTAAGTAATTTTCAATGAAATTATTACGAAATTACTTCTCTAAGTATATTTTATTAGTTGACTATTACTCGTTAACTTGTAAAGCCTAGCTCACTGTGATAGTTTTCCTTTTAACTTTCCCTATATACACTACTGTCATATTTTTTTATATATCGAAAAACATTCATTTAGCTGGCACGGGGCAGGGTCAGTTGACTCTAACAAAAATTAGCTCTGTAAAACTAAATATTTCACAAACGGACTACTGAATAGAAAAATTGTTTTCATACGCCCATAATATTTTTGAATGACCTATCCAACGTCAACCCACGCTATGAGATAGACGAGTACAAAAAATTATTGTATGTGTAGGGGAGGTTTTTTTATAAGATTTTATTACACCACTTTGTCGGCGTGATTAATATTATGTATACCCATACCATATTAAAGTTTTCTAGTACAAATATCATCTGAACTAAGCTGCGGACAGACAAACGGACGGACATAGTGAAACTATAAGGGATCTTTAATGACTGCAGAATACAAATAAAAAAACACCGTTAAATTTATAACAAACACACACACACACACGTAATTTTGTAATTATAACAACTAATTGACCTTTCCAACAGTTTTATTATAACTAAATGTTAAGCCAATTTTTACAATAGTAGCGGTACGCTCCCGGCTCCTCACATGTTTATTACGCATTAATTATTTTTACCCCGTAATTTTATTTTACTCATATTATTGACAATTCTTAAGGTTATCAATTGAGAACATATTACTATCACTGTACAAAAAATATACTGAAAAGTTTTTTTTTAAGATTCCTAAATGATGATTTACGATTTATTGACGATTCTTATAGCACATCAATTATAGAATGACGTATGCTTCCCGTCTACAAAATTTGATCGGAATCGGATGCGAATTAATAAACAATGTAATTTTTTTTACAATTTCTACTAAAATGTATTATCTAAAATTCTTATATCCTATCATTTACCAATGACATTGGCTTTCTGTTTAAAAAAATCATAAGTATCGGTGAAGCCATTTTTGAATTCAATTCGAATAAACAAACAGACAGTCAGACAAAAAAAAATGAATGGTATATTCGTGATAAGAGTCCTTTATATAGGATGTCTAGCGATAAATTTGGGAAAAAATTATATACAGACAAGATTACAGGTTTATTAATATATATGACGTATTGGTAAAGGAAGTAGTCCTCGTAACACCTTTGCCTACTGTTAATATCAAACCAACTAAACCCATTACTGTAAATCTATATCTCAAATATATTGGCAAAACAGGTTAAGTTACCTTCATTAGTTCATAGAAATGATCATTGTTTTTTTTAATTATTATATTAATTTCAATCTATGCAATATACATTGTTATTCATCAAATTGCAACTCATGTTGTATTGGGTATTATCTAAAACAATGGCAACGGTTACCATGATAACGATTAACATAGCAACAGTAAATTGAGACAGTAAGTTGGAACAGTAAAATGGGAAGTCAGTATATGCGATGGTAAATGAAAAGTAAAATCCGTTAGTAAATAAATAAAGGTTTCTTAGACTACCTATACAATCAAACCATACAAATTTCATACCTTAATTTAATTCAGGTGAAGAAATTAAAAAAAAGTTAGAGTTTATAATTGAAGAGTATGTGTGGTTAATAATTATCAACAAATCTATAAACATCACCATTCAAAGTTTGAACCCTTGAGTGATGAATTTTCATAATTGAAAAGTATGCTAGCTAAATTTCAAGTCAATAGACATATTACTGCATAATTATAAAATAATGCATAATTATAAAATAATGCATAATTATAAAATAATTCTTTTCATGATACGAATTGTCAACTCTTATTTTACACACTTAACTGAGGAATTTTGATAAATGCTGATACATTTTATTAATGCGTCTAAGTAGGTACAAAATTTCAAGAATATTTTTTCAATAAGCCCGTACAAATTTTCAACCTCTATTTTAAACCCTTAGAGGTTAAATTTTCCAAAATTCATTCTTAGGGAGCGTCTTTATTGCGAAAGGAGTAACTATGCTAAATTTTAAGTCAATCGAACCTATAGTTTTGTAGATCTCGTTATGAGTGTTATTTCGTTTTTATATATGTATAACTTAGCGATGCCCCGCGGCTCCACACGTGTTGATTACGAATAATTAACCTATAAATTGAAGAATGACATTGCTATACTTCTCGAGTATAAAGTTTTATCAAAATCGGGCAAGCTATTTTTGAGTTAAATTCTGACATATAAACAGATAGAGAGATAGATTATTATTATTCTTATCGTAGATCATGGCAGAAAATTCGTTAGAGAACGTTTTTTCACTCACCCCATACAAATACTCAACCCCTTTTTTATTAACTTTACAGGTTGAATTTCCCAAAATCCGTTCTTAGTGAGCGTCTACATCGCGAAACGAGTAACTATACTAACTTCCAAAGTGAATCGGACCTATACTTTCATAGATCTCATGATGAGTGTTTTATATTTATATATCGCTTTCATATATATCTATATATATATAGATTACACTACATCGGTAGATACATAAACCAATTTTGACTTGTTTGTTTTTAAATATATTTCACATATGCACGTACTACGAATGTAATATGCTCTCATGAGCATTTTGAAACTCCAATTACAAAGAATAACGTAAAAACTAACATTATTTCGAAAGTTCCAATGATTTTGTCTCTAAACTACAGCATTATCCAACAATGGGAACTAAGACGGTAAAAATGACGTCATACGAACCCAAGATGCTAAGCAAAAAAGCTTTCAAGCGTATGTCACTAGTTTTATATGGTAGGGTTGAACCGATACGTTGATTATTATTTAATATTAAACCATTGTCTGTATTGTAATTTAGGTATAGACATCCATATTATTATATCTGAATTTACCAGTTAGTTTAAACACGAGGTTTTTTTAGTAAAAATGTTATAATTTTTTATATATAAACAATTTTTTCTACGGTCGAAATTTATAGTAAAATATCAAATAACACACGGAAATTGTGTAAATTAACCTAGTTAAATAATTTGACAAAACTTTAAATATTGAAATTTCCTTATTAATTATGTAACAGTAACATGCTGTAAAAAAATTTAACATGTTATGTTTCTGTTAAATTTTAATTCAAGCTAGTCTGTAACCCTAGTCTGTAGCGGGGAAATATGCACAAAGCCGCTGAAGGCCCAATTGACCCAAATGGACACACAAATAGTGAAAGGGAGGCCCGCACTAGGTCATTATTCGCTCTGTAGAACGACGAAAGTGTCAGGACAGGGGAAGGCAGGCATTTATCCACATCCTAAAGGCACCACTGATTTTGGGAAGGACGTATTAGAACGAAATAGGGTTTTTCAAGGAATCAACGGGGTAATAAATTATTTTAGGCCGACTGTAACGAAGTTCCGAAAGGGGTGAAAAGGATATTGAAAGAGTTTTTCACGACCGATTTTATTTGACGTTATCTTTATTTTGCTAAGGAGATATTTTGCACGAAGTTCGTTACGATATCGTCTGTAAATAAATCTTTTAAAGATGATTAACATTTGCCAGTTGTAATACCAATCGGTCAATTTATTTAAGGCACTCTGTAGGACAAATATTATTTATTACCTACAATTATGTAAGGCTTATTAAGTAATTTTTATCTGAATTTATATACAATACACCTATGTAGATAAAGTAAGAGTCTGACTGGTTGACTTACTGATCGATCAACACCCAGTTGAAACCGCTGGGGCTAGGAACGTAAAAATTTGCATGCAAATTCCTTTTACATTGTAGGTGAGCACTGAGAATGGATTTTTGGAAATTCAACCCCTACGTTTGTGAAAAGAGGTTGAAAGTTTGTATGAAATTCGTCATTATTTAAGATAGAGCTATGATAATTAGTATTTAGCAATTTAGTTAGAAAGTAAAAAAGAAGGGGTTTTAGCTCAATTATGCCGCCAGCGAAGCCGCGGGAAAAGCATTAGTATATAATAAAGTACAATTATACAAAACCATACTTACGACCAACCATAACCAAACATGACTTATAATTAATATAGCTGGTTATAAAGACTGTAAAAATGTAACATGCTGGTTGGCCCTACCTGTAGACATTGTTTTGCCATTTCTAGTAGTAAAATAACTCGATCACAGCGTCACCTATCGGATCCTAACATAGCTATCAACTGTCGTCTCAATAAAACTCGTGGCTGAGTGCCTTAAGCGCTCGCCCCCAAGTCCGGTGAAGCTGTTAAAGCCGTTCGAGGCCCCTGAGGCCTTATGGCTACCAGTATAGTCAGATCGAAAAAAAAAAAACTCAGTAAAACAAATATGTGAATATGAACAGGTCGTTTAAAAGTTACACGGTCATTAAGAAATAAACGCAAGATTTTTATATACTTAGATATTCATTTTTACACACGAAAATACGGTAAATTTACCAATTAGCATATTTACCAAGCTGTCCTCAACTGTGGTTGACATCGGAGTCATAATAGATATACTCGTATGAGACCACGGAGAGAAAGAGCAGAAGTATATAAATTCAATAGATTTCGACGATAAAAATACTTATCCTTGACATATTATTCTTCAATACATTTATTACAGTCGGGATGCCTATCCATAAATATACTGGCTGGTATGTCATCCTTTTCTTTTCAGAACTTAATGCTATACCGTGGGTCTACAAGTAACCTAACAAGCAAACTATCATTCTTAGATTAATTTTACTAATATAATTATGTTGTTTATTCATCTGTGGAGTTTGTAAAGTAACTATACCTACGTAAATAATTACCTTAATTTGTAATTAAAGGTGTCAAATTTTTTCATATCAATCATTTCATATCATGAAAATTTTCTCATATCAAAGATAGTTAATGAATGAAGAACGTACATTCCTCCTGCTATAATTAAAGGAACTTCTATGGATCTTGGCACCCGTTAGATCTTCAGCTCTTTTATTGGCGACAACGACTACTCCAAAAGTCGTTCCTACCGAACTTGACCATTTTTCCAGGTTTATGTTTTTTTAGGATATTTGTTACAAGCATGTACTTGTACAAAAATTAACCATTGTAATTAATACAGGTGCTTACGCTGTGACTGTTATAGCTTGATGATATATTATTAAATACCTTATAAACGTTCTAAAACTGCGGGAATTTAATTGTTAACCGTATCCCTTTTCCACTACTTTAAAAAGCGATTTTCATAAACAAATAATGAATGTAATATTTTCATTACAACTTGGTAGTATACACATACCTATTAATGTTTGCCGTATCTATTGTAAATTATCTTTAAATATTCAGAATATACTTTTATTTCACTCCCTAGGGTTTTTAAAGTAATCGTTTTTTTTAATACGCGATTACGTTACAAATGACGTAGGTACTGTCCAACTCTATTCTAATATTATAATGCTCAAGAGTTTGTTTTTTAAACGTGCTAATCTCTGAAACTATCAGTTAGATTTAATCAGAGCTATAATTAAGGAAGTTTATATACTATACGGAATTATAATTACGGGATTATAGATCTTGTGGCCGTAATCTGGGTAAAGTGCAGGCAGTGTAGAGATGTACACGGTCCGACAATCCAAGTGAGCATGATGTCTGTTTATTTGGGGTTGCCCCAAGTGGCCTCCAACCTCTCCTATATAGCCACGCCATGCCTCGTATGTCTGATGTTATCGCTGTCCGTGAGCGACCTAGTAATTTATCTTGAACGTCTTCACGATCCGACAAGCTCCAGCCAGAATTATCTTCTCTTCTGGTTCCGAGTTAGTAGGTAGCCTTGAACAATATTAGGATCCATATTAAACGGAGATCTACACAATGCGAGAGCTAGAGCTAGAACCATCCATCAAGCCCGTCGTTGGCTGTTTATATGGGTACATGGATCACAGAGCACACCTGTTTCTAGCGCGCGGCATCTCTACTTTCCATTTATTTATATACGCCGTATTTTGAATTCCTGTAAGGATCTGTCATCTCATTGCTATGAGATATGATTTCTTTTTAAATAATGGCACAGCCACGATTTTCGGACATATATATTGATGTTAAACATGGAAAATATAAACATTCAAGTTTAACGTTGACATATCTAAAGAGAGTTAAAAAATCCTTTTCGTAGGCCGAGTAGTAGCAATCTTTTGGTCCATTAAATCGTTCACGCTCACCGCCTATGGAAATTGGAAGTAAAACGAAATAATACATAGTGAGGAAATAGTTTCGTGAGATTTGTACTAGCTCGATTTCTCGCTTACTTTATTGTCTTTAAATTATGTTTTGTCCTCTTAACTCGTATTACTGATTCTTATTTTGACTACATCATAAATACAAATATATTTTTTTTGTTCTTATTGTAGCACGGTACTGTGCTTGATGGTAAGCTCAGTACAATCCAAAAAAACGGTGACCATCGACAGATCGGCAATCCATCACTTGTCGCCGCTGTCATGCTGGGCTACGAGCATTTCAGCAGCTGAATATACAATGGCTGATCTCGAAACGTAACAAACCAAAAGAGAGTGACTGTAACAGGTTTATAGCCATGTGTATGGCGGTTGTGACCCAGTCAGGTACAGATCTATAACACCCGATTTTTTTGTTATTTTGTAGCTTTTATTTTGAAAAAAAAACAAAAACACTATAACAAGTAAAGAAAAATAGACAGAGGACTTTGCTTAGTACTACTATAATTAAAAGTGTTAACTACATGATTATCAGAATATAGCGAGTAACAAGAAACAGAAGATCAAAGGTAACAACAACCAAATACACGACTTAAAATATAATAGTTAGTAAACTAACGTATCAACATTATTCTTCTAACTGAGCAAAATATTATATGCTTTGAACGTCGTTATGTAAAATGTCCAGTTATCTAAATTACTACTAACACAGTACTAATTGTGTATAGTTAAGATTATTATGTAAAGAGGCTGAACCAATATTACATTTGAATTAGATGTATACTCCATTAGTCTCAATAAGAGGAAACGCGGATTACAAGATATTTGAAGAGTACGTTTTAACATAAACCTATTGCTGTTACGTTCTGTCTGAACGACCGAATAAAACGAGAGAGGGAAACCGCAAAATAGACGAAATTATAATTTCGTGTATCCCTGTTTCCTCCTCCAAATCTGGACAGATTTTAATATTGGTTTAGAATGGCATGGTATTTGAATAATATAATATGGACTTATATTAGGCTATGTTTGTATGTTATTCAAGTTTTCAAACTTGTTTTCTTGATGACGTATAACGCCGGTATAACTGAACAATTTTAGATTTTATAATATCAATTTATGGTAAAACATGACAATGGTTGATATGGATTGTATGCTATGAAATATTTGCTCTAGTGCTATTATCCAGGGATAAAAAGAGGAATACATTCATAGAGACTATGTTTATGCATTTCCTCTTAGTGAAAACCGTACCTAGAAACAAAATGAAATTCTTCTTCTTCTTTTTTTAACTTGGCTACCGGTCTTCTTTATTGAAGACCATTACTGCCACAATCGAGTGAATATAGTTTCTAGTTTTATGACGATTTCAGGATCCTAACAAGATGACGGCTCCCTAGTTAGAACTTTCTAGGGAGTTTTTATAGCATCTCAGAATTAATGGTCAAGTAACACAAATTTGAATAAAAAAACAAAATCCACTAGACGAAAGTTTGAGATTTCGCCAAAACTCCAAAATGACATTGTCCTATAAATTTAATATAGGTAATAGATCGACAACTCGAAAGAAAAAGAGCATAGTATAATCTTGTGTTAGAACAAGATAGGCATACGATCAATTTTCTTATGTGTTTATCGGCTTGTAAATCGTTATCAAAACAAATCTCGCTTATTTTTGCAAAACCCTAATGTTTTAAAGTGTAATTTAATATTTAGTAAATGTGTTTAATTAACTGGTTGTAACTAGTATAACTAAGAAATCAACAAAATAATAAGCAAATTAGTGTATTCCGTTTTGTGTCTGTCTTATTCAAATTATTGCCTATCTATACTATAACTAAAATGTTTGCATTATACAGTTTAAATTCATAAAACAAATTACAGTGTTATCATGAAGACAATATTTAAAACAGCGATATGAATCGCAAACTAGTTCCATTTGTATAATGTCAAAACCGTTATATTATATATATAGTTTTCTATTCCAAAAGAAAGCAATGAAATGTATCAATTGATTTTATTTGGATTATTTCGAGTAAGTTGTTATTCAGTTTAAATTTAAATTATTTAACATTAAAAATGTTATCTCACAAAATGTTCGTCATATAAAAGCAATATCAATTAAATATTATCATTTTATTAACTGTCCTACAATGCAATATCAGAGTGCAGATTCTAATATAATTTTATGGGTCACTTCACTTCTGTTAAATCACAACGGTTATAAAATTACTGGATGTGTCTATAAATCCGATAAGTAAATGAAATGCGCTCCATAAACTTTTAAATAGTCTAGATTATTTACGGGGCGTATTAAACTATGAACGAACAGAGTCATGAAGTTGATACAGGTATAATAAAATTGTTTTACATTATATTATTATTATTCGTTGTAGATTGTAGCGTTAGGCCACAATCAAACCGGATTTTAAGTGACGATGTGGTCCAAGACAGTAATACGCTAAGCCTAGTGAGAGGACTAACTCCCGAGTGCAGCTAGCGGACTACACCTACAGGTGTTTGGCGACAGATTTTCATCTTGAGAGTAGCAAGTTAGGTGGGCATTAGAAAAAGCCCTACCACCATGGTTTCATCACGAAGTTTTCCTTCACGGAAAGTTCAAATTGCAGAGATTTGAACCATCCATCGACGCGAGTACGTCATCATTGCATACTATATCTTTGAAAAATAATGTACTAATATATTTTTAAACTACATGACATTTGTTTCCAAAATTATAACTTAAAAAAACATGTCAATGCCATGTAAAAGGTTTGTTTATAGTAAGATAGCAAACGAACTGTATTGTTCCTAATAGTAAGTAAAGTACATTACAAAAACAACGGTGTCACCCTGGAGATCAGCAATCCATTATCAGTTCTTGCTGTCATGCCGGCCTGTAAGTCTCTTGACAATTGGATATACACTTGTTGATACCGGTACTAGAATTCTGATACACTGTGATGGATTTATCACTATGTGCATTGTATTTGCGACCATTTTTGCTTACTGGGTAAGGTTTTTTTATACTACAAAAGCGGCAAAGAAGCATACGGCCCGCCTCATTGGTGCGCGGTAATCGTAGTATATAATAATAATATCCTATAATATATATATAATAACCTATAAGTGTCTCATTGCTAGGCAAAGGCCTCTTCCCGAGGTATGGGTTTAATCAACAAGCCAGCCCTCGATGTATTGGTGATTTCAAACACAGAGAAATCAACAGTTCTATAATTTTCCCAAATACAGTGTTACTACAAGAATATTTCTCAAGCGTTTTAGGTTTCCTCACGATGTATTCCTTCACCGTCAGCGGATAGTGTACCAAATTGAATTAATAAGTGCACGCCACTTCCAAAAAATTCGTTGGTACATACCGATGTTCAAACCTGAAACCATACTCACCGCAGAAACACAACACAGGTGTCTTTAACCGCAATCTTCTATAGGGTGGAGGTACCCCAAAAGTCGGGCTGCCCCAAGTAGAGAGAAATCTCCAAAGAAATTTCTCTGTACCCTACCTCTCTTTGAACCCGCCATTCCTTTAGGATGCCTTAACATATACAGAGGCCGATCCTGAAATACGATACAGCTAAGTGTGCCACTATGACGGGTGTTAAAGCTGGTATATTGTGGTCGTGATCCAGTCGGGAAAAAAATATCTTGGTCTTACTACCGAGTAAAAGCAAAAGCAGGATATATACAAAACATTTTCTACTGTAAATTATTAATTCCATTAATGTGTCACTTCTATTAAATCTATATGCATGGTACTTACTGCCCGGAAAACTAGGTTGGAATAATCCAGTTCTGTCGGGTTAGCGAATATCATGATAAGTTGACTAGCTGATAATCAGTTTTCATTTTATCTGAATAAAATTTAAGCGTGAATACATTTTTAAGATTAACTTATTAAGGTCAAACCTCCACCGGGCATTATTCCGTCGGAATAGAAAACGGTTTAATAATAAGGTTCATATTATTGATAGTTGATTATACGTTATTAATGAACCAATGTAGTCAATAGTCTCCAACTTAAAATAATGTGGTTCTGGGGAATTTAAGAAAATAACGTTGTATGAAATTTGATTCCGGTTTGGATCGAGGAATCGACAACGATGGAAAATGAGGAAAGAATAGTTACTTGTAATTTAAACCTTTTTGGTGTTTTAATTATATATTGTGTATTAACAATGTAACATGTACATTAACAAATTTACATGTATACTAACAAAGTAACCCAATACATATTGACGCTTTGTTACGTTAAGAATTTCATATCCGTTTGGATTTTGCTCAAGCATCCAAATTACGTCACCATTAATTAATTACGATATTTGAAAACTGTAATGAATATTTTGATGAAAGAAGCAAAAAAAAGGCATTTGGTATAAAATAATACAGTGTCAGCCTATTCATAAACCTTGGTTTAGTGACATATATAAAAATTTATAAAGATAGCATTAAGACTTCGTTCAGGGCTAAAAGAAATATAATAAACTTAACTTTATAGAAAGAAAACGTGAAACAATCATAGGGTTTTCTGACACCTTAAGGATTTGTAATCGCTCGTCAAAGACTTCTAATGAAATTAAAATTACAAATAGTATAGTCTCACCGCGGGTACACTTTATCTGGAATGTTTATTTACCTATTAAGGATTGACAAAAGTAAAACAATATAAATTTATGGACAATTTTAATAATATTATTGAATTACTAATTATACTCTACCACAACATGCATCAAATTACGTAAGTATAAAGTAATTATAAGATTAAATTAATATATGTAAAAACATTGAGAACATAAAAGTTCAAATAATATAAAAAACAGAAACAAGTATCATTTGAATGTTAATATTTTAAAGAAATACATAATTATATATTGCTAAATTAGAATTATATAACATTATTCATAAATAACAAAAACAAGTTAAGCTAATAGATATTAGGTAAGTACTTTAATTTTATATCTAGGTATTTACATATTTGAATCTACAATTTTGTGTATTTATTTATTATAAAATTAACGAAATCTCCAAAACTATCTTTGGCCCGCACGGCGGAGTTAGGTTTATGCAAACTTAAATAAGTTCGAACTTCATCAAGTTGCAGCCTCCAAAATGAGATAAAACAGGTTCAAGACTTTAATGAGTAACAGCTTTAGTAAACTTCGTCCTACTTGGCCCCTTTGTGGTTAATTACCTACAGAAAATAGATACTTTAAACGCGATATTCCTTTTTGCATCTCCTATATTTTACCATGAACAGTAAAAATGTATTATTCGTATCATAATAACAAGTAATCTGAGACCTAGATAATATATGGAAAAAAACACAGTTTGATAAATATACGTCGACATTTTAAAGATGTTTTAATCGAAGCAACGAAATTAAAATAAACTAAGTTCACATATAAATCTATAAAACGCAGAGGCGCCTCAGAGATTAATTTCCAAATAAATCCGCGCATAAATCATTTGACACAACCACCACCCGCTGTCACACATTATTATGGACTTCAAAGTTTAAAAGCAATCTGTGTCACATTAATCAGCTGTTGAAGACCGAAAACAAACAGAACTATTCACATAAAAATAAATAAATGGAATTTGAGCTAACGATTATATTTAAAATATGTGAAAGATTAAATGACTACCTGGTAACATATTATGAGCATATCATATGGTTAGACGCACGGACGCACCTCTGTGAAACGATTAAGCTACAAAATGTCAAAAAGCAAAAGCACAGAGTACTAGGGGCGGCGACCGCAGCTTATGTAGGGGGAAAGGGGGCGAAGGGGAGTCTGGCCGTCAGTTTCTCGCCGATCACCGCGCTGTAAGCACGTACTGTGATGCGCTCCGAGTTTTGACGCGATATGGCCTCGTCCACGAACGGTAACATCGTCATAGAGTGGTTGCGATCGCTCCACTTGGGTCAATATGCGGAAAGTTTCATAGACAACGGGTATGACGATTTGGAAATATGCAAACAAGTCGGAGAACCCGATTTGGACGCCATCGGCGTTCTCAACCCTGCACATCGTCAAAGATTGTTGCACTCTGTTCGAACCTTGAGAGAGGAAGGGGCGGCCGCTGTTTATTTCACTTTGGAAGAAACGGCGACCGCTCGAGATTCATGTGGCCGATGTGAGGAAGAAGCTCGGAAAGAACAAGCGATGGCTGCAATTGAACCGGCAAAATATGCTGATGAATATGAAGAAGGCAAAGCTGAGTTAGTGAAGATACCGCGTAATCAGCTGATGCGTTTGCTGCGGGAACGTCTCGCTCAAGATGGGATCCGCTTGAGCCTCCAGCCTTACTCGACCACGGTCAGTGTTTAGCCCTATGCGTTGGGCAGTGCTTCACGCGGTCTCTATGCAAGTTGTAATAGTGTATTATTGAATGAAAAGTGTTTTGTAGTGCGTGTTTTGGAGTTATTACTTTGATCATACGAGCCGCTGAGGCACTGCCCGCGTCTTATTTCTTTTAAATTATAGTATGTGTGTGGTTCGGTCCGTCTTCGACCGCCCCGAGCGAATCGTTCCTCGGGACGTGTTGCTATAAAGTTTGTTGCGTGCGTGATTTCCCTCGAGATGAGGAGTTTGCGCGCCTTCCTGTCGTGAGAAGATTGTAATCGCGTGCCTCTCGGCTCTAAATTGGGTTTTACGATAAATCGCGTAACCTGTTTTCAGCTCCCTGAGGCGTTAATTAGTAATACGCCTTGCACTGACACGAAACAAAGATATCGTGACTGCATAATTTGAAACTTATCATGAGTTTGTTATATCACATATTTCGAGAAATAACTATACTTCCAAATTTTACGCAACAATTGAGAAGAAAATTTAAAACAGGACCAATTATGTATTTATTGTTCCTAGGGTCGTTTTTAACCAATGTGAAATCTCAGGAACTTACCTATATCGTGAAATTTAAAAACCTAATTTGTATTCCGTATAAATATAAATGAGAGATTAGCAGAAATATGGTATGTACATTGCAAATCTAAAATCTGGACCTAATATGCAGCAAAATTATAATTGAAAAATTCTTATTACTTACAATCTATTTTTTTTTAAATAATAACGTGGTATAATTATACATAGGTAGAAATAAAAATTAAAGTAGTTTCATTATATATAAATATAGCCTTCCACGTAAAATAAATAATATTTTTTATGTAAAGTAAATTTGTGACAATAGAATGTTACCTTTTTCTTTGTATAACAACAGCATCAGTTAAATTAAGACATATTTTTTCCAGTGATATAATATTATACCTTCAATTAATCTTGATATAAATAACAGCCAGTGTGCTATCATTTGCAAAATTAGCCATCCATTAGCCAAACAAAAAAAATCACGAAGCAACGTTGCAATGAAACCCTATCATCATACGAGCGGAAGCGCTCAGTTGATATTTTAATTGAGGTGTTATTAATTATTCCGCTGAGTTATGATTAAGAGGGCGGAATATTACTTCGAGGGTACGCCTTTTCGTGTTGTGTTGATCATTTGTCAGAAACACGTATGTATACGTACGAATAATGTTTCCATTTCAAATTAATGAAATACCGGTATCACACTGTGGGCATTATGCCTTAAGTGAAATTACCAAGCACGTTTTGAACCTAGAAACGGCTATTGTTGTGTCTCTTAAAGCATGAAACGCGCTGCCTCTATGTAGGTATCTAACTTTCTGACAAGATACAGTATGGAATATGAATGAAGAGTAAATCAATATTCACTGGCATACCAACAACATGGTACATCTTCTGGTTAATTTTTACCTTTTAACAACTTAATTTTTTTTACTATTTAACAAACTATCACCATCACAAGTGCAATGAAAAAACAGAGAATCCGTTCCACATAGTTCCTTATAATGGGAAACAGCTCACGATATATATTTAAAGGAGTTGTAAAAATATTGAATATATCTAGAAATTCTTTTCTCGTGATTTTTTACACTAGCGGTTTAATTATAATTTCGGCTAATATTACTGACGATGGAAGATGCTAACACGCTTAGCCTAGGAAAGGACTAACTACCAAATACTTCTCTCTGAGACTCTGAAAACTGAAACGTATTTTAAAACATTTTAAATTAAGGCTGGACGACTATTGTAATTAGTAAATGCTAAACTTAAAATATATTTCAACACAATATGCCTTATGTTATTTGTAACTTTATTGATTTGCTGATTATGATTCGAGGCTCTTATCGTTCATTGATTTTTCACTATCACGAATTGTACAATATAGATTATTTATGATAGCATCGTTTATCGATTTAAAGCAATTATTCATCGCAGTAAAAATAGCACGTTATGCTATCCAACCGTCATTACCTTCCAGGTTTATAACGCAAAGTTAACTAGTATTCCGCGTATTTCTTACTTTTTACTGCTTTCAGAATTTCTTTGTTTCCAATTTCGTACACAATGCGCTATTTCTAATAATTTCGCTAACAAGTAGTTGGAAATGGCACGCCACAATAGATGGCAGGTACATTTAGTTACATTGTAAAGTAGATTTAAAAAAGAAACAATATAATATGCCAGAATAACACCAATGTTTACAGGCTTAAAGACGAATTCTTAAAGTTTCCAAGTACTAAAATTTAAAAACATAAATACGATAGTAGTTCCATTCCTAATTAACTTTTCAATTGTTGCTTCATCTTTATTAAGGGACGGCTCTACTGTAATTATTTACCTGCGATGACGTTTTACCGGTTTGCAGTGTCCATATTGAAACCAGTTCGTTCTCGACTGCGTGTTGAGAATTCACATCGAAAGAGCGCGCATTGGGTCGCCAGCAAAAAATAATCTAAAAAACCATTGGCATCTTCAGATGTAGTCGATTACCCTTGAATAGAATCGATACAGGCAATATTTGTCACACAAAGATCAGTCAATAATTATTATACTTTTTGTTTCATGTACTTACAAGCATTTTAGCAATTATTTTTTCAATTAATAACGAATACCTAAAAATGCTTTTTTTGTGTATAAAGTACTTTACAACTTACAACTTCGTGTGGAAATTCAAAAGCAAATCAATCGGTGTAAAAATTACAGTTACTGCTATGAAACAATAAAATCGATTCGTTATTTAAAACTTAGCATACAACAAGTATTATTCACATACTTATTGTACTTGTATAGTTTTATATTTGTAAATTACAGTTTAATTTTGGTGTAATTTTACAAATCTTTTCAATTATTATTTTATTTTAAAAGCTTTGGATAACGTAAAAACAAATACAGTAATTTATATTTTAAAATTGGAGGTAATATGCCTTTTACAATGCATAATTGTAGTAATGCAATGGTTTTAAAATTTTTGATGAAATTTTGTGTTAAGGTAATGTTTTACTTTAAGTTTACCTAGATAGATATTTTTTTTCCAAGACACCGAGCAAAGTTTGGTTTCCCATTTATTAATATAATATTTACCGTACCATAATATAATCGCATTATTAATTGTGTTTGTATTACGACTTTCCTCAAAGCAATATTTAACATTTTAACTGCGCCTACTGTAATTGGATTAATGCTAACCAATTTCACCATTATTAACGGAACGTGCCGTCATATTTAACAATGTTAACCGACAGTTCCACACGTTGTGCGATTTTCTAAATGATCGATTCGTCCCGTGGTTACCTGGAATAATTCTTTTCATTCGTCAGCAAAACAGACAATAACGCACGTGGGATATAATTTTCATTTTTTTTCTACCGACCTTGTAAAGCGCTTACGACCGAAATTGTGCACAAAGCCCTGACAAATTTCGTCGGGGTATCAATATCGAAGTTCCGACTTAATAGACCAATATTTATGTTTTGTTGCTTTCCATTGTGCTTCGGCATCCGGTTCCCGAATATCCTGCATGATTCAATATGAAGCGTAAAATAAAAGTAACGATAATGATCCCGCCCCTTTTGTGTCTATTGAATCAGGATTTTGTGATCCCATTATGATATATAGCTTCCTCTACTTCGCTAATTTTGCTAATGGCATACCGAGATGGGGATGTATCGGATTTAATTAACATTAAGACTTCGTAAGTTAATTCAATTATAAATCAACTCTTTTGAATCTTTTCTAAAAGATTTTGGCATTACGGTTTGATATTACAAACTCTAATTCCTTAAGGGCATAATAGTTTATGAATATTAAAAATAAAAGGTACGCACATCAAAAACAATAAAAACACAACTATAAGTAAAGATGAAATTGTAACTTCAAAAACGGCAGCAATAATGTAAGTGCCTTTTAAAATTTTGTAGATATCTGTTAAGTACCACGCATATTTCATTTAGAGACTTTAAAGAAGACATTAAAATACAAGATTAGAATTCATTTAAATATGATAGGGAAAACCTACTAACTATTAAATACAGTAAACAGCCTGACAAAATAGAAAAAGGTAAATTAATGAATCTTCGAATAGTTCTTCCAAGAATTAGTTTATGTATGTTAATGGAAAAGATCCATAAAGGTCAAGCGATGTTTATAAACGAATTGAATTAGACATGAGGTTAGTCACATTTTTATCTGCCTTTTTAAAAAGCGTAGGCAATGGTCTGTTTACACAACGTAGTAAACGAAAGCTGCCGTGTCCATTCTATGGATTTTTATTTGACTATTCAAATAGCTTTTGTTAAATCATACAACATTTTGTTTGTAAGTGCCTTTGTTTATATCCGTGATTAGATGTTTTCTCTAAGAACTCTTCAATTTCCGTTGTGCAATGTTGTCTAATTTGTATTTGAGAATTACGTTTACAGTTAACTAATATTTGTTTTAATTAAAATTGTTCCAACACTAAAGTTATGTTTATTTAAAACAGGGTTTATTTAATATTTGTTGGAGCGGGTTTTTCTACCTGTTTCGTCGCTTTGTTACAATGAATGTGTGCGAAGTCACGCAGTGTCCCGAGCTCCTTGGTATTCCTCAGTCGCTTTACTTTTTATGTACGCTTGGTATTTTACTCATACACGTTATAAACATACCTCTGTTTTATGGATCTTTTGGAAATATGTTTTATAAAAATATTCGTCATATACATTTTGCTTATCACTATTTTATTTTTCAAATTATCACTAATCATGAGGAAAAAACGTTATAAATAAATAATGTCTTCAAGGTTAACTATATTTCTAATAGTTTCTCGTAGAATCCAAGTTTGAATCTCATAAAATGTTATGGATTAGAATTTTATAGTATTAAAATACACATTTCATTTATATTCTATGTTGTGATCAAGTTTAATTCGAATGTTTTATAGTTTTATGAGATCGTTAAACCTTCTACTGTTTATGGATTATTGTATGAGTTTCTAATACCACACCAACTTTGGATTAGAGCGTCAAGAGATCGGTGTGCAAAGTTCGGCAGGTGTAAGACGTGTTCAGTTAGTTTGTATAGCACTTTAGGGTGTTTGCTCGGTCGTTTCCAAACCAAAGTCCACTAACTTGTTTAGGTTCAGTCTTGAGTTCGTTGGAATTCTTAGCATCAGTGATTGCAAGGTCAAGAGAGCGTGAATCTTTCATTTTATCCTTCGATCAATAATACACTTGATCGAAGGTTTTATCATTTGGAGTTAGCAGTTC
This sequence comes from Saturnia pavonia, assembly GCA_947532125.1. Lineage (NCBI taxonomy): Eukaryota > Metazoa > Arthropoda > Insecta > Lepidoptera > Saturniidae > Saturnia > Saturnia pavonia. The sequence continues at coordinate 13,108,389 of OX383903.1, forward strand.
AACATTACGTTGTAGGGCGTACCTGACTTTATGTATGTTAACTATAAAGAATATGTATATATGTTTATTTATTTTGTGGTATACACTTGCACTGATCTTATTATTGCTAAAAAAAATAATCCTACCGTATTATGTTTTATCTATATTCAATTTATATAAAAATGACACAGACAAGATGTAAAAGATTTTTTTTTATACAACAGAGTTGGCAAACAAGCATACTGCCCACCTGATGATGAGCGGCTACCATATCCTATAGAAGCTTGTAATACCATAGGTATCAACTAGCGATTTGCCGAACCTAATCCCCCTACCTCAAAGAGCTCTAGACACCCTACTCACTGCAGGAACACAACATTAGGTTAATTGGCTGCGATCTTCTGTAAGGTGGAGGTATTCCACCAGTCGAACTGCCCCAAGTAGAGGGAAATCTCTAAATAAATTTCTCTGTGCCCGTCATCTCTTTTAGTCTAAGATAATAACATAATTCCACTCCAAAATGAATAAAGTTTGGTAAGTTAGTAGCGACAATATTAAAGAAAGTGTTATTTAAATTTATTTGGTAATGTATTATTCATAGTACAAATTTACGATCTTATAAACATTTTAATAATCTGATCCTTTGGCATTTGTCTACACTGCACTATTGACTAGGTACACAAACGTATTCTAAAGGGTATTAATATCAATATTGTAACTTAAGTCTCATCTTTATTGCCCAAGAGAGAATTCTATAAACCAGAACTTGCAACCTGCACAGTACAGACAAATGTATACCTAACGTTGTAAACATTTTAACAGTTAAACTAAAACTGGAAAAATATTCGAAAGAACTGAGTACGCAGCGGGCCTTGCGATGCGATGTGAAATTTTATCAATAAAATTAAAGTTTTCTCTTCCAATGAAATACGTGATCAAGTGGGAAAGTTTATTTTAATAATTAAACTTGATAAAGTATGCAGCGTATATCACCACTGTGAAATGTTTTAAGTAGGCAATGCGTGACAATTGACTAAATATATTACGTGAACTTTTTATATACGAGATCTATGAATGTAAGGTAAGTATGTTGTGTTGTTGCACGGTATTGATAGTAATATTTCCATTAGAGTGCTCATTTAATCTTATTTCAACAAACACGCATGGGTTGTACTGTCGTCTTCTTCTCACACTTATCAAACCTAAGTAGGGTCGGAACAACACGATTTCTTCTCCCACTCTCCACTCTTAACTGCCATCTCAGTACTCATACTCACGCATATCGTACCCACACAATCCATCCACCTTTTCTTCTGTCTTGCTCTATTTCTATCTTGAATGTAATATTAAATTATAAAAGATTATTAACAATTTATGTCTTGATGTATTGTGAGATTATTAAATAATAAATATTGCAAAAATTAAATTTATGTATAAGTATAAATACCCACGTACTTTTTACTAAGATCCATAGTATACTATGTATTTTATTCATATATATTTTCTATATATTCTATATATTCTATATACATATTATAAAACTCCACGTCTCCTACCAGGCTGTCCGTTAAGTTCTATTCACGTGAAAATCACTTATCCGATTTACATAGTTTTTATTTTAATTCATAGCTGGCCAAATAACATTATTTGGCCAGGGTAAGGGTTATATGATATATTTTGTAAGATACAATAAGATAAGAAATAAACAGTGACGATAATGGGATAATCAATTCGTAATAAAGACGAGTTTGGGGCGCTAAAGGCCTTACGCTGAGTAAACTATACGATATATATCAAATTAATGATCTACATAATTGTAAATCTTAAAAAGACCTACAAAAAAGCGATAGCATATATTTACCTTCCAAGGATCATCCACAATAAGCATTTATGCCTTCTGTCTTTTGAGCGGTGGCAGAACGGTTCGCGCGTGCGCTTGATCGACGGCATTCTGTAGCAGGCATAGCTACTTTATTATATATCGATAAATATTATGGACACAAATAAACTATATTTAAAAAAATATGTATTGAACAGAGAGCCTGTATAGACAAGGCTTACTCCGATAAACTCACTGAAACTTTCTTTGGTTTTAATTTAAAATATTAAAATGAAATCAAATTAATGTTTTAATTAGATAGCTCGAGGGCTAGGTTAGAGAAAATTTATTGTATGTTATTTTGGTAGTTTAATTAAAAATGATTTATATGAAAAATATTTTAAAATAATTTTTGAAGTACTTTGGCGAGGTCCTCTCTTTTTTGTCTAGTATCTAGTTAGTAATATAATAAAAGGGATAACAAATTTAATTTTCAAATTTCTACATAGACAATATACATGTACATTATGTACTCAAAAACTTTAGCGGCATTAAATGTACTTCATATTTATATATTATAATTATATTTATATTACCTTAATAAGCTTTTGAAACTTAAAAACGAAACCAACATAAAAGTAGCAGTTGAAATGCAGTTGGATGTCCCAAAATATTATTTAGAGAAAGTATTAATCACGAATCGAATATTGTTTTCATATGAACTCAAGTTCATAAAGTGTCACTGAGAAACGGTTATGATCGTCAGCCACATTACTTGTCAGAGAGATTTATTTATAAGTTCTTAATCAAACACACAAAGGCCTTCCGAGAAGGTGTGCTCGAAAATAAGCTGTCGAGATCTTTGTTTTGGCTCCCCAGGTGGCAATTGTCTACTTTATTTTATTGCGTGTGTTTTATTTAATTTACACTACTAAGTATTCCCTTTTTTCTGTACTTTGTGACTTACTAATTATTTTGAGAATATTAGTGATCGCAACATTTGTAACCATGTCTACCTCTTCTATTTGTTTATTTTTCTTTACATAATAAGCTATAAATATTGGCTTGAATTATTCACTTTATATATTCTTCCCAATTTTTTATCCGTTTTTACTTACAAATCGAAATTAAGGAAGCGTTTCTTATACAACCAAGTCGAAATTTGATGATGTGTTAACATCGATGGACTTTACTGTCAGAAGATACACGTACAACATAAATTTAGATCTAAATTCAATGTTAGCTTATAATTTTAAAATAACGTAAATAACTTTATTTCATACAATGATTATTTAAAAACGATGTATAACTTCCATATCCATTTTTTAAATGTTTATTTTTCTGCCAATTTTGCATTCTACTTCTGGGTTTAAAAAATGTAACACATTATCATTTAAATGTACATAATTCATCATAATTTTTGAAACGATTTTGATAAACTTTAAGCGTTTTCAAATTAATTTATCTTATAGTTATTAAAACCTGAGACTTCCGTGTGTACTGGTCGCTAAATCACGTAATAATCTAATCTTAATATTCAATTCTTATATTTGGTTACTAATATAACATAATATTTCGTGCTTTATTTTTATTTCTTTAATTTAAAACCATTACAGTATGTCGACCGACAAATAACTGTTTAGTATAGTAATTTTACAAACATGTAAACGGGATGCGTGATTTACTCATTAGCCGCAAAAAATATATTTACCTACAGAGAAAATTATATTTCCTGTGACACGGTAAAAAAAAGTTGTAACAGCACGCTCCGGGGGCGTCCCAAATTGATAACAATAGCGAAATAAGCGTGGCGTAAATTTTTCATTTGCACACCGTTTCACACTTTCATGTTGGCTTTAAAATTTAACGTCCCTGTTGCGACAATGATCAAATACGGGGATTGAGTTCGATGCAGTTAGCCGTATTAATGGATTTTGTGGTATTTTTTAACCTTAAATGTTTCCGCGACATAAGCACTTATTTAGAGTTGTATATTTATGTCACTTTGGATTCATATTTGATACGTTTTGTAGTAGCACCGCAATGTAAATACTCTGTGCCTGACAGTAAGCACACTATAACCCAAAAAACAACGGCGATCGCCCAAACATCCCACCACCCCTTTTGATTATTTCATATAAAAGGGCTGATTCCGATAAAGACACTTTTTTTAAAACTGTTAACCATGAGGGCCCTGAAACCTCATACGGCTTTTACAGTTTCACCGGGCTTGGGGGCGAGTACTGAAGTCACTTAGCCGCGAAAGCGAGGCAACAAGCTCAACGGTACCACAGTGGCCGAAACTCGGCTTGGACTGTTGCCGTAGTTGCAATTAAGTCACGAACTGGATAATTCCCCATCCGTAATTCGATCTAAACTAACGATACACGTAAACTTGTGTCTTTCCTCTGGGAGGAGGGAAGAAACATGCGTATATGTATTTAGTGATCTATACATTTTGGTCCAAACTGGCCAAGATTGAGTCATCCAAAGTACTGATAATATTGGTAGAAAAGTGATAATGACACCACGGTCAGTTATTACTTAGTAAACAGTAAACTTGTATTGCCAACAATTGAACATTGTTGGAAACTGAACGCATGTGACTTGATAACAAAGTACTAATAATATATTATCACGCCATTACCGTACACATACAATCTATTCAAGGTAAGTGAATAAGTTTTAGGCTAGAATGATTATCAGTAGGTATAACAATATCCAAGTAGTATTCAATTATACTAGTGGTGCCCTACGGCTCCGCACGCGTTTATTACGCAGTAACTATTTTCATCATTATCATCACCTTCGACCATCTATGAAAGATGCTTTAGGCAACGTCACGGAAATATTTTTTGGTGACTCACCAAACCGATACGGGAGCGACAGTTACGGTCACATTTGCTACAGCTAAACAAATTATTCCTTAGTGCAGAATTTGCAGAACGTTCATGCTTTAAGATCCGCTTCTAAGCTTTTAAGCCAGATAGTGTAATGAACTTTGCTAGCATCAGTGACAGTCTTTTTCCACACGTTACGATCTTCGTCTAGCTTCTGTCAGCAACGATATTCTATAGAAAAGTCCTTCATGTGGCGTTTTGCGCTATCCTTAAGGTTTGCCAACAGGTCTATTTGCTAGTGCAATCTACCCGAAGATAATTATTATAATTACGTACTTTTAATTATTAATTTACTCATATTATATACAATTCATAAAGCCTATCTTTTAAGGAATGGCTAACACAGAGGTATACTTCCCATGTACCTACAAAATTTCATAAAATTCCTTCAGGTCATTTATGAGTTTAATCCGGACATACAAACTGACAGACAGACAAACAAAAAACTGTTTTAATGTCATGTCATAATCAAAGAAGAAGAAAATATTTTTTTTCCATTTGGAAAACTTGAAAATTTTAAGTGACCCTTCTACAATTCTTAAGCGGGTTGACAGATTTTCATGTGATAAGTAAAACATACCTTTTATTTTGTAGTACCTATACATGTTTAACTATAGCCCTAGTATTGTAAATGTCAGAAATAAGATGTTGATAAATATCAAAAGAATAATATCAAGATATTATATTTAAGTCTATCTAAATATAGAATCACTGAACTCGCAATAATTGGGTAGGTCGTGTGAAGGAAAATATGCATGCTTGATTTGACAGATTACGTGGGACGGACAGACTCACGTAACCCACAGACAGAATACATATCTTAACGCTTACTTCGAAAACATATGGAGATTAATTTTATTTGGTATTGTGATAACTGATCTGAGGTAAAGATAATATTAATGCAAATATAATGCCACAGTACATTAAGTGTATTAAATTATTTACAAAGTGTTTCAAACAAATATGTATATGAAGGCACCATAGAAAATAACTTTAATTTTTATTATATAATATCTCTTTTTAATTTATCAGTAGATACCTATATAATTTAATTTACTTAAATCGTTTTTTGAAATTTTCAATATAATTTAATAAAAAAAGCATGTATGTAAGAGGTTATACTTATAAGGCGTTAAAAAAAAACAAAAATAATAATTTTAATCCACCTGCCAGTAATATGATGAAGTTAGTCATCGATTTAATAATGTAAATACATTTTACAGATTTTTTTTAATTGTGGAAAATTAATTTAACACTGTATTTTAATTATAATGCACGTGTAGCTATAAATTTTACCCTCTTTATTATTTTTACTCTATGCCACTACTAAAAGCGCCAAAAGAAGTAAATTAATTAAGTACATCCTAATACAAATAAACAACGCTCGGGTGATCGAGGCAATTTCAACGTGGTTATTCTGTTTTGTTTGATAGTCTCTCACACGAGTATAACTGCTTATGTAAATAAACAGATTGAATCATTCGTTGCATAAGAGTTGATGCCGTAAGCCCTCCGAACACTTCTTTTGTTTGCCCATATGCTTTTTTTTTCGATTGGGTTGTCTTCACAAAACGTGACAAAATGACTTGCCCTTTTGTTAACTTTGATAACTTTCATAGAGTATTATTTCACTAGATGGTAGATCTACAAAAAAATATAATTTCTAGTAGCTTCACCAGGAATTTTCAAAACTTAACTTTCGGGAAAAGGTTCAATTAACCAAATATCTATTGGCTTAAATATTATTTTACAAAGATTTTACTTTATTTTAAATCAACACATGGTTAACGTGATTATCTATACTAATATCATAAAGCTAAAGATATTGTTTATTTTTGTTTGTTTGTTCGAAAGCACATATCTCTGTAAGTACCAGTTGGATTAGATTTTTTTTTTGTTTCAAAGCCTGTTCATTAAGGAAGATCATAGGCTATTTAACTTCACGCTACGTCTCTAATGAGTGGAACAGTAACTATGAACGTCAAACAATCTGGAAAGTTGTAGAGATTAGATTAGTTGTAGGACTAGAGTTACACGCGTTGGCGGCGGTGCGGCGTAGTAAGAGTTCGTCGAATAGATTAAACATGGTAGAAATCCTGGGGCACAGCTAGTGGCAAATATTCTAATGTAAAATTTGACCAAGTTGAAATTCATATCTTAAATTTTATCTGCTAACCCCGAAACGGATATGTCGTGAATATTTTACGGTCTAAAATAAACGTTTGAGTAAGTTCTTCTTGTAAGTTTAAATGTGTTTGAAATAACACAATTTATATTTTTTGGTTATTACACTGCACAGATTTTTTTACTGACCTACCCTAATTTCAAAATTGGGTTCCAACAAAAATCATGCGGTCGTTTTTAATGAACGACAATCGAATGCCATTATTTTCATATTAACTCTTGATCGGTTTTAACCACCGAATCGAAAGGTGACCGTAGAAAATCGGTAAATAATGATAGACTAGCCAAAACAATGATTGGTACCCCAGTTCATCGGAAATTGTTCTTGAGGTTACCTTTAAAATATATTATGAAGACTAGAGTAAAATTGGTAACTCTAAGATTTCTTTTAACCGTGAGTGTACATCGCAGCTTTTATTTGAAATTTACCTACAAAAAAATGCTAATAGAAAATCGAGCAATTGACTCAATCGGTAATTTAATTGTGATATGTATAATTAATTATTAAGGATTGTAAATAAATGAATAATGTATTTGACAGATATTTTAAAATTAAATCATTTTCTACTTTATAACAACAACTGTATAAATGAAAAGATAACCCAAAAACTGCATCTTAAGAAAACATTGAAAGATATCAGTGAAGTGAAAGGTACCTTGTCTGTAAGAATTGTCTAATAACACAACCGTAGTTACACGTAAAATATTATTTGTTCTCATAACGAATCGCGACGATCAGAACTCATGAACTATTAGTTTTACTTTAACAAGTTAAAGTGCTCAAAGCTCATGTTACCATGAAGAGGACGATAAAGCTTGGCAGTTAATAGCTAGCGTGGGCACCCGATGCACGTACATACAGTTTTTTTATGTTTATAATCATCAAGCAAGGCGCCTCTGGCACGACGCTTCACACAGCAGGTATCCCCGCGGCCATAGATGATCACGATTCTTTTAATTTATTATACATTCGTAAATACTTCGAAACATCTTTTGTTACAAAAGTTTGTTTATCGTTCCTTGAAATAATATTGAGTAAATTGAAATAATTCTCTTTATCGAATTTTGTATCGCTAATTCAATTTTCAGTTCCGAATGTTCCACGATTTTTTCGTAAAAGGTAGAGCAGCTCATCAAGAATTTAAATGTAACTTCGATTAATGCGTTTTACTTGTAACGATTCTTTCGATATTATCTTCCAAGAGATTGTTATCAATATTTTATATTATACACTGGAGATATCAAAAATTCAAATCGTTTTACGAAGTACCTCAGTATATTTCGATCGGTAAAAGCACAAATTACCTAAATTGAAACTTTTGCTTGCATTGATTACAATAAAATGGCTTTAAGGGAATCGAATAAACAGTGTTTTGATAGACTATGTAATTAACCAATAGATTTTTTTTATTTTTACCGGTATTTAAACCTTTTTATGCAAAATAAGTTATTTTTATATCAAATATATTTAGATGATGTTTTTATTAGCTAATTGACAAGTTAAAACAAGAACCTAATTTTGAAAAGTACTTAATATTAATGAATCACTGGCCTAAATTCTTGTACAGAATGACACATTCCCAATAAAGTGACTCAGTCTCTGACATGGAAAACATATTTTGTCTTCTTTTTACAGCTAGCTAGCCAGCCCGGGACAGTATAACGGGAACAATGCATTCCTGCGTTGTTACGTTCGGTCAACAAAAAGGACCAACACGAGACAACGTTTTTTGTAGTCAACCCCCGCTAAATTAAACAAGGAAGCCGATTTTGTTCTTTTTAGTGAAACACAAACACTGTTGTAAACAGTGATAACAAGAGTAACTGTAAAGTTAATATAAAAAAACAATTCATAAGATAAATTAAGTAAAAACACGGGATTTTGTAACGGATGAACATGAATAATTGCTACCTAAAATTATTACAACACCAACAGGTATATATATCTATATATATTTTGGTTTTCACGCTTTATAGGTTAAAGTTTTATTTGGTGAGTGGTTAAATAAGTTTTATTAAAAGGAAATAAACATGAAAAGAGCTTAACCTGGTTTTGCATGATTCTAATCGCCAGGAGCTTGACTAAATATTTTGTCGCGTGCACAATAATTTCGGTAGACAGACTTAATAAACATTTACGATTGATTAATATTATGATTTGAAAGCCCAGGAAGTTTATTTGAGTTAAAATATTTTCTTATGCACCTAAATAATATTATTGCGTTGTCTAAGTTTATTGTAGTGTAATAAAGTTAATATAATAAGAAAAAATGTACCAAAATAAATAAAAATTGGTTTACTTAGAATGTTTTCAAAAATTCTGATTTAAGTTAAGATTTTAAAGAGGGTCTTAAAGAGAGTATTTATTTGTGCACATTAAGAAATTCCTGGTAAGGTCTTAGGTAGGAGTTAAAATTTTTAGACATATTCTTATTATCGGGCTTTAGACTATTATAAAACCGGTTGTGATATATGGAACTGAGTGCCAGGCAACGATAGAGACGGATTAGAGAATATTGGATGTGGCAGAGACGCGAAATGGTGTAACTACAATGGTTAAATTTAGCAATTATTGTAACGGAAGAAGAATGGAAGTTTTACCAGTAGCAGAGATGTTGAGGAGTAATATATAGGTCAGCGCGGTATGAAAATGTCATGAGGTGGGATGAAACTTATATAATTAGAAGAGTATTACCTAATAATGAGCGTGGACGGATATAAGAATAGAGGAAGACCGAAGAAGATATTGATGGATTAGAAGATTTTGGTTAATAGAGAAAAACATGTTGTGTCGACCCTTCTAGGTGGTATAAAAGCGAGAAGAAGAAGTTAATTATGTTTTCTCAAAATAAAACTTAGGAACGGCTCAGAATTAGGCCAACACTTTGTTTATGTTAATTAAAAGAAGATTAATGAAAACAATAATGTATAACGGATATTAATGAAAAATATAATAGGAAAAGGGCTATGCTAGGAGGTTAAGTTTGTTAATGTTTGACAAATAATATTTAATGACGTTGTAGAAACCGACAACATTTAATGTTAATTGGAAAAAATATATATTTGCCAAACATTTATCATAGTAAGTTTTGATAACATCGTTGGAATAAAGTACAACCTATGTTGCCCCGGAAAAGGGTTCGATTAACATTCCACGTCCGGTATGATCGCTCCGGGACCTAAGCAATCTGTCGGACGCTCACATAATTGTTTGCGGACATGATTTTATCGGAACTACAACGTTCGAAGCTTCAGAACTGTTGTATGGTTCGTGTAATCTATTATATTTGCCGTAAGATTAATTCTTTTTTAGTAATCTCCGCTAACAATTAATACTTAGTTATTGTAATGTAAAAGACTTCGTGTAGATTGTAAACGTCGATTTTACATCATTGTCACACTATGTATGTGAATCAGTTAAAATTAATAGAGATCGTGCCAGTTGCCATGAAATACTTTGGAGATTTTTCTCAAACCAACAACTTCAATCATTTTAAAAATAACTAAAATCGTAATACAGTAAGTTACTCTGGTACAATACATTATTCTGGCTGGCGTATTGAGAGCTTGTCCTCTTTCTAATTATAGCTTATTAACATTTCGACTTATTTGCTACCTAAAATCGGCTCAGACTGTAATCAATAGATATGTGGCATAATTAAGTTCACCGTATTAAGGAACCCTTTTTATTAGACTGTATTTTTTCTTCTATAAGTTACATTTCTTCTACTACCTGTCAGGAAGTAATTATACTTAAAAATTATAGTATACTAAATTAGAATAATATTCTCAAAATAAGTTTCAAATGTGTACTTTTCTATCGGATCTATGAGAGAAATTGTATATATAATCTGGATAACCTAACATGAAAAATATTAGGTAGAAAATTAAAACAAATTTATAATTTATTTTTAACATCTCCTTATAGACTGTTTGTGTATATACGTCATGTTTCTTAATCCGAAGGTAAACGTTTAACAACAAAACTCATTACTAGTTGATACTTGGTGAGGGGGAAGAGTGTATGTCAGGTAGTTCGTCTTGTAGACATAATTTAGAAGTTAGAGCGAATCGCTTACTCTTATACGATGAGTTTTGATTTGAGAAAGTCTTAAGCAATAATTATTTTTGCTATTTTGACTGTTTAGATTTCTCAGTTGCCATCGTTGGTACTCGTGAAAATGGATCGAAACGAAAAGTTTGCCTAGATAGATTTTGTTACTTTTTCAATATATCGTCGTCTGCATATTATTATATCAATTGTTTTATGACAAAAATACCTTGCGATGTGTAGACCTAATCGGAAACCGTGAAACAATACAATAACAATTTCAGAAAACTTCTTATTTGGAAATATATATTAGTATTCGGAATTTTAAAGAGAGTGCCAATGATTTAACATTTATAATATATGCTACGTCGGTTCACACTTGAAAAGTATGAATAATGAAACAATTAAAAAAAGAGATACAATGTAATATGCGCAGTAGTAGTAGTTCGAACAAAACAGTACACACTGTATCAAAATTAAAAACAAAAAACAATACCGGTATAGGTTCGTGCAGACAATAACAAATTAATGTGAAGAAAGTTAAAGAAATCTGAAATGACATATAGAGTACTTATACATTCTTCTTGCTTACACTAATAGGGAGAGATGGCGTGATGGTAAATATATAACAATATCGACTCTTTACATACGACTACTTTTAACATATTACACATCTTCTAAAACTAAGTAGATCAATTTAACTTGGCTCTATTTTTGGTGTCTTAATTTACCGTCTGCGAATAGTGTTAGTTAAGGAGTGACCTTTGTTTTTTGTCAAGTTTTACTTTTCTGGTATTCAAATCACATTGTTATTTAATAATTTTCTGCAATTCTTCATATGTCATACTACATACATAAGTGTTTGTCAAAATAAATGCAAAGTATTTCACAGTTGGCAAAGATTAAATCTCTTGGCACGTCTCTTAAACGCTTGCTTAGTTTAATCTCGAAAGTTTATCACTTGCGTCGCCTCGTTACTTGGCCTTATGAGATTAGCAAGTGGGGCCAACTTGTTCAGTTTACTGGGAGGATAAGCCAGGCTACTAAACCTTGGAGCAAACTTTTTCATTGTGTAGCATGGACATTTTAAATGTTACCCTTTAATTATGGTACTATGTTATTATTCAGTAAAAGTGATAGATCAAATTCAATCAATATTAGGACGTTACCAGAAATCGGATAAAAAGGAATTATTGTTATCGTCATAATATTTCTGGAATTCTAATGTGTATACGCTGATCGTGTCTGATAAAGTTATTTATAGTTGAATCTAAGTATTTAGTTTAATGTGTAATCAGGCCGAAACGTCGAGTAATTTATAAAGTAAAGCGCATTCCAGACTCGCATTAAATATATATTATAAAATATAATTTATTAACTTTAATTCCTGCCTAACCTTCGTATCTGCCACGGAAATTATTTAACAAACATAAACAAAAAAAAAAATTCATTTCCACAACACATTACTAACCCGAATCTACTTTCCCTTTTGTTTTTCCATGAAAACAATTCGTCAAGAACAGGCCCCACTTTCGGCATTCAAAAGGAAAAATGGTAGGCCAAACAAGCGAGCAACCAGTTAGTCCGTAACAAAATTCCAACAAAGGATGATTAACGATTTTTTTCCACCCCCAAGCTCATTCAAGCCGCGTCGATATTGAATCCGTTAGACGGCGTAAAAATGAAAGTTTTCCTCTTTTCTTTTCTAAACACTTGTGCGAACACACGGCCGTGAAGCTCACTATGAGTGTGGTGTCATTCTCGCCAACGTGTTACATGTCAACACTTTTATGGCCGAGCCAAAGTTTTTTGTTTGTTTGTTTAAACACGCTAATCTATGAAAATACCAGTTGGATTCGAAAAATTGGAAATACGAGGAATAGTATAGACTATCTAGCATTAGGCTATACCCCTCAGCTAACCTTAAATATCGATTTTTGTTAATAAGTTGGAATAAATAGTGCATCCTAATTGCTAGATCCGTGTGCGCTGGCGTAATTGATACGTAAATACAATTTTCCACAAAAATATATGGCTCCTTAGTACATCAAAAAAAGTCTGAGATACTATATGCCTATCTCTTACACATAAGCCACAAAAAGGTAATGTAGGGTGGATGTATTCCACAACCCACCCTTCCCCAGGAGCCTTGGAGACTCTACTCACCGCAGGAACACAACACAAAGTCATTTGGCTGCGATCTTCTGTAGGGTGGAGGTATTCCACCATCTGGGCTGCCCCAAGTATAGAGAAATCTCCAAAGAAATTTCTCTGTGCCCTCCATTTCTTAACCACATACCCTGTATTGTGTTTCTGCGGTGAGTACGGTTTCAGGCGGACCGTATGGTTGCTTGCTACCTAATTTATATTTAAAAAATAAACCGTTTTTTCATGACAGTTAATATTTAGTTTATAAATTATATTTATTTAGTATATAAGTACATTGTATTATGTAATAATGTAATACATGATATAGTAAATAATACCATTGCGAAAACGAATAAGGTAATGGTATGCTAACGAAACCACAGTGCCGTGTGTCCCATTTTCCAGCAAACCTATCTCGAATCCGTGATATAACTCCCATGACATTTTTGCCTTTAGGTAGTTTTAGAGTTGTTCAAATTAAATGACTGCCGTTTTAGTGAAGTAACAAAATGTTAGATCCGCTAAATGATGACACATTGCAATACTTTTTAATAGCTGTTGGCAAACTTTTGTTTGATAAAGGATTTTTTTATACTCGTATATCATTATTCGGTAAAGGCCAACTTTTCATTAGTCAAATTAAAGTTATTTGTTGATTCAAAACTTCGCCCTAATTGGACTTATAAATGATTCCGAATTGAGTTTATAATTTCTAATTTTATATTCTAAAGATAAATTATATGACACACATATTCCTTGTTCTTGGCCGACGGGAAATAACAATAGGAAGCAAATACATTCAATGTCATTTTAATCAGAATATATTCTTCTTCTTTTAATTTAATGATAAAAAGTGCTTGACCACAATTTTACCAACGTCACGTGAATAAAAAATAAATTATTATTCTTGTAATTTACAAGCATAGGTCTAAGAAGATGGCGGCTCTCTTGTTAAAACTGTCCAAGGAGTTTTTGTGGCAACTGAAAATGCATGTTCTAGTTATTATTTATGATCTATTTCACTTGCGCACAATAACAAAATTACATCATGTAAAATGCTGCCAATATAACACATAAGATTATGAATAAAAATAAAAACAATCGCATGGAATATCAAGATCCCGATAAAAACTCCTTCATATTGTGTTTCCTCTTCACTTAGATTATTTATCAAACCTGTTCAAAAACCCCAACGCAGAATTTCTATTAAAAATTCAATGGACCGTGAGTTAAGTCGCTCATCTGTCGTCGGGGTCACATGAGATCTCGGGTTGCAAATTTGTAAAAAAGGATTTTATTAGCCTTCCATATCGAATTCCGCGCAGTACGAATAAAGCGCGGCAGGTGGATTAACTCCACCTGGCTAGCATATGTTTGAAACATCCAGTTGATTATTAATATTTAATTCGTTTAAATTTTTAACACATAAGCAATCATTAAATTTACTCAAGACTTTTACAACATAATTAATACAAAATAATGTTATATTTAATCTAACAAGAGATACCTAACTTAATTTATTTTTCGTCAAATATCAATTTTTTGTGCATGTTAAGTAGGTAGTATGTATAATCTTATTTTCGCAATTATACATTTACAACTTTATAATTTTAAGATGAATACAAAAATGACTGTGTAGCATTTTGTTATTTTAACTAAATTTGACGAACAGTGGCTTAATATTATTTAAGTATTTTTCTAAAAGCTAATCAAGAATCATATTTTAACATAATAACATATTGGACCACACCGCCATTAAAAAAATGTGTATGTGGTAAGCTCATCGTACTTATTGGAAATCTTTAAAAAAAACAACTTCTCGACTTTTAGATATTTTACATTATTATAAGTTATTTAATATCCAAGATTTATAGATTGTTGGAACTAGTTGTCAATGCCGTGTAGCCTGTTTGAAAATTATTTTATTTTGGTACTAGCTGTGCCCGCGGCTCCGCTCGCGTGGACGACAGAAGAACGCGTAGTCCTTATAAAAATCGTAGTTTTTTTTAAACTTTTTATTGAATAAAGATATCGTGATAAGTTTTTTTACAAGGAACAAGTATCTCAGGAGTAAACGAAGAAAATATTAATATCTGTTCAGTAGTTTTTGTGTGATGCGCGCACAACGGCAATTAATCTCAATTAATAGACCTCAATTATTTTATTTACATAGAAGAAGAAGATATGCCATATTATTTTCATTGCAATGACTTGGATTATATAAATACTAAATATAATTTTAATAAAGAACTAAGTTCTTTATTCTTCTTTCTTATCTTTATTCTTTAATCTGTCATAAAGTATTTCATGACGTTTACCTTACTATCACATATCAAACTTTAATTAACTTAACAAGTAATAAAGAAAAAGAAAAAAAAACTACTTTCGAACCGCATGCTAGTTGAAGGAAAATTCCTTTTGAAACTAAACTCGCCTTAATACAAAACTAAACGTACAATAGTGCTTCTATATTTCTGGTCTGCCCACGTCCACCAACTAAGGATACAAGTTCCGTAATCTATCTTCTATATATAAATAAAATGATTGAGGTTTTCCGTTTAAACTATTGGATAGATTTTGTTCAATATTTTTTTATTTTACTCCTTAGATACTTGGTCTTTATAAGAAAAAGTTATCACGATATCTTCATTCAATAAAATGTTATTAATGTTTTAAGGAACTACGATTTTTATGTGCACTAAGCTTTCTTCTGTCGTCACAATAATAACATCATTACGAACTAGACAAAACGACATAGTCAAATGAAGATGCATTTGCTCAGTTCTCAAGTTATTATATGCAACAATCAGAAATAAGGTTTCAAAATCTTTGCTTTCGCTCTTTTGTCTTAAGAAACATTGTAACTTTCTATCCTCGAAACGATATACCAAGTGAAAACGTAAACAATTTACAGATACGACCATTTTCAACAAATAAATATCAATAAACTGTATAAATAATGAATGACATTTGTACATCAATTGTATTATATAGATACTAGAATATTACTAATATGCTCAAATATATTTATTAATTATTTGAAACTTTTAACATTATAATGTACAAATGGATGGATGTAAGAAATAATGTAAGTTATTTATATATTTTCGTGCAAGTTGCAACGAAGTTTCGACTTCAGTATAAAGTTTTTTAATATCTTCTATATTGAGATATAACCTGTTAATACTTTACCCCTTCCCACCTTTCTGTAAATATATAAATTGATTATTTGACAGCAGTTGTAGCTTATTATGGAATCTTCTTCTTCTCTTTGTTTTATGGCAAAATGTTTATACGCAATTATGCCAATGTCAAGTGGCTAGAATATTTATCTAATCTTTAGAATTTAAACAACGCTTTAAAAAGATGGTGACTCTCTTGTTTAAATTGTGTGTGTAAAGTGAAGGGATATTTATGCAGGCATGACAGAGGACCGCCGATGGATTACCTATCTCTCGGTGGTTGTTGTTGTGCTTAGGTTGTTGTACCCACTGTGCTTACCATCAGGCATAGTAACGTTAACTTACCGCGATATTATAGAAAAGAACTGTCCAGGGATATGTTGCTAGTTATTATTTATAATCCACTCCACTTGTGTAAAATGACGCCAAAATAAATAACATAAGTTTATGAATTAAAATAAAAACCACCAGATGGAAGATCAAAATTTTACTAGGGTTCCGAAGTCAAAAGAAACCCTTATAGATTCGATATCTCCGTCTGTCTGTCCGCGGCTTAGCTCAGAGATTCTCAGTACTAGAAATCTGTAATTCGGTATGGGTATACAAATCAATCACGCTGACAAAGTGGTAAAATAAAATATTAAAGTACACACTACACGTAAAGTGGGGATGTTTTTATTTTTCTCATCTATTTCATCATTAGGTTTGTCGTTGGATAGGCCGTTCAAAAGTATTGCGGGTCTGTAAAAACCATTTTTCGATTCATGGATCCGTTTGCGAAATATTAAACTTTAAAATGCTAATTTTTGTTAGTCACGTGTCCCCCCTACTAAATGCTAAATGCAGGTAAATGGTTGTTTTTGGACATGTGAAAAATTCATTGTAGTAGTATATATAATAAGGTTAAAAGCAAAACTATCAGAGGTAAGTAGGCTTTACAAATTAACGAGTAATAAATAGTCAATCAACTTATAAAATGTACTTAGAGAAGTAATTTCGTACAAATTCCATTGGAAATTACTTAAAGCCCCCTTTATTGTGACGGGTAGCTACGGAACCCTACATTGCACGTGGTCTGACATGCACTTGGCAAAATTTTTTAAGTGTTAATTGTATATGCCAGAGTTGTTATTGTAAGACCTATAAAGGTTATTTTTGGGGTTATAAAGGTTCTTATTATTGGGGTAACTGAATGTCGGATATATTCGACTGATTTAGTTCTAATAATAATGTAGAGTACAAAAACGGCTGATCATAGACATACCGTAGAGAAATAGAGGCAACGGCTTTTTCGTAAGAGATTGTCGGTAGTTAGCGCGTAGTTCTGCAAATATTGCATTCGAGTACTTAAAGTGTATATCTACCGTTAATTTTCCTGGAAAATATATTGTGTTGACAACTGCAATGCTCTCGATTGTTAAAAAATCTGACATCGCTCCTAGCTCAAACAGCTGTAGGATGCTAAAATGATGCTTGAAATACTATTAAACAAAAACACATTAAACATTTTATAACAATCCTATTGTATTTAATTTCGTAAACATTTCGAAGCTCATTCAACACACTCTCGCGTGTTTTTGCTCGGTGTGATTTAGTAAAATGTGTTATATATGAAAATGCTTCAAGCGTTGCATGATGTCCGCATTGTACATTACTGTGATTTAAACACGTATTAACGTAAGCACTCAGTAATGCAGTTAAAGTTAAATAAAATTACTATTATTTAATATTTAGTAATACTTTATATTTACGATCATTTCAAATAATTTGAGTTTATTTATCTAGTTTGACATTCGGAAAATATTTTTCTTAAAAAGTGTTAACTGATGTTTATTTTGTATTTATTGAAAACCTTATTGACAAATGAGAAACACCTGATTTGAGCATTTGCAATTGTATCATTAAGTACTTAACTTTATCTATTATATTGTTTTATGCTAAGTTATGCTTATTTTTCCTCTTCCTCTTCCTTTTTTCTCTTCCTCTTCTTCTTGTTTTGGTGCAGCCAGTGTGGCAGTGTCAATGTTATCAAGACTTCGTAGTATTTTTTAATCTTCAACAAAATGGGGTCTAACAATATGGTGACTCTCTTGTTAGAACTATTTAGGGAATTTTTGTCAAAACTCAAAATACATGTTTCCGGTTTAAATTTTTATAATCAACTTTACCTATGCACAATAACCAAACTATATCACACTAAATACCACCAATATTACATAATATAGGGTCAAAGAAAATAAATTAATGAATTAAAAATAAAAACTACAACATGGCAGCTCAAGATCCCACCGAAAAAACCATATATGCTATGCTTATTATGCACTAGCTTTTGCTCGCAACTAGGTATGTGCAAATAGCATTAGAATCGATATGATTAGTTTGAAATTTTGATTATACGAAAATTATTCAAATAATTTGTAAATATTCGAATAAATCGATTTAAGATTCAGATATTCGATTCTAATTCCAAATAATCGAATTCCAGTAACATAATAGATATTATATTTTAGATTTCGAATTGCACACTTCAAAATTTTCAAATTTTTCGAATATTTTACAAATAATTTAAAATGATCGAATTGTTCGAAAAGGTACGAATAATTTGAAAATTAGAATTATTCGCACACCTCTTTCCCCCAACTTCATTCCCGTTGTCTTCGAAATTAAACTACTCGCGCGTCATCTATTTTCGATTGGCTGTACTACAGAACCGTCGCACGTGTGGCTATGCGCACACAACTCATCAAAGTTTCATCGCAACCGGGTGAATGGTAGGAATGCATAGGGGACTATTTCAATTTACTCCTAACACTATAATAAAACATACCTATATCAATAAACCATCGTAATGTTATAAAAACCTCAATAAACAATTGTAACAATAGGACATTTAGTAATCGCTCAGTATGTTTAAAATTATTTGATAAACAAATATCGTCACAGTCATAGGTTATCGTAATACCCTTACAGTATACTGTTGACGTGGCATTGTCGGTACAAATCAGCGCTAAATAAATATAACAACGGTTCCGATATGACGGCTTACTGCCGAATAACTTATGTCATAAGTCATAAGCTTATTACAAGACTATAAGTTATATTTTTTTAGTGTACACTTTTATCTTTCTACCTTAGCTTACACCTTACCTTTCTATCTTTTATCTTAGATACATAAATTATATGGAATAAACTGGTCAATAATATTGAACAAAGTAGTTTATTAATTTTTCAACAAATATTAATATCGCGGATAAATTTCCTATTAATTTGGATGTTACAACAACCCATTTGTTGTAAATAGTGCCAATTAACAATTTTCAGTCCTATAATCCTGACTAGCTGTGCCCATGGCTCCGTTCGCGTGGACTACATAATGACGACGGGGTCGACCGCGCGCAAATAGTGCTGCCCCCATTGACCCCCAGAAGACAAAAATTCTTATTTTGGGTGAACCTTAGAATATAGATATATACTATTGCAAACTTTTTAGTAGGTTGTTTTAAGATCTGCAATTATGTAGAGCAATAATTTGATATTTAACTCATATGGTTTATAGTCCAGTCAACAAGTTAAAAAACGGGTTAATTCTTATTTTCGGTCCAGAAATATGTGGGATAGCTCATTCGATTCGGAATGACGTCTCGAAAGAGGTGTTTCGAGCATTTATTAGCACATAAAAAATTGCAATTGTTATTAACAAACTAATATGAAAAAAAGATATTCAGATCTTCGTTAATAGCTCAAAAACTATTAATATTTAAGGAATTTTGAAAAAAGGTGTTAGAAAAAGAGTATATTAAGCGCTAGCGTAAGTGCCTTGCAGTTGATGGAGATTACTTTGAGGGGGATCATATAGAATTTGATGAATAATGTTGTATTTTCGATTTTATGGATTTAGTCTAATACATTTTGATCAAAGTAGTATTTGAAAATGTGCTGTCATATGTCAGTCTGTCAAATGTGCAATTATAGCTGTAAATAAAACTAACGCAGTTATGTAGCCTAAAATTTTTTTTTAATTGTAGTTAAAGGACCTTATGTTGATCATAGTACAATCCAAGCTCTTTATTAATCATTATGATATCACTCGCCTATAGTTTATAACTTGTACCAAACTTTCAGACGCAACTGTGTCAACACTGTTGAGATAATTCGAATACTCAATGAGGAATGTGTTTTCTTATCTCAAGGTTTGCGAGCCTTTCGGGCTCTTTGATGAACTTGTAACGAACTGTTGGAACATCGTACGTTTCGAGTTTAGAAACTTTTCGGTTTCGATTTGTTCCGCGGGGATTGTGATGTAGGTAACTTTTAAGATTAGTTTTTATATTTTATTTCTAGTATTTTCCTATATTAGTTTTATACTGTAGCATAAAAATATAACGCGACTAAATTATGTGTCGTCATTTTAAGTTCAAAGGGATAAGAACTGATTTAATTATAATAATGAATTATTCAGTAAGAATTTTATCTATATAATATATATAAACTATTAAAACATGTATATTAATCGTTTTAACTTAGCCAACTTAATCTCTACAAAAGACTATTAACATTTTTCATTAATCATTCACCTAATTTCTACTGTGTAGGTATACTATGTTCAAAAAACAAACAAACAAGCTGAAATCTACTTATGGGAAGCATTGTATATTATTTTATAATTTTTGAAAAGTTGTATTTAGGGTTTTTATTTATTGTGTAGGTAAATGAAATATTTTGTATAATTCAGCATACTAGTTAATTAATTATTATCATCACATAATCTAGGAAACAAAAAAAATTAATCCGGATTTTGTGTACCTTATTTATCTTCGGAGTGTCGGACGTCTTTTTCTGAAAAACTTTAAAATAGGATAATATCTCGTACGGTTTTGCGATTAGTTCGGATTGTTGAACATCACTATTTCTGAAATACGATTACCTGGCAACACATGAAATGTCTACAGAATTAAAGAACAGACTATAATTACAAGTGTTGGCCAGTCCCAAATTGGTGGTTCTGACTACCATCAATATGAAAACAGTAATTCTCCTTATTATGGCAATTTAAATGCTTCATTAAAGAATATAAATACCATTCATTACGTTAAAACTGAAGATGTAATTTAAACTTACATTTTTTTTTACATGTTTGGAACTTTGTTTCAGATAACTAACTTAATTTCTTTTTTTTTTAAACAAATGTGCAAAATAGCTTATTAAAAGTATTTAAAATATCACCATATTATCTGAAACTATATACAAATCTTGACAATGGTAATCAAATACATAATAATGATTATTATTATTAATAATAAAATTACTATATTATAAGACAAAGTCCCCTGCAGCGTCTGTCTGTTTGAACACGATAAACTCAAAAACTACCAATCGGATTTTCATACGGTTTTAATCATGAAAAAGGTTTAGGTGTATAATTCATTATGGTTTTGTGTAAATCAGCTGAAATATGACGATGATTGTTGAAGATGTCGGAAAAAATCACGCTGACTTGGCTGGAAGCTTTACTGGCGTGCGCTACGTAAACCAATAGAGTTATATGTATTACTCTGCTACCTGAGCGAAGCCGGGGCGGGTAGCTAGTAAAATAATGATTAAAAGTATTAAAATGCAAAATGCAAACACTTGGTTGCTGTTCCATTTCAAATGCAAATACAAGATGGGTTTAAATAAAAATGTTTAAATACAAACTGCAAAATACGTATTTTTAAAATACTTATTTTAATTCAGATAAAATACCTTTAGTTAGTCATAATTTACGTTATTTATTTCCCTGGTTATAACAACAGTAATTGTTTTTTTAACAAATAAATGAAAAATACGAAGTAACAAGTCAAGAAAAGTATTTTGCATTTTACAAATTTAAATAAAAAGAAAATGCGATTTAAAGAAAAGTATTTGCTTTTCAAATACATGTATTTTAAAATATTCATACCTTTCTGTATGCCAAGGAATATTTTTATCGTACATATATTTCATTGTAATGAAGCCATCTCGTTTACTCTTCAGTTGAATTATGTTAGTGCAAGTAGGACAGACGCCACGAGTTCCGCGGTCCCGCGACCCACAGTTTACAGCCCTTCAAAATTGTGAAAGGTTTAGTTCCAAATTACTTCCCAAATGAATACATGACACCACAGTCAATGATTTAGAGTTCGATAGTTTCTAATAATTATTTATTAATTTTTTTTTGACTTGGGTTTTCCAATTAAACATGGGTTATTTATGTATTCCTCACTTAAGCTATCAAATGCAACATCGAACGTGCACGAGTACTAATGCATATTTCATGCATACATAAGTCCACACTTGCTCTAGTGTCTGCGGTAAGGCTTTGAACACCTTTGATAGGAGCATCGACCTCGACATATCATTATATCGTAAAGGTGTAATGAGCGGTAAGTGATCGCTTTAATTTTATTTTCCACTCACTGTAGAATGACACATGAGTAATATAGATGAATTCTTAAATTACATGAAGTACATGAGAGACTTGTATCAATAAATACCCTTTTTTCAAAGAGAACCTATTTAAATATATTTTTATTGCAATAACGTGTTTAGTAATTTCTAAAATAATTTACTCAAAAACAAAAATACCTCCAAATCCTTTATTACATGCATTGCACAAAAAAAAAAAAACATTTTTGTATTCATGCTATTCTGGTAGTTTATTTTTATTCGATTCGGTTTATTAAAATGTATCAGTTTTCCAGAAATAAATTGCAGATTTTTTATAGAGCTTTTTTAAGTATTAGCTCGACACATTAACGGTAATGTCCCTGATGGTAAGCATAGTACAATACAATCGCAACGGTGATCACCAAGATATCTAAATCCATCGGCGGTCACCGCTGTCATGCCTACGAGTATATAAAAATCTCTTCTAAGCGTTACGTGAAAAAAGACCCGATGCCGTAAGAAGTAGGGAATACATTAGCCAGGAGATGGTTCCACAGTGTCACGGTACGACAAAGTTATGTCATAGAAAACTTTTCAGTTCGTGCCGGGATAGATGTTAACTGTGACTCCGAAGCCCACCGCGTGTAGTTCTGTTGTGAAAAAGAGAGGAGGGAATTAGATTGAACAGCTGTTCAGAACACTGAACTTAATTGTGCAAGTTTGGTAGGCGAATGATTTTAGTTAACCGCTTGTTTAATTGGTAAATTGTTGATAAATATATATATTATGCTATATTCGCTGGCATTTTTTATATTTTGGTTAAATATAATAATAATATAAATAATTTGTAACTTAATGTAAGTCACTCTGGTAGTGTCGCACTAAATCAACTGCAGAAATATGTTTGTTTTTTAATAATTGCAAATGAATTAATAAATAGTTGTTAGGCAAAAAAAAACAATGCTTACCATGAAATACCGCTATAAATAATTACAATTATTGTAATTCGTACAGTCGTAACACGGCTTATACCATAAATAATCTAAATACAACTTGATAAGTATTGTTATAGGTACTTACTCAATTTTTTTTAACAAGTTTTACTAGTGTTACAAGAATAGAAAGAAAATTTCAAATGCATTCTTAATTAATGGGTAATATTAAATGTAAATTGATTGTTCCTGAAATATGGAACAAAATAGTTAAGATTAAAAACAAAACCCAATTTTGGTGTCATATCTAAACGAATATTTTATTACACTGTATCTTATTAGACTGTCAAATTCGTTGTAAACATTCACCTGTGCAACACTGATTGCCTATTTATAAATAATATTACATAAAAAAATATAAAAGCAATGCCAGTATTTCAAACCTATGACAGGTATAACGGTTACCGGAACTTCGCGTTACTGGATAAGAATTTCGATACACGATATTAAATCTTAAACTCTCTTTGTTTAGGTCTAGTATGGTTAACACGTTCGTGAAATTGTTTTAGCTTGGTAACATCACACGCGATGCGAATATAAACATGCCACTGAACGAAGCCGAGCCTCAGGAACTGTAGGTACATTTTCAATAGATGAACGCATATTTCCTTGTAATGGTCAAACTTTCGAAGTTACGGTCGTAAGGAAAACTTTTGCTGTTCATAACGTTTTAAAATATTGCTCAATTTAAAATGATACTTATTAGTTGCTTCTTCTTGTTCCGTTTATATTAATGCCCGTGGGATATAAACACACAATACAAGAAAAACTTACATCAAAATAATTAATCCTCAAACTATGACAGTACAATATAATGTTGGGTAAATAGTTCTAGTTTTAAGATCTAAGAATCAAAGAAGAACAGAAAATATCTTTGTACTTGTTTTCAGAAAGGCAATTGTTTAAATTTATTTAAATTTTGTTTAAACTTGTTTAAATTGTAGGCATTGTTTAATGACAATAGTTGCTTTACTAAATCAGAGGTCCCTGAAGCATTTTTGTCTCGCGGTTCACTTGCCATATTTTTATGCTTTGAATGCCCCCTGACCCGACTTCCAATTTCATCAATTTCCATTGTGTTTTTGACAGCTGATATAATGCTACTAAGACGAACAAAATTAAAATTTAGAACCTATATGCCACATAAATAAAACTAAGAAAAAGAATTTTAGGTACCGGCTACAATTTACCACGAAAAAATACTTTTTTTTTTTCAATGAAAACAAAGCAGAAAAAATGTAAGCGTACGCGGGCGGAGCTGCGGACAACGACTGGTTTATAATAATTTTTGAAGACTTTATAGAGCTATATCAGAAAATATACCCTGTAGTAGCCTAAATTTTAACATAAAATACTTCATCAAGTTTCGAAACATTTATGTTAAAAAATACTTCATAGGTAGTTTTTATATGTCATGTAGATAGATTTTTTGGAAGATATTATAAGGAAGTATTATTTAGGTAAATAAGTACTACCAGTTTAAGTGGATTCTTTTACTCATGGAAGGCCAAAATTGAAGTCGTGACCTGCTTAAAGGAGATCCACTATCGTTGACCCCGTTTGTGTTTTTTTTCACTGACATGGACCCCTTGCTGTTTGTCGTCGACCCCTGGGGGTCGATATAGACCACTGGGAATCACGGATCTAAATAAATAATATTGTCAGGAATACAAAACAAAGGAATCTTGTTATATATTGAATGACCGTCGCTACATAATATTATATTTCAAGGAGAAAGGCTAATTATAACTAAATTCATTTTTAATCTAAGTGTGATAGAAGTTATTGACCAGCATCGACTGTGTAACAATGTAATCAGGTTTGTATGTATAACATCGGAAATATTTTTTTATTATTCCACGATCTCGTCATAACCTTCGGATCATTTATTCACAAAAACTACGGAATACGAAAGAAAACAATGTTACATTATGCAGCGGGTATACACATCAATATTCGTGACAAACGATTCTATACAAGCCTATTCGAGTTTGGCCGGCGGCCCTTTGAATTGCAAAGTGTTAGGATTATTACGAGAAATATTATAAAAATCTCTTTACGCCTGATATGATTTCAACAGAAGTGTTTTTAATGCCAATCTGAAATAGTGTTATGGTGTTAAATTCTATCGGCTGAGTTGAAATTATTGACATTTTTATTTAAATCTCATATTACGTTTCGTTAGTATATGATAATGGGATATCCAACTTACATTTTAACGTTCTACGGATAACCTTAACAGTGGTATCTATTATATTTTCAATAAATTTTGAGGTTTTAGGAATTATTTAACCGAAAAACTAGACTAGTCATTATTTTTTAGCAGACTACTCAGTAGTTCACATACTTTAAATATCAATTTAACAAATTAATACTTTCATATCAGCTCGCCATCAGGTTGTCAGATCACTTAGTTTTCTTATTTATTATAATCAAGAAAATAATCAAAATATATAGCTTATTATTCATATTTAAAATGGTCTTCAAATATCTTATTTTTACTTTCAAAATTGATACTTCTTTCGCGTCATATAACATCCATCGCCTTATATATTGGGCATATTAAGATTTAAAATATTTATATTTATTCTAATTCTGTTGGTACAATAACTGATCAGGATGCAAAATTATATATCTTATATAAACTACTAGCTGTATCCCACGGTTTCACGCGTGTTAAATTTATTCGACCAAGTATTTACGGGGTCGCGCCGCCGACAAGCATCCATGTAGCTTACCGTACTTGCCTACAGCTTGCCAGATTGCTTGACGTTCATGGTTACTGCTCAGCTCCTTACGGTAGTAGTATAAAGTTATATAGCCTATAACCTTATTCAATAAACAATCTATACAATACAACAATAATTTTCCAAATTTTACTTGTAGTTCCAGATCTTAGAGAATTCAAACGAACAAACTATTTCTTGAACTTTATATTATTAGTATACTAACTGTACCCGCGGCTCCGCTCGCGTGAACTACAAAGTGTCGTCGGTCGAGTGCACGTGGGAATCGTTCTGTCACGGCTCAAAAGACGGATGACAAAAATGCTTATTGTGGGTGATCCTTAGAGATGTGGCTGAGTGCCTTAAGCGCTCGCCCCCAAGTCCGGTGAAGCTGTAAAAGCCGTTCGAGGCTCCTGGGCCCTTATGGCTAACAGTATAGTCAGATCGAAAAAAAAAGTGATCCTTAGAAGATACATTTATGCTATAGCTGACTGTTTTGTAGGTATTTTTAAGAGCTACAATTATGTAGTACATAAAAGTCATCTTAAAAGCGTCTTTTTTTCTGAATTGTTTTATTATCATCGCTTATTTCGTATGTTACTTTATGTAACAAAATATATCCTATAACCTACCCAGATGACATATCTATGAATTAAAGGAAAAACCATGTAAATCAGATAAGTGGTTTTCGCGTGAAAGGAAAATAAACGGACAGACAAACAGAGAGACGTTGAGTTTTATATGTATAGAAATAGATGTAGATTTCTATAGAACGTCACATCCAGCATAAAGTGAAGCCGATTATGTTCAACGTTGCTCCGTAGTGACGCACACTAGACCTCATTCCTCGATCGGGTGGCAAGATGAAGTTAATGCTGCTATTAGGATATCTCACACATTTGAATAGTTTCCTCTGTCGACACGAAGATCTTGTCGCTTCGTACTCGTGAAATATGGTTCTATTATGTTATATTTTACTCTACTCTATTTTTAAGGCGAGAAAGACAATATAAGAATATTGATTATTAGTTTTATATTATTACGTATTATATCATTTGTGCCATTTAGGCAGTTATTGTTAAATTATAGTATTTATGATACTAGTAAGGTAAGTTGGTTTTTATAAACGAGTATACGAATATAACGTAAAGTCGAGGGCTTACCATAGTGACGAGTTTGTAAAAGACAATTTCCGCACGCGTGTCACACAACGATTTTCATCACATTTACGAGAAAACAGTACAATAGGTAATGAAGTAAACTTTTTCTTTTGCTTTAAATAGCAAATAAGAAATTAAACAGATGGGTTACTGCTTTTAGAAATCTTACCTGCAATTTGCACCTTATTCAAGATATCAGGTGGAGTAGATTCCATATTAATCGGATTCCTCGCTTGAACTCATATTATTATTTTGTTTATAAATATCACTCGGAAAGTTGCAACAACCTTTGACGTTTCTAATAAGAAAATGGCGCGCATTTGCAAATGGCGTCACGTTGGCGCGACCACATCTTTCATCTCGTTTTCCCTTTAGTATTAAAGTGAGACAAATGTATTGATAAAAGTGCTTCCAAGGTTCGATCATTCAGGTTATATTTTATTCTCGTAATGTGAAACTCCTTGTTGGAATTCTTATGTATTTTTTTAAGGAAATTAAAAAAACCGTAAAGGATACGCACGGCGCTATTCAACGGATCGTGCGGTAATATATGTACTCTCACCTAAGTACCTATTTTACCGAACGCTCTGTTGTATAACGCCGTGCGAATCTTTTAAGGTTTTTTTATTTAAGAATTTTAGTCATCTTTAATTTGTATATTTTTACAGAGAAAGTGAAAAATTTGTACAAATACGTGTAGAATAAGTATAATTATAATAATAAGTCTACAAAATACTACTCGTATATTTATTCTGCATAATAACAAATTGTTTTTTTTTATATTGCAGGTAAGGAACAAGTCGTCACTCTCATTTCAGGTATCATCACATTTTTACATTATTTAGATTAAGAAGTTTTTATTTTATATATTATATTCAATATCACCCATCATTACGTTCTTTGTTCTCGTTTTTCCGATACGGTTTCTTATTGTATTAAGTTTACATATATTAGCGATACTGTTAACTTACTGTTTACAGCTTACTGCAAATAAACACGCTAAGCCTGGATAGTAGACATAGAAACAAGTAATAACACTTTCTTAAATATTAAAAAAAATATATTAACATTGTTATAATTATTCCTTACTAAATGTTTAACCATAATATGATTCAAATGTAAATTTCCTATAACTTAAATTATACATATCATTAGTATCCGTCTAAACGACTAACACGCACAACAACCCACCAAAGTTTCATCGACATTGAACGAATGGTTTATTGTATGGGTACGCATTGGGGATAAAGAAAAATTCATTTTTAGAGCTCCAAAGTCAACACCTAACCTTATTTTTTTCTTTTCCTTTTTTAATTATTTCACAATGAGTTTCACATCCGCATGATCAGTACCTACTTGGAGAAATAATTTCGAACAAATTCATTTGCTAATTACTTAAAGCTCTCTTCTCAGTTATTGTTAAGCTTTTTTTTTTTTTTTTTTTGAACTGACTATACTGTTAGCCTTAGGGGCCCTGGAGCCTTTACGGCTTTTACAGCTTTACCGGGCTTGGGGGCGAGCGCTTAGGGCACTCAGCCACGAAAGCTAAGCAACAACATCCGAGGGTGCCAAAGTGGCCGAACCTCGGCTCGGACTGTTGCGCGTATGCAATTAAGTCGCGATCTGACTAATTCCCTATCCGTAATTCGATCTAAACTAACTATACATATATACATGTTTCTGCCCCCTGGGAGGAGGGAAGGAACATGTGTATGTGTATTTAGTGGTCTGAAAATTTTTGTCTAATCTAACTAGGCAAAAAAAGAAAAAAAAGGTCCCTTACAGAACCTATGTACCTATGTGTGTTGTGCATGTGTGTATAATGCAGTGTCATGTATGGCTGTGAAAGCTAGTGATTGTAGAGTCACTTGTATCGCGTGAGCGGCTGCTTGGCTCAAGGGCTCCATGCCTTATTGTTAAGCATATTGGGACGGACAACTACGGAACCCTATACTGCGCATTTTTATTATAATAATACCAATCTGTAAGTGCCGGGGCAAAAGCTTCTTCCCGAGGGAAGGCACAGGATTAATCACCACGCCAGCCCATGACGTAACAATGGTAATTTCAGACGCCGAGAAATCCATAGTTCTTTATTAATCCAACATACAGTGTTGCTACAAAAACATTTCTCAAGCGTTTCGGTTTCCTCACGATATGTTCTTTAGCCGTAAGGCGATAGTGTTACCAATACAAATTATTAAATGTACGCAAATCCCGAAAAAAACTTTGGTACATTCAGGGACTCGCACTTGTGGACATCGAATCGATATTCCACCAGGCCAAACCATTTGACCACCACGAATTATCATACGTAATTCTTATAAATAACTATTATTTATATTTAGAGTAAGGTTTGGCTCATGAGTGCAGGGGCCAGAACTCACAAGTAATGATGGCTCAGTGTATGAACTTCGCGTTCGAATCCCTGCAATGAGCCTTGCTTTCAATGAAGGCAAACATCGTGATGAAACCGTAGCACGGTGGTAGGGTATTTTCTAATGCCCGCCTGGCTAGCTACCACCCTCAAGTTGAAAATATGTCGCTAAGCTAAGAAAGCCAAGAGAGTTAGGGCACATAAAAATTTCTTTGTAGATTTCACTCTACTTGGAGCAGTCTGACTGGTGGAATACCTCAACCCTGCAGAAGATCGCAGCCAAATAACTTTGTGTTGTGTTCCTGTGGTGAGTAAGGTGTCCAGAGCTCTATGGTGTTACAAGCGTCCATAGACTACGGTAGCCGCTTACCATCTTGAATGCCACTTTTGTAGTATAAAAAAACGCCTATAAGTGTGTTCTAGCAGCTGCACTTGAGAGCCAGTTTCCCCACTAGGCTTAGCGTGTAACCATCTTGAGCAATATCGTTACTTAACATCAGGTGATATTATTGTGGCCATAACTATAAACCTATATATAAACGATAAAAATAAATAAACCGAAAAGTGCTTCCCAATATACTTTCAACTTGACGCCAGGCGAGCATTACAAAACACTCCATACGATACCCGCGGATACTTTAGAACTAGTCAACATTAACCGTTTCGAAGAACAAATAGCAACGCTATCGTTTTACAGCTTATAATTTATTATTTGTCAGCTTCTAAGAAAATCCGCTTCGCGGTACTGAAACATAAACCGCAAGGCGGAAAAAGAAACAAATAACACTTACTAGGTTTGCGCGCAGTGCAGAGGGATTCGTTAAAAGGGTAAAGGCTGGCTCGTCACATTGTTTATTCAGTTCGGTCGTTGGTCGGGCAAGCCCTAATCGCGATCGATCGTTGGAATGTTCGGCCTTTGGGTTCGTGAGGCAACGTCACGTATACTGCCCTATCTGAAGATACGTTTTTAGGAGGGTTCCGGGGTTGTAAAGCTTCGGTTGGCGTCAATCCTCTGCGAAATTCGGTTGGAAAGATAGGCTGGGTAATGAATTCGCCAAGTATCACGTTTATTGCATTCCGTTGATTAAGGGGCTTGCTAATTTTGAAACCTGTCGTGAGCCTAATAGTTGTTTTAGTCTTATTTGTAATTTTGTCAGTGTCTTTATATTAGACCATGGCTGTACCCTATGTTTTAACCATTGTTAAAGTTATTGTTGAAGTGAAACTTCTTATGCGACTTCCAAGCGTTAAACGTTAACTGTTAAACGTCAAATGTTAAACGTTTAACGCACATTATCGGTCTCTCCTCTTTGTGTGAGCCAGAACGAGAGAGCAATATATTATCGATCTCTCCTCTTTGTGTGAGCCAGAGCGAGAGAGTAAATGTCGGTGTGTATGTATATTCTACACTATTTAAATAAAATAGAAAATGTCTTTTAAAATGAAGTTTCACTTCTATCGTGTGTGAATCGCAAACACACCTTTTTTTTAGATATTGGTAGATTGCTTGACGTTCATAATTATCCGCTCCTTAGGTTGTAATGTGAAGTTATCCTATAACCTTCCTCAATAAAGAGAATATTAAAATTGCTTTTCAAATCTGAATGATAGTTCCATAGATTACCCTCCATATACACATAAACTCACAAAATTCGCATTCTCTCTCTCTCTTTATAATACTTCTACTATAGTGTAGATTTTAGGGAAAATAAATTATTTTGAATATCACAGATTGGAAAAAGGCAGATGGAGCTTTGAGAACAACATACGTGGAACCTGCATTTAGCTGTGTGTCCTTGTAACAACACATGCGACCGTGTGAATAATGTAGCCAGGGCAAATAAAATAAGTTTTACTGTTTACCCACTCCAGCAGTGTAGTAATTAAACCAATCATCCCACCAATCCACCCAACCAATCATCGATGTCGTAAGTTTATCAAATTGTTGACTGGGACACTAAATTGTCCTGGTTACTCTATATTTTTTACTTTGGAACCATGACGCTCTATCTCTTTCAGTGTTTGAAGATAGTTGTCAAACAAACATTTACGTAATAAATATTACCTAACTTCAGTTTTATGATAGTTGTAAATAATGATCTTCCGATGTTATATACATGTATTTTACTATAACTTCCAGGAAACTGTTTTCGTGTTCTGTCAGGCTCCATCTGCCTTTTTCTCACATCTGTTACAGCTAGTTGTACTTTCAATAGGTACCTATGTATACAAACTATATTGTAAGTTTTTATGAAGAGGAAGATTTGATATGAAATAAAAATTTGACCTGCTACTTATAAAAATCTAGAACTGTTTACATCCGCTTCGCCTGTCAAATCTATTCGCAAACAAACTGAATATTAGGGTCAGACTAATAGTGAATGCTTTCACAGAGTGTTGCCAGTGATCGGTCGTAATGTTATTATCGTCGTCCTCTTCAATTTCTTGTGTTTTCATTTCATCTATCTCTGTCCCACTTGAGTGTGAATCGCCAATCTCATGTTTATAATAACTATGCAAATTGGAGCATTTCAATATTGCGCTTGAATAGGGTCCGATACGGCTTATTGTAATTGAGTTTCAGACTTTTTTGTTTGTGCAAATTGTATGTTGATTCATTATTGCATACTATTCAAATGGAATTACGGATCCATAACCTGCAGGAATCTTGCTGTTCTTATCAAGTTCTTTCAGCCCTGTTGAATTACATACTATAATGATTATTTTAAAAATTTTACTTTATTAAACTTTATTTAAAAGTAAAAAGGTTTTTACAATAAATTATTAATGTTCCATCTATTTAACGTTATATACAGTAAAACCTATTTAAGAGGTTTCTGGTAAATTAGAAACCTCTGAAACTAAAAACTAAGTTGAAGTGCCTATATTTTTGAAGCAATAAGCCTCTTACAGTGTAACTGACAATCCTCTTTTTCTGAGACTGATATCTTAGAATTTACCTCTATTCCTAAGACGCTTAGGATCAAGTACTCTACCTACTTATGTACTCTTATCTCTATAACAGAGGTTAAATTACAACTTTGTGTTTATACAGCTCATGATGTGTTTGTTTACAAAACCTAATTCCCAGCTCAATCATTTCCAGCTTATTATTGTTCTTTGAACTCAAACATTTTGCATTTGATTACCTTAGCTACTTATACGTGTGGCTTAGCGCTTAGTTCTCTTGTTGTTCTTATGTCGTCCGGAAATTTATTTGAAAAATATCGAAACGAAATAAGTTTAACAATTATGTAATGCAAGTTTTTTTGTGGCAAGGGTATATTTTCTCTAGGAATGGTCATTACTTGAATGATAAAAAAAATATCGTTTTTTACCGGCTTAATGACTGGGATGTTTTCCAAAATAACCGTATTGCTTTCACATCTACAAGTACTTTTTTAAAGCCTACATTAAATAAGGGTTAATTTTGAAAGTTGTATTCTTTATCTTATAAACTGTGTTAGTATAATATATATATGTTTTCTATGTAAAAAAATACTTACCACTAGAGATACCACTTGTGTAAGGTTCACGATATTAAATATTTAAACATAATAATAATTGTGAATAAAGTATATTTAAAGACCTAGATTTCTATATAACAATTGTTCTAACAACGAACAAAACGAATCCAATCTACGGATTTACTGACAAGTTCTACTCGTACAGCTCTCGGATTGGCAATAAAGTTATTACCCAGGTCTAGCGCACTAATGCTATTAGATTCCAGTATAATTCATCGCTCTATAATAGCGACAATATCCCGTTTGATAGGGCTATTTATTGTAATTTCATATAAACTGCAGTGCAGTCTAACAGGTTTAAAGTATTCGTTGCTCTAATGAAACAGTATTGGTAGTTGCTATGCTTCCGTCTCATAATTGGCCTAAATAAGTCAACGACAAAAACATGGTATGTTGTTTAATAATTGAAATTCCTTGTAGACAATGATTAATCTTATTGTTTCACGTTCAATAAATGCTATGGTTTTAATTAGAAAATACAGGGTTGGTTTTGTATTGCATTTATGCAAATCAGTTTGGAAGTTAATTTGGTTAATTATACGTATAGGACTGGTATATAATTATATGTATACTATAAATGACTGGTAGAAATCTATATGCAAATTGAGATCACTTTTAAAAATGAACACTTTGTGTATATAGTTTATTATTTTATAAGAACGCCACGAAATAATTTATTACAAATCGAATTATACTTTATAAAAAAAAAAAAAATCAAACAAAATAATCCCTAAAAATGTAAGGTTAAATATCCCGATAAGTAAAAGATGTATATTTTCTAACAAACAATAATCCACAGAAAAATATTGATACGACAATTAGCTCGCCCGGTAGTCGCTGTTGTAACCTTTTCAGTAGTTAATGGCTCTACCACAGCGCCATCTATTTAATCTTAACATAGCTATGAACTGTCGTCTCGATAAAACAAACATATTATGTAAATATGCGACATGTATATCACGACCGCCTTCTCCTGCAGCGACTTGAGTCTAGATCCGATCCTCCGGTATGGAGGTCTCAAGCCTGCTGCTCGCGCGATACAGTGGCACTGCATTAACTAGCTACCTACATACACTCATTACACATACACAACATACACATACACATGCACTACATTCAGGTACGTAGGTTCTGTAAGGGACCTTTTTTTTCTTATTTTTTGGCTAGTTAGTCTTAGACCAATTGACAGATTACTAAATACGTGTACGCGTGTTTCTTCTTTCCTCCCAGAAGACAAGAGACATGCATACATGTATAGTTAGTTAGTTAGTTAGCTCGAATTCGGATAGAAATTAGCTAGATCGCAATAGTTGCATATACGGCAACAGCCCAAGCAGAGGTCGGTCACTTTGGCACCGCTAGGCGCTAGGCGCAAGCGCTAGGCTTGATGCCCTTTTTCTCGGTCGAGTGCCTTAAGCGCTCGCCCACAAGCCCGGTGAAGTTGTTAAGGCCTCCTGGCCAACAGTATAGCCAGTTCGAAAAAAATAATAATAATGTGCTTTTTTTTTTCGAACTGACTATACTGTCAGCCTTAGTTAGCCTTAGCCTGGAGTCTTTACGGCTTTTACAGCTTTACCGGGCTTGGTAATAATGTGCTCAATCGGTCAAGTCGTTCACAAGTTACACGATCATTATATATAAGGTCAATTTTGTTTATTTGATAGAACATTTTTTTTAAACTAACACGAAACAAAACAGATGATATATATGAAGTTCTAACGGTAAGTGCCCTTGAAGCAAAACGCATTCGCAAATCTGTCATCGTGTATCATATGGTTGTTATGTTTACGTTTTGCTACATATGCACGAAGCAAAAAAAATCATTTCTGTCATCTGATGCCACCAACGTTGGTGGTTTCGACGAATTCAGATAGTGATAAGGATTTTTGTTTTGAAGTAGCGTTCATATATTTATTTATATTTTTTTTTAGATTCTTTGGTTATGTTGAACATAAAAAGTTGTTGCAAAGTCGTTTCTAAAGATACGAGTTTAGTAGTTAGTTAGTGGTGGCTATAACTATCTTTAACAGATAAAGACGACTAATCGTATAGTTCTATCTCACTCGTTCCTTCGCCTGCGGTAAGATATAAAAGTACCTACAGAAGGGCTTACCTCTTCAAAACTCAAACCCTTGCTATTGTGAGGTGCATATTAAAGGGGCCGGAGCTTTTCTTGTGACCTCTCTCCTTGATTGAAGTTCGTAGTTGAAAGCCAATTCACGGGTTAAACAATTTTGGTAATTCTTGGCTTTGTTCCGCGACTTAGTTTGTTTACTTGTTTACTAGCTTTGATTATTTAAAAAGTTAGTACAATTAGAACTTTGGCAGTAACGTTTTTGGTTTGATTAGATTAGTCTGGAAATTAAATTTAAATCCTACAAATGTTGAGAGTTAGTAATTCTTTGTAACTAGACGTAACAAATACAATATTGGCAAGATTTTTAAATTAAAAAAATAATTTAATAGCGTGTAACCGTCACCCGCGTAAAACCATCCGTAATAAGATATAATACGTTAATAATAGTCGCGCCTAAAAAAGCTTTACTTCAATGCCGTGACGGACTTCCGTTGCATATATTGCCGTAACGGACTTCCGTTGCATTGTCGTCCAGTTACCTCCTAGTTGCGCCTAAAGAAGTTTTACTTCAACAAACCTTGTTACTACTAGGTAACTAGATATTTGTTAAATAAATGTAGATATTTGGTGAAACTTAAGTAATGCTTCTCTTCATTTTTTAAACCTTTATGTGAAATATTTACATGCCAATAAATAGCGTGTGCCACGCATTGGACATGTGAAGAACCTGAGATATTCAATATATTTTTTAACACATTGATATAAATACATTAACAATAAAAACATTGGATTAAAGCACTGGTTCTTTATTTAAGATAAACAAAACGTAAACATCATTTTTATTTTTCAATTTCACTATCTCATGCAATATGCCATAAATGCCATAACCACCAACGTCGGGGAACGGAATATTGCTACTCATTTTTTGTTTTCATTTTTGCAAAAAGTAATCGAATAAACCGCTGAGGCCGGCAATCGTCCTGTAGCCGAACGACAGCATATAATAACATAGCTTAAAGTCGCGTAAGCTTCTGTTAAATTTTACGCTCCATGAATTGATTAAGAATAGTAAATATATATAGAGAAGATAATTTGACAGGTATATGTTTTCCTATAAATTTGCTATTGAACTACTATATCTTATTATAATTTAGAATGCCAGTGTTCATACAAGTGAGAAATAGATACATATGCTAATAGTTTTGTATTTTTTATACATTTTAAAAAGGATCAAGTTTAATTGTTCTTTGTACGTGAACTTAGCTACTACAATATCTCCCTATTCTATATAACTCCGGTTTCACCCGCGTATAATTAAAAAAAATCACTAACTAATTATTTATAATACTTCAGTATATACAATATTTTTATAGGCCGGCTAGGGTTATGCCTCACAACTCGCACGGCTCGTTCACGCCACTTCATTTATAAAAAAATATAGATGCGAATAAATTCAAATACATATTTTAATAATATATTATTTTGGGCTCACACAGTCTTTTTAATTAATTAACTATGTTTGAGTTAAGGAATTTAATAATACGCTGAAATATATAATCATGCTCTGCGAGCCTCTGAAGTATAAACTTGAAGATTATTAAACGTGTTAGCTGTGTAATATGATATGTGATACCACGAAAGCCAGTGTCGCTGAGCTTCGTGTATTAGATTACAAACTCTATGCGGTTTATGGAGACGTCATGAGCATTGCGGTTACAAAGCTTCTCACAGCACCTATTCTGACACGTACCTACATTTTAAAAAATAATATAGTTTAAAACTTTTACACTCCATCTACACTATAATAATATAATGAAGCTGAAGAGTTTTTGTTTGTTTGATTAAACGCTCTATGTCTGGAACTACTAGTCGGGTTCGAAAAATTATCTTTGTATATGATAGCCAGATTCTTGAAGAAGAGCATAGGCTATATAACTTCATGCTTCAACTCTAAGGAGCGGAGCAGTAACTGTGAACGTCGAGGAATGTATCAAGCTGTAAGCAGGTACGGGAAGTGGGACAAAGATAAGGGCAACACGGGCGCGTTGGCGGTGATGCCACGCCTTGAAGAGTGACGAATAATTTTAACACGGTTGAAACCGTCGGGCACAGCTAGTTAAATTATAAACTGGGTTTTAGAGTGGTTATTGTTTTAATTAATAAACTTATGTTGTTTGGCACTATATTATGTAATTTTGTTGGTATTTTACATGATGTAGTTAGGGGCCATTCATTAATTACGCAAGGATTTTGGCGATTTTTAGACACCCCAACCTCCATGTAAGGGTACATAAGATTTCTCGAACCCTCCTCCCTCTTCTTACGTAAGATTCTATCTCGTTTTTCAGAATAATAAAATGTTGTTAGAAAAGGATCAGTTACACTAAAACTCATAGTTTGACGTAAATGAAAGGTTTTTATTTTTTTACAGATAATAGGTTGTACCGACACTTTTATTGCTATCAGATATCGATTACCATTATATTATTATTAGACAACTATCAATTCTTTGGAATAACTATAATAATTAAAAGTAAGTTCATAAATAATATTAAAGTGAGCTAACACAAATCAGTTGCTATTGCAACTTGCAATAAATTCGTTGCAGTAGTTATTGTTGCTTGTTACTGTAAATCGAAGTGTACATTATAGAATGAAGAAAACCATTCGCCATCCGAAATGGAACTAGATTTCCAATATTAAATTTTTTAACCTCCATTCCCTCTCAGGACTCTTACGTAATTAATGAAGCCTCGTAGTTTGATAATTGTGCACAAGTCAAGTGCATTATAAATAATAACTAGGAACATGTATTTTAAGTTGCCGCAAAAACTCCCTGGACAGTTTTAATAAGGGAGCCGCTATCTTTTAAGTAGAATTCGAAAAATCTTCTATTCATGCAATGTTGGCAGAATTGTGGATGAACATAGATGCCATCAAACAAAAAGTAGAAGTAGAAGTAATGAACTTCAAGGCACGTTGCGTCTAGGGGCATATAATTTTGATGATATTGTGAAACTGCGGTAAGAGGCTTGCGGACAGACCGTTTCCGTAATTTATTCGTTCCCTAAAGCAGTGCATCACTGGAGACGATGCTGCTGCCCGTAGCGTGGGCGGCACCCACCATTGTAACAAAATAATGTCTCCTCACTATAACCTTCTTCTGATAGAAAGTGCACACGAAAACGTACCTTATTTCGACTAAGCAAACTTGGAAATAGAGCTAAGAAAGAAACCAGATGGTACGAAGCGATAGCGCTGAATAATCAACGCTTAAACGTCTGGAAAAGGGAGATACGGTAATGTTATATGAATAACAAACGACAGAGATATATTCTCTATTTAATTCTTATTACCCGCGACCAACAATGGTCCAAAATATTTGAATTAATACCACTGCTATGAATCATTGACGGTTTTGCCACAGATACATAATAAATTAATTTCAGGTTTTTTTCTGTTAACCATTGTTCGTTTTGTTCACAAAAGCAAGGCATTCTGATATGCAAATTATTAATTGAAAAAAATATATGAGAATTTCTACATATTATGTTTTTTTACATGTGAGTGTATTTTTATAATAAACATTTAAAAAAATTTTTTTTTCCGTAGAGGTTATTACTAGATAACGGTAGATATTTACACAGTTTAAGTTCACTGTTTTTTTTTTGTATTCACGTTTCTAATGAAACATTAACTATATTTTATTACTGTACTAACATAAATATAGTAATAGCGATAAATAACATGTGTTGCATTTAACAAGTTAACAATAATATTGCATTTAACAAGAATTAACCTTATTAAACACAATGTTTGGCTTATACTGTCAATAAACTAAGCATTAAAGTGGTACATGCATTACATCATCAATCATCAATCATCGTCTTCGACGTGGATTTAAACAAAAAAAGTCTGGCGTTCCCTAATGAAATATGCAAAAATAAATAATATACATATTTTCAGATATCACAAATTATTTCTACAATTATGAAAATTTAACTATTTTTTACTATTATTAAAATGTGACAAAAGTCTTTACAAAGTCAAAGCAGGGTTGGTATAATGTTGGGAATCTCGAAGAAAGAACATATCCAATACGTGAACGAAAAGTTGCAAAGAACCGGCTTTGATCTATTCGGTGAAGCGTTTGTATTTCACTGTTGGAAGATCGCGCACCGCGGCAGGTCCAATTTTCCAGAAGAACGGACCACGGCGAGCAAGTGATGCGTTGCGGCGTTGGGCGACGACAGCTAGCGAGTTTATGCTTGCGATTAATTACTTTCGCCAATTCGAACGGCGACCGGGTAGGGCTTCGCTTCAAACTGTCGCGGTAGGTTTTTGTTACATCGTTTTTATGGTAAAGTTTCGTGAGTATACTTATATGGACATAAAATTTCGTCATTTGTAAACAGATTTTTAATTATCGATGTAATAAAATGAATTAATAGTATTAAAGTGGTACTGATGGTTCGCTAACAAAGCTCACTTTTCAAGAGAAACTCCTGTTTTTTTTTTATCGTTATAGGTTTGTCGTAGTGGCACAATCTCACCTGATGTTAAGTAACGATGTGGCCCAAGATGATAACACGCTAAACCTAGTAAAAGACTGGCTCTCAAGTGCAGCTGCCGGAACACCTATTGGTGCTTGGCGACAGATTTTCAACTTGATGGTGGTAGCTAGCCAGGCGGGCATCAGAAAAGTCCTACCCTTATGCTATGGTTTCCTCACGATGTTTTCCTTCACCGAAAGCTCAGGCTCATTCCAGGGATTCGAACTCTCGTCAATCGACGCGAAGTTGTTCACACTACCACTGAGCCATCATTGCATCTACTCTTACCTGCGGACAAACAGACCGACATATTGAAATTATAAGGATTCCTTTTGATTTCAGAACCCTAAAACCTGATCATACAGTCGTAATCATAAGTAAAAACAAAATACTTTGCTAAAAGTAAGCTTATTACGTATTGAATTTTGAAAACGTAAGAACGATTTGTATGAAGCAAATTTATATTATTTAATAGTAGTGAAAATATTTTGCTAACTCTAGTTATTCTAAATTATTATGGCATAAAATATTTATGAGAAAATCATAAAGAGTTAGGAAAAGGAGCTTCGCTCGTACTCGTTCAAAATTTATTTTATAAAGGGAATTTATAACGAAACAAAATATTTATAGTATAATCTATACAAATAAATAAAATTGAAGTGTCTGTTTGTAATTTTAAAATAACAGCTTTTTAATAAATACATATGAAAGTATATACGGTACGTATAACATGTTTTTTTTTTGTTTCCAAATGTCTGTTTATTCCGGGTAATCTCCGAAACAGTTGTACCTATTTTGATGGGAATTTCACTGGCAGATAGCTGATGTTATAAAGCTACTTTTATTTTGGAAAAATAATTAGGGTTCCGCGCAAAAAACTATTAGGAAGAATGACGATTTTGGGGCGCTTAAATGGCTTAAAGAGATGTATCAAATGAATGTTCTACGTAATTGTAGATCTTAAAAAGACCTATAAAAATTCAGCAATAGCGTATATTTATTTTCTAAGGATCACCTACAAAAAGAATTTTTGTATTCCGTCTTTTGAGCGGGAGTAATAAGATTCGTGCACCGAGTGAATTCTGTAGCACACGCAAGCGGATCCGCGGGCATAACTAGTTAACTATAAGATCCGTTTATCCGTTCATGAACAAATAACTAGAATTATTAGTCCAGAAAATTTGGAAAAACATCTAAAATTATATATTTTTTGTTTATCTTGGCAGAATAACAACAAAATAATACCTATATTTAATTACGTACTCAGTTGTTATAATTTGTGTATATGGATATATTATTGATGGGTATAACTCATCTGTACTAATAGCATAAGGAGGTGGTAAAGTGTGTTTGTTTGTGGGAGGTATTCTCTAGAACTAGCTTTTCGATTTTGAAAATTCTACTGATTTCTTCCATTGTTTTCTATGCTCTTCCTGAATGATAAATATTTTAATTTGATAAATTATGTGATTTAAAACCATTTAGAATTATAGGAACATAACATAGTAAATTAACAGTGTTATAATATTTAATAACAATTTAATAATGCTAGCGTAATCTTTAATATTATGAAAATAGTTTTACATTGTGAACATTACTACGATAAATGCAACATAACTTACTTAGCACGTCGACTTAACCACTTTAACAATGTCCCGTCTACATTCACCGCATTAATGTAAGTTCTACTTGATTATTCGACCACGAATGTGCGTGGCTTTTTGCCAAATGCATAACTAAACGGGCGTAGTTATGTAAATTTGGTGGGATTCGTTTTCTTTTTTGGTTAATCTAGCTGTTTTAACAAAATTCTAGTTATCAGTCCTTTTGTTGTACGCATAGATTGGTTTATGAGATATAGAACAAGTTATCAGTCCTTTTGTTGTACGCATAGATTGGATTATGAGATGTAGAACAAGTTATTAATCCTTTTGTTGTTCGCATAGATTAGTTTATGAGATGTAGAACAAGTTATCAGTCCTTTTGTTGTACGCATAGATTGGTTTATGAGATATAAAACAAGTTATCAGTTCTTTTGTTGTACGCATATATTGGTTTATGAGATGTAGAACAAGTTATCAATCCTTTTGTTGTTCGCATAGATTGGTTTATGAGATGTAGAACAAGTTATCAATCCTTATGTTGTTCGCATAGATTGGTTTATGAGATGTAGAACAAGTTATCAGTCCTTTTGTTGTTCGCATAGATTAGTTTATGAGATATAGAACAAGTTGTCAGTCCATTTGTTGTACGCTTAGATTGGTTTATGAGATAACGAACTAGTCAAAATTTCTTTTGTTTTACCCATAGATTGGTTTATGAGATAACAAACTAGTTATCAGTTCTTTTGTTGTACGCATAGATCGTTTTATAAAATAACGAAGTAGTTATCAGCCCTTTTATTGTACATATAGATTGGTTAATAAGATAACGATCTAATTATCAGTCTTTTGTTGTACCCATAGATTGGTTTATGAGATAACGATCTAATTATAAGGTCCTCTTGTTGTTGATTGGTAAAGGATCGAAAACTATTACATAAGCACAATTTAGCATATGCCCAGCAGTGGGTAAGCTCAAAGTCTGAATAATGTTAATGACGATTTATCTATTATTAATTACTGTACTTGTTTTGTAATTACCATTAAGGGTAGTAGGATCATTTGAACAATCAAGTATAGAAATAAACAAAAGTGTTCATAGCCTTTTCTTAAACAACATGCATGTATTATTTCTCAAAGGTGTTTTTTCCTGGCAATACCGTATCACCGTTAATTCTTCGTCAAAAATAATAAATCAAATAACATATTAAAGCTTTCGTTCCCCGCTACTGACCAAACATATTTAATAGTTTAAAGATGATGTTTTCGTTAAATAAATTGGTAAAATTGTTTGTGTGGTTTAAATAAACCACAACGCAAGTGAAACTTTAAAAATAAAAAATAATTTCAGCT
Organism: Saturnia pavonia; assembly: GCA_947532125.1. NCBI lineage: Eukaryota > Metazoa > Arthropoda > Insecta > Lepidoptera > Saturniidae > Saturnia > Saturnia pavonia. The sequence goes on from OX383903.1 coordinate 13,151,423, forward strand.
TCGCCTCGAGTCTCACAGTTCCCTACTCTACGGGCAGCTGTAATGCGACATGCGATAGATGAAGGAAAAAATTTGGATCGATAGAATAAAAGTTTCACTTTAAAAATCTTATTTAATTGTATTCCTATCTCTACATATTATTTCTCTAAGGTGTCATAAAATGACTAAAAGATGGTATTCGTAATAAAAATATACTCAACCAACATGTGTGAGGAGCCATCTATTAACAACCTATTTAACTAACATGACAGCTGTTAGATTATTTACATTCAATACTTAATATGTGAAATATTCGCACTAGTCAGCTAGTTTGTATTTAAAACAGTTGAAGTAATTAGCAATACTCCAAATCAAAAACTCCATAACCATTAATACGAAATAATTATAAATCCACTACTTTATCACGTTGTGTTTTTATGATAACTGTCACCAAATTTCTGTTTTATACCTAACCAGCGTGCGTAAGTTTTCTGATTTACGACCCATGTATAAGTTTGGCAGGCAATATTTCGCGATTATGCACAGCCGAGTTTTAGTTTGGATGACAACATAATGTCTATACAGTTCATACGAAAGGTATCGTTGTTATGTTTCAGAGATTGGAATTAATGTTCCATTAATTAATAAAGTTTGTAAAAATAATTAGCAGTGTCCATTTCTATAAGTTATTGCAGAAATTGCAGAATATTTGCTTACTTATAATACAGCAGAATTTACATTGCATTATTGCTTGTATTTTAATATAACAATTAATATGATAAGATAAACAGCAAAGGGATTTTGTCTTTCTGTTCTCGGTCACTTCTTCTCTGTACATCCACTAAAATAATATACAGTGGATTTCAGTTATAACGACGACGAAAGGACTGCTATATCCAGAAGTCGCTATATACATTGGTAGAGAAAAATAAACAAAAACACATGGAAGCCTTATGATTGAAGAATGAATCTTTGTGTATTTGTTAGATGAGTCGTTTTTCGCCGGTCGCAATATCTACAAGGAATTCCTAGGAACTCGTTACAAATAGTTAATTAAAACTAGTCGCTATACCAGAAATCGACGTTCAGTCCGAAGTCGCTTTAGCTAAGTTGTTTTCTTCTATACTCCAGTAGTATACTCTTTCTATACTTCCAGTATAACTACGTATTTTGTCAAATATATCTTTTTTTTATTTTGTGTAAAAGTTCACTGTTGTCCGTTGGTATACTACTTTAATTCTGCTATTTCTATATGTAAGTATATGCATATGTTAGGGCATAATATTAGAAATAGAAATATTAAATACGGAGTTCCTCGTGTATACAACAGATAATAAATAACAATAAAAATGTATACAACAGTATAAATGTAGGCATTTTATTTATTAATTTATTATTTTTATAAATGCTTCCATAAGAAGCTAATGATACACCATTATGGAATTGAAATAACTATTCGTGAGAACAATTACTCCATATATTTTTATTACACCTCGAAATACCTTTAATTTATTAACTCCAAATTGCTATCTCCAACATAACGCTATCAGCAGACAACCATTGACTTTATTGACAGTAACTACGCAATAATATATCCACAGTTACTGCAATGTCTATAATTATAATGGTATCAAACTATGCGATCCAACAGTAAGCAATCAAACGGTATAGGAATATATGTATATTGTACGCAGTAATGGGGAGTTAGAGTTTGCTTTGATATGCAAATGACCATGGACAAGCAACATGTGGCGTTTGAGTCGTACGCCACGTTAAACCACACCGTCCTGTGTTCGCAAAAAGCTACCAGCTATACTAACAACTTCATTATAAAATCATCGTATAAAACAACTAGGTACACTAAGTAATATAATAATATTAAGTGAGTTATGTACAATTGTACATATATAAATAGGTAATTGTTTTCTCGGAAACAATACTAATGTTTTGGATGCTATTTTGTTTTAAAGTTTTACATTAAATGATGACCAAAATTAAAACCTAGATTATAATGTGAAATTATTACCAAAAATTTTACATTTTGCTACCCTATTAAGGCAAATGACTCCAAACTACGCTGCTCCCGCTGTTTCTTAACACAAGTCAAACTTAATATAACCCAGACACATCTTAATAGGGCATTAATTTACTTGCTAAGATGTGGTGATCAAAACAGCTAGAAAGTCTTAGGGTCTCAGTGTATTATGTGGTGGTTGTTACATTTAATCACTTTTCTAATATCCGCTAGCACCCTGAAGTTGAAAATCCATCTCCAAGTACCTATAGATGTGCTCCAGGAGCTACATTTGACAGCCAGTCTTCCTTTAGGCTTAGTGTGTTATTATGTTAGACCATATCATAACATCAGTTGAGCTTATATTGAAAAGCTAAACTTATAAATTATAAAAAAGCTTGCCCGTCGATGAAGTCACATAGTAAGTATATAACTGAACCTAAAAAAGAAAGCTTCATTATTCTTGAATACGAGTATACTACCTATCACTCGCTCGCAATTTCGTACGCTGTAATTACAATATAGAACTTATACCGCCTCAAATGCATTTTTTTTCCAAGTTGTTTCGGCATTATCGTCACTGCTTATTTCGTGTTACTTTATTTTACAAAATATATCCTATAACCTGGCCACATAATATAGCTATGAATTAAAATAAAAAAACATCTAAATCGCATAAGTGGTTTTCGCGTAAAAAGAACATAAACGGATAGACAGACAGAGAGGCGTTGAATTTTATAATATATACATGTTGTAAATATAGATATAGATTATAGATGTAATTATACTATATATGTATAGTACTTGTACCGGTGCGCGGATGGTTTGCCCGGCAACTTGTAGCGTTTTTATTGAGTACAACACAAACCACTTGTGTTTGGCATTTCATTTTTATAGTTTCGATAAATAAGCCGCTGTGCCAAGTTGTACCGTTCACTTACTACATTATAAAAATATCTTTTCCTTACTTATGCCGACAGAATTATTCAAATTATTGTAACGAATATAACAAAGGGTAACACAGCTGTGGAATACTTTGAGAACTTTCTATGTAACTTTACAACTATGACAGTTTTAACGCTGTTAAAATAATTTTACACTTTGAAGGCTAAAGTAGTTTTATTATGTAGTATTTTGGACATATATTTTTAAGACTATTTGAGATAATGAATTAAAATAAATTTTACAATTGCGTCCAAGTGGATTGCGACCACTGCATGGTAATAAACCCGTCGCAGTGACTGTCATTTGATTTGTTACGTTTCGGGATCAGCCAGTGTATATCCAGCTGCAGAGAGGCTTGCCATGACAGTGACGACTGGCAATAAATTGTCGATATCTTGGTGGTCACGGGCGTTTTTGGATTGCAGTACAACCATAAGGTAGCTTTCTTACATTTAACGTGCTTTTTTCTATTAAAAAAAATTGCCACATAAAATTTCAATGTGAAGTTATGGTCATATTTTGTAAGAATCGTTATGAATTAAGTTGACATAATCTAAATATAAAATTTGTACGTGCGCACGCAATTGACACATTATACTGGTAATCAATCAAATAAAAATCTCCACACCTAATTTCAAATGGCAGCAGTTTCTAAGACGTTGAAAATTCACATTTACGCCTCTGTGAATAAGGTTCAAAAATAAAACTTCACCAAACACAACCCTTGAATAGGCGTCACTCTAAAATTGACAGCTGGCGTTTTGCTTTGATATTATTGACAGGCTAATTCATTAACAGTTAGTAGGGATCGTTCAGTAGTCTCTTGCGATGTATTTATTTTGCAAAGGACTTTCAACCTTCCATAAAGCGAGAAGGGTTCTTTATTGAATAATATCGCTGTTTCAACAGCTATAAAACTTTGTTATATTAAGGAAAACTTTGTGAAGATTCTGTTTTAATAAAATTTACAAATACAGATTTCGTGTTTTTATTTAATTCATTTTGATTTGAATATTGCAAAAATTAAACATTGGGAATAGATTAAAATTAGTTGGAAATAAATTATTTTGTTGTTGTTTTTTATTATTTTAAATGATTAAATCTATCCATTAGTTTTTGCGTGATGCGCGCACAACGCCGAACCTAAATCATTTTTTTTTTGTCTGACTAAACTGTTAGTCATAAAGGAGCTTCAGACTTCTTTTACAGCTTCACCCGGGCTTGGGACAATTTTACATGCTCAGGAGTTCAAAGTATGTCATATAAATTTTCACAAAATTCACCTTCCTCATTTAATATAAAAGTCTTGTTTGCCTAACGTTCGCGTGACATTGAATTATCGTAAGTTCGCGTCGTGGCATCGCGGTTGGTCTCAAACGAAGGGTGCGTTTCCGTTTACAGCACCTTGTATAACTCCCCCACCTTTCCTCACTTATTGTGTCACCCCACGTCACTATTTTTCATAGACGTGTTTCTCCCATCCGCTCTTGTGCCGCACTTGATTCGCAAAGCACGTACGTAGAGCAAGCTTATTGATGCACCCCGCTATCTACAAGTTAAACTCTACGCCGTTCAGCTGAGAACTGGTTATGCTTCTGTGGTATGAATTTATCGTATCTAGCCGATGTCATCGCTTACGATCGATAGTCTGGTTCGTGGAATATCGTTCGCTTATTTCAGAATTAAATCGCAAAGTAGAACTATATCGTGTCAATCCGTCGTTAGTAGTACAGTCTAGCGGGCATTCTAAAAGAATCAATTGATTTGAATACCCACTTTGCGTTGTTAGGTATAAAATTTATTTTGTTTATTTATGGTTATTTCAGTAGCGATGAACGTTTGCTTTTTACACTCGACAAAATAAAATAAAAAACATTATACCACTTTTGCATTTGTGAAGCTTGAGGGTGTAAGGAGGAATAACATCTTAAGACAAGAGAACCTAGCCGACATCACCTACACGTGAGTACACAGTGATGCGTGACGAGTGAAGAAATTGCGATAGCGGGGTGGTAGGGTGTACAGTCCTACTGTCTTGCAACCACCATGCATATTGTAAAAAGTCTGTCATAGTGATTCGCATATGCGCATCGCGTTTCGGGATTAGCCTTTGTATATCCACCTTGTATTTAACAGGATGGTATGACAGCGGCAACTGACGATGGATTATCGAACTCTAACAGCCGTTTTCAATATCTTATCTAACCGTTGTTTCATTTACTAAAGATAAACAAATCTATCCTTTTGTCCTTACTTTTATTTTAGTAACATATCGATGGATAGCATTTCCTTTCTAACGTTTCTATCTGTCATCGGGAGGATGGATAGGTAGCCTGCTACAGATAGGAACGCACATACAAATTGAACTGGAACGCTGGTAGCGTTTCAATATAAGTTTCAAACGAAACTAACTCTTATTCTTGAAACGCAAATTATGTATAGATGTTCTATTTATACTAATCGGGGATAACGATCTGTCTATATACTCAGATATGTTATTGAAAACAGCCGTAAGAGGTCGACACTCATTTTCGGTTTACACAGTGCAGTAAGCACAGTTCCGTCAATTTGCTATTTTATAAAAAACAACATTTTCATATTTTTTAATTGCTTTTATAAATAGTTTTATTTATTTACGTCTTTATTATTAACATTGCATACGTTGAAAATACGCGCAATTACAATTTAATTAGTAAAACAAAATGAAACAATCCAATTAGGTAAGTGTGTAATATTTTTAACCCGAAGATGTTCTTAATTTTTATTGTTGTTAGTTGTAAACGTAATATTACTGAAACTTCCTAAATTGCATTTTCGTTTATTATGCGAACCGCAAATGTATGAAACTCGCTACTCGCGTCTGTTTTCCCGACCTCATACAATACAGAAGTCTTCAAAAGAACAGTGAATCAGTTTTTACTAATCGATTCCGTACCATCCTCTACCTAATCTTCACTTTCTTCTATCAGTTGTCCCAGACGCTAAGCGTCGAACAGTATGTAAAAAAACAACCGTAGTAATCTGTCTCTTTTTCATATCTACTTACATTACTTGTGTATGTAACTTTCAATTACTGTATATTAACGCCTCAGGTTTAAGTTCAACTAAGTGTATATTTTCCAAATATCGAACGAATCGTAACCGTTATAATTATAAATATAAAGCCTAATGAACACGGTTAATACCCAACATAAACTGTAATTTATTATTTCAATTAAAATCTGAATCTGATAGCGTTTCGTACAATTAAAATATTTTCCTAAACACGTCATCAGCTTCTTCGACCAATTAAAATGGAACGATTATTGTGTAATAAAACTCATTACCATTTATTACGGTTCAATTAGTGTGTATCTGATCTGGTATACCTAACTGTTATAGTTCGACCGACGTAAGCTCGACCTTCCTAATGGTCTGCGGGACGCGGGAGGGAACAAAATCGACCAATAGGCTAGTCTGTTGTCGGCCGTCGGCGGCAATAAACGTTTGACGTATGGGCCTGCGCGGTTTTATTTTGGTGACTGTTACACATGAGATTATTTTACCAACATGGAATTAAGGACGCTATGTTTTAAAAAAACTGTAGATAATGAAAAATTAATGCTTTAACGCGTTTTTAATTAATTATATGGTCAATATACATTATTAAATTCATGGAAGTTTCACTTGAACTGCGGGTAAAGGTTACATGCACAATTTGTTTTCATTATAGTAGTTTTTTTATTTTCATTTTAATAAAGACAACGATATTATGTGTATTAAATCTATTATTTATCATAACATATATGTCCCAATTGCGTTAACATGTATAAACTATTGATCTTAAGATATAGTGTATCGTCTCAATACCGTGTACATTCATGCACACCCACCGCCCCGCGTCCCACAAATCATTAGGAGGGTCGCGCTTACAGCGATCGGTCTATATGATCGCTTGGTGGCTGGGTGGTAGGATGCGACAACTGTCCGACAAAATCGCGGCCACCATAACATCCACCTTTGCTGCCAGATGAAATACCTACTTGACGCTAACAATGGTGCAAAAAGCGTTAGATTGTATGAAATTCACATGTAAAAATAGCGCTAGATTCAGCTATATTTTGCTGTTTCTAAATCTTTTTGATAGTTCTCTGCATTTAATTACATGGATACATAACTCAAGTTCTTGATAATTAATACTTTCATTAGTTTCTGGGTAATCTAAGCCCACTTTTGATTGTGAACTACAGTTCAAGATAGATCATGGAAAAATGAAATATTATGTATTATAATTATTTATGTATCTATTCTAACTGTTTATAAGGTTTTTTTTATTGTAATTCCATTTCATAAAATTAATACTTAAACACGTACAATTCACTAATTACGCAAGAGCAACATTACAAATCAAAGCTTAAAACAAACGATGTATATTATGTAAATAATACGAATTGTATTCTAGGGAATTCCCCATATACACACAATGAGATGAATGAAAGATGCTTAAAGACTTTTTGGCTTAGATACTAGTCCTTTCTTCTTATCTTGTTTTTACGGAACGGAAAAATGGTGTGATCATACAAATACTTAAAAGCGCTAAATTATCCGCTAGGCGCTAAAATTTCTTGTCGCGCGCTAGGCTCTTTAAAAAAGCGCTTGATCTAGCGCTAAAATGGCAGCAATGCTCGGTCGTTATGCATTAAACAAAACTAAACCAAAACCATTTCACAACTGTAAAACTTTAATAGCAACTATGCATAAATGTCAATGACGAATTTTAGATCTTTATGAAAAGGAAAATCAATCGACAAACAACAAATTTCCGCGTGTTGTTCCGCGACAAGTGAATCATGCATCATTATTCGTAAAAGGCCAAAACTTGCTTATATAGGTTATCGCGATAAATTCATTGCATATATATAATAAATAACTTAACCTCCGTTCGCAAATAAACAGAATGTTTATCCTTATATAAAGTTTGTTTTTGTTTCGTTATTACGCAAAAATTTTGAGTTAGGAACGTTTTATACCACAGGTACTAGCTGTATAATTATGCATTCATTATTTACGTCGCGTAAATTTGTTCTTACTCATATTTTATAACTTATCAATTTCGGAGTAACAACCTGTAGGTATACACAATTTCATTAAAATCGACGGACAATAAATAAATTATAATTTATTACTACGTTTAAAATTATTACTGAAATTTGTGGAAAACTTTATTGAAATCGGTCAATCTATTTATTGTGTTAAATCTGGACAACAAATGACTGACAAAAAATGTTTAAATGTCAAATTCAAAAGCAGTCTCCTATAAAATAGGTACTATATAGCAAAAAAGTTGAGAAAAATTACAGATAGAACTACAAATTTGTTAATATATGATACAATAAGTATTCCAATGTTTTAATTCTTAATAACATGGTGCTATTATGGTAATGTCGCAAATACTGAATGAGTTCTATAACTGAAAAAAAAAGTAAGTTAAATAAATAATTATTATTGAGTATAAGATTTCTGACAGCCCACAGAGATAAATAAAGCGAAACTTTATCGCGGACGTCAAAACAATAGCCTAACACCGAGGTATATAATCCGACATTAATTATAAACGATAAATAAATTTACTCTCTCTAATTCCTTAATTGCCAGAAGAAATATAAAACTTTCAATCTAACTGTTGTTTCTGATGTTTATATTACTTTAATTTTGTTAATAAATATTTGCTAATTCATAATCATACTTTTACATTTTATTGCAATTAGTTTTATATTTGATATTTGTTAAGTTGTTCGAAGGTTATTTAAGTTGCTATGAAATTGTGAAATAAATGTTCATTTATAATTGCCTTGTTAATAATACCTATTTATATTAATGCTAAAAAAGTAAAGAGGTTGTTTTTTTATTTGTCTGAACGCGCTATTATCTGGAAATATCAGGCAGAGAAAATCTTTTCGTATTTTATTTATTGAGGACAGTTATAACTTCACGCTACATCCTAAGAAGAGGAGCCGTAATCATGAATGCCAAGCAATCTGGCAAGCTGTGGGTAAATACGGGAAGTGGAACAACGATAGGGCTACACGCACCGAACAATAAAGTTAGCTTAACTGAATTCATAATTCTATTGCTACACGGGTGCGTTGGCAGCGCGGTCCGGTGGAGTTCGTCTATTAAAAACACGGGTGAAACCATGAGACCCAGCTAGTTATTAATATTACAAATATTAACATATTTATACCATACTTAATTATTTTGAATTATATACCTGGTTTTTCATCTTACTTCTATTCCACTTAAGTAGAGTTAGTAAGTCTCATGCATACAAGAGTTCAACTTCAATAGAATAAGAGATACAAAGGTAGAAAACCGTTCAAACAAAAGAAATTAATCAACATACTCAATGAGCATCAGCATGAGCTCGGTTCAATATTGATAACATTACAAACGATCATATTTCATGGTTTGATTGATTTACTACGGTCGAGATGGTTGCTGCTTTCCAATCCAATTTATTGTTCGTGGCCAGAGGTAACTACGGAATTTTGACATAGACGGCGCTAGAAGTGTCTTCATTTATGTACCTATATGTCACCGGATGGATTATACGAACCATTAGTATATAAACAATTCAGTAAGATTGTAAACTGTCGGTAGATTGTAAATGGATACTATTCGCAATCTAACGGTAACATTTTTGTAGGTTCATAAACTAACTAGTATGGGTTGATTATGTTGAAACTGTCACCATAACGTACGAGCCGTGCGAGCGAAGCATGCTGGCCGTGGCAGCGGCCGGCGAATGACCAAACTAACCGTTGAAAATTCACATTTTTCAATTCGTAGTAGGTATCATTTTACCTATCGAATAATTATAACCTCAAAAAACCAAAATTATTAGTGTCCGTTCATTATCTACCGACAGTTAACCGTTTGTTTGTAATTATCCGATGACATATTTTATAGATATTATAAAGAAATATAGAAAATACTTTTATTTGTCATATACACACACACGTGCACGCACGCACACACAAATATATGCTGAGGGATGCGAGTGTTCTCCAGCGCTATTTTTCACTTGACACCTAGCTTTCATCATCATCTCTTTATTTATTTTTCTATACCACTGATACGGACTTTAACTGGTTTAGGGAACGGATATACACATCGTAACTTTATACATAATTTTATTAATATGTAAAAATGTATTTATATTTTAATTTATTTGTAGTCAACAATCTTAATATCAATAAAATGAATATATAAAACTATAAAATATGACCAACACAAAAATAGGTAATGGTTGTAATAAAAATATCACACTTATCATTCGTCATAGGTAATATCCAGCTTTATGACACATCCATTACATTTAACATCTATGTATCATTGAAACTATTGGAATCGCTTCAGCGGAGTGTAGATCTATTGATACAGTATCGGCTACTTATTAGGTCGAGAGGTCATAATCGAGTAGAAAGTATTCAGTCGCCGCTTCCCGTTTGTTGTTTTTCGTCCGTCAGAAATCAATATACGGTACATTGATGATTGGGATATCGTGATGCTTGCTCCCAAGCCGATTTCAAAATGAAGCAAATATTGTCTGGTAATACATAACTTATTTTCTATATAATACGTCATTATATTAACTCGATGTATTATATACTATTTAATTCCCTTATCTTTACATTCGGTAGCTAGTTCCTTGCTGGGTGTAACAATGTGACAATTGTGTCCGATTGTATCACACCACACACTAAAGGCATGTCGCGTTCCGAAATCAACCGGTATGTATCCAGCAAACAAACGTGGTGTTACAGTGTCTGTACCCGACTGGGTCGGTACCACTATGTATATGGTTTGTCGCATTTCAAGATCACGCAGTGTATATCCAGCTGCCGAGAGTTTTGCCGATATTTTGATTGTCGCCTTTATTTTTAGAACAAAAGCAAAATGCCGTCACCTTTTTGTGCTAACAAATATTATCGAAATGAATAAATACCCCTTGTATTTACGTATTATAAATTAAACGAGAAAGTAATCATTCATCAGAATATGTTCATCCATCAACGCAAATCATGGGTGCAACGTCGTCAGTCATTATTTATTTGGCAACCATTATCATCATTACATATACGGTATCCTCCTGAGACAGGTTGTATGGCCCAAGTCATAAACGAAAATAAATTATGTAAGTTAAGAAGTTATGAATATGTGCGCCTGAACTGTCTTCTATTTTGACTCGCATATTCCGCCTCTCTCTGAATACTGGGCAAGTGCTTTTTTATCGTTACAGGTTTTTGCGTAATGCCCACGATCTTACCTGATGTTAAGTGACGATGTGGCCCAAGATGGTAACACACTAAACCTAGTGGAAGACTGACACTGAACACACCTATTGGTTCTTGGCGACAGATTTTCAACTTGAGGGTGGTAGCTAGCTCGGGCATTGGAAAAAGCCCTACCACCATGCTATGGTTTCCTCACAATGTTTTCCTTCACCGAAAGCTCGGGCTCATTGTAGGGATTCAAACTCATGTCAATCGACGCGAAGTCGTGGAAGCAAGCTAACGTGCAACCAGTTGCCCAAAAAAGGTGGTCGTGCTGAACCAACCCACTATAGACCCATCTCGATTACGTCCATTTTTTGCATTGTATGGAACGTGTACTGAATGGTAGGCTCCTGGCAACCTAGAAACGAATGATCTAAGTGACCAGCAAAAACCGATCCACTGGAGACCTTCTATCGTATGCCACTCACATCTGGAGCGAGAATGTCGAAAATCATGGCGAAGCGCTTGCTGTTTCTTGATATCTGAAGACCTACGACAGAGCGTGTCATGATAGCCTCTTATGCAAGCTTTCTTCATACGGCTAGACCACTGGGTTATGTGCATGGATATCGGACTTTTTGAGGGAACGACTGATTCGAGTGGTGCTGCTCCTCCAATCTATTAGCTATCAATGCCGGGTATATCAGACGTCAGTACCTTCTGCGAAGCTGTTCCTTCTTCACACCAATGATATGCTAAGCCAGGTACTTTTGGGTACACAGATGATTGTACAGTTATAGAAGGCTACAGATCTAATGCACGAACCAGTGGAGCGCAAGTTTAGTCCCTTAGGGAAGCCATGGTTAAACGCTTGAAGTTGTCCTTAAAAGCAATCTCCGATTGGGGCGATGCCAACCTAGTCAAGTTTAATGCCACTAAGACTCAGGCATATCTATTCTCCGCTAAACGGAGTCCCTTCCAACTGACTCCTATTGTCATTCCGCTAACCGACCATCTGAAACTGCTGAGCGTTAAGTATTCTTCAACGCTCAAATTTGGATCCTACATTGAGTATAAAGCTCAATTGGCTGCCAAAAAGCTGAGTATCCTTGCAAAGGTGATACGGTACTTCACGCCAGGTCAGCTGCTTGATTTATATCAAGGGCAAGTTCGGTCGTGCATGGACACTGCTCTCATCTTTGGGACGGATAAGCGAATTACCAACTTGAGGCATTTAAGGCAATTGAGTTAATTGTAATATGTATTATAATTAATTGTACATTGTTTAATGTAAGTTCATTTAACATTGTAATAAAATTAAAATTATGTTTATTTTTACACATTAAAAAGAAAGTTAGTAAAATGATTTGCTGGCTAACTTTATCATGTTGTTGGCATGCGAGATACATAAGTACCACATTTCGTTTTTATCTCACTGGGAATAAAATTAGTTTCAACAATCACCGCTTTTAACTCGCACCGCACTTCAAGTGACCGCGGCCAATTACAGCGAAACGCGCCGTTCGCCGCTACAATTTGGTTGAGATCACAGTAATTTCGTAGTTGTAATATTCCATTATAAGTAGCGACCCGTGACTCACATGTCACATAAATTGTTCTGTAATGTCAGTAAAACTGTCTCGAAGTTTAAATTATTCCATGCGATCTTTTGTTTAACGAAATTTACATTTATTTTGTTCGTTACAAGAATAAAAATTATGTGTACTTAAGTATGTACGTGAGAAGTTGTCTTCTTTAGTGTAATCAATAAAAATAACTCCAATCAAATTCAGTAAAATTAAAATAATGTTTATTTACACACCGTTAAATTATTTAACAACAAAAAAATTCAGGTTAATGAATTATCATTATTATTATTGACGGCTAACTACATCATGTGACATGATATGAGCACAGCCTTAAATTTTACCATCTACTAAATGCACCAAAAGAAGTAATTTAAATAAATAATTTGCATTTTTTGACCATATATTGTAAAATATGTATAAAACAGTGAAGCCTAAATATTTTTAACTGTAAATATATTTTCCAGATTTTGTGTATTTTTTATTTTTGTGTATAAAAATTATTCAAAGAAATTCTCTAATGTCCACAGAACGATATTTTCCTTATGTGGTTTTACTATACGAAATTTTATTTTTGATTCAAATATAATTATGTCTACATAATAAGGAATAAAAATTATATTTGTAGCTATTGCAAATGCAAGAAGAGGTTCTCATATCAGGGATACGATATCATGGATATAATTTTCATTTTGTTTACGTAATCAATAAGAAATGAAAGATAAGTATAAAATAGACTTTTATAAATTGATATTATATGAAATATTTTTATATATATTTTTATATAGAAATTATATGAATTTCACATAAATATGAAAATATAATATTTGTTTACGAGGTTAAGTGTATATTTTTTACAAGCCATATTACGTTTTATAATTTATAATGTCGAAAGGGCAGCAACTCTTTATGAATGCCGTCGTAACCTTATAAAGGAAATATCAAATCTCTATTGTATGATCAATATTGAACAAAACAAAATTTAGAATTTAATTACGAGTTATTTAAAATTGTATTTTTCTTATATTACGACAGAAAAAAGAGTAAGTATAAGCAAAAATTGTATGATCATCTACTTACTAAAATTGTCAACACTAGAGAATTAAGCGTAGAATTTTGCATATAAGTTTCTTATAAAGTATACGAGCATTCAAAATAAGATGATTCTTGAGATATTGCCTATAAACATCACATAGGGCACACGGCTAGTCATAATAGTAATAGTTTTTTCATATAAATATTGTTTAACTCAATTGTAACATTCTAGATTTTTTTGGATATAGGTATATCACACGTTACCAAACTGGGATTCCCTGTATATTATCAGTTTGTTTGCTTCCAAAAAAAAATCGTTTATGTACGTCGTTCCCATCATTAATCTATATCTATATTACTTAATAATAATAAAGCGGAAGAGTTTTTTGTTTGTTTGTTTGCTTAAATACGATAATGTCTGGAACTACCAGTCGAATTCTAAAAAATATTTTTGTTTATGATGCCAGCTTCACGTGGAATATTATAGGCTATCTAGAATTAGGCTAGAGCTCTCAGCTAGCCTTAATTATTGATTTTTGTTAAGTAAGTCGTACGTAACCGCACACCCGAACTGTGTTATCCGCGTGTGCTGACGTAATGGTTAGTGGGCACGGCATATTAGTCCGTAAGAACGAAAGTTACTTCATCATCAAGAAAATGTTATGTACATAAACTTTGCACTTTATAGCATGGTTTTTGGACGAATAGTTTGGGAGATTAAAATAAGTCAATACTCGGCTCGGCCTTTTTTTTCCAACTGACTTTACTGTTAGCCTTAGGGGCCCTGGAGCCTTTGCGGCTTTTACAGCGTCACCGGGCTTGGCTCGGCTCGGGCCTATGACTATTGATGTAGTGGTGCGAACGAGCTGTGTGAGTTGCGACGCATAACCCTGGCCGCCTGATAAAAATATTGTCTAAGTATACTGAAGTATTATAAATCATCAATTAGCAATTTCTTTTAAATTAAACGTGGGTGAAATCACGGGCACAGCCAGTAATATCTCAGTACGCAACGAGAGCATTTGCTTACAAGTGGGATGCAAATACAATTTATTCTTAGTTCATTGTGTTCTATAATTTTTTTAGTGTTGTGATTTTCTGTTGTAATGCGAAATTTATTCAACTAATAATTGAATCGTTAGATTGGATTATCTAACGATTCAATTATTAATCAAGTTACCTTGATCGCAAAGACAAGGAAAGTGTTTATTTAATCCACTTCTGATGTCCCACCATTAAATATAGAGACTATGTTACAACCCTTTACTAAGTCAGCAAAGACATAAACTAACTAAATCCATCTGCGTCAATGTCCCCGTCCATATGTTTACGGTTTTATTAAGGTTTACGTAATGAGTCCTTAAAGAGTTGACTCGGGGTCGTTCCAAATTTCGAAATAACTCCGCACGAATCTTGCTGGTGTAAGTATCCTACGCCCTTTACTATGAGGTAAACTTGGTATCCCTTCTAATGGTGTATAAATTATTAAAGTGCTCATGTGCAGAGCGTTATTAAATGTAGGGTTGTCAGTAATGAGTAAAAAATACTTCTATGGTTTAACAAAACAAAAATAACTACAAAAACATTATCTCGAGAGCCCACAATATGATAGCGATAACATGATAATGATAATAATATGAATTCATAATTTGATAAAAACAATGTTTATCTACATATTTTATACAATTAAAAAAAGTTAATAAAATTAATTTACATTACTATCAATAATGACTAACTTCATCATCGCACTTCCATTACACGATGCACGCAGATCTCTCAATTTTATCCTCTACTTTGTTTTTCGATCTGAAAACACTGTAAGCCATAAGGGACCTGAAGCCTCAGACGGCTTTTACAGCTTCATCGGGCTTTGAGGCGAGCGCTTACTGCACTCGGCTGTGAAAGCGTGGCAACAAGTTCCAAGGGTGCCAAAGTGGCTGAACCTCGGCTTGAACTGTTGCCGTAGTTGCAAACTGGCTAATTTCCTATCCGTAATGCAATCTAAACTAACTATACATATATACATTTTTCCTTTCTCTAGGAGGAGAGAAGAAACATGCGTATATATGTATTTAGTAATCTGTCAATTTTGGTCTAAACTAACTAGCTAAAAAGGAAAAAGAAAGATCCCTTACAGAACCTATCTATCTACCTGAGCGTATTATCCTCTACTAAACGCACCAATATATTTATAACTTTATAATCTATTTTAACAACAAATGATAGGTAAAAAAGTTTGTGTTGATAGGTGATAGAATTATATGTAAGTTGTAATTAAATTCGTTTTTATAAATTTGTTGTTTTAAATTTATTTCATCATGCGCCAAAAGCTTGTCTAAAAAGAGATAAAACTCAGTACTTACAAGTTGTTTATACTTTCTCGCACCTTTATATTATTATAATAAGTGATTATTCTTATGTTTAAATATAATACTGATTTTGTTATGAACTAGCAATACACATGATCAAAGAGTTTTGATGTGTGGCAACCCTGTACCTACACACCGCATGTCAGAGGGCACGTCATAATCCAACCCAAGCTCACAGATTAACATTTAAACAAGTTTTATGTAAATCGCATTGGATAAAACTGGCTTCATTTTTGTAATCACTCGCTTGGAAAGACTTGCTTTCTTTGAAATTGCATCGTTATTCAGAATTATCATTCACTATTTGTACTACTATGTATGTATCTAGTGCTTAAGGTTCGGCACGTAGGTCGTGTGTTCAATTTCTGGGCCGACTAAATTTAATTTGCCTTGTTCTTAATTTTTTTAAGTTATGCTTTTTTAGGCGCGTTATGAAAAAATGAGTGTGCATTTTGTTACAAAAAGTCTACAACATGAAGTTGCTTGCAACCTGTGAAGAGAGTCACACTTAATGTTGACTTTTTATAGAAGTACACGAATTCACTTCTTTTTTTCTAAATAATAAACACTACATGCGCCTGGTCCGCATATTTTATGAGCGCTGCCATTTTTTAGTTATAAAAAGAACTAAACATACAAAAAACATGTAACTATTTTAACTAATAACTAAGTGGATCTATATTGTATTTTTAATGTTTTACTTATTCTCTACTATTGGTGTTAGTTTTACCAACATTTATGTTTCTACTCCACGGAATTGGCTACGAATGTCCTCTCTGAAATTAGTATTAGAATGAAGCTTGTCACAGAACTGACCCTATTTTTGATAACCATATTAAGATTATAGTCCACAATTTTACTTTTAGATGCCTTCACTTCCCGATAGACAAACCACACAATTGCATCGTTGGCATCTTTTCCTTGGTTGGCTTTGTTAATTGGCAGCCCTACTCTCCGCACTCCTACATATCTTATGCAGCTTCCTAATGGAAGGCTCTGGTATAGCAGCATTTGGTAAATTCCGATTTGTTTTCACTCCCATGATATCAAATTGGGTACCAAAATCCAGGTGTACATAGCGATTGTCCTGCCTCAGATCTTGTACTCTTCAGAGGCATAGTGCCTGTATCGTAAACACATACGCATGCTCGACCGATTTCATATAAAATGTCTCCGTGATATTATGACCATAAAGTGGTTCGATCGGGTTCGTAACACCGATGTTCTACGGCAAGCTAATTTTCTCGGGATAGAGGCATATCTTTTACGAATTGGATGACAGAAAGTTGATGCGCATCTATTTTTCTAAATTAGAATATGGCAAGAGGAAAAGCGAAGGCCAATTTCTACGTTTTAAAGATGTTCACACTGGGTGGCAGTCGCTTGCTGAAAAGCAAAATTAATGGAGGCAACTTGTTCAGGAGAAATTAAACTCGTTTGAGGATCAAAGAAGGCTTGAGCTTGATTATGTTGAACTTGATTATATTAAATTGATAACGTGAACAACTTGAATATAAACAGCCTTCAAATATATATTATAACTTTATCAACAATACACTAACATGCTTTTTTGCGTTCCTAAATTTACTGCAATAATTGGGTACATTCGTCATTTACGGGCTAAATACCCCAACCCCTCGATAAACTTTGGTCGCTGTAGCCGAAGTAGGCTAGGAGGAGTATCTTGCAAAACTGAGTCAGAATATGACATGACGTGTCCAACTGATACAAGAGTTGAGAAAAAAATAATTATATGCTTAACACATTAATAATTGAAGTGGAGGTTTTATGTGTAGCATAAAAAAGCTTGTTAGGTTCGAGTATTCCGGGGAACATGGTTTCATAACTACCGTTGTAACTGGAAGAAATTGTTCTTAATAGAGGCATGCATACTCATTGATTATTTTATAAGTCAATCTTCTTTTATTTGTTTTGAAGTGGTCTAATTAGCCTATGACCGTCGTAGAATTAACATTAAACATAACTGCAGTCTATACGAGAAACGTTACATGTCATATAGCTTTCTATCTCTGAAGACTAAGCTGGAAAGCTTCAGATAACAATGCATGTCTAACATCACCCTTCATACGAAAACACATCTTCCGTAGTTTCGCTCTGCATGGCTTCTAACACTTCAAGTACACCTCACAACATTTCATATAAGTAGACGATTAACTGCAACGATCTCCTTTCCAGTAATACTAATCCTAAAGAAAGAGACCTCATAATTTATAATATCATAAACCACAACGTCTCTCTGTATGTCTGTCCGTTTATATTCTTTTGACGCGCAAAGCACTAATCCGATTTACGTGGTTTTTTTCTTTAATTTATAGTTATGTATTTATAGGATATATTTTGTTACATAAAGTAACATACGAAATAAGTAGTGACTATAATGGTGGATCAATTCGGGGAAAAAACGCTTTTGGTTCGATTTAATGGATTACGCTGAGTAAATCATAAGATATATCAAATTAATGTACTAGATGATTGTAGATCTAAAAAAACCTGCAAAAAAGAGTAATAGCGTACATGTAGATACACTTAGATTCTAAGGGTCACCCACAATTTGCATTTTTGAGGCAGCACAATTCGCGCGTGCGCTCAGCCGACAGCAAGCATTCTGTAGTCCACGAGAGCCGAGCTGTGGGCACAGCTAGTCTCACATAAGGACCAAACTTAAAAATACTGATATGATGGTAAAAATATAAAAATAGAGTTATATAAAAAAGTGAAAAAGATAAGCGAAAGTTTATTATTTAAAAAAATCTTAGTAACGGTAACGAACATACTCTCGTATATAATTTTAACTATTCATTTGCATTAATTAATTAACAATTTCATATAATATACATATAGCTTAAACGCTTACTGTTAAACAAGGAAGATTCTGTATTTTTTTATTTTTCTCGTAAATATTGTTGATCACCACCAAAATTATCAGATGAGACTTGATCTTAAATCTATTTCTAATTCAAACACTTGAAATATAAAGTGTAACCTCTGTAGATCTTGATTCTCTGCCACCTGGATCATGGTCATGTTATTCAAGCTTGTGTGATAAAATATAACATACTTATCCTTGTTATAAATATAAATATTATGTTGCCGTACAACTATATAATACGTATTAGTTACAAATGTTTTACTTGTATGTTTGTACATAGGAGAAAGGAATAATAAATTAGTTCTTACAACCCCTTCAGTCACGTGTAAACAACTCCTGAAGGACTCCAGTTTCAAAATACGTGACTCGACAAAGAACTTTGTTTTATAAACTTGAATTTTACAAGGTAAGTTACGGCCACTGTGACTTGAGAATTATTACTTTAAAAAACATAAAATTGTTTTAAGGCTCCTTCTCTAGTATTTTTTTAAACGATCATTAAAATTGTTTGGTGGAATTTATTTTTATTAATATTGTTTTATGATCTTGCAAGCATGATGTCCAATATGAATATTAATTATTGGTACTCATATGTAGTGGGTAAATTACCTAATTGGTTTTCCATGCGTCTTTCAAATAAAAGGAAAGTACTGTAGATCGTTTTATAATATACCTTAGTGTAAATTGACAATCACTAATCAAACATGTCCACCGCTTATTTTGCGTTCCGATTAATTGAAAAATAAAATTTAAAATATACAATTAATAAAATTGGGAGATTTTATTAACTATTAGTTGAAATATTTTTGAAGTGAAAATTTCTTTAGCCGCGTTGAGGACTTTATGGTAGGGGAAAATCTTATGGGTTCGCGTCACCGACATGCTAATGTTAATTAAATATCTATATATATTAGTATATATATCTATAGCACGTACTGCTCTGATATCAGACTAGCGCATGCACAGTGGCCTGTGTACACGAATACATATACGAGTATACACGTATAACGCATTGTACGAGTATATATCTGAACGAGTGTTGTGCGCGTTAAACGCTTTTTGGATGGGTAAAATCTTCTGAGTTCGCGTCACTGACATGCGTAATAGCAGTATATCTGTAGCTATACAGGTGACGTATTGTGCAACATTAGTACTGGGTATGTCTTTACAAGTAAATTTGAATGGATTTAGTAATATATTTAATGTGTATTTACTGTACATTGTTCAAATAGTGTTTGAGTTTCATTTTTAGCTGAATTGTTTTAAATTGTAGAATCACTGTGCAGTACAATAGTTAGTACCAAATAAATATAGTAATATTTTTAAGTTAAAAAATAAATAAGAAAAAGTTTTCAGTTTTTTATAAAATATTCGTATTTATATTGGCCTTTTGAAAATAATTCTAAGTTATAAGTTTTCACTTCTATCGGCAGTCCCTATGAGTGGTATTTTTTTATTATTCAATATACTTGATTATTATCTATTAACATCTCATAATTATTACAACTAAAAAAATGTACATATTATAACAGATTACTTTAAAAAAAGAACTAAATAACTCGTAATTTTATCTTATTCAGTTTTTACACTCGGCACGATAATGTTTTCTCAGAAAAAAATAATAGAAATAGGTAATATTTCACACGGTTATTTGTACCGATTGGTGAACATCTCTATTTTTAAATTAAATTAACTAGCAACACATGTAATTAATTTTACTCTGCAGAATTAAAACAAAAAACAGACTACATATAATATAAAATGGAACTGAATAAACCTACTACCAAAAGAAATAGCTCCGATCAACGCTAGTTAGATATACATAATCATCATCAACCTATAATAGTCCACTGCTGGACATAGGCCTAATGAGCGCCATAGCGCCCTGTCTTCAGCTTGCCGCATCCAGCATCTGACTGCATACATAATACAATGAATTATATTTAGCGTTTTTAGCGAAATAGAAGAATAGAATGCTCGAAATAATGAAAAAGAAGATCACTAGATTATTTTATTCCATGAAATGTAGTATTTACGGCTATATTTTATTGTGATCAAGGAGAACACTGTAAAAATATATTGCTTTTGTTTGTCTCTCGCCGCATTTGTAGATATGAGAAAACAAGACTAAGTGTATTCCTATGTCAAACGAATTAAATTACTGAGCAATGACGTTGTATAGCTTGGATCACTTCGGGGCTTGTTCAAAATAAAGCAAGTGACGTAGATCAAATTCGAAATAAATTTTCAGAACATGTTTCTTGAAAACATTGTCTATTCTCCAACTCGACAAAACAATACCGTATTAATTTATTTGTCAAAGAAGGGTTATAGAACAAAGGGGTTACATAAAAGGGGTGGTACCTAGATCTTTAGCGTAAGCTAATTGGTAGGATCCTATAGGGGCGTGTTAGTTGTTAAAACAATATGGAACATTCCCTTCGTTTCATATTTCTCTACTTTATTCATTTAGTACCCTATATTATGTACCCTAATATTTGACTGAGTATTATTTAAACCTCCCCTGTTTCCTCTTCAAAATTTAGCTGAGTCAGCAAATAATCCAGTTATTGTCTTATCTTCATGATACAAATAAAATTATATAAGTGCAAGCATTACGAAAAAATAAGATTCTTTAAAATATGAATAAAACCAAGGAAGATATTCAAATCCATATAACCCAATTAATTTTCTTACGGACGAACAAAGAAAATATCCCAAGCATTAATTCACGCAAAAGCATCCCCTAAAAATACTAAATAAGCGCTCAAAAAGTAACTGATTTTTGACAAAGACGTTTCATTATTCTTTCATTAGCAGTAAGCTTATTTTTACCATCCGGAAAACAGTGCTTTCCGGGATGAAACGTACAAAAAACCGACGCATAAAAAGATAGAGAAGAGAAATTGTGGAGAACAAAAGGCAAACGGGACGCATTTAATCCTGTCCGGCGGACTACGGGCGTCATTCCGACGGTTCCGGAGAGAGAGAAAATTGAATTTATTATCGTTTGTGTTTGACTGACGTGTTATTTTCACACGATCGCAAAGGAGAGCGACGAAGCGACGGAATCCAATCAGTCAGTCGACGGATGCGATATCGGCCATGTACCTACTCTAACTACGCGACGCGACGTACTGAAAGTGGCATTTTCTATCCATAGCGACGCGACGCGCCGTACGGAAGGGTTCATTTTTTTGCTTCGGGTCTGAGAGATTTGACTGACATGTCAAATGGTTTAGACTTCTTTATTCGATTACGGAGTTGGCAATCTTTTAGCTTGGTTCATAAACATTATAATACATTTTTCATTAATAATAATTATATAAATTTTCTACTTGTTTACGTTATAGAAAAATGAAGATATTGAAGGCAGGTTTAAATTTGCCAGTCTTTTATTTTAGTGGACTTACAAGAAGATTGAGTTCGTGCGATAACATTTTAGAGAATTTTGATAAGCCCGTGTATATCTTATAATCAAGCAGGAGATCTGTACTAGACCAGGGTCCCAAATCTGCTATTTCACATTTAAGAATATATCATTGTCATTATATCGACACTACTGATATTATATCGAAACTATAACAAATTTGGTACTCTGCTAAAATTCCATTACTGTCTCGATAGAATGTCTATAGTGTTGTGATAGTGTGTCAGTGGGGTGGCAATATCTATAGTATTAACGTATAGATTTTATACGTTGTTTGTTGTTGACTATCAAAATCTACCATGGATTCGGTGTTGCTAATCGAAACTACCATTAGTTGATAATACTTGTTAGTGCTATTTTCTCGACTGTCGCCATCTCCACTATCGCCATCACGATTATAGCCATTTTGACAGTACCCATCTTGACTATCGCCATTTCGACTACCACCATCCCGACTGTCGCCATCTTGACTGTCACCATCTCGACTGTAGCCATATCGATTATAGCCATTTCGACTGTCGCCATTTCGATTGTCATCACTTCAAATGATCGACATGATAAACCACCGTTATAGTGACTCTCTTTTGGTTTGTCAAGTTTCGGTATCAGCCTGTGTACATAAAGCTGCTGACAGACTCAGCGACGATCGTCGATGGATCGCCGATCTCTAGGTGGTTACCGTTGTTTTTGCAGTATACTGTGTCGACTATCAGGCTACTTACTATAAAATATAAAAAAACAGTTTTGTACTTTTTTAAATGTCAGAAAAATGAAGGAACCGCAGGCAGAATTAAGTTTGCTAATTTTTTTTTTTGAGTGGACTTACAAACAGAAGATTAAGGTTGTGCGATAAAATGTTAGAAAATCTTTTTAACAAATGGTTTGGAATAAATTAAAATAGTTTAAAAACTAAAAACACGCTTTAACTACGCAATAAAAATTATAAAGCTTTTTATTCTTATTAACATTTCGTTACCATGCCCACTCTATTTAACTTGTCAAACTGAATCATATGAGCTTGATTCGAGGAGGTTTGCTAGTAGCCACTGATGTGTTCCACCATCCACCTCCTGGTTCCATTATCAGATAAGCTCCAAGATACCAAATTATAGTGTTGTCATCCGAACTATAATATAATATAAAGTTTCATTTCGATACGACAATTAGAGAAGTAGGTTAAAATTGACTTCTAAGATTTTATTACATTGTTTGTTAGTTAGTTACAAGTGAAGCTAATATAAAATATAAGCGTCTTAAACAATATACCTACCTACTTGATATTACAAGACAACACAATTATCAACGGTCGCATAAACGTTTCATACATAACATACATATCACAACAAATACAAGCCGAGGATTATTCTCAGAAATCGCAGTCGTGTAATGTACCATGCCAATTAAATCGCGGTATACACAGGTTTTATTTTATTTTGCGCGATACGCGATTGAGTCAACCCTAACTCACGAATGCCGAGTAAAGAATGTTGTCCATTACCTGTTCGAGTACGATGAGTTTTTACTTTTTTAGAATTTTATAAATACACTGGCGTTGTCCCACAGGTCTCTACGCGTTTGGTACGCAGTAATTATTTTCTTCTCGTAAATTTATTTTTACTAATATTATTGACAATTCATATAGCCTGTCAATTTAGTCAATTTAGGAATGGCGAAGTACACTTTTCAAACAAATCGGTTGTGTTTTTTTATAGTTTCCAAAATTATTATAGAGATTCTTATAGCCTATCAATTTTGGAATTCCCGTGTACAATGTTTCATCAAAATCATTTGAAAATTAATATTTTATAAATATATTTTTTTACGATTTCTAAAAGTATTATTAAATATTCTTATAGCCTTTCAATTGACCAATGGCATAAGCTTCCCGTGTACAAAATTTGATAAGAATAGGTCAATCGGTTTTTGAGTTAAATCCCGAAACACAAACAGACAGATAGAAAAAATGAAACTAATGCATATTCGTGATCGCCCTTTAAATGGGATGTCTATCGGGAAGATTGGAAAAAAAATAAATGTACAGACAGAACTCCACATTTGTTAATATAGATAAGTACTGATATTCAATTTATGAACGTAATGATTCCAGTATACCACTTAAAAGCTCATTAAGATTTTGTGTTTGGATATGCTTACATTAAATATGATTATACACGTTCGGAGAAATGTGTTTTATACGATTTTAATATACCTATGTATATTATTACAATTTATGTTGTTAATTTACACATTTTTATCCTCCGTCCTACTTAATATCTGTGATCCAGGATTATGGAATCATATAGTTTTTTATCATTTATATTTTACTAGCAACCCGCCCCGGCTTTGCACGGGTAATGTAACTATTGGTTTGAGCGGCGCCCGCCAGTAGGTAAAGCTCCCAGTCGGCATAATTTTTCCGACATTTTCAACAATAATTGTCATATTTCAGTCAATTTACACAAAACGTTAATAAATAATACACCTTAACCTTCCTCATGAATCTTTCTGTCCATTGAGAACACGTACAATAATCAGTTGTACTCAGATACACAATATAATAGTAACTTAAAAAAATATGTTTTTAACAAGCATAAACTTTTATTCCCTTAAATTTTAGGATTACTACTCGCTCCTTACCTCTACATAAATATATATTGTTTTAGAAATTTGGACGAAATTAAGATATTTTAGTTGGCAATGCGACGAATAAAAATAAACTATAATCTTTGTGGATTGTCTATTAAAAAATTCAGGAAATACTTTTAATCTATTGCAAGGAGGCGTCCGGACTATTTGATTTTTTTTATAACAAATAAATATAGCTTTACATAACTCGATTGCCATACTATCTATATACAAAAAATAACTGGTAGCTCTTTAATTCTACGTTCATAATTATATTAAAACTAGATGACCCGGTTCTACCGATGTTCTGACTTTTCTAGTAGTCAAAAACTCGACCAAACCACCTCCAACCAGTTTTTCTTTCCTGAAAACTTTTCTATAACGATCACGAACAAAACAAAATAAGAATTATTTATGTCAATCGTTCGAATCGTGAGTTTTAATCTTTGAGTTCGTAAAAATTCCAGTAGAAAAAAAGAAATTTTAGCTTTTCCACAATATTGCAATTTTCTGAGTAACTTTTCAAGTTTTTATTTCCCTAAAATTCTTATTCGGACTAATTATTACTTATATTAAAAAAAAGTACGAGTATTTTCGAGTGATGGTAAGCACCATCGAACAGCATTTAATCTTTATTTAATTATGTCCCAGCAAGGGTCTATCAGTCTATATATATACACTGTAGCTATATCTAGTTTTATATTTTAACATTCATTGCCATTGAACTTAACCATTTACAAGATACGAATATTAATATATTTTATTTGAAAGAAATGAATGATGGTGATTATACAGTTATTCGTCGAACTGTATAAAATATGCCTCCATTTGAATGCAACCATCCACGAAGATTTAATTTCAAAAATCGAATAACCCGAAACGATTTCTTATATATTATGTTCTGTATCACGAATATCGGGTTCCATAATGGCGGTCTGCTGTGAAAATGTTTTATTGGCCTTGTCGCCTCTTCCACGGCAATAAAAGCCACTCTAGAACTAAGATTATCGGAGGGTATGGAACGAGGCTTTATTATTTTCTCTGTTTTGCGTTGAATTGTTCGTATCGTCTATCGGATTATTAACGCAAGCGTGTTCTCGAAGGAAAAATGTCTTTGCGATTTTTACAACGAATTTTATAACAATTTATTGTGATATTGAATTCAAGGACTATGGTTGGTATTTATTTCATGAGTTAATACTTTAGCTAGTTAAGTTTTTGGACTTAAGTAACAATTCTAATATTTTTTTATTAACTATATAGACTGTAATATTGCTTTGGTAAAACATATTTTGCTCGGTGATAGTACACGAAAATTGTGTCTGATTGGATCGCTACCATCACACACATAGTGATAAACGAGTCACTGTGACTCACTTTTGCTTTGTTATGTTTCGGGATCGGCCAGTGTATAACCAGCTGCTGGAAGGCTTGCAGACCGGCATGACAGCGATGACCTAGATGGATTGCCGATCTCTCGGTTGTAGATGTTGATTGTATTATGCCTACTATTATCATACCCGGTGAAGTCAGTTTGCCTTGCTACTATAAAATTATATAATACATTTAAATTTACATATTTTATTCATAATAGTTTTATTTTCTACATATTACTTTGAGGAATACAGCTTCTTAACATGGTATTAAATGTTATAACATTTTACATGTCCATATAAAACTTTTTATGAATGCAGTTTTCGTAAACACAGTGTTTTATGTATAAATAAATTACTTTTAACTTTTTCATGTACTTATATTTAATTGACAATAAACAAGTTAAAAGTTACACAGTTTATAGTTTTGTTTTTCTATATTGTAGGTCTTTATAACTCCTTTGTATCGCAAGTCCGTAGAGACGTACCTATGTTCGTATGTAACATAATTTATACCTATAATGAATACAGTTTAAATATAAAATTTAGTATCGTAAAATAATCTTGCAGTCAGTGATCGGTGAAATGTAAAAGTTTTGCTCAAAATTGGTTAACGGTACGCAAAATCCAATATGTAAATTAAACGTAAAAAAGCTGACGAGGTCCGGTAATCGACGAACTTCTCGTAACATGAAACCTTAACTACCTCATTTAGCCGCTCTGGATAAGGTGTCGTAAAATTTTGCTCACCGACATGAACTTCTCAATAAAATAGACGCAATGAGTTTTATTTACAAAAATATGTTCTGATCGCTAATTTTAACCACTTTAACTTGTGTCATCTACACCTAGAATTATAAATCTCAAGAGATTGTTTATTTGAACGCACTAATCTCGAGAACTACTACGAGTATTCAAATTTGGTGTGCGTCTTTATAGCGTTATTGAAGAAAGTTGTTCGCTATATAACTTCGCGCTACGACTTTCAGGAGCAAAGCGGTAATCAAGAACGTCAAGCAAACTGGAAAGCTGTAGCCAAGTACGGGAAGTTAGAACAACGATAGGTTACACGGGTGCGTTTGTGGCAGCGTGATGATGTAGAGCTGGTTGAATACATTGAACACGGGTGAAACCGTAGGGCATAGCTAGTAATATTAAAGATCACCAACAAATGTTATTTGATAGTTATCATTAAAAAATATGTGCACAAAGCTAGTTATTTACAAAGTCTACATATGTGACAATGAAAAAAATTGTCCTAGGTTATTTTTCACATGCATTTTCACATAATTTATTAAATAAAATTTAAAAAATCATACCTATCATCATCCATTTAATTTAGCATTATGAATTCTTTTACCTTAGGTAATCCATTATGTTAAAAGAATTTGCTAGCCGACTGGACTTGACGATGTTTTCTTGGCAAAGGAGTTGTTTTTAAATCACGCTAAGTCGCAGAGATTTATGTTATAAACTTTAAGAATTGGAGTCAGATTATATGATTGAATCCTAAACCTTGTAGTTTAAATATGCAAAACATTGTCAATGCGTATTTATGAATGATCTATGTTTTTATAAGCGTACCATAAACGTTAGCCCCTGTAAGAATCAAACTTCAGACGTCTTGTCTTCCGAAATAACATATTAGCCTATACAGCGATATCCAAACGGTAGTAGCTAGTTCACACGATGTTCAGCGTTCAGTAGACTACACGAAGCAACAACTAAAATATGGTTGCTTTGGCTTAGACTGTTTACAGCGCGGCTGTGGTCGAATATATAAAACATGTCACCTTTTCTCAGCTCAACTGCAGCTAAGAGTAATCTAAGAAGAGGCTCTTCGATCCCACCGATGGGGTCAATGCCGATGGATGCTACAGGAGTTTTTCGAGTTTCTAATGGGATGCATCGCTCCAATTGCTGTGCTTATCTGATCAGCTGGATCTGAAAGAACACGTCTAGGAGAAAGATGCTTTATTTTATGACTAGGGCCAGTAACGTAGCTGTAGCTTTAACTAACTTACATAAGATATGTGTGGTGTTCTTCAATCTGACTATACTGTTAGCCGTAAGGGCCCTGAAACCTCAGACGGCTTTTACAGCTTCATCGGGCTTGGGGTTTATGTGGTGTGTAGCACCATCAAACTAGCTATGAGATGCATTGTTTTTGAATTTACTCGTATAAATCGTTGGAAGTTTAAGGTCTTTGTGGAAGTCTAAATTACATATGAACCATGAGGCACCTGTAGCCCTTCGCACGATCATGTTCTGTATAACCTGAAAGTGTTTCATTAAAATTTGTAATGCAGTTGCAATAAATTCACTTGCATAATTCTTGTTTGGGAGGATTAAAACTTTGTACAATATTACATTATTTTAAGAGATATTTTACTTCAGATATTTATTGTTTAAGTTAGATACCGCTGATCATTAGATCGCTGCACTATGGAGGTGGTCCGCCTTTTGAGTAAATTCATAAAGAGATTTTTTCACTCTTGTAATAAACACATTTTTGGAACTTTATCTAAATAAAGCAGATTTAAGACAGTTAATAAACATTTATATTTTCCAGTATCAGTAGAATACAACCTACACGATAAGATTGTTGATTTAAGTCAACTGCTACAATTTATGCAGGATTTCGGAAAGGTTCTTATTAGCGATGCCTGAATAGCGTCCTAAATGTTATAAGGGTCAAGTCTCACTTGAGCCGAATCAAGTAGAGTTGGAAATAAGGACCAATGTTTTACGAGATTTTATATATATTTTATTGGATATATAATCTGAGAATTTGAGATAAAATGAAAGTTGCCTTAGTATATGACATACAAATATGATTTTATAAGATACATAATATTCTTATTTATATTTTTCTTTAAATAAATTAATAAATATACTTTAAACATACGATTTTGGTGAGAGACGTTAACAAGATTCTCTAGAACTTTTGTGGAAAGGGGTATCCTGCACGATTTTCCGCAGAGCTATGACATGGGGTATATTGGAAAGGGACTGAAATACTGTCTCCAAGGTGGGCAACAATAATATCACTGATGTTGCAGCTGTCTATAGGCAATAGTAACCATTTTCAATTAGGTGGGCCGTCTACCAATTTGCTGCCTTTTGGGATAAAAAAACTGCATCCTAAATTGTCTTCGATAACTTGTTAAAATAACTTCTAGACATTGACAGCACGTAATAATTTCTAAAATAAAAGATTAATTAGCGTCCCAATTCCACATAGAATGAGAAATTATAGGTGATAAATAATTCTAACTCAAATTCACCAAAAATTCGAGATGTGTGATGTCAAAATATCTGAGTCATCATATTTATTTGTGTTAAATTTATTCGACCAATTGCTTGACGATTACTATTCGGCTATTGCTTGACAATGATGGTTACAGCTCCACTCCTTAGATTCATAGCGTGAAGTTGCATAGCCCAAATACTAACTCAATAAATAGAAATAATATGCAAAAAAGGTTTTTGTAAATCTGTATGCAAAGCGTTCAAAAAAACATACAAACAATCTTTTGAGTTTTAAAATATCATTATATATTAAGTATAGATTAAACAATTTAATAATAATGGAAACATTATGCAATTTAATAAATCGCATTTTAATTTGTTTCAGGTAAGAGAACCCATTACGACCACAAATGCGACGCAAAAGCGAGTACTTATTTCAATTGTATACATCACACATAGATAAATGCTGCTGTAAAGTTTACCAAGCGTAGTGACATTTTACTTTGATGTACGCTTAGTGTATGAAACGCACGTGAGTACCGTGTAGTAATAAACGGAACAAAAATAGATATTGCTATGATGTGCTATCAGTTAATAACATATTTAAGGTAAAGATATGTTTGATAAATAACTTGAAAACAAGTTTAGTACCTACAAGAACAATACGTGACAGTTTAGCTGACTTCTTAATTGAGGACTTCAGTCGTTCACTTTTTTTTTCAACAGTAGCACGGCACTGTGTCTGTGTTAAGCATAGTACTATCTGAAAACAACGGCGACAACCTATAGATCTCAATCCATCTTTTGTCGTCGCTGTCATGCCGGCCTGCAACATTGTAGAACTATAATTTTTATGTTGGTTTTTTAAGGAATCTTCGTTACCAAAAAATATATATCTTTAGGGACTTTTATGGTTTTACCTTTAACAATTAAACGTAAAGTCGAAAGCAATAAAAGTGTACCTAGATCATAAACGGGTAAAGTCGTAGGTTGATAACGCTTTTATATATCCGTATAAAGAGTTTATTTTATACTTCAACTAGAACAGTAGCTGTTGTTTATTTTATGTGATCATTTTATTACTTCGGAATATAGTCATTTATGTATATGAGTTTTGATAATAAAAAATATACGTCGTTTATGCCGTCCATTTCCAAGTTGCCGGTCCATTTAATAGATAAAATCTAACTACCATTTCCCTTACAAGTATCGTATATAATATACGAATATATACGTACGTATTATAACATGAATTAAAATTTATTCAGAGTATATTTTAATTGCTCATATTACGTATAAACAGTATCAGTAACATGACTGTAATGCACTGGTGTTTCTTTTGTCCATAGGCGACGGTAGCCATTTACCTTCAGTGGCTGCCTGTTTGCGCCCTTTGCCATTAAAAAAAAACTCCCAATTTTTGCATTCTGCAGTCCACGCGGGTGAAGCCGCGGGCACTGCCAGTTGCTTTATTGGCAGGTATAATTTAAACCACATCTTGTAAAACATCATAAAAATTCGTAAATAAACGCAATAACGTAAAAATATATATAAAATAATTACTTTTACAATTAAGTATTTTTCGAGTATCTTTTTCAAAAACTTATCATAACGTAACTTTAAGTCCTTATATTATATTCTATTTATACAATTATATTTAAGGATATTTAGGAATGATAATCCTTTGAGAATATCGCCGCGGCTTGAAGCGTAAGTGACTTTGACTAATGACTTTATAGCCCGTATAAAGGTAAGACTTCCCAGCCACAATAGTACCATGTTTGTCACGATGATTATACGCCGCGCTTGGATTAATGCAGAGAGGGGAGTTGTTTCCTTTGAAGTAGACCGTCTCGGCCGGTGGTCTCATCTATAGTTTCTTCCTTTATTCTCACATTTCATGTGCGGCTTCCGTCCCATTTCTGTGTCCATTACAGAATTTTTGACGGACATTATGCTAAACGTTCGTCGAGTTTTATTACTCTACCGTATTTCGTGTGATTCGCGATTGTTGTTTTTCCTTTTTTGTTTAAGAGTAATCGACTGTGAAGATTTATATTTCGCTACTGAATTGATGAGATTGTTTCGTTGATTTCTTTGATATTCATTTTTTTAGCAAAGAATAAAAAAGTTTTACGGTTTATTGACGTAATGTTGTAAGTCAGATAACATTTATTGTAATATAATATATTTATTGTAATGTAATATACAACTACTGTAATGCTTAAATAAAGCAAAATTTATAGTAATAATAACTAAAAATAGTTCGTTTTTTTGTAGTTTATTTGAATTATTTTAAGTTACAGGCATTTATCTATAATCTATATAATTTTTATTTGATTTTTAAAGGAACAAACCCGATTTAACCAAAATACAAAATGTTGGTGGAAATACAATACAGCTTAAGTCGAATATATTTACGGGAAAAATGAGCTTAGAATGTCCTCAAAATAAACATAATATAATCTCTCTTAAGACAACGTATAATAAGATTTCAAAGAACTTATTATTAGATTAACTTAGTCAGGGATGATCAGAAAACCAGCTAAATGTACACCATCTGTTTTCCTTCTTGGAATGAGAAAAGGGCTTACCGAGGTCAAGAGATTTAAATGGTAAAATTATTACAAAGTAGTAGTAGTGACTTTATATACGAAATTATAATTAAATATCTAGACACATTATAAATATAATGAATATGTAAGAAATTAACCTTCATTAATTCCAAAACACTAATTTGTATTTGACACGCACTTAATAAATTACCACCTTCGTACTTGCCTTGTCGGGCGTATAACTTTCTACCCGATATCAAAAATTTACTTTTAGCTTATAGGTATTTTTATATAAATAGTTACCGTGGGTATTCCTTTAAGAGGATTTAGCAGCAGTGAGACGTTTACAAGAGACTAACAATGTTATTCTTCGTCTTGACAAGCTCACGAGCGGAGGCCGGAGTGATCAATCATATCGAAGCGTTGAGCCGATAGTGATTTGCAGGTTATCGATATGAAATTGATTATATAATCACTTTTATGAAACATATTTATTTTAATTTATAGACAAATAAAACAATAGAATTCCTTCAGCAAAATCTATTCCAAAAATTAGTTTTTACAAAAAAATAAAACAAAGTATTACGTTTCCGTCCATGTGTTAACTGGTTATTATCCTTGATTATCAAAATACTAGTCCAGCGGTGCACAAACCATTGACCACAATCAGTACGATTGAAATGCATATGTATAAAAATTAATAGTAACGTTAATAATCATGCATAGATATACAAAAGTTTTTTTTTTTCGCATGTATTCTTATCTCAAATAACAATAAAAGTAGGTATTTCTTACACTTGCATATAAAAATACCTATTATTAAATGTTATGTATTTCATTGTGAAACACCGCGTGGCCCAAACATGGACACGGTTCAATATTTTCTATTATATCTTATTCAGTTGCGAGAGCTTATAATAAAATAATAAAGTACGAGCTCTTAACGTAGATTGTAGACATGAGAAATTAAAAAAAATATTAACGATATCTAAAAATATATTCTTAAAATAAATGTTTTGTCGTTGTTCTAAAAACAAAAGGTTTTTGAGTGGAAGTTAAGAAACTTTTTTATTTATATTCGTTCAAAATAATATAATTCCTAAAGTTTATATACGGGGTTTATCGCTATCGGCATCTGAGCATCGAGTATCATAGGACGGACATTCTATAAAGACATCACTATATTTAAGCCCCTTTTCCGAAGGGGATTTAATCGGGATAATACATGTGTCGCATCTTATTACCAATCTGAGATTGTGGCAAGAGTAAACAGGCTGTAGGCCCTCCTCTATTTCGAGTCAACATGATATCACTTACGGGACCTTTCGTCGGAAAGTGTATTTGTATTGACAAATTCTTTTTCATCTTTAAGTGTATCGTCTTATGGCCATGAGTATTATATTGTCGGACACAAATGGGGTTATATTGACCAGTTCTATTTTATCGATAACCGATTTATAGCGTTCCTACTATAGGGTTGATAATATTTAACTTTTTTTATGTTTGTCTAATTAGTTATTTTCCCTCTAGTTCATAATCCGTTGCTGAATATATATCTGTGTATTATGGCAAGCACATTAAAATCAAAGAATTTTTATTAATTTGATTTTTAGAGTTATGGCCATAATCTCACCTGATGTTAAGTGACGATCTGGCCCGAGATGCTGAAACGTTAAGTTTAGTGGGGGAACTGGCTTTCAAGTGCAGTTGTTGGAACACACCTATAGACAGTTGGCGACAGATTTTCAACTAGAATTCAAAGGGATTAGCGCAATAGCATTTTTGAGAATATTAACACTAATTCTCAATTTGATCAAACTCCCAGCTATAACAAAGTGACGGAACTGCTTCTACTGGTAAGCATAGTATAATCTAAAACCCGTGATGACCACGTATAAGGGAATCAGTCGCGTGCTGACACCCTGGCAGGTTGGCTTGGGTGTTTCGAGTCTTAAAATGTTAGTCTAACCATTTAGACCTACTTATATACTAATAAAAACGTACCTATCAGTAGTAATGAGAAGTTATCGAAAAAAAAGTATACTCATCAAGAAGTAAAAACAAAAATCAATTTTTGACCAATGATACTGCTTTCACACGAATGTAATACAACATTAGAAGTGTTAATAACACCCCAATAACAAACGTATAACAGACATCTCAATAAATAATCTTTAGAGGTATCGTAAACATATTTCTATCCAATAACCGTGTGACAGAAAGAATAAAACGTGTTTAATTTTATTACTTCCCTCTATAGGAGTGACAAACGTAATAAATACCGTACTTGGAAGTCGTAAAACTCGGTAAAGAGCGAATCATGTAATGTTGTCAACTGACATGGACATAATTTTTATACAACTAAAGTAAGGTAAGCATACGGTCCGCCTGATGACAAGCGTCTACCGTAACATTTGGACGCTTGTAATTCCAAGGGTATGACTAGCGCGATGCCGAAATTGAACCCTCTAACCAAAGGAGTTCTGGAAACTCTATTCACCGCAAGAACATAACACAAGGTTATTTGGCTGCGATTTTCTTTAGGGTGGAGGTATTCCACCAGTGGGGCTGCCCCAAGTAGAAAGAAATCTACAAAGAAATTTCTCTGTGCCCTACCTCTTAAATGTACATTATAATATCTATACTAAAATTATAAAGGCAGTGCGAATTTTGTGAGTTTCTGTATATGTGGAGGACAGCATATGAAACCAGTCAGATTTGAAAAATTCGCATTTTATAGACTATTTATTAGTGAAGGTTATATGCTATACAACTTCTTGCTACGATTCTAAGAAGCAGAGCAGTAACCATGAATATCAAGCAATCTGGCAACCTTTAAGCAAGTACGGGAAGTGGGAACAAGGATAGTCTACACGGCTGCGTGGACGCTGCACTGGCTCGGTGGAAAATTAATCGAATAAATATAACATGGGTGTTAAATAGTTTCTAATAAACATGCTTACGGCCCGTTCATAATTTTATTCGTGATTAATAGCGATGGAAGTGCAATGGCAATTCGACTTATTCGTAATTTTTCACGATTCGTGATTGTGTGAACACGGCCATTAGAGACTCGGAAGCAACGATGGCTCAATGATAGCGTGTACGACTTCGCGTCGATTGACGTGAGTTCGAATCCCTACAATGAGCCTGAGCTTTCGGTGAAGGAAAACATCGTGAGGGAACCATAGCATGGTGGTAGGGCATTTTCTGATGCCCGCCTGGCTAGCTACCACCCTCAAGTTGAAAATCTGTCGCCAAGCACCAATAGGTGTGTTCCGGCAGCTGCACTTGACAGCCAGTTTTCCACTAGGTTTAGCGTGTTACAATCTTGGGCCCAACGTCACTTAACATCAGGTGAGATTGTGGTAACTACGCCAAACCTATAACGATAAAAAAAATGTTATTTCAATTTATTAAGACTCTTTTAAATTTGGAAAAATAATTTAATGGTGTAACTAAAATAATGTTTACTTATATGACTTTAAATTATTTAAAAATAAAAAATAATTTAAGTCAGCTCTCAATTTTACCCTCTACTTAAAGTGCCTAAAGAAATATAACTTCAAAAATGATAGATCGATCAAGTTTCCTGCCTGCCCTTCTCGATAACTGGGATGATTTCCGAACTAGTTCGTCATGTTCCATACTGTTCCCATCTAGGTGGTCGGTGGCATACCACCACCTCTTTTAGGTTTTTTTTTATATCCATAACGGATCTAATATGGTATTCTATCCCACGAAACATATTTGGTATACCAGCGTATACGGCTTTCGGAAATTTCATCATGGGCTTTCGTAAGTTTATTCTTCTAAACTTTCTTAATGTTATGTATCATAAATGCTATCGCAGAAAACAAAATAATTGTATAAAAATTAAGACTTTCAAAAGGCAAAACAATACTTTGTACTGTATCGCTAATAATGAAGTTTTCATCAAACAAATTTACCTGTTATCATAACAATATGTATAATTCAGGCAGTGCTAATGCTTCAATACTTTGATAGATAAATAACAGCAGATTTATGGGTTTTACCTCCCTGCAACCCCATTCGGTAATCTGTGTTATTAATTGCCTCATCGTATTACTGATTCATAGAGCGAGTACTGTTTATTAATGACCCTTAAGAATTAACGAAGTTGATCGATTGTGGAACAAGACTCCGAGGTGAATTTGTTGAACGCTCTCTCTCGTGAAACATATAATAATTCAAAGTATCTATTTATTCAAAACATGTACTTTAGTCAGAAAGGACAAGAATACAAGTAGTACTTTTTCTGGTTTAATCTTTTGAAATTTTTAAACTCTGGTTAATTAAACAAGCGAACGTCAGTTGTCTCTATAAATAAAATCTATACAATTATATGAACGTTTTTATGTTTGTCCCGTATGCATTCCTGTTCCGTTTATCCGATTACGATGAAACTATGGTATGTTATTAAAAAAAAACGAACTAAATTGTGAACCAATGTGACGTCGACGTGAGTTCGAATCGTTGTAAAGCCTGAGCTTACGGTAAAGGAAAACTTCGTGTTTAAAACCATTGCATGGTGGCAGGGCATTTTCTCCCTCAAGTAGAAAATTTGTCGCTAATACCTATAGGTGTCTTCCGGCAGCTCCACTTAAGAGCCAGTCCCCCACTAGACTTAGCGAGTTACCATCTCGGGCCACATCGTCACTTAACATCAGGTGAGGCTGTGTCCAAACGCTAAACCTAAATGTGAAATTGAATCATAATTATTTTAATAACTGTATCGAAATGTAAACAATGCCCGAACATTTATGCCGCGATCGATGTAATAAAACGCCAATTAGTATAAACTTTATGCCTCATAATAAATCTCGTAATCCAAACGTGTTATCATAAAAGCGCCGAAAAGCCTCCGCACTGTGGTATTTAATTTATTATATCAATTAAAGAATTCTTCATGAGACGTAACAATTATTAGAAAGTTAAAAAGATAATTATGCAGAACATAACTATGGGTTCGTGTAGGTCGGCGGATACAAACTATCGTGATACAAGTCGATTTTGTTAAATGAGATATTTTGTCATTGATAAAATACGACGCATATATATGTCAACACTTCGAAACTGGTATTACCCCGCGGCTGTAATCGATTTAAGTAATTTATTTAGCACATTACCGATTTGCCCTATAATGAGTTCAAGAATCATATTAAGCAAGTTTTATTATCGAAAGGGTTTTTTTTAGACTACGTAAGTGGCTCACAAGCATACAATCCGCCTGATGGTAAGCGGCTACTGTAACATTGACGTCAAAAATGATGTCATTGTACCCGATAGTGAGCACAGTACAATACAAAAATAATGAAGACCCATGGATTTTTGAAAAAAAAAAATCATTTTTTTATGTATTTTAAAACTTTATCACAACTATATTAATAGTCAATTTGAAAAACACCTAAAATATTTTTTATTAATTAATTATAAACAATTGAAAATTGATACATAATATTTTAAAAAGAATCACATGACTACGAACTCGCCACGATTGGTCGCCAGGTTTGTGACGTCATAATGATAAGGGACTTTCTTCGATTAAGAGTCAAAACGCTTTAACAGCTGTGTGCTACAATGGGTAGAAATTAACATTGTGATGTCATAGGCGCTCGTGTTTGTTCGGGAACGATCGGCGCATTTATGGTACTGGATTGATAAAATATTTTACATTTTTATTTTTAAAACTAAAAATAGTTTTGTTATTAAACTTGATATTTCCATTTATTCCATTTTTTTTCAATAACCCATATGTATAGAGTGAGTAGATTGATCAACACTTTTGTTTTAGATCCAAAGGTGGATGATGTTTTTACGATCCAATATGAATAACTAATTATAAATAAATTACATCGATTCAATTATATTTAATTTTCTTAATAATTGTAGTTTCGATAAAATCTATTTATCTATATGTCAAAGAGAGAGAGAGAGACATCAGAATATACTGTCAAAGACACCAGGGTTTTCCTTGATATCTTTCTTCATTACGGAATCGTAAATCTTGTGGGCGTAATCTGGATTAAGTGCAAGCATTGTAGAGATGTACATGGTCCGACAATCCAAGTGAGCATGATGTCTGCTTATTTGGGGTTGCCCCCAGTGGCCTCCAACCTCCCCTATAGCCACACTAAATACTCGATAAAATCGGTGGAGACCGATCACGACCGCCGGCGGGAACGGACGTGTTTACGACCGCTCTCTCTGCCGCCTTTGTGTGAACTTTTACGACCGACCGGCTTTGCTGCACACCTGCTTCGCACCTGCATCGCACCTGCGCCGCACCTGCGTATCGCCGTCTCGCTCGCACCCATTGTGTCGCGCTACACAAACAAAAACTGCACTTTTAAGTGCATCTGTTTCTATTCGACGAAATCCACACTTTAGTGGTCGCTTGCCGGAAACCTCTCGGTGTCAACAGAAGGCAAGTGGGTGCGTGACCCAAGCGCCCCTCGGTTGCCTCCTTCAGAGGCAAACGATAGTACTTGGTCGGGCTCAGGAACCTTGGCCCTTGATAGAGTCATAGTCAAGCCCTGAGTGTCTCCTTCCCACCCTTCCGATCCTGCTACACATCCATCCCCGAGTGTCTGTTTGGGCGTAGCTAGGTATTTATACCGGCTGCGTTCTCTGCCTCGGGCTTGATAGGGACCTCCACGTAGGGCCCGGTAGGTTCTTTTCCTGCGAGTCATTACACCGTGACCCGCAGGTCCCTTTGCACGGCTCGGGATAGCCGTTTAAATTCACTCGGCGCACCCCCCTGCCTCTCCGGCAGGGAGGTTTAACTTCACCCCCGCCCGCCCAACCGCCACCGCCGGAATGGCAAACCCTTCTGAATTGGAACGCTTCAAAGCGTTCGCAATGAGCCTCCACCCGTCGCTCTGGACGGAATACAATAGGGCCATCGCGGCCGAGCAACCCGCCGTCGTCATCGCGCAGGGCACCGAGCCCACCAGCGACCCCGCCGCGACGAACAAGAAGTCCATCCCGCGCTCCCGCTCAACGGCACCCCGCGCTCACCGTCTAACGCCGTACAAACGGCCATCGTCGCGCTCACGTTCCCCGGGCATTCAAGCCCCGACCCCAGCGCCCTCTGCGCTGCCAATAAATAATTCATTCGCGTCGCTAGTTCCCGAAGCGGACACGCCGACGCTAGTAGCTACAAACATTAGCTACTCGCCCGCCAGTCAGGATCCCGAACCCGAGTCCGACGAAATGGACACGGCGACAGTCAATGATAACGAGGGCTTCACCCTCGTTCAAAAAAACAAGCCCGCCAAACGTGCATCGCGTTCGCGTCCCGAGTCTCCGGAGACTCAGTCCCGCCCTCAAAAGGCACAAAAGACTGGGCTTAATAACCACGCCCCCCGCTCCGCAGCGCCCTCAGCGCCTGCCGGTACTTTTGCCGGCAGAAAGGCGCGTCGCCCGCCCCCCGTCACGGTCCAGAACAAGTCGGTCTGGACGAAACTCTCGGAAAAACTGAGAGATATGCGTATTCACTACACCCAGGCCAGTAGCACGGCCAACGGTATCCGCGTCCAAGTGTCCACCTCGGACGAACACCGTAAATTCACCAGGTTGCTCCGAGACAGCAACCTAGAATATTTCACATACTCCCTGGAGGAAGAACGTCACCTCCGGGTTGTAATCCGCCGCATCCCGGTGGAAATCACACCCGAGGAGGTCAAAACTGACCTCTTAGCCAAGGCCCTCCCTGTCCGCGAAGTGCACAGAATGCACGGCGGACAATCAAAAAACAGACCTCTCGACATGGTTCTAGTCATCCTGGAACTGACCCCCGAGGGCAGAGCCATTTTTAATGTTAGGAAAGTGTGTGAGCTCTCCGGAATAGCCGTAGAGCCCCCACACAAGAACCGCAGTCCTCCGCAGTGTCACAACTGCCAGCTGTACGGTCATTCGGCACGCAACTGCCATCTCCGTCCCAGGTGCGTTAAGTGCCTCGGGGACCACGCAACGAGCGAGTGCACGCGCACTCGGGAGTCGCCTACCCCTCCGAGCTGCGTGCTATGCGGCAACGAGGGTCACCCCGCGAACTATCGCGGCTGTCCCCGCGCCCCGCGCCCCACGCGCCCTACGCGCCCTATGCACACTACGCGACACACCCCTCCTCAGAGGGTACGTCCCGCCGCAGGACAGCCAAAGCCTCTGCTCACGCCAGAGGCTTTCCCCAGCCTCCCGGGCGCCTCCAGCGCCCCGGTGGCAGCCGCCCCCGCGCCCCGCGCACCTCCTCCGCCCATGCGAGCCCCTCAGGCAGCATGGGGCCCCAGGCCCCGCCCGCAACCTCCCAAGGCTCAGGCCTCCCCGCTATGTAGTCAACGCTTCGGCCTCGACTATATGGCCATGCTTCTTCTCGAGCACGACTACCAAGAAGTGCTAGCGTACGATCAGTGCGGCACTGAGTACGGCATGATTGAAGCGATCAAACGCTTTCCCCAGCTGACAGCCACGCTCCAGCGTGTGTCCCGTGCTGCAGCTTTAAACACACCAACTAGAAATGGCTCGCATTAGACCTAGGAGCCTCAACATATCTTTTTTCAACGCGCGAAACCTCCTTCCACAACGGGACTTAGTATCCACCTTTCTTAGGGAACGGGAGATAGACGTGTTTCTAGTACAAGAAACACTTCTAAAACCCAGTAGGCGCGACCCTAAGATAGCAAATTACAATATAGTCAGAAATGACCGTGCCACCCTAGGAGGCGGCACGCTCATCTACTACAAGCGTTCCCTCTATTGCATGCCAATAGACCCTCCCGCACTTACCAATATGGAAGTGTCCGTCTGTAGAATAGGCATGACTGACCATCCGTCAATCACGCTTGTCTCTGCATATCTCTCCCCGAGTAAAAGACTCCTTCAGTCCGATCTGGAGGCGCAATCCGTCATAATAGCAGGCGACCTCAATAGCGGTCACACCCTTTTCAACAACCCGCGCAACACCCGTAACGGGGTTATACTCGAACTACTATGCGACGTGCTCGGCTTTGACGTCATAGCACCGCTAGAGCCCACGCACTTTCAAGACAATTGTCAACCGACAGTACTTGACATAGCCCTCCTCAAAGGTGTCTCACTTCGGTTACGACTTATAGAAGTCGTACACGAACTAGACTCCGACCACCGCCCGGTTATCTTACAACTCGGGCAACCGTTCGACCCCAGTCCGCCAAAAGTCAAAGTAGTTGACTACGCGATCTTAAATCGCTACTTATCCGATAACGCGACCCCGTCCAGCCTAGCTAGGATCCCCGACGTATTAGAGTCAACAGCAGACGCCGACTTAGCCATCGATTCCCTGGTCGACTACCTCCAAACCGGTGTAAGGGAGGCCTCGAGAGAGGTGCAAGCGGCGAACGAACGCCGTTTTATACTCCCCCCCGGCTTACGAGCGTTAATCACGGAAAAGAACGCCGCGACACGTGCACATGACTCTTATCCGACGAGGGATAACACCCGTAGATTACGACAACTTCAGAGAGAGGTTAGAACTCGCATCGGAGAGTACAGAGGTCACCGGTGGGATAACCTCTTAGAGGGTCTCAAGCCGTCCCATCTGGCTTACTGGAACCTCGCCCGCTCTCTGAAGTTAGAAGTTTCCGCCCAGATGCCGCCCCTCGAAAGGGGCCCCGATCTCCCACTCGCGTTCGATAGCGACGATAAGGCAGAATGCCTTGCCGCAAGCTTGGAGAGCCAGTGCTCCCCAAACTGCGACAACGTAGACACTGCCCACATCGAAACTATCGAGACCGCCGTTCAGGAACTCACGTTGATTCCCCCCGCGGAAACGTTAACCCCGGTCACGCCAGATGAGGTCTGTTCTATCATTAAAGGCCTTAAGCCTAGAAAATCTCCCGGTCCTGATGGTATCAGGAATGAAGTACTCAAACTTCTTCCTGATCACCTTATAGCTCTTTTGGTCTGCATCTTCAATGCAGCCATAGCCCACTGCTATTTTCCAGCCGTCTGGAAAAAATCTATAGTTATAGGTATTCGCAAGCCCGGAAAAAAAGCTTCGCTTCCCGATAGCTATCGCCCGATCAGTCTCCTAAACACTCTAGGGAAACTCTATGAGCGGATCCTTCTGAACCGTCTCAAGGTCGTTATAGACGACAAGAATTTATACCCGCCCGAACAATTCGGTTTTCGCGCCCGTCACTCGTGTACACATCAAGTGCTCCGCCTCACGGAGCACATCACGAGTAACTTCGCCAAGAGCAATATCGCTCCCACCCGCACGCTTGCGGTCTTTTTTGACGTAGCCAAGGCCTTCGATAAGGTCTGGCACGCCGGACTGGTCCACAAGCTTCACCATTTAGAAGTCCCGGATAGGTTAGTACATTTAGTCCGCGATTACCTAAGCGACCGCACCTTCCACTACCGAGTGGAAGGAGTACTCTCCACCGCACGTCCCATTCGTTCAGGCGTCCCGCAAGGCTCCATTCTGGCACCTTGCTTATTCAATTTGTACGTCAGCGACCTCCCGAAGCCCCCCGGGGTCGAGGTAGGGCTTTACGCTGACGACACAGTCATATACGCGTCAAACAGACACAGAAAGAATCTCGCCTGCGCAGTCCAACGTGTCGTAACCACTCTCGGGGAGTGGTTTCGAACGTGGCGAATAGCTATTAATCCGGTAAAGAGCGCCGCGATTATGTTCGAACCGCATACATGTAAACTACCACGCACGGTAGGACCCCTCTCATTATTCGGTAGGAATATCCCTTGGGCCACCAAGACTAAATATCTGGGTGTCA
The DNA here is from genome assembly GCA_947532125.1 of Saturnia pavonia. NCBI lineage: Eukaryota > Metazoa > Arthropoda > Insecta > Lepidoptera > Saturniidae > Saturnia > Saturnia pavonia. The sequence goes on from OX383903.1 coordinate 13,194,530, forward strand.
CCCTCGACTCGAAGCTTAACTTCAACGCACACGTTACTATAGTCCGGAATAGGGCCATCTGGATCCTTTCCCGCTTGCGACCCTTGCTCAGTTCGGTAAGCAAAATGTCCTTAAGACATAAGCTTACACTATACAAGATGTGTGTCCGTCCGATCTTGACATATAGCTGCGCAGCGTTCGCACATATGTCCAAACATAACTTTGTCCGCATGCAAAGAGTCCAAAATCGGTTTCTCCGTCGCCTGCTTGACCCTCCAGCCTTCGTTAGGAACATGGACCTCCATAGGGACATGAGGCTTCCCTCGATAGAAGCCTATGTGAAATATCTCACCAGGAGATACTTCGATAGCGCTTCGAATCACCCCAACCCGCTCGTAAAATCCACCGTGAACTACGTCCCAGACAACTCGATCCCCGTTGCCAAACGTTATAAACGCCGTCCGCGAAATCTCTTTGTCGATCCCGACGACGACATTGAGAAAGCTAATAATTACTACGCGTCCGCTCCCGCAACATATGCGTGCTCGCGCCCACGCCCGCGAAACCACCGTTCCCTCCGCAGGGGACGAACGGTTAACTTCGCGCCCGCACACCCGCCACGACCACCCTCCTCTGCGGCAACTCAAGCCTAGGTCCGATCCATCGGCATGGAGCCCTTGAGCCAAGCATCCGCTCGCGCGATACAAGTGACTGTACAATCACTAGCTTTCACAGCCATACATGACACTGCATTATACACACATGCACAACATACATAGGTACATAGGTTCTGTAAGGGACCTTTTTTTTTCTTTTTTTGCCTAGTAGAATAGACAAAAATTTCAGACCACTAAATACACATACACATGTTCCTTCCCTCCTCCCAGGGGGCAGAAACATGTATATATGTATAGTTAGTTTAGATCGAATTACGGATAGGGAATTAGTCAGATCGCGACTTAATTGCATACGCGCAACAGTCCGAGCCGAGGTCCGGCCACTTTGGCACCCTCGGATGTTGTTGCTTAGCTTTCGTGGCTGAGTGCCCTAAGCGCTCGCCCCCAAGCCCGGTAAAGCTGTAAAAGCCGTAAAGGCTCCAGGGCCCCTCAGGCTAACAGTGTAGTCAGTTCGAAAAAAAAAAAAAAAATCGATAAAATCTATTTATCTATATATAAATAAAATGATTGAGGTGTTCCAATGGGCGCGCATCAGGCAAAAACTACTTATGTTTTACACCTTAAATACTTGGTTCTTATCTAAAACAAAGTATATCACGATATCTTCATAAACAATAAATCGGTAGTGCACGCAAGCTGAGCGGGCACAGCTGGAGACAAATAAAACAATTAGTATAAAGCATTAGTATGTTTTACGTTTGAAAATAAAAGTTCGGATAGATATATGTGTATAATAATTATAAAGACATGCACCAAAGTCATTAAAGTCATAGACGACCTAGAAAACAAAATCTTAATCCACTTACAGATAACAATTATCAACTTGTTTATCCATACCAGTGGCAACAATCTTTTGGTTGCGTCAAGTCGAAATCTTATGTTAAAATCACACAGATTATATTGACTTGCATAGATATACAAATCTTATTTAATTTAAACTTAAAACTGGCAGTTTATTTTCGTATGTTATTTTATTCGAGTTAATAATTATTCTACATTCGAATGACTTGAAATTTTTTGCACGAAAGTCTCATAAATACCCGTTCTTTATTTTTTTATTTCTAAGTTCGTAAAAAAATCAATAACTGTAGGTTACTTTTAATTTAATTATAATGTTTCTTATCTTTGTAGTACCGTGAAACTGTGGAACCATCTCCCGGCCAATGTGTTCCCTCCTTTTTACAAGATCGGGTCCTTCAAGCGTGTAATGTGCAGAGATATTTATGGAGTCCGGCATGAAAGTAGCGACCGCTAGTGGATTTCGATCTCTCGGTGGTCGCCGTTGTGTTTGTATTGTACTGTAAAAAGTATATTATTTTACTGTGGCAAAAAATTAATACCTTCATAGCAGCGATAAGGAAATAAGTTGAAATATAAACTAAATAAAGTATACTTTATAAACTAATGCGTATTACCGATAAGATAACATACATTATTATAAACTTATTCTACTTAATATGGATAATTCCCACGGGAACTCCTATAAGCTAAAAGGTAAGTTCTTAAGTTATTGAAGTGGCTTTTGTTACGTATCTTCGTTATGTATAAGTAAAGTACTTAGCCAATTTAGGGTTAAATAAAAGAAACCCTTCCCAAAAAATATTTTTACTGTTTTTGTGAATAAATGTCGGCTCCAATAAAGCATAATAACATAGTTGTCGAATTGTATGAAATTGAGAAAGTTCGATTTTTACCTGATGAAAATATTACTTAAAGCAATAATGACTCAGTGGTAACGTGTACGGACATAGCTTCCGCTGACGTGAGTTCGAATTCCTCCAATAAGCCTGAGCTTTCGGTGAAGTAAAACATCGCAATGAAACCTTAGCATTGTGGTAGGGCATTTTATAATGCAGCACCTATAGGTGTATTCTGGTAGCTGCACTACAGAGACAGTTCCTCGAGGTTTATCATTTTACAATCTTTGTCCACATCATCACTTTCAGGTGAGATTGTGGCCAAACGTTAAAATCTATGATGTGTTTAAAAAATAGCTCCTTAGTCGATAAAGGGAAATAGCTTCACAGAACAATCCAACCAGGGATACTAAACTGCATTAGAATTTCATCGAACAATCACCCAGTGATTTGATTTACGTAGGTACGGGCTTATCGGAGATGAAAAGCCGAGTGCCTCTGAGATAAAAGGAATAAATCACATGTCAGACGACCGACTTACGCTGCACGAATTCCCGGATCAGGGGAATTCAGACCATCCTTTATTTAATGTTACGTTTCATTTAGTTTTATATTTATATATAAATGTTTTATATTAATCAGATAGTTACGATTTAAAAGAAAGTTTTTTGCTTTAACGTTTTTATAGATATCTCAGATTCGATTAGAAATGTCATTTTTTTTATGTTTAGCGTTTGGTCACAACATCACTTGATATTATTAAGTGACGATGTACTTTTTTTTTTTTTCGAACTGACTGTACTGTTAGTCTTAGGTGCCCTGGAGCCTTTACGGCTTTTACAGCTTTACCGGGCTTGTGACGATGTACCAAAATGTTAAGTCTAGAGTAGAACTGGCTTTCAACTGCAGCTGCCATAATACACCTATAGGTGTTTGGCGACAGAATAACAACTTGATGAGAGTGGTTTTAAAGAAAGGCATGATGTTTTCCTCCACCGAAAGCTTAGGTTCATTGTAAGATTCGAACCTAACGGTATCTGAATAAGGCCGCTAGCGTTTCACTTTTGACCAAGTCGCACGCAAGTGCGCACGCGGCGTTCGCATTGCGCGTCTGCATAATGTAGCGCTCACGTCGATTACACGCAACGTGACTTCTTGTAGCGACAAAAGATGCTGCGTGCGCGCATCTTCAGCGCTGGTTAAACGTTGGATGAAGGCGACGCTCGACAAACGCTAGGCTGATAGAAGCCTTAATGAGAACGCATCAAAAATTTAAACTATTTTAATTTAAATATATCTATACTTTATACTTACTATTCTATAAAACTTTTATTTGTTTTGCCATTGTATTTTGTTTTTAGATTATTCTACAATACACCGATCATTTGGTTACTAAACTCTATAACGTGTATTTGTCACACTAGACATTGCCGATATTGCCTACATATGCAGAAGCCATAAATAAAAAAAGAGGTAAAATTTGTATGTTAATAGGATATTGTGCCTGTGAAATCACTAATCCGATTCTAAAAATTATTGCTACAAAGTATTGTTTATTTATATTAATTTTTATATAGAAAATAACGCGAATAAAGTCTTGGGCTGTTGCTAGTTGTATAATTTTCTTTTTAAAATTATTTCTGTCTAGTTTACGTTTTGTTAATTTCGCTCTAGGAATACCAGAAAAACACCCAACGGGCACATCGTATGAGATTGACGTTGTTTTTTTCTATGGGAACATACTACGCATACAAATAAGTACAATCCACACTGGTTGGCTCACACTTCTTATCAGAACAGTCTAATGCGACTTTCGAACTTACTTTTTAAAGAGACATTTGCTAAACAAAACTATTAAAGGTAAAATGTATAATGTAACCATCACAAGTGGTCTTTCTCTGCCAGTTAAAAAAACACGTGTAATATTTTTTTATAAACGTTACCTATACGTCTAACTTTGTAAGTGAAATTCTCTTTTCAAATATTCCCTTTGAACCAAAATAATATCAGTATCAGAGATTATAAAGTACGCAGTGTGGTTAAAATTTTTATTTTCACGTAATAATTTTAATTATATTCGAATATAGAATTTTACTTAGGGTTTTTTTTTAAAGCAAGCATAATTTTAACGTACACACAACCAGTTACATGTATCTACTCATAATGCATTACACGTGTACTTAGAGCACTGAATAGATAAAAAAACGAGAATGAAATATTGAAAAGAGAAACTGGTGTTTTATTTAATTTAGTCCTTACATTAAAGACGTACGAAAATAAAATTAATCAGTTTTCAGTAATAAATTTTGAATGATCCTTACAATAACTTAATACAAAGGTAGACTTTTGTTCTTGTGTAAATTCTTTGTGATTTAAATATTTTAGTCACCTATTGAAATAAACTTTCGCCTTGGCGAAATCAATATCCGGAATAACAATTCACATTTTCGTATACATATATATAAAAAGTTAAGTTAGTACGTAAAACATCCGACAGAAGGACTAAATCCATGAAGATTCTTTTGAAATGCTCTATACATTCACAAAGAAGTATGCAGTAAAACACTTCCAAGCTCATTCACTTCTAATGCTTTCTAGTATTCCCACTGCAGCACGACTAAAGCGGCTTAATTCGAATGCACTAAAAGGATTAAAAGCATTTCTTTTATAATTAAGTTGTCGCCGACTTCGGAAGTACGTAAGTAATGGGCGGTAGGTCTGGCGGGGTCATTAAGTCCTAACACTCAGCGATGATAAGATAAGCCCGGATCGGCCCTTTGTTCTTATCGTTATGTCAAAATATTTAATGTCGCCCAGTTTTTACTTTAAACCGGGCGACCGTAGACAATAAAGTCGGTTATTCTTACGATTGTTTTACAATATGTGAATTGTAGAGACGTTTTCAGTTCGTTCTAGGGTTGGGAAATAAACTTTGACGTCGTTAAAATGTTGAATTTATTTGCGTCTCGCTTTTAACATGAATAACACATAAGTTTAGCAAGTTCAAGTGTAAATGCGGCTGTGTCTGTGTTTGTCTTATTTGGTTATACAATGGGATAGGTAAATTGTTTTATTTGTTCACTTTACTTCTTGACACTATACTACTTTGGTTTAGGTATATGGCTCCCGTTTTATTTTATCCTATTATTTTGTAATATTTATGAGAGCTTTTTTTATTGGGTGTGAAAGGGTTTTTTTAGAAAATTATGTTGTTGTTTAAACTTGAAGAATGTTTGATATTGTGTGTAATATTTTCTATATAATTACAATGACTAATAGGTAAATTACTGATGTCTGACTGGCTCGCGTCCATCATGTTCTCTCGAAAGATTATGTTTTTATTTGTTTGAATACGCTAATCTTTAGAACTGCCAGTCAGATATTTTTTGGTATTTTATAGCAGTAAATATGAAGGTCAAGCAATCTGGCAAGCTGTAGGCAAGTACGGGAAGTAAGAACAAGTGTAGATCACACGGGTGCGTTGGCGGCGTTGGTGAAACCGTGGGACACAGTTAGTGTTAAAATAAATGTAGGGTGGCAGCCATCACACCCACAGCGGGTGGGATATACCACTTTCAAGTATTTAGGGGATTATATTTTAAACTGATTAAAAGTAATAGGTAGATACCACACAAAAATAAATGGCGACGTTCCCGCGAACCGACAAAAAATTGTACGGCCTAGTTTATTCCCCAGAACAGGTGTTTTCATAAAATTATATGAAGTAAACCACTCAACTTAGTCGTTGCAGGTTCTGCTTGCTACACAGTTATCAGAATTAATTATTTATCATAAACATATTTGACAAGTATAAATAAAATACATTCATTCTGCGCCGTCCGTTCTCGTTCTTTTATTGTTATCAACTGACAGTCTCAAAAAATTTTCACATCTAGCCGTAAATCCCAGAATCGCATTCCACCCACATAGGGAATAATAAAAACTGCCGGAACTGTCAAATGTGTAAAAAAATTAACGGTGTGAAAATGTTTTTATTTTTGTAGTACACACTATAATGATTTGTTTATTACACTAAAGTTTCTATTAAACTGTAGTTAGTAGTAGTAGCAATATTCGACTAGTAGAACAGGCAAAGGAATTGATCCATACTGCCAATTCTTTTTTTTTTTACCTCCATGAAATCTATTTAATTTTATTTTAGGTAATTGTAGATATTAATAGGTTATTTATTTTTATCAACACTAATTATTACTTATCGCTCCACATCTACTTACCTAGAATAATTACTATAATATTATAAATGTGAATGTTTTGATATGAGTCACTCAATCACACAAAAATAAAGATATTTAAATGAAACTTTGCACATGGATTAACATATAGGATACATCTTAAACCGTTAAAACATTTTTCTTAATTCACGCGAGCGGAGCCGCGGTTACAGCTAGTTATATACCTATATTATTAGACTTCAATGTTATTTATTACCTACCATCTACCATTTTCTTTTACTCCTCTAAAAATCCGCCCGGATTCTGGTGCGATCTTGATCTATCATGTGGTGGTTTTTATTTTAATACGTAAACATATGTTATTTGGTCCGATATTATAAATAAAAAATAGGAATATGCATTTTTAATTGCCATAAAAACTACCTGGACAAATTTAATTGGAGAGCCGACATCTTGTTAGAGCTCTTTGAATATTGCAAGAATAATTACGAAAACATTCTATTCACGTGACGTTGGCAGAATTGTGGATGAACACATTTGCTATAAATAAAAAGAAGAAGAAGGAACCCGCCTCCTTACGTCTTAAATTTGAAGTTGGAACGAACTTTTTTATACACTATGATATTTCACTAATATTATTATTATTGAAGAGACATTCTACAATGAAAAACTATTGTGTGGTTTTATTAAACCACAATAGAAGTTAAATAAAAAAATGTGTAATTTTATGAAACTACGATGCACGTGAAACTTTAAAAATAAAAAATAATAATAATTAAATCATTGAATTGTTGTCAACTTCAATTATTCTACCAATAACTTCATCTTCGCCTCGAGTCTCACAGTTCCCTACTCGACGGCCAGCTGTTAATGCGACATGCGATAGATGAACGAAAAATTTTGAGGAGATAGAATAAAAGTTTCTCTTTAATAAAACCTTTATTGTAGTATATTTTTTACTATCATCGGATAATGTTTGTTTTATTAAATGATACATCGAACTATATTTTTTTGTTTGTTCTAATAACTAAGTGTACATCATTTAAGTAATCAACGAATCTATCCTTTATTATTCCTATATCAAACGGTGTTACGTCCATTTAATACACATAAAAAACTAACGATCTTTTATAATTAGTGTGACAGCTGTATATTATTTTACTTCACGAAATTTACTTAAATTGGAGGTCATTTTGTTACTGCCAACCTAATGATACTTTAATTCCGAGGAGGTACTTTTGAAATGATGATTGTGGTGAATTAATCTATTGTTGTTTCGTATGAGAATGAAAGCTTGACTTGTGATGTTGGTTTTTATAAAAGAAACAATAGGTTTTTGTTTAAATAATTGTTGTCAGTGTTATTTTTTTATGTCTGAAAAAGATTTATTAGGTAAGATTAGAAAGATTTTTCACAATGGATATTTCACTGTAGGGGTTGATACCGTTTATGAATAAATACTAGCTGTGTCCGCCACTTCGGACGCGTTTATTACGCAGTAATTATTTATGACTCTTGATTTTGTTTCTATTTGTAGGTGCCAAGAGCATTTTTGATATTTTTTATATCCTATGATTTGATCAATGATATATAATAAATCACATGTAAAAATTTCATTAAAATCGGACAAGCTGATTTTAAGAATCCATACATAAATAGACAGCCAAACAATAATTAATGTCTAATTCGAGATTACTAACCTATAAAATAGTTATCTAGCGCAGAATAAAAAACAAATTTGTACAGACAGAACTACATAGTTGTTAATATAGATAAGAAATCAAGACAATAAGATAGCTATGTAGGTCTAAATTTTAGTTTCAAGTATATCTGCTGTAAAGTTCATAAACATATTAAACACCGCTATGTGTTTAAATATTTCAATGGATTCATTAAACAAATAATATGGGTACATAACTATGTCCTTCTCTAGTGTTTCTGCATTATTTCAGCCATCGCCGAGTTCCACGGTCTTGCATTCACATAATCTTGTCTAGTTTGTTCGCCTTTATAGATTTATACGGGCGTAATTGCTGATACGATAATGTTGTGATTCGTATTCCATACAGTTTATGGTTGGACCGATATATTTATCAGTACATATAATCTCGTCTGTATTACTCTTGAATACATAATACCGCTGTACATATTGTGGCAGTATCTAAATATACCAAGTTTACGTATTCGAAACGACGCGTATCGTTAAGTACGCGATTACGAACCGCATACGGTAGTAAATTGCGTATCGATGTAACCGCAGTATGGGATTTCACGCTCACGCCTGTTAATTTTGCCAATATTCGCCGTGTTATATTGAAATATGTTTGTATTGGCGCATAACAATACATTGTTAACGTCACGGTGTAGGTAGTATATAAAATATTAATATTATTATTTATTATTATAAAATTGAAAATATTTAGCCTTCAAAACAATTTTTGTGTAGTTTTGTAGATTATTATTATGTTAACAAAAATTTATATAGGTACTATAAATTAACTTAGCGACAAATTGAAAAATATATATCAATTTTCTACCGGGATATGCAGTGGTTGTCATAATAACCTCTTTTTGATATTTACTAGTTTATTTTAGTGTACTAATTTAATCGTATAAATAAAATTAACATTATGTATAAAAATAATAAACAAAAAGTGATTAATAAAGAAAATTGGAAATTATGTGATGCAACTTTCCTCACTGTACGTAATGAATTCTTTGACCTTTTCACTATCAATTAGTGTAATAAAAATTTGGATGTAAATGATACATATTTAGTTGCTATTCCAAGCTTTACGATTTTGTTATCATCAGTTTATTCGAATTGCCTCCCAAATTTAAATACTTATGTCAAAAAACCAAATAGAACACCGCATGAACTGAATACGAACACTGTTTTAATATTTAAAGTTATTTTTAGTGATTGAGTCGCGCTCCCGCCGACCGCCATGCGGTTGCACCGCTATGCTTACCTATTCACAATTAATTTGGACAACGTTGCATTATTCTATGCCTCATCGCACAGCTGCTTTATTTAAATCAATGCTAACATTTATCATTTTATTTTTATATATGTGTTGACAACTGATTGGAATTCATAAAGGGATTAAAATTTAAATGGAAGAAACGATAGAGAGAGGAAACCTTCGGCAATCCATCAACGGTTGTCGCTGTAAAGCTGCATATACACACAGCTGGATAACAGTATAGCCAGTTCGAAAAAAAAACCGCAAGAATTGATTATCTATACTAATATAATAAAGCGGAAAAGTTTTTTTTGTTTGTTTAAACACGCTAATATCTGAAACTGTCAGTTGGATTCACGAGAAATAGTATAGGATATCTAGTATTAGGCTACACCTCTCAGCTAGCCTTAAATTTAAATTGATTTTTGTTAAGTAAGTCGGAATACATAGCGCACTTTAACTGTTTTATCCGCGTGCGCTGGCGTAATGGTTAGTGATATGTAAATATAATGTTCTACAAAAATATTGCTTCTTAATACATCTAACAAAAAGTCTACGATACCATATGCCTATCTCTTATACATAAGCCACAATAAAGTGTTTTGTGACAAGGTTTTATTGAAGATTGAAAGTTATTTCTAATCATTATTATTAGGCATGGCTTAGTAATTCTTACGAAAGAAAAATACTTCATCACCAAAACAATTTTATGTAGATAAACTTTGCCCTTTATAGCATGTTATTTGGACGAATGGTTTGGGAGATAATGTAAAATTAAAATAATTCACCACTCGGCTCTGGCCTATGACTATAGATGGAGAGGCGCGATCGAGCCGTGTGAGTTGTTGTGACGCATAACCCTGGCCACCCGATAAAACTATTGTCTACTATACTGAAGTATTATAAATTATCAAACAGCGATTTCTTTGAAATTATGCGGATGAAACCGCGGGGCACAGCTAGTATTAGTATATTAGTCTTTAAAGATAAGCAATTGTATGTTAAGCTACTTAAAGACTTTGGATTTAGTATTTGGCGTGACGAAAACGATGTTTCTTAATCTGATGGTAGTCACCGTTGCCCTTTGATTAAATAATAATGTGCAAGGATCATTACTCGTAGTTCTTACCAATAATTTTGTCGAGCCATTAAAAAAAATCTTTATTGTTGTTATATTATTTGTAAATGGAATAATAATGGATGTAACTTTTATATATTTTATATTTCAAAACAAACATATTCTTAGAATTTCTTTAATAATTGAATCCTAACTAAAAGCATGTAAATATTTTATTTGAAATGTTATATTAAAATTATGATCTTGAAACATTCTTAAAGATGCCTTGAAAGGCTATGTGTTGCGACCGCGACGTCTCGAAGAATTACTTATTTAAAACATCTAACACGTTATTTGTGATGGCTTCATGATTTTATCATGCCATTACAATACCGATGTTTGCAAGTCATATTGATAACATATAGTGATCTGCAGAGTTCTTGTTATGTTGTGTTGTATTTCTGTACGTTTTGAGCATAGTATTTGCCCATACCTTGTCAGTCACTTTGATGTCGTATTGACCTCGATGAGCTTACCTGTTATGATTGTGGTGTAAGTTATAAGCGTTATGATTAGTTTTAAATACAATAATCATTCGTATTACGTATATTCGTAAATACTCGAGTGGCGCCTTTGATATGTAATTTTACTTAAAATTCCATCTATATGGTTAAGGATAAAGAGCTATATCATGAAATTAATGCAAACATTGAAAAAAAGAAAAAAAGAAAAAGAAAATAAGAACACAACTGAATCGCCTGTGCCGTATAGTTGTAACCTTGCATAAAAAGGTCGTCACAATGTCGAATCTACGAGTATTATTTCTATGTCATCTGATAAACTTAAAATAATAGATTTGTAGAAGTTACAAGAATACATCAGGTTCAACCGCTGTGTTAACAGATATTGTAATCTTTTGTATATTTTATCACTAATACTTTTTGTCAAAGATAACATATAATTAAATCAATGTGCTTTGGAATACGCGACTTTTCCGTAACGTTAGGTAATATAGGTGATGCTCCTTGGTCGTAAGTTCGGCTAATACAAGCCAATTACCAGAATCATCTTAGAAAGCTGGGACTCCGTGGTAGTTCACTTCAAGTAAGGGTGTTTAAATCGGTATTGATGCATGATTCATAAATGCATGCGAATACTGAAGGAAACGACTAGATTTATATCTCTAGGAATCTAGCCTGTACCAATGCCGGAAATATAGCGTCCCCTGCCTAATGTTAGAGTTAGACGGGTGGATGAGATTAGACTGCTCAAAACATTAATCCATCCATCCACCTATTTAGTAGGAAGACGTCTACTCCTGGACATAAGCCTCCCTCAAAGATCGATACAGCGGATTCCAGCAACCTTCACTAGGTCTTCAGTCCATCTTGTGGCATGCACTCGAGAATTCTTTAGCCTCATTGGCCATCCATTCTACGAGTAATGTAGTGCCCTACCCACTGCTACTCAAGTCAAGCAATTTTTGCTAAGCTGAGATAAGCATGGAAAAGACAAAGGTCATGTCAAACGTTCATGTAGTACCTACCAACAAGGTCGGTGACTCTACAATTGCCATTATATAAGTACCTTAATATAACAATGCCAAGTATATAAATGTCACACTATTGGGAAAAGGCAATGGCTTCGAAGAAAAGGTACAGACTTAACCCTCATTAGGTACACATGTACACTTGCCTATGACGTATTGAGCATTTCAAATACCGAGAAAGTAATATTACGATATCACTTTTTAAGTGTGTAAATTTACTCAATATTTTTCTCTGACCAACAACCGATAGGATTACTAATTCAATTAATAACACTAATATAGGCGAATTCTGAAAATTTGTTGGTAGATGCGAACGTCCTCTGGTCCTAACTTATGATCAACTTAGAATTTAGGACTCCTATGCATACACTCACCATGTCTTGTGTAATTTAATTAAATGATATAACTTTTAAATTTTCATAAAATATCTTATCAGTTGTACCACTGCGTTTGTGTAGACTTGTGAACATGCCCAACTATCCCTTTTGTCAAGATCAAAGATCTCGGTTACTTTGCAAGGGACACGACATAATAGATGATGTCTTTTGTGCATTATTAAACGTTCGTAGCTTATTTAGCACACTCGTTATGTATATGATAATAATTAATGAATACGTTTTAACGTGAGTTTATTGTTTTATTAAATTTATTATTAAATGAATATGTTAGTATTCTTAATTTGGGAAACGTTTTTAATATTTCACTTTTTATTTATCGCATAATATTTGCAAAGCAAAACGAATAAGCCCTATAAAAATTCTAATTTTTCTTTATTAATGAAAATAGTATCTACTCTTAAACATGATATATCATCAGGAAAGGTAGTTATGTAAGACTCTTTTTACAAAAGTCAAGAAATTTAGAACAAAGCGGTCTTATTTAATCTCGTGATGGATTGCGTTCTAAAAAGCGGTTCAGTCAGGAAATTTTATTAACTATTCAGAATACATACACCGCTAGGGCTAATTTTTAAATTTAGTGTAATATATAAATTTGATCCATAAATAGACCTTAATTAATCAAGTAGTATGTATATTGCTAATACAATTTAATCACCTACATTACAATATTTATAAATTACAGTTATTAGAGGATGGCAATTAGATTGTTTGTATAGTCTTTAACCAGTGTATTGTATAAAATAATTTTGAGTACCTATTCTTGTCCAATATTTTTATGACATACATTTTTGGAACATTTTGTAAACCTTAGAAATCGATTTCCAGAAAATAACAGATTAATAAGGAGCAGATTTTCATTTTTTTAATTCTTATATGTTTGCGTAGTGTTCATAATTTCACCTGATGTTAAGGGACGATGTGGTCAGGTGTCAAAACATACCTATTGATGCTTGGCGGGTAATTTTTCGTATAATGAGTCAAGAAGTAAATTATTTTAGAAATGCGTGTGATATCCACAAATTGTGCTCACATTGTCGTAATATCTGGGGACCCTCTTCATAGCTGTCAATTCAACAGTCGTTAATGTCACGACAGCATCCTCCTTGTCTATTGTTCGAGTTATTCGTACGTGGTTCACAATATGCGATCAGCTTTGTTCGTCTGGTAAATTTGTCAGTTTTAGGGAAATAATTATTGTTCCAACGTAATATCCTCAATTAAGTTTGTTTTCACTGTTAAATAAATTATTTCGTAAACCATCAAACATAAAACATGGTTTTTATATAAAAACTGGACGTGCTCCACGGTTTCATCCGTGTCGAATTTATTCGCTTAACTCTCCACAAGTACCCGTGTAGTCTCTATACCGTTGTTTTCACTTTACGTACCTAAGTAAGCTTGCCAAAGTGCTTGACATTCATAATTAATACTCTGATCTTTAGGACCGTAGCATATAACTTTCGACAATAATTAGGCTATAAAATACAAACCTGTTTTTTCAAATGTAACTGGTAGTTTCAGAGATTAAAGCGTTGAAACAAAGAAATTTTCTCTTGAGCTTTATAAAATTATTAGTATAGATTAAACAATTAATTAATAAGTCATTCTTTTATTATATATTTATCGTTATTTCGTCCATACACAGAATCTATTGCGTGTTTCTTTCTAATTCTTTGATTTAATATATATTTAACGTCATTTCATTCATACACAGAATCTATTGCGTGTTTCTTTCCAATTCTTTGTTTCTTAAGTATAATGAACTAGGAGGTGTTTTAACAACACACGATAATAATGATAACATTAAACACGATAATGTTTCTATATTACCTATTATATAAAATTTCTACGTTTCTAAAGAGTTTTTGTAAGAGTTAACATATACGAGTATTTATCTTAAATGAAAATAAAACATTAATTTTTAGGCTACTAAGGTGGCAAAACAAGCATACGACCCACTCGATGGTAAGCGGCTACCGTAGCCTATGGACGCTTATAATACCATAGGTATCAACTAGTGCGTTGCCGACCTTGAACCCCTCTACCCCAAGGAGGTATAGAAACCCTACTCACCGCAGGAACATAACACAAAGTTATTTGGCTACGATCTTCTGTAGGGGAGAGGTATTCCACTAATTAGACTGCCCCAAGTAGACAGAAATCTCTAAAGAAATTTCGTTGTACCCTACCTCTCTTAACAAACATAACAAATCATTTGCATTTTGGTGATATTTGCTCTACTCATAGTCTTGTCTAGTCTGTCATATAAACAAGATATTGATTATTATTTTTGTCTATCATGTTCATAAAGACATAGTATACAATGTAAAACACTTTATTAGTTATAAGCCAATATATTTGGATTGCACTGTCTTACCGTCAGACAGAGTGTCGATAATCAATCAGTGCGTCAGTGAAGCAATGATTGCTCAGTGTTAGTGTGTACAGGCGCGGCGTCGATCGTCATGAGTTCGAATCCCTAGAATAAGTCTGAGCTTTCGGTGAAGGAAGACATCGTGAGGAAACCATAGCACGGTGGTAGGGTATTTTCTAATGCCCGCCTGACTAGCTACCACCCTCAAGTTGAAAATCTGTCGCAAAGCACCAATGGGTGTGTTCCGGCAGCTGCTCTTGAGAGCCAGCCTTCCACTAGGTTTAGCGTGTTATCATTTTGGGTCACATCGTCACTTAACATCAGGTGAGATGGTGGCCAATACGCCAAACCTATAACGAAAAAAATAAAATTGATAAATATAACATCATTCATCCATAGTGCAATTTGAATAAATAAACATGGGTCACATTAAAAAAAACCTATACTTTTTTACATTACAGCGAGGTGACACTCCACTTGACATGGAATATTTTTCTTTATAATTAAAATTGTTATTGTAGAAATATTTACAAACGATGTCCGCTTTTAATTTTAAATTGATTCAGTTGATCTAATCGTGGTAACGCATTAAAATTTCATTAGCCAGGTGCAGGAAAAAACGTTGACCTCTCTCTTTTTAAAATACTACGTGTGACAAAGACAGTGGAAATTCGATTTCTTAGTAGTAATGATAGGAAGCGGCGTCGGAGCGTACATCCGGAGCCATTGCCGGTAATTTGGTCCTTCAAAGTCTTTTGATTGTTTTAGGCGTAAACAATTATCATTACCTGATCTTTTTCTCAATACTTATTACATTATTTATAACCTGTTTAAACACTTTTCTAGAATGTCTTATTGCAATTCAGTTTAAGTGTATTAATTCAAATTAATATGAATTTAACAAAACTTATACCACCACATTACCACAAACCACATGGTTTATTAATGATGTTGTAATTAGTATAAACATCTATATATCACTAGCTGTGTCCGTGGATCCACTCGCGTTGACTACAGAATGCTGTCGATCGAGCACATGCGCGCATTGTGCTGCCTCAAAAACTCTTGTTGTGGGTGATCCTTAGAAGATAGACATAAACTATCGCTGACTTTTTAGGTCTTTTTAAGATCTACAATTATTTAGTACATTATTTTGATATATCTCTTATGGTTTACGCAGCATAAGCCATTTAATCGCCCCAAAAGCGTCTTTTTTCCAATTGATTCATCATTATCAGCACTGCTTATTTCGTATGTTACTTCATGTAACCAAATATATCCTATAACCTGGCTAGATAACATATCTGTGAATTCAAAGAAAACCCATGTGAATCGATTTACTGATTTTCGTGTGAACAGAACACAAATGGACAGACAGATAGAGAGACGTTGAGTTTTATAATATGTATAGAAATAGAAGAAAATAAAATTTATAAAGAAAAAACACTATAACTGAATGGCTAATTCTGTTTAACTACAATGTACAAGTAATTTAATCAAACTATTAGTTAAGTTTTTAATATGTTATCAGAAACAATGTGACAAGAAAATTCTAATAATTATTATTTAATAACAATAATTCCAGAACATCCCAGATATAAAACTTAAAGTGGAGCAGGCAATAAATATATACTTTCAAACAATAAAACCAACAATTAATTTTTTTGAAGTTATTCTGATAAAAAATATTAATACCTATTATATAGTGAGGGCAGAAATAACATTCAATATGAACAAAAAAATTATGTATATATTAATATACACTAAAAAATATCTAAATCGCTTTCTCTTATCGTTTGAACTGCATCAGAACGGCTACATACGAAAGGCACGGTAAATGACGCGTGGAAAGCAACTCCAGCAATTTGGCAGCAATTTCTATGCCAGCTTACTGCAAGACGGCTCCTAACGACAATCGTATGTGGAATGGATTGATGTTGTAATACCGCTGTAATTTTCACATATGATGTCAGACTATTGCATAAAAGTTTATCTCCGAGAACATTGGTGATTATACATTTCTTACGCTTATTATTATTTTGTTTTAAATTGTATATATCACTGGTTTACTTATCACGTACATATTTTACTATTACTTATAAAAATGCGATAGAATTTATATTAGCACTGACTGAAATATTGATAATCAACAGTGCCAAATTCGATTCGATTAAGAACTCGGAACGCGTGAAGAGTAAGGCGGCAGAACTTGATCTCGAATACCAAAACAATTTTAAATCTTTCAAATATAACATGTATTTCTTTTAGACAGTTCATATCAATGATTATGTTTAGCGAGACATTGTATAAAAAAAAACTGGAGTACAACAAAATTATAATATCAATGTTCTGTACTGGGTATGTCAGTAATGCTTACTTACTACATGAAGCCTCACGCTCATATGCATCTATATAAAAATGATATACAAAATATTTTTGTTCAAGCCCTCGACTTATTAGCATAACAAGGCAAAACGAGGTAATTGATTCACCACACCCCTCTTGTGTTTGTGATCGCTGATCACAGATCCGAGATATATTTACATAAAAAAAAAAAAACATCAAAACGTACCTACAAAGAGAATATAATTTTATATTTTTTAAAAAGCCGTTTTACTCGTACCAGTTTTCTGTTCAAAATGATACACAATTATGTGAATATCTCAACTAGACAACTAGGTATTCGTTATGAGACACAGCAGCATTCTATAATGCGTTATCTATATGTATGTATGTTTCCAATTTATAATAAAGGCTTATAGCTAAGGTGCTCACAATTATAAGCATCAGCGATCCACCGCAAACAATTCAGACAGCAAGTAATCGACTGCCAATCTAATACTACGACAAAAAAATACAATATTCTTCCGAAGTGACTTTCATTACTCACGAATAAATTTTTTGAATACTAATGCATGTAACTGCATATCGTCCGCGTACTTTTCATAGGACGAAACGTAATTACTTAATGCCGACCGCAAGTGGGATGATAGGTGTTTGTTAGTTTTTTTAAATAAATTAACTGATGTTAAGTGACGTTGCGGCCCAAGATGGTAACACGCTAGACCTAGTGGAAGACTGGCTCTCAAGTGCAGCTGCCGGAACACACCTATTGGTGCTTGGCGACAGATTTTCAACTTGAGGGTGGTAGCTAGCCAGGCGGGCTTAGAAAATGCCCTACCACCATGCAAATATATTTTGTATAGACTCAATGGGTTAAATGACTGTTCGGAGATACTAGTAAAATTAACTCACACGTACAGATAAAATTCCTACAAAATTCGAGTAGGCACAAATAAATAGTACAAATAAATTGGTTACTGATCTGAACTCTGAACATTGATTTGTTCGAAGTGTGCAGAAACTAAACATTCTTCTACATTCCTATTTATTTGACTACTATTCATATATTCTTCCATACTGTATCCTTACTTTTATGTATACGTGGAAATTTATAAATGACATATATTTTTGTTTTCTTAAAAGTTTAAAACAAAGTAAATTATTGTTCTTTGAAAACATTTCTTAAACTAACAGTATCACTAAGTTTTGAAAATAATTCTTCCAAATAGCTTTACGGCTTTATAGCTCTCGACGACTAGTATTCTCTTGTACTATAGGAAAACAACTTAAAGAGATTTGGCAAGGCTACAGCTGAGCAAGGATAACGGTTACTCAACGGGATGAGAACTCGATATTGTACGTTGGCTTCAACCTTCACTCATAAAATACGTACAGGCATGTCTTTGGAACAGATATTCGAATATTTATATATTACTTTAAATTTTGTATTTTCATATAACAATTATATGTTATTAACTGTTGACGGGGTAGTAAAACTGTAGTTATTTAAGATTTAGTAGGTATAGAACATAAATAAATATCGAAGAATGTTCGAGTATTGTATTATCACATTCTATCTACATTAGATGATATAGTTAGGCTTGGCCTATTATCTATATTAATAGATCTATGGTTCTGTCTTTTCATGTAATTTTAACTGATAACGAATATGATATTAATATATGGGGTTTAACCCAAAACCCGTTTACCTATTTTTATAAAATTGTGTACTCAAGAAGCTTATGTCGTTTCTCAATTTATAGGCTATAAGAATATTTAATAATAATTTTAGGAATTGTAAAATAAAAAAAAACATTTTGTTTAAATTTTGTATAGGAGAATTATATGCTAATCCTCAGTTGATGGGCTTTATGAATTAATTAAAATAAATATATGTGGACACAATTTCACACACAGCCATTTAATTCCATACTAAGCATAGCTACATAGCATACACATAGTGTATGATTAATTGTCAATAATGTGAGTAAAAATAAAACTATGTGTCAAAAAGTATTACTGCGTAAGAAACGCGTGCGGAGCCACAGGACACCGCTAGTTAATAAAATAATTTTGTTCGAGTTCTATTTTTAAATTTCCATCATTACGGGATAATTTCTTCATTGAGCAAATTCTCAACGGTAACTTTACTGGAACTATACATAGAAACTATTTCAGTCTCACCAACGTGATAAATAAATAAACAGAGTCTCTAAGGTGTCTGGCAAGTTCAACCTGAAATTCGATATTGCGGTCTCTTTCCCACCTCCACGGGTAGACATCCATGTTTCAATATTTAACGAGTACAGCGGGATCGGTTCCTATACTCTTTCTTCGAAGTATAATTATTTTCCTTATCGTACATTTTAAAAGTTCTTGCATTTTATACAAGAAACTAGCCGTACCCTGTGTTTCACCCGCGTATATTTCAAAAGAAATCGCTGATTGATGATTTATAATACTTCAGTATAGACAATATTTTTATCGGGCGGCCAGGGTTATGCGTCACAACTTACACGGCTTGTTCGCGCCAGTACACCTATAGTCATAGACTCGAGCCGAGTTTTGAATTATTTTAATTTTACATTATCTCCCGAACTATTCGTAACATGCGTGTAACATGTAACGTGTAACATGCTATGAAGGCCAAAGTTTATCCACATAAAATTGTCTTGATGATAAAGAGATAGGCACATGGAATCGCGGACTCTTTTTAGATTTACTAAGGAGCAATATTTTTGTAGAACATTGTTTTTATGTATTACTAACTATTACGCCAGCGCACTCGGATAAAGCAGTTTGGGTGCACTGTGTCTTCCGACTTACTTGACCAAAACCAATAATAAGGCTAGCTGAGAATTGTAGCTTAATGGAAGATATCCTATACTAATTCCACTTAAATCTGGCTATCATATACAAAAAATAATTTTTCGAATCTGAGTTAAATTCTTTTTAGGCTTAGCGTTATGGTCGCAATCTCACCTAATGTGACGATGTGGTCCAAGATGGTGAAAAGCTAAGCCTGTAGTGGGCGAACTGGCTCTCAAGTGTAGCTGCCGGAACACACCTATAAGTGCTTGGTGACAGATTTTCGACTTTGTAGCTTGCCAGGCTGGCATTAGAAAATACTCTACCACCACATTATGGTTGCGTCACGATGTTTCTCATCACGGAAAGCACATGCTCATTTCGACTGACGCGGTGTCTGTATACGCTACCACTTATCCATGTCTGTTTCACGATCTGTTTCGGTAAAATGATTGCAAGGTAAGTGCTGGTAAGGACCTTATAGTACAAGAATAGTACTGACCGTCTAGCGAATAGGGTGTGATCGTCACACTATCGAGTCACTGCTATAAATCTAATTTACAAATAGCCTAAAGAATCAAAGAAAACCATTCAGTAGCTGAATATAATACAAGATTTGATTTTACGCACTAAATCGTTAAGCCGAACCAGTATTTTCGAATCCTGGTACTAAGCACAAGCCTTCTTCGTTAGTACATTGTACATTTGTACAGTCACAAACCGCACATATGATTGGCATCTATCGATTTATTCATATAGTGTAGTCAGTACTTGATTAGTTTAACGTTTTAGTTCTTTTTTAGTATAATTAATAAGTTTGGTTCAGAAACATTATAATAATGATTACTTTTTATTTATTAAACGGTAAATTACAGCGTCGTTGTCGTTTTAAAAATCTGCGATATATTTGTTCTAAATTATATTCACGACTTATAAATATGTATATGTATCAAAATAAGTTTATTTATTTAAAGTAAACATGCAAAAAATACACAAACATTTCGGCTTATCCTAATTGCTTTTTGTATTTAATGCGTTTCTAGATAAGATCAACTCGAAGAGCAGCAAGTAACCACTTGAAATAGACGCAGTAATTCATAATTTCAAGCACCTACCCCATCTAAACAAAACTCAGGCAGATTTCAACGGGAAAAGTCATAAATATTTTAACTGCAAAACACTCGAGTGATAAACGACATCTGTAATTCTGATTTGTGTCTATCATTTTTATTGTTATTTATTTTTAAAGTTATGTTTATTTTGGCGTCTTATATAGAAGGTTAAACTGAGAGCTGCGCGCGCATCATGTCGAAGAAGTGTAACATGATGAAGTTAACTTTCATTTAGAGAACGTCTGTTCACATACATATGATGATGCAATGATTGCCATAGTTTTCTGGGCATAGGCAAAAATCATAAGAAATTGATTTTACTTTAGAAGAGCCGTTGGCGGGCCTGAATAAAGCAATTCGCAGCCCGTACTTGGCCCACGAGCCGTACTTTGCCTATCCCTGATCTATGGTCACATCGTCACTTAAGAACGGGTGAGACTGTGGCCATAACACTTAACCTTTCAAGAATAAATTTAAAAACCAAAAAATACTCTTTAACTACGCACTAAAAGTTATAAAACTTTTTAGTCTTATAATAACATCAAGTTACCAAACCCAATCTATACTTGTCAAAATGAATCTTATGAGCCTAAACTTGAGGGGTTTACTAGTAACCACTAAAGAGTTCCACTATCCACCTCCTGGCTCCATCATCAATCCGCTCCAAGATACCAAATTATAGTGTTGTCATCCAAACTACATATACATACCAAAGTTTAATTTCGATACGACAATTAAAAGTAGGTTAAAATTGACTTCTGAGATTTTATTAGTTTGTTTGTTAGTTAGTTACATTCTAAGATTTTATTACCTACATTGTTTGTTAGTTATTTATAAATGAAGCTAATATAAACGTGTTAAAAAAGGTTATTTTGTATTGTTTATATCCCGTTTATAGTTGTATCGAGTTTCAAATGAAAATTCCGTATTATCTGTTAACATAAATCAAACGTTTTTAACGTACTGCGACCATTTGGCTTAGTTTAGCCGGTTTTATTTAAAGTCAAGTCGCAAGGTCACGGACGATATACGTCTCATGTCGTGTGTGAACGTAATCGTACATATGAAAAGCGCAAAGCGTAGACAGTGTAATATTGTAATACAGGCACTTGAACCTGTCGAGATATAAACATATTCTGAAGTGTATTCAAATCTCTGTATATAGAATTTATAGTAGGTATTTGTCTCTTGACTTTTTACTTACGGATAATGGGTCTAAAATGGAGTTTGATACTTTTTATATAGTAGAACTTCACGGCAAAGTCATAGCAATTTGCCTGATGTTAAGCACAGACAATCCAAAGAAAATAGCGATCACAGTTGAATATACACTGACTGATCCCAGACACTGAAACGCCTAGGCGTGTTACACGTGGTGTATAGTGGTCGCCATAGATAATTAAAACAAGGTTTGTTTCGGTAGGTTTGGTCGCCATCCAAATAGACACAATAGTCATGTTCTACCAGTTCCGTTTTGAATTTTATTCTAATTGTCTTATTCAAAAAACAGTATTACTGTTTTATTGAGCAATAAGGAATGGGCTAGATTATATTCATTTAATAGTTCCATATGTTTTTTAATCATTACGATAGTAGTAATACCCGATGATGATTTACAAATACTTAAAAAAAAGTTTTAAGGCATAAAATCAGCGGAAACTCCTCAACCACAAAAATAAGTTACGTTTGACATTTCTGTCTCAGCAGTTAAAACAGTAATTACGAAAGAACCCGTCTAACGTTTCCCCCGGGCGTTCTACTAAAACGTAATTTACGCTGGCCGAAATCCGAGGGGTATAATACAAAAAAAAAGAAACTCCTATCTACATGTCACTTGCATTCGACGACGCGGCTCATTTCTGGGAAGACAAATTACGGAATCCGTGGCACTCGGGCGCGGAAAAAATGCAGCAATTAACTACCAGACGACGGAACAAGAATAAACGTCACTATTTTCGATGCAGTCGTTTTAGAATGTTCACGACAATTTTTTTATCAACAAATACATTTCGAGTAGGAATTTACAAATTATTATTATGACCACATCAAAGGGAGTGTTTTGTGTATACTGAGCGTTGGCTCGTTATTCTCATACGGATCCATTCATAGGTATTAATCGTCCTTATTAAACCTCAAGACGCGTTTACAAGTCGACGCCATAACAAATGATCCCGACCAATATTAATGCGGCAGCTACTTTTGCTCGAGGCGCGTTCGTTTAAACCCCGCAGAATTTATGATCTAAAACCTGGTAACGTGAACTGTAACAACGAGAAGTAGACCGCGATCCGGTGAAATAATAAAAAATTAATGCGAATATATAAGATACGTGCAATAGCTTTTCAAATTACTATCATCTTATAAAATATTTACAGTTCTAATTGCAGTTATAAATTATAGCTGGCCGTAGTGAGAGACGGTTCAACGATTCAGGTTACTAAGATAACAATTGTCAATTAATTATGAAGGCAAAATGCAGTGTAGCATAGTTAGTTATTTATCACAAATGTGACAGAATGGCTCATTTGTCACCGATTTCTCCCACAGCGGCGCTACATCTTTGGGATTCGTCACAACGGAAATTGTTATACTATATTTTAAACCTTAATACTATAAGAATAAGCTATTTAATACAATCAGTATTGTTTATGTTATGAGCATCACGTGATGACAACCAGAGATTGCCAACATATATCAAATTTCATCTCGATAGGTTTATTTTTAAATGCTATATGTAAAATTGGTTACATGTTTTAATTTTCCTATACAAACTGTTTCATTGTATGCGCTGGTATAAAAATTGAGATAAAAAGAAAGTAAAAAAAGTCGTAAACATTTTTAAACACATTATAATAATCTTTTTAGTGCATGTTTAATAAGGGAATGTAATGAACGCATTAAAATAAAGCAAATACAGAGTTCCCGGTGCGAGTACAGTCGGTTAAATGAAAAGCCGCCCGACAATGCCCCTGTCTTCTTGTGCGACGAACAGAATGCAATCCATGCAACGACGGCTCCTACAATCGGGCCGACAACCGCCCGTCTAAAGAGAAAAATTCGAACAACGGCTTTTTGAACGGCCCTTCACCATTCAAATTAGCTTAATGCGTTGAGTACAAAGCTTTGCGATAAGCGGCGGAGGCAAGAATTTCAATCCGATTTCCGAACGTTCACTACGAAACTCGCGAAAAGTTTTTGTAATACAATCAAATACATTCCGAAAACTGAACGATATGTTGATAGTTAGATCGGTTTAGTATCTTACATCATTACATAACGAATATTAAAATATAGTATTTATGTACGCACGTAACAATATATAACTACATTGGCGTAACAAAAACTCCTAAAATATTATTCCGCGTGCCAACAACATGATGAAGTTTACTGGGTAAAAAATATAAAAAATTGATTTCTCTTTATTTATCATTGGTGACAAAAATCATTATGTCCAACTTCCGTTACTTGATGTAAGCGCAGCTCACAATTTTACCCTCTACTAAACGCGCCAAAGAAGTTTAGTATAACTTCAATTACCTTTCCTGTTCCGGTGCAGACAGTCGTCTTAACCGCGGCAGTGACAAATCTCAAAATAGACAACAGGCAGATGTATATAGGTATCGTTTGCAACGATTCGTCGTCGCACAACACGCGCGCTCGACCGTTGACAGATTGGACGTTTTAAATTTAGAATATTTATCCTTTATTTTGGTATTTGAATGAAATATCGCCGCGTCGATTTCTATCTTTCATTTGATTTAGACGAGTGTACTTTTGGATTAATTTAGAATTGTATTCACGACGTATCATGAAAGACATTAATAAGCGTTTGTTTTGTTTAAATTCTCGAATGAAACATTTGACACGACTAATTTGATGTGAACTTTATAAAATGTTTCATGTTTTAGATTTTTATTGCAGTGAACCTCTGTTGTTTTTTTATATATTTCCAACATAAACATTCATTTGGTTGGCGTAAACATAATCTTTTTAAATCAAATATTTTTTCTCTTTATAACTTATCCACTTATTTTTGTTGTATTTTTATACATATTACATTTTAAGCATAGTTAGCATATTTTAGTAGTCTGTCTGCAACATAAACAATGTTCAAATAAAATAAATAAACGAAATTAAATGTGAGAATTAGTTTCATTTACTTTTCCCTTCTATTGTTGGAACATTTTATAGGTAGACTTTTATTATTGATCAGACTAGGTGAATAAACGATATTTATGGAGATATAACTGTGTTTGAGAGAATGTGAGGAGCTGCTGTCAGTCGCTACCCACGCGACATATTCAAATACATTGTTTATGCGTCTCGTATTTTATGGATAAAGAGAATGAGCCTGCAATTCCGAGGTACTTCAATGCTGCTACAGTTCAACCTACTTCTTGCCTTGTCATTCTCATATTATTCCGCTTTTAACTTATACATTGCACCATAAACAAAAGCTCAAATTACAATAGATTCATGTGTTGAAATAAGCGTCATGTTATTTAATGAGTATCCAATTATAATGTTTTTTATATTGACATAATTGTACGTATGCTTTCTTGAATATTAGCTTTCGAACGCATTCGTTCACATTTATATATTATTCAACTTCATCTTTCTCTGGTGTTAGCACAGGCTGGAGTCTAAAGCCACGGGAAAATAAATCGAGGGACGAATCGTGCAGTATAGATTAAGATTGTATTATCTATCGTTGTTGCAGCTAATAGCTAGGAAATCTAAGCCTTGGCGATTACTCGAGGCTGATGATTTAAACATTTTAGCAGCTCAGACACTTCCTCTTCTTGATTTAGCTTTTCATAAATTTCCCCTTTGTGATTCAATTTTCAAGTGATAATGTATGTCTATTTTTAATTTACTTTAATAAAACGGCTAATAAATATGCATGATATCTTTTTCAATTCAAAAAGCGAATTTTATCAACGGTTTCACTATTACAGATTCAATTTTCTTAAGGCACGGAACCATACTTACTCTTACGTTTCAAGCTGCTCGTAGACCGCGAGAACTCGTAGAATAGCCGTTTTTAATATGAATCTATCCGCGATATATTCAACTAGAACAAAATTTTGAAAATCTATAGGAGTTACCTCAAATTACAGTTTGAATATCAACAGATGAACGCCTATGGTTGTTGACTCTTCGGCAGACATGTGTACCTTTTCCGACTTCAGCCTATTAGTTTATTTTTTATCTATGGCATCGTTTTGCATTTTATCACTCCAATAAGCTCCGAAATACATTTTTATATCATGGGGCAAGCGCTTTTTGACTCGTAAAAGTAAGACCAGTCGTACTATCACTTTCCACTTTTCGTTACGGTGTTGTTTTTTTTAAATATCTCGTTAAAAAGTATTAATATCTAAAGTTGCATTAATACACTCTGTTTAAATTATTAACTTTGTACTAGATGGTATCACAACTTGAAACACCCACGCTGTTATTATTAAAATGCACTGTGCCTTATGAGCTGCGGATGTTGGAGGAAATAATACGTCATTGTCAATCTTTCGAGTTGACCGATTAAATAAAATGTCGGTTTGTCAGCGATGACGACTTTAGTTCTTTCATCATAATCTTGTATTATCATTTCTTATATTCATCTAAATTGTGTTTTGTTAGGAATTTTTTACTATTTTGTTTTTAAGGTGATAAAAAATTGTTCGTATCAATTTGTATAAAAATGTATTTCTATGTTTCCATTTCTTTGATTGTTTATAAATCAGAATTTATTGGATTATATAGTTACCGATAATTATTTTTATTAAGTACCAAAGAATTATTTACATTATGCACTAGGGGATTAGGGGTAGGCATTAAGCATTTGGGTACAACTTCTTCAACAATTGTACGGGATTGTAAACTTCTAGATTCAATCTATACTAATACTATAAATAGGTAAAATTTGTGCGTTTGCGTATTATCCGGCAAGTCTGATCCGATTTTGAACATTATTTCATTGATAGAAAGCTATTTTACCTATATAGCTATATTATATATTTATATACAAATTAATACACGGTTTAATATAATCACCAGACTTCCTTCAAAAATTATCCTTCAGCGTCCCACGTGTACCTGTAGTCGTTTAATTAATCGCCAAATTTGCCACTTGTAAGAACCAATATTTGCCAACATTGTCCCATATACCGCATGCTTTCTTTTTACAATTGTATACGTTTTAAAGTTGATTTGTTTGTTTACGATTCTCTGGCCTCAACTAGAAATATATTGTATTTAATTGTTTGATTTGCATGCTGTCATTACGCATTGGAAGGGTTCGATCATTATACATTAAACATAATATATATAAGATTCTAAGGTTTGATCGAACCCAGTTATGTGATCCTTAAATAATAAATAAATAAATATTATCTTAGAATCCTATAGACATATTTTATTGTTATTGACTAATATATTCTATATTTATATTATGATATAGTTCATCATCAAGACAATTGTATGTAGATAAACTTTGCCCTTTATAGCATGATATTTGGACGAATAGTTTGGGTGATAATGTAAAATTACAATAATTCAACACTCGGCTCTGGTCTATGACTGTAGGTGTAATAGCGCGAATGAGTCGTGTGAGTTGTGACGCATAACCCTGGTCGCCTGTTAAATATATTGTCTATACTGAAGCATTATAAATCATCAATCAGCGATTTATTTTATATTATACACTGGTGATACCGCGGGGCACAGCTAGTTGACTAATATAATGTAAGCTTGCAGACGATTATTAGTAATTTACATGTAATTCATTCATATCATTGGTTATTACAAGTTAAGTTTTGATGAAATCAAGAAACAACGTGTCAAATATATGTATTTAGTTCTGTTATGTAATACTTCTGAATATTAAGTCAGTAAGGGCCGATATTTTAATCGTCAGATAATTTTATATGAGGTATAATTTTAAGGAATAAGGTATCTGTTGATTATTTTATGTACTTAGCCTTAATATAATAATATGAACACAAATATAGAATACAAAAAGATCGTCTGATATTGAATTATGTAAGTTCAGAAAAGGTAAAAAAGAAAGCGTCTGCATAATGGTATTATTTTATTACGGAATATTCCAGACACTAGTCATACAATGACATCAAAACTCAATATCCGTGTGATACATTTACCATAGGTTCCGCTTCCCGGAGTGCTTTGCTGTGCTATTTACCGGGATATTATTTTGAAATATATCTCGTTTGGGTCGATTTTCCAATATTTGTTGGGCTATGAAACTTTACGAGTTTGCGTTGCGGTCTTGTAATTCAATGGTTATTGTTTTGGTAATCCTTAGTTAATGGAGCTTCGGTTTCTGGTGTGGACATTGGCTTTTGGATAGATGTAACTGCAAATTGCTATTGTCCCAAGCTGTCAACTATTGGCACTATACTTTATCCCGGTAAGATTTCAGATATCGCTATTTCGTACAAATTTATAATAGGTACAATTAAAGGTATATTCAGTACAAAGCTACAAATAGACATAAAACTCAAAAACAGTCTTTATAATCCTATTAAATTTGATTTGGTCGAGATTTGAATTTGAATTTATTGGAATTGAAGACAGAATAATATAGTGAATAAACACCAATATTTCAACATCTTAACCAATACATCATGTCAGTAGTTACCAGTCCTTACTTGTTTCTTATTTGTACAGTGATGTGCAGAAGTTAGAAAAAATACAGTTAGGTTCCTATTTTATCTTTTTGTTATACCTCTGTAATAGCATCCAACTGGGATATCATGTCGGACGTAAATTTTAAGCCCGGTGCAAGGTAAACTGTCTCGACTAGTAGGAACCACTGAGACTGAAGAAGATTGATGTTTTATTTACCTTACTATATTTATACATAGTGTATCGAGGAGAAAATTCATCTGTCACACTTATATCTTAAAGAATGTTTATTCTTTGTCTATATAATAAATGATACAGGAATACACGATGAAGTTGAACTTGTGTGATGTTACGTAATAAATATGCTATCGAGAAATAAGTAAGAATAATGTTCGTACCTATTGTTCACTAATTATCATAAATAAAATTAACGTATACTGACCCTTAATTAGATGCAGTTGATCATAATCGAATTAAATCAGTTTATTGAATTAAAAAGGGGAAGACGAGATAAAGAAAGATTTGAAACAAATTCAAAATATTTTCTTTATTTTTTCCATTGAATTTTGTTTTTGATAACATTCAATATTTTTACCACCATTGGTATATCCACAGACCAAAAAAGGGCTTTTGATCTGTCAACGTATATCAGTTTGTGTTTTATTTTACGATTTTTTTTATTTTTTATAAGATTTTCGAATGTACGTTTATGTTAATGAAATCGCAGACTGCACTTACAACATCAAATAAAACAGTACTTGAATGAAACAATCTCTCCTGTTCAGATTTAGCAAAGTAAGGGGGCAGGTGACGGCTTCGTATATAAATCCTGCTTAGATCGCATCGCGGCTCCGCGCGCGGTGGCACGCGGAACCTCGTCTTATTGTGTTGCTTTGTTTTATTCACTTTGCAACTGCACGTTATTTTAGATTTGCCATCTTCGTTCTGCTTCACATGATTGTGTCTCATTACTTACATATTATATCGGAACAATTCCAATTTAATTGTATACCTTAAGTAGGTAAATTAATTATGTTTAAATACTTTACTAATGATTTATATCTAATAGTAGCTGTGCCCCAAGGTTTCACTTATGTTCAATTTATTAGACCAACTCTTCACCGCGCCGCTAATACACTGAAGCTTATCGTTCTTCTCATTTCCTGTACTTGCTGAGAGCTTGCCAGATTTCTCTACGTTCATAGTTACTGTACTGATCCTTAGCATAGCGTAAAGTTATATAGCCTTATAAATATTTTTTCAAATCTGACTGGTAGTTCCAAATATTAGCGCGTTAATACAAACTAAAAAAAATATTCAGATTAATAATATTAAGAATATAGGATAACATTTAGCCTAAAGTTTATCAGATGTGAAATATAGATAGATTGTTAAAAATGTTAGTCCCAACTAAAGGAATTATCCGCAGAGCTGTCAATAACCTCTGCCCTCTGATTGACTTGGTTTCCTTAGCATCACCTCGAAAGCCTGAAGATTTCTAGGGAGGGGAAGATGTTAAGTAGTTACGGCTCCCTGCGCTCCGACGTTACCGAACGAAGAAGGTGTTGGGGGCAGTATTAGGCATTACGCCGTGGGACGTGCGTGCGTCACTACTATCTCTAAGAATTCCATATTTTTGTATTTTAAAGTAATTAAAACCTATCTAGAAACACAAATCGTCTCATTCTAATCTTCATTGAAAGACCGGCGTAATCAGTTAGCATTTTAAATATACTTGCTATTACTATCTGTCTTTCACTTGATTTCGTTTAAATTAAGTCTTTGTAATTGTTAAATTTAGTATTTTGCACTTCATATATACCTAACGGTTTTATATAAATGGTTATGGTTCTACAAAATCTAACAAAACTGAACTGAAAAAGTGTTATACTGAAAGTGCATCACCACTATATGGTTTTAAACAATCCTTAGTATCAGTAACGTCGAAATCACGCCTTAATTCTTTAATGTAATTTGTAAAAGTTAAATCACACTAAATCTTCCAAACAAAAATAGTACAGTAAGCATTATGATCAAATTCTCATTTCACAAGCCTAAATGGTATCACATTAGCTATTGTTTCTCGCGATACTCGTTTTGTTCTCGCGTTGTGTACCATGCAATACTATTTTAGATTCGTGATCTCTTAATAGTATTCTCTCTTATACCAAAGCTACTGAATAAACAACGATATCTTTGTTAGAGATAAATTGTTTTACCGTTTTCATTACGCTGCGATTTTTGATAAATAGTTTATTACGTCTTCGATCATTATGAATAGAAAGTTTTGGAAGATCTGTTGTGAAATTGTTTATTATTTTTCATTCTTTAGAATAATATATTATTTTGTTTTGGAATAATGCATGTTTTTCTTCGAATACCAGCTTTGTTTATTGGACAATACTAAAAATATTGGATGTACATGTGGGTGCATCCGTTAGGCACCGTCTATTGATGTAAAGTAGTACTGTAGTATATCAGAAATAAGAATTAAGACAATTTCTTAAATTGTAGACAATGTATATTAAACATATAATTTTGTATGACTAATATTTAATTATCTTTACACAATTTTTTTATAAATAGTTTTATTACCTGTCCACTAATGTTATTGATCAATTACTAAACAATTTGATTATTTGGGTATATTATAAATTTATTGCATAAATAATACAAGTCGGAAGACTTTATTATTTGTATTTATAAAATGTGTAATGTAATTAGATGGGGTTATTAGTCATTAGTTAGTTAAACGTAGTGTTTGACTCTCTACGAAGTTAATATTAGGTATTCAGCATATTCATACAAAGAGCATTCTTGTTTCCAAGCCCGGTAAAGCTGTAAAAGCCGTACAGGCTCCAGGGCCTCTAAGGCTAACAGTACAGTAAGTGCAAAAAAAGAGAATTATTGTTTCCAACTCGGTACCTACAGAAATGTTGAGTTCTTGTTAAATTATTATAAATATTGTTTGTAAGGTGACTTTTGTTGATTTTGTAATTATTCCCGGCCTGTAGCACCGATATATAAAAAATATATTATGTAACGGAAATTAAGTATTTAATATAAGGAAGTTCAAATCTTTTCTATTTATATGATTAGTAGATTGCTATATTTAATCTATATGTATAAATTAATATTTATTTGTTTGTCCTCTATGCATTCCTAAATTATTCATCCGATTGCAAATAAACTTTTTTGAGTTGTTGTGCTCATTTCCGCAAAGGTTTATAAAGTCGTTTTTATTTCGAAGGAAAAGGAAATGAAGTCGCGGGAAAAACTAATACAGAATAAAAACTGCAATCTACACATGAAAAGGTGATGGTGTGTAGGTAATTGCTACATCACACAATTTCCAAAATGAAGTCTAATTAATACACACATTACACACTATAAGAAATTTCCAATTAAGTTATTTCGAACTTGAATACGTCGACAAATTACACTAATTATACTAGAACATAATCTGTCTATAAAAAATAATTGCGTGTGATTTTATTGACCACTTAACTTCAAACCGTAATTGTTAATTCGATTAATTACGTTACATATTAAGTTAGAAAATTTATTTCTTAATAACCATCGATGACACTGAGTTATTTACTATTAAATTAGTTGAATGGTTTTAAATTATCTGTCGGTGTATAAAACATAACATATTCTATTCGCATCTAAACGTTTCCTGGATAAATTATTATTAATTTGTACTTGCTATCGATCAGTAAAATAGTTATATAAATCAGTAAATTCATACTCTTTATACTTTACGCGGTGACATTAATATTGTTAAGTTAAATTCATAAAGAGATTTTCACGTGAAAAGAGCTCTCGAGTTCGAGTGGACATTATTCTCTTTGCGGCAGCTTTAAGGCTTCTAAATAAATAGTTCTAAATATAAGTTTAAAATCAAGATACACGGAGTTATGGTCTTAAATTTTATATATAATATTTAAAAATATTAAGAATTAGGTTTTAACGAAAAATTTTACAGTAATTTCCTTAACAAAACATTGGTTTTTTCATTAATAATATACAAGTGTTTTCTCTTACACTATTTTACCTTAAGGAATTAGAAATATTGTGTAACTAACTACATCTTATAAATATTATCTTTCTACTACGGGTCATCAATTTCATCTTGATCTTCCTTAGTGCATAATCTGTGTCTATCCTTTTGTTCTGCAAATGTACTGTTACATGTATGTTTGGTTTTATCTTCATTTCTTCCCTTCACTTTCTAACAAATGTATTCAACTTCGTCTTTTTCGTTAGATATTTGGTGTCATTCCTCCTAGTATTTCCAATCACAGTATACTTTTGCAGATTATCTCAATTTGTGTTATTTGTTTTCGTGCCTTTTGTTTAGTATACATCTCGTTTTCTGGGATCGTCCACAACCGTTACTTCCATCTTTTTGTTTTGTTTGTTATGGATAAGGAAACAGCGAGAAGTATGCTGTTTACCTGAAGTGAAGTGATTACTGTAACCGATAGCTATTTTATAGTCCTGAGTGAGGTCAGTAATTGGTTGCTAATTCTGGGAACCTGGTTGGAACGTCTGGTATGCCAGTGCTTGTTGTAAATCATATCGTATCATGACTAGAATAAAAAAATATACTAGCTCGACAATATGAATGTACAGCACCTGATGCTCCACCTGAGGGAAGTTTATATACAATGGCGACCGAAGGTGACACAAATATCATCGGTAGTCGTCGATGTCGTGCCGGTCTGCTAAGATGCCTCTTTACGCCTCCTTTGAAGGACCCAATATCATAGAAAGGAGGGAATACGTTGGCTGGGAGTCTATTCCACAACTGCACGGTACTGCAAAGGTAAGAATTTGCGAACTTCTTTGTTCGTGCCATGATGGGAGCTACCGTGTAGCTGGGGCTCTGTATATAAGATCGTGTGGTTTCTAGTGGAATAAAGATGATATGATAAGGTCAAACCATTCTTCAGAACATTTACCATGGTACAGACTATAAAACAAACTCAGCGCGGCATTGTCTCTTCGCAGCTGAAGCGGTTCTAAATACTTAGTGAAATCTGCATCATTCACAACACAGACATCCCGTCGCTGCAACCTATCCAAGGCATCTAGAAGATATTGGGAGGAACCGTTCCAGAGATGCAAACAATATTTCATGCATGGCCAAACTTAAGCCTTCTAAAGAAAGTACAGTCCGTACATTTGGCCGGGCTTGAAAAAGCGACGCAAGGCCACACTCTGTTCAGGATGCCCAGTCTCCTGGATGTTGCGGAGATAACACTTCCAATGTGATTCCTGGGATTGAGGTTACAACTAATATCCATTTTTGGGTTACTGAGGCTGTCATGCTTTGCGAGTGAGACATTTTTAAGAGTAGGAAGAGGGAAGAATGGAGATTTTTTACAAGAGAACACGCAAATCTGTGTTTTCTTGGCATTGAACACAACCAAGTTGCTTCTACCCCATGAAGTTATGAGGTCCAAGAATTGGTTGAGGTCAGTAATAAGATCTGCCCGCATGCTCTTTCTCTCTCAATCTCTCTGTAACATTATGCTAATTCTAATGGCAACAATAATCGTAATACTTCCTACAAGAATAAAATGAGAAGACTCAAGTACGTTTTCCCACAACGTCTTGTCGGATGATTGTGACAACGTAAGTGACATAACGTCAAGAATAAATCAAATGAATACGACTACGATACCTGCGGTGCGTTGAACCACGTATACAATGGTAGTAATCGTACAAGTGAGGCGGACATGCGCCTACCACACAAAGCGATGGACTGTCACACACTGTCGCGGTTAACTAGCGTTCCGTGTTAGTAAGTAACTATTAAA
The DNA here is from genome assembly GCA_947532125.1 of Saturnia pavonia. NCBI lineage: Eukaryota > Metazoa > Arthropoda > Insecta > Lepidoptera > Saturniidae > Saturnia > Saturnia pavonia. Next base: position 13,229,101 of record OX383903.1, read on the forward strand.
ATGTATTCGTTACAAATTTCGACAATCTTCTTTCTATTTGATTTCAAGGTTTTCTCTTTCTATTTATATAAACGGAAACTTTCTTTCATATCAATTTACTTTAAATCATTAATTTGATAGTTTAAATAAAAACTGTATTTTTACTATAATTGAATACACATCCTTAAAAAATAGTTCATTCAGCATGATTTTAATTACAATTACAATACATTATAAAATAGTTATTTAAACTATAGGATACATTCCATGATTTGTGACACTATCCTAAAAACGCTTAAGACGAGGAATAGAGTAGATTTTTTTGAATTAAAGAGATGATGGTCCAGTGGTAGCGAGTTCAGACACTACGTCGATCGACTTAAATTCGATCCGTATAGAGAAAGGGAGTTTTTGACTAGCTACCACGTTTCAAGTTAGCAAACTGTCACCAAAACATTTTGGTTTGTTCTGACAGTCTTCTTTTTAGATTTATTATTACCATTTTCGGCAACATGGTCACTTAACATTAATTGTCATTAATAAATAATAAAATATATTCCATTTCTTAAGGTGCTAATATTACAATTATTCTTCTTTACATAAAATGAATGTTGTTCAATCAACTATTTAATCCACACTGCTGTCCCTGACATATTATTATAAATATGCACTAATTGATATAAGTAATATGTCAATTGTATTTAAAATTATTAGACACAACGAGAAATTTGATTGCTTTGTCAAAAATCATTTATTTCTATGAAATGTCATGGTAATTCAGGATAAGAAATATCCGTTCTAAACAAAATATTCGTATCCGAAGACCGCATTAACTTGTGAACTTTCATTATAAGTGAACATTTACTTTTCACTCACAGTTAATTTTTAAACAAGAAGGCATGGTAAAGTATATCGTGTGTAATAAAAAATAGAAAGAAAACAAAACACTTAAAAAAAAAAAACTTTTCGTGACCCTTACAAAATGTATATACTGAGTTAAAAAAAAATACATAGGTGTGTTTTTTCGTCGTAAGTATCTTCCATTGTGTTTACCTTAACTTCATTTACGCCCTTTGATAGGGCCTTTGATCAGAATAAACGAAAAGTAAGAGGTAGGGCACAGAAAATTTCTTTGGAGATTTCTCTCTACTTGGAGCAGACCGACTGATGGAATACCTCCACCCTAAAGAAAATCGCAACCAAATAACCTTGTGTTATCTTACTGCGATGAGCAGTGCTTCCAGAGTTACCTTGAGGCAGGGGGTTCAAGGTCGGCAACGCGCTAGTGATATCTCTGGTATTACAAGCGTCCATAGGCTACGGTAGCCGCTTACCATAAGGCGGGCCGTATGTTTGTTTGCCACCTTGGTTGTATATAAAAAAATAAAAATTTTCTCTAACCTCTCCAAAGTATGGGTGTATTAGGTGATTGACCCTTATATACTATTATTTATGGCGTCAGTTTCGCTGGGCGTATTTTTTTATGTTTCTAAAAAGTATCCCATGCCCCTATTCAACAACAAAATCGACTTCTATACCAAATTTCATTACAATCCAGCCAATGGACGAGAACCTTTTTTAAAAATCTATTTATATACGCCTTTTCCACGACTTTGTCTGCGTGTTTTTCATACTATATACTTCTGGAGGTTTCAAGCTACCTCTATGTCATATTTCATTCATTGCGATCAATTCAGAGGTTTAGTCATGAAAAAGTAACACATACTGTAATTTTACATTTATGATATGACTGTAGATTGAATTAGATTATTAAAATGATATTTTATTTTATAAAGAATTACTGAATAATTTTTATATATCATTATATTTTTGAGTTCATTAATTTGATACCCTAAGATATACTTACCATCACACTACCAAGGACCAGTTTTGTTGCAGCGTCTCGATAGCAACTCCCAGAACGTTCGCATCTGTCTCCTTGATGAACATAAATTACCGATTAAACCAGTATTACTGTCTTTATATTCATTTTGTTCATACTCAATAATAATATACTGTATTGTATTTCGTTGCTGTAGTCTAAACTTGCCCTTAGATTTATTTTCTTAAGTTTAAAATGATATACTTACAAAAAAAAATGTATATTTCTTTAACTAAGACTAACTTAACTTAATAACCTTGCCTTTACGAGATAAAAAGATAATGAAAATATAATATGTAACAAAAAACATAAGTAACGAGCCCACTCCTAAAAATGTAAAACTAAAAATTAACTATTTTTATCAAACAGACAAATTTGTATGCTAACTCGGTGTAAATCCATTCTTTGTGGCCTAAAATTTGAAAACTTGAAATGAATTTTTCTGTAAAATCTTAATTAAAATCTACAGTTAAATTTATACTATAATGAGAACGAAATAAGTCCCTGAATGAAGCTTAAAAACAAATAGGGATTTTATATTAACAGCGACCATCTAAAAAAAAATCGTAAATTTTTAACTTGTGTGGAATCTCAACGGACGCACTTTTTAATGTATCATGATATAAGGTCCCATACAGCATAACATTGCTGTAATTTCAACTACGAGTATATAATTTAAAAAAGTGGACAATTTAAAGTTAAATTTCATTTTGCGTCCTTCACCTCGATGACTACCGGTGAACAGATTAAAATGCACGCGGAAACTTTGTAAAATTTATGTACCGAACGCGGTCTTCAATTAAAGTTGCCTGAACTGTGGACAAAACCGAGTAAATTGGTATTTTGAAGACGAAAATAATTCCGAAGTTTCGCAATTTATAGACATTTTAAAGTAAATTCCGATGGAGCAGACGTTTCGGCAGTTCCACGTCTGGAATTGATTATTTCGCTGCTGTTTGAAATTTTTGGTTAGATTGAATTTTTTTTACTTGTTATGATTGTTGTTATTTAACAAATATTATTATTTGTAGCAACCTCTAATAAGACTACTGAATTTTTAAAAAATTGCTAAACCTAAATATAGCAAATCCTGTAAAAGACTTATCTATACATAATCTTCTTCATTGTTCTTTTAATTCGTCTTATTTTTCTACAGTAATTTTTATTTAATTGCAATAAAAGTAAAAAAAAAGTTTATTAATCAACCGTACGTATCTTAAATTCTTTTCTCAGAGTTACTTTCCTAAAATAGCCGTACCGTTATAATCTCGATCAACAATACTTAACAGCAACGAATTGTTGCCTATTAAGTTATTCCAAAAGAGAATAATATGAAGGATTCTCGGAATACCACGTTTTGCTTTTATTACCAAACTTTTGGTTAGTCGTTTTTCTTAAACATTCCATCTGTTGTTGGCGAACCATTCAATGAACTCGTTTCTATGCTCTAAACGACTGGACGTAGTCTAAATATACCATTTAAATTCAAGAGCAGTTACTTTGCCATCTGCCGAACCATCATGAGCTATTTATTACTGTCTGGATATATCTATGATGTTATTTAATTTAGTAACGTTATAAAATATCCATATTAACCATTGACTTTATTTATAAATTTGCTAAACTTTGCCTTTACGTTGAATTAATTAATTTGTTTTATTAAGTATTCACTAAGTACCTCCATATAGATTTCAATGAAGCAATGATGGCTCAGTGGTAGTGTGTAAGACTTCGCGTTGATTTACGTGACTTCGAATCCCTGCAATGAGCCTGAGCTTTCGGTGAAGGAAAACATCGTGAGGAAACCATAGCATGGTGGTAGGGCTTTTTCTAATGCCCGCCTGGCTACCTACCACCCTCAAGTTGAAAATCTGTCGCCAAGCACCAATAGGTGTTTTCCGGCAGCTACACTTGAGAGCCAGTCTTCCACTAGGTTTAGCGTGTTATCATCTTGGGCCTCATCGTGACTTAACATCAGGTGAGATTGTGGTCATTACGCCAAAACAAAAACGATAAAAAAAGTTCTATGGAAAAATTAATAAATCTTTGGTGCTTGAAATCGTCGCTAGCAAATGCAAAACAAGGTTTTCTCGACACCTCATGCAAAAGTCGAACTGTTACTTTTAATTCTTAGTTGGAGCACTTGTCGGTTTTACGAGCGTAGAGCGATTTAATCCACTTAAAACGCAGAGCACAGCTCGTAGCCGACAAAGCTCTCAGACGCTCTCATTTAAAAATGGAAATAAACTCTCGGCCATCTTTGAGTCGACGCGCGACCGCTGGTTGAATCCTAAGTACGCCTCCCCTGATGTTGTTTCAATTCTTTTTTGATAAATCGATTGGTTGTACTCGAATTTATTGTTCTGCGATTGATGCTTTTCCAATATGCTAGGCACATGTAACCTATTTGTTTCATTATTCGCCATAAAATCAGTGTTCTTAAATATATTTGTTTTTATCTAATGATTTTAGTTATATCGATTCTATTTCACGAAAGGTGTTCGTACATTGATTTCAAAACGAATGAATGAATGGTAGGAAACATGTGTATAAGTGCTCATCATTGACTGCGATGTTATTTGTCACCAAATATAAGAACTGGATACCTATATACATAAAAAAATATTCAATTATTTATATTAATCTAACATTAATTCAATGTGACATCCCTAATACTAATTTATTGTTTCACGCAATTTTGAACGAAGCAATAACGATGCGGCTTGGCTTCTTGCGCGTCACCGAAATTATCGTAACTCTAAGTAAAATTGTGAGCATATTAGATGTGCCCGCGGATCCTACATAATGACGACGGTCGAACACACGCGAATCGTGCTGCCTCCGCTCCCATCCACGGAGGTCGCCCGCCGGTTATTTTAAGGACAAAAATTATTATTGTGGGTGATCCTTTGCAGATATACATATTATGTTATCGGTGACTTTTTGTAAATATTTTTAAGATCTACAATTATGTAGGCAGTAAATTAATTTGATATAGCCTTTATGGTTTATTCAGCGTAAGCCATTTAAGCGCTCCAAAAGTGTCTTTTTTCCCAACTGATCACTATTATCGTCACTGGTTATTTCGTATGTTACTTTAAAATTAATATATATCCTAAAACACGTTCAGATAACTTAGCAACGAATTAAAATAAAAAAGATGTGAATCAGAAGTGGTTATCGAGTGAAAAAAAAAAAATTACAAAGAGACGTTGAGTTTTATAAAATATATAGAAAAAAAAGATTATAAAATAATATTAAGCAATAATTTCAAATCCTATAGTAATAATAGAAAGTTTTTATTCTATAATACAATATACATCTAAAATAATAACATAACACCCTTATATCGTGTATGATAACACGTTACACAACGTTATTATATCACAAAGTAATAGAGACAAGACGTAGGAGTTTCACTATACTATATACAGCGTGTTTACTGAAGGAAACCGTGGAATAACGCCTTCGCGGTTCGCGCCATTGGTTCCCGAGTCTTAATGAAAGAGTTCGTTTGCGCCGAGATTATTTCTAGTTTGTTTATTTTGTTTCCCACTTTCTGGCGTCCCGCGGTATATCGCAACCAACTTTCTTACTATTAATTTTCCTCTTTCACGATTTACTGTCTTTAGAATTAACGTTACAATTTTAAAACAATTAAACTTGAAACCAGACAAATGTATTTATAAATATTAATAAACATTCCAATACATTCTTTACGCATAATATTATATATAAATAATCGGAAATTCACAGGTTCAATATAAAATACATATCCTTAATTAACCTACATATCACATATTTCTATACTATTCAGCGTAAAATAGGAAAAAAATCCTATTCAGTTAGAGATAAACCGAAGAAATCCGATTTCAGTATCATACAATATTTTGTATATTTGCATGGAATTTCGTATTGAAACTAATATAAGCACTGAGGACTAAATTAAGATTATTAAGATTACATACATTAAAGAATGAAATACCTTTTAAATTTATCTTTTCCATTTTTCTAATTACGGCTTTACGTCAGACACGAAGAATCTACCTGATATATACAGAAAGAGTAGTGACAAAAATCACATAAAATATATAAGAATGAACATTACACTATTGATAAACTTTTATGTACTCATATATACGCATATATGTAGGTTTAACAATTTTATAATCGGTAAAAGTGAGTTATTGCGCGCACACCCGCGAATGTTTCTGCATTAGTACAACCAGTTTACAATACCTATAGTCGACGCGTAAGCCATTTCATTTCGAAGACAACGGAAACGAAGTCACGGGCAAGAGCCAGTTATGATAAATTATTGTCAAAAATTCATTGTATAAGTGGTTATTTAAATAAATATATTAAACACGCAAACGTAATTAGGAACGAAATACCCTCAATTTCATCCGACCATAATTCTAACTTGCTGATCTTAATTGCCCTTTTTTTAGTCTACTTTCCGCCTCTTTTTTAAAACACAACGGAAATTGCGTGGAAGGAAGGGATCACTTCAGACAAATAGGTCACTAGGTAGGTAATTAGAGTATTTTGTGTCAGTATTAGTTATCCGAGTAATTGAGTTCCATGTTTATCTTTGTTTAAATATGTTCAACTGTTTTATAGGTTTTATTATTAAAAATTGCTTAAATTCAATTTTGTTATTCATAAATACTTTTTTAGGACTTATGAGTCCAATTTTTTTAGGTACTTAAAATGTTTAATGGTTAAGAAATTAAGTTCAAGTTGCTTTACTGGTTATTTTATTTTTATTGGTACCTTGTTATTTTTTTGGTAAAATTGTTACATTATATTATACTGTCACCTATAGACGAAGCAAATTTAACGTGTCCCATCCCTTTTACATTTTAATTTTATTATTTACCTGACATTTATTTTCATACAAAATATTTTCTGTTTGTTACATTCAATTTGAATTTAATACTAGCTGGCTCTACAGACGTTGTTCTTAACTTTCCAGTCATCAATAATTCGACCCCACTGATGCCAGCTACCGCGTTCAGTAATAAAACCTTCTCCATCAAAAAATTAGATTTACCAACATTTATATTATATAGTTATATACTTATAGATTTATCAATGTATTTAATCCATAAATCTATTTCATGCTTTAATAATGGTATATTATTATTAAATTATGTACTGTTTTTAAATAGGATTTTTTGGCAATAAATCAATTTTTTTTTCAATAACTATTATTTCGTGTCTAATTCTTTCCATAAGATGAATGAGAGGATAAACCTTTTAAGGATTATTTGACATTAAAATTATCTATTAGTAATTCCATGTTTATCAACAGGATGGAGATCGAGGCTACTTAGAAGGATTGGCTTCACGTTATGCGGACCTATTCTCAACACACTACGGAGACGTGTTAGACCATCTCGAAGAACTTCGGAAGCACGAATGGGACGAAATGTCACCAAGGATGAGAGTACTTGGCGGCCCGGGGACACCGCAAACTCCACCGTCGGCCAGTCCTGGGTCATTAGCTCTGAATAATCTAACCACGTCGCATTCCCAACCGATCTACGTGCCCGGAAAGTATTCGGTGAGTTTTTGTGCGAATTTCTATGTATTGTTATCCATTTCTCAAATTATACCTTTCTATTCCTATTTCTTCTTTTTTTTTAATGGCCACTGTGTTTGCCCACAGTTCTGCCAACGTCCCGCGAATACAATATTATTCTAATTATTGGTGTAGTCTTCAAACATAATCGTAATAAGATGGCAGTTCCCTTTTTAATACACTTTATTATTATTAATACACTTGTTCACAATATACAAACTACATCACGTGAAATACCCTCAAAATTATAATTAATAAAAGGACAAATAACATGAGTTCATAAATTTAAATAAAACACACCACAGACATATCCCGCCAAAAGTTCCCCGTTCCTTTGTAAAATCTTGAAGATAATTTTACTGGAGTTGTTTTGTTTTTGGTAATATTTTTTGTATGCCACTACTTGTAACATATAATTCTCATATTGGGAACTGTTATAATACTATAATAAGATACACAGCATTACCTAAGATTAATGTCTACTTTTTGTCGACTGCCCACTTCTGAAGTAAACTACTGAATGAACTATAATGAATATGCTCCGCTAAATTCGTCTAATTGGATATAACGATAGAGATTGGAGACAGGAATATAATATTAATTTGTTTTTATTATACAGCCTTCAAGCTGCCTCACTGACAAGGAAGAGGATGAAATCTACGGTTTTGGGTATGGTGTGTTCGGGAAACAGATGTTACAGCGACAACAACAACAAAAGCAACTATTGTTAGCACAACCAACCCAGCCTCTAATTCACAACCAACAACACAATTATCAGAGGTACGTCTGAGTAGATATTGTTTTTGGTTTAAAATTAATATCCACGCAATGATGACCTACACTGTAAAAGTTATTTATGGACAATTAGGGAATACACATTTTGAAGACTTTTTTATTGAATGGACAAATTTTGATGATTACTTTTACTACAATTAGGGTGTAAACTAAATCTTGTTTAAAATTATCAATCTAAGGAATTTCCACAGGAAAATATAAATAATAAAGACCTATTATTTTTCTTTGGTTTTACAAAGGTAAAACCCGTTTTACACAGATAAATGGTAAAGACACAACAGGTAAATGATAAAATTTTAATTAAAACTCTTCACAGCAGAAATATAACTCACACTATGAATTTCTTACTTATGTTATTCCCATATTATATTAAAAATAAATGCGTGACACTAAATAAAATAAATGAATATTAAAACGAAGAACTAATAATAGAAACAATTCAAAAGAATGTCCAGTAGTTCGTAATAAATTATTTTGGATTGTAACAGGTGTACTCGTTAGATAACTTGTACGCTGCACGTTTTGTTTTTAATCTAAATTGAAATCAGCCATTCGATTGGCGACAGAAGTCTCCGCGGGAATAGTTTCACGTTACACACGGACAGTTTGCTTGAGCAACTAAATTTTCCCGAACCCATTAAATAAAATTAATATTGTATATAGATTTACACTTATTATGTCTGCATATTTATTTGCAAATATTTTTTATCCTGTTCAATTACAAGAGAATATGTTGCCTGAAGTAAACCAAGTGGATACGCACTTATGTAGGCACATTATAAGTTCTATTACATTGAATAGTCAGACCTAATGTTATATACAACTAATGTGACTATCTTCACTACAATATAACAAGAGATTTAGCAAGTAGCTTCATAGTGTAGACTATTTGTTACAATGTACGCGCACATGTTAAATTCCTCTTTTAACATTTTTCATAACGCGCTTAAAGAATGATTAATAAATAAACAGCGCTTAAAGAATTATATAACTTCAAGAATGATTAATAAATAAACATATAGTACTCTGTTACAACAAATAGAATACTTTCAAATTTCGTTGATATTGTGATAAGTATGTTTAATGCAGAAATTAATTCATTTAATATACGTTACGTTTGATTTATCAATCATGCGTATCTTATAAAATAATTAGCAACCCGCCCCGGTTTCGCACGGGTAGCACTGTAGCAGAGTAATTCTTGGATATACGAATAACTCTATGGATTTACGCGGCGCACGCCAGTAAAGATCCCATTCGGCATGATTTTTCCGACATTTTCAACAATCATAATCATATTTCAGCCAATTTACACAAAACCGTAATTAATTATACAGCTAAACCTTCTTTATGAATCACTCCATCCATTGATGAAAACCGTATGAAAATCCGTCTGGTAGTTTTTGAGTTTATTTCTTTCAATAGGCGGACGAGGCGGGGGACTTTGTTTTATAATATGTTATGATACTTTATCATAAAGATGATATAGAGAGTAATCAGACACGTTGATAATAAACACATAATTTATTATAATACATATTACCTAAAACTTTTATATTTGTTCGCTAAACGTTGATATTGTGTGTTATAGCAATGTGCAATCATCGCTAGTAAATCTCATTATTTCTCAGTGAAGGCTGTTAAAACAAATTCAAATTAACTCACTCACTGATGGATACATCCGGACACAAAGCTCGCATTTCAAAGGAATTGCACCCTTTATTAAACCTAATTCAAATGGGGATAACATGTTTTCTCGATCCATCTTAACAAGAGAAGTGCAATGCAAGTAAAATTTAAATACACAATGAAACCAACAAGAAGTAATATTTGTTTGACAGTAGTTGATGTTATCTCTCTAGTTATTTTATTTGTTAAGGTTATAGTTACATTAATTATATTTTAATATATTAAGGTTTCTTAATAGAAATGAAACTTTTGGGGAAGATTGTATATTATCTTAAAAAATAAATAGTCTCGTAATAATTTTTCAAACTTAAAATCAGGATTTCTAAAGTAATGATTTTTGGATTCTCTAGTTTATATTCAAAACCTACACATTGTTGAATTCTTTAGTTAATAATGGATTGTCTGTAGGAATAAAAATACGATATCTTTGAATTCTGAGCATATAGGTCCATTTTTTTATTTTTCAAAATACTTGTTTACTTATTTCTAAATGTGTATACTAAAGCATTATATTCCAGACTTAAATATTCATATTCCGTATTTATATAATAAATCAATTTGAATGTTTCTTATTTTAAATATTAAATTCAATAAAACTTGTTTAATTATCTAAATGTACAGATAAAAATAAATTGTGGGCGAAATTTTTTCAATTGATAATTTTAATTCATATTGGTAGTACATTATCTATATCTATACATATTACAAAACTCAACGTCTCTCTTTCTATTTATCCGTTTGTGTTATTTTCACGCGAAAACCACTTATCCGATTAACATGTTTATTATTTTAAATCATATTTATGTTATCTAGCCAAGTAATAGGATATATTTTGATAAGTAAAGTAACATAGAAATAAGCTGTGATGATAGTTATGAATCAATTCGGAAAAATATATTCATTTGGAGCGTTTAAATGGCTTACGCTGAGTAAACCATACGAAATATATCAAACTAATGTTCTACATAATTGTAGAACTTTTAAAAAGCTAGAAAATTGTCAGTAATACCATATGTTTATCTTCTAAGGATCACCCACAGTAAGCATTTTTGCCGTTCGTCTTTTGAGAGTTGGCAGCGCAATTTGCACGTGCGCTCGACCGACGGCATTCTTTAGTCCACGCGAGCGGAGCCGCGGGCACAACTAGTATCTGACATTACAGAAATCAGTAGAAAGAAACTTGTTAAAAAATACCAAAACTCATTTTTTATGCACGCTAATCTCTATTGATATATTTCTAGTTTTTTCTTTACATGTATTTTTCTCCAATTTCGTGATATATAACTATTACAAGGGAGATTGGTCATGAATAGAAGGTTTTATTTTTGTTTATATTCCGGATTTAATTCAAAAATGGTCATAAATGATTTTTTTGAAATGTTGTCCACGAGAAGTATATGTTATTCCAAAATTAAATTGAAGGTTCAGTAACACTTAGCAATAGTAAAATAGTCAACTTTTATTAATTCTCAACCGATTTCAATGAGATTTGTATTAATAATAATTGTAGAAATCATAAAATATGAGGGAAAATTAAAATACGGGACATAATTAATTACTTCGTAAAAACGGGCGTGGTGCCGCGGGTACTTGCTTGTATTTAATAGTATCACAGTTTTTAAATGAAACTTCGTACGACATTACGGTGTTTTTTTTACTTATTTTAATTTTTGACGTGGTTATTAATTTAGTAAGGGTAAAACGAACCTGATACCTCGTGCGGCCCCATTACCATCAAGCGCACCTGCAGGCGTTGACACCAACCAATCAGTTACCATGGAATTCCCTTTTAGACAGCTGACTGGCGTTTGGCGACCGAGAATTGCCGGTATAATTATACATTGAGCCTTTACAAGTCTTGGACAAAAATAGCTTTTCAATTATCATTGTTCGGTATTTTTGGAAAGCCATCTCAGAAATTCATAAAGATAGTGGTGTACTTCTTCTTCTGTATTAGGCACCGCAAAAAGCACTTGCCAGTGTCAATGTGTTTAAGTCTTCGTAGTATTTTTAAACATTCACAGTTAGTCTAACAAAGATGGTGGCTCACTTGTTAGAACTATCTAGGGCGTTTTTGTGACATCTCAAAATGCGTGTTTTCAGTTTATATTTATAATCCACTTCACGAATGCACAATAACCAAACTATATCCCACAAAATGCCATAATATAGGGTCTAAGAACCTAAGTTAATGAATTAAAATAAAAAACATGACAGTGCAAGATCCCGCCAAAAATTTCCCATATAGTGGTGTACTACGTATTAAATCTAGGGTTCGGAATAATCTCTAATCTATTTAAATGTGTATACGGAACCTCACTAAATGAATCAATTGTAAAAAAAAAAACTACTTAATCACGTAACCCAAAAGTTGTTTTATATTTGAATAATATTTTACTTTTACATTTAGTGAATTTTAATAAATACTGACTAGCTTTGGCCCCCGACTTAATAAGATATTTACTAAAAAAAAAATTTATAATTGTCATTAGTCACTTTTTATCACATTATCGTCATTATAAAGTCTGTAAGATATGTTGCGTTACCCAAAAAAATACAGTTGAATATAACCCCCCTATAATTGTATTATATTCAAGGCTAATGACGATTTAAGTACAAGCACATAAATCGCCGGGACCCCACAACTCTCAGTCGAACGCCTACGCATGTAATCTCGGCGTGTCGCATAATGCTAATTAGGAACGAAATGTTTGTTTGCCTAACGAATTACCAAGTAAAATTGGTGTTTGATCGTAAACGTTGATAATTCTTTAGCAAACTTGCTTTCTTTCGGCTGCGATCATTGTTGAGGGATTGAGTCACGCATGAGAGATAAGTCGATACGGACTCATTCTGTAATATGTTTCTTGTCTTGTCGTTCACGAACCGTTAATAAACAAACAATCTAGTGTGATGGCTAACTGTGGGAAGATTGTGAACGGACATTAAAATTTGCAATCTAATGTTTACAATTTCGTAGATTTATAAACTAACTGGATTAGTTAAGTTAGGGTGAAACTGTGATAAGAAACCAGAAACAAATAAGCCTTTAAAATTTGCTAATTTAGTAGACATGAGCCTGAGCTTTCGGTGAAGAAAAAAATCGTGAGGAAACCATAGCATGTTGGTAGGGCTTATTTTGATGCCCGCCTAGTTAGCTACCACATCAAGTTGAAAATCTGTCGCCAAGCATTCATAGGTGTGTTCCGAAAGCTGCACTTGAGAGCCAGTCTTCCACTAAGTTTAACGTGTTACCATCTTGGGCCACATCGTCACTTAACATCAGGTGAGATTGTGGCCAATACGCCAAACCTATAACGATAAAAAAATATATTACCACAAAAATTCAAAATGACATATTTCAACTATCATTAGATTGTTTTTTAAACAAAACTAGCGGTTCGTACAATTGTCTGGACATATATAATTGACACTAAAATGCGAAAGTAATGATGTCTGTGTCTGAAAAACACGCAGACGAAGTCCCTAGAATAACCAGTGAACAAATAGTTCGAGCGCTAATAACTTCTGCTAAAACTTGCTCGTAACATGGATTTTATATTATTATTACTATCACGACCCTTCTGTGCTTTTCTAATACAATCCATCGTCACTTTATTCGGTTCTTCTCTACAACTATATCCATATACTTAGTATTCGTTTAGTTATATAACTTTCATCGTTCCTAACACGCCATAACTATCTTGGGGTTATTCAGAAAGATACAAACTTAAAATCATAAGTTCAATTTAGTTAGTCATCAGTCAGAATCGCCATTATTATTAGTTACATTTTATTATTTTCTTCAATCGTAATAGGAGGTATTAATTTATTGACGTATCTAGTTTTATTAATTTATGTTTTAGTCAGTTCAAAAGTTCCTTACAAGAAAACGCAGTGTATAAAAATGAAAAAACTTATCGCAGTTTCTCTGTAAACTTGAATATTTTAAGTGGAAATTACTTTCGGCAAGTCTGGTCAAATTGATTGGGTGGATCCAGTACCAAGCTAACCCATTTTTAACTAGTTATTATTTACCTATGGGGTATGGTGGTTACCATGCAAGTTATATTTTCAATTAAACATTCTTGAATATTTTTTCTAATTTTTGCTTATCAATTTGGGTTTTTGCTATTGTATATGATATGTTTTTATATTGTTTATACATGTTGAATGTTAATTTTATGAGTAAGTTCGTACACCAGGACGCCTGGAGATGAATTATCTGGACAATTATTTCTAGAGCAACAACAAATAAAACCACTTTATCGTAGAATGATCACACGAAGTGACCTGCCTACGTTTATGTGTAACTTGAATTATATTACATCCTAAATGATATTTTTTTTCTCCAATTTTATCATTCCTACATTTAAAACATTGTGAATAACTAATAAAGCATTTCTACTCATTTCGAGTTACATGACTTAAAGATCATTTGGAGCGCTCTTAACGATCCTACGCCTTATGTAAATGCATTGACGTATGTACATAAATTATACAAATTGAATTCTCGTTGATTGATAGATTTAAACACTGAAGACGTATGGGAGACATTTATGTTATTTAAGATTGGCGTTTGCTCGCTTTTAAATCAACCTGATATACGTGAGTCGTGATCGATGTTGAATAAAACGCGCAATGAATTGAGTATCATTAAATATAGTAGGTATACATAATGGTAACATGTTGTGCCAACCCTAATTAGGTGAGATAAGATCAAGAAGGTAATACATATTGTTAAATATATATTATCGAGTTTGCTTAATTAAATTAAATAAGAGGAACATTGTTCAGTATCCAATTCAAAGAAGAAGAAATCTTACATCTAACATCCAATATTAAGATGGAAAAAGGTTATATAATTATTTTTTTAGAGTTTACATGAATTATCTATAGTTACATTTTTAGGTAGTTACTGTAAATTATACATTTGATAAAAAATAACAATGTAATTACATAAACTGTATTATTTGTATAATACACCTGTGTAAGCGGTTGATCTTCTTAAATCTCATAATCAGAACTGTTGCCGTATCAATTAAAATATTTGTATACGTCTAAAGTAATTTACATAGGGGCGTGCGCGTAAATCAACCCCCTTAATTCAATTCAAAACACAGCTCCAAAGGTAGTGACATGAATATACGCGTTCGTTACTCAATTAACACTAGGCGAGGATCCGGCTAACAAGGTACAGCAGATTATATTCGAGAAAATGGCGAGAAACTACGAGATACGGAGTTCCGGGAGATATTTTGTTTAACTAGACTGGATTTATCTCGAAGGTTGCATGAATGCGCTTTAGCTTGTTCTGCAACGGTTACTTACAAATTGAATGCAATCTTTATATGGACTTTCTTTCATTAATTCTGCTACAAGACCGTGTTAATCAAATCAGATTAATAATTTGTGTGTACTTTATGACGCATAACAAAAATATGTGATATAAAAAAAATAACTAATAATAATATTAAATTTATTTTACTGACATTTTACTGTGTAACTATAATTGTAATTTGATTAAAATAATGTTTATTTATCATTACATAATTGTATATTATAAAACAAAGTCCCCCACCTCGTCTGTCAGTCTGAACACAGTAAACTCAATAACTGCCGAACGGATTTTCATACGGTTTTCACCAATGGACTGAGTGATTCATGTCTTTAGGTGTATAATTTATTAAGGTTTTGTATAAATTTAATGAAATATGACGATGAAAATGTCAAAAAATCATGCAGACTGGGAGCTTTACTGGCTTGCGCCCCACAAACCATTAGAGTTATATATGTATTACTCTGCTACCCACCCGTGCACAGACTGGGCGTGTTACTAGTACACCTATAAATTGTTTTTAAATAAACAAGTCAAATAACAACATAATTTAATATTTAAAGAAAAAGCTGCTCATTACTAAATTTATCATATTCTACAAAACTACTATTTGGTTATTTTAAAATTATTATTCTAGTGTATGTTGCATTATGCTCCCATAAAGATAATATTAACTTCCTAGTTTTGTATTGTTGCATCGCATCTGCAACGACTTCAAAGTTAAATGGCTCGTGTACAATGATGTTCCAAGGAACTACAGTTACCGTGCTAAGGCAGTTTATGCTTCCCATTCACTAATGTTACAGTATAATAGCTCCCTGTATTATGACAGCGGAAATAATAAAATTATATCTTACACATATAATACATAGAAACGTGCACACATAATAATAGTTTAATTTTATTTAATGAAATAATAGCTTTAGGCCGCGACTTAGTGCCTGTTGTATTTAAAATAAAACGACACGCTCACCACCTATTGTAAATTTATTGTACTAATACAGAACCATCATTGGTATGCACACAACCTCTAACCAAAATTACATTGCAATCGGATAAATGATTTGGGAACGCATATGGGACAAACACAAATATTATTTTTTTGGTATATCTAATAAAACTAATTGTTGACTACAAAGGTTGGAAGTTGTCTTACAGTTGTCATTGTAATTTTTGGTATAGACCTACACTGGATTTACAATTAAATGCCGTGGAGTAATTCCATTCGGCTAGCTAGCAACTATCTTCAACTTATTTTGAAGGTACGAAAAGTAGAACAGGAATTCAATTCCAACGTTTCAATCTCAAATGTTTCTAAGCTTCAATTAATCAGTATGAATAATTAAATTCTGTGATTAAATTTAATAAAAAATTAATAAAAATAAAAAGGCCTTAATAAAAAGGCTTTTTTTAAACCATTATTCTGTTATAGTCTCTATTATACATTTTGAATGTCTTCTATATATTGTTAATTTCAAACACGTAAAATCCTATAAAGTTTCAAACATTTACGATTATCACTTTAACTTTAGCCATTATCGCTTTTACAAAAATTAAAATTACACAATCAAGCACTCAGTTATTATGCGTCAATTTGTACTCACTAATTTCCGAATATCCAATCAGTCAAATTTATTATCTGGTGAAAGCGTCAAGCCAACCCTTTACGAATTTACGTTTTCATTAACCGTCGCTCATTTCCACAACCATCATTAACGAAGTATTGTTAATGTTGGCGTCGATTAATTTCTCATTTACCAAATTCCATCTATCCGCTATATGGTTTTTACCTCGTATATGATTATCTACGATAAATATTATATTTGATGATTTTAATAAGATAATTCTTAGATGCTGATTATCTTATTATTATCCAGAGAAATGTAATGTGATATTACATTGTATCGTATGTTATTTGAGAAAGATATTTTGTTCCAGTTGCCTCAGTCCTCGGTCAGCATATTTTTACGAGTTTCCCCCAAGCGGTGAGTATTTTATTATACAACTTAATTGACGAAACTAGTCTCAATAAAAATCAATTACTTCAATAGCATACGAATTACATACCTATTAATTACTTGTACATATGTCAACGGATAATTGTACGAACGTTAGTTTATAATCAGTCTCAAAACAATATAATAAACCATTGGCAAGTTGTTAACGGACACTAAAATTTGCAATATATCGGTTACATTTTTGCAGGTTCCGTTAACTAACTGGGATGGTTAGGTTACATTGAGACAAATTAGTCGTTTAAAATTAAATTTTTCAAGTCCTGGTATCATGGTTTTTCATATATAATAATAACACAAAAATCCTAAATTATTAGTGTCCGTTCACAATCTGAATAAACTATTAAAAAACTAACAGTTCCTATAATTATCCAGTGACATGTTCTTTTTTTCATTTTGTATTATTTTACTATAATTTTAGAATATATTGATAAAACACTGTGACTTAAATTGTTTATTTTATTGTCATGTAAAAAACATTCTTAATAACCAAAATGTTGTACAATAAATATTAGTTTGAAAAACAGATACTTGACTGACTGAAAATAGTTTTTTTTGTAGACAACTGCTTGGGGACGGCAAAAAAGAAGGTCACAACTTTCTCAAGACTTTTGCGAGGACTTAAGTCTCATAGAAAAGAGAAGCACGGATCCTGTTCGCCGAAACATAGTCACAGTCCCAGGCAGATGCTACCACCTCAAAGGGTAAGTTTTATTACGGTGGTAGACTTGTTTAGACCTACATAGGTATATGTACATCTATAGCATCCTGTAGAATGTGGTGTGTCAGTTGAAAAACAAGTTTCTGTATATGCTATCAAAGCATTCGTTATTATATCTTTGTATTCCTGTACATATAGTGATCCTCTGCATCCATTGACTGTCGGCCAGCCTTTTCAAAACAAACTTCTACTTTAGTTATTGGCCCTTTGCGAAAGTGACCATCCGAATAAATATTATTAAACTCTCTAAAACAATTGCCTACTTTTTATTGCTTACTAATTCTTCTTGAATATTCTGAGTGAAATAGTGAATTTCAGAATAAATCGTTTTTTTTTTAATGGATTGATTATTCCGATAACTTAGATATTATTATTTGAGATTCACGGTGCGTTGACCGTTATCGCATTTTATTCCATTCACAAGTTAGTAACCAAAGCCGTTGAAGTACTATACGTAGTCCTATAGCAGATTGGACATAATATACAAAATTCTAATCCATGTCCAGTTGTCAATTGTCATCTTTTCGTACAGTCTATTTATTTAATTAACAAAGCGACAGCTTATCTCATTTTGTTGACTAGTTCAAAATCAATGATATTTCGTTTTTAAATTCATGCTACAATATATAAGTTCCAGTGGAACATTCTACGTTCGAAAAATATGTTTTCTTTTTAATAGAAATCTCACTGATAGTCACTATATTTTGACCTCTTGTTAGTTATTATAGCGCTCAAACAAGAAAAAAGGTTGTGCACTTACACTCTTTTGAAGGATAGATCTATAGTATAAAAGCATTTGATTCTTACAAAATATCAGCTACAGTTAAAATATTGATTAGTAAACTACCTGAGTTAGTAGTACCTATACCAACATAAAATAAAAACCGAGATCTACACGCAGGTGGTCGAAAGTGTTGTAAAATTAAAAATTTAATTTAAATACATTAAGATCGAAATCCGGCTGTAATTATAAAAACAAGAGATTATAGTAAGTAACATCAATGTTATAACTACACACACAGTGTTGCATGATTTTATGATCGGGAACGTTGAATCTTGATTTTATTATCACTAAAAAATTAACATCGTAGATATTAATCCTAATTTTATAGCTTGTAACATAATATAATAACGCTTCTGTAATTCTTACAAAATACCTATAACGTGATAAAGTCGAAAGCAATTTTAATATTCATTATAGTGTTGTACCCGTGGTTATTAAAAATGCCGTTATATTTCGCGTGAATAATTTATTCGTTCAATTCAAACAAACTTACATATACTGTGGACTGTGTATCTCTCTCTATGGTCCTCTTGCAAATTTCTTATCTTTTTGATTATCATCGCTTCTTTGTCTAAAGCAGAACTGTCGTGGCTCTTTTTTTCTCGAACTGACTACACTGTAAGAGTCCTGAAGTCTCAGAAGGCTTTGACAGTTTCACCAGGCATGGGAACACGGTTCACTTATATGTATATCAAAATAAAAGGAGGGTCAAAATCACTAGAAATGCCTCATACTTTACTTCTTTATTTAGAAGGAGAAGGGTTCTATTTTTAGACTACTATTTGTTGGATTTCGCAATCGAAGCGATAAGCTTTGAATGTGTGGGTGAACTATTGTATTTTTTAGTATTTACGAATAGATACTCGATGATTCGAGTACATTGTAGACGATTCCAGACATTTCAAGAATAGGGATTGTTTCTATTTTTACACAAATCGTAACAAATATTTTAGTGATATGATATAATTTATTGAAAATTTGAAGTATGGTATCTATTTAAAACATTCAATTTAAAATATTGTTATTTTTATACAGTATGTCTAATAAAAGCTGATAATAAAAATTTACAGACGCTGTTAACTATAACCAGCCAATATATCAGAAAAAAAAACTAACTGCAAAATATCTAGAATAATAAAAAGCTAAAAGTCAATAAAAAATAAGTGTTATGTTGTTAGCGATTTATGTTATAATGAAAATAAACACTTTTCCGGACGTTTATAAAGGAATAACGAATTTAATGCAGTCGTTAATTTTTTTCACATAAATACTTATATCTCGGGACAGTAAAATAAATTTTATCATCATAATTACAATTGATAGTGTACATGTGCATAATTGGCTTGCTTACATCTTACATTGAAATGATAAAAACTAGTCACAAAAATTACCATGGAGTGAAGTCATCGAAATTAATAAAGATACTAGAAAGAAAAAACATTGATATAAATTTTCACTTAACATCATCACCCGAAAGGCGCTATTACTTTCGAAACGTGATTTCTCGTTAGCAAGAATAACAGTTTGTAACCAAATCTTAGTTTCAGTCTGCGATGCACACGCCACCGGCGTCTGTTTCACGTTTTTTTTCGTACATTATCCATTCCTATCCCCCATCCGCCATTATGTTGAACTGGCGCGACGCCGGTACGCCTTTGACATGCACTCCAAGCAATTAGTACGACGCGTCTCGTATGAAGGCCGGGTGAGCATACGCGCAAACAATGCCTACTCGCGTATGCGTTTAACGCAGATTCAAGCGGGAATTATTTTGCTTGAATTTATGAATAAAGACATCATTTAATTGATACCTCAGAGTCGTACATGTGATTGATATATTTCATACGCATCCATGAGAGTATCTTATAAATAATCTCTTGTCTATCAACATTATTCAAATAAACTTTATTTACCGAAAGGTATATGAAAACTTTAAATAAAAATGAGTTAAAATGAAGTAAAAAATTGGGCAAGTTGCGAGTAATTCAATAATTGACAGTTATAAAACCAAGTTAGACAAAATATAGAAAAAAAGAATCACACACATCAGCAGACTATATTCCTAATGAAGATATATTCTACTAACATGTAGGTACGGACATCGCGTCGATTGACGCGAGTTCAGAATCTCTGCAATAAGCCTACGCTTTCGGTGAGGGAAACTTCGTGAGGAAACCAACAGCATGGTGGTAGCGCTTTTCTAGTGCCCGCCTGGCATCCTCAGTTTGAAAATCTGTCGTCATTACGAACAGGAGTGCTCCGGCAGCTGCCCTTGAGAGTCAGCCTTCCACTAGGATTAGCGTGTTATCATCTTGACCCACATCGTCACTTAAGATCAGGTGAGATTGTGGCCATAACGCTAAACCTGTAATGATAAAAAAGGAATCTATTAAATAACTGTACCTACATATTATAATACGAAAAAACCTTTTTATGTGTAAAGCTATAAGGAATATTCCGTCATAGGATTATAAGGACATCTTATCCTAAACATCTTATTATGATGAAATAACGGTTCAGATGAGTTGATTGAAGTTATTTTTCCGTAGATACGCAACTCATTTCTACCGAATTAAGTGGTACATTTTTCCGAGTCCACCTATATTTATTAATCTCTATAAGGGGAAAGAGGGGTACGTCACCGCGTGCCTTTTGAGAAATGACGCCTGCCAAAGTTAAGTCGGTTGAGCCAAGGAGACGGGCCTGAGTTATGACCGTTTGTTGAGCCAACGGATAAAGACCATTACGGCACCGGTATAATCCTTATCGGGCAACTTGCACTTAGGATTAGTCCTGTCAAAAGTTACTTTTTTCCGGTTATTGCCTAAGCCGCATCTATTTGTGATTAAGGGTTTCGTTCCAATACTTCATACAGGCTTCTTACGTTCTAACGGTCAGGTGAGCATTACATAAATACCTGTAAAATGTACATCTGTAACTAATTATATTTTGGTATTTCGTCAGCTGCACGTTAGACATAGCAACTTATCTAGACTAAATTGTGAGATCTCACAGCAGATGAGATTGTAATGAATCGGTAATACAAAATAATTAACTTGTTCAAAGTACTATTATTTAAATTATTTGAACATCGCCATATCTATATTAATATAATAAAGCTCAAGAGATATTGTTTGAACGCGCTAATCTCTGGAACTATAGATTTTTTATGTGTTCAGCAGTTCACACGTGTCAGAAGTAAAACATTCATTAAAAAATATGTTCTTTAATTATTATTTTTTAAATATCCTAGCGGGATTCGAACTATCGGTCACTCGCGCGTACTTCGTATGAATTCGGGCCGTCTCACACCACTAGGCCAATCCGACGACGATCACGATTATGAAAATCAGGATTTGCATTAACCGTGCATAATGTAAATGTATCTCATTCTCTCGTAGGCTAAATCGTACAGATATATATGGTTGTCTCTTTTTATTGTCGCTTTCATCGAGTTACAAATCAGAACGGTGCTAATACAGTACTTCTTCACAGTCACCTTCCCTGGATGAGCACTCACTTTTTACTTAATATGGTTCTTATCAAGAGTTTTTACTTTAAATCGACCGGAGTACTCGCGAGGCCATTTGTTTGCATGCATATTTGAACCACAGAGATGATATACTGTTTATTCCCCGTTAGAGGGCGCGAATGTCGTGTGTATTGCGCGGCCGCGCGTGGCGTTGGCGGCTCGTTAACGAGAAATTTAAAATGTAAAGTGAAGTATGGAAAGGATTAAGCTTATTCACGTACATTAACGAGAAGGGCCGAACTGTGAATGTCTAAACTAAAACTTTGTTTACGCCGAAGTACAGTAGTTTTAATCAGTAATTAAATAATTTAAAAATTAAACTCGAGTGTCACCGCGCGCCACACCTACTCCGAAAATATAGCGCATTTTTTGGAACAATTAAACATTTTATCTTCATAGTTTGTAGTTTGTTTCAAGAAATATGTCACAAATTGTCGTCAATAAAGGATTTGAAACATCAACACGAAAAATATCAAGTTTAAAGCTCAGTTTGATATTTTCCCATTTTCCTTTTCTGTCGTTACATACAATATAAGTGTAAAGAAAACAAGAAATGTTCAATAACAAAGTTACTAAACGTTTATTCCAATGGTGTAGTTGGTATTGGAGTATACTATGTTGGCACCTACCGTTGAAATGGCTTCTTGCGGGTGTGTTATTGGTTCCCTGCTATTCGTGTATTACGGCTTTGCAGACTCCCGATACAGGGCAATAAAACATTATAGTCTTGAAGCTATGGTCGCTTTTGCTAGCGTTTTGTAGATCGTAAATAAGTAATATCTAAGAATAAACATGTTATTTCACGTAGCATTTTTATTAAAATTATTGCACAAGACCTTATGTTGCCTATAATAGGTGTAATATTTCTAGGATGTTTATGTTTTTTATTAAATTAATAGTTTAATACACTAGCTGACTCGTAGACGTTGTTCTGCTCATTTCAGTTACTAATAACTCGACTATAGTGCCGTCTATCTCGTTCAGAGATAGTATAAAAACTTTCTCCATGAAAAAAAAAATTAGATCTATCAACTTTCATGGTGATCGGTAAGACGGTGTTGAAGTTTATAATATCGGCCTGTAAATATCCCTAACTGGGTAAAGGCCTCTTGTCAAGAAAAGGTATGGGCTTAATTACCACGTCAGCCTACGACGTATTGGCGATTTCAAACACTGAGAAATCAACGGTTCTATATTCAAGAACATTTGTTAAGCGTTGAGGTTTCCTCACGATGTTTTCCTTTACCGTCCGCCGATAGTGCTACCAATTTGAATTATGTACGTGAATTCCGAAAAATTCATTGGTAGGTACAGCCGAGGTTCGAATATGTGGACATCGAATCGATATTCCGCCTGAAAAGCTACTAAACCATCACAACTTTTTAAAGTTTATCAATTTCATATATATACCAACATCCATATTTTTATACAAAGATTATGAGATCAAGATTTTTTTTATGTTATACTTCCCTTAGCACTTTTAGTAGTGGATAAATTAAGAGCTTTCATTAAAGAAGTTTTTTTAATGATACTGGAATGGTTCACAAATAATCATATTGACCAAACTTTGCAAACAATGAATTTGACCAAATAATTTGATATATCTCAATAGTCTGTCAATTGTAGATTTGATTGCATTCTTATTTCGATATTGAGACTTTATAGTGCTATTCCAATTTGAATTTTAAATTTGTGATAGACCTATTAAAATTTACCGAAATTGTTGAATAATTTTGTAATTATATTATCTAGAGAGATTAGAGCCTTGTTCGTTCATATACATTTTTATATCTTCAGGTTGCTTGCCTTTTTGAGTGTGTTTTAAGGGTATTATTTTAACTATCGCCAAATAAATGCACTTTCAAATACCGAATTAATAAGATTTGTAATTAAAATAATAGATGTGTCACCAGAATCAAGTCACCAAACATTATCAAAACGTTTACCTAATTCATCTTCAACATTATTAATATCTGGAGTTCGCCGGTAGCTACCGCGGCAATCTCCCGCTGTTTCTTATCACAAGTCAAACCTAACCCCTAACCCAGCCACATCTTCCATGAATATATCATCTAGCTTAATTGGTCAAATCTTCCTTTGAAGGGCGTTTTCATTAATATGATGACAAAAATATTTGTTGAGAATAAATATTATAATTAGAGTATTCAATGTATATTATCTAATATATAAAATTATATTTAAAGCGAATTTTCGTGAATTTGATAACGAGCCATTAAATCGCACAAGGAACTGTAGAGCATTGGCGGCGTTGTCGCGACATAGACCCATTGTGGACCCCTTATCAAGCGCAAAGCTAATGGCCAAGCATTGTGCTTCATATGATTAATCGATTTCAACTTACATGCCTTCATTGTTATTCAGAAATCTTCAAATTTTTTCCATACTCAAATGATTTTGATAAATTGAAACGCTCCTTTTTCTATTAGCCGCGCTTGTTTTAATTTATTTGGGACGAGCGTATGGTAATTAGAGTGGTGTGATTCTGTTTGTGTGCTCGTTTGTTTTGCATAGACAACGTTTACATAAGCATAGTGAATAATGAATGAAGTTATGCCTTTCAAAACAAACAAACTAGTTAGGAACGTGCTGTTTAATATTGTGGCCTTATGTATATTTAACTAGCTGTGTCTCACAGTGTCACCCGTGTTAAGTTTATTCAACTGACACTCCACTGCGTCAGCCACCGCGAACGCACCAGTGTAGCCCATCGTTGTTGTCACTTCTTGTACTTGTCAACAGCTTGCAAGATTGCTTGACTTTCATGTTTACTGTTCCGCTCCTTAAGATCGTAGTGTGAAGTTATCTAACCTACAATATTCCTCAGTAAATTGGCTATAAAATTATTATTTTTTTAATATAATTGATAGTTCCATAGATCAGCGCCTCAAACAAACAGACAAAAAATAATCTATAGGGTTATATTAGTATAGATATACCTAGAAATAATAAGTGGATAACGTTGGTAATATATGCTGTTTAACTTTCTTCTGACTTTCCTCAGAATTGGTTCATGTTATTATTTCCAATCCTATTCATTTGTGCACAATAACCAAGCTTTATTATGCAAAATTACGTCTGTATTACGCAATATAGGGTCAACAATACACATTTTAGAAGAAAAAAAAAACACTTAGGACTGTTTGAGATCTCGCCAAAAAAACCATATAGTAGTTGGCTATTCTGTATAAGAGATCTCCATTGCAAATAATTGCCGACGGAAAACATACATTTTGAGTTGTCACAAAAGTTGCCTGAACAGCTATCAACCACCAATGGAGCCATAATTTTGTTAAAGCAAAATTTAAATATTAGAAAAATTTTACGAAGTTCAGCTAACAATTAATAAATTAAAAAACTATTCTGTTTTTCTCTCTGTACTCCATTAATATTTTCAGTTCTATTAATTGGAGTTTTTGACGGGATTTTGATCTGCCACTATGTTGTTTTTTATTTTTTATTCATAAACTAACTTTCTTTGGTAAAAGTATTAGTTACTTGGTCTTTGTCAAAATTTATCACGATATCTTCATAATAATTCTTGTAGTACACGCGGGCATATAAACACACCTTGCAATTAAATAAGAAGAAGTTTTATTTACTTTAAAGTGTGTATGGGCCTATATTTGAATTAAGATAATTCCATGAATATTTAAAATGTGCTTAAAATATATCGAAAATATGAAAACTAAAATAAAACCCCGCCTTAAATTATAATATAATATTTGCCATTGCAAATATTTATGGTTTGCGAACGAAATATAACTTAGTTGAAAAAGTTCTAAATCATGTTGGGTTCATGATAATTTATCATACGCCCGTTATACCCGAATACCGTGATTTGCGAAAAAGTTGAAGTTTTCAAGAAAGCAGCTATTTTAGTTGGTGTATTTGCAAGCAATCTTCAGCAGAAAAATGACTTGTCTATTGAATGATAAATCGTGAAAATTTTTCTTCGACTTTGTATATTTTTCTAAATAACCTTGTGATTATAAATAATTTTGTTACATATAATCGAAGTTACTCAAAATATTTGCTATAATAGGTAAATCTAAGTTATTAAAGAACTTTGTTAATATATGTATATATATATTATAACTCGACCGTACGTGTCGTTTTGAATGCGACAGCACCTTTTTTCGGTACTTTTCGTCACAATATCCCCGAGAAAAAAAATCAGGATGGCGAATTGTCCTCTGTTTTGAGAAAGCTACGTTTCGCCTAAAGCGACGTTGATAACAAAAATTAATAATACAATTTTAATTCTCATTTTACAATTGTCATCAAAAGAATATGTTCATCAGAAAATTAAAAAAAAGCTTGTCTACTTTTGCTTTAATTACTTCTTTATTGTAATTTGATTTGATAAACAAAACTTCTCAAGCATTTAGAGGTTTTTCACTGAGTCAATTTCACTTACTGTGGCAGTAATCATGACGGTATTCCGTTATGAGTAAAAATAAAATTGACATATTTTATTTATACAAATAATCATCTACATAATTTGTTTATATATGTTTTAAGGTTTAAATTAACACTACAATTTATATACATTATTACACTTTATACTTATATAGAAAATAAAACTGGAATTCAGTCATATGGGTAATTTGGTAGGTATATTGCTGAAAAGAATTCGCTTCTTAGGAACTCAAGTTAAGTTACTATCAAAGTAAACAGTAACATTCATCAACAAAAAAGGTTCGATAAAACGATAAAAACTTTAGCATCCCTTACCCTCACTATAAATTTCCAAACTTTCCCCCAGGTTGACACACCGGACAGCGTGCTACAAAGTGGCCTAGGCCTGGGCCCTGGCCCCGACACGGCTTTGAGGTCTATGGTTGACCCCAGAGACTATGATCGCCTCCGCTTCTTACAAATGACTGCCGCCCAACCAAACACCTTTGAAGAAACTATACATAGGGTGAGACACCATCGCCTCCCCGCGTTAACATCTTTGATATACAGCGAGCAATAAAGTCGTTTTACGACGGCATTTAGAACTCAATGATGACGAAGATTGTATCGTTAACCTGTGTGGTTAACTGTACGATAAAAATGCTGTACATTGTCAAAGTTGTATGTAGCGGAGGAGTCATTAATCTGTTATGCTCTGGATGGCAAATTATATTTAGTCGTATTTATATATTTTTTATTACATTTCTTTCTGAGCTGAATGTTTATTGAAGTGAAACTTCTTATACGACTTCCAAGCGTTAAACGTTAAACGCTTAACGCACATTATAGGTCTCTCCTCTTTGTGTGAGCCAGAGCGAGAGAGTAAATGTCGGTGTGTATGTATATTGCACACTGTTTAAATAAAATATAAAATGTCTTTTAAAATGAAGTTTCACTTTTATCGTGTGTGAATCGCACACACACCTTTTTTGTTTTTTTTTTTTTTTTTTGTAGTAAAAGAGAATTTAAATTTGTACGTAGTATAGGCTTATTCTATATTTTTTCGGACTAATTATGTTCGATACAAATTATTTAAAATTAAGTGTAAGCATAACACCACTTATTTATCTACAATATTTGTAGTTTGTTTATTGAATGTACTGAAATTTGAAACTATTTTGCCAACAGAGATATAACAGATTATTTCAAAATTCCAAATTTATTCTACTCATTTTTGGTTAATTTTTTTTAATCGGCATGCTCAAAGAATTGGAGGTGGATCAAGCGACAACAATATAATAATTACAAAAAAAATATATATATTTCCATAAATAATTAAATACATTTTCTTCGGAATAAATGTCATAATATTACATTTTGTACTATAATTTATTTATTATCCCAGCACAGTAGTTGTTCGCACGAGGAATATTTTGCACGATAATTATCCCGCAAATATGCATGTTGTGCCTGAATGTAAACACAATTCATATTTTAACACTTAACTTTCTAACAATGACAAACAATATAATATTTATATTTGTATTATATTACATTTATAATTTTTATTCAACGTGTTTTTATATTTTTTCACAGTTAAAAGTTCAAGAAGCCATGAAGAAAAAAGACAAATTAGCGAGAGAACAAGAAGAGGTATAAATGTTTTTAAGTAATTTTTATTTATTGGATTATAACAAGTTTATGATTATTAACCGTTTGAAACGGTTGAACTTTTTCATGAAGATTCTGTGAAGGTTTTCAGTGTAATAAATAGTTAATAGTTTTTTTTTTCGATTTGACTATACTGTTAGTCTTAAGGGCCCTGTAGTCTCAAAAGGCTTTTACAGCTTCACCGGGCTTGGTGCAAACCGGGCTTGAGAGGTAATCCAATCTTGTTGTCTGTGTGTACATGTGTTCATTATTATAGTGTTAACTGTACTATAATATAATAAAGCGTAAGAGTTTTTTTTTTGTTTGATAGTTTGTTTGTTTAAACACGTTAATCTCTGAAACTACCAGTCGGATTCGAAAGATTATTTTTGTATATGATAGCCATATTCACGAGGAATAGTATAGGCTATCTAGCATTAAGCTATTCTAGTCTTAAATATTGATTATTGTTAAGTAAGTTGGAAGAAATAGCGCACCCTAATTGCTAAATCCGCGTGCGCTGGCGTAATGGATACGTAAATATAATGTTTTCTAAAAATATTGCTACTTAGTACATCTAAAAAAAGTCCGTGATAACATGTGCCTATATCCCATACATAAGCCACGTTAAGGTATTTTGTGACATAGTTTTATTGAAAACTGAAGAGTGGTTTATGACTATTATTATTAGGCGTGGCATATTGAAGCTAACGAACGAAAGTTACTTCATCATCAAGATAAACTTTTCCCTTTATAGCATGTTATTTGGATGAATAGTTTGGGAGATGATATAAAACTAAAATAATTCAACACTCGGCTCTGGTGTTATGACTATAGGTTTAGTGACGAACGAGTCATGTGAGTTGTGACCTACCTTGGACGCCCGATAAAAATATTTTCTATAGTGAAGTATTATAAGTAATGAATCAGCGATTTCTTTTAAATTATACGTGGGTGAAACCGTGGATACAGCACAGCTAGTGTAAATATACTAAAATGTACAAAAATAAACCGTAAAATAAAATTATTACTGTTTAATTACTTAAAAAATGTTCTCATATATAGCAATTTTATAAGCCACTGATTTCTAATATTTGTCTGAGTGGACAAAAAAAAACGGTTTTTCTGATTAAAAAAAGTATAATATGTACACTACGTGCTATTCCAAAATTGATAGGCTATAAAATCAAATAAATCTCCATAAAATATGAGAAAAAATTAAATTATGCAGTTTAATATATTTACTTTTATCCGGATTCCAGTAGGTATTAGTACTTTATTTAAGTACTTTTTCACATATCCATTTACCTAATCCCCGACAGGATTGTTCGTGACGCGAAAAAAACCCTAACTGTCTTATAAACACACACATACAGACACACACATCTAAAACTAATCTAATGTGAGAGTCACAGTAACTTGTAATCTTACGTCCGTCGAGTATTCGACGTGAAGCAAGCCACATGCTAATCGCGCCCTAATCTCGAACTAAGCCTATTATAGGCAGTTGTATCGCTTCCCAACGAAACTTCGGAAGCCCCTTGCCCAGCACATTTTGCTCGTAAAACTATAGGACCGACATCGCTACTTTGTAAAATTGAACATTGAAATTTTACTGCTATAATACAATAAACTGTTTGCCGCATAAATTTCTGTGACATGATGCGTAACAATATAAACTACGTTAGGGAAATCAAGTCTTACGAAAAAAATTTAGCTTTAATTAATATGTGATAAAGTACTTACATCTTAAAGAAATGTGATTTAAAACTCTGGAGTTAAAATAGCATTGAGCTTATGAAGAAACTAGTGTAATTTCACCATTTTATCTGTATACTCGCTTTATCACTACATTATGGCATTAACGTGCTTTTAAATACTTCAGACAGTCTGAGGGATTTTAGAAAGAAGAGATTTAATTTTTACTCAGTCTAAGCAAAATGTTAAATAATTCTAGAAAACTAATTTTTAACATAACGTATATAAATTTTAATATCAAGTCATTTACATATGAAATTCGAATGGCGTTTGGTTAGAAATTCCAAATTCAAATTTATTTAAAATTTAGGTTGTGTATTTGTATTTGGAATTTAGTGATTAATTTGTTTTTGCATCATTTGATTTTTCTATGACATCATTCTTTTCATAAAATGAAAAACATAAAATATCGCGTTATTTACAAATATGAGTTCCACCGTGGCATCAGTGCTGCAGAAACAGCTCGAAGGATTAATGACGTGTATGGGGAAGCTACTGTAAAATAAAGTACAATACGTTTTTGGTTCCAACGTTTTCATTCTGAAAATTTTGGCCTACGAAACAAACCCCGTGGACGGCCGGAGACTCTAGTTGATAATGAAGAATTAAAGGTTATTGTGGAAGCTGATACATCGCAAACCACGTCACAGTTAGCGGCAGGCTTCGGTGTGAGTGATAAAACAATTTTAGTTTACTTGAAACAAATTGGAAAAGTGAAAAAGCTCGAGAAATGAGTACGGTATGAATTGATTGAAGCACACGAACAAACACACATTGAGAGCTGCGTTACATTACTCAACCGTCACAATAACGAAGAAATTTTTAATCATTTTGTTACTGTGACGAAAAATGAATCCTTTACGAGAATCGGAAACGCTCATCACAGTGTTAAAACTCCAACCGGCCAAATCTTGTTCAAAACGACAGTTAACTCAGAAAAAGCTACTGGTGAGTGTTTGGTGGATCATACAACACAGCTTCAGACGATAACATCAGATCTGTATTGTCAACAATTGCAAACCATGATCGAAAAGCTACCCGTTAAACAACCGAGACTGGTTAATCTCTCTAGACCACTGTTGCTTCAGGACATGCGGTCGCTAAATTAGAGAACCTGCGGTTGGAATGTCACCGACAGATAACAATTTTTTTTTCAAAATTTGGGAAAAATAACTTCGGTGAGGCTGAGAGTTTGATGATGAAGCAAAGAGTTTATTGATTCTCGCTCCCACAATTTTTTCAGCAATGGAATTAATGAACTACTTATAAAATGACGATAGTGCATAGATAATAATGGTACCTACATCGATTGATTAAATGTATAATTTTTTTTTTCGGTTTATACATTCTATATAAAAAACTAATTTAATATGTAAAAACCTATTATATGAAATAAACTGATTATGAAATGTTATAGACACTGTTAAAACATATATAAATTAGATAAAGTATAATAAAATAAAAATAAAACTTTTTAATAACTCATTATCAAAATGAATTCAATGTCTTTTATAGATATTGCATGCCATATTAATCTTTAAGTCGAACGATACAATATATCTTCTACGATGTTATATTTATTCCTTAAGTTAAAATATATATCCCTATCTGATTATTTTAATAATAAAACAACTTAATGTAAAATATAACCGCCTGTATTTAAATACTCGTTCTTATAAATCTATATTACGATAAGACCACATAAAACATAGATTCTATGTTAATCACTGAATCTACTTAATGGACCTTCATACATTATTATCTATGATAAATGTTAATTCCCTTATCTATACTTAAGTCTATTAAATTTTCAAATTATATAATAGGATCTCGAGACCGCTTTGCTAAAATCTCATTTTCGAGAATAATAAGAGATGTAAATCCCTTTCATGTATTAACGGCGCTGTCTCGGTAACAAAGTGTGCATTAATTAACTCAATTCTGGATACTTTTCTACTGACTTGAAAATAGTTTTGTTACAATCACCTTGAATATTTATGATCTTATTAACAGTAAAATTATATACATTGTATAAAATCTGGGTTAATGTTTTGAATTTGTAAGCTTTGTTTTCTTATATTGTTTAAAATTTTATTTGATCGTAAAATTCGGAGCGAAACGTTCGGAAGAAAAAAAAACATTATAGAGTATTAAAAAACTATAAACTTGAAACCATAGATAGGAAAAAAGTACAATATGGCTTATAATGTCATATCTTATATTACATTAGCTGTGCCCACGGCTCCACTCGTGTGCCGTCGATATTGTGGCCTAAGCTAAAATTAACCTAAGTTACTCTCTATAACATCAGCTATCTGCCAGTGAAAGTCCCGTCAAAATGGGTTCAACCGTTTCGGAGATTAGTAGGAACAATCAGACACAGTGACAAAAAAAAATGTTTTTTGTTATATTTACCGTATATACTTTCACATGCATTTAGTAAACAGTTGTTATTCTGACATCAGAAACTAAGACTTCAATTGTATTATTTATATATATAACAAAAGTTTGGAAGAAAATATTAAATAAAAAATGATTAACCATAAAGGTATGTACGTGTTGACACACGTATGTTGCTTGGAATATATTATTTTATGTATGCGTCAACATTATGACGAATAAAACCCTGTTCTTATTTCCTTATAAAAACCGTAAAATTTTTATGCTTTACTTTTAAGGTAGAGTGAAAGTGGGGCGGTCCCATATTTGTACAAAAAGTCGAATACTTTGGTAGGGGTATGTGTATGTATGCCTACGCACAATGAAGCAGTTTCATGGAAATTGCTTATTATTTTTATGATATAAATTCTCCTATCTTTTTTCTTCACTCCCCCTACAAATGGCTAGCTCCGTTTCCTTGCGAAATTAAAATAATCTTTTGGGGCGCAAGAAAATTCCCGTTAAAATTAAAGCCCTTGGTGCATTTTAGGCAAAGATTTATTTTCAAATGAAGTTACATTTGTTTCAGATATTAAGAGATATTAGACATGGACTTATGAATATGGGACGAGATGGCGTGAGAGGACCATTCGGAGGTGCGTTTGTAATAAATACTATGTAAAAATGTTTAAAAATATAAATCATATGTACGTCGAGAGTATTTTAAAAATTAGGTCTTGACTTTGAAATGAATTATTATTTATATTCTGGTTGCTTTAAAGTGTTTTGTGTTCAAAGTTTTATTATGCTTCACGCAAACTGTGTTGTAGTTTTTATGAGATATTCATCTTTGTTTTATGTAAAGCTAACCACATAATCTTTGAAATATAAATATTATTATCTTTCTATGAGAACAAAAACAGCTTAATGTACTCAGTTCTTATATACAAACGAATCAATTTAACGTCTTTTTATAACACAATTAAAAATAAAATTACTTTTTATAATTTTATTGACTTAAATACTAAATACTTAAATCAACAAGCTAGTCCTTTAAAATACCAAATCGTTGAAAACTGGCATGTTGGTTGCACGTGAAATATGTTTTTATTTAAGAAATTATGCGCAATGCATATTTTAAACGTCGTTAAATTATTTCGCATAAAGATATATTTATAAATTGTGGGATGCTTTCAATGTGCATTTATTTCACACACATATATCGTTTCATTTTTCATAACATTCATACACATATATTTCAGCATATCATTATAATTGATTAAATAAAACATGAATAACATTTTATGTAAAAAAAATCATTATTATTAAATAAAACATTTACTTTGCGACAAAATGCTAAATGCATGTTTTTGGAACAATATTTTGCTACCACGCACGGCTTTACGATGTTCGTACACAGCTTTAACTGCAGTGTTGTCAGTGAAACCACAACTATGTGAAAGGCATTTGAACGGTAAACTTTTTTCGCAATTTTATTGGCACGTTTTATTTTATTTGCATAACTGAGCAGCAGCCGGAAAGAAGGACTAATAAAGGACTCGTTTACAGACGACACGTATATGTACGACGACGAAGCGCGGGGCTTATCAGGAAGAGGACATTGGTACGATGAACCTCCTTAC
This sequence comes from Saturnia pavonia, assembly GCA_947532125.1. NCBI lineage: Eukaryota > Metazoa > Arthropoda > Insecta > Lepidoptera > Saturniidae > Saturnia > Saturnia pavonia. Next base: position 13,263,272 of record OX383903.1, read on the forward strand.
GAAAGCGATCCCGAAGATTTCCTCATGGGAGAAGGAGCACCTGCAGCAACTTTTCAGAATGGACGAGTTTGCTTCACTTTAAATCTACATAACGATACTAGAAGTGAAGGCGTAATATCTCTTAGAAGTGCTGGCGATATAAGCTTAGCACGCCCTACTCGGAGAGGATTAATAATTCCACAAAGTGGTCCCTACCCTACGACTGTGATCCCTTTGCGAACGGCAAGAGATCGCGAAAGCGGGGATTATGCGGCATCTGACATCCAATCTATAGGTTCCCGACTATCTGGTATTTCGCTTGAATCCAACCGTTCTGAACGAGATTGTAGGAGAGGCTACAGACAAATGTCAGGATATCGGATAGGAGCCGATCCGTTATCACCTGCCTCATCGGATTATGAAGATCAGGAAAGTGAAACTGACTCCCAACACATAGCTACAGTACACAAGGTAATTAAATTAATGACTCATGATTCTTATCGCATGAATTTGTTATTTTTGAACCATACATTTTAAATAAATTTGCTGAGTAATGGTAGCTTTTTCTTTATTATCGTGTCCCGCCATAATGGCCCGTATATAATTTCTTTTGATCCTTGCAGTCAGCCGAAGAATGTGAGGGAGTATCAAATCTTGCTGGTAAAGTTAGAGGTCTTAGGCAAGACGTTCAAAGAAAAATATCAAGATTAAGACAAGAAAGAGGTCCTGAAGGTAGCGAAAGACGAACGAGTGGAGATCAAGCATTCCCATGTTCTAATAGTTCTTTCGAAAGTCTTCCCAGCGGATCAGGCAGTAGTGAGTGGATTTATTGAGTTATTTGTTTGTGTTAATATAAACGTTTTTGTAAATAAGTTTGTCTTTCCTTTCTCAGTACCATAACGCCCCATGTGATACTTACAAATTACACTCTTGTATTATATTCTAAAATTTACTTCCAACACGTAACCTAATCCCATTAATCATATCACATTGAGCCACTGAAATAACACAACCCTACCTACTTACAGTCAAACAATGATGAACCCGCAGGTATCTATTTTCACTGTGTTAAGCATACTTAAATAAGTTTTAGAATTGCTAAGCCTATATATATTTATGTACAGGCACACAAGCGCTGGTACGTGCCGGTAGTAATCACTCATCTCTCTCGGCAGAAGAAAACATAGAATTAAGTCCAGCCGGGAGGAGCTTGCTTGTCCCGCAAATGCTGTGTCGAGCTCGAGCACTCGTCGATTACGTACCCAATATTTACGAGAAAGATGCTCTAAGATATAAGGTAAAACGACTAAAATACGAAGTTGGAATTTGAAATAATTATTATGTAAAAAATGCTTATTATAAAAATATGATCTATTTTTTGCCAACAGAAAGGAGACATCATAGAAGTTATCAATATGAATGCGTCTGGAATATGGCGAGGCGTAATAAACAATACAGTAGGCAATTTCAAATTCGCAAATGTTGAAGTATTGTCTGACAGAGATACGGTTCGCTCCAGATCATCCAAATGGTGTAAGAGTCGTGAAAGGCTTTGGGAGACTCGACCTCGAACAGTCGAAGAATTACTGAGAAGAATAGACTTACCTGAATACACAATAGCTTTTGCCAGAAATGGTTATGAAGATATAGAATTATTCAAAGAGATTGAACCGTCTGATTTAGACTATTTAGGTATTATGACTCCGGAACATCGCACACGTATTCTTGCGGCTGTACAACTTCTCCATCAGCTTGAATGTGAGTCTTATGAGGTGTTGAATGTTTTGTTTTTATATTTAAATTATTTTTTAATATAATATCAATAAAATTTTATCCATAGGTGGTGAAGGAGAAGCTGAAGGCGATGGAGGTGGTTCCAGTTCAGAGGGAGGTGAGTCACCCTTTGGCCGACGCCAATTTCCTCGGGACTCCGGATGCTATGAAGGCGGAGTCAGTGTTGGTGGCGTTCGTGTACGTACATCGCCACTAGTTCACCGTACAGAAGAGCCAAGTCATAGGCCACCGGAGCCTGCACCACAGGCGAAACGCTCAATAAGAAGACGTCAACCTGACGAAGCTGAATGTGATAGAATTGAACGCTATCCTGGAACTGGTACTGAGAGAACGGCTGCTCGAAGCGGAGGCTTACCAGGTGGAGCGAGAGATGACACATGCGAGTCTGACCACAGACTCAACGTCGTTAAGTTTGTAGCCGGGGGTGAACCGTGCGCTTCAGAGAAGAGTAGTGATTCAGGAGTGAGTAGTTCGTCTTTGAGCTCAGCTCATCCTCACCGACCCTGAGCGCGGCCTGCCGCGCCCGCGCTTGCGTAGGCACTAGCGCGGGCGCGTGCGCAGGCCGCGCCGCCCGCATTTTGCATAGACACCGTACCTTCCGCGCAGCCTGAATGTGATTAACAGAGATAAACTAACTCAAAATAACCTAACACCAAGTAAATACTTATTTAAATTATCCGATTAGATGCAATAAATCTGGTAAAAGACTGAATATCCCCTTAATTAATCACTAAATTATTTTTGCATACATTAGTTTTCCTACTTTACTCGGTATGACTATCGTTACTAGTATTATTTCAGTGTGGATATTATTCCATTATGTATGTATATCAGTCTCGCAAAGCATACATATAACATAATATTTTCAAATGGAGATTTCAAATTTGGAACACTCGTTATAACAACTGCCAGTTAGTAATTGACTATTCTCACCCTTACTATTTTTGGGAGAAGCATTCGTATTACATAAAGACTGATATTAATTTGAAGATATTATTTAAGGGCTGTTGTGAATAATGACAATTTTATTGGACGCATTCTTTTGGCAATAAAATATTGTGTTGTAGTCAATATATTATATTATTCTTAATAACAATATAAATGTCAATAGATAGATATACGTCTGTATAATAAAAAAACGTGGGAGTATAATATTATTATGAATTATAAATTATATTTATATGAGTTGCTTGTTACGATTTCTGATTCAAAATATTTTGAAATCGCTTTTTATCATTCCGTTATATGAATTTAAAATCATATCACTGACGGCAACAACTATTGTAGCTTTTTTTGCTTTTAAATCGGTACTATATAATCTGTTTAGATTTCTAATAAACTTAGTAAGTTTAATAAAAGAAGCAATAATAAGTCTTTTTATATATATAAAGTTTAAAGCCTTAGTTAACGGGCACAAAAATGTCACATAATTCATTGAATGTTCACCGTGCCTCCTCTCAAATTTATTTAAAAATAAGCATGGCTATACACTTAGCATTAATAATATAAAATCCATCCTTTGATTAAAAATAAAATGTAATTATTGGATGTCTAAACAGGATAATATGAAATATGAGCAGCATTATGTCAAATATTTATAGTTTAATAGTGAAGGCAATAAGCAAGATAATGATAACTAAAGCGTTTAAAGCGCAACTTTCGATAGCAATAATTGTATATAAATATAATAGATAGGTTAATTATTATGTGTTGAGACTTTTTGTAATTTTTTAAGAGAGCTTTATGCGTTACTACGCATGTACAGGTTAGAATGGTTAGGCGTGTTTGAGCGTGAAATTTTGAATTTCGCCAAGTTCTTACGAGTCATTGCTGTTTGACATACTTTTACAACTTTTGCACTTGTGACTGGGCTTACTCGTAAAATTCTATGTCTCCTGTCAAATATTGTACCAGAGGGTGGAAAAACGAATATTAGTTTTTTGCTAGCAATGCTGCTATCGAATTACTTTAGGTTAGTGAACGACATGAGTCGAAATAGTTTCCATATTCAAATATATTTTTTCCTGTAATGTTACAATAAAATCTAAATTATTTTGCCTCTTTAAGTAGTTCTGTATCCAATGTAATTACCAATCTTAATAGCGTCGTAGAAGTACGTAGCTTAGAGCGGTTGTCTCTTGGATCACATACTTCATGCATCAACATTACTAAAGAGTTAATATATTTGACTAATTTAATAGCACAATGTGGTTGAAGAAAACATCATGAGATATCCTGAGGTTTCAAAAATGATCACATGGTACCGCAATGTAACGAATAAATAAATTAATTTAATGAATCTATAGATTTCTTCACGTAGAAACCGTGAGTATGTCGTAAAGTGGCTTAGAGATTAAACATGAATTTGAACATGATCCTTCTAGTGAAATATTTACAGGCTTGATATTTAATTTTACACAGCAACTTTAGTAAATTGAATTTGAATTGAAGACGATGATGGATCAGTGGTAGCGTGTTATGATACCGCGTCTAACGGCATATATTCCAATTTTATGATGAGTGTGAGCTTTCGGTAGAGAAAACACCGTGATGAAATCAGAGTATGATGATAGGGCATTTTTAATGCCCGCAAGATTAGCTACCACCATCAAATTGTAAAGAACTTGTGTGAAGAATGTTCCCGCAGCTGTACTCGATAGCCAATGCCTCTAAGTTTAACGTGTTCTCTATCATCTTAGACCACAACGTTACTTGACATCTGATGTAGCACTAAATATATTTTTACAAAACTCTTGGTTTCAGGTTAAATAGAATATATTGAAGAATTTATTGAAGTTTGTTATGATGAGCTGAAAAAAAGGGTTATCAATTATGATACATACTTTGCCTAGGAAAGGTCAGGGTAAGCGAACGAGAGGTGTGGACTCGAGGTTTAACCGTAGTGCTCTACACGCTACCGTGATCTTGAAATTATAAATATAGGCTACCATTATAATTGGTAGGAATAGGAATATTTACCTAAACTTCGACGAAGGAAGTAACATAGAGTAAATACTACATCTTTTTAAAATATTAATTTTACGGAACGAAAGAAATCGCAGAATATTTATTGCGATTTGAACATAATTGTAAAAAAAAAATTCAAAAAATCTTATAACGTCTTTAGGGTTCCGTACTAAACTGTTTTCTTTGTTTTACATATAGGCAAACAAAATCTTGAATGTGAAATGTAAATATTATCATTACAGGATTTTAGAAACATGTAGTATTCACTCTATGTTACTTCCTCTCTTGAAGTGTAGGTAAATATACTCTACTATTCCGATCTATGGTTATGAGTTACTAAATTATCTTATTTAAATTAATACAAGTATTCTTTTCCCATTTGAAAACTGTAAGTAAGCCCTGTCAACAGTACAGAAGGGATTAAATAAATTATCGCCACAACTTGGCGTCTTATGTAAATTGTATAAAATAAAGTTCTTTACAACAATATTTGTTTCGATCGTGAACTAGTCCGAACTAATAAATGTATATAGATAAATGTTTGTTACATGTATATTGTAGATAGATTATATTTCTTTTGAGTATTTGAGTATATTCTTAATCAATATTAACTCTTTAATTGAAATGTTGAAAAAAATAATTTATTATTAATAATATTTCCTCTCACACGCTCGTGTAGGTTTGAAGTTATTCATGAGTTTTGTGGTAATATAATATTCTTAAATAACACGTGAATATACTTAAGCTGTACATTTCATTAATTTGTTTTTACTTTTTTTACTTATTTTAGCCATGTACTGCAGTTATTGTATTTTGTGTAGGCCATATTTATATTTTTTTAAAACAAACCTTATGTGTAAGTTTACAAATCTGTTTACAAACATGGATTCTAAATAAATAAAATCGAAAATATTTTTTCTTTTATTTCGGAACATTCAATGTAGATAAAAATGGAAACAATATTTTTTTAGAGCGTATTCAATTTTTATGATTGACAACTGGTTTATTATTGATACAGACTTTTTTTTAAATAACTGAAGCTTTTTACTGGAATACCTTTCAATTGACATATTGCATGAAATAAAATATTAGCACACACACATAAAAACAAAAGAGTACAAATTGTTTGTAATACTTTCAAAATTGATAGATAGTACTGGTGGTTTAAAAAACACTTTTTTTTTACTTAGCAGTGTATTGGTAAAATATTGTTTCAGCAAATCCTTTTTGGCTAGAAACGTACGTCAAATAAGCTTAAATTTGAATACCGACTGAAACTTATTAGGTATCATATACTTTTAAAAACAATACTTTATATTCTCTCAGTAAACATCATAAACAAATAACTATAGCAATCAAATCGGTTTATAAACTGGAACAATAGCTCGTCATAAACATAACGTTAGCAGGCAATTAGAGGTTTTAACGTTTATGTCGTAAAATCTGTTGAGTTAATAAAAGCTTAAATTACTTCCCTTAATAGTTTGTTGTGAAACGTCAGAATGATATCATTTTACAAAATACTGAAGGTATAATAATTATATCACGACTATTATATATTTTAAATATAAAGATCATATTTACTGAAAACTTAAGAGATATTTTACTATTTCCACCCATAACTATTTGTTAGAAAGGTCATTTTTACGTAATACAATTAGATATTTTTATATGCAAAAAAAAGTTTTTTTCACTTGTGCCTTATTAATTTTATGATGATTATTTGTTTAATGAACGGAATATATCGAACGTCATTTAATTAATGTGAATAACAAATTTATTAATATAATTAATTTTATTGATAAAATATTTTAAAATAATAAAAGTCGAATTATTACTAAATTGACCAAATCAAATAAATTAACATTCTTAAAAAGGTATATTTCATCTTAATGTCGAAGGAAAATATATAAAGAAAGTATTTACATTATACATATATATGCTTTAGGAAAAAATACCACACACAACAACAGAATTATCATATCTATTCGAAAAGATTATATTATTTTTTATTATTATTGAACTAAAATACAAACTAAAGAAGTGCTATGTAAGTACAAAACAGTATTTCATCGAAAGCCATACATTTATGTTAAGAATATATCAAGTTAAAAAAGCAAAGTTTCCTATGAACCTTTTGCTTACATAGAATTGAATAGGTATGTAGCCACACAAACGGGGAGTTACGACTGGCCGTTATTTACGAACATCATAAATGTCGAATGATTCTGAATACGGGAATACACATCCAGTTAAAATAAAAGTATAAATAATAAGGATGTTTTAAAAAATATTTATAAAATCAATCATTCATTATTGTTCGTCTGAACAGTCAAAACTTTAAATAATCTCAATTTATATATAATAATTTCAATTTTCCCTCGTATTCATTTGTATTATAATTATATCCATAAAGAAGGATAAAGTATTCTCACCCTAGTTTCGATTATGTCATTTTGTAATGAGACTATCGTGTATTTAATGGGTATAAGTTTCAAAGCTTTCTCCCTGTATATATCATTAATGAAGATAAAGATCTTTGAATAACAGAATAGGTTTCTAACAGCGACGACAGATAAACGTAAGATAACTATAAGATAGTACTTGAGAAAGTACCATATTAAAATATATGTCAAAATTAAAACTAAATAGGTAATTTTAATAGGCATCGGCATATAGTATTATTAGGATAGTTATACAATTATTAAAAGGTGAACTGTTTATGCTAAAAGCATAAAATTGAAGATTTATTTATTGGTCCTTCGAGACCGTGTTAACTTTTTTTGTAAATAATAAATTTTAGATTACATGACTTTGTCTTTTCATAGTTAGTTGGTTAAATAAATTGAATTATAGTTTCCTTTCGTCCTATGATTGTATATAGTGCGGAGGTTCGCATCATGCATGTTTTAGAAGTAAGTTCAATGTAAACCGCTCATCGCGGGTGTCCAGGCATGTTTACTTTTCCGCTATGTGTGCTGTAATTAACTTTTTATTTTAGTACCCGCAGCTCGTCCTATGCTACTTGCATTTTGCTTGTTTTATTTCATTTTAGTTTATTCTCCTTTACTAATTCTACTCATTTGTTTTAATTATTTAAAATTCATGACAAATCATCTATTTATTTTACGATATTTTTAATTGTGTTTAATCGTTTGAAAATAATGTTACAAAAGTTTGAGTTTGAAATATGAAAAAAGTGATTATTTTGAACATAAATTTAAAAAATATTTCTACTTAATTTAAATGATTCTACGAGACACGTGCCTGCCCACTGCCACTTAATTTTAGCAATTCTTATGTGGGTCGATGACCTGGTGAAGGTCGCGGGAACCCGCTGGATGCGACTAGCACAGGACCGGTCTTTGTGGAGATTTGGAGGAGGATGTTTATCGGCTGAAATGTTGATAATAATTATGAATTTATACTTGAAATCTGAAACTTGACCTGAAAATTGAAACCTGGTACTCAAAACATCATCTGCTTATTTATGTTTTGTGTAAAGCTTTTAACGAAAGACTCCGCGAGCTTTTAAATGATATCAATTCTACATAAGTGTATAATGTGTACATGTAATAATATTAATAATTCAAGTATACTACAAAGTAGATTTAAATAAATCAGTGATTTATAAAGCACAAAATAACATAAACAACATAAAAAAGCATAAACTAATATCATCTCTATTTTTTATATATACATAAAAGGATATCCGATTGACTGACATATCAATGCACAGCCTAAACTATTGAGGCTAGGACCGTTAAAATTTGCATTAGCCAAAGGCAGTAAGTATGAACTAATGATTTCATTTCTTTAAAATATTTTTCTAATCGTGCGAAGTCGGAGAGGACCACTAGCGTTTTATAACCGTGTTGAATAAAACATTATACATCAATAGCTAATCCTCGTTCACCGACGAGTTGCTCAACGTGACTATAAAATTCATGAAACAACAATTTACCAAATGCACACTATAGCATCCCGGTTACGGTCGAAGCGTTTATAGCTATAAACACAAATGTGTTCTGTCGGTTACTACTTGCCAGGGTGCCAGGGTCTGATCTCGGTGTCATTAACTAGAGTAACAGAACCGGTTAACATTATAGGTATCTTAAAATAGTAATATAGATGTGGATAGATAATCCACTGTTTTCCAAAACTTAAAATTTATGTAATATTTTTTCATTCATTGTCCATATATCATCTTCTAGGTTAATGTTCTGTATACATTTAAATAAAATTATAATGTATTATGTTCTCTTGTTTTGAGCGAGCGTTTAAAATAGAACTAGTGAATAGGTGTTGCCGATTTGGAGATACTCACTATATTGAAACAACATAACTAAATTCTTAAAACTATCGGCGGCCCTTCAACATATGGCTAGACGATGACGTTAACATGCAAAAATACTTTCTTATCTAATTAATTTGGTTTATGTTTACGCTAGAGGTTTCATAACTATGTTGAAAATAAACTTCGGAATGTATTATTTATAATGTTTAATAATAATATTTATTATTATTACGAAACACAGGTAAGGCATCTACTGTGATTAATGAGCAAGAAGGGCACGGTTAAGCAAATTTTACAGGGAAGTAAATTTAAATTTGTTTTAACTATACAAAAATCGTGGTGGTCGAAGAGTTCAATCTATTGTAATCCATAGCGCGCGTCTCGGTAATCTTCTCTGTGTAATCAGTGACTACTTACAGATTAGAACAACGCGATAATCCACTGTTTAAAAATATTTTTCGATATATCGTTTCGTAGGTTAATTTTCTGTATATATACTCTATACATATATAATAATACTCAACGTCTCTCTGTCCGTTTATGTTCCTATGGTATTAGAAGCATTCATAAACTACGGTAGCCGCTTACCATCAGGTGGGTCGTATGCTTGTTTGCCACCTTTATAGTATTTAAAAAAACACTACACCTATGTATAAAAAAGGTGTGGTGGTCGAAGGTGATCTAATGGAATCCGTTGGCCCCAGTTCACGTCTCAAAACCTTCTCAGAATCTATGACCGCTTATAATCAGGCTAGAAGTGAGCTTCTTTGCTTTCATCATGATATAAAAAAAAAACTACCGTCGCCAACGTCATGCATGGCCATTTTCTGGATATAGCTGGATATACATACACTAGTTGATCCCGCAACGTGATCCCACTAAGGTAAATAACTAACTATAATGAGTTTAAGCATGTACATCTTTGCTATTTGTAATCTTGTCGAACCCAAATGACCTACTTTCTCGACTCCTGTTAAAAGGTTACATCCTTATGTGTGCAGTTGAGTATCGCCAGTGTCGTGTGAAGTTTTTCTAGCCCGTTACGAATATATGATTCTTCTTTCTCTCTCTCTCTCACACACTTTTATTTTTGTTGTTTCTTTTTTCTTTCATTACACATCACACATAACAAAAATACTACAATAATAATGATACTATATAATAATAATACTCCAGATATTTTAACACACAAATGTTTTACCACAGAATCAGTAAGTTTCCATTATAACAGAGAGAGGTAATGACGACGTAGTAGTCTTTTAAAAATGTGTAATCTCGCTTGTCTTTGTCCGATTTCAACTTTCGACTTTAGACTAATCTGAATAAGGGTGCCTACACGATGAACCACCATACAACGTACTTACCGTGAATACAGACTAATGTAATACGCAGCGAGATAGGCAGCAAGACGGCATTCGGGAACAGTGTTTATTGTAGTCGGCTTAATAACTGAGGCTTTCACGATCCGATAGCTCCAGTGTAATGTCTTCAAGCCAGTCGTTGCCTGCTTCTATAGTGTGTGCGGTTATAGAGCACACCTGTTGCTATCACATCCAGCCAAGCGGGTCAATAGTACCGATACTAAGTCATTAGTACGGATTCCATAATCACATCGACACGATTCTCCGACATCTATACTATAATATAATAAAGCGGAAGATTATTTGTGTTGGTTTAAACACGGTAATAATTGGAACTTCCAGTCGGATGCGAAAAAAATTTTTTATACGTGATAACCAGATTCATGAAAAATAGTATAGGTGATCTAGCATTAAGCTACACCTCTGGGCTAGCCTTAAATATAGTTTTTTGTTAAGCAAATCTGAAGAAGCAACTAATTGAATAAAAGACACTAATTGGTAAGTCAGGACTGTTAGTTCTTCAATAACAAGTTTCAGTATTGGAATATGAAAGAGAAATAAAAAATCTTATATTGCAACTCTGTTCCCATTTCCAGTCGTTAGAAGTTTCAAAGTGTGAATATCTGGGTTGTAATTCATTCACGGGTATCGGTAACACGGGCGAGACGGAAACAAAGCGTTTGTTTCCACCAATACATTTCTACCTTTTTATTTCAGATACGAAGTTTTTGTTTTAACAGTACTCGTTTATTTGAAATGTAGCTACTACGATAGATATGATTAAAGATTTAATAATATGATTATCATGTATTGTTTTTTTAATACGCTATTATAAAGAAGCGACGGAATTGCTTGAACATTATTACTATATTTAGTTTCAAAATTGCGAACACACAATGAGCATTTTTAAGAGATTAATATTTTTTAACACGTAGGTTTTTTTTAAAGTTAGTATGTTTAAAGATTGTTATAATTCGTGAAAACCCTTTGGCTGTACTTTGTTATTGTACCTGTAATATAAATTATGTATCAATGACAGGACGGAAAGATTATAGGCTATATAACTTCACGCTACGACCATAAAGAGGTGTGTAGTAATCATTAACGTTAAGTAATCTGGTATGTTGTAGGCAACTGCGGGAAGTAAGAACAACGATAGGGTTACACGGGTGTGTTTGAGGCGACGCGGTGAGAAGTTGTTTGAGTAAATTTACCGCAGGTGAAACCGTGAGGCACAGTTAGTAGACTATAAAATGCTAAAAATAATAATAAAATTGGTAGTTCCAGAGATTTGGTAGTTAAAACCAACAACAAAAACAGTCTTGAGCTTCATAGTACCAATACTATAAGCGTAGATAATACCCATGCCACCCGCCACGACCGCCCTCCTCTGCGGCAACTCAAGCCTAGGTCCGATCCATCGGCATGGAGCCCTTGAGCCAAGCAGCCGCTCGCGCGATACAAGTGACTGCACAATCACTAGCTTTCACAGCCATACATGACACTGCATTATACACACATGCACAACACACATAGGTACATAGGTTCTGTAAGGGACCTTTTTTTTTTTTTCTTTTTTTGCCTAGTTAGAATAGACAAAAATTTTCAGACCACTAAATACACATACACATGTTCCTTCCCTCCTCCCAGGGGGCAGAAACATGTATATATGTATAGTTAGTTTAGATCGAATTACGGATAGGGAATTAGTCAGATCGCGACTTAATTGCATACGCGCAACAGTCCGAGCCGAGGTCCGGCCACTTTGGCACCCTCGGATGTTGTTGCTTAGCTTTCGTGGCTGAGTGCCCTAAGCGCTCGCCCCCAAGCCCGGTAAAGCTGTAAAAGCCGTAAAGGCTCCAGGGCCCCTCAGGCTAACAGTGTAGTCAGTTCGAAAAAAAAAAAAAAAAAAAAAAAAAGCGTAGATAATAAAATTATTAGGGTACTAGATATATTTTTCCATTCGAATTATATAAAGCTCGGTTGGTTACTATATACATGCAAAAATGCTCACAGCGAAATAATTATGATACTTCACTATGTTCCACTTGCGGTTAAGAACGTATGTACGAATAATACCTGTTAGATTATCGAAGACAGGAGAATACTTAAATTAAAAATACTGCTTACAAAACACGAAATAACACCTATGATATACAAATAAAGTGGGTTCGAAAAACCACTGAATATTCAACGGCGATAAATCGCAGTAAAGCAGTATTTAAATTAAGCACTTAACTCAGTCAGGTATACATACCATTGGATAGTCTTAAGTATTACAATTTTATTGTCAGTATGTTTTTAAATTCTTTATATGCCTATTAATTTAATTAATAATGTATCACTCAAGAGCAGTTGCCGAATTATACACATAGGTGATTGGCGACAGATTTTCAATTTGGGGCTGGTAGCAAGCCAGACAGGCTTTAGAAGTTGTTCTACAATCATGCTATGGTTTCATCATGATGCTTTCCTTCACCGAAAGGTCAAGCTCATTATTAGATTCGAGCCACGTCGTTCGATGCGGTGTCCGTACACGCTACCGCTAAGCCATCATTGCTACCGTTTTTTTTTAAATATCATACATCAATTGAGGTAAACTTTCTTTGATACAAACATACTGAAGTTAATAACAATTAGTCGATGTGTACCTATATGTATATATAGAAACACTTTATTGCGCATTTTCTGTTTATACAATAAATCATTTTCTTACTTCTTCTATAGTATAAAACATAAATAAAATATTTTTTTAAATATAGCATCAGTGTAATGTGAACACTGACTAAGATACGACCAATCCATCGCCGGTCTATAATGTCTATACTATACGATTATGATATTACCCGCTTTATATGAATTATATTTATATATTTCTGATAAAATCGATAGATGTTCACTTATTTAATTAATATGTATTCTGTACAGTACAGTTCCTTTAAGTTACTTTTTATACAAAAAAAAGAATATATATAATTATATATAGTTTGTTTTACTATTATAATAATTAGCTGCATTTTACTACCAAGGAAGTACTTGATTATCCAAAACTATTAACTCCGTAAACCATTCATAAGAGTCTAAATATTTGTCGAAGTAAACGTTAAGATTGCATTGCTTGTTGAAAATAAAAGACCATGCACTCAGCTTGTTTATTGAGTACACACGGTCCAATCAGTTGGTGAGCCGCAAATAAGTTGGAAGCGTTAAAGTAAAACTATTATGGACCAGATCTTAAAAATACAAGTATTATTTATATTTCGTTTTGAATCTAAGCAAAAATATTTAAATCTGGAAACAACTACATGTAGTTAATCAAATGAAAAAGTATATACTAAGTATCTGATTTGAGATTATAACTGTTGGTAATAACTAATTTTATATTTCAGCTATTATTTTAAGCCCGATTAAGAATACCGTATATCACTTTATATATAAAACAATAGCTTAAATGTAAATTATTAAACTTGAGGTTATTATTCTGCAAAAACTTCATCATCAAACTACATGTAGTTTTTGTGTGATAAGGAATAAGATATACTAGCTGACTTGTGCGAATAATTCGTTCATTATAGAATATTTTCTAGCTGTCATATAAATTAAACAGATTATTAATAAATGGCGCCTTGAATATAATTTCTTTAACATCAACACATGGCATTCTTAATGAAAAAGATTTTTGATAATTATTTTTACCTATAACATTTATTTTACTATTGTCAATGGTGAGGAACATAAGCTGATAAAATGATATTTGAATCTTTAATTTTGATGAAGAATTAACGGAGATTTGGCTTTGTCAGGAAAACATACTTGAAAAATAATATAACTATATAATAGATGGAATAACAGTTGAAAGATATATATTTATATTGCAAAATATTATCATTGACATCGTTTAATACTACTTAGTTTTATTTTTGTAGCTGTTAAAAAAACTCTAAACATAAAAAGAAGAGGTAATAAAATAAGTAAAAAATTGATGAAACAAATTATCTTCCGTAACAATTATTGCCTAGCGAAATCCTCAATATGTCCCAGGGTAATTGCTAAGAAATCTGTAATTGCATAATCATGCTGGTGGTCTCGCAGGTGGTCTTAAAGTAATGAATGGTAATGCAATAATTTGTACGCAAAGTTGTACAGACAATTAGGTACGATATGTTTAAATAGACGAGTGGGCTTTGTAAAAGTCATTATAGACTGCATAAACTGAGTTAAAATGCATAACCAACTCATTCATTCATTACTTAAACCGATTTGATATTAATTTATTTAATTTTTCTTTAAAGTTTGAATTTATTAATATGAGCACTTTCATAACTTATTACATGAATGTAAAAACACGTTTAACATTACAAAATAGTAATGAAATAATTATGCGCATTAAATGAGTGTTAGCTATATAAAAAATTGTATGTTTCTTTGTCATTTATGCGTCCCTAAACCATTCATCCGATTACGATGAATTTTTGCAGAGTTGTTGAGTGTGTTAGATTTTTAATTTTATTGTATATGTGTAGACGTTAGTTCTTTAGGTAAAGTATATTAATAATACAACGTAATTGATAATATGTTTTATGTTCAATATATTAAGAAAGTAAGAAGTTTTAAAAGTATTTATCATACATTCTAAGATTGCTATTTTAAACCAGTCACTTTACAATAATAACATAAATAAATTACAAAATAATATAAATACTTAGCTTTGGTTCAAGAGCTCAGAGAACGCTGGAGCACCGCACCGTACAATCATCGTTCACAGACTCTAGTATATAACTAACTTTCTCCAGCCTAGGTGTTTTCTTAATAATATTATATACATTAAAGCCATTTATTTAGTTTTATCAACATATGTGCCATTCTGTCACAAACCCACATATAAAATGTATAATATACTATTAAGCGCATGCCCGAGAATTTTTCTGAGTTAGTACAAACATTTTGTAATTGTTTAATTTTGAAGACAACGGAAACGAAGTTCGATGCAAAAGCTAGTGGTAAATAAATATTAGGTACCTATTTAGTGCTCAGACAGAATAAAATCCAGTAAAACATATAAAAACTAAGGAAATATAAATAGGAATCTGTATTCATTATCCATTGAATTATTTAAAATATTCAGGGAAAAATGTAAAATTATTTATAAAAATAACAAATGGTTGCCATACAAAGTTGAAAATTATATTTTAATTTATAAATTATACTATCATACATAATTAATGTTGATAAAGTACCTATGGGTAATTATTACTATAAATGGTAGTTTGGGATATAAGTAAATATTATGACAAATTTGTAAATTTATTGTTTTTGTTATTAATTTATGTTTGCTAATAAAGTTTGAATAGCAAGATATGTTATAGGGAAAGGCATATTTTAACAGTTACATTTGTTTTAAAACCAACTAGGGTTCCACAAAGTTTAATTGACGCATTTCCCAGCCCACCTAGTGACCAAAGTCTCACTCTCCCGAGCAAAAAGCCCTCTTCCCATTTAATTTTATGGCTTAGGCGGCGCGAAAACTCGTCTCCCGCATCCTCTGCTATTCTTTTATTGTTTGTATTTTTTTCGCAACTCGACGGTATTCAACGGGCACGTAAAAAAAGGACGGCTTCATTGTTAACGTTTCGCATTTTCACGTACGGAGCACGTTAAGTTCTTAACTTGTACTTACATGCATGCGCGAATTCAAAATATATCTGTTTCGTAAATTAAATATGCAAAGAGTTTTATATAATTTTCAATATCTTTAAAAACTACAAACATGACTTAATTAATGTTTGAACACGAGTTTGCTTACAAAGAATTACAGTATCATTATTTTTAACATGAGTATTTAACATTTGTATTTATGAACTATGTGTGCTTTCGCCCGCAATTACGTTCCCGAAACACTCTGAAGTCTTCACGGGCGTGAGCACAAAACTCAGATATACCGCAATCGGAGGAATGGTGTACTGAATAACGATTAAGGGACAAACATTTTAATACAAATCACATTATATAAAGTATACTATTCATAACTGAAAAAGAAAATTGGTTATTTTTACTCTGGAAAATAAATTTTCTACGATACGGGCGCAGCTATAACTTGTAAATGGGGTGCTTTGCACAAAAGTAAACTAGTTGTCTTCCTTGAATTGGCGCCATAAGAAGGAAATGAAGAAAGTGCCAATAGAATCAATCAGAAGAAAATCACAAAAACATATCATTCGTATCACAACATTGATGTTTTACCATATTACATTTCCAAGCACGGATACAAAAGGCAGGGATATGTTCTGCTAAAATTAACGTATCACCTAGACTAAAGAGCGGGCGGGGGTCTAGACCCCTAAAACTCTCCTTTATATACGTCCGTGTTTTATAAATAATCTAAATTAAAGCGATCTTAGCCAGAAATTATGACAACAAATAGAAATTATAACCGTCATTTACTAATTTCAAGTTGAAATTCTGTCATGTCTCGATGTATGACAACAACTTTAATTGAAAACCAGTCTCATATGTAGTTATAGCGTGTTCCTATCTTCAGCCATATCATCACTTAACATAAGTTGCGATTGTGGTTAAATACTAGACCTATAAAAACAAAAACAAAAATAAAGAGTGCTTGCAAACGATGGTTAAATATAAAAAGTTTTTTTACAAATGGTAAGAACGTGAGACTTTCTAGGGGTAGGAGTCACTACAAAGTTCGTCTGTACTTATGAGCAGTCACATAAGTTATATCTCCTACAGAGATAAGTAGTTACTTATTAGTTTTTAAGCCACATAATGGAATTCATGTTTTAACTAAAACAAATATTTTAACAGTTCACGCTGTTTTTAATAAACACTATGGTAGTCCTTATAATCCTTATTTAAGAAAATTTGATTGTTTTTAATAAAAAAAAACTGTAAATCTATAATATAATATCTATACTTAAGAGATTGTTTGGTTGTTAGTTTATTTAAGCGCGCTAATCTCTTCAAGTAGTACAAGTACGATTTGAAATTTTTTTGAAGGTCTTAAGTTATAAAACATCACACTACAACTCTTATATGGAAGCGGTGTAGTAATCACAAACTTCAAACAATCTGGTAAGCTGGAGGTCACTGGAGGAGGAGCAAGTACGAGAAGTAAAAACATGGATAAACTATACGATTGCATTGGCGGAAGAGCTGTAGAGAGTTGCCCGAACAAATTTAACACGGGTGAAACCATGGGGCATGACTAGTATGATACAAAACTTGCATCCTAAGGCAATTTATACCTTGTTTAGAGAAGTGAAATTAAATAATATTAATAAAGAGCACTAACTACATGAAGTGTGATGCCAACACGATCGATGTCATCGATTCTGCTTACATCAGTACGAGAAATCGATTAACACTCGACACAGCCAAGAGTCCGTTGCCAAGGGACCCAATCAGGCAGTGACAGCGTCACGGATATTAACCACTCGGTGGCTAATTGTTCCCCGTTCAATTATCGAACAACTGTCAGCGTATTCAACTTGAATATCGGCCGATACAAGTTTAACGAGTGAGCGGATGAACAATTTGTTAGCTCGCCGGATACCGGTGTGATTAAAAATATTTCCGGACAAACGTAGTTCCCCAATTTTTTTTTTTATTATTGATTTTTTAATTTAAAATTTAATTTTATCTTGCATACCTATCACTTACTTAAGGATACATCGTGATGATACTTTGGACCTCCGCCTTTTCATTTTTGAAGTTATTATCTAATTATCTTATTACTCTTATTTATGTTTAAGTTCTGTTATTTTATATGTATATAGTTAAATTTAATACTTAAGTATGTTATCTGTGCATGCCGTGTTCACCTATAAATATGACGGCATTTCATATTTATTATATGAATAGTTTTTATAAATCATGTGTAATGCTAAGTTATGTATAAATAAATGAAGTGCCAATGTTATATAAATATTATAAACAGTAATTTTTAATTTCGAAAAACTTGTATTTTCGTCATATACATCGCAGCAGTGGCGACCTTGGGCTTATTTCAATATGTTTTTTTTTTTTTAATACAGTGGATTTCATTTATAGCGGCCACTGTTGTAACGACTTTTTGGTTATAGCGACGTAACCCTTGAACATACAATATGAACAGAAAAATAATTTGGCTATAGTGACTTTGGATGTAACGCCAATTTCGGGTATAGCGACTAGTTCTAATGAACTATTTGTAACAAGTTACTAGAAATCCCTTGCAGATATTGCGACCGGCGACGAACGCGTCATCAAACAAACAGATAAAGGTTCATTCTTCAATCACAAAGCTTTCTTATTTTTTGTTTGCATCCACAGGTGCTCAGCAGTTACAAAATACGCTTTTGTCTAAAAATTTTCAGATAGGTAAAGTTAAATCTCATCTACCAAATGAGCTCTAAGTATTACAGTATCCAAAAATAGTACGTATATTTGCAACTTAATTTAGATTTTGATAATATTATTAACTTTTATATGAAAATCTAATTTTTATAATTCTCGTATTATATAATGCTTTCTAGTTTCACACCGAATAAGTTACAACAATTACAAAAGCAAATTTGTCATTTAAATTTTATCATAATATACACAATTGTTACCAGTTTTGTGAAATAAATAAATTAATAACTATTAACTTTTACATATTCAACACCGACATATTTATTTTTAAGTGGTATTTGTAAGAATTTTTTGATGTATGCACAATTAGGATGTTCAATTTATATACAATTATGCCTGTCCCACCTCACACCGTGATCATAATCTTGAAGACCACACGTCTCATTCCAATGCAATTAATTGTAGACTGAATAAGTAATGAGATCAGATAAATAAAAGACAAAGCGGATACGATGAGTCACTATGTAACAGATAGAGTTCTAGTTACGAAACGATTACTTCGTATACATGCTATTGACTTTGAAACTCTAACATATGTAATAAAGCCGGAGTGCCTGCAGAAATACAGTTGACTTAATCTAGTCTAAGATATTAAAAGTTGATAATAGTACCGTATCATTCATCATATGAAAGAACAAACGAATTGAGGCGTTACTCAGCTGCTGACATGCAGCTTGACTCCATAAGACTCCATTTTGAAGCAATGATGGCTTAGTGGTAGCGTGTACGAGACTTCGCGTCGATTGACGTGAGTTCGAATCCCTGCAATGAGCCTGAGCTTTCGGTGAAGGAAAACATCGTGAGGAAACCATAGCATGGTAGTATGGCTTTTTCTGATGCCCGCCTGGCTAGCTACTACCCTCAAGTTGAAAATCTGTCGCCAAGCACCAGTAGGTGTGTTCCGGCAGCTGCACTTGAAAGCCAGTCTTCCACTAGGTTTTAGCGTGTTATCATTTTGGGCCACATCGTCACTTAAGATCAGGTGAGATTGTGGCCACTATGCCAAACCTATAACGATAAAAAAGTCATGTTTTAAATTATAAGCATAATTTTTATAGAAATTATTCATCTTTAGCGCGTTTTGTAAAGGACAAATAATATTTTCTTTCATTTACGTGGGCTAACAACGTAACACGGAACATTATATTTTGATTGATTAGGTGGATAAGAACTATTATTTTATAAAACTAATTTACTTGAAGGCGGGAAGCTTGTTTAATTAGAAATAATAATTATGTTGTTGAAGAATAAAGTAACTAATAATTTTAAATAAAGTACCAAAGTAGCAACATATTATCGTATTCACTGAAAAAGTATAATAGGGTTCAAATTAAGGCGTGAAGGTAAAAATAATTTTATGTTATACTCAAAAACGTAAAATAAACATTTTAAACGAATGATATAAATTTTGGTTAACTGGACAAGACAAGTCTTATCCAAATATCTGATTGCAAAATGCGTGGGCACAATTTCGTTTACCGCTTTGGCCCCTTGTCGGGTTGTCCAAACCGATTTCTGATGATCGTAATTTCTATGCAAATATACATACTTATGTGGCAAGTGTATTGTGCTTTATATTTTTATGAAACTACAGAAAATTGACTCTCAAATCAATACAAATAAGTTTCAAATTTGTCGTATAGTTTTATTATTGGTAAAGTTCGTGTTAGTGACTACCTATATATTGAACGAAACATTCCTTCCACACCTAATTAACGAAGTCGGAATTCTGATTCAGATTATTTTCATTCCATAAAACAAGCTTGGGCCCTCAGAGTGGATAATGAAGGTCCAAAATAATGAGGACGATGTGTTTCTATAATTTAAATTCGTAAATTGAAGTAATACTGATGAATTTATGAGCGGGTATCTTGACAGTTTTATGCTTTTTGTAAAATATTAATTCTCCAATGGATATTCAAATATATAACTATGTTATCTTTAAATTGTTTTATTTGGCAATGAAGTTACTTAGTTAATTAGGTCTATAAATTACTGAATTATAAATTAAAAAAGAAGGAAAAGTGGAGTAAACTGGTGACTGTATGGTACCCAAGGGGCAACAAAGGAGCCGAGGCCGTAAAGCAATAAGATGGGAGAATGACCTAAAAATGACCTTACGGCTACTTTTGATGAGAGTAGCGGCATACAGAAAACAATGGAGAAAGTTGAGGAGGCCTTTGTCGTAAGGCAAACCAAATTAAGTAATATAAGTGCAGATTTAGTCTTAAATTTTTTTTTTCTTATTTAAATTACTTTTGTACAGTTGTATTGTATCTAAAAATTTCATTTAAGGCACTAAGTGTAAAAATGAAAACACATTGGAAATAAAGGCTTTATTTAAATTCACGTATAAACTGAGTTTTTGAGTTAATTAGGAAATAATGGTTTAGCGCTCCCTAAAAATTGAGATGTCCAACAAAAAATTATTACAACTCGATTGCCATAAACACGGCACGTGACATGACGTGGCATACGAGCTAAGTAAGCTCTAAAATATCAAACAAAAACAGGGCAGAAATATAGGAAAAATATAAAAAATCTAGTTACAGTAGGTAGGTACTTCATTTTAGTTTAAAATACGGGGTATACTAATTTCTTCGAACTGCCGAAATACGCAGTTACGTTACATATAAAAGGGCCTTAACGCACCTTAATTATTTTTTTTGAAGACTCTACCCTGTAATCCTCCAAAGTCTATAAAAGTGCTTTTTTCGCTTTGAAAAAAAAAAGATATATTTGTAAAACATACAGAAAAGTATTCCACGTGGATATTACTGTATGCGTCTTGTTGCAGTAACGTATTACGTATGCATTATTTATCCAATAATGGATAAATAAAATCCGACAAAAATAAGGCACTATAGTTTTGCTTCAAGATAAATAGTACCAATTAACTTTTTATGTCAACATATTTCATTTATCAAAGTGGAAGTATGCAAGGAATTTTAAAACAAAACGCTCCGAGCTGTTTCATCGTGATAAGCTTAAGAACATTTGCATTATAAATTGCACCTTTCTTTCGATGCGCCGTTTTAAGACAGTAAATTCTCGAAATATCAAGCGTCGTTTTCGTGCACCTTGTTATATGCGAAAATATTTTAAATCCCTTTTAAATTAACACTTTTTACGAGCTTTTTTTTTTTTTGTTTTTTTCTTTTTTCGAAATGACTATACTGTTAGCCTTAGGGGCTCTGGAGCCTTTGCGGCTTTTACAGCTTCACCGGGCTTGGGGGCGAGCGCGGAAGGCACTCAGCCGCGAAAGCTAGGCAACGAGCTCCAAGGGTGCCAAAGTTGCCGAACCTCGGCTTGGGCTGTTGCCGATCATGCGAAAAAGTCGCGATCTGACTGAATCCCTATCCATAGAAATTCGAGCTAACTAATTGTACAAATATACATGTTCCTGCCTTCTGGGAGGAAGGAAGGAACATGTGTATATGTATTTAGTGATTTGGTAATTTTTGTCTAAACTAACTAGCCAAAAAAAGAAAAAAAAAGGTCCCTTACAGAACCTATGTACCTGAGTGGTGTACATGTGTGAAGTGCAGTTTATGACGTGTGTGTGTCGATAGCTAGTGAATGCAGTGTCACTGTATCGCGCGAGTACACGCGTTTACGAGCTTAAATTCTCTTATTTGCTTAATTGATAATGATTATGTTATATTTAAACAATATTCAACAAATATCTATATATTTGAATGGTGTTCAAAAACAATATTAAGTTATACAAAATTGTACAAACGTCTCAATGATTACATATAATTATATATACCCTATATCTTCAAGACAAGTCTATACTAATATAAAGCTTTGAGTTTGTTTGAACGCGATAATCTATAAAAGTACAAGTCAGTTTGAAAAAATTAAAAAAAATCTAACCTTTTATTGAGAATGGTTATAGACTATATAACTTCACGCTAGGTCTCTAAGAAGCGGAGCTTTAAGTATGGACGTCAAGCAACCTGGAAGGAAAGCTGTAGGCTAGTACGAGGAGTGAGATCGACGTTAGGCTACACAGATGGAGTGTTAGTTGCGTAAATTTAACACGGGTGAAACCGTGGGGCACAACTAACATATTCATGTCTGTCTCCATACCAAATGAAGCGAGATTAAGCAAATGCGGCATTTTTTATTGTTTCTTTTACGGCTAATCAGAAACAATAGAAAGAGAGAAAAAATAAACAAAGGCACGTCTAGTAACATTTCACATTTCAAAAATCGAATACGTGACACACATTGCAGCCTGCGCTGTAAAATATTATAAAGAAAATCTGCAGTCTCAACAAAACGCTTCTATCATTCTAACTGGAATTTTGAATCGCACAGTTGTCATGTTAAGATGGCCTGCGAATATTAACCGAACAACTTTTAATAAATTGCATTTAGGAACCCAAATTTATAGAAAATGATTTTAATATAAAGATATTCAGTTTCTGATTTATCTGAAATTAACTTTTGTTATATAAACATTTTGTTACTACTATGCATACATAAAAAATAAATTTTATGAATGTAAAATATAAAATTTGTTTCGAGAACATTCCGTTTAGTCTATTCGATGAAGATAATTTTATTTGGTATTCAAACATAATATCTTATAAAATAACCTATAGAAGTATTAATTTCAAATTTATTTTCTTGATAAATTGTTTGTTTTTGTTTGGACTAAGTCCAATCTTCTTTTTTACATGAGAACTCGAATGTTCTGATCCGAATTTATTTATTTAACAAAATTTTACAGTTTGAGGTTGTTAAATATAAACTGTATCGATAAGTATACCATTAAGCAACTTTAAGCAACAACATTAAGCAACAAGTACGTTAAACGTTTAACGCACATTATCGGTCTCTCCTCTTTGTGTGACCCAGAGTGAGAGAGCAATATATTATCGGTCTCTCCTCTTTGTGTGAGCCAGAGCGAGAGAGCAAATGTCGAACTGTATGTATATTGCACACTGTTTAAATAAAATATATTTTAAAATGAAGTTTCACTTCTATCGTGTGTGAATCGCACACACACCTTTTTTTTTTGTCTGTCTGTCTGTTTGTTCCGGGTAATATTTGAAACGGTTGGAGCTATTTTGACGGGACTGTCACTGGCAGATAGCTGATGTTATAGGGCATAACTTAGGCTACTTTGATTTTAGAAAAACAATGATGGTTCCGCACAAAAAATAAAAAGCCTTTTTTAGTATTACACGCGAGCGGAGCTAGTATATATATAAAATTATTATTCTTAAAAATAAAGAAAAATATACAAAGGCGTGCGCACGCGTGTATGTGTTATGAGTGCGTGTGTGTTCGTGTGATGTATGTACTTATATAATTGCATCACAATGATTACCTTTACTTGATTATTGGACTAACCGTCGGAACTTGGTATTTTACGAGCTATCAAATATTACCATCGGGCCTACATCATATGACATTGTTCTGAGAAGTTGGAAGAAGGTTGCGATCGTATGTATACCTTATTACTTAAAATGCAGTCACGCGTCATATACTCGGCACTACACGACAGACGCACCACACGGAATACTTAACAATTATTGTGCCACTTATTATGAAGCAATTACGATTAACTTCCAATGCATTATTTATATTCTATACTTACCAGCTCGTGTTAATTACTACGCTTGCGTTTCAATGTCACGAAATATATATTTAAAAACAGAAAACTCAAGGGATTGTATATTTTTTGTTTGAACTCGCTACCCTCTGAAACTATCAGTCAGGTTTGAAAAATTCTTCTTGAATTTATAGCCTATTTATTGAGGAACTTTATAGGTTACATAACTTTACGCTAAGACCCTTAGGAGTGGAACAGTAACTATGAATGTCAAGCAATCTGGCAAGTTCGCGGCAGCGTGATGATGAAGAGTTGGTTGATGAAATTTTACAAGGGTGAAACCGTGGTACACAGCCAGTTGAATTACATATTACGTATTTACAACATTCTACTATATTTCGTTACATACATTTATAATAAATCATAAAGTGTAAGGTATATTGCACAGCTTAAGCCCGTGTATCTAGAATACGAAATTTATCACAAGAATTTCATATAAAACGCAGGGTAAGCACTAAGAAAGTATTTTTGATTTATATAGGGTTAAAGTTTCTGAGATATTGACGTTAGGAAATATGGATGTAAATATAATACTTGAAACCTGTTCCGTATTCACCAGTACTATCCAACGTTTCAAAACCCACGGAACAAAGCATACTTCGCTGGAGAAAAGTAAGAAAAACGTGCCGCGGTGAAGAAACAATATATTTCAGAAGTTAAGCGACACGCGGTGAAACTTAACAATATGTATCGCGACGAGCTCTCAAACTCTAATGAGCAGGGAAGTGCCATTCCTTGTTCCTCCTTGAGTGCGTATCAAAGTCCAATGTGTGACAGTTGCTGTTTCATGACAACTTTACCGATAATTTTTACATCTTCCGTATTAAGTTGTGATGGATTTCACCGAGCTTGTTTCAAATATACATTACAAATTAAACGGTCCTCCATAGATTCAACTGAACAATAACAACAGAAAGGGACAAAAAAGGAAGAAAATATATTTAATACAGAGAGTATACAGGCAAACAGTTTTTAAACACAAAATTAACATCATATAAAAAATATATAAGCCACTAAAAACAAAATATTGAAAAAGGAAAATCGAATCGTATAACCCGACGTGCCGCAGTACCACTGCAAATGACACACAACTCAGCATAAACTGGCTGCCACTGTTCCAAGTGACCCTAGCGCTGACTTTTAGTTGCAGCCAAATGGATTTACAGAAGAAAAAGTAAACTATTTAAATTACTGAAATTAAATTGTAATATAATAAACTATTAGATTTATGTAGCTATAGGTACATATAACAGTTATATTTGTGTTTTTCTCTCGCAGTCTATAAAATGCCATCGGTCGAGCACACGCTCTAATCGTGCCGCCCCCGCGTAAAAGACTGAAACAAAAATATTTGTTACGGGTGATCCTTATAAGATAGGTATATCCTGTGCTGACTTTATTGTAGGGCTTTTTAAAATCTTCAATAATATAGAACATTAATTTGATATATAACTCTTATGGTTTACTCAGCGTAAGCCATTTAAGCGCCCCAAATGCGTTTTTCCGCGAATTGATTCACCATTAATGTCACTGCTTATTTCGTATATTACTTGATCTTACAAAATATATCCTATAATATGGCCAGACAACATAGCTATGAATTAAATTAAAAAAAATGTAAATCGGATTTGTGGATTTCGCGTGAAACGAACGCAAACGGGCAGACAAAGAAACGTTGAGTATTATAATATGTATAGATTACAATATATGAATTTATTTACAATATATAAATTGTGCTAGTAACTAACTACATCGTAATTACATATAGGCTCGAGAAAAGATTATATTTCAGTATCGCTTCAATACTACGGCATTTATAATTATTGTTTTTATGCATAGTTATAAAAAGTATCCTATGTCCTATCTCACAACATAATCGACTTCTATACAAAATTAATGTACTAACATTCAAAAAACGTTGTTCTGCCTTTTACAGTAGTGAATAATTCGACCATAGCACCACCAATCACGTTCAGGAATAGTATAAAAACCTTCTCCATTCTTGTCTGAAATTCTTATCCCCAACTTTTAATTGTCATTGAATAAATAGACGACTTATATATATTAATTTAACACATGATAGCTGTGCTGGCATTCTAACTTAATATATGGGAACACATGAACATACTTACATACAGCTTGCTTAAATAAATACCCTCCTTTTGGATTCACCCTAGTCGGATAACAAGGAGAAATATCAGATCTTAAATCATTAATTACTTATTTATGTCAGTGATTTCATTGTAATGTCACCACACAGCACATTTACCGTTTAATCAATAGAATAATTATTCGTTTCTATATAATAGGCATCCCTAGAGTATTTGTCAAAAGGCCTATAATGGTAGCAGCTAAATATTACAAAATTTAAAAATTCGTTTTCAATTTCACTTCAAGCTCTGAAAAAGATTACATGTGCAGTAAAATTAATAATTTTCATCTTTGTGAAATACAAGAATATACGTAGAAGTCATATGACACTAATTACAGTCCAAAAACCACGGGTACCTGACAAAAATTGAAATGTACTTTTTTTACACAACGGTAGTACAGCGTGACAGTCGGCGGTCTCCTCCCCTAACGTATCGGCTGGCTTACCTCGATCCCTGACTGATTTACGGTACGCGTAAATCTCCAATTTACACGACAATGTTTCTACGTATACTCATTCTAATAGGGCCGATCTAATCGGTGATAAGATGCGGATTTGTTTGCGAAGACTGACGAGGTTTGATGAGTCGTATTAGGGACCGAAGATTTTATATAAACTTGCTGACTCATGATTATTTATAAACCTTGAGGTTTGCATTTTATGAGTTTGTCTTATCTAATGTATTTATATTATTAAATCTCTAGTTCTACCTGTCCATGTATTATTTTTCAAATTACTTGACAGACACCTATATAAAGGACTGTGATCACGAATATAACATTAATTTATTTTTTCTGTGTGTTTGTATATCCGTATTTAACTCAAAGTCCCCTAAATCGATATTTATGAATAATGTGGACACGGAAAGCTTGTCTTTGTTTAATTCATAGGGTATAAGAATCTTCAATAATACTTAAGAAATCGTAAAAAAAAACCTTTCAACCGATTTTAATGATTTTTTTATGCGGGAAGTAGGTATATCATTCCTTAATTGATATGTTATATGAATTATCAACAATATGGGTAAATTAAAAATAACGAGATGAAAATAATTACTGCGTAATAAACGCGTTCAGTGCCGCGGGGCACTGTTACATTAAACATAATATTAGTCAATTCAAATTTATTAAAAGCAGGCATTAAAAGATTAACTTTACTTTTTTAACTTATTTTACGCTTATTGATTTGGGCTGACATGAAAAAACGACTGTACAATCGCATTCACTATAAAGAAAATAATCATAATTAAAAGAAATTATTTTCAGACCAAATCGAATAATAATTGAACCAATTAAACACTTCAATAGTTATTCATTAGCTTAAAATCATCATAAATCCTATGTAAATTCACACGATCAACAATACAAATAAACGGACCGACGGTTTGCAAATAAGTAAATATTTGTTCAACGAACAAATATTAACTTATTCAAGTGGATATGAGTACAATACTATACCGCGTTGAATACTTTCAACTATATCTTCATAATTCAAATAAAACATAATTATAAAATATATTAGGGGTACATTCGAAATGCGAAACGAATTGTTCAAATTTTCCTACATTTCTATTTTTTTAATTATTCGCAAGTTTTTTGGATTATTTGTATTTTTAAATATTCGATACAAACTTTAAATAATTCATGAGTTTTACTATTAGATTTTGTATTTATGAAATTTGAATCGATTATTCTCAATTGAAATTCAATAAAATTATTGAAAAATTTTCGATTCGATTCCAATGTTTTTCGCACACAAGCGCATCACACACCATGAAGATATTATAATAATTTCTGTTACGATACGTCAGACGGCGAATATTCTACAAAATTTTATATTGAGATAAAATACCGCTCGCCTTACAATCCGATGGACTATTACACTTAGCAGAGACAAAATATGTTTACATGGCACAGTATCTTACGATATCGAGCCATATTGTTATTTCATCGTAACATGTTTTGAGGTGTTCTCGGGGCGGGAAGAGGGGTGTCCATGATGCCACATGATAATTCAAAACTTTCATGAGTGCATTGCTATGCCTAGTGTTTAAAATATCGATTGTATGCAAATCCGGATATTATGATTTACCGAATATTTATTAGAGTTCTTTATTATCTTTATGCTCGATAAAATAATCGTGAATTACACATTTAGGTCATTAGACCACTCACTTCATAGAAATACCACAATCTGTTTTACAACTCAGTGAAAAGGTACACAAACGATGGTGTCCCCTTTAATGCTAAATATGAATGAACCACGTAACTAAGCATATATTCCCTCTGTTGGCTCAAAATACATTGCCTATAAAAGTTAGTTATCAATTTATATACGTACTTTTTAATTAGAATTATGAACATAGTTTTGTTATCAATTCAATATTTGCAGTAATATTTACATTACATTTATTTATATCATTTATTTTTAAATGGACAAGAAAAACTTCTTACCATTAAAATATACTTCATCGTCTGATGAGCTGTCTAATAACCGTGTATTACTAATATTTAATCACCTGTAAATATAATTGGGACAAAAAATAGGGGCAATTCCTATGCAGGTTTTTAAGAAACTGAAATAATTTAATATAATAACGTATCTTTGCCATAAAATATTATAGTATCTTCAACGTGTATGATGCGCATTAGGGTATTCCCGACTGTAAGATAAGATAATATATGAAATAATGACAGTCTCTTGAAAGTCTGCTTAGGTATCGCACATATTTTTTGTCCGATTGTCCTGTGGCATCATCGACAGCCCTTGCACCGCACCGAAAACACGTTAAAATGAAAGTAACGTAAGTAAGTAGACGAAAGTTGAAATAAACATCTCGATCGGTATCTTAAGATACTATGAGATGAAAATATATATTATTTTCACCGTGTGTGATAGTCCATTGGATAGTATGGTGAGCGATATTGTATCTTAAGACGAAATAAATAGACTCATCGCCGTCTGTGACGCGCTTTAGCCTAAATATAAATACTTATTATCTATTATTATATGATATTGTTCGCAAGTTTTTCAAATTTGGAAAGTTTTTACAGTGTTCCAACTACTATTTATTTATATGTATATATATATATATATAAAACAATATTTTTTCTAAACCTATCCCACTGAAACCGCACATCCGGCGCCTCTTACAGTTTCCATAGAGGTCATATGCCATGCCACCATGTCATAATTTAATACTGAACTCACAACATGGTGCTCATAATATAACACTCGTATATTTAGATTAAGTATTAAGGTTGAAGTTTTGCACACAGTATACCTGGAGATGAAGAGCTAAAGTTTTGGAATTCATAAATTATAGAAAGAGCTCTCACTACGTGAGTTCCTGGACCCGCGAATTTGTCAAAAGTGAGCCCACTACGTGGGTGCCTGATACTAAAAGGGTTAATTGAGGAGAGGTGTTTTCGTCAACACGGAAACGGTCAACACAACGCTAGATGAAAACCAAGCAAGTTTAAACTACAATACAGCTACTAAATTTTATAATATTGACTTGATAAAATTATTAAACTGAATCCAGTGATTATTAAAATACAATACAAAATGTTATCATATTCAATAAAAATAAATACTATAGACTTAAATATATAAAACACGATTTCCTTATCATGTAAATAAATGTTTGTTCAGTTCCATTTTTACATTAACACGATGTGTTTGGGCCCTGGTCGTCACATTGTTTATTCAGTCGGACCTTTTGGCTTAATCCTTATCGACCAGCGTGAGGCGCTTTACGTCGGCCGCACGTTTTGTAGGTAAGGGCTACTGTGGACATAGGGATGACACACTTTTTTTTAAAAAAAGTTTAAAGATAAATATTGACCATACAAACATGAAACAAGTCCTTTTGAAATTACACATTTTGAGTCGCGTTATGACAAAAAAAAATGATAAGTGTGAATTTGTAACTTAAAGTTTACGCTATGAAGTTGCTTGATAAATTTCTTGTTTTATTTTGGTTAAAATAGTCACATTAACTGTTATTATGCATCAGATAATTGCTCAATGTTGTTATGCCACAATAATAAAAAAAAAATGGCTGTTCGCCTTAGGATACATAATACATAGCGGGTCGTCATTTTCATGCATATATTTATTTAGCCAATATAATATCGTGGGCGTGATGGCCGCCATTTTGTGACGCTAACACAGTCGTCTGTTATGACAGACTTCAGGAATGCATTCGCTCAGCGGCTGAAATGTAGAGCATTACTGGGGGCTGATTTTTTCTGGCTCTCAACATCACCGTTAAATTCATCTTCAATCCTTACCAGCTATGTAAAACATTGCTGTAATTTGTAGAACAATATCCTAAACATTCAGTCGGGCCATATAATTGTTATCGATTCTTATTGATTCGAACATTATCACTTGTCGATAATTTGACTTATAGTAATTTATTTTTACCCTTAATCTGTTTTTTCTTACGTTGTATAAAGTCACAATTTCTTATTAATTATTTCTTATTTTTAAAAGATAAATGGTTTAATAGTAAGAGTTTAAGAAGTAATAACCACCATTTTTCTCGAAGCTAATGAATAAGCTGACAAGTCTGGCATCTTAACCAAAAGTTAGCGAGTTAAATAAATTATAGTCAAGGTACGGAAGCATATTTGAACGAACGAGCTAGGTAGAAGTTAGTTCTCTCTATAATAATATGTCATGGCTTTTCTGCCTTAATAATTATGTAGTTAAGTATTTAAGTGAGAGTAATGTAATGTTGGGCTATAAAGTTTACAATTGTAACAAAAAAGCACAAAGTTACGTCTCGTAATATTATTGATCAGTATTTTATATTATAAATTTTCATGGTAGTGACAACCCTATTAGTAAGGGAATTGCTCATTTGTAGGATGTCATGAATGTGTATGAATTTGCTACAGTATATACAGTTGGGATAGCTTTTTTTATATCAAGAATGCCATTAATTTTGATCAGAGTATAATTTCAAAGTTTTTTAAATATAATTGTCATGCGTCAGATCGCAGGCTGTGGGTTTTCACTACGAATTATTTTTAAATTATTATTTTAATTGTTCTTAACACATTTTAACTTCTAAAATACAGATCTGGCGTACTTGAAACAAGGCTTACCAAAACATGGTCAACCACAGTCAATTAATATTATTTATAGATATTGGTATATTTAAAATGTAGTTTTGTAAAGTTCTTTTTTTTTTTCTAACTGACTATACTGTTAGCCTTAGGGGCCCTGGAGCCTTTACGGCTTTTACAGCTTTACCGGGCTTGGGGGCGAGCGCTTAGGGCACTCATCCACGAAAGCTAAGCAACAACATCCGAGGGTGCCAAAGTGGCCGAACCTCGGCTCGGACTGTTGCGCGTATGCATTAAGTTGCGATCTGACTAAAGGTTGTAAAGTTCCTTTTGTCTCTTTATTTAGGGGATTTTTACGTTTGGTGCATGTTAGCCCCATCGGAATATAATCAAGTTCATCAGAAAAAATAACATAATTATAGTAACTATAAGCTAAAT
Organism: Saturnia pavonia; assembly: GCA_947532125.1. Lineage (NCBI taxonomy): Eukaryota > Metazoa > Arthropoda > Insecta > Lepidoptera > Saturniidae > Saturnia > Saturnia pavonia. Next base: position 13,295,373 of record OX383903.1, read on the forward strand.
ACAAAGACTACTTCTTTTCTATCCCTAATAATAAAGTTCCATAGTACACTAACCGAATCGGAACTTGGCTTCGCTACAATTCCGTGGAACGTACATAAAAAAATTTGTAACGAGTTGTATTTAGACTTAATAGTTTAACTTTCAATTGTAATTTAACTTTCAATTTTCATTAACTAGTTATTTACCTGTTATAACATTGGAATCTGTAATGAGATATTATGAGATAACTACACTGATAATTATGGGGGTAGCCTGTTAAAATCAATTATGAAATAATGTATATATATTATGAATATGCTACGTTGGGGCTGACATGCGCGAATTGCATAAAACCCCTAAAAATATTCTAATATACAATTTCTTTCAAAGAAACCTGACTGGACGGCGCTTAACTAAACGATTGATCAATTACATTTACATATGAACTAAGCAATAATGTTCCTAGAAGTGTGAGAACGATTGCAATGCTTTGTGTTACAGGAGGAATGTGATTGAAGTAAATTTATAAATTAAAAAATAGTTGCAAACAACTTCGTTCAAACTACAGTCGATACTAGTTTTATTAATGGCAACTAGCGAAACCGCTTGCAGGAAAATAATTAAATAACATATTTTTTCGAATATTTCTCTTATTATCGTTTTGTATTTTACTTATTTCAGTTCTTTTGTAGTCGTTTCATCGACGATAACATAATCTGCATACAAACCTGAGTTATATATTGATATGCTTTAAGTTTATTATATCATTAACATAGTGGGACGATGGATCGATGTTTGTCTAATACCTACAAACTATGACTGATTTGTATGCCTTCGATATTACTACCACTATATCAGATCTCTTGTCCCCTCCTGAGTTATGCTATTATATAAGGGAAAGGGTTGATTCTAAGCTCTATCGAGGATCAGATTGTAATGGATGTCTTGAGATTTGTCCTAGTATTCGTGGTTAAAAGAGTTACAACAATGCTGGAAATGACAAGAGTTTTCTTTAATAAAATACACGAGAAAAATCGAAAAAACGATTATGTTGGTATGTAACAAATTTTCTTCTTATTATTATTTAATGGCAACTGTGTTAATCATAGTTTTACAAATGTCACGTAAATTGAATATTTTTCTAAATTTTCATCTTGTAATCTTCCAATGTAGCACTAACAAAATGGTGGCTTCCTTGTTAAAACTGTCCAAGGAGTTTTTGTGGCAACTCAAAGTGCGTTGTCCTATATTTATTATTTATAATACACTTGTCGTCAAAATTACATAATAAAGGACCAAATAATATAAATCTCTAAATTAAACTAAATACCGCCTCATGACATATCAAGATCACGTCAAAAATTCTCTATGTAACAAATCAGTTAAACACAAATATTAAGATAACTAGAATAAGTCGAGATAGTGTATATCTAATTTTACCAATGACATAAACCTTGTGTGCGTCATTCGTAGGGATTCTACCTACCTATTTAACTGAACGACTTGACCGATCGAACGCATAGTTACATAATATATTTGTTTTATCGAGATGATAGTTTATAGATATGTTAGAATCCGATAGATGGCGCTGTCGTCTGGCTATTAATTACCGAAATGTGTATAACAAAATCTGCCGGCCTAGCCAGTTTTAACTATTTTCCCAGCTGTGCATGTAACAGATCGCATTAAAATCCGATAAGATCCGAGAAGATATAATTAAAAATGAATACAATCATACATTTAGTATTAGAACTACACAAATGTACATGAACATATTCTTACAAGTTGTATAGTAATGACGTCATACTAACGCCCATACTAGTGAAGAATACATTAACACTTGTCACATCTATCCGATATTAATCATTTATTGGCATTAGTATTCGAGAACGGGAGTTGTCATCAGGCACGGCTTATGCAGAACTGACCCATGTTTATAATAACTATGCAAATTATTCCGATATCGTACCAAATCGGTCTCCGCTGTCCCAAATTGAATTTGTAACTCTAATTAAAGCCCCCTTTGAAATGCGAAATTCGTCAAAAGCAGGTTGTGCGGTTTTAAATGATTCTTTAGGGTTCAGTTCCCAAAAAAGGTACCTTCGGTATTTATCCTACCTTAAAGGGTTGTCTCTTTTGATCCGTATAGGTCGAAGCAATGATGGCTCAGTGTGTTAGCGTGTACGGACGATGATCCTGAGCTTTCGGTGAAGGAAAACATCGTGATTGAATCATATCATGATGGTGGACCACTTTTTTAACGCGTAGCTAGCTACCATCCTCATCTTAAAATTCTGTTGCGATGCACCTATAGGTGTGTTCCGGTAGCTGCACTTGAGAGCCAGTTGCATAACTAATATTAGCATGTTACAATCTTGAGCCACATTGTCACTTAAGATCTGGTAAGATTACAGACATAACGCTTAACCCAAAAAGAAAAAAAAACCTTCCTAAACACGACTGCCCTGTCCTGCCCTGTCAAGAAATTAACTAAAAATAAAAAACAAGTTGTATAAGTGAATCTGTATATACAAAGCGAAAGGAGACTAAATTACTCGGTGACATAATAGATAAATAAAACTGTCATTGTTGTCGAGGGAGCGTTCTGTAGATTTTTTTTTAATCGGAGGGACTATGGAACACTTTTTCATTTTAGAGGTACCAGTGGCAACCCATCCCCATTGTCACTCGGTATGATGTAAGAATTCTAACGGTACCTCATACATTCAAATCTGTTCTGGCATTTAACAGTTATGGTGGAATAAAGAAACTCACTTACATGAACCCTGAAAACATTACCTACACTCCTTTTTTGAGAAGTCGTGTAATGAAAAATACGCAATACATTGTTTACAGAATGTGTCATTATGGAAGATGCACTAATAAATGAGAATAGAGAGAGGTTTTTTGGGGCTTTAACATGGGTCAATCAACTAATATTAGGAGAGATTAGACATTTTTGCCGAAATAAAAAAGCAATGATGTCTCAGTGGTAGCGTTACGGTCATTGAGTCGATAGACGTGAGTTCGAATCCCTGCAATGAGCCTGAGCTTTTAGTGAAGGAAAACATCGTGAGGAAACTATAGCATGGTGGTAAGGCTTTTTCTAATGCCCGTCTGACTAGGTAGTACCATCAAGATGAAAATTTGTCGCCAAGCACCAATAGGTGTGTTCCGGCAGCAGCACTTGAGAGCCAGTCTTTCACTAGGCTTAGCGTGCTACAATCTTCGGCCAAATCGTCACTTAAGATCAGGTGAGATTGTGGCCACAAAGCTAACAATAACGCTAATAAACACATAATGATAAAAAAAAATATTTTTCGTTTATTCTGAACAAACCCGTGCGAGTGAATGGAAGGTACTTACGGAGAATAACCCACTATGTGCTTACTGACAAAAATCTAGAAGGTCAAATCAGTATACGCATTTTGTAAGGAACACAAGTGTTTTGCCTTATTTCTATTTTATATTACATACCATAAATTATATCAATCCGTCTTATTGTATAATCAAAATTAACCACAACTCACAAGTAAAAGTTAATTTATAATGAAATTTCACAAGCTTATACATATTTATAATAAAATTTACGGGACAGCAAAGTGTGGGTAAAGTAGTTGATTGACCCACATGATCTAAATACATAATGGAATCTATGTATGGAATCCACGGTGCGAAAGCCCAACTCACACTAGCTCGATTTTTCCGATCACAAAACCGGTAAAGTCGAGTAAACTCCGGTTCTCATGTTTCAATATATGTAATTATTCCATTTCTATTAACTTGTTCATTAATTATTCAGTTCATATTTATGATAATCTAGATTTAGTACGTTGTTTTTAAGTACAAACCATTGTACCACATCTACAACACCAAACACAAACCATAACTTCTAAACTCGAAATTGGAAAATTAATACAAATACAATCATTTATTTGTTAACGTAGGTAGGTATCAGAAACGTAGATGTTATATTTGTAATAAATAGATTACTATATTTTACCTAAGAAAGTGTTCAAGTTTGTGGTTTATGGTATAATTACACTCAAGGTAACCAAATCAGAGCAATCCATAGATATTAAAATAAAACTATTAATGCTGGTAAGTACAGAAACAATTACATAGTGTCATTTTACTCAGTAAATTCAAATGTATTTTAATTCAATAATATAGTAGGAACTTGCTGATAAGAAATCATTTATTACTATATTTTTAAACAAAACTGTACTGAGAATCCCGATTTCTGGTGGAAGCTTGTTACATATTTCCGTCGCAATTATCAAAATGTCATTGCTAAATGTATAAAAATTGTATTACTTACCTATTTCAACATGAAAAATTAAAAAGCACCAAAAAATAAAAATCATGATATTTTAATATCACCGATTTGAATTAAAAATAATCAATATTTCATATAGCTTTTAAACAAAACAAATAAATTTTCAATTTATTAACTTCTTATAATCGGGATCCGGGGTGTAAACAACCCCTACGTGAAACGATATGGGCATGAACTACAACGCGTCTCCCTTTACTCATAATATAATTCACACACGGTTGTTCCGATTAACGAACTTCAAATGTAATTACGCTTCAACTTTTAGTTATGACATATCACAAATAACCCAAATCAACGACATAGCCCTCTGAATTGCCGGGCTTAAATAGCAGAGAGCCAGGCATGTTGCTCGTCAAACGGATTGCTAAAGCGGCCGGAGAGATTTCAGTGGCGAAAGCGCTCGAAAACATAATGTCGACCGACGGCCTGCTGAAGGTTGCAGAATAAGAGTAATCTAGGATCGGTCGTCATGACCATCATTGGAGGCTTGTTCAGCAGTGGAGGTCTTCCAGCTGAATCTATAGATGGATGAATGACATAATACTTTATTTTCTATTAGGACAGAATATTTCCAATGTAAAGAATTATTTTCTTTTAAAACTTTTGCAAAACTGTCTTTCAGTACAATACAATTTGTATAAAGTACACTTTTCTTTTTACATCATTTGGAACTAATTTTTGCCCACTATTTTAATATTTTTTATATAGTAGCAATAATTGTTAAATAACTCAGTTTTTACATAAATAAATAATCGATACAAAAAACATGTGTTGTGCAGTTTACACCCGGTAGAAGCTAAACCTTCAGAAAACTAAACTAACACAGAAAACTGTATAATGTATTCTATCTCATCATTCTCTCGCAGGCTAAATCATATCTGTGTTTGTCTCCTTTTTTGTCACTTCTTCGTTTCGAATCACAACGGTACTAAAGATGATTTATGTTCAAAAACATTTTGTATATCTGTTACATATTGTCGTTATTTTTTTTTTAAATGTAATACTCTAAATATTATTTATAATCATACACACCAGAAAAAAAAAGAAAAATACTTTAATCATAGTCTCTTTCGACGGGTGTATGCATAACTATTTCCACTATCTTCTTAAAGATCGCGGAACACAGTGTCTGTGTGTATCCAGATCGTTACGCACATTCCTATGCGATTACACTAATGCCGTTTTGATTAAAATGCACTGCCTTTTTCAATATTGAATTTTATGCTTTAATAGATTTAAAATCCTTTAAAACCGGGAAATGTAAATGGATTTGTTCAATATTCTGTTGCTAACTAACCATTACTAGAATCTTAAAACTTATCTTCAAACGCAGATGTAATTTTCGCGAAATCTGTTGACCAAATTAAATGTTCTATCTTTATACCTAAATGTAATAATTGTAAGAAATGTAAGAAATATTATCCTACTATCCTTGCCCTACGATTTCACCCGGATTAAATTAATTATTCTACCACCTCTCTACTGCGTTGTCATGATGTTTATGTATTATGAATATAGACTATTCTTCTTCTCACTTTCCGTACTTTCCTACAGCTTGCCAGATTACTTGACGTTCATAGTAGCTGCTTTAATAAATTAGCTATAAAAAGGAAAACATCTGACTGGTAGTTCAGATACTTTTTGTTAGAGGAACAAAAGAAGGTATTTGATATCGAATAAAAGACATACTAAGAATTACATTTCAAAATACTCATCTTACCTGATGATTTTACACTTCACACGTTACAATAAGCGTTTATTTATTTAGAATCGGATGTTTTTTTGTTAATTTATTTAAGACGCTTCGGAACATCCCTAAAGTTAAATATTTTAACGATTAAGCTCACCCTATCTACTTTCCTTTTACTCTCGAAATGTAATGTTTGGAAGTGAAATATGAATAGCAAAACATGTAAAGACATCTGCTTGTATACGAAAACGGGGGAAAGAGCAAAATTTAATATTAAATTAAGGCGTTACGTGGAAATCGAGAAAGGGGCTAAGGTGAGAAGAATAAATCCTCTTGATATATGGGCACGAATCGTAGGCCGTTGACAATTTTTGAGGTAACATTTTTATATTTTCCCCAGTGTTTGTAAGTCGGTTTAGTATTTATTACAAATGTATTTTACTTTCGAGGATGCTTACCGTGATGTATTTTTAAAAGATGCAAAACGTTCCTCTATAGTTAATTAAAGTTGTTTTTAAATTCTAGCGTGTAGCAAAATCTGATTTAGTTGGTAAGTATAATAATTTTCAAAAGATCAAGTTAATTAAATCTAAAATTTCTGATAAGAGAGTATGTCTGTGTTAGTAGCTCAAAAAAAAAAGAATAGATCAAATATCAGCAGATGAACAATGAAAATAATATTCCAACTGTCAAGTAAATTTTACATAAAAAATCCAATTCCATTCCAAACTAAATGTACAAAATACAATTGCATAGGAGCAACGGTCCCGTGCAACTGTCATGAATAAAGCATATCGTCCGTAGTTCAATTTTCCACCGGTTTTCACACCGCCTTTAATACTTTGTGACGGTGCGGTAGACTGCATTGCTTTTATGGTACCATTCGGACAAAAATAGCCGGATTGGATTAATTATTTATAAATATATAAGTTATAATATTACTAAAATTTTTTTTTAATAAATGCCATTAGAATAAACATATTTATTTTATACACTTAATTTCAAAAGCATTATAACATTGTCATAATTGTTTGTCAATTTTGAATTAATGATGGTTCAGTGGTATATACAAGCGTATGGACTGCATCGATGGACGTGAGTTCGAATTTCTACAATGAGCCTCAGCTTTCGCTGAAGAAAAACATTGTGATGAAATCATAGCATGGTGGTAGAGCATTTTCTAAAACCCGCATATCTAGCTTATTGTCTTATGTTTAAAATCTGTCGCCAAACACTTATAGGTGTGTTCCGCCAGCTGCATTTAAGAGCCAGTCCTCCCACGAGGCTTAGGGTGTTACCTTCATGGACCACATCGTCACTTAACATCAATTGAAATTGAGACCATAACGGTAAACCTGTAATGAATTAAATAGGTTATTGTCTATTGACATAATTTAAGTTTTTAATTATATAATAAAAAACAACAAAATAACCAATGCGAAAATGAATATCGTCTCCAAAATGAATGCAAAAGAATTTATAATGAGAAAAACATTTACTTTGAAAAACTGTATTTGTTTTTCCGCTTAACTAAAGTAAATAGGGAGGATATTTTTAATCCGGATGAAAATACACAACTGACTTCGTGTATGGCTGTTCCAATGTAGGAAACAGATATAAACGTAAGATACTACGCGGAAGATGCTATTTTTACATCTACGATTTCTATATATTTTTTACTGCAAAATTACTGCACAGTACAAGATGGAGTACGATACTAACGGTATAGCTTAAATAAAACAGTCAAACGATGAATGTCAGTCACAAATTACATTGGCACTGCAAAATGCCTCTTCACGCATCGATGGAAGAACCTAATACTATACTACTACCTAATACTATACCTAATACTGGTTTCTACATCTTCACAGTACGGCAAAGGTAAGAATTTGCAAACTTGTTCATGCCAAGATGAATGCTACCGTGTAGCTATGGCTTAGTAAACCAACTTTCGGGGTTCAGCAATGGAAGGGAGATGATAGGATAAGATCAAACAAAACTCTTTAGAACACTGGCCATGATACAGATGATAAACATGCTCACTTTGCCTCTTGCAAGTAACTTCGTAAAAGAAGCGTATAGTGGTGTTTAAAAACGGATTATTATATTTTAATAGCTTTGCCCGCGGCTCCGCTCACTGAATGCCTTCGATTTAGCACATTGAATCGTGCTGCCCCGCTTAAAAGACGGAAGACTATAATGCTTATTGTAGGTGATCCTTAGAAGATAGACATATACTATCTATGACTTTTTTGTAGGTCTTTCTAAGAACATTGTCCCAAAAGCTTTTTTTTTCGAATTAATTCACCATTATCGTTACTGCTTATTTCGTATGTTACTTTATGTACCAAAATATTTCCTATAACCTGGCCATATAACATACTTATGAATTAAAAGAAAAATCATATAAATGGTTATCGTGTGAAAAGAACATAAACGGACAGACAGACAGAGGGACGTTGAGAGTTATAACATGTACAGATGATTTTTATAAAATCTATTCATCGCGTCTTAATTAGGATATGATTTATTCGTGGGTTTACTTGAAAAAAATTTAAACCTAAATATATCAAAAGCTCTTTTAATAATCATTTTACTATTCAACTGAATTATATCTCAAGGCTATATATTTCACAGAGCTACTCGTATTAGATGAATAAACTGTTAATACAAGCTGTTTCGTTATGTAGCATTTTAAATACTATCTTGCATTTTTGCCATAAAATGATTTAAGTCGTTAATGTTTTTTTTAACCAAATGTCGTTAATGTATTACTTATGAGCATTATTTTTAGATATCATTAAAAGGGGTATATTCTATTAACAACACTTTAAATTTATTTACATTTGTTTAGTATGCGCACATTTCTTAACTTTCATCTTAACTGCGTCAAACTTGCAAAACTTTAAACGCAATTTCCCAAAACCAATTTTTTTTTGTTAATTCAGTTTATTATAATATTCAGATTTTGTTCAATGATAATTATCATATTAATTTTGTATGATAAATAATTGATGTTTCTAACATCTTCCTTTTTTAACAAAGCTATTGAAACTCTAATAAAACTTGAGGCAGTTTTAATTTATAAATAAAATATTACATTCGTGATACAGATAATAAGTTAAGTGTTTAGTCAGATCTGTGAAAGGTGTTTCAAGATAATATCTCGAGAATATTAGGATATATAAATAAGATAGGATAGGAATAAATAGGTTTCTAGACAGTTAAGTTTTTGTAAACATTGTATTATTGTTGGCGTACATATAAGTTAAAATAATATGTTAGTTTATACGATAATATGTTAGTTTCTTTATTGACAACAAGTTATTTTTTTAAATGTTACATTTATTTTAAACTATATATACCAGAAAGTGATTTTAAATTATGTATAATATTATGAGAGCGAAGTATAGATAACGTTACTTCTTTAAATTATATTATCTAGTAGGGTACGTAACAATAAAGAGGTTACAAAAAGAAAATGTTATTAAAGTATATTAAGATTTGCAGTACTGGCCATTTCAAATCAAAATAATTTTTGTTTGGCTCAGAATTCTAATTTCAAATTAATTTTATTTTAAAAACATGGAATTCTTTTTCCAAAAGTAGTCATTTGTTTATTGATTAGTGTTACATTTTCATCGCATTTCAATCTTTTTTGTCATCATGGATACGTTAAAAATTCGAGTAATTATGGAATATGAGTACCGTCGTGGCAGTAACGCGGCACAAGCGGCACGCAACATCAACGACGTTTACGGAGCTAACACTACAAACCAACGCACCACCTGTTATTGGTTTGCTCGCTTCCGTTCTGGGAATATCGACCTGAAAAATGAACCTCGCGGTCGTCCGAAGACTTTGGTCGACAATGACGAATTAAAGGCGATTGTAGAAGCTGATGATACACAATTTACGGCTGAATTAGCAGCAGCTTTCGACGTTAGCGTCAAAACAATATTGGTCCATTTGCGTCAAATTGGTAAGGTAAAAAAGCTTGACAAATGGGTGCTCCACGAACTCAATGATCGCCAGTGCGAAGTACGCGTCGAGACGTGCCTTGCACTGCTCAACAGACACAAATGAAGGAATTTTGAACCGCATTGTTACCTGCGATGAAAAATGGATTCTGTTTGATAACCGCAAGCGCTCAGCAAGTTGGTTGGATCCTGGTTCAGCACCTAAACAATGCCCTAAACAAAAACTTACCCTTAGAAAAGTGATGGTAACTGTTTGGTGGTCTAGCGCCGGTATGATTCATCACAGCTTCTTAACAAACGGGGTGAGCATTACTGCAGATGTGTACTGTGAAGAACTGAACACAATGATGGAGAAGCTAGCACATCTCCAACCAGCATTGGTCAATCGCTCGTCTCCGCTGCTCCTGCACGACAACGCGTGACCTCATACTGCACAATAGACGGTCTCCAAGTTGCAAGAACTGGGGTTGGAAGTTCTCCGTCATCCGCCCTACTCACCAGACCTTGCGCCTACAGACTACTACTTTTTCCAGAATTTGGATAACTCCTTGGCGGGAAAAAAATTCAATACCCGAGAGGCAGTACAAAATGCCTTTGAAGAATTTGTTGCCTCCCGTCCAGCTGATTTCTTTAAGAAGGGCATCAATAAACTGCCACTGCGCTGGCAAAGATGCATTGATTGCATGGGTGATTAATTCGATTAATACAAATAAAAAATACATGAAAAATCATCGTTTAAATTTTTTCATACAAAACGGCAATTTCATAGGTAAAGACCTAATATATCAGGATATATAATAGTGGTTAGTTTAATTATAAAATGAATATTTAACAATATATATTTGTTTAGCTCTACATTGTTTGTCAAGTGTTTATTGCATCAAAGAATAAATGTAATAAGTGAATTATACATATTAAATACTAGCTGTGTCCGCGGCTTCACTCGCGTGGACAAAAGAAGAACGCTTAGTGCTTATAAAATCGTAGTTACTTAAAACTTTAATCACTTTTTATCGAGTGAAGATATCTTGATATTTATATTTTAATAAGAATCAATTATCTAAGGAACAATATAAAAATGATCTAAATCTATTCAGTACAATGGTAAACTTCAATCGTTTTATTTCTATACTAATATTATAAAGAGGAAAGATTGTTTGCAATGAATAGGCTCTGAAACTACTGGACCGATTTGAAAAATTCTTTCACCATTAGAATCCTACTTTATCACTGATGAACATAGGCGATAGAATAAAATGTTAGGGATCCGTATGAAAATTTATAATTTTTGAATTTTTTGTTAAATACCCGTGCGAAGCCGGGGCGGACCGCTAGTATATAGATAAATTTACATATTATGCTTATATTTTTTAATCGTTATAGGATTGGCGTAGTGGCCACAATCTCACCAGATGTTAAGTGACGATGTAGCCCAAGATGATAACACGCTAAACCTAGTGAACACACCTATTGGTGCTTGGTGACAGATTTTCAACTTGCGGATGACCGCTAGCCAGACGGGCATTAGAAAAAGCCCTACCACCATGCTATGGTTTGCTCACCATGAAAATAAACTTAATTCAATAAGTTATGGGAAAGTAAAACTTTTTTATAGGTTTAGTTTTGCAGTTAGATTCAGAACTACTGCCTAGTTAATGCATCTATTTAATTAAACACGAGTAAAAATTATATTTAAAACATAAATAAATAATCGGTATTTGCGTAAGCGATGTTTGCGGTTTGCCTTTGAAATATTTTAAGTACAGCAATTAGTCCAATATAAAATACATAATATAAAGTTTCGTTTCATCGTGGTAATTAAAATGCTATTATAGCTTAGTAAATATCATAATATGTATTTATACGAGTTTATGGTTTTTCAAGTATGTATTCATTATATTTTATTACAAACTCTTATTTATATTAACTATACATATTTTTGTTCCAGTGGTTGCTTGTACGGATATCGCGTCGAGCGACAAAGTTAGAATCTCTACAATGAAATTGAGCTTTCGGTAATGGAAAATATCATGATAAACTAAAATCATGGCATGTTTCTAACGCCCACCTGGTTTCAAACCTCAAGTTGAAAATCTGTCGCCAAGCACTTATAGATGTGTTTCGGTATATGCACTTGAGAGCTTGCACTAGAATTAGGCTAGGCTTAGCGGTCACCATCTTGGGGCATATCGTCATTTCATATCATGTAACACTAAGAAATAAATCTTATTGTTTTTTATATTTTGATATATGAAAATTTTATGTAGATTCTTAGATATAAACTAACTTTTATTTATCATTGTCTGTTTAGAACTATACAATTTTTAGGCACGTGGTTAAATAATTACCTTTGGATGTTTACGTTTATTTTTGTTTATATACGGGTTGTTATATAGTTATGCATATTAATTATACATATGAGAATCAACAGTCACAAAGGCGTAGCAGACGGCAAATCAACGACCTTATCTTCACTTATTCAGGTGAGATAAAGGGCAAGCGTGTATCTTTATCATATTTTTTAAATAAACAAAACTGTTTCTATATTAGTATATGTGATTTTAGAATCGTGCACGGGCAAAGGTAAATTATTTACCACTTCTTTGAAACATCGAATACCGTATAAATGTTCATTTTCATACGCAATAAATAAGAGAAAATTGGCAAGAACATAGTGTACTTTATGTATCTGAATCGAAAAATATCTTATCAGAATTTTTGTTTCGTTAAGTTTTGAAAATAGTGCAGAGAGGCGGGAAATACTTCCTTTTTTTCAACAAATTAACAGTAAGTGAACTTTGACATAACCATAACCAACAAATGACGTTTCTAAATTGTGTGTTGCCAATATTTAGGTAAAAAGTGGTGAAAAATAAAAATAAACGGCACAAATAGCCCGTTTAAGGTTATTAGGAGTAAACAATAGTAAATTTTAGGAAAACGTCAGTTGCTTAAATTATTACCTTTATTTTATTAAGGGTTAAGAAAAAGATTACGTTAAACAAATTTAACAATGCCAAGAAATCTGGCATAATTTGCCCACGGTAACAATAGTGACACTTTGTCTTACTACGTGTGCAATCTGAAGTCGCCTTTCGTTCGATAACATGCCAATTCTGTTGGGCAAACGAGCTGTGAAAGAATGCAGCGCACGTACTCGCGTCCGACGCGGGTACCGACGCGACGCGACGGCGAGACTGCCTGCGGTCGCGTGCAGTTTTCAATTGTGCTGGTAATTTAGAAATAATATTACAGTTAAAAAAATGTATCTGAACTGAATTGATAAATCAATTTTTTTAATTCATTGTTGTAAATGAGATAAACCTTTAACATATGCCAGTAGTTACTAATAACTATTTTTCCTATGACAATATTGATCACATATTTTTTTTCGAACTGACTATACTGTTAGCCTTAGGGGGCCTGGAGCCTTTACGGCTTTTACAGCTTTACCGAACTTGGGATTAATCTGATGTTTTTTGTTACAGTTAGCACAGCAAAGTGACTACACTGTGCCTGATGGTAAGCAACGCATATTCCAAAAACAACGGCGACTACCAAGAGATTGTCACCTGGATATACAATGGCAGATCCTGAAACTACACAAACCATAAGAGATACTGCAACAGGCTCATCGTCATGTGCATGGTGATTGAGACCCAAACTAGTACAGAGGGTTCCTCTTGAATAGATTCCAATTTGATTTTGTTTCTGATGCGATGTCACTTTTGATTCGAACTCGATTCTACGAGTGTACTCTTGAACCAAACCGAATCGAAAATCAAAATGGAGTTATAATTGAATCATATCAACATCGTTATCTTTATCCGGACACAGTACACACACGTCACCGTAAAGTATTATAAATATTTGCTTGGATTCTTTTAATTCTAACATTTTTACATAAAAATGCTAGATTGAAAATCGATCGAAGTTAGTTCCGATTCGAGCCACAGCACGATCGTGCGCTAGTGTTGATTTCAAGAGTGCTAAATCTTACCAAATCGAATTTTATTCGTTTCGATTCAGAACTCGAACGCGTCAAGAGTAAGGCGGCAGATGCCTATAACCTCGTTTGATTACTGGATATAATACAACGACTGTTCCTGGAAAACGACACGTCTAAACGTGCCTCTATAATCTGTGTTACTACTGGTGTATGGTGTTCGTGATCCAGTCGTAAAAATAACCATATCCTACCGCCTATCTAATAACTAATAAAAAATTAAAATAATCACGAGAAACAGTTTTAAGTATTGTGATAAAAGAAAGACGCAAACACGACTGTGTTTATACTTAATTATTAAAGTGAAACTTCTTATGCGACTTCCAACTCGTTAAACGTTTCGGTCTCTCCTCTTTGTGGGAGCCAGAGCGAGAGAGCAATATAATATCGGTCTCTCCTCTTTGTTTGAGCCATAGCGAGAGAGCAAATGTCGGTGTGTATGTATATTGCATACTGTTTAAATAAAATATAAAATATCTTTTTAAATGAAGTTTCACTTCTATCGTGTGTGAATCGCACCACACACCTTTTTTTTGAAGAATACCTGCGACACATAAGTTTAATTAGTTTAGTATGTTTATGTACCTAGCTAATTATTTACATAAGTCCGGGAGCGAAGAAAATTAGGAGATTTTAAATTAAAGCTGAGAATAAAAAGGGTTAAAATAATGCTACCTCAACAAAATAAAGGTTTAAATAGAAAAAATAACATTTCTAAATTTAAAAACCACTCATAAATTTTGAGTAAATATAAAAAGAAATGTTTTCATCAAAAAATAAGGGATTATAGTTGCTAAAACAGATGTCAAGATAATTATTACGTAAGCGCCTAGGAATAAATTACAACGTTCGTGAGGACTTAATTCGCGGTAATTTAAACAGCAAACTTTAAATTCCTTTTTTCAAATATGAAAATAATTCTGTTTCCGTCAGCCAGTATTGTTGGCCACGAAAGTGCGCGTGCCGTGTCATCGTGGACTTATCGCGTTTAAGCCCGTCGCGGCCGAGCGCCTGTCACTAGCCGTCACAGTCACCCCACGCCAAGGGCGATCGTTTAAATGCAACCAATTTAAGCATGGAAACGGTTAATTCTTATTAAATTGTATTATTCATGTTGTTGCACACTGTATATAAAATCTCATTCGTACATACTGGTATAAGGAAATGACTAAACTATACTGTATCCTATACTACAATTATAAATCTCAAGAAATTGTTTGTTTATATGAAATACCAGACAGATTTGAAAAACTTCTTTTGAAAGATAGGCTACACGGGTGTTTTACCGGTGGCGCAGCGGGGTGTAGAACTGGTCGAATAAATTTAATAACTGTGGCTCACAGCTACTGTTTAATAAGAGACTAAATTACAATCCAAAGAAAATAAATCTTATTCTGCAGAAGTTTGTAGATTCTACACTGGAAGCATTTCGTAACTGTATACTGGCTGATCAAGGCATACGCTTCGCCGAAGCAAACACTACATGTATTGTAGGTTTTGTGAATGAATTTCATTAAAAATAGCTTTTAGAAGACCTGACGGTAGCTTATGCCCTAGTTGATGTGTCGGTCTTTGGTATGATATGCCACATACGTTGTTACTTTGATACCGTCCGTTCTTCCAGTTAAGAGCCGCACTGACTTACAGCTTATCTGCAGTATTTCGCCTGATCGGCCGGAATGCCGTCCACGATCCGTACCGTCTACTTATTAAGCAATTCTTGCCTGCCGACAATGGTTGAGTACCAGCTCTGTTAACTGTCCATGTCCACGCACTAGCAGTCGAAAGCTGGCAGTTTAGTCTGCAGCATATCGTCAACTTCGACAACCTCCGATTGTGTGTTTAATTTGGCCATGAGGTTACGGACTTCCCAGCCGATACCTCTCGACTGAGACTCACATCACCGAGGGCCATATACTAGCAGTTTTCTTAAGCCGTCAGTCCAAAATTTTAAAAGAAACTGTAAGTGTGTGATCTATTACAATTAACTGACAGACTAATATCGGCCGACAATCTGTTAATCAGTAACTATCTAAACTTACAGCTGTCGTGATAGTTAAACAAATTGTTATTAGATTGCACCTCATATATATAAGTATATTGAATACATTTTCAAAATTTTTTCAATCATTTTTTAATGAAAGCATAAATTTTAAACTATTTCCTTTCGTCAATCGCTTTAAAATTATGTTTGGATTGCAAAGTTAAGGGGGATATGGTACTACTACAAAAAAAAACAAATACCTCTGAACAATAATATATTATACATATAGATTGTTTACATACGTAGGAAAGTTTTACATCGAAGTTCGCATTCTTTTTTTAAATTTATATATTCTTAATTTCTACTAAAGTTAAAAACTCCCTTGCCCTAACACTACCAAACACTTAGGCATATTGTATACTATCAACTAAATTATTTTCATTTCCTAACCTCAGTGTACTTAAATTATTGGTTGTAAACTAGTAACAACCGTTTACTGGAAATCATTGATAATTTGATGTTTCTTCGTTCATTTTCACACAATTTATTGTTTCATAAAAGTTTCTTGAATCGTTTCCAAGTAGAGTAGTGTTGTTTATGTTCCAACTGTATTAAACCTATGTGAAGTTCATAACAAGGTACTAACTTTCGTATGCAACTTTGTTGTTTGTTTTCTTTGTAATTTAAATTCTTGCTACTGGTCGCTTGCATTTGATATTTTAACTTTGTTTTTTTGTGTACGCGTTTACCTGTTTTCCTATTTAATTTGTTTTTACGTGTTATACGTTTATTTCTCTTATTACCATGCTATTTATCTCTATATAATAAGTAGCTTTGCCCCTCGGTTTCATTTGTGTTAAATTTCTTCGGTCAACTCTCCATCCTTCTCGTGCCCAACAACAACTTTCCAGATTGCTTGACGTTAATGGTTAATGCTCGGCGTCTTAGGGTCATAGCGTGAATTAATATAGTATATAATCTTTGTCGATAGATAGGCTATAAAAATATTTGTTCAAACTAACTGGTTGTTTCAAAGATTAATGCGTTCAAACAATGTCTTCAGCTTTAATATTGAAAATGACTAGGCATTATTAATTATATTTTTATAATACGACAGTCACAAGAGTTTGCTGAACTGGAACTGGAATTGGAGCTGGAGTTGTGTATTTCCAGTCACACTCATTGGATCAGAACACTTCGGCGTGAGGACAGCTGCTTTGCGGCAAAAACAGGTGTACCGGTGGTGCTTCTGCAGTCAAACCTTGCACAAGTTCTAGCACACTTGTAGAAGTATGTAGAACCAGGAAATCTCTAGAGATTCTACATCAATATTGCATCTGTCAGTTAGTTTTATAAATGCTTTGGTCTTAAATGTTTATAGGAAGATTAAAGGGATAGATGGTAGTTGTAGTTTATCTTCAGTTTGGTATAAAACGTAAATATTTCCTTTATTATATCGTTATATGTTTTGCGTATTGGCCACAATCTCACCTACTTTTAAGTGACGATGTAACTTATGGTGGTAGTACGTTAAGACTAGTGGAAGACTGGCTATCAAGTGCAGCTGCCAGATCACACCTATTTGTGCTTGGAGACAGATTTTCAAGTTGGTGGTAGCTAAACAGGCGGGCATTTGAAAAAACCCGGTCACAGTTTCATCACAACATTTTCCTTCACCGAAAATCTCATGTTCATTGTAGGGATTCGAACTCACGTCGACCGACGCGATGTCCGTACACACTACCATTGAACCATCATTACTTCTTCTTCTTCCTGAACCAATAGAGTTAAAAATTGCTTAAATTGTTTTTACTTATAAATGATCAATGCCCGCATGGCTAGCCACCACCCTTAAGTTGAAAATCTATTCCTAAGTATCATCTTTGGCCATGTGATCGTGAGATTGTGGCCACATGTTATAAATCTATAAAGAACATATAAAAAAAAGTAGGTAATTGTTAATAATCGGATAACTGTTTCCCCGTGAATAAAAGTGCATAATAATGCAGGTTAAAGAATTAACCTTAGCTATTCAAGAAATATATTTTACTGAAACGCTCAGAAGTTAATAAAATAAATAAAAATCCACAATTCTCGTCGTTCACAATCAACCATCCGAACTCGATCGCATCATGGAGCGTTGTTTAAAAACGGATTTAAAATTTTGTAGAGCGTGGATTTAAAGGGGATCAGAGTGAAGCCGGACCATAAATAACGGTTAGTGAAGTCATCAAAAGGGTAGAGCTTTCGCTTCAGGGCGAACGGTGGCATGTGAACCTACCATCAATCTTGGAGTAGGCCGCGACGCACGCATAGTGTAAAGGACTGGAATTGTATACAGTGGTGAGATTAAGCGGATTCAAGTGTATTCTAACTTTTTACTTATATTAAACTTACTTTTTTAATCTGAACACTTGAGAAATGTTGTTGTAGTACTACTGTTTTAGGAAGATGAATAGAACTGTGGATTTCTTAGCGTTTGAAATTGCTAATACATTATAGTATGACGTGGTGGTTAAGCCAATACCTTCCTTTGGGAAGAGGTATTTCCCCAGCCGTGGGGTACTTGCAAGATGTTAATATTCTTATGTAATCTAAATCCCTATTGAACCATCTGAATATAATTCATTTTATATAAAACACTACACCCTGAACCTTCTAAACAACAAATAAATACGTTAAATTAATTGTGTTAATTTTTAAAGATTTTATCTATTTAAATTAAACTAATTTTTAAATTCATTTATAAAATTGTAATAACAAACGTAGAAATTATTTTTGTTGTTAGGAATAACTTTAACTTAGAAGTCCAACATCAATTACGGTGAAATGAAATATTATACTTTTATATAACTTAAAAATGAAGCGGAATGATTAAATAGGGCTTAAAAATTTCCCGTCGGGTATTTCCTCTTCTACAATTTAATTCATAGCTTATAAGAATTATTGTAGTTATAATTCTGAGAATTAAAATTATCGAGTGTTACAGAATCTTAGTACTGATATGGAACTCGAAAAGTTTTATTTTAAATTCTTTCAGAACTATTCCAAAGAGTGCCTATAATAATAACCAACTATGTTTCAAACTATTTTTACACGACAAATATCAAGATTGTCTTCCTAAATAGCGGTCCTTGGATTAATTATGAAACTAGAAATTTTAATGGACAGATGGCAGTCTGAGTTATACTTTTGAAGACTTTATAGCAAACTAGCGGTGCCCTGCGACTCCGCACGTGTTGATTACGTAATTATTTTCGTTTAGTAATTTTATTTATACTCATATTATTGACAAATTTATAGTCTATCAAATATGGAATGACATAAAATAAAACATTGCTTTAAAATAAGTTGAGATTTTTTTAACAATTTCTTAAAGTATTTAAAAAGTTATTGACAATAGCCGATCAATTCTGGTATGACATAACTACCCGTGTGTGAAATTTCATACAAATCGGTAAAGCCGTTTTTGAGTTAAATTCGGACATGTATTCAGTCAAAGAAAGTGTCGGGAATGTATGATTTGTTTATGGTTCCAATTTTTTTTTATGTTGTTAGAGTTCGAGTTGCATCTATCATTTAGGTTAAATACATTGCTGTTTTTAGTTAGACCATATCTAGTGTGTATTGCAAATTGTTGATGAAAAGTCAAAAGCATGTTGAGTTTTCTTTGAATATCGCAGTGTTGTGCACTCGGAATTCTTACCGGAAGGTCAAACGGTAAGTAATATTATTTGAGCGTTATGCGGCGTTTAAGTGAGCAAATTCGTCGAGAAAGGCCAGCTTTGTGGAAAGAAAATGATTTTTTCTGTGGATTTTGAACCTCGATAATGCGCATTCACACAAGGCTATCATTGTAAACGAATTTTTGACCAAAAACTCAACAAATACAATCTAGCAACCGCTTTGTTCACCAGATATGGCTCTTTCATTTTCCTAAACTAATATTACTCTGTTTTCATTCGGTAGAAGACAAGACAAGACAAGACAAGAGAATTCGCGACGAGAACTAAACTCAATTAAGGAAAAAGCGTTTAAAAAATGTTTTGATGATTGCATTATTCGTTGGCGTAAGTGTATCGTTTCTGAAGGAGCATACTTTGAAGGCGGTAAATTTGGATGAATAACTAACACTTTGTGTATTATTGATCTTTTCCTGGTGTTTTTTTTTTTGACAGAGTAATACAACCAGCCACAAAATAATAGTGATCATTGTCCTTATACTAGACGTGTATCACCCGCTACGCTCACAGAATACATCCGCATTCTTCGTAAGGCTCGAAACGGCTTTGTCTCGCGTCTAGACTCGTAATCCATTATTACAGATGCTCGTACACCCGACAACCGGGGACCGCGAGACTTCTGCGTGTTAACCTACACAGCTAGAAACGTAACATTTACCATTGAATAGCAAAACTGCGACGCGTAATCTAAGTGTATGTAAATTTTATGGGAAAATACTGTAACTGCATCTGGTAAAATGTATTTGCATACGAATACAGAAGTCGGTTTTCTTCATTTACACCCTGAAGGTTTACATATAAAGTGTGAAAACAAAATAATGTGTTTATAATAGGTATATTTATTTTATTCAAAGCTAAATTATGATTTTCGTCTTTTCATTTAATGGTAACGTGTATTTATACAGAAGTCTGCCAATGTTATGTAGATAAAATATATTTCCAACCATCGAAATTCAAATAATTCTTTATCTATGTATGGGTAGGGAGCGAGTCATGTGTCCTATGTATGTAGTAGCTCGTTGTGAGAAGATAAAGTTTTAATTTAGGTCTAATAATAACATTTTAAAGAAATATTTTGTTACCTAACTGTGGGTTGTTTAGTCAGTGAATTTAAATTATAAATATCATACGATTCATATTAATGCTGAATCGCAAATATTAAGGAGGTGAAGTTGGAGAAACTCATATACATCAATATAATACAAACCGTACAAGCTAAATGGTGACATCCTTGCTAGAACTTTCCAGGTAGTTTTATCGTTATAGCTTCTGGTGTAGTGGCCACAATCTCACCTGAATCTAAGTGACGATGTGGCCCAAGATGATAACACGCTCAACTTAGTAGAAGACTGACTCTCAAGTGCAGCTGCCGGAACACACCTATTGGTGCTTGGCGACAAATTTTCAACTTAAGGGTGGTAGCTAGCCAGGCGGGCATTAGGAAAAGCCATACCACAATGCATTTATGTGTTAACTCAAAATTCATGTTCTTTGTTATTATTTTAATCCATTACACTTGTGCACAATATCCAATTGTATTACGTTAAATACAAAATGCTACCAATATTAGAAAATATTCGGTCAAAGAACACAAGTATATGAATAAAAATAACTACGTAACTGGTTAAGCCCTGATTTGCATTCCTGCTTTGCACATTTATTTAAATTGCAATAAGTTTCTAGTTTTAATCATATTAAGCTGCTGTATTTATTATATTCTAGATCAGCTTTAGATAGAATCCAAGTGCTAGTTACAATGGGAACATGTTAAGTGATTCAAAACGAACAGAAAATACAATAAGGATCAATCAACTATTTTACCTACAATTTGCTGTCTCTGACATATTATTATAAATATGTTCTAATCTTTATCATTCTTATATAAAAGTAATCTCATATTTGTATCTAAGATTATTAGGCATAAAAGGAAACTTGATTACGTTTTCAAAAGCTTTTGTTTCTATGTACATTCATAGTAACTCAGGATATGAAATATCCGTTCCATACAGATTATTCATTTCCGAAGACAACATTACTTGTGGATATTCATTATAAAATCAATTTTACGGCATGATATAGTACTTATATCGTATGTAATACAAACTAGCGATAAGACATAACACTTTTACTAAAAAAACTGTTCCACACAAAATGCGTATACTGAGTTACCTTCACAAAATTTGTAAGAAAACACTTAGATGGTTTTTTCGCCCTAAATAGTTTCTATTGTGCTTGCCTTCACTCGCACGGGCGCGATCGGAATAAATAAAAAGTAAAATTTATATTTTCTAAATAACTTTATCTAACCTCTCCTAAGTGTGGGTATATTCCAGAGATTATAAATATGTACGGGTATATAGGTAAATTAAAACTGTAATTATCTTAACAAAGTACTAAATTAGTTATACTTACGTGTACATAGTCTGCTCTGTT
Source organism: Saturnia pavonia (assembly GCA_947532125.1). Taxonomy (NCBI): domain Eukaryota; kingdom Metazoa; phylum Arthropoda; class Insecta; order Lepidoptera; family Saturniidae; genus Saturnia; species Saturnia pavonia. The sequence goes on from OX383903.1 coordinate 13,317,527, forward strand.
TATATTAAACGTGAGATGCAAAATGAAACGACGCTGAATATAAATTAATCTATATTTTCCTCCTTAAAGTGTCAGAGGAAAAGGTGGTTATGTGCTTTAAGCGCATTGCGGATACACAAATATTCTTATATTGGGCGTGAATAAGCTCATGAGTACTCGTACGTACATTTTCTAAGAAAACGGATAAGATAACCGAGTTCTTAAATACATTATAATGTCTATATGAATAAACCTGTGGTTTTGTACATTTTATTGGTGATATTTATATTTATAAATTTTTGTCTATCTGTATGTTTTTTTTTTCGTTTCTAGGTTTAACTTTATGGCCACAATCTCACCTGGTCTTAAGTGGACGATGTGGCCTAAGATGGTAGCAAGCTAAGCCTAGTGGAAGACTGGCTCTCAAGTGTAGCTACTGGAGCATTCCTATTGGTGCTTGGCAACAGATTTTCAATTTGAGAGTGATAGCTAGTCAGACGGACATTAGAAAAAGCCCTACCGCGATGCTATGGTTTCCTCACGATGTTTTCCCTCACCGAAAGCTCAGGCTTATTGCAGGGATTCGAACTTACATCAATCGACGCGAAGTCGTACAGGCTACCAGTGAGCCATCATTGCTTCATCGCTGTTTGTATGTGCGGATTTAATTCAAAAACGGCTGGGTCGATTTTTGTGAAATATTGTGTACAGATTGCTTATATCCTTGCTAAAGTGATAGGCTATAAGAATTGTCAATATTACTTTTAGAAAAATAGTAAAAAAACATTTTCGAAAAATAAATTTTTTATTAATTTTCAACCGATTTTGATTTGTAGACGGGAAGCATATATCATTTTATAATTGATAGGTTATAAGATTTCTCAATAACAATTTTAGAATCGTAAAAGCAAAAATACATTTTTTAATATTATTAATTCTCAACCGAATTTGATGAGATTTTATACACAGGAAGTATATATTATGTCATTCCTCTATTTATAGGCAATAGGAAATGTCAAGAATATTACGAGACGAAGCTTAATAGTACGCATAAACGCGAGCGGAGCAGCGGGGCACCGCTAATGTTCAATAAACCACTCGTATTTAATTATAAAAAATTGGTTTATACGTTCAGAAGAAAACGTATACGAGGTTAATTCTGGACTTTATTGTATCATATCTTGCTTCATGCCTAAATCCTTATAACGTTCACGTCAGTAAATAATAGGTACCTATTAAAAGACTAAAAACGTAAACTACGTATATGTGTTTTGCTTAAAGGGGTTTCATTTATAACTGTATGGCTCAGCAGACCTTGTTCTGCTCTTTTCAAAAGTCTATACATAACCTGACCAATTCTTTTGCCTGAAAACTTTTTCAAAATACAATGAAAACGACAAAAAGAATTACGTATATACATCCTTTAAATCGTAGATTATGATGATCTTGAGCTCATACAAAAATACGATAAAAAATGAGACGTTAAGCTTTTTCTCGAATTTCAAACATATCCGGGTTTTTTTTCAATTTTTCTTTGAGTATAAACCTAATTCATACTATTACGAACATTTTCAAATAAAAATAGCCAAATCGGTCCAGCCGTTCTCAAGTGATGCGCTCACCAACGAAAAACATTTCATTTATATTTATGTAGATTTTGATAATTATATTACATTAACACAAATGAGTATATTTTCTTGATTTTCGCATCATTCGTAATATAGATAACATTTATTGTCGCGTCAATTAATTCAAATAACTTTTCAGTAGGGGACTACCTACGCATCTTTTTTTTTATTATTTTTTTATCGTTGAAGGTTTGGCGTAGTGGCCACAATCTCACCTGATGTTAAGTGACGATGCGGCCCAAGATGGTAACACGCTAAACCTAGTGGAAGACTGGCTCTCAAGTGCAGCTGCCGGAACACACCTATTGGTGCTTGGCGGCAGATTTTCAACTTGAGGGTGGTATCTAGCCAGGCGGGCATTAGAAAATGCCCTACCACCATGCTATGGTTTCCTCACGATGTTTTCCTTCACGGAAAGCTCGGGCTCATTGTAGGGATTCGAACTCACGTCAATCGACGCTAAGTCGTACACGCTACCACTGCGCCATCATTGCTTCAAAATTTATTAAAATACCATAGTCTTCGACTTTTCTTTCAAGATAATTTTGGTTCCGGTTTGCGCATTTGTTGCGGTCACATATTTTCAAATCATATGAATTATTTATTCCTCATATTCGATTACTAAATAAGATCTGAAAATAAAATAAATCTAAAAAATTGGATTGAAATTAACTTGGATACTAAAGATAATGCACATAATATAGATAAGTAGCCAAAAAATAATCCAATAACGTGAACAATACCCATTAGGGATGTTTTATCATTCTAAGTAATAAATTATATGACCCCCCCTTATAAAACTCACTGCACGAAACGTCGCGTCGCCGGAAAGCTGTATTTAAACAAAACTACATTACAATATAATGACCAATTCAGTCGACAATGTATGATAATTTAATCAGGTGACAATAAAGGGCCCCAAGTTACTCCCTCTACCGGTTATTAGGCGAACTAATGGGCGGCTTAAGGAAAACAACTCCCCGATATTGCATCATAAAAACCTATTGAAATAGTACCCCGCATGCACAGCTTGTGCCCCTTTTATTATTTCAAAATTTCCTTTGTCATGGAACAGAAAAACAATAAGTCGGTACCGATTTGAGGGGAATAATGTACTTGATTGGTTTCTTTGACAATCAAATTGGTTTTTATCAAAGTATGTTGGTTTGGTTTTTAAAACTGTTTTGCAAACGTCTATTGGCACTCGTTGCTAATTGCTTTAACCTTTATTACCGTGTGATTATTTATATATTTTTAAAACACGTGTTAGGTTTTATATTTTCAGTCAGCAAATCGGTAAAATTGTTATAATTTAAAAATAATTAAGAAGGTATAATCGTTCAACAAATAATTAGGTCTTAATTAGTAGGAATCAAATAAAAGGTACCTACGCTAAACTATAAATGAATGCACCCTCCGTTCTCTACAATGACTCGAAATGTAAACCCATTTGTTAGTACTTAAATAACTTGCTTTACTAATACATTCCTATCTTAATTTAAAGTAACATTAAAAAATATTCGCATAATAACACTCGAAGAAACAAAAGTCAAATGCTTTTCACTATGGATGAAGATCCAAATTAAGCAAAACTAATCATGTTATAATACTAGCTTGTACACATTTAATGTAATATGCATATAATGTATACATTCTTCATAGATTTAAACGTTAGTCCACAATTTTTCACCTGCTCTTAAGTAGCGATGTAGCCCAATATGGTAACACGCTAATACTTGTGCGGAAACTGTTACTACTACACCAATTTGGTGAAAGATTTTCAACTTGAGAGTGGTAGCTAGTCTGGCGGCACGAAAAATGACCTACCACAATTACGATGTGTTCCTTCATCGCAAGGTTATGCTTATTGTAGAGATTCGAACTTACGCCGATCGACGCCAAGTCCATTGATGCTACTACTAAGCAATGATTGCTTCACTTCTTTTGAGCAATATGATGTAATGTAATAGATTATAGACACTAATGGACAACGACTTTCCTCGACGAAAAGAGGAACCTTAATCACCAGAGCAGTTCACGATGTATAGGCAATTTTTAATAATAAAAAACATGATAGATAGATTTGTAATTTCTCAGCAAATTCCTCCATTTCCTACCATCCGTTGATTGTTATGCTATTTTAAATTAGTTTTTACTAATTAGTGAATTAATAGGAATTTCAAATAATTTGTTGATACTTACCAATGCACAATACTCGCCTGGCTAGTTACCACCCTCAAGTTGAAAATTTGTCGCCAAACACCAATAGGTGTGTTCCGACAGCTGCACTTGAGAGCCAGTCTTGCCAGCTACTAGGTTTAGCGTGTTTATCACCTTTGGCCACATCGTCACTTAACATCAGGTGAGATTGTGGCCTCTACGCTAAAACCTATAACGATAAAAAAAACTACCATGAAAGCAAAAGAACCACTTAGATTGAGATTGAGATTTTGGCGGGACCTTAATCTGTCATATAGTGGTTTTTATTGAAGTAAAACTTCTTTAGGCGCGACTAGCAGGTAACTGGACGACAATGCAACGGAAGTTCGGTAGTGACCATCGAGGTGGTGGTGACCGTCGGTGTGGTGGTGACCGTCGGGGTGGTGGTGACAATTTAAGTTTTACTTCAATCGCGAGTGACAGTTACACGCTTTTAAATTTTATTTATATTTATAAACGTAGGCTATTTGTAATATTACTTTAAAATAGTTGCATTTTATGTCATTCAGTTTATATTATTTTGAGTTGACAAAAAAAAAATTACCTGGAATGTTCTAGAGCAAGGATGCATTTTGTTGAAGCGTTGTTAATACTTTGAAGATTTAAAATTTATTCTATCCGCGTGACATTGATAGAATTTTATATAAACACAGGTTGTCATTAATCAAGAAAAAGAAGTGAAAGTAAAACGACTGGCTTCAATAAAAATATTAACTTGTTAGTTTAACTTGTGCATTTGTAATTCTGCGACACTAGACAAGTTTTGTTACATTCATAACAAAATGAACAACAAACACAAAAATATGAACATAATTTATATTCAGTCTCACTCCTATGGCTTGCATCTCACATCATGATATAAGCAGTACAAATGAGACTCACGTATAAAACTAATTTAATATATAGTGAAGGCGTTTTCCTCCGTGTCAGTGTCGTATATTCATTATATGAAAATACATCGGTGTATAATAATTAGAAAAATTCCTTATTTTCTTTCTCTAGTTTGCAATTTATTTATTTAAATATATCGACAATGGTAAAGAAGCTAGTTGTCATTCATATTTAGAAAATAAAATATTTTTTCAGTATATCAGCCTTTTAAGACCACCATCTCATGCTTTATAGTGACCTTTAAGCAACAAATAAATCGTATCAAAGTCCAACAAAAAAAAAAGTAAAACTAAATAATAATACCGTTAAAAATGAAAAACCTAAAAATGTTAATTAATAATATAAGTAAATAATAATAAGTTGAACTTATAGTCACTAGGTAGGTAAGAGAGGTAGGGCACAGAGAAATTTCTCTTGAGATTTCTCTCTACTTGGGGCAGCCCGACTGGTGGAATACCTCCACCCTACAGAAGATCGCAGCCAAATGACCTAGTGTTGTGTTTCTGCGGTGAGTAGGGTTTCCAGAGCTCCTTGGGGTAGGGGGGTTCAAGGTCGGCAACGTGCTTGTGATACCTATGATATTGCAGGCGTTCATAGGCTACGGTAGCCGCTTAACATCAGGCGGGCCGTATGCCTGCCACCATTGTAGTATAAAAAAAAACTAACGCCCACAAATTAGTTCTTATATTTAGTTATATTTTTGTTTTTATTTATATTATAATATATATTTGTATGTAATCTATACAATTAATTTCCATTCAGTTTTTGTTAGTGGCCATGAATTCATAACCCAGGTCGTAACACTTGTAGGTTTGTATATGGTGCTGTCTGGTAAAAATCAATGTATTCTGATTGAATAAATCTAAGTTATAAAATTGTGTTGTATAGTTGTTGGTTGAACTGTTATAATAAGTTGCAAAATTTCTTTCTAATGTGGACAGCTATTTCTCTAAACTTACAGTCTTAGTAGCGGGTAAAAGTTAGTCAGTTTCAAGAAATTGAAATATATTGTTACGTGTTTCTGTTTCTCCAACGGAGAACTTTTCGAGGCAAGCGTCCGTGGTAAGCTGGGTTGAAATATGCATAGTAGTTTATTAATAATGTACGTTAAATACAATTTGAATGTTTATTTTCACTTTAAGCTATGTTAGTTTTAAAGTTGGGAGTCATTTTAAAGTTACTTACTAAAATATAAGAACAGTGTTGTCACTCTAATACAAATAATCTAAAATAGAAAAAACATCATCATTTTATTTAAACATAATCTAACTTCTTTTTGCAACTGTAACTAATGTTAAATGTTAAATTACATTATATTAAATAAATATAATTCAAGACATTCGTAAATGGGTCAATCAACTATTTTACCCACACTTTGCTGTCCTTGATGTAATTATTATTAATATGTACTAATTAATAATAGTCATTCAGTAATATAAGTCATATCACATCTGTATCTTAATTGATTAGGCACAACGGGAAAATTGATTACGTTCTCAAAAATCTTATGTTTCTATGAAATTTCATCCCATATACACATACATACATACTGTCTGAAAATGTAATGATTGATTATCAATCATTTTTAATTTTATTTAGATATAATTATTTTACCTTAGTTGTTATCATTTCTTCATTAAATATGTTTATACGGTACGCTTTCCGAAGGCATCTTTAGGCCGTTTATTATTTAGGAATTGTATGACAAACTTCTTTTCCGTTGTTTCTATCTATTATGAAACTTTATGATTAATTTTAAATTTATATTATCACTTGCATTGTAAGACGTTACTATTTACTTACCTGGTAATAATGGTTAGAATTTTAGTATGTTATTCCTTTTATTATAGTTATTATTTTGAAGTTTGATTGTTTAGTTGGCATAAAATATTTTAATTAACGCGTGCGCTATCTGAGGCTGTTTAAGGATTTTTACACAATACACACAAACAATACACAGATTGTTTTGCATGGCTGGAAGAATCTTTTGAATTTATAAATTTAGAACGAGACTGGAAAAGATCTTGAAACATAGAAATTTTCAAGTCACTTACCCACAGAGTACATTTGTATATATGCACTAACCATCAGGAGATGGAAAGGTCATTTTTTATCGTTATAGGTTTTGGCGTAGTGGCCACAATCTCACCTGATGTTAAGTGACGATGCGGCCTAAGATGATAACACGCTAAACCTAGTGGAAGACTGGCTCTCAAGTGCAGCTGCGGGAACACACCTATTGGTGCTTAGTGACAGATTTTCAACTTGACGGTGGTAGCTAGAAAAAGTCCTACCACCATGCTATGGTTTCCTCACGATGTTTTCTTTCACCGAAAGCTCAGGCTCATTACAGGAATTCGAACTCACGTTAGTCGACGCGAAGTCGCACACGCTACCACTGAGCCATCATCGCATTTCTGTATCAATCAAAAAGTGTTACATAAATTTTGGGGCTGAAGAAAAGTATTTTCAGCATATACTACAAATTATATCGAAAATTTATTAGAGACCCGTGTATAATATGTTATAAACCGAGGTCAACACCCAGGAGCTCTATTAGAAGGAGGAGACATTTATAATAATTATTATTTTAATTTATATATTGCTGTGCATCGATTCTTTTGACTACATCGACATTCCGCTACTAGCTTCGGCGGACTTCTGCGACCAGCCGCATTTATCTGGCTACCGTGGACTACCGTGATCCATATCTACTGAGCTACGGCTTGACCATCAATACCCAGTCGGTGATCATCCAAATTGACTGAAAGTGGATTCTACCTAATTACAAGCTTAAATAATAGTCTTTATAAATTCAGCTTCAATAACTTGTAACACAAAATTTTTGTAAATGCCATCGGAAAATATGTAAGAAAATTATTATTGATTTCATTTCATACTCCTATTAAATATTTATTTTTGAAATCTAAATGTATTTAATTGTCCACGCGACAAAGACCACATTAACTTGTAAACTTTCATTATAAATGATTTTTTACTTGTCACTTGCAGTTATTTTTATTATAGAACAAGGCGGCTTGATATTAGTGTATCATGTGTAATACAAAGAAGCAATAAGACAAAAGGTATTCTTTACAAAATGCATATACTGAGCTACCTTCAGGAATTTTATCAGAAAACACATAGGTTCTTTCGCCATAAGTAGCTTCCATTGTGTTTGTCTTCATTCGCACGGGCGCGACGGTACCCTTTGATAGGGTCTTTGATCAAAATAAATGAAAAGTATAATTATTTGTTTAGAAAACTTAACCTCTCCAAAGCCTGTGTATATTAGTAGATCTGAAAATTAACGTAATTACATCAGTTTGTTTTGTTCAATAAACGAGAACGTCCTCTATTTGATAAGGCAAGATGACTTCTTGAATTTATAACCAGATAATAATAGAACTGTTCGCAATCAATTGTTCTCTCTGCAACCACACCCGATTCTAATGAACTAGCTGCATCTCACCTCCCAAAGTAATTGTCAACTCCGGACACGTATCTACAAGGGAATAGACAGCCGAGTCACCCTTCAATGATGGTTGGCTAAAATAACGCTTGATGTATGGCGCCTATGGATACGATTGTAACATCATTTACAACAAAAAAAATGTGTTTACGGATGCTTATGTGCCTACACACGTTAGTAAATTATACTTCTTTGACGTAAAAAAAGACCAAAAATAGTAATCTGCGTGCTAACAATACGACGAGGTTAGCCATCAATGGAAATAATGTGAATTCATTAATTAAATTAAACTAATAGGCTAGTTGACCCTTTTTTAAAGTAGGTGTTAAATTATTAAAGACCTAATACCACTAAATTTTATTTTATTTAATTAAAGTTTACTTGTAGTAAACAGGCGAAAAAGCTGTCAGCCATATTAGTCTATATTTATCATAGCTGTGACGTCATACAGGTTGTTAACAAATATTTGACATTTAGCAAACGTTCATCATTGTAAAAAGCTTCTTACTTTTTATTAAAATTTCAATACTAATATGGCTGACAGCGTTTTTAGAGTTCAAAATTAAAAATGAAAAAATAAATAAATTGAAAATATGTAGCCATATTACATAAATATTGAGATCGATTTTAATTTCAAATTATTAACACCTTTATTAAACGATATCCCGATGCTAACAACAACATATCTAAACATGTTTCTTAAAAATAAATAAGCTACAAAAATAGAATGTGTTATTAAATATGTTTAGATACATTGTGGTTAATTATAGCAGCTGATTGATATTTACCTATAATGCAAAAAAAAATATATAAATTATTGTGTGTAATAAAGTAATTGACTAAAATTGTAGATTTGTAGAGCGCCATTTTAAGGTCCCATAACCCCGGTACAATTAACCATAAGTATTAATACTGTTTCCCCCAATGTTTCTGCGCTATTTCGCCTCCGCTTATTACGTGGGGTGTCGGCTGCGCTATTTTATTGGCACCGATTCTATGTAGCGCTGTGTATTTTGCGACACTTTCCCTTTTATGAATGTTATGGTTTATTGCTCCCTCCCCTAACAGTTGTCTGTGAACAAAATGTTAGTGTAGCTGAGAGTAATTGGAGTTGGTGAAGTCGCTGCTGTATTGCATGTAAACAACATCGTAGTTTCAGTAGTGAAGCGATCAAGAAAAATCTTAAAACTGAAGGGTGGGTTTCATCTTATAGCGCATAATTAATTTTTATGGAGTAATATACTGATCTTCTTAATATAATGTTTATTGTGTATAAACCTTGTGGTATAAAGGGGTAACTGATGGTGATCCATCGTCGGTTGTCGCTGTCATGCCGGCCTGCATTAATGTCTCATCACTTCACGCTTCAAGGACCCAATGTCTTAAGAAAGAAGGAAAATAGTGGTCAAGAGGCTGTTCCATAGATCGACGGTACGACAAAAATAAATATACTGGGAACCGAAAACTGTAGCTCTAAAACTAATGCTAGGGTTTGTTATGGAAGTGAAAATAGGGATTAAGTTAAACGACTTTTAGAACATTGTAAAACACTTTCTTTGCTACAGGCGGTAGTCAATGTTCAGTGAAGCAATGCCTCTGTGCAGCTGGAGTGACTCGATATACTTGTGCATCGTTCAAAATGCCAGACAGCCTTTGTAACCTGTCCAGGGCATCATGAAGGTACTTTGTGGATCAGTCCCAGAAATGCGAAAAATATTCCATGCATGGCCAAACTTGTTATTAATGTCGCTGTTGGATACATCATTTCATCATAGAGTATTCATGAAAGCACTCACAACAACATTCTTTACAAAGACTATTTAAAGCATATTTATAATGTATAAAAATAAAAATCTTATTCGACTGAATAATATAATAATTAATGAATAATAAAATAAAAAAATAACTATCATATATCAATTATTAATAATATCACACTTTAAGAGGCAGATAACTGTGAATATGATAAATCAATACTAACATTAAAATAGTGCTGAGAAATAAGCTATAATTACCTATCCTGATATGTATTAGTTACTTATTTATAATTAAATAGTTAAATTAAATAGACAAACTAATTTAGAATGTTAAATAAATGCATATACGTTTAGTAGTGAACATTATAAATGCATGATAATGCCATACCTATACATACGTTACGAACAAATTCTATTAAAATTAAAGGAGTCTCCTTACATTGTTGTTTTAAGCTAAATCGTTTGAATTTATATTATATTAGTTCATATATTTAATTAATAATATATTCCGAAATGTTTTGTTTAAGTGTTCACACAGAGATATCCATCGTGTATAATACAAGACAATTAAGGTTCCATTCGAAGCGGAACGGGAAGGAATTCAGAGGTTACCGCGGTCGCGTCGCTTCGATCCTAAAACTACGACCATGGTATCGCAAGTAAGGCGCTCAATTGGTGATCATAGTAATTGATCACAACGTTGGACCCCTTTGCACCAATTTCGGTTTGTTAAACGTTGAGGGCGGTTCTTGATTAATCATAGCGTGTAATTGCGTCTTGGTGACATTTGTTCGAAATGTCTTCGGTCTGGTTATTTCCTTTGCAAAAACATTCAATATTGGATAACAAATTGAGGTGAAATCAAATGGAATACTAAATTGAATCGCAGTGACTACTAAAACAACAGAGAATCACAATTTAGCAATAACAGTACACTTGCCAGTAATAATGTTTTTTTTTCTTCTTTAAAACAAGCGTACTTATATTTTCTTGACAAGTCGTCGCTTTTTATTGGAATTAGTTATTCTTTGCTATCATTTACCTTTTCACGATTTTCATAAAATTATCTGTTACGTAGTGTTGTATTGTTTTCGTACAAGTGGACTAAATTTTACTAACTTCATATATGTTTTTCCGTAGTCATTTTAATTCTATCTACTGTACCTAATTTTCTTATTTCGGTATTTGTAATTTTATTGCATTTTAAAAATACCTCCAATCCACACTCGTGACTCACATTCAAAAATACTTATTCTATGTGGCTATACTATTATTGAACTGAATCAAAGTTACCTAAACTATATCTCTATGTAAATACCAGCGAACCCAAAAACAAATGACTAACGGGCAAGTTGTTCCAAAGACCGCAAAACTAATTATCTTGGACACCGATCTTGACCGTTAAACATTCTACTATATCTGTTATAGCACTTAACTACTAATATTGCCGACTAGGTGTATTCCGCTGCTTTGTTTGCTTTCACTAAGAAACAGTTCACAATTAAAATGATTTCTGAGCAGATTTGTAGCTTCGTAATAAATGTACTTAGTATAATATTATTAAAACCTTTACCATCAACAAGTGATTGATAGGATATTTGTGGACTAACGTCCATTATACCACTGATATGGTCGCTATGCCTGGAGATGAATTTGCAATGGACTTAGTACAGGTGAATATTTCTGTCATACCCTTTAGACCGAAACACGAAAATGCGAGTACGGCTATTTACTCGTAACTGTAGAAATAAGTATATTGGTAATGCTTCTATAGTAGAACTTAACGCTGTATCAATCTATTTTTTAATTATTTGGTTCTATGCCTTTGTTATAGCTCAAAGAATAGCTAGACTTAACTGGAAGTTGGCATGTAACGGATGTAACGGAAGAACGGATGGCCTATGGGGCTAAAGAGTTCTTGAGTGGCGACCACGTACAGGAAGATGAACCTGAAGAAGAAGACCTGGGGAAGATTGCAGGAAGCCGTTGGATGTAGGCAGCTCAGGACCGGTTATTGTGTCGATCTTTAGAAGTAGCCTATGTCCAGCTGTGGACGTATTTCAGCTGAATTGATGAAGGATGATGGTTTTCTAACAAATACGATGAAACCACTTCCACAAGGCTCAAACTTTGGTTTGGCTTTTACGCCTCCTGGTTTATGATATAAACCAAAAATACTTAATTATATTTGAGTAATAGAATATTTATGTAAACATGCAGAATGCTAGAAATACACCATACCAGCTCTTATATCGTGTTCTCGATGTAGACGAAGCTAATGTCCTATACATTACATACATGCATACATACATACATACATATCTAACTAGTAAGTGATTATCGCTAAGATAGCTGCAATTGAGGACTGTAAGTAAGTGTTGATGAAGCATCGGATATCGCAAAGGTGCGGATGGTTTACATCAAGGAGGAATGTATTCACTTTGTAAAGCCCATACAAAGAATGAAGCATGAATATTCATTTCAAAACTTCCCGAATGTATAAAATGCAGTCTATTTCCAAAATAATAGAAAATAAATGCAAAAGTAAAACAAACAGAACTTCGTTAGAGTTTTGTTATATGTAAGAGATGCATTAACCTATATCCGTTTTAACAACCCAACTCCACTCACCCCCTGAAGCATAGTTAGGACTTTGTTAGAAATCGATTCCTTGATATATCTTAAATCAGCAATAGCGGAGAGCCAAAGTGGAATTACTGACAGTGGACTATTGATACGCTCTCGATGGGGTAAATTGGCGATATAGTCCACATGGCTTATCGGATTATAGTTGAATTGGTTATCCGATTAATGCAGTGCGTGTTGATGACATTTATGGGAGCTGGATATGAATTAAAAACGATTTAAAAATATTTTTAATTTAAATAGAACTGATAATTGATTTAAATTATAAAATAAGTCTATAATAGGCTAGTTAACTCTTTTTTGAAGTAGGTCTTAAATTATCAAGTATTGTCCGATTTGAGAAAAAAATATTACCATAATTTTAAAACTGCATAACTTTATTTTAAAATTTATTTTTCGTAAACAGGCGAAAACGCTGTCAGCTATATTAGTCTATTTATTATCTTAGCAGTGACGTCATACGGGTTGTAAACAAACATTTGACATTTAGCAAACGTTCATCATTGTAAAAACCTCGATACTTTTTATATATACTAATATGGCTGACAGCGTTATCAGAGTTCAAAATTAAAAATGAAGAAATCTATTTTTAAATTGATAATATTTAGCCATCTTACACTTTTAATATCTGAAATCGATAAATATTGGAAATCGATAAGTCAAATACTACAGAAAATATTTATTTATAGCGCCAAATTTGATATGCTATTTGCGTAGCGTAGTTGCCGTATTCTAAATTTGAAAACGATTATTGTTGATTTCATTTGGATTACAATTTATTTATTACTATAGTTAAAGCTGGATGTCATAGTTTTATTTTTATTTTTTCAAGCTTTATAAATCTCACCGTTGGTAACAGGCCTTATTTTCTTACCAAGCTGAGTACGGTTCGTAAATTTATAAGGTTTTTTTTTAAATCATGTTAATTATATTATTAGTTGACTCATAAAAAATTAGAAGTATTTAATAAAATATACAATAAATTAATCAAGCTAACAATAAAACTGTAGTTATCGATGTAAAAGATCAAAGTACCAATTTCAACAAAAGGACAAAATTCACGAACATTACAACGAATCAATAAATTGCCCTGTCATCACCAAATTTTACTGCAAACCGATCGATTGGTCTGTGAGTACGTCGGTGACCTTATCTTTCGCTTCCATAAATACAAATAGCCTGACAAATGGCAACGCTTGTGTGATATACGGACGTGTTGATATGCAACGTGGAGGGGACAAAACTGAACTTCATCGACGTAAATCTAAATTTGGCAGAGTAATATCGCGTGTTGGTGACATATGACGTCAGAAATAAATTTAATGAACAGAGTTTTACTTTACCTAGATATAACAATTATCATGAATACAACTTTTGAATTCAGTATACGTTTATCATAAAACACATATATTAGTTCTCAAAGGTTTTTTACCTGGCAAACGCCTGACAATCTCTTAACTCTTCATGAAAATTAATGATTTTAAAGCTTATATTCCCCACTATAGAATAGTTATAAATTACTGTATAATTAAATCATTTGATTAAAAACTATTTTTTATTTCCATTCCTATTTCTATATATGTATATATATATATTTATGTTTAAGTCACATGATATCCGCGCAAGTCAGCTGGCTTTTTTTATAGTTCTTTTACAGTTAGGTTATTCGATAAAGTAAATATTTTGAGATTCTAAATATGGGTTTGTAAATATGTTTATATTTTGTATTAATTAACACTGTGGTTAAGGTCCGCATAAAAGCAGTTACAATTTTTTTTTAAACTTCAAAGGTGCAAACTGGTATACGGCCTGCCTGATGGTAAGCGGCTACTGTAGCCTATGTACGCCTGTAATAACACAGGTATCACAAACGCGTTGCTGACCTTGACCCCCTCTACCCCTAGAAGCTCTGGAAACCCGACTCACCGCAGGAACACAACACTAGATTATTTGGCTGCGATCTTCTGTAGGGTAGAGGTATTCCACCAGTCGGGCTGCCCCAAGTAGAGAGAGATCTCCAAAGAAATTTCTCTGTGTCCTACGTCTCTTCGATTAATCTCTTCTAATTGCATTGGTTCTTATTATGCTCTTAGTAGTTATACTGTCATATTGTGTAACTTTATGAATTAATAAACAAAAATGAAAACAGAAATATAAAGTTAAACAATAAATATTTTATCCAGCGATAATCACCGTTAAACATGTCAGCATACCAATTTCCATTTTTAAAGTTAACCTTTATTTGCGCTGGACGTTTACATTTTTGCGAAAAAAAACAGTTTTCACAAATGGTAAGCAAACCTTTATCCGATGCTTACGACGATGGTATTATTATTTAGGGCGCAAACAATCGTATTGTAGGGTTTCGAGTTTTGTATAAACAGGCCTGATAAGCCGGAATGGGGTGGCGTGTGACCTCCCAAAAATTACGTTTATTTGGACACATTGTTTAAGGACGTTACACACTACGGTGACGACAACCGAATTCGGGTTTAATGTGTTGACTTGAAATGAGTTTGAATATTATCCACATTTTATGTGTCCCCTTGTCTTCAATACCGAAATAAAACCTTGTTCATTTTTATTTACATACATTTATTACAATTTTGAAGAACATTATGAATGATTGTTATTAATTAGTTTTATTTTTCTCTGTATTTTATTAACGGTTTAGCTTTTCTAGTGCATGTAATAAATCAATTTTACTAGTCCTATGTCAAATACATTTCGTTGCCCCTAACAACAACTCGAAGCATCCGATGTTGTAAGAAAGAAGGAACACACTGGCCGGGAGATGGTTTCACACCGTCACCATACGGTAAAGATAAGTCATAGAAAACTTTTTAGTTCGTCCCGAGATGAAGGTTAATTATTCAAAATTTTGAACACTTATTTTGATTCATAAAGTTATAGTAATGAACAGTGTGCAGTCTGCTTAAATCGATAAAATATTATCGCGTATGGTTAGCCGTATGTCGGGAGAGTGGTTACACACGACATGAAATTTATTGGTATATTGGATAGCATTGGAAATGAGTCTCATATTGATATTAATGTTTCATATATGGCTCAAGTAATTAGAGGTTATAACTGGAGTTATTTTTGTATTGGAATTGAAAGTATCAATTTACATAAAATAATTAATTGATAGAAGTAGATGAAGTATTCAACAGATAGTTATATAAAATACATTTTTAACAGTTTCGCTATTCGAAATCGCGAAACTGGATCCCAACCACAATACACCAGGTGTAATACTCGCCTTGGTGGCACATGTTCCAGGTTCAGATAGAGCATATCCAGTAATCGAGCAGAGCGGTAGGGACAATATATATCCAACTGATGAGAGGCTTAGGTATCATTAGTCCGTTGACGACCTCGAACCCCCTTCCCCAAGGAGCTCTGGTAACCTTACTCACCGCAGGAACACAACACATGGTTATTTGTCCTATTCTGTAGAGTTTAGGTATTCAACCAGTCGGACTACCACAAGAAGAGAGAAATCTCAAAAGGAATTTCTCTGTGCCCTACCCCTCTTAAAATAAATGTTTCATAAGGAATCCATTTCCAACGAAGTACCTTTGAGACAAAAAGACAAAAATGTGATTAGTAAGATTTTAAAAGCATTTTTATATAGGTTTTTCTCTTAAAAATTTACATCCGTTGCTTCTAGTTTGACAATTTAATGTTGTTTCAATTTTTTTATAAGTGTTAATTGCAAATTTTCTTTTTATTCCGTTATATATTTAATTATACGACATATTACTACCAATAAGCAAGCTATATTTAACTTTCTATGCTTACAATACAATATCGTATACAAAAGAAGGAGAAGTTTTCGTGACATTATGAATAAGCACTAAAAAAATAATTGAAACTTTCATTCAAATAATAATTAATACAAAAACGAAGGAAATGCTTCAGTCAAGTAAAAAATTTTTTTAAAGAAAAGGAATTATTCTATACAGAATGTACTAGTTTAAAAAATTGTAGATTCTGGATGATTCAGAAAAGTAGCCACATGGAAAACAAATAAACAATGGGGCAAACAAGGAGTTCGTAATGAAGGAACTACTAAAAAATTAATTTAACAATAAGGACCCTGATATGTGTAGGGGTGATTCTAGGGATTAAAAAAGTAATAATTGCGTATACGATCTAATACACCCAAGCAAATCGTCACAGCGCATTATAGTAACTATGCATGATGTATGTAATGAAATTTACACAAACGGAACTGTAAATATTTTATATTTAAAAGTTTGAGGCTTCAGTTGAAATGGAATGACGTTTTACGGCTCATTTTGTGCGACAGACCGAGGAAACAATAAACATTTGTAGAATAGTGGTGTTGGCAAGAAAACTATAGCAGAAGTCTGGGTACAGAGTTTCTCGCTACATCGATAGACTTCTGTCATCATTTAGATATGTAGTTCTTGTTAAGATAAATTCAACGAGCCTTAATTCGAAGAGGCTATCTTGTTTGGCTTGGCTCCGAAAAGAAATACATCCCGATGCAAGCAAATGAATACAGGCCAAGCCTGTACACAGCAGTTCCTAATAGTCTAACAAATATTTAATGGAAAACAATGGTTTGCAGTCATTTGCCTTTAAGAAGTTTTAGTTGCAATCATCCAGCTTCATGATCAGACCCTCGTGCTCATGTGTAATGGACCCATGAGAACAAAACAAACGAGCTCAAACCTGACTGTCTTTGCAGTTTCCATCAGGTAGTTCCAGTGGCAATCTTTCGGCTCCATCTAAAGACCCTCGTCATCATGTTTTATAAAAAGTACTCATGGCAAAAAATAGACTGACAAATTCGTTTGTCCTACCATTTTCCATCAGGGAGTACCAGTCCCTACAACCCAGTTCCATAGAAGTTACATACATATACCAAAGTTCATCTCAATTGGAATCGAAATTGAATGTTATATATGGACATCGCAAGTTAATAGAAGCATGTAAAAACTAGTACGATCGCAGCGAAGGCGGCTTTTGTTAAATAACTTTATGTATGGCCGCAGTATTTTTTTAAATAATTATTTTGATGCATAATTGTTTAATTTGATTGGTAAGTAGAGAATAATACTATGCATCTTTAGTTTTTTAACTGTGAATAAAGATATTTCATGCCGCGCATAACGGAACCGTGAATAAGGAGATTTTACTGTTTTTTATAATGAAAACCATATGTAAATTAACGTAAAATTTAATTATCATCTCGACACAAACGCGGAACATAAAAGGTTTTCTGAGTTTGCGGGCACGTGTATTTTTTTTTATGATACATCAAAAGAAAGTGATATCACGTAATTTTATGATAATGGAGGGGTGCCGCGCAGACCCACGAATTACGAAGGCTTTTAAATTTACGGTGCACCCCTGGTGATGGGAGTGTTTTATGGTTTGCAACATTCATATCCGTATGCGAACTTACGGCTTTTTCATACATACATCCGTCATTGACCATTCGTTATTAATAGCAATGGACTTACCATACAATTGGACGTGTTCATGATTTTCACGATTCCTGATCGTGTGAATACTGTCATAAGAGTTTATGTGCCACTGAAGAAATAGGAAATCACGATCCGAAAAAAAATTACGATTCGTCGATACATGAATGAGCTCATGCGGTTATAAAAAGTGTTAACAACAAACTGTTTAAAACTTTATTTTTTTATATTAGCTCGATACATTCTCGGTAATGTCCCTAATAGTAAGCACAGTACAAATGCAATGAGACCTGGGCTGTACTACAGTCTCTCCAGCGGTGCCAAGTTGACTACCGGTACATCGAAGTGTTGAAGTGTTTGTATGAAAACGCCACTATGTCAGTTCGACTGCAGGATCGGAACTCGAAACCTATCCTGTTGCGGCGGGGAGTCAGACAAGGAGATGTTATCTCTCCTAAACTGTTCACCGCTGCACTGGAAGATGTTTTCAAGGTTCTGGACTGGGAAGGACTAGGCATCAACATAAACGGCGAGTACATCACCCACCTTCGGTTTGCCGACGACATAGTAGTCTTGGCTGAGACCATGGAGGACCTCCGTGCGATGCTCGATGACCTCAGTAAAGCCTCTGAACGAGTTGGTCTTAGAATGAACATGGACAAGACGAAGATTATGTCGAACGTCCATGTAGCGCCAACTCCCGTGAAGATCAGAGACTATACGCTTGAAATTGTTGAAGATTATGTTTACCTGGGACACACTATCCAGTTAGGTAGATCCAATTTCGAGAAAGAGGTCAATCGTCGAATCCAACTCGGCTGGGCTGCGTTTGGGAAGCTATGTAACATATTCTCGTCCAAGATACCGCAGTGTCTCAAGATGAAAGTCTTTGACCAGTGTGTGTTGCCAGTGATTACATATGGTGCTGAGACGTGGTCGCTAACTATGGGCCTTATAAGAAAGCTCAAAGTCACTCAAAGGGCAATGGAGAGGGCTATGCTTGGAGTCTCTCTGCGTGATCGAATCAGAAATGAGGAGATCCGCAGGAGAACCAAAGTCACCGACATAGCCCGAAGAATAACTAGACTTAAGTGGCAGTGGGCTGGCCACGTAGCTCGTAGAACGGATGGCCGATGGGGTCAAAGAGTTCTCGAGTGGCGGCCACGTACCGGAAGACGCAGCGTGGGCAGACCCGCCACAAAGTGGTCCGACGACCTGGTAAAGGTTGCGGGAAGCCGCTGGATGCGGGCAGCACAGGACCGGTCGTTGTGGCGATCTTTGGGGGAGGCCTATGTCCAGCAGTGGACGTCTTTCGGCTGAAATGATGATGATGATGAAATGCAATCACAATGGCGACCACCAAGAAGAGATCTAAATCCATCGGCGGTCGCCGCTGTCATGCCGGCCTGCATAAATATCTCTTAACATTAAAGGACGCGATGTCGTAAGAAGGAGGAAACACATTAGCCGGGAGATTTACCAGTTTCACGTTAAGATAAAGATAACTCATATAACTTTCAATTTAATCGAAACTGTTTCTAACATTTTCATAGAACAAAAATTAAATAATTATATATTTTTAAACCTTATCTTGTAGTTATATTTTAATATTAATATTATTACACAAATAATAATGATTATTGCATTAATATAATCACGAGAAAATACATATAAAAGATAATATAGGTTTTTCTTTACAAATGTTTTTATTTACAAAGAAAAGGTAAAATACTGCTCTAGGTATTGGACATGGAAGAGAAAATATATAGATTGAGACAGGTGATCGTCTCGGATATGGAAATTTATGGTACAATCTCAAACTTAATATAGAGTAATATCTACAGTTTCTCGATGTAAAAGACGGGGACTATATTGCTAGTCTCAAATAAAGTCGCAGAAACTAAAGCAATATGTTTAGAGAATATTCGATTAAATAAAATGAAACTGAGAGACTGTTCTTTATTTTTATTTCACCAGAGTTAACTTTAACTTCGACATTTAACAGAAAAATTAATTCTTTACGTTAATGAAATTTTGTAGCTCATACAATTTTTTTTTTTCATTACAGGGAAAAATATAATTGTGGCAACCCATAACTTGGACCTTAAAAACCAAGTTTTATATATTAGTATAAAGTTATTTATTCTGATAATAACATTTAAATTAACTTAATTGACGCATGATGTGGTTGACTATAATTATTCAATCAATTATACATTATACCATGTCAGAATTCCGAACACATATGGGAGTTTTAAAATTCCCGGTATCTTCAGATTATGCAGATAGATAAATAAAGTTGTTAGCGGCCGTTTTCAATAAAATATCTATCCGTTGTTTCAGTTACTAAAGATAGACAAATCTATCCTTTTGCCCCTACTTTCACTTCAATAACATATCGATGGATAGCATTTCCTATCTAACGTTTATAACTGACATCGGGAGAAAAGATAGCCTACTAGAGATAGGAATTCTCATACAAAGCGAACTTACCTGCGTTTCAATATACCTAAGTTTCAAACTCTTTTTCTTGAAACGCAAAATATGGATAGATATCCTATTTGTACAAATCTATGATAGCGATCGATCCATAATCTCAGATATGTTGTTGAAAACAACCGAAAATGAACTGAAAAACTTAATCTACAAGTGATATTTATATACATTTTACATATATTACAGATATATTACATATACAGATTACATATATAGACCTGACCTTTTGTTAGGAAAAATATTTACAAAAAGCTTAATGTTGTAGAAATATATCACTATGCATTTATGGTTTAAGTATGAGTGGGCTGGACACGTAGCCCCTGGTGTACGGTGGTTGTTGAGTACCACGGAACCACGAGGAGAGAAACATCCTAAAGGAAGATTACAAAATGACACAGAGTAGGGAGTAATGGTGCAGATTAAAGAAGACACTCGAAATAGTAGAGATGGCATAAAAACTAGAAATGTAAATAAAAGTTATCCAGTCTTAATAAAATTTGTTTACCGATAGAAAAAAGACAGAGGTGCGTACATACACTACTTTATAATAAAAAAAAATAGAAATAAAATGTAATAATTAAAACATGATATGAATAAAAAATCAATTAAAACAAAAGAATAATAATATTATCACAAAGAAAGAAACCAATAACTACGTATTTTAATCGACACTTGAGATTCATTCCGTTTTTCATAACTCAGCCGGAGGCGGTTCGTTGCCTTATAAAGTTACATTTTTAATAAGTTTCATGCAAATCAGAGGGTACTGGAGACTTAATATAGGTATCACGAGGGTACGGATCAAATTGAAAAGGTTCCGCGCCACGTCAAGAGGCCCTTCTTGACGGAGGTCTTGGCTTTCACAGTGCCCTACTTACTTCTTTGATGCGGGTGCTGACAAACCACGATTTGATATTGAAAAAAAGTTATTAAGATGTTACAAATGTCTATCGCATGATTGTCATGTAAATGCTACCTTTAGGATATAATAAGAAATGATAAGTTTTGCTTTATAAGTATCGATTATCTTTAAAACGAACTTACTTTTTTTTGTGATCCTTCTTTTTTTACCCAACGTCTAGACAACTTTATTTCAAATTACTCTTTGAGTGCTTATGTATATCTGTATACTCTGTACATTGTAAGCCAAATAATATTAACCGGTATCACTTTTTAAATTTCAGATCCTGGCTCAAACTGCCAAAATAAACACTGTCGTATAATATTTGTTATCTTACAGAGGACTAAACATTTGGGAGTTAAACTCTAAGACGTATATTTGTCACACTTGACATTGGCAAAATTTTCTGCATAGGCAGAAACAATATAAAAAAATCTAAAGGGCATGGCTGTTATTTCATCCATTCAGCCAAAACACGTCCATTGCTGGACATAGACCTCCCCCAAATATCACCACAACGACCGGTCCTGCGCTGCTCTCATCCAGCTGGTTCCCGTAATCTTCACCAGGTCGTCATTCCATCTAATGGCGGGCTTGCCCATGCTGAGTCTTCCGGTACGTGACCGCCACTCGAGCATTTGTTACTTTTTATAACTTAGAAGCTACGTAACGTCTTCTAAAACATTATAGTATAGTGATATAGTATTCTTCTGTATCTTCTAAAACACCGCAATGTCTCAAAGTCTTTGACTAGTATATATTGCAAGTAATTACTTATGGTGCTGAGACGTGGTCATTCAAGGATGGATCTGATAACTATTTGGAATAAGACAATGATTTGTAACTCGGAGAATACATTTTCGGTACGTACCTCCAGTCTGGTAGAGACCATGAGGTCGCTGACGTCAGTAATAGCATTATTTAACTCCAACCCCACTAGTTGTTAGAGATTTTAACAAAAGTACTACAAGTACCTACATTTCTCTGTTATCAAATAATATTACTACATATGCATCGAATTAAAGTGGATTGCAAAAAAAAAAAAATGACATCATATTATTTCACGGTATAATCTATCGAAATACACATAATAAATAATATTAACACCACTAGTAAAATCATATTTTGATCTACCGGGTTTTGATTTCCTTAAGATTTATTGTTGTGGTTAGTGGGATAGGAGAATGGAGTTCGTGTTTTTTATTTTACTGTGCTTATCATCAGCCACAGTTGTATGAGTCAGTTTGCCGTGCTAATATTGAAAAAATCTCGATTTGATGTAGCCGTCGTTATTCTTTACTATATTTTACTTAAAACCAAGAATAGTGTAATAGTTTTGCAATGTTTCCATAAAAAAGGACCTTAAAATTGAATCTAACAGAAAACATTTCCTAATAAAGAATTGTCGGTTCCATGGCAAGTCGTTAGTGAATCACATTGAACGATTGATCTTGACGGCTGTGATATTCTGATAAGCTGTATCCAACCTAAAGCGATACTGTCGCCGATTCAATTAACCTAATGATGTCTGTACTCCAGTACGGTGTAGTGCGTGCCTACTCGTCTGTGACATTCTCTTTCTTAATAGGGTTTCAGTATACCGATCTAGATTGCTTCGATAATATGGAAATAACTGGTGCATGTCACAGCAACAATGTAGTTGCTTAATATCTTTGTTTGTTCAACAATGTAATTTAATTTTGTCTTGATTTGGAAATATTTGGTCCCTTTTCTGCATAGCTTTTTTTATGTAAGCAATTCTTAAAAATAACATTTTATTACATTTACGTCTTTTTTAAGTACTTTATGAAGTGATAATCTTTCTAAAACGTCCCGACCGTGCAAGCGCCACCGCTACAAAATTTTGTCCTCAAAGCAATAGTGCTAGCGATACTGTATTCTTTGTAGGTTGTGATCGGTAACATACAGCTTCCAGTTTAGACATCAAAGGTAGCAAATTAGATTATACTGGCTTTGGGTCAAGTACTTTGAGTTTCCTTATAGAAGATATAGGGCTGCTAAAAATTACTTCAATTACCTGGAGTGCAAATTGCATTACTACTTCAATCCCTTACAAAAGAGTTCGAGAGGAGGCAAAGACTTAAGTTTAACTAGCAAATGATCTTTCCGCGGTTCATTGATGTTCAATGTTATATTTGTATGTGGTTAATACCTATTTTTCTAGAAAGTCTGGGCAATGTATCAATCAATAACTATAATAAAGTTTGAAATTAAATGTTAATACCAAAAACCAAATCGTGAACTTAATTTTTTTTTCGGTAAGTATTTTTATTTCAATTATTCAATTTCTGTATTATACCTACATAATGGCACTAGAGAAAATATGTATATACCACACAAACTATATCTATAATTGTCATTTTCCTATGTTTGATTTTTTCCATTAATTCATTATTGTAACAACTTCTAAAATTACTAAAATTGGCCATTAATACGCGTCGCGTCGTAATCGGACATCTATACTAATAATCATAATAGGTCTTTACCTATGAAATTGCCGTTTTGTATGAAAAAATTTAAACGATGTTTTTTCATGTATTTTTTATTTGTATTAATCGAAGTAATCACCCATGCAATCAATGCATCTCTGCCAGCGCAGTGGCAGTTTATTGATGCCCTTCTTAAAGAAGTCAGCTGGACGGGAGGCAACAAATTCTTCAAAGGCATTTTGTACTGCCTCTCGGGTATTGAATTTTTTCCCGCCAAGGAGTTATCCAAATTCTGGAAAAAGTGGTAGTCAAGCTTTTTTACCTTGCCAATTTGACGCAAATGGACCAATATTGTTTTGACGCTAATGTCGAAAGCTGCTGCTAATTCAGCCGTAGATTGTGTATCATCAACTTCCACAATCGTCTTTAATTCGTTATTGTCGACCAAAGTCTTCGGACGACCGCGATGTTCATTTTTCAGGTCGAAATTCCCAGAACGGAAGCGAGTAAACCAATAACAGGTGGTGCGTTGGTTTGTAGTGTTAGCTCCGTAAACGTCGTTGATGTTGCGTGCCGCTTGTGCCGCGTTACTGCCACGACGGTACTCATATTCCATAATTACTCGAATTTTTAACGTATCCATGATGACAAATAAGATTGATATGCGATGAAAATGTAACACTAATCAATAAAGAAATGACTACTTTTGGAAAAAGAATTCTATGTTTTTAAAATAAAATTAATTTGAAATTAGAATTCTTAGCCAAACAAAAATTATTTTGATTTGAAATGGCCAGTACTGCAGAACGGCAATTTCATAGGTAAAGGCCTATTATTAAAGCTGAAGAGTTTTTTGTTTGCTTGTTTACCACCAAAATTACTAGTCAGATTTGAAAAAATGTTTTTGTAAATTTAATTTGTTGTATAACCAGGTTTATGAGGAATAGTATAAGCTATATAACTTCACGCTGCGACCATAAGAAGTCGATCAGTAACTATGAACGACGAGCAATCTGGCAAAGCACGTACGGGAAGTGAACAACGATTGGGCTGGACTATACGGGCACGTTGGCGGCACAACGTCGCCATGGAGGATTTGTCGAATAAATTTAATACGGATGAAACCGTAGGACACAGCTAGTCTAACAGATAAATTTGACAAGCCTAAAAATATATCTTTGAAAAATGTATTAAAATATGACCAGTTTTGGAGGAGGACACAGGGTAATACGAAATTATGATTACGTTTATTTTAAATAAGTATAATTAGTCCAAGCTGGAATTGTCACGCAATAGATTTCTATAAAATTTTCGAAAATCTTGCCGAATCCGTTTCCTCTTAAAAACACAAGTATAGTTTGACACATAATTAAACAAAAAAAATATTCAATTTTAGGAACACAGACACTGTTCTTTAGCAAAAATTTTCACTGCGAAACCGAGATAATGCTATGCCTAAACCAGCGTTACAACGTTGTTTAATGGACGTAAAACCAAGTACACAGAGTGGTTGATCAATAACACTTATCTATTGAATAAATTCAACCAATAATTTCAAGTCTGGTAACCTGTTATTGCAGTGGTTGAAACCGAGTTCCTACCGCATTTATCTTATCAAAACTAACTGCTATATTTTCAACCGCAAATTATCTAGAGAAAAACCTTAACTCGGGTTAGTTTGCCGTAATAAGTTTACAGTTATAATATGTACTAACACACAGCTACTGCGAATAAATAAATATATTACCTATATTATTTCTTTAAGAAAGATTGCAACTACAAATATGTAATTCGTTTATATCTTTCATTAATTGATTTAATCAATGAAAAAATTAATTTAATTCTGCTGAAATTAACATAACTCTAGGAAGTTAAAACGAAATATTTTACATTGGTTGGTGATTAAATTTGACCGGTAATTACAAGACAATTTATTTTTACTCAATTTCTGTTCTTTTTGCATTTTTTAATCGGAAAATAACAATAAACTAATCACTTTTTGGAGCATCGAAATAAATATTAATATGCAGTACAAATACATCATGTGCTAGTTACAGATATATAAAAATATGATGTGATTTCCTATAATGCGCTCTTAGTTTTATGAATTTATGGGTAATTGCTCTAAAAATATAAAAAATATTGAGCTGATAAACAACAAAAAATAAAAATAAATATAAAAAAAAATGTTTTGCGTAGTTTTGTAAGCATGTGAAATACTTATTTAACAACAAGTTTTAATATGTTAAAACAAGCTTTTATCGTTAAAATGTGCTATTATAATTAAATGCGCATTCAAAATTTCGTGTCTGTGCTGCTGACCACTCAGGAGTTCTCTTGTCTGGAGCATTGGCTCCTAATTGGACCTAATCCACACCAAGGATTGCCTTGGTGTGGATTAGGTCACGCTTAACATGGAAATACATTGTCATCAGAACTGAATCAACGTGGAAAAATTAAACTCCGTTGGATAATAAGAAGTGGGTCAAATTTAACTTTCAAGATTTGATTGCAAACAGACTCCGAGACAGATGAAACTAAGTAGGATCTTATAAATAAGAATGAATTTTTTGTTGTTTTTTATTTTGTTCTTGACATAATTCTATTTAAAAACTTTTTTCTCATAACGATAACGCTTCGTAGTTCATCTATCATGAATAACAACTTTCTTTTTATCGTTATAGGTATGGCGTAGTGACCACAATCACACCTGATGTTAAATGACGATGTGGCCCAAGATGATAATACGCTAAACCTAGTGGAAGACTGGCTATCAAGTGCAGCTGCCGGAACACACCTATTAACAAATTTTCAACTTGAGAGTGGTAGCTTGCCAGACGTGCATTAGAAAAAGCCCTAACACCATGCTATGGTTTTCCCACGATGTTTTCCTTCACCGAAAGCTCAGGCTCATTGCAGGGATTCGAACTCACGTCAATCGACATGAAGTCGTACACGCTACCACTGAGCCGTCATTGCTTGGTGGAACTGGTAACTAAAATCTTTTTTTTTAGAAGTTTGGTAATGATTTATTTTCAAGAGATAAAGTTGATATTCAAGAGACATAAAGATAAGCTTAAATATTTTCCAAGTAGATATGTCTTAAACCAGTAAATGTTGTGATTTTATTAAAATATTATACATGAAGTTTATTTCACGGTCCTTATTATATAGTTAGATGGTACCTAAGGCTCCGCAAGCTCTTTACTAGTTAAATCCATAAAATTTTACACTGGACTGAATTGCAACCCGCATTTTATTTTCTTCCTTGATGACTTTATAACATCTTAATTACACTCTCTTTATATTCGTCGTTTATCGTTCACTTTAATTAACAAGTTCATTAGTTATTCCGCCTTTGAAATAAAAAAATAATGGTACTTTGTCTCGGATTTTTAATTCACTTTAGCATCAATTTGTTAACTTATAAAATGTTTTTACTATTTTCATGATAAGATTTTGTAAAAAGTACAAAATGAAATTAGAAAATTTATTTTATTTGTTACCATCGGGTTAATAATGCTAGATGAATCTTGTTGCAAGTAGACTATTTGCATAATACCATTTACTTTATTTTCAGAGTTTATATTCTTTGCAAATAAAATAAAAGCTACCTACATACTTATGTTTATTTTATACCGTGCAATGTCTAGTTCGTTTACATTATTTTATTGAAGGATCTTTTAGCTTATATATATAATTTTAGCATGGAGAACACTTTAATATAATAAAATAATGTTAAGTAATAATACATTTAATTTTATATGTATATATACATATATATTTTAATAGATTGTCACCAACTAACATTCTAAATGTAATACGTTTTTAAATTCTTTATTAATATGCATTTATATAAGTAAAATGAATTTGTGGAAAATTTACCTTGTAGCATAAACTTCCTCACCTTTCAAAAATTTAGGAATAATTTTTCGTAATTATTACAGAAACTACATTTCTGATATCAATTTCAAATGCCGCGTTTAGTCGGTAGTAAAAGCGTTCTGATGGGACGTCGCTACGTGCCTTTCGTTCAGCATCGTGTCTCGTCGGCTCTTTCCGACTCAGCGCTCTCCTTATACATACATACACACACACTACTTTACGTATGGGTTAGTGTACCAGCGTGGTTTCTTATGCGTTATTCTTCAATATCAGTGAGTTTAAATGTTTTTTTGAAGTGAAACTTCTTATGCGACTTCCAAGCGTTAAACGTTAAACGTTTAACGCACATTATCGGTCTCTCCTCTTTGTGTGAGCCAGAGCGAGAGAGTAAATGTCGGTGTGTATATATATTGCACACTGTTTAAATAAAATAGAAAATGTCTTTTAAAATGAAGTTTCACTTCTATCGTGTGTGAATCGCACACACACCTTGTATTATTATTTGTATTTCGATAGGAAAAATTTGATTGCATTTGGATATTTTTTCATCTGCGTCCATGACGCCTTACATTTTTTCGTGTACCTATCACAATTGAAAATTATCTAAACTAAATCTATACAAATAAATAAAATTGAAGTGTCTGTTTCTAATAACAACAAAAAATAACAGTTTTTTACTAAATGCATATAAATTATATACGGTACTAATAACAAAAAACACTATTTTTAATTTATGTCTGACTGTTGTTTGTTCCTGGTAATCTCGGGAACGGTTGGACCGATTTTGACGGGATTTTCACTGGCAGATAGATAATATTATAAGGAGTAAGCTAGGCTTACTCCTTACAAAAAGAATTAGGGTTCCGTACAAAAGTATATATTATTCGGAAAAACAAGTACGATTCGCTATTGTTCCCGAACGACGCATTTCTGTAGTCCACGCGAGCGCAGCCGCGGGCATAGCTAGTCTAAAATACGAAAACTGCGTAAAAGTAAAATGTAGTTCAGATTAAGTTGAAAAATAACAGTAGCTAGATAGCATCATTAGTAGGATCCATCGCCCTTTGGCCCCCACCCCTCCGTAGGGACATGGGACGTGATAACTTGCTTTACTCGCCAAATACTTGGAGCCATAAAGCAAGCGATGTATGCCGTAAAAAGCTTCGAAAGTGAAGCGCAACTTTTTTCATAAATTTTCAGTCTTTATTTATTTTTGGCTTGTATGAGAGTACCTTCACTGTCATTAATTATATAATACAAAATTTATTGTCATTTAAATACATTCTCATAAACTTATAAAATGTCAGTATATTTTACCTACAAGATCTTTTCGTGGTAATTTATTTTTAATTAACTTATTTTTTATCATATTCTAATTTAGAAAGGTTTCATTTTAGAAAGGTTGCATTACCAGAACTTACAGCTCAGGCATAGCATTATGTTGGTGGACACCATTTTTTGGGAAATATTCTAGTAACTACTTTGCTGAACTTGAACCTCAATGATTTAAACTTGGCTAAAAACTATATTACTTTAATTTCATAAAATTTTGTATAGTGTCTTTCTAAAAACATCTACTTCTTAATCCCGTCTAAGTAATTTATATTTTTTTTAATTAATAAAATAAACAATTGTTTTCTATGTTATAAAGGATATTCGTTAACACAAAACTTAAAGAGATAAATGACATTTCCGATTAAGGTGAAAAATAACAGTAGCTGGCATCATTAGTCGAAGCCATCGCCTTTGACCCTGCCCCTCCGCTGGGACAAGGGACGTGATAACGTCCTTCACTCAGAAAACACTTCTGGGTACATTTTAGAGCCATAGAATAAGCGAGTGCCTTGAATATACAATGTATATTATTAAATAAACATTTTTCCTAATTAGCAGAAAAAAAATATGCCGCTTATATTTATGCCGCTCTTAAGTTGTTATCTTAGTGATCTTACTGTGTATTTTCTCACAATATTTGAAAATAATCACATCGATATTGAAAATAAACAAAATTAATACATCGTCACAATTTCAATTATGAAGTTATTAAATTTCATCTCCTGCCCGATATATTTGTTTAATACTGAGAAGCAAGTTTTTTTTTTTTCGTACTGACTATACTGATAGCCTTAGGGGCCCTGGAGCCTTTACGGCTTTTACAGCTTTACCGGGCTTGGGGGCGAGCGCTTAGGGCACTCAGCCACGAAAGCTAAGCAACAACATCCGAGGGTGCCAAAGTGGCCGAACCTCGGCTCGGACTGTTGCGCGTATGCAATTAAGTCGCGATCTGACTAATCCCTATCCGTAATTCGATCTAAACTAACTATACATATATACATGTTACTGCCCTCTGGGAGGAGGGAAGGAACATGTGTATGTGTATTTAGTGGTCTGAAATTTTTGTCTACTCTAACTAGGCAAAAAAAGAAAAAAAAAGGTCCCTTACAGAACCTATGTACCTATGTGTGTTGTGCATGTGTGTATAATGCAGTGTCATGTATGGCTGTGAAAGCTAGTGATTGTAGAGTCACTTGTATCGCGCGAGCGGCTGCTTGGCTCAAGGGCTCCATGCCGATGGATCGGACCTAGGCTTGAGTTGCCGCAGAGGAGGGCGGTCGTGGCGGGTGTGCGGGAGCGAAGTTAACCGTACGTCCCCTGCGGAGGGAACGGTGGTTTCGCGGGCGTGGGCGCGAAGAAGCAAGTAGGTCATACATGTATGTACCACAGCACGAGGTCAATCTTCTATTGTATGGTCTTTACCCGTAACTTAAGTGAAATATATGTCACACCTTAAATAGATAAGAGCTAATATTTAAAAGTATCAAGTTTTTAAAAGTAAAAATTTTATTAATACAGATATTGTTATTTGTGTGTACTGTTTATGTGATACTAGCACTAGAACAATATATTCTTAATGTATGACAACTGTACACGACCAAGTGAGAGCCGACCCCCGACAACTTGTCCTCACAAGAAGTAATACGTTTGCGAGGGGGCTGAACGCGGCGACCAATGCCCGTCCAGCAAATATGTAGGAAATTTTATGATTGTGTAAATATTAGGTTAATTAAATGTTATGTTATAGGAACAAGTATAATTAAGGAAAATAAACATTGCTCAATAGCGTCTTTCATTGTAGCACCTTAATTAAGTAATAGAAATAAGAATTTGTATAGCGATAGTAATAATAATAAGACATTGTCAAAAACGGTAGGGTAAATAAATTGGCGGGGGGGGGGAGGTAAGGCGATGACTCTTCCGTACGAAATTGTTATAAAAAGCGAGCCGATCGGCGGCTCGTCAGTTATAACCCCGATAAGAGTAGCGCTATCCTCTTTCATCCCACTCAAAGATTAGTTAAAATTCCCGCTATCAAACTATTTAATGTGGCTATTCCGTGGGCCAACCAGATCAAATATCTGGGTGTCACACTGGATAAACACCTAAATTTCAAGGCACATATCGATAGAGTGCGAAGGAAAGCCGGTATGGTCTCAAGCCGCCTGCACCCTCTCGTGTGCTCGAAGAGCAAAATGTCCCTCAGACATAAGCTCACGCTCTACAAGACTTGTATCAGACCGATCCTAACTTATAGTTCCCCAGTCTTTGCTCACATAAGTAAATTCACCCTCAATAAGTTACAAATAGTTCAGAACCGCTTTCTCAGAAGGGCGGTCGGTGCCCCTTGGTTCGCTCGGAACGTAGATCTCCATAAAGATATGGAAATACCTTCGATCGAATCATTTATAAAGTCCCTATCAAATAATTATTTTGAAAAAGCGTCGAACCATTCGAACCAGCTAGTAGTGGCAGCCGCATCTCATAACCCGAATCCAGACATCCGAATGTCTAACAAATATAGACGCCCGCGCGACATTTTATCTGACCCCGATGATAAAATCACGGAAGCGAACGCGATTTTCCCGCCCGTATCTAATAACCAAGCGTGTTTGCGCCCACGCCCGCGTAATCACCGCTCGCTCCGCAGGGGGCGGGCGGCAAACTTCGCTCCCGCACACATATCTCGACCGCCTTCTCCTGCAGCGACTTGAGCCTAGGTCCGTTCCCCCGCTAGGGAGCCCTCAAGCCAGCTGCTCGCGCGACACAGTGACACTGCAATCACTAGCTACCGACATACATTCACTACACTGCATGAACACACATGCACCACACTCAGGTACATAGGTCTTGTAAGGGACCTTTTTTTTTTCTTTTTTTTGTGGTTAGTTAGCCTCAGAAAATTTTTCAGATCACTAAATACATGTACGCGTGTCTCTTCCTCCCTCCCAGGAGGCAAGAGACATGCATACATGTATAATTAGTTAGCTCGAATTCGCGTAGGAATTTAGCTAGGTCGCGTATGTTGCAAATACGGCAACAGCTCAAGCCGAGGTTCGGCCACTTTGGCACCCTTGCGCATGTTGCCCAAAATTTCTCGGCTGAGTGCCTTAAGCGCTCGCCAACAAGTCCGGTGAAACTGTTAAGGCCCCCGGGCCAACAGCATAGTCAGTTCATAAAAAAAAAAAAAAAAAAAAAAAAAAAAGGCTCGTCAGTCCTTTTCAGGATTCGCCACTGTAACCACTAGTAACCACGGAAGAGTTCCTGCCGCGCCTCCAGCTGCCCTCTTGAATACTGTGAAGACTGCGTTTCATTTTTTATTCCGAAGCGGATTCAAAGCCACGGACTTGAAGCCCTAGGAGAGTAACCCCCACATTTTGGTCCTTCGCAAGCCGAATATTGAAGATTTGTATTGAAGATACAGTGAAAATATATATTGAAGATTCGTATTGAAGATACAGTGAAAATATATATTGAAGATTTGTATTGAAAAATTTATATTGAGGACATATGGAAGATTTTAGTGAAGATTTATATTGAAGATATAGTGAAAATTTATATCGAAGATTTATTGAAGAATCTTTAGCGAAGATATAGTGAAAGTTTATAGTGAAGTTATCTTGAATATTTATTGAAGAAATTACGTGTCCACGATATATTGAGAAATTACAGCGCGGGATTCAAGCAGTATATAGAAAAATAATTTGAACTACCTACTTCGAAAGATAAAATTTGAAAATGCCAGTTACGCGTTCACAGAAGGGAAGCACAGTGGATATGTCAGAACGACGTGCAAATATAGCAAACCAGGAACAGGGCACGGCCAGAGGTGTTACGACCTCAAGAAATCCTGAATTGTTAGCGCGAAGTGCTTCAAATTTGGCAAGAATAGCGGCCGGTGCCACGGGCAAGGACGATGCGTCCACGTCGGCAGGTACCATGACAGGTTCGGGAACTACCGTCACGACTACGGAATACACGACGTCGACGGAAAACACCGCAAGCACGGGAACTGACGTCACGACGGCCACGACTCAACAAACTGAGAACCCGAACGAGACGGTCAAGCCGGCAAAACGTACCAAGTCGCAACGTTCTGACGCGAATAAGAAGAAATTGGCAGAACTGGAAGCGCAGGAGAAGCTAGCTGAATTGAAGCTAGAAGAGATACGAGCGGCAGTTGCGCTCGCTCAAGCGAGGCTCGAGAGGCAGCGCGCCGCCGCCGATGATGATGAAGCACCCTCACTGTCGGAGGGTGAAGAAGAGCAATCAAGCCGAGTACAGGAATGGTTGGAAGGACAAACTAAGGATCCTTCAACGGAAAAAGTAAAAGTGCCAGAGGACAGGGAAATGGAAGGACGAGGTCAGGGAGCCCACAAGCAAGAGGATTGTGAGCACCGGGGCGGCCATGAAGGCACCCGGCCTGCGCGTCACCCGCAGAGTGTGGACATACCCTCGCTGGCAGCTGCTTTCTCTCAAGCAGTAAGAATGTCGAGAGACGCACCGAAGTATCTACAGGAACTGCCTGTATTCAACGGACATTGCGACAGCTGGCTCGCGTTCCGTGCCGCCTACTATGAAACTGAAGCTTTGTTTTCGAAAAGTGAAAATGTGTCAAGATTAAGAAAAAGCATCAGGGGGGCAGCTCTGGAGGCGACGAGCGATCTCTTCATCAGCCAACCGGACCCAGCAGCCGTAGTACAGGCCCTGGAAAGACGATTTGGACGTCCGGATGCACTGGCGATGAAGGAAATTCAGAAAATAAGGGCACTAGGGAAACTCAGCGAGATTGTAGCCACCGTAGAAGCTCTGAAGAAAATACACTACCTGTATAATCCAGAGTTAGTGAAAATCACTATAGAAAAACTCACACCGATATTAAGGAACAAGTGGTATGACTACGCCGCAAAAAATAAAGACGACATACCCGACATGAAGAGACTAGCTGCTTATTTAAATGAAGAAGCGGACAAGTGCGGAGCCTACGCGGAACCAGAGGACGTGTCTGTGAATTCCACATTCTAAGTGCGGACTCAGCAATAGCCGCACTCCGAAGGTTCATCGGGCGAAGAGGACAACCTACCGAGCTATGGACAGATAATGCGACTTGTTTCAGGGCAGCGGAAAAGGAGCTCAAGGAGGCCACGGAGGCGACGCGAGAGGAAGCAAATGCGCGCCACATCAACTGGCGCTACATTCCCCCCGCTTCACCCTTCATGGGCGGGGCCTGGGAAAGGCTGATTCGGAGCGTCAAAGAAGCCCTGCGTGTTACCCTACACGCAAAGCATCCGAGTGAGGAGACCCTTCACACTCTACTGGTCGAAGTTGAGAACGTACTCAACTCGCGGCCGCTCACACACGTGGCCGTGACACCGGACGCGCCGGAGGCGTTGACCCCCAACCACATCCTGTTGGGGCCCAACAGCCACGTCGCAGCGCCCGGCGTCTTTACCCCGGATGACGAGTCTACACGGCACCTCTGGCGGCGAGCGCAGCGGCTGGCGGACGAGTTCTGGCGGCGCTGGGTGGTGGAGTACCTCCCTATACTCCAGCACCGGCGGGAGCCCTGGACCAGCGGAGCACCCCCCAAAATCGGTGACCTGGTAGTGGTGTGCGACCCGAACCTACCCCGGAACGTCTGGCCGAGAGGACGAGTGACCCGCATCTACCCCGGTGAAGACAAACAAGTAAGAGTCGTCGACGTCACTACGAGCAAAGGACATGTCCTGCGGAGGCCGTGCAAGAAGATCGTCGTGTTACCAGTTGAATCGCATGCTGCGACGGCGGGAGAAATGTACACGACCAAGTGAGAGCCGACCCCCGACAACTTGTCCTCACAAGAAGTAATACGTTTGCGAGGGGGCTGAACGCGGCGACCAATGCCCGTCCAGCAAATATGTAGGAAATTTTATGATTGTGTAAATATTAGGTTAATTAAATGTTATGTTATAGGAACAAGTATAATTAAGGAAAATAAACATTGCTCAATAGCGTCTTTCATTGTAGCACCTTAATTAAGTAATAGAAATAAGAATTTGTATAGCGATAGTAATAATAATAAGACATTGTCAAAAACGGTAGGGTAAATAAATTGGCGGGGGGGGAGGTAAGGCGATGACTCTTCCGTACGAAATTGTTATAAAAGGCGAGCCGATCGGCGGCTCGTCAGTCCTTTTCAGGATTCGCCACTGTAACCACTAGTAACCACGGAAGAGTTCCTGCCGCGCCTCCAGCTGCCCTCTTGAATACTGTGAAGACTGCGTTTCATTTTTTATTCCGAAGCGGATTCAAAGCCACGGACTTGAAGCCCTAGGAGAGTAACCCCCACAACAACAAAATCAATATATGAGAACAAAGGTTTAATGAATAAAAAGCTATAGTTTCGGGGCCAAACCATCTTACATCGATTAACTATATAACTTCATACTATTATACTAGTGCATTTGTGTTTATTATGTGTCTGTTGATATATCATTGAAGATACATCGACATAAAATAATAGCGGATTATCGTAGAATTTTATATGCAATGTATATTATATACTCTTATATAAAAATGTTAATATTATTTGATACCCTGAGATCTGATAAATCTATTGTAAGATTGCACTATTTTAAATTATTGAGCTCTTTTAACATATTCGCCTCCTTTACAGTTTTCATAGCAGTCATATGTCATGCCACCATATATTTTATTATTGAACCCAAGACGTGAGTTAGTGAATATTTGCATTAAAGTGGTAATTTTGCATTAGTATGCATTAGTTATATAACTTTGAATTAGTTTTAGTATCTCTAGGTGTTTTTCATTGAAGACCTATAGGTAGTTATATCACAAAGTTTAAAAAATTCGTAAATTTAAAAAAGCCTCTCTACGTGTGTTCCTTTATCCGTGAATGTGGTAAAAGTGAGCCCACTACGTGGGTCCCTGGCACTAAGGGGGTTCAATCAAAAGTTAAATCTACATATTATTGACTATACTTACGGTTTATTTTTAAATTACCTATATTCAAAGTGAGACATGTATTATATTTTAATTGCATTAAAATATGTACCATTAGCTTAAAAAATATATAATCGAAATTAGAATGAAAAATTTAACTATAATAAGTATTCTAAATTTTGTATACAAATTGTACTTATTAAAAAACAGTAAGATAATTTTATAATAATCGTTCTTACTGATGAACAGTACATAAAAGTTTAACCGGGGTTTCTTTTTTGTATAACCTTTTCAAAATATATAAGTTGAATAAAACATCAAATACATCACATTCACAACTCGAATCTAAATACTAATTTAGGACGGTATTTAAATAAATAAAAAATGCACAAGCTATTTATTAAAGTCGAATGTTACACATAATTAAAGAACACGACAGCGTCCATATTGATTCAGCCGGCCCTTAAAATAAATCAGATCACTCGAGGCGTAAAAAAATCCGTTTGGTCTTTAATATTGACCGATTGTTTTCATCCGGGGGTGAAATATTGCTATCTAGTTTACTATTATCCACGTAACGTAGACCTTTAATCGTTATTTAAATTAGGCCGTGTGTTCGATGTTCTGGTGTCTCCATAATTTGGTCGTTTACAACATTAGTAGCTGTTAACATTCTTCCGTGAAGCTTCGTTTAGAAAACGCTTGGAGCTTTTTAATTGTAATCATTAACTAATGTACGGTTAAACGCGTCTGTAATTATCCGGAACGGTGAGAGTATCTATTTTAGTTTTAATTACAAATGGGGTGAGGCTCAGTGGTAGTGTGTACGGACACCGCATTGATAGAGGTGAGTTCAAATTTGTACAATGAGCCTGTGCTTTCGGTGAAGGAAACATCGTGATGAAACCATGTATGGTGGTAGGGAATTTTCTAATATTTGCCTAGTAGTACCTAATAGTTGCCTAGCTAGCAACTACCCTCAAGTTAAAAATCTGGTGCCAAGCACCTACAGGTGTGTTCTGACAGTTGTTGTAGGTACTATAGTGAGAGGGTAGCTATCACATTCGCTAGTCATATTTTTGTATAAGTAGTTCTGTTGTGATTTGCTAATTTTATTTGTATCA
Source organism: Saturnia pavonia (assembly GCA_947532125.1). NCBI lineage: Eukaryota > Metazoa > Arthropoda > Insecta > Lepidoptera > Saturniidae > Saturnia > Saturnia pavonia. The sequence continues at coordinate 13,354,712 of OX383903.1, forward strand.
TAATCACTTATTACAGTACTTTTATTATAGAATATTGTGATTGTTGTTATTTTCACACACGGTCATTTAATTCAAAATTAAACAAACCTTGCGAAAATGCTGATATATTATATGCATAGATATTTATCACTCAGATACAGAAAATACAATTATGTTAATCATACAAAAGTTAGTCTGTAATAACAAACCCGTGATCTCTCAGCTCAATCGTTTTTTCGTCGCTTGTGTTGCAAAGTAAAAAAGAAATTTTTACATTCATTCTATATCATAAGAGATGTCTTTATTTACTTATCTTGCCCATTCATATATTCTAAATTCCAAGACGGTTCTTGAGAAGTAAATTCCAGTCACGCATCGGAGCTGACACACCAACTTTTATCTGTTTTTTTTTTCGCTAGTTTGTTTTAGACCAAATTGCCAGATTACTAAATGTTTATATGCATTTTTCTCCCTTCCTCCCAGAAGGCAGAAACATGTATATATGTATAGTTAGTTAGATCGAATTTTCTACGGATAGGGAATTAGTCAGTTCGCGATTTAATTGCAACTAAGGGAACAGCTCAAGCCGAGGTTCAGCTACTTTGGCACTCTTGAGCGTGTTGCCCTGCTTGTGCCTTCAACGCTCGGCCTCAAGCCTTCTGAGGCTTCAGGGCTCTTAAGGCTAACCTATAGTTAGATCGAAAAGAAACTTTTCTACTGGCCTGCAAGCCTCTCAGCATCTTGATGTACTATACAGTGACTGATCCCGAAACGCAACGAACTAAAAGAGAGTCACTATGACGGGTTTGTAACCACGTGCAAAGTGCGAGTTCCGACCCAGTTGGGTATAGATCCCTACAACCTCGGTTGATAACTTGATATACACCCGCAGCTCCCGGAATGCTACACGCCTAATACTATGTAGGTATTACCCCTAGTGTATGGTGCTCTCGAACCAGTCGGAGACAGTTGTCGTATTCTACCACACAGCTTAGTAAATAACTTTTTGTAATTAACCTTTAAGATTAATTAACCTAGCATCCGAATTTTGTTACAAAATTGAGATTAAAATCCTTTTTTTTATTTTATTGAATAAGCTTAAAGTTTTTCTGTGGAGCTTTGCTAATTATGATATGAACAAATCTAAAAGGAGAACGAACCGCGCTTAAGGTTTCTTCATACATTTAAACCTGTAAAATATTGTCTGCGGTGAACGCAAAAATGTCGACTAAGCGCCGTTGCACTTGTATGTAACATCTTCATAAAATTTCTGGAAGTGATATTTAAATCTTTTTTATAACTACAAACTTAAATTATTTATAAGGACTTAGAAGTCTTGTCTTCTTCGTGTCTTGCTTGTCTGTCGTCCAATGACATTTATATTTAGACTGCAGTTAATAGGTTCCACATATGTACTTAGTCGTTTTTTATGTTATTAAGTAATAAGTAGAAATGCAGTCTCAAATGCAGTTATTAGATGGTCACTGCAGCCAACGTATCGTAATCTTAACTGCGGCCAGTGATTATAGGTTGTTAATCCCAAAGACTAAGTTGGATTGCCATTGTACCAACGATGGCGTTTCCTTATAATATGATAATTAAAAATGACGTATGTGTAATCGTCATTTTCAATTCAGGACATAAAGTGCAAATTATAACAATAAGTATATGTAAGTATATTTATAATATGGTACTAAATATAAAGTATACAGTCCGCAGTCGAAACTGTACACATACGGAACACAATACAGCTATAAGAATTAAATTAATATATGTACTGTCAGGAACTCAGTCTTTCATTATGAGCTACGTATTTTAAATGTAGATTATATTAATATGTTTTATCTATAATAGAGTGCGGATAAAATGTCTGTATACATTAAATAAATAACCTTTAAAAAAAGAATAACGTACACATTTGTTTAAGTCTCACCAAACACGTATGCATAGTCTCTTTATCGGTACACAAATCAAAGTCGTGGTTTAAATCCTGTTTAAAATTAATCATGCAACACGATTGTATATTGTGTCGGTTCACAAGTCGTTATATTTTCGTATCCAGTAATCGTGTACATCAGTGTAACACGTATTTTCCCACACGGCGTATAATCCGACGCCATGTATATTGGACTAGGCAATATCTAGTTAGTGTTGCTAAATCAACGTACCCTAGCAATCTCCAATACTGTGTTCGTACACTATTGTTTATGTTAACACTCATATAATGCCAGAATAATTTAAAGAAACATTGTTTCACATCAGTCGCATCAATATAGAGCAGATATTGTGGTAGCAAGTTATTTAATTATTGGCCAGGAAAATATAGGAGATGAGAGGACTGGAAAAGAGGGAGAATCATTGTTCAAAGTTCAAAATACATTACATTATATTACTAATTTGGTGAAGTACTGAGTGGTAAGCCTTATTTGTGCAAGGACATTTTTTATCACTTAATAATTTTATTGTTTCTCATCAAATAATTTATTTATTTATGGGCATAAATAAATAATCATACTTGTATTTATTTGTAATCTCATTAGTTACATCATTCAAAATTTTAAGCCACATCGACACCTATACCTTGTAATTTTGTGTACGGAGCGTTTATTCTGACAATTCGGGCTTTGAAGTATTTTTTTATGTTTCAATGTAAACATTTGTACCTTGTACCTTGCATTGAAAAACAATAGAGTAATCTGTTTATATTTTATTGATAAAGCAATGGTTTTCAGTGTCCACCAATTGCAACTCCTGGCGATTTGCCTTTGTTAAGTTTGTTTCATTAATATATATATAAAAGCGAAATACCACTCATCACGAGATCTTTTTTTTTCGAACTGACTTTATTCTTAGCCTTAGGGGCCCTGGAGCCTTTACGACTTTTACAGCTTTACCGAGCTTGGGGGCGAGCGCTTAAGGCACTCAGCCACGAAAGCTAAGCAACATCGTCCGAGGGTGCCAAAGTGGCCGAACCTCGACTCGGACTGTTGCGCGTATTAATTAAGTCGCGATCTGGCTAATAATCACGAGATCTCCGAAACTTTAGTTTGATTGACTTGAAATTCAGCATAGTTACTCCTTTCGCAATGTAGACGCTCACTAAGAACGGATTTTGGAAAATTCAACCACTTAGTGTGTAATAGGGGTTGAAAGTTTGAATGGGGTTGGTGAAACACATTGTCTAACGAATTTTCTGTCATGACCTACGATCAGAACGTTGATAATCTGTCTGTCTGTCCACCTGTCTGTTTGTTTTATGTCCGGATTTAACTCAAAAACGGCTTGCCCGATTTTGATGAAACTTTAATAACGTTAATAATTACTGCGTTATTAACGCATGTGGAGCAACGCTAGTAAAAAATAAAGCAAACAATTTACAAAAGTAACAATTTTATAATTTAAGTCTGTAAATTAATTTGTCACAACGTGCTGTTTTCGTTTTTAATTTAAAAATTTACATTATTTTACCTTGTATAATTCTGGTGAAATTTGGTAGTAGCATATTTACAATATTACAAACAGGCTAGAACATGTGGAATACGCAACTTAAATTAACATCGAATTCGACTCTAATTAATGATAACATTGCACGGGCAAAAACTGTAGCGATGATAATAAAATTAAAAAAATGACGCTATTAACTATCAGTAATTATGTTCATTTTATGCAACATAAATAAAATCTTCTGCGACATGTGTTTTATAAAAATACGTTGACCATTAATAGGTGACTTTATTTTCATAAACCGAAATTAATTAATCATTTTGTTCACAGTTCACAATAACTCCAGTGATAGGCTGAGTTCATAATAATAATCCCAGTTTGGACAGTGTTTGATTGATTAGCGGCCTACGTCTGGTTTATAATGTCCTAATCTTGGGTTCAGCAGTATTAAGTGCATTAATATTTTTTTGTTAACTTGTCAGTATAAATTAATCAATGCGCAAACACAGTAAACGTGGTTCCGTAAACAGTTGTAACTATTGTCGGCCTGGGAATGAAACGTCAGAATTATTTTGGAATATCGATATACAATTGTTGCTATATGAGTACTTAAAGACAAGACAAAGTTGAGTTTGAGGGCTAAAGGTGAACTTTCAAGCGCAGCGTCACAAACTCGGTGTCTATGAAGTTACCGATGCTCCTTGAATTGTTAGGGACGCGGCGTCAGAGACGCCTTGGTGACTTTGGATATCAGCTTCTCATGTTCAGTCGTATAGCCTACGACTGACCTAATTTCTCAATAGCATTTGCCAAATTATAACATTTGCCACGGAATACTCCAATTACTTATAGAAGAGCAAGGATCTTTTACTTCGATATTATGTCAGTTTAGAAACAGGCTTTATTTTATTATTTTCTTTTAAACTTTAAACATTTTTTTGGTAACGTCGCAATAGGTGCTATTTTTAAAATTAACTAAGAAATAACCTAAAAAGTATACGTAATTGGCAGCGTCACTGCAAGTGCGGGCGTCGGCGCGTCACTAACGCTTGCATCCATCGACAATGTGGCAGTGGCTCTGACACCAAGTCAACATTGTTGCACTCGAACTATTTTCCCTATCTATTATTTACTATATTTATATATATAAAAAAGCATAACTAGCTCACTGCCTGACACATCAACGGACAGGTCAAACTACAGAAAATTTACATGCGAGTTCCTTTTACACTGTAGGTGAGTACTAAGGAAGGATTTTTTGGGAATCCAAACCCTAACTGGTGAAAATGGAATATAATTTTGTTTGGAAAACCCGTCATTTTTGATATCCGTCATTTCTATGAAAATTGATATTTAGCAATTTAGTTCGAAAGTTGCAGGCTGGCATGACAGCGCTGCAGGCCAGCATGACAGCAGCGACCGCCGATGGATTTTGACCTCTCGTTGGTTGCCGTTTTATTTGGATTGTACTGTGCTTACCATAAAGAACAGTATACTCAATGTACCGAGGTATTATAAAAAAAGACGTGTAAGGTTTTTATTTCCGTCATGATACCAGAAGTACTATTATGATATATTCAGTTAAAACATAAAATTACACACAACGAAGCGCGCGGGTACCAGCTACTTAGTATTTTCATACAGCATTAATCTGCCATTCTGCCGTAGCGTCACTGAGGGGGCGCCACTTACGCTACAAACCCTTGGCTCGAAAGTCCACTTCAATAATCAAGATTTCTAACACGTCTAAATCGTTTTTTCAATAATATCGTGTTAATAAATGGTATATACAACTTCGCAAAATTTTTCTGTAGTAACACGACAAAGTAAATGCACTGTGCCTAATGATAAGCAAAGTAAGATCTAAAACAAAAATGGCGACCATTGAGAAATCAACAACCCTTTGCCACTCATCGCTGTCATGCGTAAATATGCGCCAACTGTCCCAGAAACGCGACGCGCATAAGCGAATACGACTATAGCGGGCTTATCACTATATTTATGGTGATTACGACCCAGTCAGGCTATAAGCCTAGCCACTCCACTATCGGACCATGTACAGTTGAGGTTGTCTAAAGTCTTAAAATGTTATTTAACATTCTTACCACCAACTGAATAATAGTGGACGAGTTTTCCAAACTATAACCAAAATTGTGTACCAATGCAGGGTTACAATACTTACATATAAAATTATTATAGTGTTATATAATATTAGTGCTTTTAAACGCTTATAAGCAGTTAGTCCATTAAATATAAATAAATCAAGCAATGATGACTCAGTGGGCTACCACTGTGTACGGACAACACGTCGATCGAAGTAAGTTCTAATGCTTGTAATGAGCCTGACCTTTCGGTGAAGGAAAACATCGTGTTGAAATTATAGCAAGGTAGGGCATTTTCTAATACCCGCCTGGCTAGCTACTACCCTCAAAATCTGTCACCAAGCACACCTATATGTGTGTTCCGGCAGCTGCACTCGAAAGCCAGTTCTCTGACTAGGTTTAGCGTGTTATCATCTTGATTACATCGTTACGTTGTATCTGGTGTGATTGAGGCCAAACGTTTAATCTATAATGAATTTAAAAAAAAAATGAAAAAGACTTGAATCAGAGTATCGCGTGGGCATGAATTTAGCACTAAAGTGCCAAGATAAAAGGTCATCACAAAGCACACAGCCTATATATTTCATGTAGAAAACGCAATAAATTAATCATTTCGGCGCAGTACACTACGCTTACACTGACAGAGAGTAAGTTCATAATTGTATTCTCAGTTTTGACGGCAGTTGATTGATTACCGGTGCAAGGCTCGGATGTGTATGTTTTAGTGTCACACGCTCCAGTTCTCCGAATTAGGTCATCACGGGTGTAGTTTATCTCACTAAATATGAAAGTGTATTTTAAATTTGAATTACATCTAAATCATCTTAATTCTTTATTATATTGTTTTAAATATATTTACGTAATACTAGCTGGTACGGCAAACGTTGTTCTGTCTTTTTCGATAGTGAATGACTCGATCAAAGCGACACTTTTCGGATTCTAACATAGATATGAACAATTGTGTCGTTAAAATATGTTATGTGAATATGGGCTCAATCGGTCAAGTCGCTCAGAAGGTATAGAATCACTAACAGACGCAAGATACAAGATTTATATATATATATAAGATTATCTATACACTTAATTTTATAAACTACTAGCTGTGCCTGTGACTCCGCTCGCGTGGACTTTAATAGAATGCTGTCGGTCGAGCGCACGCGCAAATAGTGCTGCCTCCGCCCAAAAGATGGATGACAAAATGCTTATTGTGGGTGATCCTTAAAAGATAGATATACGCTATCATAGACTTTTTTGTAGCTCTTTTTAAAGTCTATAATTATGTGGTACATTAATAATATATATCTTGTATGGTTTCATCAGCGTAAGGAATTTGAGTGCTCCTAATGCGTCTTTTTTCCGAATTGATTCACCATTATCGTCAGACAGAGAGACGTTGAGTTTTATAATGTGTATATATTATATTGTGTGTATTTTTTGTATAATTTTTGACGGAATAATGCTAATTAAAGAATTTGTTATCGTGTTTTATAGATACTAATTTTGCTCACATTTCGGTCTGTTTTAATCTGTAATAACATAAGTAACACGACCCTTAAGTACAATATTAAGCAAATATTATTTGCACATTCATTAGTAAACATTTAAAAAATTTATAAATATTTTATTATCTTTGAAGTCACTTTTATTTAAAGCAAATTAAAAGTATTTCTTCGTTCTCGTTCTCTTACAATAAAATTCTAATAGATATGCGTTATATGACAAAGATACTTTTAAACAAACATTGAACAAATTGTTTGAACAAATATCACAATCCTAATGCACATCTCGTTCGTTAAGGCTTTCCGAGTGATGTTTGATTTAACTAAAGCTTGTTAACTTTGTTGTTGAACTGTAAGCACGATATACCTGTAGTTTGTTTGTGTAGAATCCAATGTTGTGATGTTTATTGTTGTCCTGTACAAGTTATCATTAGCTAAGTGGCTCCTTGTTCATTAGTAACAATGCGTGAATTTTGAATAACTTGAAAAATGTTATGATACTAACTAAGGATGCCATCTGTTACCAGCGTTAAGTTGATACAGAAGTTTAGCAAAACTTCGGTTAAATTCACAAAAATGAACCGATTGTTGGCTTCAGTCGAACTTTGATAAAACTGTCAAACTTCGGTGAAACTGAATGTTTACCAAATTTTGGTCCATCACTTATAATTACATATTATATATAAAATAAGAATTAATTATAATATTAATTTATTTATAACTAGTAAATAGAGTTTATCTGTAATAACTATTAAAGAGTATTTGTACTTGTTGCATTTTTTATAATATAGGTACCAACTATCCTTGTTTGGCGAATGTGGTGTAGTCGCGGCCACGTATCGAAAGACGCAGCGTGGGCAGACCCGCCACAAGGTGGAATGACGACCTGGTAAAGATTGCGGGAACGATGTTTGGGGGAGTCCTATGTCCAGCAGTGGACATTTTTCGGCTAAAATGATGACGATAATGATTCTTTTTATCTCCTTTTTTGTTTCTCACTTATCAGTATTAGATTATAGTCATAAACGATGACATTAATATGTACTATATCTACGTTTGAAGACAAAAGTATTCACCAAAAAACTAATACGGGGTTAGTTTGTGCTTCCTCTGTGAACACGTTTTAACATCACTTTATCCAAGTGATGATACTGAAAGAGCGGAATAAATAAACAACAGTTGAGTTCCACAAACTGTTGCTGTTATTTATGAAACATTTAAAACTTATTTCATTTCATACCTGCATGGTTTTAATATTAACTTTGCGAGGCTGTGTTTATTCATTTAAAGCACATTAGTTATAGACCATAGACAGTTTTAGAGTCATAAACTAAAGGCTTTTAGATTCAAGTACCTACTATTATAAATTTTCTTAATCTTTATCTTTTCCTTACGAGCACATACTCACACGCATATACATTATACACCATTTGCGACTCCATAGTAATTTTCTATCGAGATTTTCTTCCTCGGTAGTCCTTAATGAAGTTTTATTCCTCCAATGCACTAGTGAGTCCTTTTTAAGAGAAGTTTCTTTCTCACGGTGCTGACGATGAAGCGAAGTTGAAGCGATGAAGTCGTTGACGAACACGCTCCTGGGATTCTGAGTTAAATGGCGAGAACAGGAAAGGAATAACTCCCTATCCGCCTGCCCGGCAGGATAGGTGCATGCTTAGCACGCCCTTTTTTATTTGGAGGAGTTCGATCTGACTCTTAGCTATAAGGGCCTTGAAGCCTCAGATGGCTTTTACTGCTTCACCGGGCTTGGTTTTGGAGGATCGCCACCGGTCAGAGTATCAGCCACCGGCCTAAAGTTGATTGACGTTGGCCACGGTGAAACGTGGAGGTTACCTGACATTTCACCCCATTTTAGACTTCATCTATTAGTCATATTCAGAAATATTTATATAGAACAGATTCTTATTTCATAAATATATTTTCAAATAACTTAATTCGTAAAATGTACAAATTAACAAGCGTTTAAAAGTCAATCGTAAAATCGTACCCTTTTTAGGAACACAAATGTAGATTTATATTTTTTGTAATAAAATTTTAGTTTTGACAATAAATTCGATTGGATCGACAATAAATTTACGAAGCATAAATTTCGCCAAGGTCCCCATGTCGTGCGCCATCGTAAAACGTTTTACTGCATTCTACTTGGAACAATAAACTGTGTCAACTTGAAATACTAGAATGTGATTGATTTTAAATGGTGTATTAATTTAACAATGATATTTAAAATATTTTAAAAAAGTTGCATGATTCATGAGTTTACCAATTTTTAATTTATGTCTTTATGTTATGTTATTCCTTTGTTACTTTTTACTAAACCATTGCCAGTTTCGGATACTTTTATCATTGGCAAGAACCTGATGAAGTATAATTAAAATGCTAACAAAATCAAAACATTATTTTATTTTATTGTCTTACATAGTTAAAACATTATTTATTCTGATCATATCCAAGCAATTTAAGCTGAGACGTTAATCCCTCATAAGTCGTCATCGATTTGTCATCTTTAATAACAGCTCACTTGCCAGGAATAATAAATTGTACAGAACAGACTTTCGTCTTCATTAGTGAAATAATCTGACACTAGCTACAAGAAATGTTCAGTATTAGGAATCATCTTACACTGTGGCTCGTTCGACTTTTCTTGTTCGTCGACAGCAAGATGACACTTTTGTTTTACTAAATCATTCCAAGTGTCGCGTAGCGTGAAGAATGATCACAAAACGTGACAACAAGTCTTGTAATATTTCGTTATATTTTAGATATATAACATTTCATTTTATGCCTTGATTTAAAGAAAAAATTTCTTCAACTGTTATATCAAAGTATAATTCGAATTTTTTTAAGGATGACAGCTATTTAACCTTATTGTTTCTTATTTATCTTCATCAGTTAAATTCAAATCTTATTAGATTATGTCAGTAAAATAACTTATTTCACAAATAACCTATTTAAAAATATAGAATAAATAAATAATACCTTTATAAGTTAGTTTAAAATATTATCCAGTTCAAACGAGTTGAAGATTGAAAAGTGAGTGAAATAATATTTCACGGTACCAGAGTCTCAGAAATACGATACGCCCTTTAGCATTCGACGAGCCGATAAATTTTGTAGAATCTAATAAAACCGTGTTTCGTGTACTCTTGAGTAAGATTCAAATTGACAGGATGAATAAAGTCCAACATGAATTAAGTCGAATTCTTTATAAATATACATCACACACAGCGCTAAATACTGCAATGGATCAAAATTAACCGAATATCAGCAGCAATTATTTGATTTTAGATTGTGAAAATAAAAATATACATATATTGTTGTATAGCAATATCCGTAATATAATATAACAAAGATTAAGACATTCTTGTGCACTTTGCTCCAGACTTTCTAAAGAATGAACAAATTAAGATTGTCCCGGTCATTTAACGTTGAACTTTTAAAACATGCTATTCTCAAAGTGCGCTAAATAGATCCATAAATAGTTGTATAAATTGGTTTAAAGAGGAGTCTAATAGAAAGCTAAATTATAGATGCTCACGTCTGACAATTCTCCAAGGTCAAATGTATTCTGCGATTTATCCTTTAACTGATAGATTTTGGTTAAATCCAACAATAAGCTAAATCCACTGGATTTGGATTTAGATATGTTTATCAATTAGCTTAACCTATAATATTACATAATTTCAGAAGTTATATAATAAAAAATATGTGTTCAGCAGTTCACACGTTCACAGTTGTCAGAGTGAAACCTTCAGAAAAAAAAGTTCATGAAAATAAGAACTTGCATAAACCGTGCATAATGTAAATGTATTCTATCTCATTCTCTCGTAGGCTAAATCCTATAAATGTATATGGTTATCTCTTTTTACTGACGCTTTTTTGTTTTATTGATTTCTAATCGCAAAGATGCTAAATAAATTTTCACTTCAAAATTTTTTAATTGAAATTTATATTAGCTATTAGAACATGTTTCAATAAAAAAATATAGGAATAAATTTTAACTCTTAATATTCATGCTATCAATTCTAAAATGAAATATGTAATGACTTAATAATGTCACTAATATTATTAGTTTAAATTATTTAAAACATTTATAAGATGAAATCTTTGGACTATTTATAAAAAAATACTAGAGTTGTTCAATTTGTATAATAAAGTGAAGTTTTTATACACCCCTACAGCCACCGTACTAACCGAGACCAAACCCCTCATAGTTTAATTTGCTAGATGACATGAAGAATGTTGAACACGCGTGTAGACTGTATGACGTAATGTGTGACTTATTGTTGTACACTTACAAGACGGTCATTCGGCGTCATTCGGCGGGAAGAATATCATACGCACAAAAATTTCAAATCGCGTTTATGTGCTGTGTGAACGGTGTTTCTATGAATAATTTCACTATTATTAATGTTTACGAGAATTTATTAATGTTAATTGATACTTCTTTATCAAGAATATTACAGGTCTCTTCCAAGGGTTACTTTTATACCCAGTTCTCGTCTCCAGTCGCAACCAGCTGCCTTACGAAAGCCTCGGTTACACCTTGTTCTATATTACATCAAGATGCAACACCTGAATTTGAGTCTATTCCAACATTTTTCAATAACAATTTAAACTCCACTGCAGTCTCATGAATAAAAAGTTTATTTTTTATCAAGAAAGCCCCAGATACGATATTCGTTGGAAACGCGTATAATTAGTTTGTGATCCATTTAGAGCCTAGAAAATTGATCTCATATATTTCAAATATAAACTGGGATTTGTTTTTAAAACGAGGTTGTAATTTTATACTAGGCTTAAATAGCCTACTATAAAACTAAGCGTATTTTGTACTATAAAAAGTAAATAGCTAATAATACATATATACAATATAGATTCTTTTTTAATGTTATGAAGTAGTAAGCTGACATGAACCTCAACTGACTTTAAGTGGTCAGTGCAGCCTACAGTTATGAATAACTAACCTCAAAAGTCGTGAGGCCAGTTAAAACAGGCTGCTACTCCTCAGGACTAAGTTAAATCGCCTAGGCGATACCTAATACCGGTTTGTATTGCCAAACACATCCCTCGGACTAGAACATAATTGCACTAGCATATTTTGCAGTAGAAATAGGTGTGCAGTGATGCTTCTATATTCGATCCTTGCACAGATTATTATAATAGGACTCTTAACTTAGCTGCTATATACAAAACTAGCAAACATGCTCATTATTCAAATGGAATCTCCGAGCTCCGACTCCACAGTGTTACAAGAGCTGGCTTCCTGTATCTATACGCCATATTAATTATCATACCAACTATTAATATATTGGGATATTCTGACAAGGACCAACTTCCTGTAACAGCGGGTCATCTAAATAAGCCATATATATATATATATATATATATATATATATATATAATTGATTATTTAATACTTCGATGTAGATATATATGTATTTGTATAGTTTCATATTTCATTAATTATTTGATGTTTTAAAATTTTAGCGAGTGATCTGTTTCTATCAAGTTATTTGATCATCTGGGGACTATGAGAAATTTCTTTTATCAAAATATTATTTAAATAGGATATCTACTATTTAATATTTGGTTATTAAAGGTAATATAATTATGCATTATTCATAAAAACATATCTGAATATTATTTTACTGATAATTGATATTTTATAAAATTAAGATATGTTTTTATTATTTGATTATATGATTATAACCTACTTTTGCTACTAATACGTTATTTAAATATCTACTATTTGAATGTGTTGTTCTGTTTTAAGTTGTCATTTGGATAATTACGGATAATTATAAAAAGAAGGAAGTGTAACGCAGAGATAGATTCACTTTTGTTTGAGTTTGATACAATGAACATTATTCTGACGTGCCTACAAGTTTTCATTGGACATCATCATCTTGCCGAATCTATTCTCATATCATATCAATATCAATCGGGTGGCACCGAAAAAAAATCACGCTAATGATCAATTTTGGTTCATTTTACGACTGCAGAGACTTACAGCATATATTTAAATGATCGAACTATTTTACTACTTGCGTTATCGTTATTTGTAACTCACGCAAAGGAAAATACTAAACCTAGCGATTTCATTACTATAAATCTTGTAATCTGAGTTGTAAAGACTCTATTCGATTGAAAGTAAGCTAAGGATAATGTTCTTTGCTCAGACAAGTATTTAGCTTTCTGTTTGTAGACCAATATAAAATGAACTTAAAGTACAGAATGTTATGATTCAAATTATTTTCTTTAAAACAAATCACGAAGAACATTAAGCACTTGATAAGTCTAGGTCGATGTTTGTTATTGATAAATTGATCCATTATTTAAAGGGAAGTGATAAGGTTTGTATCACTTACCATTTAAGTATTTTTTTTTTACGTTAATTTGGATCGATTCGGGACCAATCGAATAAGATAGGTCACGATGGTAATGAAATAAAAAGAAATATGTTAATTATAATAATTAACATATTTCATAACGTCTAAATATTTTACCTTGTCCACTCTATACATTCTAAACATTACTCTTCAATCCTCAGCATAATTTTAGAACACATCTAATACGTTTTATGTTTAAAACATTTCATACTCATTCATTGTTACATTAAATGCTACCAAACTTCCGTAAAAAGTATTCCTCATCGATATTTGAGCATAATATTTATAGAATCATAAAACCTTTTACGATCCTAAGTATAATCCGAACATAAAATTATAACGGTTTCGTATCGGTACCCACCGAAAATCATAAATCCAAGTTTTCATAACATAAATACACGTATTCTATCGAGGGTGGATGTATAGTGGGCCCTAAAATACTTGTAGAACAAGCTCACCTGACAAGCCGAGTTAAATAATGGTTTGATTGCGTTAAAGCGAACTGAAACTGACTGAGCCCGACGTCTAAAGATAACAATCTAAGTCAGTACAGATAACGTTGTGGATTACATTCAAATGAACACGTTTAACAGCTGGGACTATAGTGTAATTAGGTTTCATTTAGTTTTTAAACATTATTGGTCTGTATACGTGCCTGTTGTAAAAATTTTGGTATGTATGAAATTCTCACAGCATTAATAGAAGTTATTTAGTCAAGAATGATATAATTTCTTTTTTTAATATTCTGTTCGAAGACAACGTTATGTGTTATCTACATATGCAGTTTTAATAATAAAATAAAACTATCGTGCGTGTAACCTTTACGCGCGTTTGATGTAAAACTTCGTTTTGACCTTGTGACAGATATTACAATTAAACTAAAAAATAAATAAGTTATATTAGAATTTAGAGGTATTTAATATTCTTTACAGACATATTTATATCAAGTTCCTACATATTACATTTAAGTTTTTCTTTAACAAGAGTAATTTAACTAGTTTATTTTTAATGTTTGGCATAAGTATGTACTTATATTATATGTAAATAGGACTTAGCTGTAAAATGACATATTTATTTTTTAATATAATTAAATTATTGGCAACATGATCAAAGTTTTTCTTCAAACGCGTGTATAGGTTACATGTACTTACATTGATGACTTATGACTTACATGTTTGATTTGCTAAAAATATGATATTATTACATAAAATACCATTATTAGTATTGAATTATGTAAATATTATAAAACAAATTTCACTCAACTTTATTACCGTACAAAAACCGTTATCACCGTTCGAAAAAAAAAGCACTAATTTACTCTCAATATTAATAACTAATTACGGATGAGTTTTAGAAAAACAAAAAAGGTCTCTGAAGTTGCTATTAATTGGCTTATATTCACTTATATAAAACTGTACTTTGACAATAGTTTTGACAATATGTTTATTGCAGTAGTATTAGAATTGTATAACAGCAAAATGCGTTATTTCGTTCCATGCTATTTGCAGAACGTGATTCAATATCATCCTAGAGCATTATGTTATTAAGATCTATCTATAACTGAAGCAGGACTTTTGCGCCAAAGCTCCAAGCTCCTATTGTCTACGTCACGAACCCATACATCAAATTTGACACAGCCGTAGTAATACAGTTACGGGTAACGTATCCGATTTAAAACTGAATGGATTTGCGGAATATGTGTGATTAATTGCCACTTTTACAATAATAATGTTTTTATTTCACATCACACACGCCTCTCCATGGTGTACTGTGTGATATTTGCTATTTATTTTCGTGTATCAAATCTATAATACGGTAATAAAAACTGAAAACTTTTATTTGTAAATTTATTTATTCTCTAGAATTGAATAAGTGGAAATTGTATACGTATAAAATTTCTAGATGCCTTGTTGACTTTGTTGTTAATGCTTTGTAATGATTAAAGATAAAAATAAAGTTGATTAACAAAACTATAGTCCATCCTGCGTAGGAAACAAATCAAATCTATTTAAGGTCTATAGTAGAGTTATTACTATCTACAACCGCGCCAAAAAGTTTGTTCTACACAATGAACGAATGAATTAATATATACATATTTTATGACACTGGTTCGGCATTTTTTACAACTAACCAGTGATATTGTTGAAAAAAAAAACATTGCAGTTAATACAAATACAAGCAAATATTTTTTATGTAAAACAGAGAATAATAAAATGTATTTGAAACATACATTAAATAAGAAATACAGAGTTATGAGAATAAGACTATTTTTAATATCATAAACAAAGCTATGAAATACAGTGGAGATGTAAAAGTCGTATAGGGCTAGCAAAAATGTAAATATTTTTTACCTTTGAATTCTTATATGTACTAGAGTACTAGAGTTACCAAACGTTTCACGTAAGCCTGGACTTTCCGTATCTACCTGGACGATCCGTGAACGATGCGTGCAGCATATTAAATATTCGGTAATACCGGCAAGGATTATAAGTTGACGTTCTTTGCCCTTTTTTATGCCACTTAAGAAAAAATAATCAAACATTTTTTTTTTTAGTTTTTTTTACTTTTGTTTGCGCCTTTAGTAGAAATTAAAACTAAAAACGTGTGACGGAAATGCGAACAGATGAAGTTAGCGATTAATAATAATTTGAATATATTTTGTTGAATTATTTTTACACAATAAAAAAAAAAAGAAAAAACAGTAAATTCAATTTACATGCTCATCATTGATAACTTAACTTTTTCATGTTGTTGGCATACGTGAATAAATTTTTGAAGTGAATTTTGTTTTATTACATAAAATAAGTATAACTACTTACGTGCGCTCATATTTATACACATTTTTGTTATTATTCACCACTATCCCCCCACTTAAGAAATATATATATTATTTTAAATTAAAAATGTAAAACGTCTATTGTAACCTATATGTAAAAGTTACATGCCTTCCTAGAATAGAGACAAATTTAGCTGTATCTCGCTTTAATTAACCTCGTCTCTTTATTTGAATCGTTTATTTCCAGTAAATCTAAGTTTCAACGTTAGCAACCCTAGGCAAGACGCACGTCAACCTCTCTATAATAAATTCAACAAAGTCGGGGAGGCTCAAATGAATTCGCCATTCAATCTCACGCTACATTCTCTCTTAATCTATTTCAATGACGACAAATTTACTGCAACACATTTTTGTTCAGTACCAGGAATTCCTTTTGTTTTTGAAGATCAGTTAATAAATCGAGAGGTTTAATCCTCTGTTTTTTATCGTGAGAGTAATTGAATACTCTAGCAATATCCATATAAAAAAGCAGTAAAAAATAAGTAATGTTTTTTACTTTGCAAACGGACAAAACCATTAAATGCAATTTAGATAGCAGACCATTAAATATAATCTTATAATAATATGGGATATATTTAGCATATATTATATATGAGGTCACGATTTACATGACACTAATGTAGATGATATCATGAATTCATTGCTTATTGCATTGCTTATTGTTTAGGCCATTGTGGTTTAGCAAATTTTAGATTATGAATATATTAATGGGTTAATTTATTGAAAAAAGCAGATAGGACACTGGTTCTAGGACAAATTATGATTGTGATGTATAATTTCAATTTCAATGTTCTGACATGTGTTGGTTTTTATTTTAATTCATGAACGTATGTTATTTGGTCATATATTGTGTAATTTTGGTCACATTTTAAGTAACGTATATTGGTTATTTATATTGGTTACGTGAAACCCAAGCCCGGTGAAGCTGTAAAACCCGTAAGGCAACAGGGCCCCTAAACCTAGACCTAAGTAAAGAGAAGTGAAGACTGACTGAACATCGTCCAGCTCATAGTACTTAGGATAGAATTTCAGAATATGCAGAGAAAGTTGACTTTATATTATAGGCATCGTTTAAGAAGCAAAGTTTATATGGGAAATAATATAAAATTTATTTCACTCAGATTTATTTTAAACTTGGTATAAAAACTCGTCGAAAACAATAATTAAACACGTATGTCAGCGGTTTTCAAAATTCAACCTCTAAGGGGAAAAATAGAATGACAAAATTTGGGAAATAGAATTTTTCGGATCAGATTTATTATGTGTAACCTGTTCTGAGCCATCCTGCACAGTGTTGTAAATATTAGTAATACTCCTACTCATTGTGATTTCGTGCTTGTAATGTGTAATTATGTCCGTGTTTTCTACATTGAATTAATTTAAATTCTTTCTTTTTAGAGTCAGTTCAAACAGCAGTCTGGTGATCCAACGTTGTATACCAAGGTGTGTGCTTTATTGAATTCTAATTATCTATAGGTAGCTTTTATCTCATGAACTAAGTAAATATTTATAAAATAAATTATTGATTTATATACGAACAATGGATAACACAACATATAAATTTAAATATTTTACGCGAGAAGCTGCGGGCGGAATAGTACTTCATACTATAATTTTATTATTATAATAAACTAGTTGTTGCAATTCTAGTCTTGAATCCCGACCGGAGCTACAAAATCTATGATTTTCTTGTATTGCAGTATATTTACAATATATTTGTCTTCGACATTTATGAGTAAAAGAATATGGAGCTCTGATATGTCCGAAGACTATCTCGCATTTGTCTATTTTTGTTTTAAATATAATACGTTGACACATCTATAACATCTGCTAAATCATCATTAGTATTTATTTATCAATCGTTATTGGGGATTTCTGTGAAGTCATGTTCATATAATCAATTCTAATTAACTTTTTTTAAATGTACAATGTGCAATTGATAATGCCCTTTTTCAATAATCTATTTCAACCAAATTTGAACTGTTCTAAATACAAAGAGGAGTGTATATTATTTTTTTTTCTATCTGTCTATACTGTTAGCCTTAGGGGCCCTGGAGCCTTTGCGGCTTTTACAGTTTTACCGGGCTTGAGCCGTGTATAGACAATTAGACTTCATATGTAGGCGATTTTGTATGAGGACCAAGTCTTGATCAAACCACACTAACCTTTATACGCAGTCGAAGTGAAACTTCTTTGAATTTAACAATTATTTGATATATTGAAAATATAAATAAATAAAAGCGACTGAAACATTACTTTAGATTGACTTTAAAGTTTTATTAAACGCAGCGTCCGTAATTCCATCTTGGTAAAATAATCTCATGTTTAGTAGTCATAAAAATAAAATCGCGTAAGCCTCATACGTCAAACGTCTAATGCTACCGGCGCTCGGCAACAGACTAGCTTATTGGTTGATCTTGTTCCCCTCCTGCGCCCCGCAGACCA
This sequence comes from Saturnia pavonia, assembly GCA_947532125.1. Classification (NCBI taxonomy): domain Eukaryota; kingdom Metazoa; phylum Arthropoda; class Insecta; order Lepidoptera; family Saturniidae; genus Saturnia; species Saturnia pavonia. The sequence goes on from OX383903.1 coordinate 13,373,424, forward strand.
TTATGAGGTCCGCGCTTACGGCGGTCAAAGCTGCTATATATTTTTTAATTAAATGAAATATTCTACGCTCGTACAATCTGTATTTAATGACTATAATGTTTCAATAACCAGGAAATGAAAGGTTAAATGCAAGTTATACAAAGCAATAGTTACCTATTATATTCTAATTTATATGAATTGTAATTCTTACGGGAAACTATAAATAAGATACAGTTAAAAGTCTGGCCTCTTTTTACCGAATGGTTTTAGGCGTAATGGTGTTAATTTATATAATAAATAAATAGGGAATAATACGTGATAACGGACATCCAAAAATATACGTTTATCACTCTGTAAATACTAGACAACTGTCACCAAATAACAGTTTTTATAAGGCAGTTGAACATTTAGCAATTGCCCTAACTTGACAAATAATGTTTTTGTAAGCGAATGTTTGAAATACACTATGGCATGCTTGTTCTGGTTGTTGCATCGCTTAAGATTACCATATCCGGCTATCTTTAGGCTGTGGAATAACAGATCCCAGCATTGGTAAACAGGCTATATTGACTCTCCCACGATAGACGAGCTACTACAAACGACGCGACGGCTTAACAACGACAAAGCGTGGGGACATACAGTAAGTCAACTTTGTGTGAGTTTGCGATAAGGTGCGACTGACCTTAAATTGTTTTCTCTTATTATTTAAACAAAATTAGATGAAATGCTCAGAAAGTGATTCTGTTTTCGTGGTTTTCTACATAAGCATAAGAGGACTGATGTCTGGTAATATGCTTAGCAATTTATTGTAAATATTTTTAATAAAATTGACAATATTTTTTTACAATTAGTTTTGTAATATTATTTGTATTAATAATTTTTGTATTTACATTTAAAATGTTAATATAAATATTGATCATATTATCTACATAAATAAAATTACTGAGGTTTACCATTAAGCTCGCGTCTCGCAAAAACTACTGGATAGATTTAGATATTTTTTTTGTTTTACTCATTTGATACTTGGTCCTTATAAAAAAAAACACGATAGCATCATAAATAATCATTCTCTAGCCCACGCGAGCAGAGCCGCGCGCACAGCTAGTTTATAATTAACACCACACAATAACTTAAGGCGACGTATCAATAAAACTGAGAAAGAAGAGTTCGGAACAATTGATTTCGGTTTAAATAAAATATGATACAGTTAATAAATATTTACAAAAAAAAAAAAACGCTTCTGTTCACGTCAAAATTATTCAAATACCAGCAAAATAATTGTTAGTTATTTGCAAAGACAAAAAGTTTACATACGCTGAAAAATATTTACCAGCCAAACGTTTAAAACAACTTTGTCTTTATTTTGACTTGTAAATTGTGATTGTTATCGACAGTTTATAGCATTAAAAATAGAAGTTAAACTACAAAAGTACCAATACTTTTCTATAGTTTAAACTACATGAAAATTCATAAAGTAAACCAATCAACTGTCTGTATTTACTCTGTGGCACGGCACGGCGGGGGCATGCTTTGACGTGTAGTTCTCAGTTTACGTTTAATGAACCGGTCATTAGCGTACGGTTCGGTTAAATTTAGGCGAGGTAACCCAGAATGTTCATACATTCGTACTCACAATGCGTCACTACCGTTTGGTTTTATTTACTTACTAGATGTTAACCGTCAGTTTGACCGTGAGAATTAATTCATAGTTAGATTAGACGCACCTGTAGGTGTGTTCCGGGAGCTGCATTTGAGAGGCAGTTTCCCCACTAGGCTTAGCGTGTCACCATCTCGAGCTATATTGTCACTTATCATCAGGTGAGAATGTCCCATAACGCTAAAGCCTTTAAACGATTTAAAAATAACTAGAGATAATTATACAGTATAAGCAATCCACCCCAGCTTCGCGCGTGTAGCGGAGTACTAACATATAACTTTGTTGGTTTACGCGGCACACGCCAGTAAAGCTTCCAGTCGGCATTATTTTTCCCAACATTTTGAACAATAATTTCAGCCAGTTTAAACAAAACCTTTAATGAATTATACACAAACCTCCCTCATGAATCACTCCGTCCATTTATGAAAACCGTATGAAAATCCGTTTATAGACAGACGTGGCCGTGAACTTTGTTTTATAATATGTAATGATACAATTCTTAAAGTCACTGGTATGAATTGAACGGATACCTGTATTTATATTCTGGACCCCGTAACTAATTTAATATTTTTAACTTACGACTAGCTCTGCCCGCGGCTTCGCTCGCGTGGATCACTAAAAAAGCTTTTTTACTTATTTTGCGGAACCCTAATTATTTTTCTAAAATAAAAATATTAGTCATTCCTTATAATATCAGCTATCTGCCAGTGACAGTCCCGTCAAAATCGGTCCAGTAGTTTCGGAAATTAGCCGAAACAAACAGACAGACAGACAAATGGACATACAGACGCACAGACATACAAACATTATAAGAATTGTTTTTCTTTTTGTTTGTATAGGTAATAATAGGTAGCATGTATACTTTCATATGCATTTAGTAAAAATGTGTTATTATGACATTACAAACAGACACTTCAATTTTATTATATGAATAAAAAACATACGGGACAGGCCAGGATTGGAAGAGGAGATATGCATGTGCTTATCTCACATACCATCATTATGCGAACCATATATTTTTCTTAAGTTACATTTTTGTTAATGGAATGGCGGTGGCGGTATTTCTTCAATCGACGATTTAAAAACTTGTTCACTTCACAATAACCACGCAGTATTCATACATCAATTATATTTTTTCTCTTTATTAAATTACTACTTTTGACGCTTATTTTATAAAAAAACGAGTTCATAAATATAAATTACATGTTTAAAATATGCTAACGACTTCAATTTCATCCTGTATATTTTTACGTATGCTTATTATGAAATCAACTGTAAAAAATTGAAAAATCTGTTTAATATATATGTTACATCTCAGAGGTGTTTTTGTGGCTAAGCCATATATATCTCCGTTAATTCTTCATCAAAATTAATTACTCAAACATTATTTTAAAGCTTATGATCCTTCTTATTGACGAAACATAGACAAATAGTTTAATAACTTGCTGGTATCCACGACTTCGTCTTCGTAGAATAATTATTTTGAAACATAATTTTTACGAATTTTAAAATGATGTAATTCTACAAAATGTTCATTATTGCACAGAGAAAAGGTTATTCATATAATAAAATTATGGAATTTATGTCATGATGTGACATTGTGAAGGAACTAGCGAGCCCGTATAGGCGTTTATTATGTCAATATACGTTGTTATGTCACAATACAACTTACAATATTGAATGTGATATTATTGACTGCTGAACTGACATAACCCGCATGTCGTAAAGTTATAAATATTGAATGAAATGTTTTTGATATTCATGCGCGAAGCGATTTACATTTATGTGAAATAAATTATAAATTTCCTTGTTTCTATAAAAAAAAGTTTAATTCGTAGCTACTGGAACACACCTATATAGGTGCTTATAGACAGTTTTCCCACTTGACGGAGGTAGCTAGCCAGGCGGGAATTAAGAAAACTCTAAAACCGTGTTATGCTTTCACAACGATGTTTCCTCCATCGAACGTTCATGCTACCGCTGGAGCCATCATCAGATTTGCCTAGGTCCGAGTCTCCGGTAAGGAGCCCTCGAGTCCGTTTCTTGCACGATACAGTATTCGCGGCTGAGTGCCTTAAGCGCTCGCCCCCAAGCTCGGTGAAGCTGTAAATAAAGCAAAGGCTAAAAGTACAGTTAGATCGAAAAAAAAATCGATACAGTAACTATCGTTATCTAGTTCAACATATGTACATTACATTTTACTTCACAACAACACACTCACACAATAAGAATATGGGTTCGGTAAGGAACCGTTTTTCATATAGGTACGTATATTCTTAAATATGTATAGTAAGATCGAATGAGTAGTAGACATTCATTTCGCGGAATTGTATGCACGGTAACAGCTTAAGCTGAGATTTAGACCACTTTGGCACCCTTACGCCTGTTGCCATTTTGGCTGAGTATCTTCCGCACTCGCCACAAAGCCCGGTGAAGCACTTAAGAGGTCCCTTAGGACTGTTGAGCAATTCCAAAAAATAAAACAGATTTGTAATAGTCTAATTTATTACGACGAATAACTTGCGAATCGTTGTTGTCTTCAGAGGAGTTATTCAATAAACTAGTCAATCTTTGATATTACTTATTAGTCATACTTTATACTAACAATTGACTAAATGCTTACTTATTTATTAATAAACTTTTTAATTGGCAATAAATGACTAAAAACATATTTTAATAATTATATAAGCACACGTTAAGTTCATGTCAACATTTGAAGTGAAAGTGCATGTGTCGGAAAACCTTTTGACTCTGTCTATCGGACAACCTTGTTATAAAATATATTTTACAAACATACAACTACCAGCGCCGACGACAATGGCTATAAACGAAGTATGAAAATGAACGATGCCATCAATCATTTCCAAACAAAATTAAACGTCACACGCGTGTTGCCCTTAGCTGGACGCTGTGCCGGTATGTCTAGGTTAGTTAGTGTATAGAGACTGTATTTCGGTGATCGGCAGATAATTCTTTCTATTCCTTCAATATTGAAAAAGTAGAATCACTTTTTCTCAATCAACCGCCCAATACAATATAAAATATAATAAAAAAAAAATAACCTATAGCAATCATGGATAACATAGCTTCCTATTAGTGAAATATTTTTTAGAATGGGGTCAGTATTTTCAGAGATTACCTCCTACAAACATAACCTCTTTATAATATTATAAAAAATAAAAATATATTCAACATACGTAAACGATAAATCTTATTTTTAACGAATAAAGCTATGAATATTAACTAACACATAACAATAAAATTCTATATAATAAAGACGAAAGGTTTTTCAATTGTAATTCGCAACTGACTTCTGTGAATCATTATAAGCATTTATTTGTTAGGTATTTTATATTCGTGAAATATTATATCTTATTTTAGATATTATATCTTATTCTCTACATTTGCTGCTTAATCTGTTCGTATCAAAAACATCTCAGTCATTAATACAGCATAAGTCTCGCTAAGTGACAGAATTCCTTCCTTATCCACGATTATTAATATTGTATCAGCTTAATTATTTTCTTCCTATCCACGATCGGTTGTGACAGCACAGTAACTACTATCTCTATGCTAATCTAAAATCGTTTATCTCTCAATGTTTCATTCATACTGTGTAACATATTCATGGATACCATATTCGAGTATTATAATTTATATTTTATTTTCCCTTTATTACATTTACCTACTTAGAAACAAGTTCGAATTAAATATTATTTATAAAGTGTGTGTGTTCATAAAGTGTACAAAATGTAATGAATACAAAAAAAAGACTATTAAGTAAATTTTGCTATAAAAATCAAAAAGAACGCTGCTGTTTGAGAAAATAATAGCAGTTTAGTGTTGTGAAATTAAAAAAAAAACTTTATATTGTAATATTTTGTAAAAAAAAAGTAGATGACGCGATACTATGTGTTCAAGATACTATGTGTTCAAATAAATTTCAACTGAACTTAAAGTAAATGCTGAAAGTTATGAAAAATATAAATTCCACTTTGGATAAAATCAAAATAATAATTGATAGCATTACCTTGGCTTTTAATATCGAGAGCCTCAACTTCTGTACCTTGATGAAACCAATTTGTTTTTGTTATATCTTGATCTCCTTTTAAATAGCAGCTCATAAATGTCCCACTGCTGGGTTAGGGCCTCTTCTCCAAAAGTAAGGCAAGAGAGCTTAGTTTCTATGAATCTTCTTTTTATGGTCTTCCATCGACCGTTTTAACTATAACTTACAAACATTTTTTTGTAAAAAGATTCGTCAATGGACGTTGTTTGCCACTATCGAAGTTAGATTATTATAATTGCCTACAGAAAATAATTACAAATGAGAACATTTCTTCGTGAACAATATGAAAAGATACAGTTGATAAAAATCACAACCTAAACGCATATTATACACATGGTATACATAAATAATGATATACACTGTACTTAATCCACGGTAATGTTGAAAGATATAAAATAACACCAGGTTAAAATTACAAACGAGAGGGACCATAAACGTGGATTAAGGATGGAAGCGTTGACATACTGTTAAATTATTGTTATAGCTATCGCTTATACATACTTCAGTTAAAATCTTCGTTCTTAAAATGTTAGGAAATCTAAACTTAATTTTTTCATTATAGTGTTATCTCACCTCATATTAAGCCGTGTTGTGGACCAAGATGACGACAGCTGAGCCTAGTGGGGGAACTGGCTCTCAAATGTAGCTGCCGGAACACATCTATAGATGCTTGGCGATATATTTCCAACTTGTGGGTGGCAGTTAGCCACGTGTGCATTAAAAAATGTCCTACCACCATACTATGGTTTCGTCACAAGGTTTTCCTTCACCGAAAACTCAGACTCATTTTAGAGATTAGAACTCACGTTGATCGACGCGGTGTCCGTTCACGCTACCACTGATGGATCATTACGTGAAAAATCCTATCAGTCACTGGAGATACTGTCTCATAAAATAAAACCGCCGTTTTGAACCTAACAGTGGATGTGGTTTGTGTGTCTCGTGAGACAAATAGTGTTAAACACCTTCAGTGCAATATAGAGGTAATTTAAAATTTCAAGACATTTTTTTGACTGCATCTTGATTTGAGTAAAGAGAAGTATCAGTGGTCATTGTCTCGTGTCCATTTTTGGTATTGTTTATGGACCAATAAAGAGCAAACTTCAGTTTTTGATAGGACACAACAAGTTATGACAACATTATCTCCCAATATTGATATCAAACATTATTTCGGGTCACAGATTTGATTTGATAATTCCAACTAAGCAAAAATTGAGTTGCATGCTTATTTCTTGTTAATCAATAAGAAACTAGAAATTTAATAAAGAAAACAAAGAATGTTAGTTTGTCGGTTTTGCGGTAGAAATAGATATGACGAGGGTATTACCGCAGCCGATCGAACCTAACGTAGCTTCTGCCACATAAACAGGTTCCAAGATAACCGGTTGACTAGTAATATAAATTATTATGTTTTCAAATAAAAGTATGCAATAAAACCATGAGAATATATCCAATGCACAATGATATATCTGTAAGAGACGCATGCGAGAGTAAAAATCGATTTATGGGTTAATATTAGAACTTGCATTCCTTCATTTTTTAATGAAATAAAACTATTCTCATTAGTTCGCAATTCATGGAACCATATATTAAAGAATCTTTAAAATCAAGTATTTTTCTTAAAGGCCAAAAGTTATAACTATAGTGTAATCCCATGTTATTAGTGTAGATTAAATTATCTTTGTTTTTGCATAAAAAATACGGTTTGTGTGTGCAGTTGTTGTATTTTGGTAACCGTAACTGAGCGCCAGCCAGAACTGAAGTGTTACTATCTTCGGCTAAATCGTGAACAAGAGGTCAATGTGATCTTATTTTTTTATAATAGTTCGCTACATTAACTTTACTGTCCCTGATGGTAAGCACAGTACAATCCAAATACAACGGCGACCTCCAAGAGATCGAAATTCATCGGCCTTATAACTATTGATAAGAAATGCATTGAGAGTAATTTACAAATAAGCATATTTTTTTTTATATTATATAGAATTCCCCTTGCTATAATTATGACGTTCATTGCACTTTAGATTAAATGAACCTTATCTAGGAATGCAATTAATATAGCATTTATTTAAATTTACTTTTAACATTATTAGCGATTATTTCGCAACGTAGTAAAGGATAAAAGATCATAATTTAAGTTAGGGACTATCTCACAAAATACGTGAGCTTTGATTTGTATTCACTTTTAATTATGGGCTCCGATTAAATGTATAAAAAGGTAGTAGCTAGGAGTGTAAAATGAATAATTAAATATTATTGTTTAATTGAGTATCATAAAAACTGTCATAGTTATAGATATAATTATTATCTTTCTTAATGACGATCACTATTAATAGCTTATGGACTATATAAATACAACTTGACTCCCATGGATAGCATTAATGCGATTTAAAGCACATTTTGTGTGACGTTGAAAGCCAATGGGTCTAAGCAAATTTAAATATTTATAAAAACTAATGCTTGTATATTCTTGCGTGCTTGTGTATATAAGTATTCTACCATCTCTGTAACATGGTGTGTTCTGAAGAGCTATTCAATCTAATTCCCTCCTCTCCTTTCCACAACAGAACCACACGCGCTGAGGTTCAGAGTCACAGGTTCCATCCTCCAACCTCCATCTCGGCACGTGACTTATCATTGTCGTGAAACTGTGGAACCATTTTCCGGCCAATGTGTTCCTTCTTTCTTACGACATCCGGTCCTTCAAGCGTAACGTAAAGAGATATTAATGAAAGTCGGCGTGACAGCAGCGACCGCCAAAGTATTTCGATCTTTCGGTGGTCACCCTTGTATTTGGATTCTGCTGTGCTTACCATTAGGGATAGTACCGTCAATATGCCGAGATAATATAAATATATATAATTTTAATGTACAGTTGGTATCATTTCTATGCAACTAGTTGATCCCTTAGGGCCTAAATTGAAGAAGGTTATTCATCTATGACCCAAAAAACTGTTCTTTTGATACACAAAAAAGTAATATTAAATCTAAACGACAACAACATATGAAATTTTATTATAAATGCAATGTAGTAGAAGTTTCAAAAGATTAACTTATCTTTATTGAATTAATTTACAGTTATTATTAAAATCAAAAGCTTAAGAGATTGCTTGTTTGTTTAGTTTACGCGTTAATCTCTGAAATTACCAGTCAGATTTGAAAAACTATGTTTGCATGTTAGAGCCTATTTATTGAGGAATGTCATAAGCTGAATAACTTCACGCTACGATCCTAAGGAGCGGAATTGTAAGCATGAACATGAAAAACAATAGGCTACATGGATGCGTTGGCAGTGGCGCGGTAGGCAATTAGTTGCATAAATTTAACACGAATGAAACTGTAGGGCACAACTTGTTAAATTAATAATTGTTATAAATACGATGCAATGTCACCAACGAAACGGTAATTTGTGTCGGAGTCGGTTATCCGCGCGTGGCTTCGACAAATACGTCTAACCGTAGATAAATCTGTAAAAGGACCGTATTACCCCCAAATGGGGCGAAGGTGACTTTTATTGTTTAATTCCGACAGCTGCCCCACGAGTTGAGCCGAGCGTGAATTAGTGGGCGACATTTTAACATTACTTTTACGAGCGTTGTTGACACGTTACCGAAGTATAATTTATTAACTATTTCCTAGTGGTGTGTTAATGAAATTATATTAATTAAATTTATCGAACCATCCGTATTATTCTTCTAATGGTTGATAATTCAATGGTTTTTGTTTTCAAAACCCAAGCAAGTGTTCCGGACAATTTTTCTTTCCTCTAAATTCGATTTTTTCCTGTTTATTTACTGCTTTAGTGTGGAGAATATTAGATATGTCAGACATCGACAGCTTCTTTGTAACATAATATGTAAGAATATCGAGAGAAAAACGAAATAATTTTTTATGAAATACAAAGCGTTTCAAAATGAATTTATGAAGTATAATAGATTAAAAAACATAGTTTATATAAATTGATTAATATTATGATTATTATATTTTTATTAGATTATATATTATTATTATTTAGAAAAAAATAACATGAAGTTTAGACGGATCTATATTTTGGTTTATTCAGTTGAAATTTTAAGATCAAAAACCTAATTTTAAACACACCCTAAAATATTTATTTATATAGCTCGTAACAGTAAACCATCGTTAATTGTTGGAATATGAACGCATTTTTTGTGTGTTGCTATCTGGCAACAATAAGTTTTTTTTTTTTGCTCTGATTCCTTTTTTTATAAAAATATACCTATAACATATCCTTTAAGCAATGTCTTTTTTCTTAGCCTAACTCATCGCTAATACAAATATCGCTTCGAGAAATTTTGCAAGCAGAGCGGTGTTATGTATCAGTGTATCTGTGTTTTTGTGTATCTGTCTGTGGCATCGTAGCTCCCAAATGGCTAAAATGATATTGATCTACATTTTTTAAAACGTAATTTGATCGAGAGTGTTATCTTTGATTCAAGAAAACCTATTCAACCGTTTGAACGTTATCAGCTTTTTTTCTAGTTGGTAAATGGATATGAGCATACCTAACATGGCAACCTTAACGTGATGTTACAGCATCTTCTGGAATTCGCAGGATACCTAACTCTTCAACAACTTACAGCAATGATGTCTGTTGGACATGGTGTTTGGATTCATTGGAATGGTGTCAATGAACAAGTTACTAGTGTTGTGTTTTTTTACATTTTATATAAACAGCAAAAGTGGTCTTACATACTTATAAATTTAGCAGAATTACAGTAATTCAACACTTCTGTACACAGTTAGAAACCAGCATGCTCTCCATATCAATGCACTATGTCTAATAAACTTAAATACAAGATTTTTATTTTTTTTAAGAAACACTACTGATGGCGCCCTCATGTACATGAAACATTTTATAAATACAAATAACAAAGTCTTACAACTTGTATTAATTATGCAGACAATGAAATAATATTTAATAAAACATTTATAATAAACCAAAACAATTCAATAATTGAGTAATTGACCAATTACAATAATGGACAGGTCATAAAACTGTTTAAAACGAATTTACATAGAATTAGTTAAATATTAGCCATACAAAGTTATAATAATATGTCTAAAATATTTTACGATAATATGTAATTAATAACATTGTCCGTTTAATATCAATGGATGACGCTTAAAGGACGCGCCCATATATACATATACTATTGTTTTAAATTAGACTAACAAAACTTTATGTTAATCGAGTGTCATCGAAATTGTCGCACACAGATCAGATAGAAACGAAAATATTCCACTACTATGATAAAAATGGTATACAAAATTTAACGTCCCCTGCGAGGTTAAATCGAAATCTTTTGACCGTGGAAAAAAGCAACGGTACATGGATACTTTTACTTCATGCATGAACGGATTTTCTTTGAAGTACAATATTGGAAATCATAATATTCTATGCACATACATTTATGCGCCCCTCGAGAGAGGAGTCCGTGAAAACTGAATCTCATGTAGGTTTATACATTGCTCAATGCTTTCTAGAATATTCTATTTTATATTTTACTAACTGTGCCCTCGGCTCCGCTCGGGTGTACTACAAAATGCTGTCGGTCGAGCGCACGCACGAGTTATACTTTCTGTAAATTCTTATTGTAGGCGATCCTTAGAAAATAGATATATGCTAAATTATGTCCTACATTAATTTGATATATCTCTTATGGTTTACTCTGCGTATGCCATTTACGTTCCCCAAATACGTCAATTTTTCGAATTGATAGACCATTATCGTCACTGCTTATTTCGTATGTTACTTTATCTTACAAAACATATTCTATAATCTGGCCACATAAAATAGCTAAATAGCTAATAAAAAAAATGTAAACCGGATGAGTGTTTTTCGAGTGAAAAGAACATAAACGGACAGACAGAAAGACGTTGAGCTTTATAATATGTATAGAAGAAGAAGAAGATATATGGAACATACATACATAGATATAGAAGAAAAAAGTTTTACATTATATCTACGTTTAATATATAACTTAAGTATTATTAATTATTATTATTATTATTGTAACTTATAAATTTGTATACTAACAAATATTTAGTCGCTTTAAGAGTTAAATCATCCTAGAATAAAGTTAGTATTCAACATTAAATAAAAAATATCTAGAGCATTAATATTGTACATTACTAAATGTTGATAATAATTTTAATCTTCTTTAAAAATCAATTTAATTTAATCGTTTTACATTGTCCTTAATAAGTGATTTTCTTATTAACTTTTTCAGCATAACAACTCAGTTATATAACTTTTCTTTCTCTAATAACTTAATCACAGCAATGCATTAGAAAAGTTTTAAAAGAACAATTTAAGAAAATTTGTTAACTGTTGGATATTCAGGTACGTTTATTGGAATGTATGTCCATAAGTCACACTATAAAATTAGACGTATTCTAATATTATTTGAAATAGGTGTCGATTATATCGTAAAGTAGTACATAGGAAGAATAGCTGAAAATAGATGTCAGAAAGGAGAAAATAAGTAGAAATTGGAAACGGATGAATGAAGATTATGTTTTTTTTTTATCTAACTATACTGTTAACCTTAAGGGCCCTGAAGCCTCAGAATGCTTTATAGCTTCACCGGGCTTCACAACAAGCGCAAGGACCAAAGTGGCCGAACTTTGGCTTGGGTTGTTGCCTTATATGAAAACATCGCGATCTGCCTAATTCTCTATCCGCAATTCAATCTAACTGACTGTACATATATACATGTTTCTGATTTCTGGGAGGAAGGAAGAAATATGCGTAGGTATTTGTATGTAGTAATCTGTCGAGATTATATGAGGCAGAGATGCGAATATTAAGATAGATGTGTAATGTAACTAGAATGGATAAGATCAGGAACGATTATATCAAAGGAAGTATGAAAATAGTACTTACCATTAACAGAGAAGTTAAGGAGTAATTGGATAGTGTGGTAAAGTCATATAGCTAGAAGAATGTTATGTATGAAGGTGGACGGAAATAGGAGTAGAGAAAACCCGAAGAAGGTATGGAAGGATTGTGTGAGATGATTGTGTGAGAGGAGTGTGTGAAATGTATATAAAAGGTGTGAATACTGCGATAACAGCCAACAGAGGAGAGCGGAATAAGAATATATGTTATTTCGACTCTACTTAGATGGAATAAGGGCAAGAAGAAAAAGAAATACAAATAGATAACATTACGCTAAAGTTTCTACATAATATAAGTTAAAAAAGTTACCTGGATCAACATTGTTGTATTACAAAAATCAATTTTACAAAACAACCAATTTCATACAAACGTTTCATATCCAGCGGGGCGCCTATCAAATATTTCATAGCAAACGTATCCGAGCGTGAGGACTGCTACGAAGACATCTGGCGGTACAAGCGGCCAGAATTCAATTATATAGAACGATAACATCTCGCTTGCTCGCATTAAAACAAACAGAGCATCGAGCAATACCGACGGTTCATACACCTCGCTTTTATTTTCGAAATTCACGTATGCAATAATACCTACGTAGGCAGCAGAAAGTAATCTTGTTTTCAAACGAAAAATGGAATTATACAAAACAGCCAAAAAATCAGTTTATTATTATGAAACTAATAAGAAGTAATATTTTATTTATATATAAAATAATATTTATATTTAATATATTTATATCTCGTTCCTTGACCAGAAGGCTGACCAATACTTCGGTCAGCGTATAAGCATTGTCATACAACGTGGCAATATGGCCAGCCTTCTGGGTACGCTTCCTTCTGGCGGGGAGTTGGACGGCATCCTCTACTTATAGATTGTTGTTATTTTTATTTGGTTACTATTTTCAAGATTATAATTATATGATAGAGTGAAATATTGTTACAAAATTATAACGTTATAACATACCTATTAATAGTAAAATAAAGAAAAAGTATAACAATCTTAATAGTTCTATCTAAAATATTATTTTATCATACTTATCTAATTTCAATTAATTCCTTTAATTTGCACATTATCAAATAAAAAAGTGGGTAATAAAGCACCTAATAATCGGTTAAAAATAAGAAATAATGTACCTATGTACTTCTAAACACCAGGCAAGTTATTAAAAATATTATCGTTCAGAAACAAAACCTCTAAAAAATATATTCAGAGTGCCATTTACCTTACTTTACCATTAATTCACTGTGAGCTTGTAATAAATATGACACGTTTATCACGACGAAAATAATTCTAATATGCATTAGAGCCCACAAAATAAGATTGTAAGAAAGAAATTTATCGAATATACCCGTTGCTTATGTCATTCAATATTTTATTCAAACTCGACAAAATATCTTTCAAATGATGGTGAATAGTTAAAGTATAAGGTGAACAGTATCATCAAATGTACAATATTCATTAAAATATTACAAAAAATGCTTAAGATCGCTATGACATTTGTTATTGTGGTAATTTAGGGTATCTGAAATCTGAAACTGTATTACAAGTTCAAGAAATATGTTTAAAAATTACAACTGAAACGTTGGGCACTGTAGGATAAAATATCAATATGCTTCTACAGACTGATTAGATTATAATTATTTTAACTAGGTACCTTTTCTTAATATTATAGAAGTTTAAAGTATACATTTATAATTTTATTAATTATTATATTAATTTAGATGCTGTAATTGATGTTATTTTTTATGACTGGTTAATTTAATGAACAGAGAAAGAGACATATAAAATAGTGTTTATCTTCACCAAATTGTCTTGATGATGACGTAACTTTCGTTCGTAAGGATTAATATGGCATGCCAAATAATAATGCTCATAAATCACTTTTCAATGTTCAATCAATTTTGTCACAAAATACATTAATGTGGCTTACAGACAGACATATGGTATCGGGACATTTTTGGTTAGATAAACTAGATACTATATGCTTAGATGTTACTAAGGAACAATAATTTAGTAGAACATTGTGTTTACGTATCACTAACCATTGTGTCAGCGCACGCGGATAAAGCAGTAGGGAAGCGCAGTTTCTTCCAAATTAACAAAAAATATATATCTTTATAGGTTTGCCGTAGTGGCCACAATCTCACCTGATTTTAAGTGACGATGTGGCTCAAGATGATAATACGTTAAAACTAGTGTAAGACTGGCTGTCAAGTGCAACTGCAGGAACACACCTATTGGTGCTTGGTGACAGATTTTCAACTTGAGGGTGGTAGCTAGCCAAGCGGGCATTAGAAAAAACCCTACCACCATGCACATGCATGGTGCACCATGCATGCACAGCTGAAGAGTGTAGCCTAATGCTAGATAGCCTATACTATTCCTCATTAATCTGGCTATCATACAGAAAAATAACTTTTCGTATATGACTGGCAGCTCTAGAGATTAGAGTATTTAACCAAACAAAAAAACTCTTCCACTTTATTGTATAAGTATAGACTAGTCGTGGCCCACGGTTTCACCGGTGTCACATTTATTGGACCAGCTCTCCACTGCGCCGCACCGCCGAGCCGCGCCACCAGCGCACTCGTGCAGTCTATCGTTTTTCTTACTTCTCGTACTTGCCTATATCTTGCGAGATTGCTTGACGTTTTATGTTTTATACGTGTATGCATTATGTTTTATACAGATATAAGTATCTATAATATCATACTCGTATTATGGTAGTTGTGATTTATCTGTGATTATCTTGTCTTAATTAAATTACTATATTATCCTTCACCGAAAGCTCAGACTCATTGTAGGATTGAAACCCTCGATTTCGATTCTACGTCCGAGCGTGCTGACCACTGAGCTGTCTTTCCATCAAGTTTAAGCTAATTAGTGCTATCTTTCCATTCATTGCAATTAATGGCACATAAGTAAATTGTTAATTAGTGAACAGGAAAATTACAACAAAAACAATCAAACAAACACATAAACTTTATTTATATTCATAATTAATAATCTAAATATATTGTAATTTATAAATTACAATAATTATTATAATTGTTACAAAAAGGATTGATGATGTTAGACCAAAATCGTTAAGTTGAAAACCAGAATAAAAGTTAAGTAATATTCATTTTAAACTAGTATTTCAAAAGTTCTTGTGTTTTGATTTGTTTTAGACTACAAAAAACCTTACGTGTTATTTATTATATATTAAACAATATTTCAAAACTTGAAAAACGTTTAGTAAATTATATATATGAGTATTTCAATTGATTATACAAATTTACATAATGTTTTTAAAGTAGGTAAGATTGTTATTCTTTCTTGTTTTTTCTTTTATTGTAAATTTGTTACAGACAACACTGAATATTAAAATAATTTAATTATTATTTTAGCAAATAAAATTAAAACGAATATCGACTGATAATGGAATAATTTCAAGTTTACCAACTCCAAGACTTTTCTCCATAATTTTTATCCATATTATTTATCTTTTAATTATATATATTCCTTTTAACTTAGTTGTTTCCTCATTACTTCATTTAATGTTTTCGGTCGCTTTCCGAAGGCATCTTATCTATAGGTCAATTATTATATTTTAATATTGTATGACAAACTTCTTTTGCATTGAAATATATATAAATTAAGAAAGCCATATACAAAGACAGTATTTAATATCTGGAAGAACCTTTTGAATTTAAAATATAGAACGATACTAGAAAATAATTGAAGAGAGACATCATTCATTCTGACTTACCGATCAGATGTCTATGACTAAACTGTTGATTGGTAATCTCAGATACTTACTCTTTTGATATCAACTCTGATCTGTTTGGTTTATATGTATTATGTTTGAATTAGTTTAAATTTGGAATGTTAGTTTTATTTGGTCAGGTAGAATTGTCATATTTGATTAATTCTGTGAAAATCTTTTGAATAAGAAACATGTCTAGTTATCTGACATAACTCTTGTATTTTATAAATATTTCATAATCTTAACGTTAAATTTAAAATAAATTCAAAATGTTTAACTTAAAATAAATATTTTTCTAATCAGTCCTTAAGTGTCTTTTTGGTTTGAAAGTGATCCCATTAGCCACATTTACCATTTCAAGAGGTTATGGGCCCAGAATTTTCAGAAATATTTATATTTTTCCAGTTTTTGAGTAAAAGTGACAACTGCGTAAAAATTTTCAAAGATGGACAAGCCCATCAAGCAATTGTTAGCAAAAGATTCTAACTACCAAGCTGGGAACAAAAGGTTACTTTGAAAATAACTGCTGAGGGTTTTGAAAATATTATTAAAAATAATGAGCAGACTGCGAACAAGACGACAAGTGAGGAAATAATCATAAACCAAATAATTAGTAAAGAAAGAAGAGGAAAAAGTACTAGTAGCGCATACAAACAATTCAAAAGGAAACAACTGAAAAAGGAAGAATTCAAAAGGAAACAATTGAAAAAAAGAAAAAGTTGAAGAAGAAGTAACAATTGGCGGTATTAGAGAAATTGGCAGTATAGGTGGTTTAGGAGCTATCGGTGGTGTAGGAGGTGCTGGTAGTGTTGGTTATATAGGAGGCGGAGTAGGTATCGGAGGTGGTATAGGAGGAGAAGGTGTTATAGAAAGAGTAGGTGGTATAGGTTGTATAAGAGTTGGTGATATAAGTAGGTATAGGAGGCGGAATAGGTATAGGAGGTACAGGAGGTATAGGTTGTATAGAAGGATTAGGTGTTATAGGTGGAGAAGGTGTTATAGGAGGATTAGGTGTTATAGGTGAAGGTGTTATAGGAGGATTAGGTGTTATAGGAGGTATTGGGAGGTATAGGAGAAGTAGGTGGTATATTAGGTATTGGTGGAATAGGTGAGGGTAGTATAAGAGGTAATGGTGGAACAGGTGGCGAAGGTGTTATATGAGGTATTGGTGGTATCGGAGGGATAGGAAGAATAGGAGAAATTGCAGGTGGCTTAGTAGGTGTAGGAAATGTAGAAGGTATTTATTCTAAACCTTTTAGTGTAGGTAGTCCTTAAAAACGGAATTCAAAACGGAGTTTTTCAGAGAAACTTTTTACAGAATTCTTGATATCTCCTCTTCCTTTATAATGTATTGTGCTTTTCTTGAATTTTTTTGGGTTTTCTGTACTTGTCTGGTGTTAGGATGTATATCTGAGATTAAAGGGGTGTGTTGATTGGTAATCTCAGATACATACTCTTTTGATGTCAACTCTGATCTGTTTGGTTTATGTATGTGTTTGAATTAGTTTACATTTGGAATGTTAGTTTTATTTGGTCAGGTAGAATTGTCATATTTGATTAATTCCGTGAAAATCTTTTGAATAAGAAACATGTCTAGTTATCTGACATAACTCTTGTATTTTATATATATTTCATAATGTTAACGTTTCATTTAAAATAAATTCAAATTGTTTAAGTTAAAATAAACAGTTTTCTAATCAGTCCTTAAGCGTCGTTTTGGTTTGAAAGTAATCCCACTAGTCACATCTACCATTCAAGATAAACACGTGCAGATTTTTATAAGTTTATTTATATTCTTGATTCTATTTATTATTTGGAGTTTCACCTATCTGGAGACTGTACAAAAAGTTATTTTGTTACTACAAGAGATCCCTCTCATCATAATCGGTATTCGAAGGATTTAAAACGATTCACCCAAAATTGTTAAGAGTCAAGAATTATTATTAAACTAATAGAAGACCTGGCGGACGCATTCATTCATGCTGGCTTGGCGATGCAGCTATAGAAATGGAACGTAATGGATATCTAATGCTTGTTTGACAAATTCATATACACACAAGCTTCTCAAGACGGATTTTATAAGCAGCTCTGGTATGTATAGATGCATAAACGTGGACTAACTTTACTAGTGAAGGTTTAGTAAAATTAATAAACTGTAAATAAAGGTACTCTGTATTTTATGTTTACTTTATTGTTAAATGCATTCGGAATACATATATAAATCAATATTGAATTTCATTTCATATACCTTTTTATATATAATTTACGGAATTTATAACTAAACAATTGTCCACGCGACAGTCCTTACATATTCAATACGTCATTTCGACGTTTTATATAACATCAGGCTCTTGGTTTTCACCTGCTTTGCAAAGGCCTCATCCAAAGCGTTTTATGACCACACTAGTGCACAACTTTTTCGCGATTTTAAAGGTTGATAAAACTAATGGTCTACCTTCAACTTGACAATTTGTCGCCAATCATCTATTGATCTTTTCAAAATGAACCCGTTAAAATAGTCTTACCAACATTTAGTTTGCTTGTACTAATAATAAATGGGTGATGAAGCAATAAATAGAAATATACAGATACGAAAATTGATTTTTGATAGCTTTGCAGGCCTGTGATATAAATAACTGCTGTTTATGACATTATAAAACATACTATTATTTTATTAAAATGAAGAAAATAATAAAAAGTAAGTTAATGAATTCTCACGTTTTTTATCTTCTTACTTATAGTTTTTAGATATTTTTTTCTTACATGTGCACTTTTTATCGCAGTAAAGATCCAATTAGACATTATAATATTCACCTATTAGGGTGATGCTATAATAATACTTTCAAGGAATGGCGCCAACTTGGGTAAAATATTGAATCCCAAAGGAAAAACTATATATATTGTGTAAATGTATTTCTGTTTACGAGGAAATAAAGTTTATGTCATTACAAACTATTATATCAAAATATTTACCTTTACTTGTATCCGAAGCCTTGTTTTTATGCAGGTTATCAGAACGATTTGGTTTGTTCATATGTGTATACTTTTCATATACAAGTTCAGCACTGAAGGTTCTGCCAACTGCGTGTCTTCTTTCAGCATTAAAACTACCTAGAATATGTTTATGTATATGAGTCATACACAAAAATAAAAAATGTTCACTTGTCATAAGGTCTCGTTGTTGTTTTTATCAGCTGTATTTTATTGAAGTCAATTCTCGTTAATTTGAAAATATTCCTCAAATATCCAGGTTTCCTCACGAACTATTTGAATTGACGATAAAATTAAGTTCAACACATTGTAGTAGTCTAACCGTTCGATTACAATGATAGTTCTTTCATCGTAGCAATAATTATTGCATAATACATCTATTATTATTAATACTCATCTGATATCGTGACGCTATAATACTTTCAGGCTATGGAGTCAAGTTGGGCAAAATATTCAACCTCAATGTCAATACTGTATTTGTTGCTAATATCTTTACAACAAAAAAATAATTACATGATTACAAATTATTACTATTACATCAAAATATTTACCTTTACTTGTACCCAAAGCAGCTTTTCTATACTTGTTCTTACAGTTATTTGCTTCTGCACGTGCTTTGTTCATCGCTATGCAATATTCCTCAAGGATCAAATGAAACCCTTTAGTAAGAAATGTTCTGTAACTGTTAACGTTATGATCACCTGCAATATGTTTAGGTATATAATTTATAACATAGCAGCACTCTTAAACGTCCCACTGTTGAGCGACGTCACGCCGGTCCACGACATAAAGACTATTTCGAGAGTTAAGAAGTTTGTTATCCTGCATTTTCCTGTTGTTTACTTATTTTCATTGTTAATTCCTACTGAATATCAAGGTCTCCCAAAATATGCACGAAATGCACTAGTTAGAATATGTTATTAATTTAGAAAAATGGTTAAGAAAGTCTATTGTGTTTCAATGAGTTCTCGAGGGCACGTATGGGGTAACATCATGAAATGTATAGTTCTTTATTTTTCCCACTACATTGTGACTCAAAGCTTTCCTGCCAATGTTTATATTTAACGTTAGCTGGGTCAGGTGTTTTTATTAAACTGAAATGACTTAATGTATGCGATTTCTGAATTCGTTTCCACATGCAGAACGCGAACGCATTCGAATCTGCGGACGTCGGATTGGTTTATCGGAACTATTAACACTTAAATAAAATTTGTAGCTGAAATATTTTTTATTATTACTTTATTAGTACAAAAGATTATAATATCAATTAAAACCAATCTGTATCATTCAACACGGCTTTTTTTTTAATTTCATTTTATTACTATTTTGAAAACTTTACTACGTATAACGAAAGTTGATAACAAAAATATTTACCTACTTCCTTTTTTTTACACGCGATGTAATTATATTGGACACAATCTGTTTTTTTTTATAATTTCGATTTTTTTACACTAAATTTTTGTATAGTACCCCAAAATAAATAATCCTCCTTTTTCAACTAAATATTATTGGTTTTTACTTAAACATACATTAAATAATAGTAAAAAAATAATAATAATACATAATTATATAATATTTTTAACATACTTAATAGTTTCGTTTACTTTATATCTCTCTCACTGGGTCACATTATTGGAAAAACGTGTCACAAAACATGATTCAGATAATTACAAGGCGAGAATTTCACACAAAATACACGTATAGACTAAAAAAAACACATAAAATTATAATCAACGAACGGTGCCTTGACACGCGAAATCCTATATAAATCACCGCAATTAAAATCGTCAAGGAAATGATTAATTATCGACTTACAATAAATAACATTCAAGATATCGAAGTCCTATAACAAATACTTTTGTATTTGACACTATAATAAATAAATAAATGTTACCTAGTATTCCTGGTTTTGATACGCAACTTGGATATTTTGTACTATGCAGGTTAAAGCTTCATGAAACTCTTCAATATAATAGACGTTTTATACAGTAAAGTTCATATTTATCATTTTGAAGCAATGTACGTACGAGATTAAGTGACAAATTTGAAAAATATTTTCCTGTTGTTTTGCATGTGAGATTCTTCGAATGTACGGTTTTTAAGAGGTAAAATATAACTTGTTTGCTTGTTTACAGACTAATGATTATTCATGACTTATCTTTTGTCAAATGATTTGGCTGAAAAATGTAATTTGCTTTGCTTAAAAAGGTGACCAGTTCTCAAGTGGAGCTGACGATAGATTTTAAACTGAGGATGATAGTTAGACAGCGACCACTAGAAAATAGCTACAAGCTATGTTATCATTAAAAATGTTTTACTTCACCGAGTGTTAACCTCCAGGCACATTTTAGGATTGTTAATTTATATTTTATGAATTTTTAGAATTTTGACTATTATGTCACCTGTTGTTAAGTAACGATATGGCCAAAAATGGTAACACGTGAAGCCTATTGAGAAAACTGGCAACCATTGTAGTAGGGTATACTACCATGATATGGTTTCATAACGATGTTTTCCTTGACCGAAAGTCCAGACTCTTTGCAGGAATTCAAACTCACGTCGATCGACGCGATGTCTGTACACAGTAGCAAATTAAAGGCTTGGCAATTAAGTTAAAATTGTAATAATACCCGAAGTGAATTTGTGAGCCAACTTATTATGAAAATATCACAGATTCAAATCCTTGTTTGTGAGTTGAGTGTAATATAGTCACACTATGGTTATATGACTGTGCTTATCTGTGACACGAAACTAAGTTATGCGAATATTACGAATATTCAGATTTAAGGTTTTTATTAGTGACTTAAATAAGTAAACACTGTATTCTTAGTTGAAATATTTGTGTGTCAATTTTATTATTAAAATAGATTAAACTATTTTCTTGACCCGTATGAAAAGTGAATATTGGTGAAGAAGGTATGAACTAAAATTTTAATATCATTAAAAATAATATCGTTTTGTTTATGGAGTTTGTAAGTACTTCTCATAGGTGTTGTGATGTTAATTATACGTGAGTCAGACAACAACTAATTTATTTTTAAAACACTTTCACATAATATAATTCAAAACTTCAAAAAGTATGAAGTTATTGTTTCTATTATAGCGCGGCAAAGTAACAGCGATGTACGTGATTGTAATCACAGTGCAATCCAACACCGAGGGTTCTATAATACATTGCCAGTGGTCGCTGTCATGCCGGCATGATCAAATGTTTCTTCACGTTATGTTTGTAAGACTTCGCTGTTGTAGGAAGGAGGGAACACAATGGCCAGGGAACAATTCCATAACTTTACAGTACAGCAAATTATGTCATAGCGGACTTCATGCATTGGAAGATATGTTTAAACGCTGGACTGGAAAGGTAAGGGCATAAACATAAACAGCGACTACATCTCGCACCTGCAATTCGATGATGACATAGTCTTAATGGCGGAGTCGCTAGAGGAGCTAACCCGGATGCTGGATGGCCTAGCTTCAGCATCGCGACGTATCGGTCTTGGCATGAATTTGGATAAAACCAAAGTCATGATCAATGGCCACATTGATCCAGGACCGGTCGTCGTGAATGGCCTTCTTGAAATTGTTTCTGAGTACTTACCTCAGGCAGATTGTGCAGTTAGGCAAAAACAATTTTGAGAAAGAGGCCAAGAGGAGCATCCAGCTGGGCTGGGCAACGTTTGGGAAACTACGTAGACTCTTCTCGTCATCCATACCGCAATGTTTGAAAACGAAAGTTTCTACGGAGCTGAGACGTGGACACTCACGGTAGGGCTGGTTCACCAGTTCAAAGTCGCTCAGCGTGCTATGGAAAGAGCTATGCTCGGAGTTTCTCTGAAGGATAGGATTCGTAACGAATACATCCGACAGAGAACCAAAGTTATCGACATAGCTCAAAGAATTAGCAAGCTGAAGTGGCAGTGGGCCGGCCATATCTCGCGAAGAACCGACAACCGCTGGGGTAAACGAGTTCTTGAGTCTGAAGACAGGGCGCTATGGCGCTCATTAGGGGAAGCCTATGTCCAGTAGTGGACTAACATAGGTTGATGATGGGACTTCATGCCGAGGTGGTTGCCGTAAAGCTGTGGCTCTGAAGCCCAGCGCGTGTGGTTCTGTTATCAAAGGGAGAAGAGGGTATGAGAAGTGTCAAATAAAGTGCAGACACCCAAATCCGTCACACATTAACTTGGTACATACTATTGAACAACAAACGAAGAAATAATTATTGTAGATTGAGCCGGTACTTGCAATTAAATCGTAACCACATTTTTTTAAATTATTTATATTATTAACATTTACCACAATCTCAGCTTATTTTAAGTGACAATGTAACCTAAAATGATAACACGCTAAGGCTGAGTGATTAATTCTCAAGTGCAGCTGACGGAACACACCTATAGGTTGCTTAGCGATAGATTTTCAAATTATGTAGCTAGGACAGCGGGGATTGGAAATAGCCGCACCAGTATATCTTAGCTTCAACACAATGTTTTCTTCTACCGAAAGCTCAGGATTATTGCAGGTCGATAGACGCGGTGGCCAAACATGCAACCACTGAGCCATCGTTGCTTTATGTAGAATGACAATTTATAATTGATTAATTGTAGACATTTCCTTTCAAAATGTCCCAAGTTGGCCCATGCCTTTATTAATATCTGCACTTCGTTCAGCAAAGTTAGGAAAAAAATCAACTATTTATTTAACGCTATTGTAATCTTTACAGCCATCATTGTGACACTGTTAGTGTTGTTAAACGTTATTTATCAGAAATAATTACATATTAGGTCTTTACCTATGAAATTGCCGTTTTGTATGAAAAAATTTAAACGATGTTTTTTCATGTATTTTTTATTTGTATTAATCGAAGTAATCACCCATGCAATCAATGCATCTTTGCCAGCGCAGTGGCAGTTTATTGATGCCCTTCTTAAAGAAATCAGCTGGACGGGAGGCAACAAATTCTTCAAAGGCATTTTGTACTGCCTCTCGGGTATTGAATTTTTTTCCCGCCAAGGAGTTATCCAAATTCTGGTAAAAGTAGTAGTCTGTAGGCGCAAGGTTTGGTGAGTAGGGCGGATGACGGAGAACTTCCAACCCCAGTTCTTGCAACTTGGAGACCGTCTGTTGTGCAGTATGAGGTCGCGCGTTGTCGTGCAGGAGCAGCGGAGACGAGCGATTGACCAATGCTGGTTGGAGATGTGCCAGCTTCTACATCATTGGTTCAGTTCTTCATAGTACACATCTGCAGTAATGCTCACCCCGTTTGTTAAGAAGCTGTGATGAATCACACCGGCGCTAGACCACCAAACAGTGACCATCACTTTTCTAGGGGTAAGTTTTCGTTTAGGGCATTGTTTAGGTGCTGAACCAGGATCCAACCAACTTGCTGAGCGCTTGCGGTTATCAAACAGAATCCATTTTCCATCGTAGGTAACAATGCGGTTCAAAATTCCTTCATGTGTGTGTATGTTGAGCAGTGCAAGGCACGTCTCGACGCGTACTTCGCGCTGGCGAACATTGAGTTCGTGGGGCACCCATTTGTCAAGCTTTTTCACCTTGCCAATTTGACGCAAATGGACCAATATTGTTTTGACGCTAACGTCGAAAGCTGCTGCTAATTCAGCCGTAGATTGTGTATCATCAGCTTCCACAATCGCCTTTAATTCGTCATTGTCGACCAAAGTCTTTGGACGACCGCGAGGTTTATTTTTCAGGTCAAAATTCCCAGAACGAAAGCGAGCAAACCATTAACAGGTGGTGCGTTGGTTTGTAGTGTTAGCTCCGTAAACGTCGTTGATGTTGCGTGCCGCTTGCGCCGCGTTACTGCCACGACGGTACTCATATTCCATAATTACTCGAATTTTTAACGTATCCATGATGACAAAAAAGATTGATATGCGATGAAAATGTAACACTAATCAATAAACATATGACTACTTATGGAAAAAGAATTCCATGTTTTTAAAATAAAATAAATTTTAAATTAGAATTCTTAGCCAAACAAAAATTATTTTGATTTGAAATGGCCAGTACTGCAGAACGGCAATTTCATAGGTAAAGACCTATTATTAAGTTGCTTGTCATCTGTTAATTATATTTTACTGACGATTCCATAAGAACAGTATTCTATCGTGCTTTACTTATATTGTTTGTACAAAACCGAACACAATATGAATGTTTCTTATTTATTTTGTGTTCGGATTAGATTAGATTGCATACAAATTGAATGTATTATTTGTAGACATCTATTAGAAATGCTACTTCATCTCGACGGATGAGGAAATAAAACAGCAATATAAGGTTAATCGTTCGTGCACCATCGATAAACGAATCGATTTAAGTTCGCTTCCCCACGGGAGTGACTCGCCGACTTGGGATAACTTTAAATTGCTACACAGGAATTTTACTTTGAAGGACGCGGTGACGCTAAATGAGGGGTTGCTCTACGGTTTACTGAAGATTAAGTTTGTAAAATGAAGTTCATTCCGACTAATTTGTTTAAATATTACACAGAATCTTTGATTTAAATATTTAACATATTTTTCACTACAAATTTTATCTAAAAAATTACGACCCCCAACGTTTTTTTTTTTCGAACTGACTATACTGTTAGTCATAAGGGCCCTGGAGACTCAGGCGGCTTTTACAGCTTCACCCGGGCTTGGGGGCGAGCGCTTAAGGAACTCAGCTGAGAAAACAAGGCAACAAGTTACAAGTGTGCCAAAGTGGCCGAACCTCAGCTTGGACTGTTGCCGCGATTGCAATGAAGTGTGTGTTCCGGCATCTTGACTTTAGAGTCAATCTTCCACTAGGCTTCGTGTGTTACCATCTTGGGCCACATCGTCACTTAAGATCAGGTAAGATTGTGGTCACAGCGCTAAAATCTGTAACGTTAAAAAAATACACTTTCAATCATTGAGGTACGGAAAATGTCCTGATAGATGCCGTTTAAAACAAATCTTACGGTTTCTGTGTTACATGTGATGGTATGAAAAAACTATTTTACCCTCAAACGCGTCATTAGATGTCTGACAAACGATAATGCTAGTTTGCTCAAATAATAATATTACATAATATTATCCGTTTAGAAGATCTGATTATTTATGAAAGAAGGGAAACGCAAAATAATAATGTTTATTCTGTTATCCGTGTGCATGAATTTTACAAACGATTTCGGTTATTTCAAGCGCGAACCGGACGAAAATACGGTATTGTAACAAACACGGACCGCCGTATGGTAATAGCATCCGGACGAATCGGAGCCTGTAACGCGCTGACCGTCCAGTATCAACTGAACGGCACCGGCCGTATCCGGTGTGACGGAACCTTATTTAAAGTAATTTCTGAAACACACAAACTTTGTTGTCTCATTTTTGTGTATTTCATTATATTCATAATAATTATGTGCATGTAATTTATATCATGTATAATTTTTAGGTTAATTTGCATTTTTATTTCCCTAAATATTATATATAAAATAGCGTATATCGGGGCAATATAAACGTCATCTTACCTTACACTGCAGGTACATTAATGTAACTATGAATAATTATACCTAGTTACGGAAAATCTGCAAGACAATCCAAGTGAGAATGTTTGTGTCCTCGCCGTCGACAGCTTTTTTTTTCGATCTGACTATACTGTTAGCCATAAGAGCCCTGAAGCTTCACAAGGTTTTTACAATTCACCGGGCTTAACGACCGACTTTTTAAAGCGCCCTATCTTATAAATAATACGGATCAACAGTAAAGTCAATATTAGCTAGTTAATAATACAAACATAACGTCATTATTACGGTTTCAGTATTCACACTGAAATGTACATTTAATTGTTAAATGAGTTAAAAATAATGTATTTCCTGGGAATAAAATGAATATCTTAAGAATATAACAATGTTGTATTAATTACTGTCGTCATTTCATTACAAGCAAAAGATTGAAAATCCAGTCTTTTTGAATCTAACTTCAAAAACACAAATACACGATGTTATATTGTTAAAGGGTGTATGACCTAATTTCAGGTCATAAGCGAGTTATTACTATTTGCTTTTATGCACTGTTTGCGATACGATTTCGCATCGTTGCGGAGCCTGTTTCGGGCGTTTGCCGGACGAGTGAATAGCATTATAACAAACGCGAGCTTACGAAACGGCAACCGGACGCACTGGCTCGGTAAAAAACCGGAACGTTCAACATTAACAGAAACGGCTACAGGATTATAAAGCGTTACGAAATTTCACTCTTAACCTCGGTGGCGACTTTTTTTTATATCCAGTTAGACGCGATAAGCAGTTTGAATTAAACGTTCAGAACTTGAATAAGCCGTACATATTGTAAATGTATCTATCTGATTCTCAAGTAGGTTAAATCCTATACATGTATACCATTTATATATGTCTCTTTTTACTGTCACTTTTTCGTTTCATCGAGTTTCAAATAACAACGGTGCTAAAGAAGTTTTCACTTCCAAAAATATATTTTATAAGTATACAATGTTTCAAGTTCATTACAGTATTTGAAATCGGTAATCAGAAATTTCTAGTTAATAACAATGTTTCAATGTCGATACTAATATAGAAGTGCAATTTCGTTATGAGTTACAAGGCGCGGAACAGCGCCAAAACTATATACATCGATTCGGTGCGGTACCCTCGTTTCGCAAACGGATTTATGCTTAGATCTCTATACTGGTGACACATGGTGAATAAAACTTTCCAGCAATATTTATTGCATACTAAATAATTGGTAGGTGAGGGCACAGATAAATTTCTTTGAAGATTTCTCTACTTGGGGCAGTCCGACTGGGGGAATAGCAGCTAAATATCGGAGTGTTGTGTTCCTGCGGTGAATAGGGTTTCCGGAGCTCTTCGGGGCATCGAGGTTCAAGGTCGGCAACGCGCTAATGATACCTATGGTATTACATGCGTGCATAGACTATGTTAGTCGCTTACCATCAGGTTGTCTCTATGCTTGTTAGCTGCCGTCAGCTCACCCGTGTAGCCTATCGTTGGGCTTAATTCCTGTACTTGCCTACAGCTTACCAGATTGCTTGAGGTTATAATTGAACTTCCTCAATAAAAGGGCTATAAAATGCTAAAAAGATTTTTTAAATCTTACTGTAACTTCCAGAGATTAGCGCGTTCAAACACTAGATGACGTTGTGGGCTATTTCGTTTAAGAACGACTGACTCTTTATTGCACTGCGGTGGGTGGGTTTGGCGGTTATTTTTCTATACATAGAAAAACTATATTATGTTCCGACTACTACGAATATAAAACATGGACTATAAATATACTTCACACACTATGAATACAATTTACGGACTACAAATGAGTGACTTGACGATATGAACAATTCGATCGTAGAAGTGACAATGCTTCCCCGCTTCTTTTTTTCGATCTTACTACACTTTTAGTCATAAGTGCCTTGAAACCTCAGACGGCTTTTATCGTTTCACCGGGCTTGAGATGCGCGTGCGCTTCGCCTTTTATAAGCGCTTTCACTCAGTACGAGCAGTAGGGTAGTTATTAATAATCCACTTATGAATATCCCCACTTCGCTCTACACTTCCAACACTATATATAATTAAGTCATAATGTAATATAATTCAATGACCTAATAATTACCTTACAAAACATGTTAAGATTACTGTATTTTTTTTTTCATAAAAAAATAACTTTGTCACTATACACGGTTTTCAATAAAATTTACCTTCCTTTTAACTGTAATGTTGTTCTTTATTCTATTCATCTGTATGTAGAGATAGGCTCGGTCTGGCATGCAGCCACGCAGCTCTATTATATATCATTATGTTTTGACGCTACCATACACCCTGACGACGAGACGCGACGTACCCGTGAAATTTGTGAAATATGCCAAAGATCTTTAATATGATTGACATCAAACTATTAGGTATCGCAAAAGATGAATATACAAGTAATGACAAAGTGCGTACTTTTAAGTACTTTCACAATACGTACCTTTCTAGAGCCGCAGTTTTTTATTATCACGATATATTTTGAGCGTTTGACCACAATTACATATTACACTCAAAATTTGTGAAACACGTTATATTTTAATTAGAGAGGTATCGTATCTATGTACTGAACACATAATATCAACTTAGGTAAATAGTAGCTCACCTAGTCTGGAAAATCGCCTGCCACCATGCAAACATTATTATTAATAAATCTGTAAGTAATTTTATTTTTCAAAATTTCCTGATTTTATAGGAACTTTAGAGGACCCTGATCACGAATATGACATTATCTGTCTGCCTGTTTGTATTTGCAGATTTAATAGAAAAACGTTTTGACCGAGTTTTTATGAAATTTGGTACATGGGAATATTATGTCATTCCTCAATTGACAGGCTATAAGAATTGTCAGTAGTACTTTTAGAAATCGTAAAAACAAAATAATAATTCTAAACCGATTTTGATAAAATTTTGTACAGGGGAAGTATTTTAAGTCATTTCTCTCTTAATAGGTTATAAGAATAGTCAATAATAAGAGGCTTGAAACCGGGGTCTCGCAACACGAAATTTGATTTTTTTTTTTTTACAAAAGATGTAGTCTGTTGGGTCAGGTTGAACGTGAAATGGTGATATCTTGATATGAAACTTTGCAATTTCGGCACGCGGGCGAAGGATTTTAGATCTGAAGAGCAGAACATGACAAACTCTGTGTCTTGGCTATGTCTGTTTCTGTTTCTGTCCCTTTGACGAATCATCTGTGGGGTTTCTCTTATCAACGCGTAGGCCGATATATGTAAGTAAATCATAAAATGTTTAAGTTTAACCTTTGCATATCGTAGGCGTTCTATCTATATGCCAACCGAAAGTTCAGATGACCTCGTCTTCCTCTGCGTTTAATCATGTATTCCCGAGCGTTTGGTTAGGGACGGAACAATGAGCAAATATGTTTTTATGAGGCGAAAGAAACTACCGTGTTAAAAATGCGAGTGGAGCCGCGCGACACTTCTAGTTATTAATATATGTATGAGCATAAATAAACTAGAAAGAACATTAAATTTCAATTATGTCATGTGAACGAAGTGAAAAGGTATCAAATGGGCTACAACATAAGGTCCGACACAACGGGACGGCACGCGGCAGCTCAATAATAAATAATGGCAAAAGTTGGCGTCCTAAACGTCGGCTTGCGTTATGGTTGCCAAAAACCTTTTTTATCTGGAACATTTATTTTAATTTCAACGGTAACTTTAACTATTTTTAATTGTTCGTTGTTTATTTATTTACGTATATTAAAGATCGTTTTTATTAGAACATATTTTAGAACTTATATAGCTTACTTACTATCTTCAAGTATCTTCAGGGCCTTGGTTCTTTGTTTCAGTACTTGCAATTGAGAGTCCGTGCTATATTAGTCTTAATATCTAATTATTTAATAATTTTACATTGCCTGATCTGGGAACGCGATTGTGGCGACATTGTGGTTGCAATCCAATTGTACACAGTTATCATGTCTTATCACCCGGCGATTATGATTGTATACTGTAATACTACTATATTTATTATTTCTGCAGTTTGCTTAAGTTTATAGTTTTAAATAGTTTTCATGTCCATAGCATCATAACAGTCATAACATTTATTCTGTTTTTCTCATTATAAATATATATATATATATACATTTACTGATTCTAATATCCTGACTTCTTTGTTGAATAATTTCAGCCATAATATACGTGCACACATTTTGCTAATTTTTGAATCGAAACGGATACTAACAATTTACCAAATTTGAACAAAATTGCACAAACTATAAAGTTGCCTCAAACAAAACTGTCCACGATATATTCACATTTGAAAACAACATCTAAATCATAGACTGCTGAGCAACTATTTCAGGAATCAATACGGCTTTACAATAATATAATCTATTTTTTTATTTAAAGTAAAACACTATCCTATATCTAGGATTACAAATAAGGAAGTGTTGAGAATGGTTGACGAGGAAAGACAGTTGTTGAGAAACAGAAGAGGAAAGATGATTCAACACTTGATACGGCACGACAAGCTCTTCAAAATATTTTTTCGAAAGGAAAATTGAAGGAAAGCGAGGAAGGGGAAGACTTAGACGAAGCTTTTTTCAACAACTGAAGGACAATCAGGACGTTAAAAGAAAGGCAGATGATAGGGAACAGTGGAAACTACTCCACCGACAAGGGCTGAGCTCTTAAATTAAAGAAGAAGGATAAAATACTAGAAGTGCTCTAAGGTTTTGCCCGTGTTAAATTTATTTGACCAACTCTGTACCTCGCGCGCCGTCTACAACGCACCCGTTAGCCTACCATTGTTTTCACTTCCCGTACTTGCCAGATCGCTTCATGTCCATTGTTACTGCTCCACTCCTTAGAGTCGTACCGTTAGCCTATAACCTTCCTCAGTGAAATGCAAAAGGAATTATTCAAATCTGACTGGTATAAGATTCTGAAACAAACAATATTTTTAGCTTTATCTATCTATACACTTTATAAAACTCAACGTCTCTCTGTCTGTCCGTTTATGTTCTTTTCACGCGAAAACGAATTATTAAACCCAATGTACTTATATGTTTTATTTTAATTAATGGCTATTTTATCTGGCCAAGTTATAAGATATATTTTGTAAGATAACATACGAATAAAGCGGTGACAATAATGGTGAATCAATTCGGATAAAATACATATTTGGGGCGCTTAAATGACTGTCACCATATGACATATAGATCTTAAAAAACCACCAAAAGGTCAACGATAACATATATCTGTCTTCTAAGGATCATCAGCACAATTCACGTGTGCGCTTGACCGACGGCATTCTGTACTCCACGCGAGCAGTGCCGCGGGCACATCAAGTATATTACTATACAGAAGTATAGTATATATTCAACACAACTCTTGTGACATTTCAAAAGTTTGTCGGCATAATGATGCTTCCAAAGTTTTAAATAAGTTTTAATGTTTCTAACTGTACTCATCAGTCAACCCTATAACATGTGTGATGTACAGAGATATGCACTTTCGCCTTCATTTCACTCGGGGGCGGGTTGTTTACAATTAACCGCGTAGCTTTCCAGGTCACAGGTGATGCTCGGTTTCATTAGCGGTTTAACATTTCGCTTTTAGGACGACATTTAGGGTTTATTTAGTCGCAGTCACGTTCACTGTTTCATACACGATTTGTATTATAGATAAGATAGATTTTCAAACGCTAATGAAACACGGATAAGCTGAATAATAACCGAAATTGAATTTTAGAGGAATTATGAGAATTTAATTTGCTTCACTATTTCATGAACCCACTGGTATTGTGTAGTTTAAATATGTTTTATAATTTAGGAAATGATTGTAATACTGCTCTAAAAGGCATTAAATAATAATTATGATTGTTATTAAAATTGTCACAAGCACTAAGGGTATTATAATGTCTGCTGAAACAATATTTCTAGTTAAAAGAAAATACAGATCAGTTTTAATCGCCTTCGTGGACTAGTTTTCGCTGTAACAAACGCAGGCACGACTTCAGCAAAATACTATTTTAAAAAAACGATGATTGACATTATATAATAGATATTGAAACCAATCATATGAAGAATATTTTCTAATGGATCTGATTGAAATAAAAATATCATATATACTTTTATGAAGTATTTCTCACAGGTGTTTTTTCATGACAAAGCCATATATCTCCATTAATTCTTCATAAAAATTATCATTGTAAAGTTTATATTCCTCGCTATTGACGAAAAATAGTTTAAAACGCGTTTTCTCAAAAAACATTAAAAAACTTTTTCATTAGTAATGCTATCTGTTGATGATAATGAAAATATATTCAAGGCGATATCTATTACAAACTAAAATGACAACAGTTAGGTAGATTGTTTCTATTCTATAATGTGAGAAATATTTTCACGTGTCAACTAGTACAGATATATTTGAAATGTTTCTTATAATATACCTAAGAAAACGTTGATGTTACTAAAAATGCACAGATAATAGTCACTGAAATAAACTCGATCTACAAAAACATCAATCGAACGTATCCAAGACAACATGCCTCGGTCTCGTTCAAACATGTTAGACATTGGAATCCTCAATGGAACGCCCAATAACAATGCACCGCAGGGAAACTTATTCAATTTGACTGGAGACAACTGTACTTGGGTTTGAAAGGCATTGTGGCCCTTCCTTCGCTTTTTTTTCGTTTTATCCATTCCTGAACAATACTTTCATTCAATCCGCTTTCCGACATTAGACATGCAATGCACGTACTGTCACGAATGCTCTGCGACTAAGTTTATTGACGTCTCTTAGATAGGCGATAGCGGATAGCGTTTTGTCTCAGATTAAATTGTGCTTATGAATCTTAAAAATTCTTCACATATTGTGTAAAATGTCGTGATAGTTGAGTGTTTTAGACCGCGCAGAATATAGATTTGACATTTACTCATATGAATTGGTGACTGACGGTGGAGAAAACCAGCGCGAGGAAAGTTAAACGCTTGAGAAATATTCTTTTAGTATTACGGTATTTGAAAATGCCAATTAGTCATGGGCTGACAGTATGATTAAGCCCGTTCCTTTCCTAGGAAAGGGGCATTGGCTCAACAGTGGAACCTACAGGCTGTTATTATTATTATATTATGATTCGTCGAAATGTTGACCTTAAAATTTTTAAACTTTTTAAAAATGTAGTACTGGGATCACAAGATGTTTTTATACTATAAATAAGGTTGTAAATTCTAATATTATTTTGTTACTTAGTTCTCATATTCACTAATCTTCCTTTGGTATAATAGTAAATATTACAGGAGATATTTCATTTTATATAATTTGCGTCAGCTCAGTCGTCAGAACATGGCTTTCCAATTCTACCACGAGTAGAATAAATAATCAAGAATCCACTTAACGTGAATAAGTTATTTTAGAGTGAAAATCTGTCATCAAGGACCAATCATCATAAGATAAAAAATTGTTTAATGACAGATTCAATAATGTAACTAACCTTTTTAAATTAAATATGTTTGTGTAAAACATATTTTGTTCACATTAGTCTTGACTTGACATAATTTTGTTAAGGTGTCCTATATCAATCACGCTCTTGTTGTAGTTGTTAATTCCATGATGGTGGAATGTCAATTCGATGTCTGTAGGTTCGAAACCTATATACAAAATATACCAGCGAATTTTTCGGAATTATCAACAACTTTCGTAACACTATCGGTAAAGGAAACCTGAACGGTTGAAAATTTTCTTTTAAGTATTACCACAAAATGAGCGAAAAATATAGAACTGGATTTATCGGCATCTGAAATCCCAATACGTCGTGAGCTGGCGTGATGATTAAGCCCGTGTCTTCCCTTGTGTAAAGGCCTCATTGCTCAAAAGTGGAACATTTAAAGGCTGGTATTATTATTATACAGAGGGTTACCGCTAATCTATCTATCTCTGCCCTCTCCACAATTTGAACATGTGAGCAACGTCCGATTCTATTGGCACGTGCAAATGAACCGCCGTACAAACGTCGCTTTGAGTTTGTGTTCATACTTTGTCGCTCGAAACTCATACATTATTGATGGCAGATTGTTCTCAGTTCAGTTTGTCGCCAACGCGATCGCTTGATTATTTCATACCGCGGGACCGCGAGAACTTTCTAGAATTATGATCATCCATATGAATAGAATATTCCGCAGTATTGTTTCAAATGAAGATTTTTATTTATTTATTTCCACATTATATTATAGATTGTGAATAAAGAAATGAATCTAGAAATGAACATGGTTATAATGTGGAGCTGTAAGAATCCACTAACAAATTCTCGGTAAACTTAAAGTGACAGATTGCACAGAAAAATTCCTAGAGCACTCGATAAAGCACTACAACTACGTGAAGCACGTTATTATTATTTTTTGTCAAAATTAATTTTGTTTCCTAACGTTTTTACATCACAGCTTTAAAGACATTTTAATAACGAAAATTGTGGATTAATTGACTTTATTTTTCAATTTGAATTTCATATACCTATTGCTGGGAATTCTACCATAGCTAATGGAAATGTTTGAAACTTTATCCACCATGCGATCACAGTGCATTCTGAAGAATTGCTTTTTGTGGGAACACTAGCTTACACTTATATACACTAGCTTACTTATATAATAGAATGTAAATAATCTAACTAACAACTGTCATGTTAGTTCAAACAGATTATTAATAGATGGCGCCTTGAATATATTTGGAAAAGTTTTTTAACAATACATCATTTTTATACTACTTGTGTTTATGTATCATCATTAGCGGGAAACATAAGCTATAAAATGATGTTTGAATTAATTAACGGATTTATGGCCTTGACATGAAAAACCACATTTGAGAAATAACATATATTTTTTTAATTTTATATACAAATTGCTGGGATTTCTACCATAGCTATTGGACATACTAGATACTTTATCCATAATACGAGCGCAGTGCATTCTATTGAGTTACTTTTTAGGGGAAAGAGCATGTGCATTAATTGATTTTCGGTTATATTTAGAAACGTCACGAGATTTTAAAATTAAAACACGTGTGTCACGGATGTAACGCAAATAAATAAAAATTCACATTTAATTAATAATTTTAAAGGGATCATTAAATCGCTGCATCGTAATTTGTACTACAACACGCTATGTTTAATTAATCACAACATTTAATTCTATTAATAGAAGATAACGC
This sequence comes from Saturnia pavonia, assembly GCA_947532125.1. NCBI lineage: Eukaryota > Metazoa > Arthropoda > Insecta > Lepidoptera > Saturniidae > Saturnia > Saturnia pavonia. The sequence continues at coordinate 13,409,503 of OX383903.1, forward strand.
ATGTTTGTACGGTAACCATCTCTTGGGATAAAGTTAGAATTAACTTTACTGAATTAAAAATAAACAAATGTGACCCTGTTAAAATTAAATTGTTATTTATTTATTTTTAGTAAGAGTTCAGCTTTTTAATTAATAAATATTAGTAATAACAATTTAGAATTCCATTAAACACATAATATCGAAGTAAAAAATAATGTACAATCTTATTAATTCACTTCGCTATTCAGATTAGTTATATAAGTTTTGTACCAAATCCTTCATTACATACAAAACATTTCTACTGAAAATTATCCATACAACATTAATATATATTTGTAAATTAAATATGAACTGAGGTTAATGTTTGAAATTTGAATTTTGGGGGTTTACAGTCATTTGTTAATTGAACCTTTGAGACAGCTCGTCGCCGGTCATCACGCTGAATCACGCCACTCTACGTGTCAAATTTACATTATTCTCCACTGCATTTAATTTATTTACGTTACAGAACTATTTTATATTTACTAACACTAGCTCACAGCGGTAATTCCGCCTGAGTTTTAAACGTCACAATTCTGTGAAATGTAATTTAAATTTAGTTAATTGAAGGTTATCCTGTCATATTAATTAAACTATTTTTGTTTATGCATTGACATATATTCTACCGATAGAAAAGAACGTTAAGGAAAACCATTCGCTCAAACACTGGTAAGAGTTAGAACTAAAGTTCGATGCAGCGCTAATTAGTTATGACATCTATTCTTACTATTACAACATACATCGCTAGATCCCTTATAGAGTAACATTTTCTCGCGACCATATCGTATATAGACCAATATTGCGTGGCATTTACATAAATATTTTTCTATTGTAGTATTCTGATATATATTATTACCTATATTCACTTAAACATCAAATCATTTTACTTACTTGACTACTGAATTGATATTTACGTAAGGTTTACATTTTGATGCTAATAATGCAAATTATTGTATTATTAGCGCTCCGTATGCGTCCACACTCCATGAATGTCGAAGCCACACTAAAGTAAGGTATATGGACTGCAGTACAGTTCAGTCAAATAGGGTGAGAGTTCGGATCGCTAAATCAAGTAAGAAGTACATATTATGTATCGATGTGTGTATGTAATAATATTTCGGATACTGCGTTATTAACTAGATTTACAATCAGCAGACAACTTTATTCGAAGAACGATTATTAAATTTGTCTTAGTGTTTCCATCAAAACGTCGAAATCATCCCTCTGACAATTTTCTTTTTTTATCGTTTATAGATTTAGCGTTATGGCCACAATCTCAGCTAATGTTAAGTGACGATGTGGTCCAACATGATGACACGCTAAGCCTAGTGTCCCTAGTAGATAGGGACACTGACTCTCAAGTCGAAACCCGAAACACACCTATAAGTGCTTGGCAATAGATTTTCAACTTGAGGGTGGTAGCTAGCCAGGCGGACATTAGGAAAAGCCCCACCACCATGTTATGGTTTCATCACGATGATTTCCTTCACCAAAAGCTCAAGCTCATTGCAGGGATTCGAACTCACGTCGATCGACGAGGTGGCCGTACACGCAACCACTGAGCCATCATTGCTTCTATTGAAAAATCGGTCCTTAGATAAATATAATAAATTTAAATATGAACGGTAATTCTATATATTTTTAAAATCTTTTATTGACATATCAAACCAATGGAATTCGATATAATTAAGACTAACAAGCTTACATTACGTCACCAAACAACCAACTTAACCAAACAAACCTTACTAGTTTTGTACGTTTAAGGAGTTTTTCGTTAAATAGATGTTCGTTGTATACAGTTAATTATGAACGTTTTTTACTTTGAAGGAACTTGATCTTGAAACTTTAAATGATTATGTTTACCACTCCGAGTAAATAAGATTATAAATACACAAAGTGTAGTAGTACACTCAATTATCAGATATGTTTTCAAATCATACACGTACAAGCTTTTTTTATAATACCTAGTGAAGCGTGATACTCTTCAGATAATGGTATTAAATTACTTTCGTAGACCCCTTTCAAATACCTCGAGTTTGGATTGCTTTTTAAATAATAAATAAACCATTCCATTACCTCAATAAAAGTTGTTACATGTATTTTTTATCGCAAAAAAATAATCAAATACTTGGTATTTCAGATATACAATATTTAAAATAAATCTCTTGAATTCGCAACTCTAAACGACATCTGTCTCTACATCCGACACGAATGGAAATTATGGAACTCGAAATTTGTCACAGATTTTCCTCTATTTTTAGTACCCGGCGCAAACAGATGGGGTAAACAGAGATCTGTGTGTCCGTGTAACTGTCCGTTGCATCGTAGTTCCCAAATGGTTGAATCGATTTTAAAATAGTTTTTTTTTGTATAAAAGGTGACTTGATCGAGATTGTTCTTAGCTATAATTAAAGAAAATCTGTTCAGCCGTTTGAAGATTTTTAACCATTTTCTAATTAATAAAGCAATGAGGGCTAAAACTATTTTCTAATTAATAAAGCAATGAGGGCTAAGTGGTAGCGTTTACGACTTCACGTCGACTGACGTGACTTCGAATCTCTGCAATGAGCCTGAGCTTCAATGTGAAGGAAAACATCGTGAGAAAACCATAGCATGGTGGTAGGGCTTTTTCTGATGTCCGCCTGCCTTCATTACCACCCTCGAGCTGAAAATCTGTCGCTAAGTACCAATAGGTGTATTCTAGCAGCTACACTTGAGAGCCAGTCTTCCACTAGGTTTAGCATGTTATCATCTTGGGCCACATCGTCACGTAACATCAGGTGAGATTGTGGCCACTACGCCAAACTTATACGAATAAAAAAATTACATTGCTGAAACAAAATTTTATAGATTGAAAATGTCTTTGCAGTCGGGTTATTTGTATTTTTTTCAATCATTTCGTTTTTTAACCATTAATAAAAAGACGTAGTAGTATACAGAAGACATTGCTTCAATGATGGCTCAGTGGTAGCGTGATCAGACACTGCGTCGATTAACGTGGGTTCGAATCCCTACGATGAACCTGTCCTTTCAGTAAAGGAAAAGATCGTGAAAACCATAGCATTGTGGCAGGGCATTTTCTAATGCCTGCATGGCTTGCTACCAGCCTCAAGTTGAAAAACTGTCGCCAAGCACCAATAGGTTTGATAGTCTGTTCTCTAAGACTTAGCGTGTTATATATAATCTAGTGCCACATCGTCACATAACATCAGATCATATTTTGGAGAAACTGTAATTCCTATAAACATTAATAAAAGAATACATTCAAATAATGTGTAAAGAAAAATGGACATCCAGTTATTCAATCATATATGTCGATAAAAGTGATACAATATCTTAAGAGTTTCTGTAAAGTCGCTCTCAGTCGTTTAATTCCCATCTCCTGTGAATACTGCGTTCGTTTCCTTCCCGGTAACGTTTTGCGAATGATAACTGCAGTTTACTTTAACTTAGATAACCGTTATGTCTTTTTGCCATACCGTTTAAAAACTTCGGCTTATTTTTGTATCAGATAACGAATAAAGTTAACTTAACTTTTATTTAACTTTGTGTATTATTATTTAATTTATTGACTTGGATCCAAGATCCAAGAAGAACATCACCTTTTAAAAATCCTATTGTAACCTAAACTTTGAACTTACACAACTAAACTTACTGTTCTAGTAACAACAAACAGTCATAGTATTTTTTATTATGTACAAATGTTTTACTATTTACATTCTATTATTTAGGAATAATGACGTTACAAGTCGTTTAGCGTTCAAGCAGTACGTCTAGAATAATTTTCCACAGAATAGGACCGCAAGTGGAATCCTTGATACAACATTTCGACAGCACTTTGACAACACGTTCATTGGTGTAATCTAAGATGGCTTCCCTGTCAAAAATGGACATTAGTTTATATGAGAATGATAAACTCTAAGGTTCTGACTACACGCTCCGTTTTGCGTACGAGCATAACTGCACAAACCAGTCTGCGCAAGCAAGAGCGCGCATGTGGACGGCACAGCGGTAGTTCGTGCAGGCGACTTGTGCAATCGTTGACATGCTGAAGATGGCACTGCGGACTTTTGATTCGCACTTGTGAGTTTACTTGAGCATATGACCGGTCACTCAAGCCGTGCTAAATTCCGGCAATATTGTTTTCGACGGCACATGCATTATGATCTGTGGTTGACAATCCACTTTGCACAAGCTTAACTGCACGTGTGGCCATTATACGGTATTTCTTTTCTGTACAGTCATGACTGCACAGGCAAGACGAAGCGTGTGGACAGAACCTAAAACCGTTTGACCGATCCAAATGAAACTTGGTAGATATAAGTATTTTTCGTGGAGCCTTTTTTATTTTATTTCTGAACACGATAGGTGGCACAGCGGTCGAGTTATTGGAGTATATTCTTTAAGAATCAATTATCTGTATACGTAAATTAGATGCGTAGCAAAATTGAGTCTTACCAAAAAAGAAAGTCGTTAAGTTTACGGTTTTCATAAATAGGCTGCGGTTTGTCGTTATAGAGTGGATCATTATGTGAATGATAGTGATGTCTGGTTATTTATTATTATTTTATATTTATTAAACACAATCGTTCTTACAGAATGAACTACAGTCGCGCGTCGGAACTGCCACGGAACTACTAGAAAGTACAGAACAAGGTCTGGAGCCCCGACAAGTACCTACTTTATATGATCTTAAGCTTAAGTTGTACCTTCGTGTTAATTTAATGAGTAATTAATTTATTATTAATTTACATAATATATTTCATTGTAATTATGTTATGTTATGCTATTTGGGCTCCATCTGCCCGCACTTAGACACTTGATAGGTCCTTTGTGCGTAGATATTCCGGCCAGCTACTCCAGCCAGCTCAGCTCCGACCAGAAACCGAGAAGTATTCACAGGCTTCTCGAACCTACCTCGGGTTTTTGAGGATTTCTGCCCGTTGAGTTGTAACTCCAACGCATTCCAGGATTACGTGTGTGACGGTTTCTTTTCCCTCCATGCATGATGCTCTGCACATGGGGTTGTCAATGACACCTAAAACATAAAGGTGTTTGTTAAGTGAACAATGGCCAGTTATAATGCCTACTATAACATGTAGATCACTTCTATTAAGACTAGAAGTGTCAATGTAATTAATTCGGAATAGATACCAGTTAAATGAAAAATGCTCCACTGTATCCGAAACGGGGTATTAAATGTCCGGGGACTCGCCGCGGCTGTCTATCAAAAAGCACTTTTGCGGTGCGACCGCCACGCCACGTGGCTCGCGCGCGGATTTACCGCCCGCAGCAATTTATGTCGGCCACATGGAAATAAACAATGATTACTAATTACTAGATACTACATTAATAAAATTAACGGTGAACTATAACCCTCATCGTAACGAGGAATTTATATTATAATATGAGATAATACCAAAGTTAAGATAATTCACGGGAGCGTTGTAAGCTAGTTAGCATATTATAAAATGTATAAAATAATAAATATGCCCTCATAATGTTATGCGAGAAAGTTGGTAAATTTTTAGACTTCGGGCCATATTTTACTTTACAGTTTAGGTAACCTAAGATTTTTTAAATCATGGGATCTAAAAATCTTTACTCTGAGATCTCTGATATAATATTATCCTATTCTTTCTAAGTATATTTTTGAATACTTCATACTGCCTACGAAACACACGAAGTAACAAGCAAAAGTGAGACCTAATTTTTTTTTTTGAAATCTAACTCCTTCCAAGTAAGGAAGTCAATATTTATAGCCAAATTCATTAGATCATTTAGATGGAAATTTTACAATAAATGCAATTACATTATTATTTATAGTATTGCCTTAAGACTTACATACTTATTAATGAAATACTATAATTATTTATTCTTCTTGCAAACGGTTTGGCAACTCGGCAGCGCTATGTACGCCAATGGAACCATCCAGTAATTTAAAGTTCAGATAGCAATGGTATTGCGAAGCTGACTAACCAAGGCTACAATTAATTTCAGAAATACAGCAATGTTGACTTCATTTCGGTTGAGAAATTAAATATAAACATGTCAGTGCTTGAGTCTTTCATGTGGTTGAGAGCCTGCAAAAGGATCCCTTTGATGAGTAAAAGTAACTACTACTAAAAAACGTAGTAAGTAACTACTACTAAAAAGTAACTTTACTAAAAAAGTAATTTAACATTTTAATTATTAAAAAGTTAGGGATACTAAATTTGGTAGTAACAATTGAATGTATTTTTACTTGATTAATTCATAGATGTCTTTTAAATATCAGCTGATTTGTAGTTATGAATGAAGAAATGTGTATATATAACATTGTAACGAATATGTAATATTGAGAAAGGTGAATGAGGGGAACTCTGAAACTGTAAGAGATAGTGAAATATATTATTCTAAAGAATAATCACAGCGGATAAAGGAGATATAAGAAAAATTACATTCATAGATTTTAAAAAACTTATACACGAGTCCGGGAATCGAACCTAATCGTTAAAAATAATATTTGTTATTTTATTACGAACATTGATATTGTAGGTTGTATCTAAGAGATAAATGTTACTATATGACACCAAGAACATTATTATTGTGATCAACAATAACAGCCATTTTCTTTGATACAAAATTGTAACCAACTAATTTAGTTAACGATTTTGTTATTTCGTTTTGTAGTTTCAAGTGGTGAGTTTGTGTTGAAATGGTCTCTACGGTTTTATAAAATTACAACTTTAACGTTACACAAGATGTAATTTAGCGGAATTAACTCTGGCGACCTCGTTTGTATTAATTCATTTTTGTTGAAAGTTATCATTTAAGAAGTCCATGGCGATTCGTCTACTACCGTTTAGAGTACTTACTAAAAACTGCTATCGCTATCAAAGGCAACGCAACGTTACAGTCGGCACGTGACACGGTCTGTCTAAGCACTACGGAATGGCCAGCAATAAAAAAGTGAGAAGCAGGTCCACATTAAATGTATGTTTATGATATTAATTAATTATTTTTATTATGATATAATTATCGCTAAACGTAACTTTGAAAATTATGTAAAATGTAAACCATTATTTTAACTAATAACGTATCCGAACCTGGGCTAGGTGAGGAACAATCTCTAAAATGCATCTGCCAGAATACACAATGGGCACTCTACGATAGTCTTTTAATATAGGTTGGTAGCTATCTAAGCCAGCACGAGTAAATAGCCTTCAATATGCTATAATTTCAGCACGACACTTAACTGAAAATTCAAACTTTATGACATTTACATAATACGGGAATATGTGATAATTATAACATTTAACAAATAAGTCATCACATCCTTTAGATACAGTAAGAAAAGTTAAACATTCGTAGATAATAGGTTAGGTTTTACAATAAGCTTCTAAAGTACATTCTTTGATTATATAGACGTGTATATAACCGTATATACCAGTAAAAGGAACCCGCATGCAAATTTTCACGGTCCTAGCTAAAGTAGTTTGGACTGTGTGTTGATTATCAGTCATTCAGTCAGTTAACCTTTTATATATATAGATAGATTTCAATAATTTCGTTTAAATTAATATTAATTTTGATCAAATCAAATAAGTGTACCTTCTAAAGTGCGTACCTACGTTTCCACCTACACACAACTACTCTTCAAAAAACATATTTATACGTGAGCTTATCAATATAGAGATCTCGCGCTTTGTCTGCGCTCCGGAATTGAGATAAACGACCTACCGTACAGTGTTGAGGATCAAATCCAATTTTCCAGTCGCAAATTGAAGAGGGAACGTTGCGAGTTCCTGTAGGTACGTTTGAACGATGCGATAGAATGTTCAGTCTGTTGATTGAAGACATCGCCTTACATCGATTGGTTACACCGTAGTGAAAATATAGATGCTTCAAACTGAATAACCTTTCGTGAGTGTTAAGATATCTACTGTGTCTTATCTAATATGCATAAATTTGATTTCGTGGTAGCTACATATACGCAGTCCGCTGTAAACGCGACCCTCCTGATGGTTTGCGGGACGCGAGTGGCGATTGTACTCCGACACACACGGTATTGAGATAATACTCAATATCTTAAGATCAATATTTTATGGATGTTATTACAACTGTGAAAAATATTGATAAGAGTTAAAGGTCATATAGGTATTAAGGTTAAAGTAAATACTTTTGGAATTTAATCGTACACATCGATAATATAATTTAGTCAGAACGTATTTATTACTTTTGGTTGCCTTCATAGTTTTTTAAACGTAACGTCGGTAATTCCACCTTGGTAAAAAAGTCCCATGTGTAGCAATCACAAGAATAAAACCGCGAAAGTCCTTACGTCAATCGTCTATTGCTGCCGGTGGCAGCTATAATAGCTTAGTGATCACCCTTTTTCTCCTCACGCGTCTCGTAGACCATAAGGAGAGTTGCACTGGCCGCTGCAGCAAGATAATGCCAACTTGCGTCTACATAATATTACACCGAATATTAGTTTTAATGCGAGATTCTAAATTCTAACACATTTAAAATACTGTCACGTGGATCTGCAGTCTGCATTATAAAATACATATTTCAAACGCAAAAAATAAGTGCGTAGAATGTTAATTTTAAGTTCAAGTAAAATGTCTCTATATTTTATTGATCGTACCTATCATGAAATGTAAATTTTATTTGTGTTGCCCAAAAATAAAAACATATGTACTATCTCCAATAACTGTCACTTATTCACTCTAAATGTGAGGTAATAATATTTAATGTTCCATAAAAATGTGTCTCGGGAATATAAACTTGAAAAACCATTGAGGTACATACATAGATAGATACGACGCGATGCCTCAACCAGATTGTTTGAAACATGCGTTAAGGTTGCAAATATTTGCGCTAGAGATGTGAACCGGTTCGAATTATGTTAGTTAGTTATGTTAATGTTTTCGTTATGGCTAGAATCCTTTACCTTAATAAAATATGGTTATCATTAGGAGACAGTCCCCATCTATGCTCAGCGTGTTAATATTCAATTAAACTGAACATGTCATCATGTGTAATTGTAGTAAAAAACTAACCTGCAAATCAATTTAAATAGTTTAATTATCACAGTTAGATATGATAAGCATACAAATCTTAAGTTCAATTTATACAATTATTTTTATTAGTTCTACATTTTCCTTTATAATAACCGATTTCGTTCCCGTCGTCTTCAAAATGAAACGACTCGCGCGCCACCTATTATTATGCGGTTGCAATAATTCGGAAACCTTCAAAGACGCGTGCACAGCAACCTATATAATTTTCATCAAAGAAACAATAATATTAATGTGTCAGTGTGTTTATTGAAACTGTAATAAGCCTAATGTTCACACTATTGACTAGCTTGCTAGTATTGAACCGCAGTATTGCCTGGATGCTTTAAAAGACGGTCGACGAAGCGCCGGTTAGCGTGCAGGGACATTCTTACTTGGATCGTTTAACCGTTCACATCTCTACAAATATTGTTATTAATAACAATAATAATTTAGTGCCAAAAAAAAAGTTTACATAAAAAGTACATTTTATAAATTAAGCACACATACATCATTTGGCAATGGAAAAGACTCAGTTGTGTGATGTGGTTTCACTCCACCACACAGCGCTGGTTTTCAATCTACCCCATACTCTTATATTACCCTCTTATATACATATTGTTATTCCGTAATTGTAAACTAAATACTTTGCTGTGTGCTTGCATTTAAACCCCGATAACGCTTAAAGGACCTCTGATAGTTACGATATCGAGGAGAATGGTACTGTATCTCTGACATATATCAAATGTAAAAACCGTGGAAAAACGATCTTGACTTGGCCGATAAATTATACAGAAATATACAAACAATTTATTGTTTCACACTTAACATAAGGACCGCATATAATAATCGAACACCCGAGAGAGTAACGTCACAATACAAGACTAGAACTAAAATGTCAACCATCGTATTTTTTTAGATCAGCTTCCTACGCTTTACTGCACTACCGATAGCGCACTGCCGCAGTACCACGAGCAATCGTATGATATCACGTGCTATGCCTAGTCACATACGACAGTAGCGTCATCGTCGAGAGTCAGTTGAGAGTCTTCTAATTGCTTGATGTGACACAAACGAATGCTTAATTAATAAACATCTTTCCCCTATCGTACATTATTTCTCTTTTTATTAATGCATTTGAAAATATTACGTTAATAACATTCATGAAGATTCTTATAACAGGTCTGGTGTTGATAAACGGGCGCTCTCATACGGTGTTAACGCGTTGATATATTGTACAATTTTCTTTACGAGCGAAACGGATTTATGTGTAATGCGACTATAGCATTTTCAGTATACAGTAGTCAGCCCATTTACCTGAAACTAATTTAAGTTTAGCAGGAATAATGGGTTAATTTGTTTTTATATTAACATATTACATAGTTTTGCTTAAATAAAAGTTGTTTCAAGAAGATATGCATACTATTTTTTCTGAGCGTACGGCCTACCTAATGGTAAGCGGTTGCCGTAGCCTATGGATGCTTGTAACACCAGAGGTCACCAGAGTTACCAACCTTGACCCCCTCTTCCTCAAGGAGCTCTGAAAACCCTACTCACCACAGGAATATAACACAAGGTTATTTAACTGGTATCTTCCGTAGGGTGGCGGGTGTTTGGCCAGTTAGACTGCCCAAAATAGAGAGAAATTTCCAAAGAGATTTAAGATAACAGACTTCTGTATTATATCAATTACAACATCATGTTTCACACGTGATAAAAATACCATACTTTATATGTTAAACACAAAAAGATTCACCACGTTATCAATTATCATTAATCATAATATCGATGCCGTAGAGAGAGAATTACAAAACCACACTTTTATTGAAATTTACTTTATTGCTTTGGTATAAATTCTACAGTAAGATGCGTCTTTTGGTCTTACTCACGTTCTGATACCTTAGTTTGTCTCAAAAATATTCTAAAAAAGGCACGTAATTGCTCTTAATTTTCAACACTTCAGAAGCGGAAAAATAGATAATTTATACTTAGATTTTTCACATAAATGAAAAGAGCTGAGGATCCAGTAATAGACGCAAAAATAAAATAAAAAATTAGTATATTACATATAAACCACCGACATAATAAATTTTCTTGTATGTAACAGCTGACTGCCGCTTAAGTCGAAAAAAAACAGTAATCAGCCTTTTAACTAGTATTCTAATTCTCACTCTTAGGCAGTAATATTCAATTACTTCCTTTTACTATAATTATTTCATTTTATTCTCGTTTCAGAAAAAATATTGTTACATTAAATATAATAAAATTGTGAGTTAAAAGTTTTAATTTTGTTCGCTACAAAGTGTCCGTTTCCAGCGTCAATATCAAACCACAATGTTCAGACATGAAAATCACATTTCATTGCATCACGTCCAGTAATATTCCAGACAATCATAAAATGAAACATCGTAAGGAGAATAAAAACTGAAAAGAGGTCATAACGACCGAGGACGGGGTCTTAACAAATCGTTGGTCATCACTCAAGGTTATAGCCGGAGGGTGTCGGGCAGAACCCTGTGTTGCGAGATAAGTCGGATTTTCATTGTGTGCGAAGAGATGATAGCGCTTGTTCGATTTATTATAAATTGATGTCTGTTGGATCCCAACACTTATTAGCCGATATAATGGATCGCTGAACGTGTTCACGTAGTATCTATACTGGTAAATATGTCAGAAGTTTTATGTACAAAATAAAATAAGAAAAATAAATAAGCATTGCCCAACAAAGAATAGAAATTATCAAGTCATAAGTTCCTGATCATAATATTATCCTCATAAAAACTGCGGCATTATGTGTAACGATGGAACAAAATGGCTCAAAAGTTTTTAGCCAACCAGCACCGCTTGAAAACTGTATCACCACTCATACACGTAAATCATACACTATGTGAAATGCCGTAACTCACTTCAATCAATATAGACAGTATAAAATATACCAAGCGGATTTCGATAGATATATACATATATATAATTATATATATATAGCCACTATCTTGTTGGATCAACTTTTAATATAAAAAATACTACAAGGACACATACTACATTGACCGTGACAAGTGCTTTTTGTGGCGCCAAATCAAACAAACAAGAAATAGAAGAACAAATCTATAACATGGTAACTCTATAGGGTAATTCAAATTTCTATAAAAATCGTATTGGAAATCAAATTAAGGTCGTTCGAAGCAGATGAGAAATTTTAATAAATGAAGTGTTCATTTCTGATTTTCCAAAATCTAAATATATTTAAAAGAGCGAAAGAAACACGATTATCTCAACATCTCTTTGATTAATGCTCTTCATTATAAGAAAGCTAACTTACTGAATTGGTAACTTTTTAAAACAATTTATCTAATGGAGAGGAAATCTGTCTCTGACGAGAAACAAAAAGGAAGTTTACATCAAAAGGAATGTTTTTGGAGGCATTATACTGAGAGACGAGACAGCCGGTGGAGCTTAGCGATGGTAGGACTAACAGATTTTTATTTCCTCTAGTAAATTTATATCAAATTTATCAAACATAAATGATCATACATCAATTTTTTCATATAATTTTCATAGGGTTAGCGTTTGGCTATAATCTCTGACAATTTGTCCACAGATAGTAAAATGCTAAGCCTAGTGAGAAGACTGACTCTTAAGAGGTATAAGGGTGGGGTGGGATGAGGGTGTTAGCTAGCCAGGCAGGTTCTAGACCTCACCAAGATGTTATGGTTTCAACACGATGTTCTCCTTCACCGAAAGCTCAGTTGGTAGAGTTTCGAACTCACATCGATCGAAGCTGTGACCGTACACGCTACCACTGAGCAATCATTGCCTCAAAAGGTGGTTGAACATATGAAGGAACACTACGCTAGTAGTATCTAAACAATTAGTAACAGAAAAGGTGTTCCAACCTAGTACTCATTAGAAGTGACCTATATGTAACTGACCTCATATTGCAGTAATGATTTAAGTTGTTAGGGGTCGCAATTGTTACCTGATGCTATGTGGCATATGGTTGCCTAGTTATTTAAAAAAAAATGGCATTATTTTCTGTCATTAAACTGTTAGATAGACACTTCTATCTGCAATAATATTTTATTACTTTTCTAATGAATTGATGAATTATTTTGTGTATTTCATCTATTATATTTTATTTTTATTAATTAGATTGTCTAGAACTTCTGTCAAAATTCATCTCGTCGTACAAGTTTGTTTTTAACAAAAGGAGAAACCTGAAAAAACTTGAATCTCCATAAATTACTATTACAAGTTCTACCCAGAACATTGTTTGAAGTAAATCCTGGCTTTAATCCTATTTATTATGTTTATTTATGCAATGTTTTTTAACAAATATTTACGGTCAGTGTGCATTCGGGCCGTAATCGTCTATCAGGATTTAAGCTGATGTTAAAATAAATAGCAGAGCAAATCCACCGCTGTATGTACACCCGGGTTCACTCACATGTTTCATACGATTATGGCCATTAAGACTGATATATGTGTTTACGTTTTGTAACAGTACTTTGTGAATGAATGTGTAATGAATTCTTTATTATACATGATGTTAGGAATCCATCTGATTAAATGGTTATAAGTTGATATATTTATTATTATTTTTTTAATTAATTACGGATATATTTACATCAAGTTTTACCTCTAATTTATTATGATAATTATATGCTCAAAAGATTGTTTTTAACTCTCTACGCAAACAGAGGGGTGTTAGTTTAACATGCGTATATCTGTGTCTGTCTGTGGTATCTTAGCTCCCAAACGGCTTACAGATTTTGATCTACTTATTTTTGTTTAAAGGTAACTTGATCGAGAGTGGTTCTTAGCTATGATTCAAGGAAATCTGTTCAGCTGTTTCAAGATTATCAGCTCTTTTCTAGTTGATGAATGGATATGAGCATATTCCACAGGTCTGATTGAGTAGAAATTTGGTATTCTGTAACTTCCAGGATGTTAGAAGAACATGGTAATCTTGACCTGATGCTGCAGCCTCATCTGCAATTTTTCCAACTTCTCGCAAACTTTTAGTACAAGGTGTTGTGCATGGGCTTGGTATGGTCTTAATGAATATGTTATTTATGTCCGTTTTTTTTTATTTTTTTTTCCTTGTTTGTGTTAACGTGTTAATCTCAGGAACTACCAGTCAGATTTGAAAAAACATTTTTATTTTTTCCAGCTTATTTGTCGAGGAAGGCAATCTGTATGCGATTTGTTATAATATCAATGAGACAGACATGTATAAGCCAAATTTAACGAGTGTGAATCCGCAAGGTACTTCTTTACTATATTAATAAATTTGTAGTTTTGTCTGTACATCTAATTTTTTTCCCAAATTTCCCGATAAACATCTTATGTGAAGGAAACTTATGCCTAAATTCCCATAATTTTTTTTGTCTGTTTATTGTTTGTTCGATTTAACTCAAAAACGGCTTGACTGATTCTTATGTAATTTTGCACACGGGAAGCGTATGTTATAAGTCAATTGTTAAGCTATAAGAATTTTCAATAATACTTATTTCATAATACTTATTAACTTATTAATATACTATAATACTTATTAATATTAATACTTCTTCGCCGATTTTGATCAAATTTTATACACGGGAAGTATAAATCATTCCATGATTGAAGGGATATAGCAATTGTCAATATTACTTGTACAAATCGTTAAACAATAATTCCAAAAAGTTTAGTTTTCATCAATTCTCCTACCTTACCTTACCTTATACCTTTTTCTAATAAAATTTTGTAAATGAGAATCATACATCATAACATAATTGATAAGAATATTCAATAATATATTTAGGGATCGTAAAAAAATAGTTACCCGACATTGATGTAAATTTTTACACGGGAAGTATATATCTTTTCTCAATTGAAAGACCATATGAATTGTCAATGAAAGAGTAAAAATGAAATTACAGCATGAGAATAATTACTGTGACACAAACGCGTGCGAAGTCGTAGGCACACTGATAGTGTAATTATAAGAGTGTAAATTAAAAGTATATTTATTAGCACAAAATTACTACCATAATTATTTAAATATTAAGTATGTAAGTTTACTAATTAAGTTTGACATATAAACTATTTAATTCTTTCATTACTATTGATTTAATTTTCATTAAATTAAATTCAATAAACTTTAAATTTAAGTGATGCAAAATAAACAGCAATAAATATTAATACATTAAAAAAATGTATGATTGAAAAATACACAGAAAATACTTTTCTTTGAAACTATTCTGCATCTTTTCAATCGACAATATATTCATTTTGAAACTTATTGCAAAACTCTTTCGTTGTATGACTCCCACTTGGGATCCAGTGCGCGGGCTTTGCAGAATAACTGAATTCAAGTAAGAGCTACCTACGTGACCACTGGCGTTCGTTATCCACTGACTGTTATTTAAAACCACATTCAGTTAACCTACTTACTAAGCAGTACTGGTATTTATTAATTATTCTTTTTACGCAATGTCCCAAAAGCAAAGTTCATGTTCTTTATTCCATTTTTAAACTTGTTTTTTCCTTCCTTCATATTTATACTTTAAACGTGCGTACGAAAGCTTCAGATAGCCAATGTTTCGATATCAATTATTTTTAGTTCAACAATCAAAATATTTCATCGAGAAAAACAAAACAACCAAAGTATTAATATTAAAAAATAATATTTCCACCTTCACTTATTGGATATATTAAACAAAGGCATAATAGGCAAAATAGTGTTTTCTTATTTTTACGTTTTACGACGTCGACTGATGGTTAGACACGTTGCCAAGAAAACGTTTATTATCAAATAAAATGTTTGAAATTGGTAAATAAAGTGAACAATAAAATAACGCTAGTGTTACTATCAAGGCTGAAGATAGTTTCGAAGTGTTTCTTCAAGATTTGCAGACTTGAAAAGCCTAAACCGACATGTCTACAAATCATTTATTAGCGTCACGTCCTAATAATACTTAATTAAAAGTTTTAAATTTAATTATCATTCGGGTGATGACAGAAACAGATGGATCAAGTTGAATATCGAATAGTCGAATAATCAGTAATAGCAATTCTATTTAGTACGTGGTTAAATAAACTGCAATGTATGTACAATTCAATGGTAATTAATTCTATTATTATCGTGTTTCATAAGTCAAAATCAAATTCACCTTATTCAAATTTAGGCTCTAAAGGATGATTCATGTTACACAGAGCCGGGCCACGGCCGGAATACGTTCAAACATTTATAATATCTATACTTTTGTAAGAAGTAGGTAATTCATGCTACACCGGGCCGGATCTGTGCCTCGGCTCAGTGTAAGATGAATCATCCTTTAGGAGGCATTTATGGACGACATTACATTACCACGGGTTCCGTAAACATCCTCAAGCCCGGTGAAGCTGTAAAAGCCTTCGAGGGTTGAGGGCCCTTAAAGCTAACAGTATAGTCAGAGAGAAAAAAAAAAACATCGCAGTCATTGATTGAGAAGTGCCGGCAAGAAACTCAATCCAGTTTATCAATATAATTTTTTAACTGTTAGAGATGTTTAGAGAGAGTTACTTCCAGAAATCACTAACATTCACGTAATGCGATTTCCATCCTACATTTAAAATTTTGTATCTTTTAAACCGTAATTGGTGACCGGTAGATTTTTTTACAGAATATGTGTCGCTAGCAACCGCCCGCGAATTTCTTACGCGTTAATTATACCCTAAGATATCTAACAACTTTTACTAAAATGATAGATATCTTTAGTAAACCCTTAAGATCCTATTAAAAAATATTTAGATAAAAAGGTATCTATGTATTCTGGTATACAATCTTGTTAAGAAATGTAATGTCTGTGTGTCTGAGTTTTATGTGTTCGTGCATCGGTCACGCGTTTGAACTTAAACTTTGTACAGATATTTTTGGCGCTTACGTGAATATTGGTGACATAGTTACATCAAAGTATAGTAGGTGGCGTTTGAGTCGATACAACAAATGTGTGTCCTTCATATCGTTTTCGGTGTTATAAATGTAAGTTTTCAGGATGGAACCCGAAGAAAGATTTATACTACATATCATTACGCTGTATAATAATAATAATACAGGCTGTCACATTTTTTTTAATCATTTGGTTTTATTTCTCCGTTCGCGTGGACTACAGAATGCCTACAAAAGACGCAAAACAAAAAACATGTGTTGTGGGTTATCCTTAGAAGATAGATATATGCTATCCCAGACTTTTTTGTAGGTCTTTTTAAGATCTATAATTATGTAGAACCTTATTTTGATATATCACGTATGGTTTACTCAGCGTAAACCATTTAAGCGCCACAAGTGCGTTTTTTTTCGGAATTGACTCACCATTATCGTCACTGCTTATTTCATGTTACACAAAATACTTACAAAATTGCCTGGCCAGATAACATAGCTATGAATTATGAATAGATTACGGCGGGACTAATGTCTTTCTTTCATTTTGGTTTACTCTATTGTAGAAACAATCATACGAGCATATACAAGAGTGAAGCTTGTTGTGATTATAGTGCGAATGAACGAAAACACTTTTTTTTGTAAATACATCAAACAATATATAGATAGATACCTCTTATTATAATCCGATTATAATACCTATGCTAGTACTGTTTAAAACTTCACAAACCAAACCAGACAGAGTTCAGATGATTGATGATATTTTTTTATTCTTATACATAATTTAGTAAATCTTATATCTCTAGAGAAATCAACATAGCATTTTAGAAAAGCCTTAATAAATTTTAACAGTTATTTATCAAATAAAGCATTAGAATATATATTGTTAGTGTAACTTTTTTTATAGTAGCTTGGCAAATTGACTGTAGGTACTGTCCCTGATGGTAAGCACAGTACAAACTAAACACAACGGCGATCACCGAGAGATCGAAATCCATCGGCGGTCACCGCTGTCATGCCGGCCTGCATATCTCTTCACGTTACGCTTGAAGGACCCGATGTCATAAGGAGAGAACACATTGCCAGGGACATTGTTCCACAGTTTCACAGTACGAAAAAGATAAAATAGAGAAATTACTTACCATTTATTATAATGGGTTAGTATATTATTTTTCATAAATTGATTAATATTATTTTTACCTTATTATAAATTCTAGACGACAGTGCTTTTCTCGGTGTGTTTAAAAAAATTGTATAATTCTTGAGCGTAACAAAACAAATATATCTCCAAAAATTGTGCCAAGAACACGATGAAGTTAGCCATCAATAATAATAATGTATATTAATTTTACCTGTTTTTTATTTGTGTAAAAAATATAATGTAAAGTAAATATAGCACTTTCAGCACACGATGCCCGTGCAGCTCTCAATCTTGCCTTTCGTACTAAACGCGCCAAAAAAGTATACCTTCATAAAAACATTATCTAAATTTCATCTAAACCGTTAGAGCAATTTCTATTAAAATCAATTAGACATATCGCACGACACAAAAAGGGTATTTTACCTTCAAAAACGTGTTTCGCGTAATCTCGTTTAGAAAGTTTGAAAATTAATTGCTGTATAACTAAAAGTTCAAATGTCCTAATTTATACCTAGATTTAAAGGTACATTCTACTAGTTTGTGTTGGGTAAATTTAGTTTGTGTATCAGTAGTAGTTTTAGTTGTATTAAGACTTTTGTGCGACTGGTTGAAGATGATACTGTTTTAGCAGTTCAAATCGTTCAAATATATCACTTACGACTTATCAAAATTGCCAGTAATTTGATAATAAGAAGAAGTAATGATTAATAACTCTTTTGACAATAAATAAACGGTAATTTTTGCCAAAACTATGCACAATTATTTAAGTCAGTTTCATCTCATAAAAAATTGCAGCTTAGCTTGATTTCAATTTTACTTTTAGAGGAGAGCTCTTTAATCTGCAGCGTAGTGAAATGCAGAATAAAATTTAACGCCAGATCAAATAAAGTCAGAATTTAAAATTTTACGCGTACAAACTTCGTTGTAGGTGGTTCTGCAATCTGAAATCGATTTAATCACTAGAATCATGCAAAGTTTCCTTTACAAAGTTAAACAAACTTCGGAATTGGAACAAATTGGAACAGCGTGGCCTGCGGCTAGGTATTAATGGTATATTCATGACGCCTACATTTGGTTATGATTTTACACTGGAATTAGTTATACTAGATGTAATTTAAAACCTGACTATACATTTATAAATTAAAATGCATATTGCTAGGAGGTAGGGTACGATAATTGTGTCCGAATGAATCGTGACCACCATACCTAGTGGTGTAACACCTGCCATATTGGCATGCTTAAGCGTGTCGCGTTTCTGGATCTAATAGTCTATATTGAGTAATCAAGCAAAGTTATATTGATCTGTACCCGACTGGATCGCAACCACTATGCACATGGTGATAAGCCCGTTACAGTGACTTTCTTTCAAAGGCTTGCAGGCCGCCATATCAGCGGTGAACGGTGATGAATAGCCGATGTTTGGTTGATGATGGTCGTCGTTGTTTTTGGATTGTTCTCTGCTTATCACCCGGCACAGTAACACTATGCCAAGAAAAAAAAAAGATTTTCTATGAGACTCTTGTTCATGAGTTGTGAATTATCACAACTGGTGGTAGAAATTGGCTTTCTCAAAACTTTGGTTGTGTAGTATTTTTTATATAAAAATGAGTGATGTAGATTCCAGAGAGACGATTAATAATGTGCTTAATCGAATCAGTTTTCTTTGAAAATACTTAATTTTAGAAAAATGCTCTACAAAAACGAGTGACGTGAAGACTATCTTGCCGTGTTATGAAGTAAGGTTTCTATTACTAGGAGTTGTAAGAGACGATTGAAGTATTTTGATGGTTTCTAACATCATAGATCTCCATCACAACCTGAAGCAACATACCAATCAGGAAAAGAAAACTCTAAAGAAACCTGGAATAGCGTAAGGCTTGTGATTGACCCGGTGGCATCACACATACTCGTAGTAACTCGTTATTTCTGTAGGTCACACCAGTTAGATCACGCCTGTGAAGAGGACACTCCACCCACTACAGCTCTCCTGAGTAAATAACAACAAGAGTTCCTGTCTAGCTCGCATTGGTTTGTTCATCACAGGGGGCACTTAACGGACACTGTTTTAATACATGTGAGAAAGATGCATTGTTTTATGATGATATCAAAAAACACATTTTTTTTAATATAACATTCCTCTAAATCTTTTCATCAGTTACGTATGGTTGGTCTTTGATTTTACTTATCTGACTGCACAAGACCATACACACATTATTCATATCTATATAAATAAATATTAAATCCTGTTTGTTTAGAAGCACATCGACTGAGAACAGCTGGACCAAAACGGCTAAAGAATGTTTAACGATAGTAATAGTCCGATTAAGGTTTTTAATGAAAATAAACATATAAAACGTTACTCGTAAAATTGAAAAAGTCAAAAATAGCTTTATTATGTTTGATTTTTTATGAACTGAAGACCGATGGGTTCGACGATTCGATCGATGGTTATGCGTAATTCTTATTTTCTTATGTTCATTTCGGTACTGGAATAATTTTCAGGAAAAAAGATAGGTTGTCAGTTATTAAATAACAAAAAATAAAAGAGCTGATAAAAACACTTTTTTTAAATATAATTCACATCTTCTACATAATATACTCTTAGTTCAGTTCGAATTCAGTAGCAGTAAGTCTGTGTAAACGTTTTACACCTTTCTCAGCTATTTCCACTAGCAACACAGCAATCACTTTTAACTAGCGTGACATCCTCAAAACAGACACAGTGTTACAGTGTGTTTTGGATTGAATACATTCTAACTACCTCTAGGAATATGAAAGCGTGGATATTGGTGAACGACAGGTGTATTATCAAACTGCAGGGATTTATCTCTTCAACTTTATCGAAACGTGACCATTACGGGTGTTCGCCATCTGATACAAACTTACACAATATACTCTCTTATATGATGATTTGACGATTCAAAGGATTTTATTTTCATTGCTGATCAGAAATGTTGCCTTTAGAACAATTACAATTATCTGAATCATGTCATGATGAGGGATGAAATTCATATAGGTAACTAAAAGAGTATATAGGTATAGGTAAGTAAAAAGTATGAAGGTAGACGGATATAAGAGTAGAGGAAGATAGAAGAAGGAATGGATTGATTGTGTGAGGAATCATATGTATATAAAAGGTGTAAATACTGAGATGACCGTTGACAAAGGAGCGTGGAAGAAAAAAACATATTGCACTGACCCTACTTAGGTGGTGTTGATATGCATCGATAGCTAAGGCTTGTGGAGTTATAGGGCGGATTGATGAATAAAGTGTCATAGCAAAAAAATAGTACAGATGGTAATCTGTTAATGAGAAATAATATAAAAAATGAAAGAAAAAAAAAGAAATAAGAAGAAGAAAGCAGAAGAAGAAAGAAAACGAAAAAAATATAATGAATGCGTGTAATCGCTAAGACGCCCGAAAGAAATTGCTTCGCTTGATAGTCGTGTAGGTCTCGCGGGGTGAGGACACGTGGCTATGTGCGTGCAGGTGTGATATAATCAATTATACGAATAATTCCGAGTGTCAACTTCTATTTTTAAAACAAAAGTGTTCACAAACTATCATCACAATGAATAAATACTTTAATGAAAACATAACTATGAAAGATGTATGTATTCGTTTCCTCGGAAATCTCATAATAAAGTTCATTGTGATTCAATGTTCGTCCGCGATAGGAGATCGATAAGCGGAACGACCCTTGCCACTTGAAAAAGTGAGATTCACTGCTTTGCTATTCAACCGGCGGGGTTTTGTCATTGAAAAAGAATACCGGTGTTATCTTATGTGATAAAAGAATAACATATATTTGGACATAAATTAGAAGAAAGAGGGGAGAGATTGAGAGATGACTTTAATTATTATTTTATGTCTGCTAATTTAACAAATTATACTTTGTTTATGAAAAGTAAGTAGAAACCACGATTCTGAGTCCTAAGTAGATGTCAAAGGGTTGTTTTTGAATATTTAGTTCTTTGCGGCACAATTTGACGGGGCGGGTTTATTCGGCAGAATCTCGCATAGATTCCAATACATATAGATCAAACTTAAAGCACGAACGTTTTGTAAATCATGCACCGACAAATATAATTATATAATACATTTTTGTCCATAGAACTCGAAAAATAGTAAATGGGTTGACTTGAAATTTTCACACAACGTTGCATTTTGCTACAAATTCCAAGCATTTTACAACACACATTAGGTATAGACTATTCTCACTGTTTTTTTTTAAATATGTCAAATAATTTAATAACAAACATAATACATAAATTGAATGATGTGTTTTCTCGTCGAATCTATGTTCAATAGTATACTTTTATTTACATCCAAGACTTAGTTCCAGCGAAGCGTGGCCGAATTTATCTAATTAATGATAAGATTCTACAACTCTTGTAAAATCGTTAAAATTTATTAACATTCAAACAGAAGTGTTTATCTCACTATTATGTAGGTAATAATTGGATAAAGTCACTCGTATGAACAATAGAGATGCTTCAGTTAAAAATTAAGCAGTAATTAAAAGACTATCTGTAAACATTGTAATATTCTGTAACTGTTTTCCACCAGATATTTTATCTACAAAAACAGTTCAACATGAAAGTGTAGATGTACTAGGAATATATCACTACAATTGAATACAACATTGTAACAGCAATCTATTCAAGTACCGTTAGTTATGCAAAATATCTGTTGTGTAAAGTTTCATTGTCATGTTACAAATACGTTAAGCATACCGGCCTGTAGAATTGTATTGTTTGCATTGACTTTTTTTTAAATTAAAGAACAGTTTTAATTCACGTTACTTAAATGAACTTAATTATTTTATTTAATGATAGAATAGACATAATTAGAAGTTTCTTAGTAAAACTTAACACAAAAAAATTCGTTTTCTGGTTGCTCATGTTTGTGTTTCTTTATAAAAGTGTACATGTCTCATATTGTATTGTCCCAAGAGTTACAACAATATATATATAAAAATATATATAATCCAGGATTTGAATCCAACTGGACATGCATATGGTGATAAATAAATTACAGGGACTCTCTTTTGGTCAACCAGTGTTTATCTAATTGCTGAGAGGCTTGCATGTCGGCATGACTGTGACTACCGTTGGTGGTCACCGCTGTTTTTGGATTGTAATATAATTTCCATCAGGCATAGTGACGTCACTTTGCTGTGGTACTATAAATTCTACAGTGAGTTAATTGTTAAATTAGTCTACTATGGCTCGATCGCCGGTTACAGCGGTGCAGCTTTAGCAAAATGTGACAGTTCAGCAACAAAGCATATTGATAAAGCATTTAAAACTCGCAAATATTATTAAAGCCTTATAAGATTTTCAAACTAGAGACCTACTTTACTGATATTTCGACAAATATTATCTCTATACTCTCGTATTCCGTTTTTATTTTCTACTATTATTGGAATATACGTACGTTGCTTCAATATTTTTAAAAATGTTTCTAGAAATTCTAAGAAATCTGTTGCTTGGCGTATAGCCAGCGCTAACCAGTCAGTTTAACTTAGGTAAAGAGTTAAACATTTTCACGATTTTATATCTCCAGATTTTTCGATATTTATCTAAGTAAAAATTGGATTTATTGAGATCGGGCGTAAGAACGGATTCGGTTTAGAAAACTTTTCTTTAAATGGAAGATCATATAGACTTTTTATAGTTTTGGTCGCAACAGGTTCTTTAGAAAGTAATAATATTTTGATAAATCTTTCAAACATACTTGATACAGGATTATGAAATCATTATATGTTTTAATCATCAAGTAAACAATTTTATAATTGCATATGGTTAAAATATCTATATAATTTTGTTGATGTTATTGTTATGGTGGTCGCGATCACGTCGGATACAATATTTATCTCCTACCACCCAACAATATACTATACCACCCTTGTACTCATTGACGAAAAAAGCAGAATGATGTATTTATTTATTCACTAATAAATTCACTAAATTAAATACATACTTAGAATACAATCTAAGTGTCCCCTTAATTAATGGTTGCTCTGACACGCTAAGCTGAATAATAAGTTTACTTATAATGTATACTTTTATTATATCTATACGAATAATAAAATTAATTTATTTGTCTGTAATGCCAAAATATCAGCCATTACTAAATGCATATGCATTTGCAAAGTATATTATGGTACTTTTAACAAAAAAAAAAAACAATTTAAAATATTTCTGTCATGTCTGTCTTTTAGACATGTTAGACCGATTTTGACGAAACGTCCACTGGCAGATAGCTGATGTTATAAGGAGTAACATAGGCTACTTTTATTTTAGATTCTGTAAGCTACGCGAGCGGAACCGTGGGGACAGTGAGTATGTAATATTATTGATAGGTGTGCCGCCGATATACGAGTACATATGTCGACAGTAGTCTCTCTCATACATAATATGTCTACGCAAAAGACTTAATCGGACTCATTCAAAATATGTATCAATGTCAGGTAATTATTAAAAATCGCCGTATTCGTCTGCCTTTTTTGTAAACATTTAAAATATTATTAAATAAAAAATATGCTATAAAAAATTCAAAGTGCCTAAAGAACACTTTTTGAGTATATTTCTAAAACAACTTAGGAGCCCGTCTGGTCATACTTCAAAACCGTGAAAGGGATTTCTAGTATCTATAAAATCTAAAATAAAAGATTCAAAGAATTTCAAGTTGTATAGAGTATATTTTTTAAATTACTTTTTTGCAAGTTTCATGTGCTGCGCAGTAGCAAAATGACTGCAATATTTCTAGACTCTCAGTTTCAGATTCATCGACAACGATAATATGCTGCTTTTTATAATTAAAAGATTGCCTAAAATACCTCTCTCATCATAATTCGTCATCAGCTCCCCAACAACAATAAAATGTTACAAACACTAGATGAAAAGGAATATATTCACTATTCGAGTACATAAAGCACAATCTCACGAACAGAAGAACAGTAATTGATGGAAAACACGTGCCCCGCTCACACATCGCTCAGTTTATTTGTCGCACGTCCTCACCTGGGCCGGCCGGCTAATTGCCGGGACTCTAACCGGATTTAAGTTTGAATCGGGTTAGGAAACGGTTAACGAATTCAGTCTACATTAGTTAGTTGAGAACGTGAACAGGAGCTATATATTGTCTAACTAAATAATAAAATTATTATCCAATATTAACTTACTTTAAATGTTTACTTTTTTAAATATCTTAATTTTAACTTCTTATATTTTATAGTTACTATATATAAATATATTAATTTTATACAAACACAATTACATTTACAATTACTTTGATTTGATTGCGTTTAATTGAACCTAGTAAGATATTTACTTATTTATTTATATTTATTTGCTTATTTTATAAGTTTATAAGTTGACTAACAAATTTAACAAACAACATATTTAAATAATTACAAGCTAGAGAGAGACACAGAACAATTTTTTTTTACATTTTTTTTATCACTCAATAATCAGCCAACTTTCCGAATGCACAAACACTGCGTCACAAGTACTACATTATCAAGTAAAATATCAATCCATATATATACATATGACCTTATTAGTCAGGAGTGATCGAGCTTTCAAAACATACTTGTGCTGATTCAGTTCGTTTTCTGTTATTAGGTGTAGCGCATGACTTGAGCACCTAACTGGGGTTCCCTTCGGCTGCATTGCATTACTGCAGACGGTCTAAACGGCTGAGTAAGACCAATACTGGGAGTTATGAGCAGACTGCGCCACGAGAATGAACGCCGCGTGACTAAATGATAAGTATTCCGTTCATTTTGCCTCGACATTGCTCAACTTCATGCCCTGACATTGTTCGCACATGAACTTCACATAGCGAATTAACATAATTTTCTAGCAATATGCTTGACATGCACACACTTTTCACGATATACTCTTCAGCAGATTATTGAGCCAAAATCCATTTGCCGTCTTAATCCAGATGCCACCCTGAAGTACCGCCCAGATCCAGGCGCCGCCCAGGTCTATGCGCCATCATTGCCTTGCCTAAGTTCATCAGCCGCTCTAGTTCACGACCGCCCTAAATGGCAGCATCAGGAATCACAATACGCCCCAACATTGTGCCTACTGCGTCATATATATAGTTTAAGTAGTTAACTTAAAGCACTTTAAGTATTTCAAATCAAATAAAAAATATTAAAACTATAATAGCTCCGTGGGACATTGCATTGATCTACGTGGGTTCGTGCTGTTAAATGAGTCTGAGCTTTCTGGTGGGTGAACTGGTGTCTTACCAGGATTTTTCTTGATATCTTAATTACGGAATAATAGATCTTGTGCGCGTAATCTGGTCAAGTGCAATCATTGTAGAAATGTACACGGTCCGACAATCCACGTGAGCATGATGTCTGTTTATTTGGAGTTGCCCCCAGTGGCCTCCAACCACCTCTATATAACCACACCATGCCTCGCAGGTCTGATATTATCTCTGTCTTAGGCGACCTACTAATTGATCTTGAACGTCCTCACGATCCGACAAGGCTCTAGCAAGACTGATCTTCTCTTCGGGTTCCGACTTAATAGGTAACCTTGAACAATCTTAGGATCCATATCAACGGAGATCTTAACAATACGAGGGCTCCAGCTAGAACCATTGTTCAAGCCCGTCATTGGCGTCTTATACTTGGATCACAAATGACACTTTTTAGTGGAGGTGGCATAAAAAAGTTACTTGTATCACTCAACCTAGCTTAATCAAATTAAGCAAACAATCTGAGCAATTCCAAATTTCCCAATCAAAACAAACCAACGAATCCAATTATTGTTACAAAGTATTCTATCAAATACCTACCGTACGACCAAAGCATCGAAAACGTCTAATTAAATAAGTATAATTAATTTATGCTCTAGGGATAAATTTTTACTCTTTAAACTTGACAACGAAAACTTAATATAAATTCATATTTGGTTATCACTAAAGTAACTTACACTTATATAATTAATTATTATCTCATAGTCACAATTACAACAAGGAGAAATCTTCCAAATTCAATTTACGTTAATTTTATGGAACCGCTAATGTGGTTAACTTTTTGATGGGTATTCCCCAATAACTACAGTATAGTTGTAAAGTATCGGTACTGGGTTTAGTATCGATTCCATTCAGGTATCGATTACTTTTCCGTATCCCTAAATACGGGAAGTGAGAATAAAGATATGCTACTTACTGTAACACGGTTGCGTTGGTGGCTGCACGGTACTGATTTAGTCAATAAAATTTCATACGGGTGAAACCATGTGGCACAGCTACTGAAATATATAATTAACTAGCAACCTGCCTCGGCTTTGCACGGGTAGCAGAGTAATACATATAACTAACTCTATTGGTTTACACGGCAAACGCCTGTAAAGCTCCCAGTCGGCATGTTTTTTCCGACATTTTCAACAATCATAGTTATATTTCAGCCAATTTACATTCAACCGTAATGAATTATACACCTAAAACTTTCTCATGAATCAATCAATATCTATTGATGCAAGCCGTATGAAAATCCGTTCAGTAGTTTTTGAGTTTATCGCGTTAAGACAGACAGACGCAGCGGAGCATTTTATTTTATAATATGTACAGATAGATAGATATAGAAGATTAATAGATACATTTTAATATACATTGTAGCAAGCTAGATAAAAGCTTATTATACCTAGGTTCATAAACTTCATTAAAATTATTACTACTAGATTCACTCCCACTCACTATCCTCAGCAAAATATAAAACTCATAAAACTGGGCGTATAATTTTAATCCGGAGCGGATTTTACAACACGAAAGAGCAAAATAAACGCAATCGTCCGTTTTACGTTGTCGTAAACATAAAATGATAGTGCTATATATCTTCATTAATAATATCACAATCGTCGTTTTAAAGGAAAATTAAAAGATTGTAACGATGTAGTAGATATAAAGCGCAGAGCCGCAGGGCACAGCTAGTTAACAATAAAATCGTTATCTACCCACTAAATGGTGGGAATGCATAATATGTTGCTTGGGAAGCTAAACAAAATACAATAATACTTTGTATATGGTTGTGAAATTGTATATGTAAGTAAGTAATCCATTAATATGTCAATCCATTAAGCAATGTCACGCGTCAAGAGACACTTACTTGCGCTTAACGACTTGAGACGTTTAACGGCAAGATTATGTAACAGATAGGTACGTTACATCGTAATTATTGAGTAAACTGTAGTCTAGGCACTAATTGACATTAGTTAATCCAAGTACATTATAATTACTAAAATGATAATTATTACAGTCATAGTTGTATAAAATATATACATTTTCGTTATAACAAATTATAATTTTTAAACTGTGTTGTAGTCCTTTACGATTATTTACTTTAACTTCTTTTAATTTTCTGATAATTGAACTAGTATACGAAAGGAATTGACTGACAAACATATTGAGATTACTACTGTATTGTATAGATTGTAAATTGTTTAAAAATTTAATAATATTAGTCTATTGATAAAAAACCTAAATTAAAATGTTTGATGAAAAAAAAATGTTTATTTAATTTTTCCTTCCCAAATTTTTTGTCAGTGAGTCACGTGATTGGGGACGCTATACAGAAAACATGACGTCATCGTTCAATGAATATATACAGTTAAGTGTTATCTTGAGATATATGAATCTATAATTATTACTAAGCGTTGAAATAGTCATTTTAAAATTATTTGCGCTAGTGAAATTTCATAACCGACCTTCTAAAGTCAACATGGCCTATACTCTTAATTTTATTTATTGAACGATGACGTCCTCCGCGTTTTTGCAGCACGTTATTTAGAATAAAACATATTTTATATTAATTCTAAAGGTATAAATAAAGAATAAATAATAATTCACCGGTATTATTTTCAACATATAAGTAAAGTAATTAAAACAATTTTCCAAAAAGTTGACTACTCCCGGATTGTACATTATCATCTCAGCCAAAAGGCGTCTACTCCTGGACATAGGTCTCTTCAAATAAGTGCCTCAGTGAACAGTTCTACGCTGTTTGCTTCAAGCGGGTTCCCGCAACTTTTACCGGGTCGTCGGTCCACTTTGTGAAGAGACTGTCCACGCTGCGTCGTATGTACCGGACATAGCCGCCACTCGAGAACTCTTCGGCCCCATCGGCCATCCGTTCTACGAATTGCGCCTCGCCTACTGCTACTTAAGTCTAGCAATTCTTAGAGCTATGTCAGTTACTTTGCTTCTTATCACGCAAAGAAACTCCTTTCCCTTGCCCTTTGAGTGACCTTGAGCTTCCTTATTAGGCCCATAGTTAGCGACTACGTTTCTTTGATCATCACTGGCAACACACACTGGTCTAAGACTTGCGTCTTGAGACACTGCGGTATCTTAGACGAGATCTTACGTAGTTTCCTGAATGCTGCCCAGCCGAGTAGAATTCGACGAACGACCTTCTTTTTTAAATTGAACCTACTTAATTAGACTATGTCCCAGGTACTCATAGTCGTCAACAAGTTAAAGTGTAAAGTTTCTGATATTTGTACGAGTAGATGCTACATGGGCATTCGACATAACCGTCTTCTTTTCCATATTTATTTTAAGGCCAACTCGTTCGGAGGCTCTACTGAGGTCATCCATTACTTTGAGGTCCTCCATGGTCTCAGCCATGACTACGATGTCGTTGGCAAATCGAAGGAGAGTGATGTACTCGCCATTTATATTGATGTCTAGCCCATCCGAGTTCAGAATTTTGAACACATTTTCCAAACATTAGGTTATAATCAATCTAGTGAGAATGTAAACTGTCGACACATTGTGAACATATACTAATAATTTTGAGGCTATTCAATCTATGTCTATTCCATAAGCAAAGTCATAATACTATTATTACTTGCGAAATGTGAATTTACAGCGGCTACTTTGTTTCTGTATTTAATAATTTGTTAACACAAATTCTTTTTTATGATTACAGATTTTGGCGTAGTGTCCACAATCTCACCTGATGTTAAGTGACGATGTGGCCCAAGATGGTAACACGCTAAACCTAGTGGAAGACTGGCACTGAACTCACCTATTGGTTCTTGGTGACAGATTTTCAACTTGAGCGTGGTAGCTAGTCAGGCAGGCATTGGAATAAGCCCTACCACGATGCTATGGTTTCCTCACGATGTTTTCCTTCACCAAAAGCTCAGGCTCATTGCAGGGATTCGAACTCACGTTACTCGACGCGAAGTCGTACACGCAACCACTGAGCCAACATCGCTTCAAAATCTACTTAAATATAATTAACTAAGCGTTATAATAAACAGAAACAAGATTATTCTAAATGGATTTAATCAATTTCTGATCAGATTAATGAGCTTCTATGTAAAATCGAACTACTACTATGATTCTATTCGGATATCCGGTCCGATGTAATAACAGTACATCGATCCGGCTAACTGGTGGAGCGTGACTTGCGGCGGCGGCCGGATTACAAGCGGTCAATGGATAATTTGAGGGTCGATATCCGCACTATACCCGGATAATAACGGGCACGGATAACCGGCTGGACTTACTTAGTTCAATTATAAACGTGCGATAAAGTGGTGTTGGTGTTGCTTTTAGCAAATGAGTGTAGTTTCATTATGCCGTAATACATACATATGTTTTCGTAACGGCTTATTTTGATGATATTATCTTCTTATACATAGTAATAAGTATTTGATGGTGTATTATCATAACGATTTTAGTGATCTCATGGTAAATGAAAATAACAAAGGATCTTAAAATTGAAGCTCACTATTTTTCGAATGAAGTACAGGAAATTAATCAATATTTACAAAGTAAATTTAAATGTAGCAAAAGTGATAACTAATCTGGTTTTCAGTGGATTACATTATTAAAAGAAAAAACAATTAAATCTTATTTCAGTATTGTTCAATAATTGCTATGATAACAAATAAAAGGATAAACTATATCTTTTTCTTGTATACTAAATTTTCATCCCCTAAATTTTAAATTTACTCATGTTATTGACAATTCATATGGTCTATCAATTGAGAAATGACATAATCTACTTCCCTTGTACAAAATTTCATCAAAATACGTTAACTTATTATTATTTTTTACGATCCCTAACTATATTTTTGACGATTCTTATAGACTACCAATTATGCTTCCCGTCTACAAAACTTGATCAGAATAGGTAATGAAATATGTTTTTTACAATTTCTAAAATTATTATTGAAAATTCATATAGCCTATCATTTGACCAATGACATAAGCTTCCCGTGTACATAATTTCATAACAATAGGTTAAGCCGTTTTTTAGTTAAATGAGGACATGCAAACAGACAGACAGAGTTTTTTTTTTTTATCGCACTTTAGTAATCAGAGTCCTTCACATAGTATATCATATCATATATAAGTTTTAACTGACAATAATTTTAATATAACTTGTTACTATGCAGATCTTACTACTAGAACTTCAAGTTCGTAAATGTTCTCTAATCTATATATAATTATTTGTGCTTCTACTTTCCACGAGCGAAAATTTACATTTTGACGCACCGCCAATACTTAAGTGACATTACACAATTCAATTCAACGTCCCCTTCCTACCTCGCCAGTGAGGTTGTAAAAACCGACAATTCCCGAATTCGTCCCTTTTAAATTTTTATCTAAATTGTCACCCCCGGAATACGCAATTTAAGTTTGAACGTAAAATCTTCTTCGCCTAGTGAAAAATTCACGATCTTCGCTCCCACGGCGCGACGTAACTTTAGTTTGATTAAGTCACGTACAGCGTGGAATCTTATACATTGCGCTTAATGAATAATATTTAAAATCATCACTTAATTAATTGAAGGACTTCAATGTACATACATTATTTCCCTTTTAATATGTTCTCTAATTTAGAATTCTGCTAATTGAACAATTAAACATTTTGCTACTATTAAGCAGTGATTAGAAATCTATACACAAAATAAAATTGAAGTATCTGTTTGTAATATCAAAATAATAGGTTTTTATTAAGTGAATATTAAAGTATACACGATATATACAACAAAAAACCCATTTTTGTCTTTCTTTCTGTCTGTTCGTTCTGGGTAATCCCCTAACCGTTTAGACCGATTTTGACGGGATTTTCAAAGCAGATAGCTGATATTATAGGGCATAACTAAAGTGATTTTGATTTTTGAAAAATGAGTAGGGTTCCGCACAAAGAATCAAAGTCCACACCTTTTTTAGTAGTTCACGCGAGCGGAACCGCGGGCTCAACTAGTATTAAATAAATAGATAATTTTGAAATCGGTAAAGACATTGATGTATAGATTTCATGTTTTTTTTTTTTTTGCTTTACGTAAATAATATCCCATTGTGGTGGCGTCATATCGATTAAATGTAGTTCAGCTGTATGATGGAAAGGATCAAGGGCCAGTTGATGTTAGCGTACGTTGTCAATGTAATTTATGTTAGGGTTGGATGTTTTCTGGAAATCGGAATAATCCTCGATACTTGTTTTATATTACCAAGTCAAAAGACTTTTCATTGCCTGATAGTAAGGACAGTACAATCTGAAAACTACCTCGGCTATCGAGAGATCAACTATCCATCGCTTATTAGCAACTGGCAAGTGACTTATTAGCAACTGCATAATGATTGCGACCCAATTGAGTAAACATGCGTATCATACCAGCCTGCTTAATTACTGGACATACACCAGCTGATCCGAGAACGCGTCAAGCCTAAATCTTTTTTTTATCATTATAGGTTTGGCGTAGTGGCCCCAATCTTACCTGATGTTAAATGACGATGTGGCCCAAGATGATAACACGCTAAACTTAGTGGAAGACTGGCTCTCAAGTCCAGCTGCCGGAATAAACTTATTGGTGCTTGGCGACAGATTTTCAACTTGAGGGTGGTAGCTAGCCCGACGGGTATTAGAAAAAGCCCTACCACCATGCTATGGTTTCCTCACGGTGTTTTCCTTCACCGAAAGCTCAGGTTCATTGCAGAGATTCGAACTCACGTCAATCGACACAAAGTCGTACACGCTTACCACTGAGCAATCATTGCTTAATCGTGCCACTACGGTTGGTTTTACAACTGGTTTGGGTAGTCACGATCCAGTCAGATCGAATAAACCGAGTATTTATTTATAACCGATGATGACTATAAGGTTCTCTTCTCTCTATTTGCAGAATTACTTTTCATAAAGGTAGAACTAATCGGAATTCATCTTTATCAACCCAGTAAAAATGCTGCGTCCACATAAAATCAGTTTACTATTAATTTTTAACAGTTTTATAGTCGAAAAGGTATTACCAATTGAGTTTCTTTCCGGCTGTTCGCGATTACTGAGATGTTTTTGAACCGATTGTAGTGTTTCAACCCCCGACGCAAAAATAGAGGTATTATAAGTCTAACGTATGTATCTGTGTGTCCATGTATCATGTATGTTTTGCATGGTGGTAAGGCTTTCTCTAATGCCCGCTTGGCTAGCTACCACCCTCAAGTTGAAAATCTGTCGTCAAACACCAATTGGTGTGTTCCGGCAGTTGTACTTGAACATTATAGAGCCAGTCTTCCACTAGGCTTAGCATGTTACCATCTTGGAACACATCGTCATTTAAAGTCACTTGAGATTATGGCCAGAACGCTAAACCTATAACGATAAAAAAAATGTTTTTGTCTCTGGTATCGTAGCTCCTGTACGGATTTAGATCTAGTTTCTTTTCTTTGAAAGTTGTCTTGATTTTGACTGTTCAGCCATTTGATGATTATCAGCTCTTTTCTAGTAGATAAATGGATGTGAGTATCTTTCACAGATGGTATCGAGTTGAAACTTGGTATCTTTTTACTTCAATGATATTTGAAGCTCATGCTGCAGAATCATCTGGAATTTGCTGGATACCTTACTCCTCACCAACTTACAGCAGATATATCGTATTTGGGCTCATTGGAATAGTCTTAATCAATTTACTTTGTGACATTTATATGTGTTATACGTTCCGAAGGGCTAAATTGAATGAATTGATTCAGATTTGTATTACAATACTGCAACTTCGATGAGAATAAAGAAAATCTCTACTGACGGTTTCAGTTTATATCAGTTCATCGAAAGTTTGCGTTCAGGTTATTGTTTTGTTACTGCAACGGGCAAATCGAATCCCTGCAATCCGCGAGATTACGGTACAGCCGCGTTCTGTACGACTATACTGGTAAATTGCTTTGATTGCGTAACAAAGATTGCTTTTAAATAATTCAATGAAAAAAATACTTCTTTTCGATTGTTAAAGTAAGGCTTATTAAATAGTAGGCTAGGAATAGTTAGCCACTTCTTGCGCGTTAATTTATACAAATACTAGCTTCAACCCGCGACTTCGTCTGCGTGGTCTTCAGAATTGAGCTTTTATCAAGATAAAAAGTATCCCATGTCTTACTCCGGGTTATAATCCGTCTGTGTGCCAAATTTCATCTAAATCCATTTAGCCGTTTTCGCGTGAAAACGTAACAAACAAACTTGAATGTAAGTTATAATATTAGTATGATTATGAAGCGAAAGAGTTTGTTTTTATGTTTGATAAAAAGGCGTTAATCACTTAAACTATCAGTCACAATGGAAAAATTATTTATGCATTTTACAACACATTTATTTAGAGGAAGGTTATAGGCGTACGAATATTAATTACTACATCGATTCTTAGGAGCGAAGCAATTACCATACAAATTGTAGATACGCTAAGTGAAAACGACGTAATAATACTGGCGGATCGTGTGGGCTTGGTATCGGGGGCCGAGGGCCGGTTGGCGGCACGACTATATCCAAGGAAGGCCGAACTGTGAATGTCTAAACATATTTTATACGTTGAAGTCATCAAGTGACACTGTGGGACCCAGCTAGTTACAATATAAAATTTAATATGGATGTTAAATCTAAGTCACTAATTTCATCAATCTTTCATCATAGACATACGGCTATAGCACTCGGGGGTATTGTAGCTCCACATTAGTAAAAGAATTTTCCGAACCGGATCAGTAGTTTCGGAGATTACCTCATACAACAACAATACAACAACATACCTCATACAACAAACATACAAACTTTATCTCTATTATCTCTAATATTAGTATAGATTAAACGAAAAATAATAACATTTTATTATAAGAATAGTTTTTTATTAAAATTGCGTACCTAATGCTATGTTATGTTGGTGGCCCATATTAAATAATAAAAAAGAAAAAGTACTATTGAACTTCATGATGACTTCAGCACCACAATCATTTCAAAGAGCTTTATAGTCATGTTAATTTATTATGTGCACAATTTATAAATACAACTAGCGGTGCCCCAACTCGACATGAGTTTATAACGCACTAATTATTTTAGTCTAGTTATTTTATTTTTATTTATATTACTGTTACGCCCGTGGGTAGTAAAATGCCGTAGTATTTCATGAAAACAATTTATTTGTACTTAAAGAATACAAATTAAAACAAAACAAACTCATAAATCGCTCACCGAATATACTCGAAGAATCAACATGTATGTACCCACAGAATAAGCCTGGATGTTCCTCTTGTAGTTTTTCTTATATTTCGGTTATTATTGCCACTTCGCTTTTGAATTTATAACTGCTCTGACTCGCAACACGACTTGCTTATATATCCAAATGATTCAATACCGAAATCTCCAGAAGTCTCTGAACTCTTAACATGTTGTAAATAACTTTACGTCATCGCTTTTAAAACTAGAGGAACGTTTGATTTATAGCCCATTGTTTGTTGACAGTCCTAGCGATAAGGCTTTCTATGTGTGCGTCTTCGGATCTATGACTACACGACACACGATTACACTATGATAAATACACGATATTTTGGGTATATTCCGGACGATTCTTGAGATTTCTAGAATGGTGATTCTCTTTCTATTTTTCTCTTACTCATACGTAACATTATTGACTATTCTAAACCCAATAGGCGGCATAGGCGAGTTTCGAAAGACACACGCACACGAACGCTAGTTTGGGCCGAGCCGAAATTTCGGCCAATTTTTAACCAACATACAGATTTATTAATGTAGATAAACTAAAAAACAGAATTAACTTTTCACATTACTTTTAAATTAAAACGAGTCTTAGCAATATTCTTAATTTTACTTAGTACATTGTTACTTATCTTGCTCGAAATCCCTAGAAATTCAAAGGATTTTCTCACTAAATTTAAGCTCATATAGCTGAGTATAACGTAACCACGGTAAAGACTCACAAACTTGTACCGTACCGAGCTTATCTGACGTACCTATTCGTACAACTCGTTGCATGGAAACTTGTTACGTGTAATTTCTATTTTCCATTATATAGATAAGATTCACACGAGTAGGAAAAATTCGAAAATATATTTACTAACATATTTTTTTTATATACTACTACACAGGTGGCAAACAGGCATACGGTCCGCCTGATGGTAATTGGCTACCGTAGCCTATGACCGTCTGCAATACCATAGATATCACAAGCGCGTTGCCGACCTTGAACCAGGTAGGAGCTCTGGAAACCCTACTCACCGCAGTAACCCAACACTAGGTAATTGGCTGCGATCTCCTGTAGGGTGGACGTATTCCACCAGTCGGGCTGCCTCAAGTAGATAGAAATCTCCAAAGCAATTTCTCTGTGCCCTACCTCTCTTTAAAATATTATTAAATTATAAAGATCAAGAGATTGTTTATATGTTTGACGCGCTAATCTCTTGAACTATCAGTCAGATAAGGAAAATATTTGCAATTTTAGAACCTGTTTATTATGGAAGGTTGTACGCTATACAACTTTCCAACTTTCCAATTTTAAGAACGGAGCAGTAACCATGAATGTCAAGCAATGTGGCAAGCTGTAGGCAAGAACACTAATAGCTAATAGAACCACAGCTAATAGAAAATAAAATTTATTAGGTAGGTAAAATAATTGGAAGTACAATGAAGGAAAAATTTTAATAATGGGGTAGCAAGGTTCAAGGTATTCGTTTATTAATTGATTCTAACAATCAAATCATAATGGAAATCATCATAACGTTTCATCCTTTTGGCATGGATCAGTCAATTACATCAATTTATAGTCAATGGAATGGAAGTGTCTGGAAGTGACTGCAAATTGATTGCTCTTTTTATATACTTTATAAGCTTAGCGTCTGACTACAATAACAACTTATGTTAAGTTACGACATGGCCTAAGTTACACGCTAAGCGTAATGGGGGATTTGGCTTTCAAGTACAGCTACTGGAACACGCCTAATAAGTGCTTGGCCACAGATTTTCAACTTGTGGAGCTAGCCAGACTTGCACTAGAATATACAATTATGCTACTCGTATGATTTCATCACGACGTTTACCATCATCGAAAGCTCAGGATCATTGTAGGATTTATTCATTTTACATCACCAAAATATATTTTTATGATGGCTTTGAAATTGTACGAAAAATAGTTTTACAAGACCATCATTAATTTATCAACATTTCTTATTTAAATTAAATGTATAAAGTTATATAGTAAACATATATGTAATAAATAATGAAAATTTTAAATTAAAACTTTTTGAATTATTTTTTCTGTTTTTAATACGCAAATCGGAAGGGTGTGAATCGAGATATCGTACACGTTAGGTGTAAGTATTCTATATTTATTTTGTATAGCGGGGATCCGATAGTACAAAACCTCCAGACTCGGGATACAAATTGTGTTGCAAAACTAAAACAACAGGTTTCATAGACGTCCGAGGTATTATTAATCATAAAAGTTTTTGATTACATTTCAGTTTGTATGTCTCATTAATTCAATGATTTAGTGCGCTTATATGAATAATTTTGACATTAGTGTAAATGATATTTTAAGAAATTGGTTTTTAAATCTTAAGGCCGAAATTTTTTAAGTGAATAGAATATGCAGTAATGGAATACCAGCGTCTGTGTAGTCTACAAAATTATCAAGCATCCAAGAACCAGATCTAAAACCTCATAAAAACCAGGATAAGTAACCCTTTTTGTCCCAGTTTATTCTTGCTATAGTCCGGTATAAAGTGAAGTAGATAAAATTAATACTAATTATCTATACATATTATAAAACTCAACGTCTCTCTGTCTGTCTGTCCGTTTATGTTCTTTTCACGCGAAAACCATATCCGATTTAGGTATGTTGTTTATTTTAATTCATAGCTATGCTATCTGGCCAGGTTATAGGATATATTTTGTAAGATAAAGTAACATATGAAATAAGCAGTGACAATAATGGTGAATCAATTCGCAAAAAAGACACATCTGGTGCGCTTAAATGGCTTACGCTGAGTAAACCATACGAGATATATTAAATCAATGTTTTACATAATTGTATATCTTAAAAAGACTTACAAAAAAGTTAGCAAAAGCATACATCTATCTTCAAAGGATCACCCACAATAAGCATTTTTGTCTTCTGTCTGTTAAGCGGGAGCAGCACGATTCGCGCGTGTGCTCAACCGGCGGCATTTTGTAGTCCACTCGAACGGAGCCGCGGGCACAGCTAGTATATAATAAAGCTCAAAAGTTTTTGTTCGATTGCTTGTTTAAATGCGCTAATCTCTGTAACTGTGATACTATTATCGATCGAAAAAATATTTTTTGTATGATAGCCAGATTAACTAACTAACAATAAGCTGTAGGCAAATACGGGAACTGGAACAACGATAGGGCTGGCTACACGGGCGCCCTGGAGAGCTTATCGAATAAATTTAACACGAATGAAACCGTGGGGCACAGCTAGATATTAATAAACAAGCCTATGAAATAGGTTCTGCAAAACGGAAAATTGTATTTATTGATAATTATATGTAAATATTTCATCTTCACGTCACGATAGCAAAGTTTGAGAGTTAGTGTTTGTGTAGACGACGCCGCCGTCTCATGAGTTTCAATACCAGTGTACAATTTCAGTAATACATTGCTAGCCAAGAACATTATACATGTAGGCATAATGAAAAAGTTGAGTTTAACTATACTAATACTCCGCTTTTTACTAGATATACATTGTGTGATCCCGAAACGTGACAAACCAAACGAAAATTATCGTGTGAGCATTCGTTTATGTGTGTGGTGGTTACGATTCCTACCACTCTGCTTGATTACCTAATGGATATAGTTGAATTTTGATCTTTTCCTCCATACAACAAACACGTATGACGTTCGTAGCTAGCAATGTATTAATAAAAATGTACAGTGATATGGCAAATTAAGCAGCAACGGCGCGTTCACCGGCGTAGATAGGCCTGGCGCGGCGGCGCGTCGTATACCCAAGCCCGGTATGCCCCAAGCCCGGTAAAGCTGTAAAAGCCGTAAAGACTCCAAAGCCCCTAAGGCTAATAGTATAGTCAGTTCAAAAAAAAAGCGCGTCGTATGCAAGGTGGAGGCTTATCCGCGGTGTGCTTGCGGCGCCGTCTACACAAGCCTTTAGATGTAGTAAAACTGAATAATTAGAAATTCATTTCAGTGAAAGTTCTTCGTAACGAAGTATTGTAAAAAGGAATATCAACATTTTCATTTCATAAGTGTTATTAAAGTCACGTGCAAAGCCGGGTATAGAAATTGAGCGCAACGGAACCGACAACCGATGCGACACCCCTATCTTAACCGCAAGCGAGACGCCGAGCATTGATAATATCAAATATGTACTCGGATATTTGTACTTTCAAACCGTAATATGAATTACTATTTTTGAGTATTCGAACATTATCTTCGGACTTTATAATATGTTAAATAATTTTTTATTGTTTATTTTCCATTATGTTTTAAGCCTTTAATTACGTTTTTAAAGTTAAACTTTTATTCTATAGCCCCATTTTTTTTCGTTCATATATTGCATGTCGCATTACAGCTGGCCGTAGAGTAGGGAACTGTGATACTCGAAGTGAAGCGTAGAGCAGGGAACGTGAGACTTGAGGCGAAGATGAAGTTATTTTTAAGTTTCACTCGCATCGTGGTTTCATAAAACCACACAATATTGATTTTTTTATTTATTCTTTAAATGAGCTTATATTATTGCAGTTATACTAAATAAAAAGTAAACGTAATATATAGATTTTCAGTCATGAAGTCTATTATAAAATGCAATTTATAATATACAATTTTCATAAATGAGTATAGGGTAAAACACTCAGTAGTCATCATTTTAGCGCGAATTACAGTTATATAAGTTTCATAATAATATAAGTTTCAATGTTTATCTATATTAATAAAATCACAAGTTGTTATTTGAAAGGTTATTTATTAAGTTTCCTAATAAAATAACCAAAATATATCATTATTAATTATCATATTAAAAAAACATTAAATAAAATATGGCATTAATTCAGCTTCATTTTCTTTCATTTGAATAAAAAAATGTTAAAAATACAGTACTCATTCGCTAATAACATTAAACTGTATAATCCTTACAGCTTCTGACATGTAATTAAAGTACTAATTATATTCAAACAAAGGTTTAGAGTAATTATAAATTCTATTTACAAACAGAATCTACAAATTGTAAGCAAATACATGTATCTCGTAGTAATCCTAATTTAATAGACGGAGCTTAACGTAATTAAAGTTATTGCATAATATTTGTATTATATAATTATGTAGAATCGTACGTTGCTTTCAAATTAATAGGTATTTAACAACGTTTCTTAATTAATCTATACTTGTCGTTGCCCAGTGATCAAAATTTGACAGTAATTCATAAACAATTTAATTCTGAACGTTGTTGAGGTTCTTTCATCAAAGAGTATACCAATATTTAAATTGTACAAATTTCCCAGCCCGAAACTCATTCGATCAATCTGTCAGTAGTATATATACAAGATTTGTTGGCAACATTTTAGAATTCTTTGGCGACAGTCACTCTGTGCGACTATTTTTGTAGACATGGGTAACTCAGCAATATTCCTTGCGTCAACTCAATAACTCAGGCGCAGCTCACTGCGCCAGCGTATTGAGTTAACTAAATAAGC
Organism: Saturnia pavonia; assembly: GCA_947532125.1. Taxonomy (NCBI): domain Eukaryota; kingdom Metazoa; phylum Arthropoda; class Insecta; order Lepidoptera; family Saturniidae; genus Saturnia; species Saturnia pavonia. The sequence goes on from OX383903.1 coordinate 13,450,593, forward strand.
GCCGTGGTGCAGCAAAGTGAGAAAAGAATTAATCCGCTGACCGGTACTGTGCCGGCGTGGTGTGTTTGCGTTATCTAAGTTCTTGGAATAACTGAACTGAAAGCGAGTCGATACATCAGGCGCAGTGAACTGAGTTGGTGCAATTACGTGGCGTAGCGCAGTTTTACCCAAGTCTATATTTTTCCCCAGGCTTATGTGATTGACATTTGCAGTCTGAACGTAAGCAGGCGACAGAAAATTACGTGTTTGGCATTGGCAATATGAACTTTCTGCACTCTCTGCCAAATCGCAAACTCCCTTAAAAATAAATCCGAAGATTTCTCTACAAGTATGAATATATATATATTAATAAATCTGTAGTCTGTCTGTACATGTAATTTTTTTTCCAAATTTCCTACTATAAAGGACACCGATCACGAATATGACATCAAACATTTTTTTTCTTTATTTGTATACTTTGATTTAACTCAAAACCAGCTTGACTGATTTTTATTAAATTTTATGAAATAATTACTGCACAATAAACACGTAAGGATGCGCGGGCGCACAGCTAATTTCGTATTTAAATTAAATTAAATATGGCGTATCGTACTCATGCAGTGTTAGTATGCGATAAATAGAAATCGTAATTTTACTGAATATCTAAATAACAAACAAGACGAAAGCAGTTTCAGCGGTTTTTACATTTAAATATAAACAAGTAGAAACTAAACTAGTAATTATATTTTCTATTACTTTATTATTACTAGTATTATATTTGAAGCTTAATTAAGGATTTTGGAAGTAATATGTACTGTTCTTATATTAACTACAGAACATAATATATAGTATATTCTACGAAGCTACCGTCAATGTCAGGGCTCTGCTTATTAAATTTAATGTCAATATCAAGCTCGAAGGAGCACCGGTTAAGGGGTTTACCACTTTACTCTAATTAATTAGGGTTAAATTGTGCGTTTCTTAATTTAATTGAACTAAATAAGGATTTCTTAATTATTTACTAGGTGTGCTCGCGTCTGCGCTCGCGTGGACTACGTAATGCCGTCGATCGGGTACACTTGAGAATAGTGCTAGGGAGGGGCCCTATTATTTCAAAGACAAAAATGCTCATTGTGTGATCTTTCGACGATGCTCTCGCTGACATGTTTGTAGGTATTTTTAAGATCTATAATTATGTAGTATATTAATTTGAAATATCTCTTATGGTTTACTCAGCGTAAGTCATTTAAGTACCCCGAAATAGTCGTTTATCCGTATTTATTTTTATTCGCACGGAACTCTATTTATTTTAATAAAGCAAAAATAACCTAAGTTACTCCTTAGGTATAATATAATATCTGTTAGTGGAATTCCCGTCAAACTCGGTCCAACCGTTTCGGAGATTACCCGGAACAAACTAGTTGTACTGTTCTAAGTTCTAGTTCTACTGAACTGTTCCAAAACTGTGTTGAGAAAGATAAAAAATAATACTTTTGAATATGCTTTTTTGTTTTGTTAGGTTACTGTTTAACTAAAATATTTACAGGATAAATCTAGCAAAGTAAGTAGCTTCCAATTTAATTTTATTCTAAACCTGTACCTCATGGTAAGCACAGTACAATCCAAACAAATAGATAACCACATCAGCAATTCATCGCCGGTCATCGCTGTTATGGCGGTCTACAAGCCTTTCGGCACCTGGCAACTACAAACCGGCAATCACAACAAACAAATCGAGAGTTACTGGACGGGTTTGTTACCATGTCTATGATAGTTGTGACCCAGACGGGTATAAATCCCTACCGCCCCGCTAAAATACTGGAGATACACTGTATGATCCCGGAACGCGACTCGCCTATGCGTGTCACTACAGCGGTTGTTACACCCAGTGTAAGGTGGTTACAATCCAGTAATAACATAATCCGTAAGCATTTATCATAAAAAAATTACCAGTAAAATAATATTAATAAGATAGCTTAGACGAAGTTAATATTTTAAAAATAAATCTATTTTCTTACGCAAAATCTAAGGTACCAAGGTCCTTCTATATTCGTTGACCTTTGTCCCTATTCAACAATTATTCGTAACTACCGATAAATCTTGTTCCACCGGCGGCGGTAACTGGGCCTAATTGTATTATTATTTATGAGGGTTTGAGGCGATATTGCTATGTTTGCAGCTATGTTTTGAAACAACCTTAACTGGCTGCTTGTTTGTGACTATTGATCGCATTTGATCCAAAAATGTTTAATGTAAAGTGCTGAACTGTGCCTAATGCCTAAATAAAGCACGATTCAAAAACAACAGTGACCACCAACAGATCTACAGCCCATCGTGATCGTGATTCAGTCGGGTACAAATCTCTACCATCCCATTTGATTACTAAATATATAGTGGCTGGCCTTGGTATGCGATCTTCATCTCATCTCAGCCGAAAGACGTCCACTGCTGTATATAAGCCTCCCCCAATAATCGCCACACGGTCCTACGCTGTTTGCATCTAACGGGTTCCTACAACTTTCACCAGGTCGTTGATCCACCTTGTGGAGTGTCTGCCCACGCTGCGTCTTCCGGCACGTGGCTGTCATTCGAGAACTCTTCCGCTCCATCGGCCATCCGTCCTACGAGCAATGTGCCTCGCCCCCCCCAAGCCCGGTAAAGCTGTAAAAGCCGTAAAGGCTCCAGGGCCCCTAAGGCTAACAGTATAGTCAGTTCGAAAAAAAAAAAAAAAAAAAAAAAAAAAAAAAAAAAGTGCCTCGCCCACCGCCACTTAAGTCTAACAATTCGTAGAACTATGTCATTTACTTTGGTTCATATGCGGATCTCCTAATTTCTGATTGATCACACAAAGAAACTCCGAGCTCTTTCCATTGCCCTTTGAGTGACTTTGTGCTTTTTTATTTGGCCCATATTTAGCGATCACGTTTTAGTGCCATACTAAAACCATATAGGGGAACAATTTCACTCACGGCCATTTAATTTCATACTGATCAAAGTTTTTGTTATTGTAATTAAATAGCTGATATACTATAGATATTTAATACCCAGACACACAATGTCTGGATTAATAGTGGGGCTTACTACAACTACGTTACCAGGACTTTGTCATTTATAATAATAAAGTGATAGTAATGTGTTCAATTATCGCTCAAACAGTGGTGATTTCGAGTGGAGCGATAGTGCTTGCCTAACCAACTACCATACAAGTTGCATGTGCCTATCAGCATATTTCGGCAGCTCCACTTGAGAGTCCTTTGTAGGTTTAGTATTTTATCATCTTTGACCGCATCCTCATAAAGCAACCGTTTTTTTTAATCCACGATGTTGACTATACAATCCTGCAGTCTGCCTGATGATAAGCGGTCACCGCAGCCTATGAACGCTTTCAACACCAGAAGCATCACATGCGCGTTGCCGACCCTATAAAAACCTATACACTCCCTTTTTAAGAACCCCATACTGTAGTCCCCTGGGAAAACCTCAGCAGAGAGCTCATTCCACGTCCGAAGCGTTCGCGCAAGGAAATTTCTCTGGAACCGAACTGTCCGCGACCATTTAGTTTCCAGTGAGGATGAACTCCCTGCCGATGGCAAGCGGTGCTTAGATAGAAAATAGCCGTTGAACAATTCCGCGAAACAACCCATTATACAAATGGTAGAACATGCACAAGGGGGATATATAGTCAAAATGTGACACATTAAAATACCTTGACTGTACTATACAACATTTCTGTTACGTAGTTATATTAATTCGCTTTTTCTCGTTTTTAGCATATAAAAATATTCATAAACACTCCATCAGTAGATATTATTTCATTAGCATTGTTTCTTTCTTATTAGTCCCACAATCCAAATTACACGAGGGTTGGCGTTAAAGGGACCCGTATATCGTTCCGTAAATTGCCTACAATAAAATCGTAACATTGTCTTTGAATAAACAGACTAGATGAGACAGTACTAAGTAAAGAACGAACTTTACCTACTTTCGACGATAAAAATTATTATAAGCATGACTATGTGATTATGTGATTTCTAGTTATATACGTATAATAGCTAAGTAATACGTTAGATTAGTCTAGGCTTATACTAGCTTTATCTGCAAGTTCGTCCGCGTGGAATTTCGTGTATGAAAATAAGAGATAAAAAGGATATGTAGGTATTCTGAAATTTAACATAGAAAATTTAACCGTGTATTGTGCTTTGTGGATGTCTCGGATTCCTGAGACGCAGCGTGATACTCATGGTTAGCAGTCAGTCTAGCTTCACATTCAATACTTTCGATCGATCGATATTCTACCCTTACGTCTACTTAATAACTCGTTACCTAATACGTTGTTCCCTACAGGTTTCTTGGCACATAAACTGTTATTTAGTATCTCGTTCAACAAAACTCTTATTTAACCGTATTCTACAGTATCCAAATCATAACGCAATGAATCAAAACCCCATTGTGAATATCCGAGTAAGATAATTTTAAATATAAACTCTATTATCCAGAAGACATAAGGGCTGAGTGAGTAGTTCAATATAAAAATTTAACGTTTTGCAGTCCTTTCGAAATGGCTAAGTTTATTTAATAATGTTATTTTTATTAACCGTAATTATCCAGTAAAAAATGAAGCATTATAATAGTATGCCAGTTTAGTTTACTTTAATATATCTTAGAAATTTGAAAGAAGAAAGAAAATTGTAAAAAGACTAGAAATATCAGTCAGACACATTCTTAATAATTTTATTTTATAAGACTAGCCTTAAATTATTAATACATGCGATTACAGAAAATATACTTAAGTGTGACAACAAAAATCATGCCGAACTCTTTGTAATTTTATTGCGTAATAAACGTAATAAACTAATCCGTATAGCGCCATCTATGAATAATATTGAAAAATACAAATACGTATTATTTTTCTATTATTTCTATTGAAAATTACGTGAAGAGGAAATATTTTGGATTAATTTTGTATAATTTCACATCATTTCACTCTATATTTGAAATATATCACAAGTATTACATACACATACATTGTATAAATAAAAAATTTAAACTCAATTTATATACCATACAAATGCGTATAAAAAATGCATCCTAAATGTACCTACAGGCTGTAAAATATACTCATACCAAATTTCATCAAATTCGGTCCAGTAGTTTCTGGGTGATTGGCGTACAAATTAACAGACAGACAGACAAAAAATTTAAAAGCTGTATAAATGTTTTCTGTCCATGATTCTAAATCCCACTTGATATTTTTCTCAAATATCTTTAATGTACACATTTCAATTCTTTTAGTCCTTTATTATAAGTATAGATCAATAAAAATATATTCCTTTATAATTATACTCAAGAGACTATTCGTTTCTTTGAACTCGCTAATCTATGGAACTATCAGTTAGATATAAAAACTCTCTTTAAATTCTACGCCTCATTTATTAAGGTAGGTTATAGGCTAAATAACTTCACGCTGTGACGTTATGGAACGGAGCAGTAGTCATGAACGTCAAGCAATCTGGCAATCTGTAGGCAAGTACTGGAAGTGAGAAATAAATGTAATATGGGTAAAACCGTGGGGCATAGCTAGTAAAAAGATAAAATTTGCAAAGGTAAGTGTTATATTAATACCTATACAGAGAACAGCATTTGCAATAGAGATTTAAATACTGCAATAAGATGTGCAGCATCATAATATCCATAAAACCTTTGAGACTCAATTGAGTTTAAAAAAATTGTATCAGATTTGAATAAATTTATTAGTTAAACAATGCCATTTCTATTTATTCGCTTAGCTATGTTACGATATCTCTCGCTGAATAAGCAAAAGGGAAATAAGGCAGGAGAAGTGGGGTGAAGAGGGCGAGGTTCAATGTAATTAATGCTTACGTTTAATTGTACCCGAAATTGGAGGAGACGGACCCTCGGAGACCTGAGACGAGCAATGAAAAATAAAGTGGCTGTAATTATTGCAACACTTGTGAGTTGTGACAAAACGTGTTCAACGCCTGAACTTCGAAGTTAGATTATATTTAATTAACTAAGTTTCATTTGTGTAATAAAATAATATCTCATGGAGGAGCACGTTAGACCTTATGCTAAATGTTTTTAAATATTAAATGTAGGGATTTGGGTATCACAAAAATATAAATATTTAAATAAAAATGTTAATGTAATAAATACGTTAAAAGTTTTTATGTATATTGATGTAGATTATTATTGTAAAGAGATAGGTTTAAAAACAGCAAACTCAAAGTTTCTTGCCGATTCTTCTCTAAAGGACAGTGCCTTCCGAATCGGCTGAAAAGTCATTGAAAATTTTCGAATATAAACATATTATAATCTTAATTATTAATATTTTAATTTATTTAAGACATTCATTTACACATTTATTTTAATTTTATGTTGTAGGTCGTTGAAACTACTATTTATCTATTGCAAGCGGAAGTAACAAAGAAATTTCGAATAATTAGTAACATTTTTCATTGACTTACTTACTAAACTTATTTTTAGTAAATTAATAAAAACTATTTACCCTCTGTATATCTAGCCATGAGTATTTATTTATATTACAGTAAATTCTCTTCCTAATTTTAATACTTTTTTACATTATCCTTCAATTTGCAACTAGCAAGATATAACATAGGTCAACACTGTCCAATTATCACTTGCTTTGATTTCGTAACAATTAACGTTTTTAGATTAATTTATCCATTTAATATTATCTTGTTGCAAGTAAAAAATAACATATTTATAATAATTGCTATTCATTTTGATTTCAAGTTTTAATATTACTAATACTTCCTTTAGTTTTGCGCACGATATGTTCACCTGTAGTAAGGTTTGATTATAATCAAATAAACCGTATACATGTATTCTTAAATGAACTCACATTTTCTGAACCTGAAAGAAATAAAATTAATACATGGTTTATTTTAATTTACTGGAATTTTGCTTCGCAGGACAAGTATAATTTCTCTAAAATCACTATAAAATGTACAATACAAAACTTTAAGTCCGTTAATGATCGACTTAAACTCCTAAAATTAGCGTTTCAGAAAACCTAAACATTCTAAGTCGCCGAATAATTTATTATGTAGATAAACAGACTTCAAAGTTATTATTGGAATTTCGTTCTGAATTTATAATATTCCTTAAGCTCGAGACGCAAATAAATAATAAATTGTTCTTAACTAAGATAACGTGTTTGTTATTTCAATTAACTTTATTATTGTTTAGTATTTCCAATTATTTCGTTAATTACTTTAATCTCGTGCTTCTTTTTTCTATCGTAGCATGGAGTGACGGTACTATATCTGAAGGTAAGCACAGGATTATTCAAAAACAATGGCGAGCACTGAGAGATTGGTAATCCATCGCCGGCCGTTCAGCTTGATATACTCTGACTAATCTGATCTATATCTGATATGCATAGTGGTCGCAATCCAGTCGGGTATATATCCATACCCGATTAATTACTGGATGTATACCGGTTAATCCCGTAACGCAAAACGCTTAAACAGCAAATATGACGGGTGTTAAACCTGGTTTATGGTGGTCGCGATATAGTCAGACGCAGTTGTTATAACTTACCACCCAGCTTTAGCATCATACGGGTTGGTTCTGTTGGTTGCGTTTCTGGACCAATGAGTGTTTTCAGCGGTTTCAGCGGACCAAGCGGTTTCAGGCGACCGTCGATGGACTGTCCATCTCTCGGTAGCGCCGTAGTGTTTAGAGTGCAGTGTAGTCTAAGGCATAGCTCAATCATATTTTTTATATTTTTATGTTTGGCGTAGTGGCAATCTCACCTGATGTTAAATGACGATGTGGCCCAAGATGATAACGCGCTAAACCTAGTGGAAGATTGGCTCTCAAGTGCAGCTGCCGGAACACACATATTGGTGCTTGGTGACAGATTTTCAACTTGAGGGTGATAGCTAGCCAGGCGGACATTAGAAAATGCCCTAACACCATGCATTTTGACATGCTACTACAAAACAGAAAATAAAACTGTCTGTACGTACATGTATTTATTATTCTAAAAATTCTCGATAGACATACCATTAAAAAAATGTATGGTTGTTTGTTGTCCGGATTTAACTCGAAAAGGGCTGACCGATTATTATAAAATTGTGTACACGGAAAGCTTATGTGATTGGTCATCATCATCATCATCATTTCAGCCGAAAGACGTCCACTGCTGGACATAGGCTTCTCCCAAAGATCGCCACAACGACCGGTCCTGTGCTGTCCGCATCCAGCGGCTTCCCGCAACCTTTACCAGGTCGTCGTTCCACCTTGTGGTGGGTCTGCCCACGCTGCGTCTTCCGGTCATTGGTCAATTGATAGGCTATAAGAATTTTCAACAACACGTAAAATAAGGATTATAAAAAATAGATTTTCTATTAATTGTCAACCAATTTTGATGAAATTTTGTACACGAGAAGTATAAATCATTCCATAATTGATGGGGTACAACAATATTCATATAACAACTTTTAGTAATCTCAAAAAAAAAAATCATTTATTCTCAATTGTTTCTGATGAATTATCATGTCATTTCTAAATTGAAAGTGAATTGTCAGTAATATGAGTAAATATAAAATTACGGAATAAAAATAATCATGCGTAATAAATGCGTGCGAAGCCGCAGGGCAACGCTAGTAGCTCGTAAACATCGCAAAAATGATAATACATTTTCACAACTATAAAATTAATCTCAAAGTCGAGATATGGATAAGGAAGTAAAACTAAGCCCTTAGGAAGTATTATTATAAGTTATAACGCTTACAATAGACAATTATTCGAGAGATACCGCGACGAGCGTCTAAGCGAATGCTAAGCAATGATAAGTAACTTTTACCTCAAAATCCGAATATAAATGCTAATACCGTCTGATCCATACTTCCAATTCGTCTTCTTTTGAGAGATTATTATAATTTAGTCCCCTCGAATCCTTTCAGATACTCTTGAGGTTTTGTAACTTTCGTGAATAAATATTTAGAACAAGATTTTCAGTTAACACATTTTTAATTAATTATTTTCTTTTTGATGTTCCAAGAGTTTCGTTCAAAGAATGTATAACTGTAGACTCGACAGCTGAAATAATAATATTAAATTAAATTTATTCAAATTACTTATGACGTTTTAAAGTGGATGTACAAAATATTTGAATATACTTATATAAGTAAGTAACAGTTGATAAATACTACATATATAAGAAAACAATGAGTTTAATTAATGTCGTCCAATAAGAAAATAAATAAAATCTATTTTTTTTATATTTTTTAGTAATTTCTACTCCTAGCGGCTGTTATTTGAATATTATTGTATTAAAGTATTAGCTTTAATTATCTGATAAATAAGGGCCTAGAGTAACTAGCTAAATTGAAAATATATAAGAAATTCCCTTTATATACGTAATGACGTATGCTTCCCGTGTATGAAATTTCATCAAAATCGGTTGAGAATTAATACAAATGTATTATTTAGGAAAATATTTTTACAGCTTTTGACAATTCTTATAAGCCATCAATTATGAAAGGTCTTATACTTCCCGTGTACAACATTTTATCAAAATCGGATAACAATGAATAAAAATGTATTTTTTTGGAAATTATTTTTTTACTATTTCTAAAAGTATTAATGAAAATTATTATAGCTTATCAATTGACCAGTGGCTTAAGCTTTCCATGTACAAAATTGTATAAGAATCGGTCAAGCAGTTTTTGACCGATTTGTTAGTGAAATTATATTCACCACACAACCTTTCAACCTCTACTTATTCACACCCTTTACTAATGAATTCTGATAAATGTTGATACACTTGTTTCATTCTTTTCATTAAAGAGATATATCTAGATACAAAATTTCAAGTTAAAAGACAATGTTTTTTCACCTAACCACTAAAAATTTTCAAATTAAAATTACATATTCCAAAAGCCGTTCTTAATGAGCGCCTACATCGCAAAAATAGTAACCGTACTAAATTTCAAGTCAATAGGATCTATAGTTTCGGAGATCTCGTGATAAGTTGCTAAATCGCTTTTATAAATAAATATTCATAACATTATAAAATGTACAATGCTTTACCACTGAACATATATTGCATATTATTAATACTAATTGCTACTTACCGACATCATAGGTTTGAAAGAAGTAAAACGATTTCACCAAATAATCGAGTTCTATGCCAAAATTAATTAGAATACATACCGCCGTTTTAAAAATATTGATAGACAAACATTCAAACAAACGTACTTGCGCTTACAGACAAAACTACACATTTATTAATATATAAATATACATATTCTATTAAATTACTAGCAACTCAAAATTAAAATCATCATAAGTGTAAAATTACAAATATAATATACTGAATTCAATATTGATGCTTCAAGCAATACTGAAAATCAACTATATACATTTTGGTTCATTCAATTCATAAATCCATAGAGCCACGGAAAACACACTGCCGACCTCCTGGGCGCCGTAACTCCAATGCAGACGTTTTCCATTTGTAATAGTTTATTATTTGCAGCCATTTTTATCTTCCCTCCACCTACATTGTTTCTCTATTGTAAAATTATTTCCCTTTTCTCATTTCTCTAAAAAATATATTATCGTTTACTTACAACCATTGAAATTTAACGTGTTAGTTAAGATTATTAAAAACGTTCATTTGTTGTATCGATTCACATGCCATCTTATGTGTGTTGATGGTACTATATCAGTAACTTTCACGCAAGTATCAACAAGCAATATACTAAATTTTAACTGAATCAGATGAACGATACACGCATGTATTTAACACAAAATGTTACATTTGTTGAAACAACTCGTATGCCACTTTTTGTGTGTTGATGATACTATATGTCAGTCCTTTTCACGCAAGTATCAATAAAAAATGAACTAAGTTTGAACTTATTCGTATGAATGACATACATATACATTAAATAAAAACACAAGAACATTTTTTTTATATCTATATTAATAAATCTGCAGTATTATCTGTAAATGTATTTTTTTTCGAAATTGCCCGATAGACATCCTATATAAAACACGGATCACCAATATGCTCTAATTTTTTTGTCTGTCTGTCGGTTTATATTTCCTGATTTAAATTAAAAACGGTTTGACGGATTCTTACGAAATTTGGTACACCGAAAGCTTGGGTCATTGGTCAAATGATAGGGTATAAGAATTTCTCTTAATACTTTTACAAAACGTAAAAAGAGTAAAATCTAAAAAGTAAATTTTCATTATTTTAATCAATTCTGATAAAATTTTGTAAACGAAAAGTACATGTCATTTTATAATTGATAAGCTATAAAAATTATCAAGAATAAATTAGGGCATCTCAAAAAAGTTTTATATCGATTTTGACGAAATTTTGTACACGGAATGTATATGTAATTTTTAAATAATAGACTAGGTATATAAATTGACAATAATATAGTAAAAATAAAATTACGGGATGATAACAATTACCTACTGCGTAACAATCGCGTGCGGAGCCGATGCGCACCGCTACTACTCATATAAGATTATTCATACTTTTTATTCCGTGCCCAGAATCTGATTAGTTTACAAAACATTGTAAAAAAAGATAAATATAAATCATTATAATGAATTGAAACACGAGACGGAGGAGAGACTTTAACTTTCACAATTCCATTCCAATATACAACGGCTTGACAAATAGCACTTTTTCGCAGTCGAGACAAGACGCGCGATAACATTTTAAAGGAGAGTAACACCCCCACATGTGATCGAGACGAAATGGATAAGAAAAAATAAATGAACCGAGTGTCACGTAAAGGAGATTCGAGAGAGCTCGTTATTCTGATAAATTGCGTCCTACAGTTGTGTTTGGTTGAGTATTTTCTTCGCAATTTTTTGTAGACAAATTGACGTATCCGTCTCTTTGAAACGTATCAAGAGAAGTTTTTCCTTTCTCGTTGGACAAGTTTATCATTTCAACCGAAAGACGTCTACTGCTGCATATAGGTCTCCCTCAAAGATCACCACAACAATTGGTTTTACGCTGCTCGCATCCAATGACTTCTCGCATCTCTCATCAGGTCGTCGGTACAGCTTGTCGCGGTTGTACCCACGTTGCGTCTTCCGGTATGAAGATAAAGAAAAGTCTAGAACCCTTTATCCCCATTAGCCACACGTTCTACTAGCTACGTTAAGCGAAGTTAATATAATTTTGAACAAAATGAAATGTAGCCAGTACCTAATTAATTTGAAAAAAAAAACATTTCCGGTAACCTCGGGCTTACTCAATAATTTATTCCTTTGTGTCAGGAATCTACAGGAACTTTTATTTTTTAAGTGGGACAATTAAAGCGATACTTGTATTACGTCGTCATGTGCCTTTATTATTATTGTTTATAAGTTATTTAATTTTGTGTTTCAAAGCCAAATTCAATTTAATAAGATGAAAATGAAATAATACAAAAAAAAATTACAAAAAAAAAAATTCAATTCTAAACACATACGACAGGCTCTAAACAAATTAATGTATTACACAATTACAATAACAAAAACAGTGTAAGAATGATAGACACTTTTAAAGGAATTACTTTTACATATTGGTATTTGGTAAATTTGTAATTCAAGATAGCAAGACAATAAATCTTGAAAAGGCTCTAAGTGCAACGAACAGATCACCTATATATGTTTATCGACTATTTTTAAGATAGTGTAATGATTGATTTCCAGTCATATCTTTATTTATTATATATTAATATTACCTTTACTTGTTTATCTCATTTCTTCATTTATTATATAATTTTCCGATGGGTTTCCGAAGGCATCTGTTAGGCTGTTTATTATTTATAAATTTGTATGTCTGGAAGAATCTTTTGAATTTATAAATATAGAACGCTACTTGGAAAGAATTTGAAAGATATACATTTTCAAGGGACTTACCGATCAGGAGTCCGAATGGAAGGGTCATTTCAGTATCAATCACAAAATGTTAAATAAATTTTAGAAGTGAAGAAAAGTATTTTCAGCATAATCATCAGACTATCTGTGCCTGGGACATCCAACAGGTCTCCATCAAATTAATTAAGTCCAGTCAAATAAATATAGCCTTTTAGTTATTAACAGGTTTGAAAGAAACATCGTGATGAGAATATATTATTGCCAGTTTTGAATGACCATATCAAGATGAGAATATGTCATGATTGTAGGTAATTTTTCACTCTTCTCCCATATACCTAAATAATAGTATAGTAACCCTTTCAGACAAGGTATCCATAATAATTGATGATACAAAGTTCGAAAAAATATCACAAAAAATTAATGGCTTATAAAAAAATAAAGCTACTATAACAATACTCGCAGCGCCATCTATCATTCCGTCCGAAATCCAACTTTAGCCCTTGCAAACATTACAAAATCGATTTTTACCCAAGTCAGTCAGTTTCACATGGTTCTCGAGAAAGAGCTATATCGACAAAGCATTAAACCATCCGAGCCCGTTAGATATCCGCCGCCACATATACTCCAGTTGAAACGCCCCAAAGACAAAATGTCGGCTGCGGAATATTTTTACCGATCCCGATGACAATCCCAAGTTTCAAGTTTGGCCACTTTGACACCATTATCAGTTCTAAGTTTAAAAACTACGTCTATACAAATTAATTATTTAATCACGTATTTACGCGTTGTACGCGTATGTACGCGTTACGAGCCTAGTTTTACATTTAGTATGTAACCAAATTCACTTAAAACTTATTTTTTCAAAGTTATAGGTTTGGCGTTATGGACACAAACTCACCTGATTTTAAGTGATGATGTGATCCAAGATGGTATTCGCTAAGCCTAGTGAAAAAAAAGAAAAAGCCCTACTACCATGCTATGGTTTCATCACGATGTTTTACTTCACCGAAAGCTCAGGCTCATTGGAGAGATTCGAACTCACGTCTCGATAGACGCAATGTCCGTACACGCTACCACTGAGCCATCATCGCTTCAACAACAATAAAATAATGTGTTTAATAACAGCAATAAAATAGTTTGTAAATAGAAATTTTGATTTGCATATACCCTATGCAAAGAAAGTATATAAATGTACCTAAGTAATTAAAGACAGCCTTCGGTCTGAGACTATTAAACGCAGGCGCCAACCCACAGAACGTTCATTCCCTACTAACCAACTGAGGGCTCTAATTAATTGTTGAGGCCGATCCATTTATTACGTAATTTATCGTAAATTGCATTCATTTCGTATGCCAACTCTACCGTTTGTTTTAAATAAATAGTTCTTAAGGTAACGAAACACAAATCCTTATTAACATTGCATTTGGATAATTTGTTCTTTAATTAAGTTTTTTTTAGCAATGCTAAGTGGCTGCTCTGTACGTGATGGTAAACACAGTACTATCGAGAAATAACACCGACAATCGAAAAATCAGTAATCAAATTACTTTAATAAAATCAAATAAAATTAGATACGATTTTGTGAAGAGACCCATCTAGTGACAATATAAGAGACTGGTTATTGATTTGCTAGTTATTAAACAACTCGTTGGGTGTCCAGAAACACAGCGACAGTTAACCGAAGTTTATCTTATGCATTACTATATCGAATCAATAACTAGTGAGAGTTTAACTGAGATGTTTAGAAACCGGGCATAAGTCGGTAACCCAACCACCAATAAAATAACGTTTATTTTCACAATGTGAAATTATTTTTACGCTATAAAAAGTCAGTACAATATATTCACATTATGAACATTTTTAGCTAAGTTCTTCATGTCCCACTTCCGTCACATAATGCGCGCGCATCTCCCAATTTTACCCCTCTACGAGTACTAAACGCGACAAAGAAATATAACTATAAAAGTTTAAATAGTTTAAAAAACTAAAAACACGCTTTAACTACGCACTAAAAATTATAAAGTCTTTTAAATAAGTCTTATAATAACATCTCGTTACCAAGCCCAATCTATTTGACTTAACAAATGTATCATAATATGTCATATGAGCCCAAACTCGAGGGGTTTACTAGTAGCCACTGATGTGTTCGACTATCCATCTTCTCGCTCCATCATCAGATCAGCTCCAAGATACCAAATTATAGTGTTCTCATCCGAACTACACATACATACAAAGTTTCATTTCGATACGACAATTAGAAGTAGGTTAAAATTGACTTCTAAGATTTAATTACATTGTTTGTTAGTTACAAGTGAAAAATATAAGCATGTTAAAAATATACATAATTACGGAAAAAGAGAAACTCATCTCATTTGAATTTTCTTTTTATACTACAAATGTGGCAAACTAACATAGGGCCCGCCTGAGGGTAAGAGGCAACCGTAGCCTATGGACGCTTGTCTCTGGAAACCCTACTCACCGCAGGAACACAACACAAGGTTATTTGGCTGCGATCTCCTGTAGATAGATCTCCTCCAGTATTCCAACCGTCGGGCTGCCCCAAGTGGAGTGAAATCTTCAAAGAAATTTTTCTGTGCCCTACCTCACTTGCGGTACTCTATGCGCATTGTACGGCTGTATTGCCTAACAATAAATATTGTTTTTTTTTCTAGCTATGTTATGTATGTTACGTATTCGACTTCCAGATATAGCGACGTAATTATAGTGGTCCCTGTATCGTCGTTATAACCGAAATCCACTGTATACAATTTGCAAGAAGAGTAAATAAAGGCATTATATAGAATTAATGAAAAAAAAACATAAGCTACATAACTTAACCACATGTTCATCCACGTGTTCTTGTGATTTATTGTTATCATCACTTGTTTTTTTTTAATAACTATCTATATAAATATATAAGCGTGATTGATTTTTATCATCACTGGAATTGTGTTTTTCCATAATTGATTATATGACCTCACTTTATAAATTTTTCATTATTGTTATAATTATCAAAATTAATTGATATAAATAAATAAATGTAAAAATAATGTTTTAACACTGCACACACGCTTTTATGTAAATGTATTTGTATACTGAATGTTGAATATACTGATTATGAGTGAGTTTTAACATCGATGTTGCGTGATGTTACACATACCGTGTGCCTTATATCGTTTCTTAAAGGGTAATTTCCAAAAAATGACCCACGTAATATCAATTTTAATTATCCATAAAATTAAAACCAAACAACAGCATGAAAATTTAAATAATATTGCAAATCTATTTACAAAAAAAATTTCGTACATACTCGCATAAGTAGAACGAAATTAAGTATACATACGTTATAAGGGTAATCTCGCTAGAATTTCTAAGGGAGTTTCCTCTGAATTTGTAAATTTCGTTCCACAGTGTGCACTTTCGTAAGGAATGCTCGAGGAATAATGACACCATCTGTTAAGGTAAATAGAATACGTACTGTATACATCCGGGATTCACAGTTCACCTCTTTCTATAAACTTGAGGCTACATTATAAAATATAAAAAAATCTTAAAAGATTAATTGAAGTAAAACTTCTTTAGGCGCGACTAGGAGGTAACTGGAAGACAATGCAACGGAAGTCCGTTACGGCAATATATGCCACGAAAGTCCGTTACGGCAATATATGCAACGGAAGTCCGTTACGGCATTGAAGTAAAACTTCTATAGGCGCGACTATTATTAACGTTTTATGTCTTATCACGGATGGTGGTGACCGTCAGGATGGTGGCGACCTTCGGGATGGGGGTGACCGTCGGGATGGTTGTGACCATCGGGATGGTGGTGACCATTTAAGTTTTACTTAAATCACGTGTCACGGTTACACGCTTTTAAATATTTCTTTAAATACCAGGTGATCTATAAGTATATTTCGTACATTACGAAATGTAAACAATCTAATAACTGTCATGTCACTTAAACAGTTTATTAATAAATGACGCCTGTTAGGAATTCCGTTTGTTAATTTTATAACGTAAACATTAATTTTTAACTTCTTACTGTCTTTTTTCGCCAATAGCCGGGAACATAAGCTATAATATGACTGTTCTAGCATAAATATTGGTAAAGTATTAAGTGGGACAAGTTGTATCCAGAAAAAAAACACACATTTAAGAAGTAATATATAGAAGTACTAAGGGTTAAAATTAGTTTTTGTTTTCATTGTACTTAAAATCGGCTTCTCGTTATATGTATATGTTTTTTTTTGTTTTTGGGACTTTTATTATACCGAATATACCAGTCCCATTGTACCCCATCCTTTATAACATCACATCAGGAGAGTCGCTGATGAGATAGCACTACAAGGTCATACAACATCTTGGCATCATCTGAATAAGGTTCTGTATATGTTACATTAGAGCTAAATTACAATGCTATGAAACAAATTCTAAAGCACGCTAACGTAAATTCCACAAACGTTCTTACTTTGTTTGATACTTTCTTTCATCCTATTGAAAGTACTTTTCTTACGTGTTGCCCTAAAAGTTGGATGGCCGAGATCCCGTTAAAATTACCTATTCGGCTTTCATAATTTATTTATCCGTTTGCTCTAGATTAAAGTGATTTGAAATGTTCCGTACGTTTTTAGATTATTTAAACCTAATGCATTTGAAACGAATATATACTCTCCTTTGCTTATGAGGTATTCAATAGATCTAATTTATTTTTGATTACAGTTCCCTTCAAAACTCAGATGGAATAAAAGTAAGTAAGTCTAATTAGATTAAAAAAAAACATGGCTACATATAATTAAAAAGCAAAGGTTTTAAAGTAAACAGTAAACGGTGCTATTGTATTTGTTGTTTCCTTTGTTTTTTTAGAGTTAGGTAAATTGACAGTACTATCCCTGATAGTAAGCACGGTATAGACCAAACACAACTGCGACCACCGAGAGATCGAAATCTATCGGCGTTCGCCGCTTTCATGCCGGCCTGCATAAATATATCTTCACGTTACGCTTGAAGAACCCGATGTCGTCAGAAGGAACTCTCTGACCGGAAGATGATTCCACAGTTTCAAGGTACGGAAAAGATAAGACATAGATAACTTTTTATTTTGTGCCGAAATCGAGGTTACCGTAAAACAATAAATCGGAAGTGCCGCCCGTGTGGTTTTTTTTTGTGGAAGGAGAGAAGGGAATTAATTTGAACAGTTACTTAGAACACTCACTAATTAAGACATTAGAACACGCTCAATGTGACAATGTTCCTGCGCAACTGAAGCGGCTCAATATATTTGGTAATGCCTGCATCATTAACAATGCTGACAGCCCGTCTTTGCAACCTGACCAGGGCATTGAAAATTTTGTGATTTTACATTTGTTCCTTAACGAAAACATTACACATAGTTGTATATGAATTACCTGATAAATACGCGGTACTATTACTGTATTGGAAACCAATGTGAAAATGATTAGATGATTTTGTTTGAGACTTTGCTGCACGACTAAATATACACATTGTAAAAAGTCCATTACTGTAACCCGTTTCTAAACGTAGCACTTCGCACCTTTCCTGACATAAAGATGATATATATATATATATATATATATATATATATATATACTGATGTGCATTCTTTATTCAATTTATGATTCAGACGTTAATTATGTACAAAAAAGTATAAATTCTCGTAGAAATACTTTAATAAATAATAAGACATCGCAAAAAATACAACAAAGAATAAAAAAGGGGTGTGTGATTCACACACCTTTTTTTCAGTGTCAGGTCAAACAAAAATAAAATTATATACGTAGTTTGCAGCTCCTTAGCTTTTGTTTGTTGTTGTGAAAGTATATTTAGGAGTTAAAATGAATTTGTAGTACAGATTGTTCGCGCTCCTGTAAAGTTGTCTTTATTTATATTGTACCACTGCAAAGTGAAAACACTGTGCTTGATGGTAAGCACAGTACTTTCCGAAAACAACGGCGACCACCAGAGATCGATAATTCATCGTTGGTCGTCGCTATCATGCCGGCCATCAAGCCTGGCAGCTGGATATACACTGGCTGATTCCGAAGCGCGACAAACCAAAGTAGAGCCACTATACGAGTACCAAGTCGGATACAAATACTCTATCACCCCGAATTTTGGACCCTGAGAATCCCAAAATGAATTAAACAAAATACTTCCTCTTTTTTTGAAGTGAAAAATTCTTTAGCTCCGTTCTAATTTGATACTCAATGAAACGAAAAAACGACATTAAAAAGAGACAACTATATACATCTATAAGATTTAGCCTACTAGAGAATGAGATAGAATACATTTACATTATGCACGGTTAATGCAACTCCTGATTTTCATGATTGTGATCGTCCTCAGATTGGCCTATTAGTGTGAGACAACCAGCCTTCATACGCAGTATACGTTCATACGTAGTCGAGAGATCGAATCCCGCTGATTTGGGAGATTTGAAAATACTTTTAAAGAACATATGTTTTTGAATGTATCAATTTTGACATGTGTGAACTGATGCACAGATTTTTTTTTAAATTTATAACGGTTTTGAATCACACTTGGTTGTTTTTTTTTTTTTGTAAATAGTACTTACTCCTTTAGTTATATTAAAATGTTTCAAAATATTATTTAGAAATGACAATGAATGAACGAAAAACAATGAACGTAAATTATACATAAAATATAGGCATATATTTGTAGACACATATAGTTAATAATTTTAATACAAATAATCTATAATATTTTATTATATTCATGATGTGGGTTTATAAGACATTTTGTTATCCCGGTTAACCATGCCTACATACAAGTACTGATCTACCAATTTTAGAAAAATATGAAATAGGATAAGACGGAGATATTCAGAAGTATGTCCCGGGAGTGTCCGCGCCGTGGATATTTCACGGTATTTTAACAAATTTAACGAGCTACCCGTATTTACTTGGATGCACGCACCAGCTCTGTGAATAAGTTACGTTTAATCATACCCTATCATCTTTATTGTACTATGGGACATGCTCGAGGGCTTTTTAGCTTTAGACGACACAAGCTAAATTGTATAATGGTTCTAAATCTTTTTCTTAATCTTCGTTAATATTCGTGTCTATATTAACCCTTAAACGGGCCGAACACAAAACCAACTGGTTTTATTGTTTAAGTAGAGTTTTGGTGTCAATCATAGTAGTTTATGAAAATGAAATAATATTTTGCTGAAACTGAAAAAATAACCTTTTTTCTGGTGGGAAAATAGTTCCCTTTGCCTGTGTAGGGACAAGGCAGTGGGAAATTATTTCCCTTTGCCCGATTACTAAGATAAATTAAAACAGACTAGTAGCTTAACCTAACTTCACTTGTGAATTTATGTATGTCCGTAATTTTAGTAGTAATGTACGGTACTGAATGTGTAAGGAATAATTAATTGGAATTGAGGGGAATGGTAAGTGTCCAAATGAAGGAATGCATTTAAGAAAAATAGATACATTATATAGAAAATTGTATTTATTGGTCCAATGTTTAAAACATTGTTGAGCAATTCTTGTATTCTTAATGCAACTTTGCATGTGCAGCACAAGATGTTTGTGCGTTTTTCTTTATTATTGGTGCTGCAAAATCAGCACCTTTTGTAAGTGGCTTCTTTTTCTGAGAGGTGCACGTCTACACCTTGGAGTTAAATCTCATATGGTACGCCGAAATTTCACGTTTGTTCCTCAAATATTTTACTCCAAACGTCTCTCAGCTTACATCGTAAAAAGTATCAGTTGGACTTATTAGACCATTGCTATAAACATCGTCATTATCAGACAGATCAATATCCGATTAATCCGATAGATTATCTACTATGTTTAGAAGCGTTTTGTCATCAAATATTCTATTCGGTAACAATATTTTTATAAGAAGACATGATCTAAAACAATTTTAACTGACACTTAAAACATAAATTTTAAAGTTACAAAAATAAATGGACGCAATATGGAGTTTAGGAATGGACAAAGGGAACTATTTTCTCACTAACAAGTAAATATTTTATTAAACCACCGTTCTTGTATTTTAAATTCATTATTTATAATGTTGTGCAGTAAATTAGGCAGGTCTAAAAATAGATCACTTCCGGTTTTAAACGATGTCATAAAGTGCAAGGCCTTTCAAGTGATTTTGATCGTGCTTTTATTTTGGTGTATAAGCGAGCCGTTTTACGGAACAGGACATTTCTGTTTTGGACAACCAAATGAAAACAACAAGCGATAAATAGAAGAAATCTACAAGAGGACCATAGAAAGAGATACTGTAAGTATGACCACAGTTAAATGAACGTCATTATAGTGATTTTGTTTCTCTGAGTTAAAATAAATTACTTACGTAAAATCTAACGGTATTTTCACTACCCACGCATATAATAATACTAATATTTTTTATCTATATAAGTAGTGCCTATCTGTACATGTATTTTTTTTATAAATTTTGTGATAGATATCTATTGAGCTCCTTAGGGAAGGGGGTTTAAGGTCGGCAACGCATTAGTGATACCTCTGATGTTACATGCGCGCTTAGGCTACGGTAACCGCTAATGCTTATGCCGTATGCTTGTTTCCTTAGTTGTATATAAGAAACAAATTATAAAGGTCCACTGATCACGAATATTAAATAAAATATTATCTGACTGACCCACAGCTGAAACAATAAGATATATCTGTAAGTTAATATGTCTGGGTATAACACAAAAAAAAGATTGACCGATTTAGAGATTTTTTTTTATAAAGAGATGTCATTTCGCGTCTTATAGGCTATAAGAATTGGAAATAATACTTTAAGAAAAGATTGGAAAAACATATTTATTTATTCTAAAGCGATTTTAATTAAATTTTATATTCAGTGTGTATATGTCATTCTGAAATCCATAGGCTATATCAATTATCAATAATAAAATTAATAATAAAATATGAGTAAAAATGTAATTACGACATTGAAAATAATTAGCACGTAATAAACGTTTGCAGTGTCGTGGACACAACTAGTTTAAAATAACGAGAAAAACGGATTAAAAGCCGGGGTTTCAATAAGAAATTTTAAAATACTAGTATTTAAGTGTAATCAAAAAATAATATTATAATAATATTAAATTATATTAGGTTAAATATTACCGCTTGTGTTTATTTCACAAAAGCGTACACCGTATATATTAAACGGTACAGTTGACTATAATAAAATATTTGAACCTCAAGATAGCAGACATTCATTTTCTCTCAATTGTTCCACCGAGATGAATAATGTCTCAACTCGGATCCCAACGTAATGTAATACAGACATAACAATTTTGCCCCTTCACTATTTTGGACAACATAAATACGCTGACCTGGCGATAATATTTCCCCGAACAGCCAGTCATAAAGCAAAAAGCGCCAGTCGCTTTCCACAGAATAATTTTAGTGATGAACCTGTGAACCGAATTTCGGGTAAGGGTTATCGATAAAAATGGTTGATAAATAGACATTATAGTCATTTTCGTTTCCATTATCGTCTCACGTATCTAATGATGTGACAAACAGCCATATTTTCATTTGTTTTGTATAAATTACTGCAATCAAACTTAAATAAAAACATAATGAGAAGACGTGTACGCATAATGAAATGCTTATACGAACAATACGAACCGCGAGAAGTGAAATACAATTTCAAATAAAAACAAAAAAATATTATACATGACAATCTTTATATCCAATATCTAATTTAACATTATGTAATCTAATAGCAAAATATAATTTCAGACCGGAGACGGACTGATAACGGAAATCGCAAGTATGTTTGTATGAATCCAACAATTCCTAATATAAAGATATTAACCGATCGTTTTTATTCATACGGTATAACCAGTTTTATTTACAACGTGTGTATATCATGGCCAGGTCAGATCTAACAAAGCGTATCAGTTAAACGAAACTAACATCATTTATCGGCAAGCGTATCGCGATTCTAAAGCCCCATCACTAGAATGTTGTGGCAATTTATCCGCGGATCACCTGGGGGCATTGAGGTCATCAATCTAAAGCCCTCGGGGCCAGTTTCCAGGAGATTCAGTCTTAACACAGCGCCCCCTTTTATTGCACAACTGAGTCTAATACCCCACCTTTGCAGGTTTATAGCATTTTTTTGCGTTGAGAAAATTGCCTTGCTTCGACGCTTTATAGATACGTAAAACCGTAAAATCAAATAATAACATTATAACAGTAAATTCTTAATTTAATTTTTTATACAAAAATAAAATGCTAATTCTATTTTGTTGTATGTTTCTTTATACCGATGGTAGAGTTTCGTTTGATATTTGTTTAAAAAATATTTCTTAAATAGAAACATAATATGTATTTGTTCAATAGTGAAGTGATTGTGTTGTATGTCCATTTTTGTAGTTTGGTAAGCAAATATATGAAATGGAATAAATTATGGATACAAATTTATTTATATACTCCATCGATATATATGTACTACGTACTAGATTTCGCGATCCGAACATTCACTATGTTCGAACGAATTGCACGTCAAGCCGTGTATCTTACTTCAGTATGGTTTCGACATTTATACATTGTGGGCGTGTACGGAGCGGCGCTAATAATACGATAATTCGGATAAATCGAACAAAGTGTAAACCTGGACGTAAATACCAATTCAGTAGTCAAGTAAAATGATTTATTGTTCAAATGAATAAATAGGTAATAATACTGTAATAACACAATAGAAAAATATTTTTTCATTTAAATGCCACGCCATATACAGTCATAGCCTAAAACATGCAGATGTTCCATTACCAAACCGCTTGTAGGTAAAAATATGTGACTGAACACACAGGACTTGTCGTGATGTTTTTAGAAACTGTTATTTGTTGTTGTAATTTGTTTTATTGTTTTATAACCTGTTTGACATTTTTAAATATTTATTTTATGTTCTTTCTTTTTAGTATATATAAACGAATATTTGTCAAAGCTCAGTAAATATGACGACGTGCGTATTTGAGCTTAAATAAACGCATAACAAAACATTTTCTTTTTTACTTTGTTTTTATTCATTTATTTAACAATTAATTTTGAAAAGAGTATGAATTCTAAGGAAGTATTGTATGTACAAAAGCTGCGTATCTTCTGCGATGTAAAATCTATAGGAACGACCGACATGTTGTTTATGAGTATTTGAACAAATTATTTTCATGAACGTTCTTGCCTATCGGTAGAATATACCAAGGATATACTCAATTTTTTTTATTGATATTGGTCAAGTGATCAAATTATTGTCTTATTTTTTCGTTAAATATTTAAAATGTTTACTATACGTTAAATCTATCTATATATCATCTAGGGACTGCAGTTTAAGCAGAAAGATTGAAGCACCACTTCCCTTTATCCTTACAAAATTCTTCCGCTTCCCTAAGATTCATGAAGCCCTTAGCGCCTCCGCAAACGGAATACGGAACCGGGGCTCCAATGTATAGCCCTTCATACATTGGAGCCCCGGTTCCGTATTAAGGTAGAAGGGCCTTATTGCCCTTTAAAGTATGTAAGGCATACTTTAAATATTCTAATTTAACAGAAAATTTAAAGAAGTTACTACATAAAATATTGATTCATGTATTTTTTAACTTATAGTACTTTTGGCGCGTTTAGTAGAGGATTAAACTGACAGCTGCGTTCTTTTACGAGTATCTTTATTCTTTATTCTCTCTAATTCGGTTTAAAAAAAAATTGTTTGTTTTCGCAATCGTCTAGCTCGGTTGCAGGGTGGACAGAGACTAACTAGGAAACGGACTGTCTGTTTAACTAAATACACTACCAAAATGCATAGTGGACAGGATAAATGTGTATGCAATAGAGGGTAGAATTCCAGCGGTATAAGAGTTCGCATCATGTGACTAAAGAGCGACTTGATGAAGTTTGCCCATTAATGGTAATAGTGATAAATAATTTAAACTTTTTTTTGTGGAAAATAAATATTGTTCTAATTATTATTAATTATTGCTAAATTATTATTACAAAATTAAAAGAAAAAATATATCAGAAGTATATATTTTGTTTACCTATTATCATTACACATACACCACACACACATGTGGACACAATTTCACACACAGCCATTTAATTCCATACTAAGCATAGCTTGTATTATGGTAATTTAACAGCTGATATACTATACATATATATATATATATATAACATCCAGACATACAACTGACGATTATGCTCATCACACAAAAGTCAGTCATGGGCGGGGATCGAACCCGCGACCTCTCGTCTCAATAGTAGGGCTTACTACAACTGCGCCACGAGGCCTGTCGTAATTGATGAGTAACTTCATCATGCGAGAAGATTTTTGGAGTTATTTTCGATTTACCCTTTTACCGATTTACCCGATTTGCCCTTTGACATGCTAGATATTGTCAAAGACCAGCACAGCTTTAATACTAGAAATAGACAAAAAATTAGTCGTACCTTGTTTTAGATTTACTAAGACTAGTAAAAGTCTATTAGGTAACAGTGTTAGATTCTTTAATAAGATTCCGAAGCACATTACAGATTTGCCAATGAGTTCAAGGACCACGTTAAACAGGTTTGACTGTCAAAAAGTTATTTTGGGGTAGATCCATTAAATTATAATTATCATAATACGATTATTAAATTTAAATATTATTTACACAGTTGAAAAAAAAAGTTTTTTTTTATCGTTATAGGTTTTGGCGTAGTGGCCATAATCTCACCTGATGTTAAGTGACGATGTGGCTCAAGATAACACGTTAAACATAGTGGAAGACTGGCTCTCAAGTGCAGTTGCCGGAACACAGCTACAATGTGTTTGGCGACAGATTTTCAACTTGAGGGTGGTAGCCAGCCAGGCGGGCATTAAAAAAAGCCCTACCACCATGCTATGGTTTCCTCACGATGTTTTCTTTCACCGAAAGCTCCAGCTCATTGCAGGGATTCGAACTCACATCACTCGACGCGAAGTCGTACACGCTACCACTGAGCCATCATCGCTTCAAAGATAAGCCCGACGAGTTTCGTGTCGGTTCTTCTCGATGACTGGGATGTTTTTTAAACCGATAATAGTGTTTGACCTTCATGAGAGCCTTCTTGGGGCTTAAATTGAATAAAGTATTTTAAGATTTTCATTTATTACGCCGCAAAAATATATGTTACTTATTAGTGAAATACTGCTCGCTCAATAGACAAATATAAATCTAATATAAAGCCTCAATATAAAAAGAAAATTGTGTAGCAATGGTAAAAATATATAAATATTTTTTTATTGGTGGCTCAAAGATCTTTTGTATTTTTTTATTATTGTGGTGGCTACTAAAATCTATTCTCGATTCTCTATTTTGTATTCTCGATTTCAGTAATTTAATGAAGGTTTTTTTCTACTTTAATTATGACTCGACATATAATATTAACGGGTCGGAGTGAGAGACAAAGCGTTTTTGTAATCATGTAACTTCTGAACGGCTTAACCGATTGAACTTGTATTCACATAATACATTTGTTGTATCGAGACGATGGCTCATAGATATGTTAGGATCCGATAGATGGTGCTGTCTTCGAGTCATTAACCACCGTAAAGGGAAAAACAATGTTACCAGGTCCAGCTAGTAGTTTTATAATAAAATGTTAGATTCTCTGGAATGACATGAAAAAATAACAGCAATATCCTTTCAATGAAAAGTTTCCGTATATCGATATTAATATTGCGTTGTGAAGCTTCGAATATAAGTTAAATTGGAATAAAATTAAGGTAGGAATAAATATCGCTTGTCAACTGCATTTTCTCTGGCCTATTGGTAGTGTCATCAATAGTTTACTGCATATACAAATGCAGTTAAAATTGAACGATCTTTTTTTTCGTAGAATGGCAATCCTATTTATTCCTTGCTTTTAGCATTCCACTATTAAACCGTCGTATTTTGTAATTCTAGATAAGAATACATTATTTTAATATTAACCGACTTCATTAAAGATCAACAATAAACATAAAAATTGTACCTTAATCTATACTAGTATAATAAAGCGGAACAGCTTTTTTTGTTTAATTGTTTGTTTGTTCGTTTAACCACGCTAACCTCTGAAACTACTAGTCGGATTCAAAAAAATCTTTTTTTATATGATAGCCAGATTCACGAGTAATAGTATAGGCTATCTAGCATCAGGCTATACTTCTCCACTAGCCCTGAATATTGATTTTTAGTAAGTAAGTCGGAAGAAATAGCGTACCCTAATTGCATTACCCACGTGCGTTGGCGTAATGGTTAGTGATACGTAAATATAATGTTCTATAAAAATATTGCTCCTTAGTACATCTAAAAAAAGTCTGTAATACCATATGCCTACTATTTATACATAAGCCACAATAAGGTACTTTGTGACAAAGTTTTATTGAAATTGAAAAGTGATTTATGAACATTATTATCAGGCATGGCGTATTAATCCTTAGGAATGAAAGTAACTTCATCTCCAAGACAATTTTATGTAGATATACTCTGCCCTTTATAGCATGTTATTTGGATGAATACTTTGGGAGATAATACAAAATTAATATAATTCAACACTCGGCTCGGGTTTAGACTATAAATGTAGTGGCGCGAACGAGCCATGTGAGTTGTGTCGCATAACCCTGGCCGCCCGATAAAAATATTGTCTATACTGAAGTATGCGAGTTCTTTTAAATTATACGTGAGTGAAATCGCGAGGAATAACTACTATTTTATATACTTAAACCTTCGCATAAGTATATAGAATACCCTAAAAACCAACCATAAAATCGTACGTGTAGTTTCTGAAAAAACTTCTCACATACTAATGCTAGAGAAGAGAAAACCTACCTTTTTTGAAGTCGGTTAAAAATAACAATTAGTTAGATATGTATAAAGATCGTCATTGTGACCTCTGAACTCTTCGGTAGACCTAATTTAATATGTCACTACGCTAGAAGGTCTACAACTCGAAACAGTAAGTATATACATACATAAATACACATACGAATTCGGTAAAAATACACACAAAACAAAACGCCAGTTCACACCTAAATAATTATTCCGAATTGTCTACGTGAAAATAACAGATAACTCAATTAGTAGGATATTCTCGTTCGACTAAAAATAAAACATTGAATATGTTGTCATGCCAATTTCAACTGCATTCTGAGAGCACAGGATTGAAAAGGAAAATTTTTGGACGTGTAATATTTTGTTTTTAACTGTACGTGAGAGTTGAGCGTAAAAAAAAATTATGGTCGGATAGCATAACATTGTTTGTCACCGGCATGCACTGACCTGCATACATTTCGAAACTAAATTTATAGTGCGGTCAACTTCAAAGTGCTACAATGTTTTTAAATGGGATATAAACTTTTTGTCACCTGTTTTGAACACCGCACAGCTTAGCGGTCGCTTTCTCATCCTGAAAAACGTTCGGTATACAATGCACCATGCGGGTCTAACGCTAGTTGTTGGATATACTATTTTTGTGTGTCAAGTAGAAGGCAAATTGTTGAGACCACAACGATCGTAAAAACGACTACATATTTTGTTGACCTGTCGATATTTCTGCTTTTAAGTCAGATAGAGATACTTTGAACTATACATTTGTTATGAGTTTTACGGATATTTTATTTAAGTCTACGGTGATACTTTTGAGTTTAATTTAAATGTAGATATAATTTTCAAAGGATTTTATTTATTTTTTATAATAGCAAGATGATTGCACAGTACCCGTGTAGTCAAAATACGATGCCGTTATGCTGACCTACAGAAATGCTTCTTGGCGTCTCTTCTGAAAGGAGCTACAATCATAACATAACATAACATCGCCGAATGCAAATATAATTGCCGAACTGGAGCCTTATACAGAAGATACCGCTGGCCGGGTGTGAAAACCGAGGCATTTACAATATAATGTACTAGCTTCGTCTGTGTGGACTTCAGAATTGGGTCCAGAGAGAAATGAAAAATATGCCATTTAACGGGATAAAAAGTAGCCTTTGCGTTAATTCAGATTATAAACTGTGTGCCAGTTTTCATCCAAATCCGTTCAGCCGTTTTTGCGTAATTGTCCACACTGTGTTCTAGGCAATGAAAACGGTTTTGGAGCTCCAGCTGAAAGCTCTCGGGGTTTTGGAGCTGGATCGGTGCTGGGCGGAGCGCAGACTTCATCAGTAGAGATCTTCAAGAGAGCTTCAAATTAAGATTCAATGTGCCTCTTACCATACGGTGATCACTTCCGGTTTTGACCGCATTGATCACAGAGACATCATTGAATATGTGCCTTTTCGTAGACATGATAAAGTCTATCTCGTTTTTCGTTACACCGTCAGGGCTCATCCAGGTCTACTTCCTGTGTTCTCGCTTTCTGAAGAAAGAGTTCATCATATAAAGGCCTTCCTTCTCCATGAAGCCGGCCAGTAGTTGGCCCCGATGATTCCGGTTTCCTACTCCAAATTGCCCCACTTGCAGCTCATCGTCGTCTCGTTTGCCCAGTTTTGCATTAAAATCCCCCATGACAACTGTGAAGTGGGCTTTGAAGCTATGCATGGCTTTAGAAATATCCTCATACATAGCCTCCACCTCATCGTCAGAGTGCGCTGAGGTCGGAGCGTACACTTGTATGACCTTCAACGAATACCGTTTGGTTATTCTGAGTATAAGGCACGCTACCCTAGTCGACACACTCTCGACTTTTACCACGTTGTTCACAAGGGACTTGTGGACGATAAACCCGACAACTCCTTGGGACTGTTGGTCGCCCTCCCGGAAATAGAGCAAGTTACCAGATTTAAGGATTATCGTGTCCTCCCCCTCTCTTCGGACTTCAGATAAACCTATGATACCCCACCGTAACTTGGTCAATTCTTCCTCAAGTTCGACAATTTTCTCGTCAGTTCGCAGTGTGCGCGTGTTATAAGTTGCCAGGGCCAGTGTTCGTCGGTTGTGGTAGCCGGATCTCTGCCGGGGATTAACTTTAGCACCCCCTGCCCCATCGTTACCGTGACCGCTACCGGAGTCAGGAATAGCGGGGCCGCTGGGGACTAGGGGTCTAGATTATGTTTTCATTATCATATTCTGAAGGATTAACCATAATCGCCACGCTTGGCAGGCGGGTTGGCGATCGCAGTATGGTCGTGGATATATACTCGAAGGACGCTGCTGCCCGTTCTTCGGATAATCCTTTAGTCGCTTTTTACGACACCCATAGGATGAGATGGGGTGGTGCGCTTCTAAGACACACGACAAAGAATAGAAAGCGTCTTTCTATTTACCAGTAATACATACCTATAATAGCTATAATACACACAAAATATAATATATAGTGTTGTTTTATATGTAATAATGTTTATACTGCATTTTTTTATTAGGATAACCTTAATGTCATTTCATCAGATCTTAATTGGACGAAGTAGCCAAAAACGTTTTTGATGTTCATAACATTTAAATAATTTTTCACCTCCGAATTATAAGGGCATTATTCACAACCAACTAGTTCTAAATCACACTCTTATGCTTCTAAGGCAGGGAATTGTGATTTGAAAGATATCAACTCCTTCAAATTTTCTTATAAAATTAAATAACGTACGTTACTTTATCAAGATGAAAAAGCGTCTGTCGCCTTTGAAGAAAATTAGTTTTCATTAAATCTTACATTCAAGTTTTAATTAAAAACTGGAAACGTGAACTGGTAATAATTTTAGGCGTCTCACGAAATGATTATGACACTCGGCAAGCGCGCCTAAGTCATTGAAAGTGTCGTTCGTTGAAAAAACTTATGATAACGTGAAAAAGAATTCTAAGTAATAATTAACACTTCAAATATCAAAAAATATTCTAATAATCATGTCCTAAACTCAAATAGTTGAGTAGTTAAAATTAATTTTTAGATAAGACATTAGTATTCATTTTGAGACCTGAGCTTTCGGTGAAGGAAAACATCGTAAGGAAACCATAGCATGGTGGTATGGCTTTTTCTAATGCCCGCCTGGCTAGCTATCACCCTCAAGTTGAAAACCTTTCGCCAAGCACCAATAGGTGTGTTTCGGCAGCTGCACTTGAAAGCCAGTCTTCCACTAGGTTTAGCGTGTTACCATCTTGGGCCACATCTTCACTTAACATCAGTTGAGATTGTGGCCTTTACGCCAAATATCTAGCATTAAAAAAAATAGTGAATAAGTCACCCCAGAGATTGCAGCAAAAAAAAATTGACTCTAAACGAATCCCCCAAAAATTTTAAGGATTTTTTTATGATTGTCATGACCAGCTTGTACAGCATCTTTGCTTCCCCAGACGGGGGTGCAAGCAACGATGCTATTAGATACATACCCCAATACATCTAAAAGAATAATCTATTTTATTAAAGTTGTATATATATATTTTGGTACATTTCCTAAAAGGTAAAATTGAGAACTGCGCGTGTATCATGTGACATGATTAAGTTACTCATCAATTATAATAATTTAAATTCGTTGTACTGAATTTTTATTGTGTAAAAATAATTTAACTGTACACCACACACAAACATTATTGATCATGCGGATGCGAAACTAATTGTGAAAGAATTAAAAAAGAAAAGAAAAACAGAGCATAGCGCCTGCCCTGGAGATACGTTCACACCAAATCTTAGGTGCCAAATAAAAATACTTACTCATCAATTCGGCCAACTTGAATTCCTGAATGGCAGGGTTTACTTCTGGTTTACTATGCGATGCTTATATATATAAGACGATGCGATGCGGTTTTACAAGATAGATCCAATCTTCCGGCATGGAGCCCTTGAGCCTAGGAGCCGCGTGACACCGCATTCAGCTACCAACATAGAATTATTACACTGCATTACGCACATGCACTACATTCAGGTACATAGATTCTGCAAGGGACCTTTTTTTAAGGCTAGTTAGTCTAGACAAAATTGACAGATTACTAAAAACATATATATATACTTGCCTCTTCCCCTCCTCCCAGAAGATAGAGACAGGTATATATGTATAGTTAGTTTAGATCGAATGATTGGGAATTAGCCAGATCGCGACTTATTTGCAATCGCTGCAACAGTCCGAGCCGAGGTTCGGTCACTTTGGCACCCTCGGAACTAGTTGCATTGCTTTCGTGGCTGAGTGCCTTAAGCGCTCACCTGCAAGCCCGGGTGAAGCTGTAAAAGCAGTTTGAGGCTTCAGGGCCCTTATGGCTAACAGTATAGTCAGTTCGAAAAAAAAAACAGTTTTTATAATATCTTCAATTTCTTATTGTTTATCCCGTAGATGCGTAAAATTATGTGATTAATGCGTTTTTTCTTCAATGACACGTATATGTAATTTGAAATGAAATGCATTTTTTAAAATATCTGAAAATGTGTCAGGCATATATCGCACATGCGCGTGCGTGAGCGACAGAAGATGGAACTTGCATAGTGAAATCTGATCAACTGACCATTGCAGGAGACGAGGTACCGAATGGCTCATACGATTCCCTTAAATGGCACCTTGGATTTGATGTGAACGTGTGTAAATAATAAAAAATCTTAAGCAGCATAAACAGTTTTTTTATTTTAAATTTATGCAAAATATTTTTGTATTGTTACGCCAAAGAAGTATTAAATTCTTATGTGTGTGCATAAGGTACACACAATTATTATTTTTTTACAGTTATTTTAAAACAATTACTCTATGTGATAGCTCTCAGTTACCAATGTACTATGAAACAATAGAATCGAAGTGAATAAAAATTCCATATGGCTCAGAGAGGTGAAACAATAAAATGTTATCTCATAAAATACAGCTTACTGTCCAGTGCTTGTCGTCCGAACGCTCTTCAAATAATATTTATACTGCGAAGGAAAACAGAAACAAAACAATTCTAGCAATAAACATTGTTTATAACTTGTTCTTTATTTTAACAGATGGAAAAATCTTATGGCTTCTATTATTATTAAATAATAATATCACTAAATATTTAATTTTAAAAATAAGCGAAAATGATAATAGTAATTCCAACTCGTAGCATGAAACATTCGGCGTCAGAAAGTATTCTGGAAGGAGTCTGTCATTGGGTGGTCGCCTTTATGTTTTTACGCTGCATCATACATACTTACAATGCGGTACGGTACAATCATTATACTCAGCTAAGATTTATAATTACATAGTTTAGCAATTGGGTTTTATAAGTATCGCGATATAAGTTTTATAACAAACTATTTTATTTAATAAGTTCACCTTTTAGGCAGCGGGCTTTTTATATTTTTAAATTCACAACTTTTTTTATTTAACACTTTTTAGCTAGGATTATAATATCATGAACAATTGCTGATATACCGAACACTGTACTAAACTACACCTATAACACTGTTATAACTTTTTCACAAAATGCCATCTGGTAGTCGTATATTGAATTTTGATTACTGTTATGTCTTTAGTGATACTCGCAAGATTAAGACAATTCGATTGACCTAAGAATAAACAAAATCGGCCCACGCGTTTGGTCTATAGAGCGCCACAAAGGAATGAACATACATGGGCTGTTAAACACATTACCCTCGTTTCCGTCGCGCAGACGAGTATAAAGAAATATAAATAGCAATCCTAGGAATATGAAATAATATGGTGTGTTCGGTATATAAAAGCTGTGAATCATTTGAGCAATACAACGATAACTTACTGTAAATGAAAGACTAGAATAAATAAAAGTCCGGCTTATATAAAAACGGTAAAACAATAAATGTTGCTCTATAAAAATCCGTTCAGTATCCAATGTTTTCCATTGTAGCACTCTTCATACAATATTTATAAGACGCGCCAATACTTTATGAGAGATGAGGGTTCTTGGTGTCTGCTTTTTATCACTATATTTTTCACATTTTTTCTCATAAAAAATTTTAAGATTGAAAATTATATGTACAAACTCCTTTGCAGTTATTATTTCCAAATAGAACACTACTAACCTAATGCTACTAATAAAATTAATAGTGTTTATTGGTATATCAGAAATTATATTAATAATCATAATCTACATTTATAAATCTACATGTAGATTCACATTTTCCTTTTTTTTCTTCAAATTACCTGAAAAAGTAAACTATCAGTATAAAGGATTACAAATTTGATTTTCAAAAAATGTTTATCTGTTTGCATGTTCAAATTTTACACAAAAACCGCTTGACGGATAAATTATGGAATTTTTGTACATGAGAAGCTTTCTCATGTACTAAACAATATGCTTTCTCCTTAATTGATAGGCTATAAAAAATTTCATATATTAATATGGGTATATATATATATAAAGTTACTAGACGAAAATAATTACTACTACGTATTAAACACATGCGGAGCCACGAGGTACCTCTAGTTCTAAATATATCAGCGAACTTAAACGAATACTTAATGTCTAGTCATGAATTACCAATATTCACTAAAGACACGTCTCTCATCTCTACATAATATTAGACAAGTTTTAACTGATCGTCCTAAATCATTAAATTTATTTCTTTCGATTTTTTTTTAAACCGAGCTAAAAGTCATTTCGTCGCTTCGATATTTAAGTTTCAGGTTTGCATAAGCGACGTTTAAACCGTACTTTATAACTTACGGATTACATTATACAGTAAAATGAGTGAAATTGGATTATAGAATAAGAGAAGACAGTCGTATTAAAATATTATCATGAGTATGAAAATACTTTTGCTAGGACATGACAATGGATCGCGTCCACCATAGAAACGTAAATAACTTATCCGATACTTATCTAATGGACAGTGCCTTCTGAATCAGCTGTAGGATCATTTAAAATATGGAATATAAACATATTATCATCTTAATTAATAATTATTATTTTAGTTTATTTTAGACATTCATATACACATATACACATTTATATATTTTCAAAACTTAATTAAATTCAAACATTTTATGTTGTAGGCAGATGAAACTACTACTCATCTATTGCAGGCGGAACTAGCAAAGAAATTTCTGATAAATTATTTACGATGGATCCCCACAAAGTAACGCCTTCGTCAATCAAATACCATACAAAAGGTTTAAAACCACCTCAATGAGACACGCTTTGACATGTCACGTTGTGGGATCAGCCGGTGTACATCCAGTTGCCCAAAGCCTTGCAGGTCGGCATGACAGCAGCAACCGTTTCTCGTCGACGATCTCTCGGTGATTGCTGTTTATGTTTAGATTTTACTGTGTTAACTACTTCGTCGTCTTCTAAGTGACAATTTATACCTTCTTCATAAAAATATCGATATTAAAAAATTTTGCTCCTCGGTAAGTGAAAAGAAAGGTATTTACAAAGATTTTAATGAAATAATTTCCTTAAATACATTTAATTCAATAGTTTTACAAGATAAATATATATAAAATGAGATATTTTCTTGTTTAATTGAGAACACTCGCCGATTTCTTGTGTTAACCTCTGTGAAACAATTTGTTTTATCTCGCAAACCCTTTGTTGTTATAAAACTCGACGAATAACGCTGAATAAAGCGGTAACGATTTAACCAAATAGATCATAACTGTTCGAAAAGGAAATGTTCATGGCAATTAAATTCTGTCGAAATAGGTAAACATAAAGAATATTATTTAAAAAAATTGTTTATTTTTAACAATCGGTACCTATAGGCGCTCTAATCAATGTTAAGAAATGTATATACATATAATAAATAAATATCTAGTTCTGTTTCTACATGTATTTTTTTCCAAATATCGTGATAGACATCCTAAATTAAGGACACTGATCATGAATATGACATTATGGATTTGACTCAAATTTGGCGTAGCCTATATGAATTGTAAATATTACTTCGTTTTTAAATAGAAAAAAGGAACTCAAAAAGGATTGTTTTTTAATTCATAACGTAAATAATTACATCCGTAATAAATGTGTATAATAACATCACTCAGGTCTATTATTTCTAATTAAATCGTGATTGAATTTTGTATATCGTTTACAAGTTAAAGTATTATATTTTCTTTAATTTTTGACACTTATATGGCCCTTTTATACAAGCATGGTAGCTAGATTTCTTTATAATTTCCAATACAACCGGCGACTCCAGTGTTTTTTTTAATGCATAACAAAACACGACCTTAGCTGGTGGTAGGTAATTGAAAATCCGAAATCAACAGGATACTGTAGCGCGTAGGTACGAGTAACTTCGCTGAATTGTATTGTTGCTGAATTAGTTTGGTTTTTATTACACGAATTCTTTACTTTTTTATTATAATTTGTCTCTTATTTTTTGTATTATTAAGTAGATTTTAGGCAAAGTATTTAGGGTCTTAAAAATGAAATTCGGCTAATAAAAAGAAAGAAAGTTTTAACACGACCAGTTTATATGATTTTTTATATAAATTGTAATGTTAAATATTGTTACTATCCAATGTTTTAAGTTACTTACTTCTTTAGGCACGTTAGAAAAGTAAGAATGAATTATCACACATCGTATTAAAAAATCTACACCATGATGTTGCTTCCTAAACCTCTTGTTGTGAAGACAGTCACACCAAATATTAATTTTTAGAACGCTTATCAGTGATTTTTGTGTTGTCAATTGTTTTATTATGGTTCTTCAATAAATTACTTTCGGGTCAATAAAGAAAAAACTGATAAAATCAAAGAACGCGAATCAACTTTTTATTTATATCGAACATTCTTATTACTTCGCTTAAAAAGCGTGTATAGTCCTTGAAATGGAGCCCTTTTATTTGAATTTAAATTACAATGCTTTTGAACCGAAAATTGGACCCAGAGGTGCAGTTTGATGATACCTTTTACTACTGTCACTATCCTTAATGCAGGAGTAACGTTGCGAGCAAACATTTTCGTAGACCTTTTTAATAACTTGTTGTCCATTCCAAGTTAGTTTTCTTTGGAGGCAAATTTTAGGTGAATTTGAATTTGATTACTATGTGAAACTTAGTTAAAATTATATAGGTTTTATTACATAACTATATACTTAATTTTTGCTATGGTTTTTTTTTTAATCTGACTATACTGTTTGCCTTAATGGTCCTGAAGCCTTGGAAGGCTTTTACAGCTTCACCAGGCTTGAGGTCGAGCGCTGAAGGTACACAGTCGCGAAAGCAGGGCAACAAGCTAAAGGGTTCCAAAGTAGCCGAACCTTGGCTTGGGCTATTGCCTAATTTGCATCCAACTATACATATTTACATGTTTCTGCCTTTTGGGAGGAAGGGAGAAACATTCGTATATGTATTTAATAATCTGACAATTTGCTCTAATGCTAACTAGCCAAAAAAAGTACCTAAGTGATATATACAGATTGAATGAATACTATGACGACATCGGATTACAGGAAAGGTAATATTATGAAGAAATCTTAACGATAAAAAGTTGT
Organism: Saturnia pavonia; assembly: GCA_947532125.1. Classification (NCBI taxonomy): domain Eukaryota; kingdom Metazoa; phylum Arthropoda; class Insecta; order Lepidoptera; family Saturniidae; genus Saturnia; species Saturnia pavonia. Next base: position 13,487,822 of record OX383903.1, read on the forward strand.
TCATATATGTTACCGTCGTGAACTGAGAAATTACAGAGCTAATAATTCAATACACTACGGAATGGATTGATAGTTAAACTACTTGTATAACATGAGAAGTGTCCAATTAAATGTAGTATGCAGTGAATAGATTGGTTAAATAAACCTTATATTTTCAAAGTACATAAACACCCATATAACTTGTCATCTGAATAATTTACAATTAAACTACCAAAGTCAATATTTATCAAATTAAACAACTCAAATATAAGTACGTGCGATAACTTACAGGTTGTGTGGAGGCATTCACACAAGCAACACTGTTTGCTTAGGCCAAACCCCGTTCAATTATTCACAGCGTTATACCCACATATTTATGGCTCGTCTACGGCCACCGCAATGTTCTTTGTTATTTTTATTTGAATTCTGTGACTTGTTATTACACTTGAAATAGACTTTTAAATGTAAAAATATTTTTAGGTATGGAAAAATTAATCGAAATCGAGCTTAAATAAAAAAAATACTGTGCATTGTAAAATTTGAACGATCAAAGAATGGCTATCAAACTCATCATCAGCCAGCATCTACCTACTGCAGATATAGGTCACCCCAAGGATCGCCGCTGGAACCGATCTTCGTTCCTTCGTATCCAGTCGATTCCAGCCACTTTGCGCACGTCGTCGCTCCATCTTGCAGGAGGGAATCTCACATTATATTTGCCTAAATACGGTCTCCACTCCAGAATTCGTCTAACCCATCGGATCTCTCGGTTCTCAACGTTCTGCGGTATAACATATGACTAGTCTACATGGCAGTAAGCCTTCAGTCAGCTAATCGTTTCAACTATGTCAAAAAAACTCCGAACATATAGCTCTTTCCATAGCTTGTTGAGCGACTTTAAATTTAAGAACTTTTACAACCGTGTTTGTCCATGTATCGGCTATGAGACAAAAAACGTTTAAAAAAATAAGAATACAATATTTATAGATTATATAAGCTTTAAGTTAAGTGATTTTCAAAAACCAGTAAATACATAGATACCTAGTATCATACGTCTAACTAACGACACTCTTATACACAAACAATTCACACAAACATGTAAGGGTTAATTAACAAAAAATCTTGAATATGTTGTTGAAAATATAAGTAGCTTCAGTTATTTCAATTTTGCGTAGATCTCTTGTCTATTACGTGTTCTATAATATATAGATAAAACGTTACGTAGTAATCATTGCTTTTGCTACTGATCGTTGTTATGTAACGATCATCTCAACTAACAATTATTTATAATCTTTTATTTCTAACCACAAATATATATCACACTTCCCACAATCATAATGTCAATAAATTTTAAATGATGAAGTCCCAGCCTCTATATTATTCTTTAACTTTGTAGAAATGTCACCAGCGACTGCAGAGCATTGTTCGTAATGCCAACCAGACTCCTGTTAACCGCACGGCAATTATACCGAACGCTCTCTGTCTTTTACATTTATAGCTCGGGAACTTAATTTTCCTCAAGTTGTTCATTGTTTAGTACTGAATGATGTTCTGTACCTTATTTTCTCTTTGTTACTTTGAAAATTATTGAATGTTTACCTTTTCTATTGAAATAGACAAGGAGATACACAGAAATTCTATATTTTTTATGTTTGTTCACAACGGTTTATAAGAAATAATTTTTTTTGGATCTTTCTATTAAATATTAATGTTGTCAGATTATACGTAATATGTAGATATACTAAACATATAATATGTAGTAAGTCCGATGAAGTTAAAGCTTTGTAGACTAGTTTCCTTCATTCCCGATCAAAAGTCATCGGTCTATTAGCACAGTGAAAGAAACAATGTTATCATAATAAAAATTCAAATACTTTAGTATCTTATTTACATATAGCGCGTAGTTTTGATGCTGTACGTAGAAGCATTAAGTTTATTTTTTACAAAATAGTATTTTATTCACTATCTTTTAGAGACGAGAACGATGCAGTAAATTTGAAATCACAAATAGCAACTACAGTTACGGGAAGAAAAACATTCCTGCACAAAATGCTAAAAATAAATTTATGCGAATTTTCACTGTAAACAGTTCTGCACGTTCCAACATATCGTTTTGTCTACAGCTACAGGTCTTCCAGCTAACAGGGGCTTATTGCGAAATTTGTGAGAGTTCCCACCATGCAATATCAGGCAGCGCTGGTATGCAGCGGAATACTTATGTTACCTTATCTAGTAGAAATAAATTGAAACTGTTACATTTTGCAAATATGATTGTATATATCTGCAATGTAATTTCAGCATATCGTAATATATAATATTTTTGACGCTTTGTCATTCGATTCGTACTATCGTAAGATCGTAAGCTCTGGGTTTTTTATTATATACTTGTAAAACTAAGAATTCATTTTATTATATTCTAAACACTTCAAACACTCCACTGAACATCTGATTATTTTGCAAAGCGTGATGTTATATGTGAAACTATTAAAGTTTGCAGTATTTAATGATAAAATGTTAATTAGTTTATGTAAAGACACCCGGTATGATTTTGTACTGAAACTAGATACTTTTAAAGAAATAATTTACCGAACAGAGCAACGTTTCTATATACTACTAGAATTAGAATGCCCCATTATTTGGCCAGTGGCATGAGACGTAACATCATACGATTATAGCGTCATCGTCAAAGAGAGTCAGTTGAGAGTATTTTAATGTGTCATGTTACATTTATAAAAATGTTTATGTGTTATAATGTTATTTTTTATGTGTTATAAGCTTTATATTTTAATAAAATATGCCGTGAGGCATAATATGAACTGGTTGCTCCAAAACAGTCAACTAACCTGTATTAGATGAGATTGGACAATCAAATAACATTTTTATCGAGTTAGTATATATTAACTTTAAACCATAATCTTACCTGCAAGATTAAAATTTCTACATGCACTAATATATATTTATCTTACTAGAAATCATAAGAGAAATTTGAATATGATATGAGTTATGCAAGATCATGGGGCGGATCATCAACAAACATCTTATCCGTCACCTAAGGATCACTCTTTGATTTAAGACCGTCAATATGCCTTTTGCCAAAATCGATCAGCGGGTGATCTTCTGACGTATGTACGATACCGCTGGGGGAGGCAATTGAGAGGCATGACGAGGCTCTGGCAATCAGTCTTGCATAGCGAAGGCTTTTGATAGGGTTTGGCACCGTAGACTTCTCTCTAAACTTCTGGCGTACGGACTACCCGACCACCTCTGGATCTCCAGCTTTTTACATGAACGCAGAATTCGTGTCCTTGTAGAAGGATGTGATTCGCAGTTTATGTCGATAAACGCTGGAGTTCCTCAAGGCTCTGTGCTTTCGCCCGCCCTGTTTCTTCTGCATATCAAGGATATGTTATGTCATACTTATTAATATGCCAATGATACCATTCATGGTTGCTATTATAGCAAGCCATGTATGTGGTCGGGAAAAAACAGAAAAGAGACGGGAGGTACTTGCCATTGAATTTAACCAATACTTGCACTGCGTATCTATATAGGGAGCAAGTAACTTTGTTGAGTTCAATGCCAAGAAAACTCAGGTTTGCGTGTTTTCCTCAAAAAGTCTACGTTTTTTCTCTACCTCACATTTCAGAACGTCTCGCTAGCAATGCGTGACAGCCTCAATACCCCCAGGTGTGGATATTCTCAGCGACCTTAACTCCAGGGATTACATCGGTAGTGTCATCTCTATTTCATCTCGGAAACTCGGAATCCTGAACAGGGTGCGACGGTTTTTCACGCCAGGTCAGATGCACCTTCTTTATAAGGCACAAGTTAGGCCACGGCCTCATACACGATGAGATAATGTTTGCATCTCTGGGATGGATCCGTAAAGTACCTCCTTGATGCTCTGGACAAGTTGCAAAGACGGGCTGTTCGCATTGTTAATGATGCAAACGTTACCAATTGCATCGAGCCGCTTCAACTTCGCAGGAACATCGCCTCGCTAAGCGTATTCTACCGTCTATATCATGGTGAGTGTTCTGAAGAGCTGTTCAATCTAATTCTCTCCTCTCCTTTCCACAACAGAACCACACGCGCTGCGCTTCGGAATCACAGTTTTAAGGTAACCTCCATCTCGAAGCAAAGTAAAAATTATCTGTCTTATCTTTGTCGTAGCGTGAAACTGTGGAACCATCTCCCGGCCAATGTGTTCCCTCCTTCTTATGACATCGAGTCCTTCAAGCGTAACGTGAAGAGATATTTATGCAAGCCGGCATGACAGTGGCGACCGCCGATGGATTTCTCGGTGGTCGCCGCTGTATTTGGATTGTACTGTGCCTACCATCGGGGACAGTACAGTCAATGTGCGAATTAAAAAAAATGAGAAAATTATTTTAAATAATTTATAATTGTTAATAGATAACAATTATTATACCACGAACTTCAAAACTGAACTTACACTCTGAAATTTGGGATCTAGCAATCTATCTTTCAAGTCGCGATTGATCGCACAAACTCCTGACTCCGACTACCTAACTATCCGTCTTACAGACGTCTTACGTAACTTCGAAATGTTTGTTCGGCTTATCTGAATATTCGATGGAAATCACGAATGATGAATTATATTATACGTAGAGGTTAATAAATCGTTGAATTGATATTACTGTTAATTTCAGCAAGGAATGAAATTTTTAATTATACTGGAAATTTTTCTTAATTTAATAACAGTATTAAGTTTCTATATACATATAATAAATTGACGTGTTTATTTGTAATTACAAAATAACACCTTTTTACTGAATTTATATGAGAGTATATATGGTAATATTTAAAAAAAATCTGTTTTTTGTTCAGGCTGATCTCCGAAACGGTTGGACCGATTTTGACGGGACTTTCACTGGCAGATAGCTGGTGTTATAAGGCTAAAAAGGCTAATTAGGTAGTAGGCAAATAAACAACAATAATAATAATACCAGCCTGTAAATGTCCCACTGCTGAGCTAAGGCCTCTTCCTTAGAGAAGTTATGATCATAATCATTACTAAGCCAAGTTAAGCGAGCCCCGGCTTATTGGCAATTTCAAAAGACGAGAAATTCTCCGTTCTATATTTTTCTACATATAGCGGTATTACATGAACAGATTTTAAACTTTAACATTTCGAAGATATTGCTTTTATGTTAGGGTGTGGACACATCCTGTCAAGGAAATATGGATTTCTCATAAAAATAATTGAATCCTCATTTGGCAGCGATTTTGGTAAGACTGACGATATATCACTTCTTAATGGAGTGTACCTGAAATCATAATCGTAGAATATCATTTGCCGATAAGTATAAAATTAATATCTGAGATAAGGGTCGGATGCTTCCAAAACGATGTGTAGTAATTTACTTTCTCTTTTTTATTAATAAAGTCTTCTTCATGAGAACTTAATTACTACATCTATATTAGTAATTAGTTTTGTCTGTATGTTCATGTTTTTTTTTTTTTTCAAATTTTTTGATTGGCTCCTTTTATGCAGAACACTGGTCACGAACGAATACGGTATTAAAAATCTTTGTCTGTCTATTTGTATGTCCGGATTTAATTCAAAAACGGCTTGAACGATGTTTATGAAAATTGATACACGAGAAGCTTTTGCCATTGCTCAAATTTTCGATACTTAGTACTTTTAAGAATAGTAAAGAACAATTTTAAAAACAGATTATCCTATTTAGATGAAATTTTGTACACGGGAAACATGTCATTCCACAATAGGTAGGCTATAAGAACAGTCAATAGTACTCTTCAAAAATCTTCAATCATAAGTCAATAACACTCCTCTACACTCTTATATAATGTAATATAGCCTAAACCCTAAACGTTACAAACACCCTTAGTACTTATAATTTTTAACAACAATAATATAAGAGGACTATGTATACTGTAGGATAGCATATAAGTCTAGCATTAGGATAGTTGTAATAGGTAACATTAATACTCGTAGAAGGAAATAAGAAACCTTACTACAATAAAATACATATTACATACATACAACAAGTAATAATACTAAATACTAAAACTTTATTGTAATTTTCTTTAACTTGTAAAGTCTTCATGATAAAAAAGGTACGAACCAAGAGTATGCAGACTGTACCAACGTTACAAATATTTGAAATTAAACCACAGTATTTGTAAATATAGGTTGTTTAGTTCAGAGTGCCCGGTCACCTATCCAACAAACCATAAAATTCTTTTTCAACTTTGCCAAAGCAACGGCACATAAATATGTATAGTGGGAATCAAGCATGCGTCGCGTATAAAACGACGCCGAAAATGCGATCTCGAGGGAGACGAAGGTGATCAACAGATATAGAACGACAAGAAGTGACTAGAAAGCTTAGCTTTCTGATACGTTTAAAAAAAAACATTTTTATGAGTAATCTAGACTTTTTTTCTTTTATATGGACAAATAATTTTCAAAACAAGTACAAGTACAAGCACTACAACATTTTTATTTTTCCCAAAATTACTGCACTTATTGAAAAAGTACGGTATACAGTACAGTGTAGTAATATCGACGATACCGGTAACAAAATCCATCGGTAATCGTCGCTGTCATGCCAACCTGCAAAAATGTAGGAGGGAGGGAACACGCTGGAAGGGAGGCAGTAAAACTGTGGAAAGCAAGTACTCTGAAATTTTATTATTAGAGTTTTTCTATTTCGGACAATGAAAGATATTTTGTACTATATCCATGATGAGTATTTATTAAGATTACAAAAAAGTCACTATATGTTTTCCATATTAAAATAAATATGATACCAAAGCTATTTTTCCACAAATAAAAATTTATATTGTTTCCAATTTCCACCATAATTCATTTACTTTATTACAAGTAAGTCAGTACCGTTTACTGTTACCGTTATCGTTTTGAGATCGATATTAGATCCCCTATTCATAGATGTTATGAAGAAAATCATTAATCATGTTCTGTTTCAATTGAATTTGCAACACAATGTTGCCGTTATCTTTTGTTAGGATTTCATTAGCCTTTTAAAAAAATCAAAAAAATGATTTTTTTGGCTTCTTGATTCAAATACAAAATGGATCACACCTTTTAAATCTGTTTGAGCATAATATTTGTAAATTGCAAATGATTAAATTAAATTGATATAGTATATGAAATATATATATTATTTATTATACAATGATAATTTTAATCAAATAAAAATGGATTAATTAGCCGTAAAACTCAAATATTCTTCTTTTTGTATTTGTTTAGGGTACAGTTGTATTTTATTGTAATCAAAGTTCCGATGTTATTCATATTGAGTGCCAATACATAAATATGAAACACAGGTAAATAATATTGAAATTAAAATGAATGAACCATATCTAGTGTTCCCATAACATATCTTCGTTCGACTGTCTCGCACCCGGTTTATTTGCCCATATTTGCATAGAAACGTTTTTTGTGGGCGTCTTGTTTGTATAGTGGTAGGTGGAAAAAGCTTCGCCCAGTTTACTAGGAAGCGTGAACGACGTTTTCTACAGATTTCTTCGGATTGAATCTATCGTATTATCTGTTTTCATACATGCAGAATGCAGATTGTGATCTTTAAAGGTGGTTTTTGAATTTGCTCCAGAAAGTATTTATTTATTTTTAGTATAATAAGAACTTTTTAATAAAAATATCCAGTTCTTTGTTTATTAGACATATGAATATTTTTTGCTGTAAAGCTATGACTATATTGCGAAACTTATCATATCATGAAAATTAAGAATGAAAGAAAATTTATTATAGAGCTGCAACTAAAATTTCGATTTTCATTAAATATTACTATATTTTATTACCAATTGAATGGTTACATATTTTTCATTTGCTTTAACTGAAGAGGGGATTATATCGTTGGAGCAGTGATATATGCCCTTATATCATTTACCTTCAATTATGAGTCCCATATGTTAGATTTTTATCTATGAATTAGCAGTGGCGGCATTCCTTCAATCGATGAGATCGAACAAGTTCATAATTACCACGACGATTTGATACTTCAGTATATAAAAATTATTGAACTATTATTGACGCTTAACTTATAAAAAACATGTTCCTGAGTACAAATACAATTAAATTTACACTAACAAGTTCAGTTACGCGGTTAAACCCTGTATACAAAAACCTTAAACATTATGCTCGTTAAAAGGTTACTAAGTAATCGAGGATGAAAGAAAATGATGTCAGTGAACTTATATAAATTACAATACAATATGGATATTACACATATTATAAGGACAATAAAATTAATATTCTATCTGAAGAAAAAACTGTCTGATTAGTTCTAATAATATAATCACTATATTGACAACTTAGACCAAGAGGATATAATTTTTTGGTTTGAGGTTTGTAACTTTCCAACTAATGTTGGAAGTTAGATTATATCGCAAAATAACCCTAAATTTAATTTGCAAAAATCATGACAAATTTATTTTAATGAGAAAAAGGGAAATTCTAATTATCTTATTTCATTTAAAGTAACCGCCATCATTACTGCATACAATTTTTTACCTCCTGAGATTTAATAAGAAACTTTCAAGCCTGCTTTGTTTACATTGTTTAATTCAACGTCCTGAGACGGTCAGACCCTTTCTTTATCCCTGGGTATTTGTACAGTAATCCTATGAAAATTAATTACCTACTGGCAACGTAGGTACTCCTTGAGTAAGACGATCATGCCTGTTACTACGTACAAAATTATTGCTAAATTTCAGTTATGTTTCATTAGACCATGTTTAATATTATCATTTGCTCTTGACATTAAGTTTTAGAAAACCATTTTATGTAATAAACTGATAATATTAATTTGTAAATACAGAATAGGGGACTAATGACATCTATTTATTTTGCTGATAAATGCACTTTATATTCAGGATATTAGAGAAACGATACCGAAAATCAGAAAAAAATCGATCCCGATGAAAAAAAAACATCTTTTTACAACGTTTTTTTAGCATTATTCACGCTCCATCATGTTAATAAAGCTAAATGAAACGATAATCTCATAAAAATACATCACTTTACTAAAAAAGAAAATAATAAAAATATCAGCGTTTTCAATGAAAAATTGTGATTTCGTCTACAATTAAAAAGACGTGGGCTGTATTAGGAAAATTTATGTAAGATCTAAAAAAAAAAATGTAAATGAAATTATCTATTATTTAAATTATATTTACTAAATCATCTAATATTCCCGCCTATAATGCCCGCCAGATTGTAATTGTGCCTGCTTGGTACTACTTCCCACGAATGTAGGATATCTAGACCAACGTTGGGGCTTGATATTTTTAGTTATTATGGTTAGTCTGATTAAATGATTGTCATATAAGTCACCTTAGACTTTAATGAAATTTGCTTTAAGTTTTTTTTTATTAAATGCTTTCTCATAATTGATTTTATAAGTATTTTTCTATATACATGTTTTTTTATAGTAATACCCAGAATAATCCTAGTTGTAATATATTTTATATTATTAAATAGTTATAACAAGACTACATTTAAAAAAATGTTAACATATATGTAGGTATTACAAAATTATATATTCTAACTAATAGTTTTACGAAGTTTCAAGCTACAAACAAGCTTGTGTAAAGGTTTTCACAAACTTTTTAATAATTCAGCTAATTGAACTCAATTTTCCTCGGAAACCATATGTAAGTTTTCGTTGCCTAATGTTGTGACTCTTATTAAGGACGTTGCGTTAGGTCACCATTTTTTTCATCATGCAAATAACTGCCATACGAGTACATTACGCTCTACATTCAAATTCCATTCATTACACAGGATGCTTCGTTGACAGTATTTCACCACAGAATTCATTATAGCCACATTTGTAGTATGTTTATCTTTAAAAATGCTTTTAGTTATAAGTTTAATATAGAAGTTATTTTTATCGTTTACAATTTGCTTGACGTCCAGGTAATTTTTTTGTAATAGTAGCACGGAAAAGTGATTCCATTGTGTTGGGCAAATTACAGTCCAAAAACAACTTCGATCACTGAGCTATCAGCAATCCATCGTCGACCGTCGCTGTGATAGCGGCCTTCAAGCTTCTTAGCCTCTAGATATTTACACACTGGCTGGTCCCGAAATGCAACAAGTTAAAAGAAAGTAACTGTGGTGGCATTATCACCATTTGATCCAGTGAGGCATTATTGTCCTGTTTAATATCCCTAGATATTTAGACGGCACCCATGCCCGGATGAAGCTGTAAAAACCTTTTGAGACTTCAGTGCCCTTATGGCTAACAATGTAGTCAGATCTAAAAAAAGGTTCAGGCGGCACGGTTTTTCAATCGCAACTTGTATCAAAGGCTTCTTTCTCTATGCCCCGATCTTTGAAATATACCAGAATGGGGTTTCATTATCACCAACAAAAAATATTATATTTGTAAGCATATTAAAAAGTCTTTAACAAGTTGAGTTACCAATAATATGTCCGTAACAAGAATTACCTACAAAACCCACGTCCCACAAGACCACGTTACCTGCCGAGCTCCTTAGGCTTCCGTAGCTGAAAGGGTGTGTGGTCAGATGTGAACTCCTAAAGTTACATTAAGAACCATTTTGTTAAATTATTTAACATCACCCTAGAGAGCGAAAGTGGATCTTGATACCTTAAGATGCTTCTAATGTTACTACCGGTGTAAGATTGCATTAAGTCCGGTATACCTTCTTAATTGATTTATAATGAATTAGTGTTCATATATTGAGGTTTATTGTTTTTTTATACTGTAAATACCTACTGCTGCAATTTAAATTATAATATTTTACAAAATAATTAATATACAATATGTATATGCGTAATTTACATTCGAAACCTACCAATAAGAATATATATATATTTTTTAATAATACTTTTCATTTAATATGATGTAGTAAGCGATCACACATTCCACCTGATGTTAATTTGTCAATGCTGTCTATAGCTATTTTTAACCAACTTTAAATATGATCGTCATTCAAGTCCAGTAAATAATAAGTTACTAGAAGAACAAAGAACTAAGTTGGAAAACATCGTACGCCAATAAGTGCTAACAACCACATCCTTCCAGACAGCAAAGCAACATCGCGAACACTACTACTTGGTACCTTTTTTTAACACGCTTATATTAGGTTCACCTGTAACTAATTAACAATGTAATAAAGTTTTAGAAGTCAATTTTAACTTACTTCTAATTGTCATATCGAAATAAAACTTTGTATTTATATGTAGTTCAGATGACAACACTATAATTTGGTATATTGGAGCTGATCTGATGATGGAGTCAGGAGGTGGATAGTGGAAAACATCAGTGGCTACTTAGTAAAACCCTTGAGTTTGGGCTCATATGATTTGTTTTGGCAAGTCCAATAGATTGGGCTTGGTAACGAGAGGTTATTATAAAACTAATATAATTTTTAGTGCGTAGTTAAAGCGTGTTCTTAGTTTTTTACTAAACTTATTTATAGTAGATTAACAAAATGACGACACAGTGTCTGATAGTACACTACACCCCAAAAATTATTTAAGGATCAGTAGTTGTCATGCCACCCTGCAAGTTTCTAGGCGGCTGGATGTAATGCATTGGATAATTCCAAATTGCGACGCAAAAGATAGTCACCGTGGCGTGTTTATCACCATGTGTATGGCGGTGCGGACTCACTCGGGTACAGATTCTTACCACCGCTTGATACTGGATATACATCGGCTGATTCCGAAACGCGACACGCCTATGTGTGCCACTATAGCGGGTATTGCACCTTGTGTATAGTAGTCACGATTCAGTTGGATACAATTTCCATTTCCTACCACCCAGTAGACACAAGCATTTTATTCACAAAAATAAAACGCATTTTTTTAATCGTTATATTTTTGGCGTAGAGGCCACAATCTCACCTGATGTTAAGTGACGATGTGGCCCAAGATGATAACACGCTAAACCTAGTAGAAGACTGGCTCTCAAGTGCAGCTGCCAGACACCCATTGGTGCTTCGCGACAGATTTTCAACTTGGGGGTGGTAGCTAGCCAGGCGTGCTTAGAAAAAGCCCTACCACCATGCTTTGGTTTCCTCACGATGTTTTCCTTCACCGAGAGCTCAGGCCCATTGCAGGGATTCCAACTCACGTCAATCGACGGGAAATCGTACACGCTACCACTTAGTCATAATTGCTTCAAAAAAAAATTGCTTCATATTTCTACATAATTTGTTAAAGCTTTCAAATGACGTTTGTATCATTAATTTAGATATAAAGCCCATCATTCACTACATGAGCCTCACACCGCACTTTGCGCCTTACAAATCAGTGGACAAAGCCCTCATCAGTGTTAAGTTGCAGTCCAGCCGCTTGTGTACATTGGTGAGATTTGCATATATACGATAAATTATTATTATTAAGATGAACAAATGACTTGAAAATTCAGCAACAAATCTGTGTACGCACACGCATGCACAGACTTGTCTAGCGCGGCGGACGCGTCGTGAAATGGCGAGAGGCTGACATCTTTGATCCGCATGCCCAACCGGGAACCCTAACATTCACACGCAGATTTATCCGCGAACTTATCGCCAGAGAAAAATCCGGAGGACGCGCGGATGGGCGTGCATGTGAATGGTGGACCTTAAGGAAGATATGACATTGCCACAAAAACGTATTTGAGAAATAATATATAGAGATTACACATATTTATATAATTAAACTAGCGATACCCCGCAGCTCCGTACGCGTTTGTTATCTACTAATTAGTTACGTCACGCAATTTGATTTTTATCATATAATACTAGGTACGGGAAGCTACGTAACATCTTCTCGTTCAAAATACCGCATTGTCTCAAGACGAATGTCTTTGACCAGTGTGTGTTGCCAGTGTTTACATATGGTGCTGAGATGTGGTTGCTAACTATGGGCCTCATAAGAAAGCTTAAGGTCACTCAAAGGGCATTGGAGAAGGCTATGCTCGGAGTTTGTCTGCGTGATCGAATCAGAAATGAAGAGATCCGCAGGAAAACCAAAGTGATCAACATAGCCCAATGAATAACTAGACTTGAAAACCAGGCAGCACAGAACCGATCATTGTGGCGATCTTTGAGGGAGGACTATGTCCAGCAGCGCACGTCTTTCGGCTTAAATGATGAATGAGGAAATTGACAATACTTATAGCCTATCAATAAAATTGTGCAATTAGATATAGTTCCCGCGTATGAAATTTTATCAGAATCGGTTAAGAATTAATAAATTAAAAAAAATACAAATTCTAACAGTTTTATTGATATACTTATAGCCTATAAAATGACCAATGCTATAAGCTTCCCGTGTACAAGTAGTTTCAAGAGTTAAATCCGGACATAAAAACAGACAGACAAAAAAAAATAAGGGTATATTCTTAATCAATATCCTCTTTATACAGCTAATCAGTATCCTCTATAAACGATATGTCATCCGGGATTTGAAAAAAAAAATGTACAGACAGAACTACGGATTTATTAATATAGATGGTCTTAATTAATTATAGCTACTTTTACTAAGAGTACAGCAAATGAGTTGTACATTGTATTTTATAAACATTAATTTATAAAATTCATAGAATGTAATGAGACGTAAGTAGCAAATATTATATTATCATAAACCTACACAACAAACGTAAAACGAACACCGGCCACCTGGTGTAGACGAGACAAAAAAAAAACGTTCTCAAAAAAAAAACTTAATTAATTACGTATGCAAATTGACGGAAAAGTCGTAGCGAGCCGGCACAGCGCGAAATGAGATAATGAGATTGCGAGAGGCACGTAACAGTTTTGTGATTAAATCATTGTGTTGAAAGAATATTTCGCACTCAAATGTTTGCAATTAAGATATCGAAAAGTAGAAACATATATTTTTTAACTATAAACGAGACAAAATTATATATTATGCTAGTGCGATTCTGAGCTCCTTCGTAATTCCAGTGCTTTCTAATGAGTTTCGTAATTATTCATTACAGCGCCATCTTTTTGATATTTCTAGAAATATAACAAGTTTCTCATAATCTAATCATTTAATACCATTAACGAGTTTTTGGCGGGATCTTGAGCTGCCATGTTGTGGCTTATATTTTTATTTATGAGCTCAGGTTATTTGATCCTATATTATGTAATATTGATCGCATTTTTCGTGAAATAGATTGATGCAAGCGTAGGTAAAGTAGATTATAAATATAAACTGGAAAACTTTAAATGTAAGAAAACACTTCCAAGGATTAAACACAATGACACAGGCAAATGCTTTTTGCGGCGCCAATTCAAGAAGAAGAAAAGAAATACCATTAAGTGAGCAATTCCGTTTTTGGCTGAATCTTGTACTGTCATTCGTTGGTTTTTATTTTTATTTAAAAATTTATGTTATTTGAATTTATTTTAAATAATTTTGTTGACCTTTTATGTGATGTAGTTTGGATATTATGCACAAGTGAAGTGGGTTATAAATAATAACTAGGAACATTCATTCTAAGTTACAAAAACTCCCTGACAGTTTTAACAAGAGAACCGCCATCTTGTTAGAGCTATGGTTGATAATTAAAAAATGTTATGTTAATGTTACGATGGCAGAATTGTGAATGAAATAGTTTAAATAAAAAAAGAAAAAAATGATTTTAGAGCTTGTAATTTTTATTACTTACTAGCTAAGATCTCGTGTTAAACAATTTTTTTTTCTAAATAATAATAGTATCATGACACTGTTAATGACGAAGTTTGAAAGGTAATAAGATATAACAAAAACTTTACTATCATACCATTAAATATTTTATATCAATAAGCCAAATGATTTTGTGGAAAACGGACATTACGGTCCATTTACGTTTTAACGGTCCAGTGACGTGACCCACAAATAACTATTTCGAATAACCGCGACTGTTTCGTATTACCAAAACCGCATGTAAAATCCCCGAGTAACACATTTATATCTGTTTAAATTTTATCCGATGGTTCATGTTATTGTTTACAGAGCATTTATTTTTTAAGCTTAGAAGTAAATTCTCACGCGCCTTAAGCTTAAGATATTTGATAAAAATCTAAATTACATGGAAACGTTATTTTAAAGTGAACTTTTTTTGTACCGTAACGTTCGTATTATATGGATATATTCATTTTTTCTTGTCCTTTACATCATTATTAAGTAATACAACAGATTTGTTATATTTTATTTTCTTTTTTTTCAAATTTTTTGATAGATTATCTATACTCATTATATCCAGGTTAAAAAAGTCATTTTGCGTTTTTATAGCCTGCCAGCAAACAAGGCCATGCGTTGCTTAAAAAAATAACCGATCGCTACCAAACTTTACAGGATCACACCCGCAGGGCTATTATGAAGAATTTTAAAATATCATCAAAATCTCTCCAACTGTCTTGGAGTCTACAGGGAACATACATACAAACATTCATTTTTATATATATAGATTTATTGAGGAAGAGTATAGGCTGTATAAGTTCATGCTACGACTCGTAAGGAGCGGAACAGTAAGTATGAACGTCAAGCAATCTGGCAAGCTATATGCAATTATATGCAAGCTATATGCAATTAGAAGAACGATACGTTGTACTGGTGCGTTGACATGGCTAAATCCGCGGGGCACTGCTAGTTTTAGTATAGAAGTATAGATTAGATTAATCTTAGACTTCCTTAAGGAAGTCTAACGTTTCCTTCCTGTTTACATAATACAATAGAAATAGGTAAACCAACTATTAGTATTTAGAAAGAATTTCTATGTATCTCTAAATATGTCGTTAGCTACAATTCTGGCACAAACCTTTCAAACAGCGTTGTCGTCTGGTTTTTTTACGTACATGCAACTGCCATGGAAACCGTTCTCGTTACACGTCATTAAGCGATACTTTACAGCAGACGGCTCTCGAGACTGCCTACACCCGCCTACCCCTTTATGCCTTCCTGAGCTCCTGGTATAGCAATGCTGGATGAGATCGAGGAAAACTCTACGTTAAACACAATTTATTTTGTATATAAACAATATGAATCTTGTTAGTTAGATTTATTGAAGTGAAACTTCTTATGCGACTTCCAAGCGTTAAGCGTTAAATGTTAAACGTTAAACGTCACATTATCGGTCTCTCCTCTTTGTGTGAGCCAGAGCGAGAGAGTAAATGTCGGTGTGTATGTATATTGCACACTATTTAAATAAAATAGAGATTGTCTTTCAAAATGAAGTTTCACTTCTATCGTGTGTGAATCGCACACACACCTTTTTTTATTTCACTAGCCGTACACATTTATTACGTAGTCATTATTTTCTTCACGTAATTTCAGTTTTACTGGTAATGCGACAGTTCTTATAGCCTATCAATAAAGTTATTATATATACTTTTCTTCTACATAATTTCATAAAAATCGTACAAGATTTTTTTTTCACTTAAATTCGGAGAAAAAACAGACAAGCAGAGTAAAATAAATTAATGGCATATTCGTGACCAGTGTCCTTTATCATGGACGTACACCATGTGATTAAAAAAAAATATCACATGTACATTAATATAGACTAACTAACAAACGCCCGCGACTCCATACATCTTCATTACAATATAAAAGTTTATAATAATAAAACTAAGAGCAACATTTGTTTAAATCATTGAATCGTTGTCAACTTCAATTATTCTATCAATAACTTCATCTCCGCCTCGAGTCTCACAGTTCCCAGTTCCACGGCCAGCTGTAATGAGACATGCGATAGATGAACGAATTTTTTTTAGCGATAGAATAAATGTTTCACTTTAAAAGCCAAAGCGTAATTTGTTTCAAATAATATAATACACAAAACACTGATTATTACATACACTATTACACACATTATTATTAAACACTGATTGATGAATAATTTCACCATGTCACACTTCTGTCAGATGATACGTGCGCTGCTCTCGGTGTTACGTTCTACTAAATCCACCAAAAGAAGTATAACTTCGATAAATACATAAATTAAAAAAAGCATACTAGTAAACACTAACCTCATCTAGCGTCTCTACGAACAGCGCAAACCTCGCTAACGTGATTTTTGTCAGACTACGAAACGCATGCTACATTTAATAAAATTCCAGTCGGCGCATAATTTCACCGAATGGCGTGTGCCGTCGTGTTATTAATTAACGTCAACTTAAAATATTGAAAATGAGATTTATGACAAGAGAATCGTTTTTTAATTTTATTTTAGTTTTGAACTATTTTACATACTAGCAAAATACGTGAAGATTTCAATGAATTATTACATTATTTTTATTATTTAATAGAAATATTAAATCAAAAACCTAGGTAGATATAACTTAAAACAAACTAACTACTACTACTAGTTTACCAAGTTTATTAATTGTCTAAGAGTTTTAACCAGTTCTCCAATATTGCAATGACTTTATTGTCTTTAGAAATTTTTACTACCTGTGCCCGTGGCTCCGCTCGCGTGGACTAAAGAATGCCTTCGGTCGAGTGCTCGCACAAGCCGTTCAAAAGACGAAAGACAAAAATGCTTATTGTGGGTGATCCTTAGAAGATAGATATGTGCTGTCGCTGACTTTTTATAGGTATTTTTAAGATCTACAATTATGAAGAACATTAATTTGTTATATTTCGTTTGGTTTACACAGCGTAAGCCATTTAAGCGTCCCAAATGCTTCTTTTTCCGAATTGATTCACCATTATCGTCACTGTTTATTTCCGATGTTAGTTTATCTTACAAAATATATCCTATAACCTGGCCAAATAACATAGCTATTAATTAAAATAATAACACATTTAACTCGGATAAGTGGTTTTTGCGTAAAAAGAACATGACGGACAGAGAGACGTTAGACTTTTATAATATGTATAGAAGATATTAAATACACCAGTTTTACTCTATAATGTATGATAGCCTAATATATATGTCATACACATTCCATAGAATGCCTAAGAGTACCCGGCAATGTATAATAATGAAAATATTACATCTATGAATCATTTCATACATTGCCCGCTAGCTTCAGGCATTCTATAGAATACCGGGATTCTATACATTGCCTTTAACATATAATATTAGCTACTTAGTTACCATAATACAAGCACAATAGGTTATAACAAAAGAAATAATGTCCTACAGGTTAATAATAAGTGCATCTTGCCAGTACATAATAATCAAAATTAAAAAAAATAATACGATGATAACTGAAAAGCAGCAGTTTTTTTTTTAAACAGCAAAGATGGTAAACAGGCATCCGTCCCGCCCGATAGTAAGCGCGTTGCCGACCTTGAACCCAAGGAGCTCTGGAAACCCTACTCACAGCAGAAATACAACACTTGGTCATTTAGCTGCGATCTTCTGTAGGGAGGAGGTATTCCACCAGTCGGGCAGCCCCAAGTATAGAGAAATCTCCAAAGAAATATCTCTGTGCCCTACTTTGGATTTATAAACAAAATGTATCAAAATAATGTGGTCAATTTGCACAAATAATTACCATTTCAAAGTAGAACCTGTTTAAGATCCGATTACGGAAGTATTACCGCTATATCCATTTCTTCAGCACAGCAGCAGTGCTCGCTCTATTGTATACTCATTCCAGTAAGTTTAATAGAAGATTATTTAGTTTACAAACTAAATAAACACGCTATTGAAATACCAATAAATGAAACTTCACGTATGAAACTTCATCTACATCTTACAGGGTTATGTATATGCGAAACGTTGTCGCACCAAGCCCTAAATTAATATGAATCTCTAATTTGAACGTCACATGTGTTGCGAGCTCACAACTTTGCAGACTACGCCAATTTGGATAAGCATGTGTGAGAAGCTGGTACCTTATCGGTAACATACGATAACATATTACTAGAAAAAACGCTACGTTCATAAAACCATCTTGGTTACATTGGTTACTTGGTTACATTACAATCAAAGAATAGCGACAGACATAAAGTCGATCGAAAATCACCTCTCAAATACCGACCAGAAAATATAACGGCAAACCTTTTAGTAGTAATTGGTTAATTAAACAATTATTGAATATGAAAGGGGTAAACGCAAAGTGATATTTTTGATGCGTAAGTTATACACAGGACACGAAACAAGAAGCTGACTGCCGACCACCAGTAACTAAACAGTCACTATAAGAAGACTGTAGATCTAAGATAAGAAATAATATTTGCCAACCAGTCGAATACGACTGACCAATCACTCAAATATTTATTTATTTTAATATAAATATTTGTTATCCTGCTATAGCTTTTTTTATCGATATAGGTTTTGGCGTAATGGCCACGATCTCACCTAATATTAAATGACGTTGTGACCCAAAATGATAACACGCTAAACCTAGTGGAAGACTGGCTCTCAAGTGCAGCTGCCGGAACACACCTATTGGTTCTTGGCGCCAGATTTACAACTTGAGGGTGGTAGCTAGCCAGGCGGGCATTAGAAAAAGCCCTACCACCATGATATGGTTTCCTCACGATGATTTCCTTCACTGAAAGCTCAGGCTCATTGCAGGGATTCGAACTCACGTCAATCGACGCGAAGTCATACACACTACCACTGAGCCATCATTGCTTTAAAGTTCTTAAAGGCTTATTTGTAATAAGCCCATAAATTATTATTAATTTTGTTCCAATATATTATTATTATATTATATAACTCTCCGTGATGAAAACATATTATAATTAGAAATATTACAAAGCTTAGTTTAATTACAATAACTTTCTAAGTTTTGTCCATTATTCAACTTTATTTTAAATTACGTCATCTGTTTATCGAATTTATTAATCTATACTAATATTATACAGATAGAGTACAACTTTCTGAATATGTGGAGGGATAAGTAGCGAAGCAGTAACAAATAATCATGAACGTCAAGGAATCTGGAAAGCTGTAGACAGGTACGTGGAGTGAAAATAAAGATAGGCTACACTGGTACACTGGTAGGTGGACTATGAATGTCATGCAATCTGGCAAACTGAGATACGGTAAGTGGAACAACGATAGGGTTACACGGGTGTGTTGGTGATGGCGCCATGGAGAGAGTGTGGACTAAATTTAACACGGGTGAAACCATGAGGCACATATAGTTATAAAATAATCTGACGATTGGAGTTGCAATATTCGCTTGTATATCAAGATTCAAATAGACCAGAAGGTGCACCCTCGGAACGCATCCTACTTGTTGTGCCATCATTCCTCGTCACTTCACAAGTAAACATTTATTCACATAATATTAAAGATGTGCCTACTCAAGGGCAATTTTTTAATTATTTAAATTGATATGTGTTTTGTAGAGAGAGAGAAGCGTTCAGTATAAATTTTGAGTGGGGTTCGCAGAGTCGGAAAGAGCTGATCAGATGCGAGGCTGACTGAATGGCAAGTCACGACGTCCCATCAGAACAACGCTTTTAGTCTCGTTCAAATGTGCCATTAAATTTAATGTTTTGTACATAATAAACATAAATTATGAGCAATATTTTGATTCACTTCAATAGAAAAAAAATTAAAAATTTCGAACCAAAACATTAGATTATTTTACGCTTTAAAACTTAAGCAGGTTTAATCAATTTAAGTGGCTAATAAATCCAAGTTTATACTAAGATAAATCGCGTTAACAGGGAAATGGTGCAGATGAAAAATGTACTAATTCTAAAGGAACGTCGACGTGCACACTCCAAGTGCAATTCATTCTCATTAGCCACGAAGCAGCCTTTCTCATAACACGATGAAATCACGAGAGAGTTCACACGGTACAAGAATTACGTTATTAAAGCTACATTTATTAAGTACCTTTTCATAATACTCGTAGGATAAAAAAAATGTATACATCCGTGGAATTTGTTCAGTGGTCAATTCTTAAAAAAAAAAAAACAATATATTTTAATTGAAATTTTGTATTTTTATTATCTATCGGTATATGTATTTTTACATTGCGCTAAAGCTTGTGATACTGTGCCAAGAAAGCGGTCTATCATTAACAAGGTAAAAATATAAAATATCAATGTGTTGCTTGCTTAAATCAACGGTTGAGAATTAATGTTATCTATCTCAATTTTTAGCGTTTTTAGGGTACCGAAATGTCCGTCTGTCTGTCCGCGGCTTAGCTCAGATATTCTTAGCACTAGAAAGCTGTAATTTGGTATGGGTATACATATTTATCACGCCGACAAAGTGATAAAATAAAATCGAAATATAAATGTTTAGGGGACACGTAAAGTGGGAACTTCTTTATTTCTCGGCCATAACATCGTCTTGAGTGTCGTTGGATAATTTTGCACCCTACATTTTGCCTGCTTAACACCCTCCAGTTTGCAGTACGCCTGCCGGGATCGGTATGGAATAACCAGTCCTGCCAGCCGCTGTCCGGAATTTGACCCTTGAGGCTCAAACTGAGTCCTCATCGACCCCCGCCCGATCTTGGATGTGCTACGTACATATCTCATCCAGGACTTTTTAACGGCTCTCCAGCCTACGCTCCTCCATAGTTCCCTCTGATAAGCAGAGGTACTCTGCAGAGGCAGAGGTATTAAGGGTACTCGGAGGAGCGCGTCAGATATTAGCCGCATACCAAGAAGCGCCCGACGTTGCCCGGGGTGCACCACGCGGAGGTTCCTGACACATACGTCACACAATCCATCCATACCTTCTTCAGTCTTCCTCATCTCCTATATTCCTCCACCTTCATAGTTAACATTCTTCTATTTATATGATTTTCATGACATGCCCGTACTACTATAATTTATTACTCTCAACTTCTCTATAAGTAGTAAAAACAGTTCTTATGTATACATTAATATTATTTTTAAAGATACAAGTAATAACTATGTATGCAGCTAGCTAGCTTTAAAAATAGCGTTAACTTACGAAAACATCAGTATCATATAAATATTTATTAATAGTGATTGCGCCGCTTTCATATCATTTTAAATTTACTGCGATATTGTGGTCAGTTCGCGAGTCATACCATCTCCGCTTATTTCTCCTTCCTTGGCACATACATGCAGGACGAACTATTTTGCCGCTGAGTCAACGTTTTTAGGCCGTCTGTATCGGTCTGAAGAATCACTCGCTGCGGATAGTACGGCCGCCATTTTCGTGACGTATATAATTGTTTGTGCTGAATTTCAATCTAGACTTTAGTGCCTGTCAGTGTTAACAGAGAGTCGACAGAGAACAATTTGTGCCTACGTCGAAGCCGGCTAGCCAGGTGAAACCCCAGACGCCACAAGGTATGTGCCAAATTCCCTTTTCCCAAATATAATCTCCATTGCCCATCACACCGATCCGGGAACATGTCTGTCTCGCTGATCACAATATTTTAGTAGAAACACATCCGCAAAATACAGTCCACTCAATAGAAATTACTAGGTACCCGTTAACGCAACCGCGTCAACAAATGGTATCTATTTAGATTTTATTTTTTCATCTTCATGTACCATCATCAATGTAACGTGCATGTTTTACTTAGAAAAACTTAATAAGTTAACAAAATATACTATTTTCACCAACATTCGTGAACCGGGTTGAAGTGTCGCACTCAGAGACAAGCATTCTGATGAATTCTCCTGCATTGTGGATGATTCGTGGAGCAAGCCTTTTCGTTTCTTAGCCTTGTTGGCTTTTAATTTCGTATCAATGTTATTTCTTAAAACGTTTTCGGATTGTGCTTAAATCCACTCGAATAAATTACCACAGTAAGGGCATTCGAGACGCTTAGCGTTTTTCATAAGAATAACTAGCCACTTTACTGTGATTGCTAACGTTGTGCGCGACGGTTTTAATTTCATAAATTACACTTTGCACAGAATTTAAATCTGAATATGTAATATTTCCTTCGTGTAATAATAAACGGGCTTGTATATGAAGTTATAAGTTATGAAAAAATGATGAGATTGTATTTTTACACATTGTATCAAAAAGTCTACACAATGAAGTTTCTTGCTCATCCTTTAATTTTGTTTCAGTGGAAATAGTCACACTCCTTGATATTAATTTTTGAAATGCTATATTAGTATCATCTAAAAATAAATTACAAATGTTTATTACAACAAATTAATTTCGTATAAATTAAAAATCATTTTGGTTACGTCAAAGTAGTGTAACTTCTATCGAACGTACATAACTACATGCACCCATTTTTTCCGTATAATTTATTATTTAACAATAAACATCGCCATATACGAGTATCTATCGAGCAACAGACGATTTAATTGCATCGGATAGTATCTTTTGAATGATTTGATTCGTACCTTTTCTTATTAAAACTGTAGTCTTATACTTCGTTTTGGGATACAAGTATATCAAACCGTAATATTTTTTAAAGGTAAAAAACGCACTAGTTGAATTTGAAAACAAGTCTAATCACATAAGGTTTTATTTTTTCTATGAGAATAATTAAAATACTGATATTATTGTTAATTAAAAAATATATTATACCGTTTTAATTGCTCTCTTCTGCCAAATTCATAACTGTTTTATTAAGCTGTACTTTAACAAAATATCTATGCAATCTAGACATTTTTATTTGACGTATAATTTAAAATTCACTACTAAGTATATTATACTTAATAATTTGCTGAATGTATATATTGTTACCGCCGTGGGTATGTTTCGCGTAAATAATGTATTTCGTACTAAGTGAAACAAAATTGAAAAAAAAAAACACTTACTATACTTTTTCTCACTATACTGTGGACGTATTTATAGTATCCCGCCCTATCGTCCTCTTGCAGACTTCTTCCTTTTTAATTGCTTGTTGTTTCCACTTCATTGTTCAAAACAGAACTGTCCTGACTCGGAATACGATTCGCTTATATATCAAAATAAAAAGGAGAGTCAAAAATGCTTCGAACTTTACGTCATTGTTCAGAATGACGAATTCTACACGATTCCAGATAATTCGGGAATAGTACATTTTTCTATTTTTATCAGACCGTAATAATATTTAACATTTGTATCCGAAAAGATCGCGGCCACCATACATCAGGTAGAACACCTTAAGCGTGTCGCGTTCCGGTATCAGGCGATGTATATCCAGGAATCAAGTGGAGCGACAAGGATCTGGACTCGACTGGGCCGTGACCACTATGAATATGTTGGTAAACCAGTCACGGTGACTATCTTTTGGTTTGTCGCGTTTCGAAATCAGCTAGTATATATCCAAGAACTGAGAAGCGTGCAATCTGGCATGTTAGCGACGACTGGCGATAGATAGCCGATCACTCGATGGTCTCCACTGACTTGTGGTCGCTATTGTTTTGGATTGGACTGCGCTTACCATCATTTTACCGTGATTCTGTAAAAAAGTGTTTTTACAGAAATATTTCATTTGTAATAAATAATTTCAACATAAATATTTGATATACCGTCTATATTCAATATCAAGTTAATTTTCAAATAAGGATCAAAGGGCTATGTAAAACGTATTTACTACCTATTTTGCCAAAATATCTACCCACTTTATGTAGTCTGTAAATTCAATGTAATTTAGTAGGGTACTTTATATTTAGACGACAAAATTGTTTAAGACTACACTAAACCGAACGATTGCTTGAGAATATCATTTATATTTATTGTGTCTTATATTATCTATGCGAAGCAATAGCTAATATACTTGTACCTGTTGTGATATGTTGGTTGTAAATTCCACTCATATTGTTACAAAATATGTAAAAAAATCTTTGTAACCTAAATAATATTGTCATCCATGTTATGTCATCCTTCAAAAAAACCTTAAATTTTTATTGCAAATGTTACAAAAATATATATTCAAACCCGTAGCGAAATAAGAAATAATACTATGCAAAGATGTTGGCCGCAAAAACTCAGTTCAAAAAGGGAATAAAATAAACTCTTTCCTGCAGTTGGCTTTCATCAAAATTGCTTCAACCTTAGTCTGAGCATAGCGGCTTTCACAACTCAAGTAGGACGAACTGTACAGTCTCGAGACCGGCTCCTTAAGCCGTAAATCCCTTACCTACGCAGGTGCAGAGGGCCTATCCGACTAATTAAGGTGGTCACGTAAATCGACGAGCCTCCAAAGTATAGTTAAGCCAACAGTTTTCAGAGCGAAGTTATACTGGAAACAGCCGCATTGCAGTGTGTGGTACTTTAAAAAAAATACTATTAAAAGGTCAAGATATTTCGGAAACCTCTCTAATGATTTGAATGAAATTTCAAGTTTATTTACATAGTTATTTTTTCTTTATTGCAAGACATCGAGTGAAAATCGGTCACCCAGATATTCACATTTTTTTTTTTTACAATAAGTTGTTATTTTATATAAGAGAGAAGAAAGAAAAATTTAGATTAGAGAATAGTTCGTAAGTGAAATATGAACTAAATTATTTAAGTAGTTATACTACTTTACGCGCGTTATGATAAAATAATCTCATCATTTTCATAATTCGCCTAAAGAAGTAGGTTTGATAGTAATGATGGCTTAGTGGTAGCGTGTACTGACATCGCGTTGATCGAAGTAAGCTCGAATCCCTGCAATGAGGCCCTGAATGACCTTTTGATGAAGAAAAACATTTTGATATAACCATAGCATGGTGGAGGGGTATTTATATTCTTATACCCGCCTGCCTAGCTACCAACCAGGAGTTGAGAAACTGTTGCCGAGCACTTACCTTTTTTTTTTTTTTTCGGCAGCTGGACTTTTGAGTCAGTTCCCTCACTAGACTTAGTGTGTCATCATTTTGGGCCACATCGTCTTGTAACATCAGGTGAGATTGTGGCCTATTACCTATAAAAACGATAAAAAAGTACATGTAACATCAAAAACAAAACGGACTTAGTTATAGACCAGAAGCAAGCGCAAATATTTTATATGCAACCTTCCTTTTTTAGGTCGGTTTTATACAATAGTACCGCTGTAATTCTGACCACGACCTTAAAACTGGAAGTACCTATTTAAATCAGGATAATTAACAGCGATGATAAATCGTTTTAGTCACGTTTTTCAAACACGTTCCGCACCTCGTGTGCTTTTGATGGATTGCGAGAGCCATAGTGTAATACAATATGAAATGTCATGTTACAATGTTAAAGGTCAAATTGATGAGAGAAAATAGCATAATTAAGTTAAATAGTCCATAAAAATGTACACATCTGACAGTGATAGCTGACATAATACGTTAAATTTATCAAATTATTTCCATTTTTAGAAATATCAAATACCCTAAAATCTAATATCCGTTGGGAAAATTTTGGTTATGTATAAGAACCCTTTTGTAAATCAGATAAATCATGAAAAACTATTATTACCGATTATTCAAAGTGGTCCAAAATTAGAGTTTTTTTTTTTACATTACAGACTTTTATGTAATTCCTTTTGAAATGAAGCGTAGTATAAGTTTGATGTAAAACTTCGTCAGTATACGAGTATATACAGTCCATATTCATAATAGCGCGAACAAAGTCTCGCCATAACTAGTAGTATACATAAATTTATAATATAATTTAGTCAAAAGCTTACAACAACATCACGCTCTTCCTTCGGCACCGGTATAACTCTTATTAAAACAAATTAATAAATTATAAATCACCGTAGGTATTGATAACAGCATCTAAACTAATATTAAAAGTCTGTTATTATTATCATATTTAAATGTATACTTAAGTATATAAGTATAGTTTTGTAGCTAACATAATTAAATTAACTATCTACTTTATATGTTTAGACTTAATGAGCATAATCATTTATAACACTGCTATTTATTTAATAGAATCTTCTTTAGCGACGGTAAAAAATGTAACGTCCGTAAAATAACGCAACGTAAAACCGTAATAAATTTTTAAAAATTTCTAATGACGATTTCCTTTCATGAATAATACTAAAATGACAAATATAATGTTAATAATTAAACCCCATTAAACAAGAAAAATTGGTACGTTTTAAGTTACAAAAATAATATCAAGAGATGGATTTGTATGATGAAATTATAAAATGTATATTATCTAAATAAATATAATTCCCTTAATAAATACTACTAAAATGATAAATATAATCTTATTAATTAAAGCATTATTAAATCGTATTAAACAAGACAAATTGGTACGATGTATATATATATATATATATATATATATATATATATATATATACATACATCGTACCAATTTGTCTTCAATATATATATATATATATATATATATTGCGCTTGCGAAATCTTGTAAAGACACTAATTAAAATGGAGTGGATGAATTCCCTTTGGGAGAAATATCCATATATTATGTAAGTTTGTACGTACATAGAATTTATTGGTTTTCATTGCCAATGGTTCTATACATTCGTCGAGATTATTAGCCGTTCACCAGCATTACTCACATTTCATCGACTTTTCTTTTTCTATATGTTCAATTAAAGGTACTGAATTATATGAAGAACTACTATTCTTCCTAGCATACGAATATGCAAACTTCACGATATAACATATTGAGAAAGATTCAAATATAAAACAAAGAGAAAACAATTGAAATAGAAACAAACTTTTTCACAATGTATCAGTTTATATTCGGCAGAATCAATTCCTATGAATTGTGAACGCTTTTCGACGTGCAAAAGAAAATATAACTGGGGTATTTGTCGCAAGCACACGGGGCGCTTCCGAACGATGCGTCGCACTCGGAGCTACCTGTAAAGAAGCATTCACAATTGGGCGTTCATATGATTTTATTACCCAATGAATATAACTATTAAAATATATATTTACTTCGATTAATTTTGATGTACATATAATAATCTGCAATCCATTAAAACTTTATTACTCGTAGGTGCAAACCAAATCACATATCTTACTCTCAAATAAACCTAGACTTTTTTCAAATCATATTGAACATAATTGTAATTCTAACTGTGAAAGTTAATTGAAACTAGTTACTTTGGTTTGTAATTAACCACTTTTTAATTATTATTTTTTAATTATTCCGAGTGTATTCGAATTCAACGTATTATAAAAAAATCCCCATCCAAGATGTAACTGATCAGCTTAAAATGAAATATGCTTAACAGTTCTATATATCAAAAGAGAGTTTGAACGAACTAAATAACAAAAATCTTACTCGACAGTAATAATTTTTAGGGGGCCAAAATCAACAAGGAACCCTTATAGTATCGCCATGGCCATTCGTCTATATGTTCGCGGCTTAGCTCAGAGATTCTTAGTACTGGTGAGCTATAATTTAGTATAGATATAATTATTAATCACGCCAACAAAGTGATAAAGTAAAATTTTGAAAAAAATATGTTTTATGGCACCTCCTTCATCTCGTCTTTCCCATGGTGTAAAGTATCGTTGGAGAGGTTGTTCAAAAAAAGTGTGTGAAAACCATATTTCGATTCAGGTATCCGTTTGCTATAAGCTTTCAAATGATAATTTTTGTTAGAGTCAAGTGTCCCCCCCCCCCCCCCCGCCAGCGAAATGGCTTTACAGGTTAACGAGTAATAGTCAACCAACTTATAAAATATACTTTGAGACGTAATTTCGTACAAATTCCATAGAAAATTACTTAAAGGTCCTTCCAAGTCTGCATATTGGGACCCTTAAGGAACCTTACACTGCACGTGGTGCGACACGCACTTGGATTTTTTTTATGTAAGACTTCTCTATAAAACTGTTATACTAACCTACAAAATTTTCAGATAAATTGATAAACATCGAGTGTAACGAAAAATCTCATGTAATTATAACTAACTCTAAATAGGTAAACCGATCAAAACATAACAGAAAATTAATTTGCTTAAATTTCGGCACTAAAGTTCTTATAAGCTTTGGGTTCGCCGCGAAAGTTCGCATGTCTATAACCCTCTTTATATGTAGGTGTATGAATTTTGCATGAAGAGTCCCCGGGGATGCGTCCCGCGAGTAAACGACCATTTTAAAGCGTAAACGTCGAGAATTTTTCAATGACGCAAGAGATACGTTCGAAAGTAAGTACTCAAATGGGCATATAAGCTGGGAGAATATCCACTTAAATTTTATATTAACTCGTTTTCTTTGCGTACTGAAAATACTTTGTAAGAATCGAAAAGTCTAACGGAAGATATTAAGAAAACATTTCAACATATATATAATTTTTCAACTCATTGCTAGCTTAAAATAACTGCAAAATATTTGCAAATAAAGCAACTTACTTAACAAAGGTCTACTATAGATATAACCGTTTGTTGATGATCTTTCGTATGTACAAGTTTTCTCGCAAGACGTCTTCTTCAAAACAGTTATTAATGTTGTAATGTTGATCTAAGCGTTCGACAACCTCGACGAAATATTAATTCTAGAGTAATTAAACACATTATAAAAATACATACTTCGTAAACATAATTACTGTTATTTTGTAGGGTAAATATAATTACATAATTTCTTAAGAGGAAATGCGGTCGGCAAGAAATTTGAATAATTTAATTTTATATTATAGTACGGACAAAGTGACGGCAACTGTACCTGATAGTAAGCATAGTATAATCCAAAAACAATGACGACCACGAAGAGATCGCATATCATGGCTGTCATTCCGATCAGCAAGCGTCTCGGCTGCTTGATATATACACTGGCTGATCCCAAAACGTGATAAACTAAAAGAATGTCAACGCGACGTATTTCATCATGTGGGTAGTGGTCGCGACCAGTGGGAAAAGATTCCTACTACCTGAATACAACCGATCTCGGAATGCGACACTCCTATTGCGGGTGTCACACCCGGTTTATGGTGGAGATCCAGTTCGTTATCGCGCTTTACCCGAACAACTGCATAGGTTACTTTTTATATTCCTCAAATTTCTTTATTGGTTTTCTTATAAATACGGTACTACTGGGAAATTTTAGTAATCTTAAAACGCTCCTAGTTATAATATAGTCAAGTATCAAAATATTTGCTATATTACCATTTTGCAATTAAATGTCGCTCAGACCTCTTAAACATTTTTTTTTTACTAAAATTAATAGGTACTCTTTTATCACCAGTACTAGTTGGGGCATTCCGACTGGTGGAATATCTCCACCCTACAGAAGATCGTAGCCAAATTACCTTGTGTTGTGTTCCTGCGGTGAGTACTTGAGTAGGGTTTTCAGAACGCTTTGGAAAAGAAGGTTTTAAGGTCGACAATATATCGAACCATTTACACTAAAGCATCGCATATATGACTTGTATAAACTATGATTATTCACACAACCACTGTCAACAAGCATACACAGCACTTACGACACACACACAACCACCCACACATACCCGCACACACACACACACTCACACACATAGACACCCTTAATTAAAATCATTTTTAATATGTTAATTTTGTTCTTTTTGTTTTTTATGATTTTCACCTCATTTTTGCTTTATTTTTAATGATTAGATTAACCTTTATTGTCAACTCCGTTAGAACTGTATTCTATAAATGGGAAGTCCTGGTTCCTGAAATACAGGCTAACCTAGTTTAGGAACCAGAGCTACACTGATGCTATGTATTATGAGTGACTCAATAAAGAATTTATTTATTTATAAGAGTTACAACAAAAAGACATTAAATACAATGCGTACGACTCTTAAACATTAAACACTTATATTCTCTATGTATCTCTACTATAAGGCGGCCTAAATTCATCTGTCCTCAACAGCTACAATAAAAAATACATTAAAATAAAAACATGAGTGCACTTTTTTTTTTTTTTTTCGAACTGACTATGCTGTTGGCCCGGGGCCTTAACAGTTTCACCGGACTTGTTGGCGAGCGCTTAAGGCACTCAGCCGAGAAATTTTGGGCAACATGCGCAAGGGTGCCAAAGTGGCCGAACCTCGGCTTGAGCTGTTGCCGTATTTGCAACATACGCGACCTAGCTAAATTCCTACGCGAATTCGAGCTAACTAACTATACATGTATGCATGTCTCTTGCCTCCTGGGAGGGAGGAAGAGACACGCGTACATGTATTTAGTGATCTGAAAAATTTTCTGAGGCTAACTAACCACAAAAAAAATGAAAAAAAAGGGTCCCTTACAAGACCTATGTACCTGAGTGTGGTGCATGTGTGTTCATGCAGTGTAGTGAATGTATGTCGGTAGCTAGTGATTGCAGTGTCACTGTGTCGCGCGAGCAGGTGGCTTGAGGGCTCCCTAGCGGGGGAACGGACCTAGGCTCAAGTCGCTGCAGGAGAAGGCAGGCGAGATATGTGTGCGGGAGCGAAGTTTGCCGCCCGCCCCCTGCGGAGCGAGCGGTGATTCCGCGGGCGTGGGCGCAAACACGCTTGGTTATTAGAAACGGGCGGGAAAATCGCGTTCGCTTCCGTGATTTTATCATCGGGGTCAGATAAAATGTCGCGCGGGCGTCTATATTTGTTAGACATTCGGATGTCTGGATTCGGGTTATGAGATGCGGCTGCCACTACTAGCTGTTTCGAATGGTTCGACGCTTTTTCAAAATAATTATTTGATAGGGACTTTATAAATGATTCGATCGAAGGTATTTCCATATCTTTATGGAGATCTACGTTCCGAGCGACCGCCCTTCTGAGAAAGCGGTTCTGAACTATTTGTAAATTATTGAGGGTGAATTTACTTATGTGAGCAAAGACTGGGGAACTATAAGTTAGGATCGGTCTGATACAAGTCTTGTAGAGCGTGAGCTTATGTCTGAGGGACATTTTGCTCTTCGAGCACACGAGAGGGTGCAGGCGGCTTGAGACCATACCGGCTTTCCTTCGCACTCTATCGATATGTGCCTTGAAATTTAGGTGTTTATCCAGTGTGACACCCAGATATTTGATCTGGTTGGCCCACGGGATAGCCACTTTAAATAGTTTGATAGCGGGAATTTTAACTAATCTTTGAGTGGGATGAAAGAGGATAGCGCTACTCTTATCGGGGTTAATTCCTATGCGCCATCTACGGAACCATTCGCCTAGCTTATCTACGGCTTTTTGGACTCGTAGCCTGAGGGTTTGTCTGTTCCACGAGGAACTAAACAGGACTGTGTCATCAGCGTAGGAACCTACCTCTACCTCGGGGAGGCGAGGGAGGTCACTGATATATAAGTTGAATAGAGAGGGCGCCAGAATGGAACCCTGGGGAACACCTGAGCGTATGGGATGAGGCTCAGAGAGAGCACCCTCTACTCGGTAGCAGAAGGTCCGGTCAGAGAGGTACGCGTGTATGATTTTAACTAATCTATCCGGGATTTGAAGTTCCAAAAGCTTGTGGACTAAACCAGCGTGCCAGACCTTATCGAAGGCCTTGGCGACGTCGAAGAAGACCGCAAGTGTAGGACGAGGTTTTGGGTCGCGGTTGAAATTTTGAAGAATGTGCTCCGTGAGGCGGTGCACTTGGTGGGTATAAGAGTGTTTGGCACGAAAACCAAACTGCTCAGGTGATAAAAGATTTTTGTCTGTGACTACTGACTGGAGCCGGTTCAGAAGGAGCCGCTCATAGACTTTTCCTAACGTGTTAAGGAGACTGATAGGGCGATAGCTGTCGGGAAGCGACGCTTTTTTGCCGGGCTTGTGAATACCTATTACTATGACCTTTTTCCAGACGGCTGGAAAATGGCAGTGGGCTATGGCTACATTGAAGATGCAGACCAAAAGAGCTATGAGGTGATCAGGAAGAAGTTTGAGTACTTCGTTCCTGATACCGTCGGGACCAGGTGATTTTCTAGGCTTAAGGCCTTTAATGGTTGACATAACTTCCTCAGGCGTTACCGAGTCCAAATCATCTGTCGGGGGGACCGCGAGAGAATTTGTTACCGCCGATTCTATCGAGCTTACGAACTCGGAATCGATGTTAACGCAGTTCGGAGAGCATTGATTTTCAAGGCTCTCGGCAAGGCATTCTGCTTTTTCAGCGCTATCGAAAGCGGGAGGTTTGCCGGGGCCTTGATCTAAGGGGGGCATGGGGACTGTATCGTCACATTTAAATGTGCGTGCTAATTTCCAGAAAGCCAGATGGGATGGTTGGATACCCTCGAGTAGGGCCCCCCATCTGGCATTACGGATTTCGGAAATGCGGCTTTTTACCGTTTTCCGAAGTGAGTTTAACCGCCTACGATTGTCCGCAGTCGGGTATGAATCGTGTGCTCGAGTCGCGGCGTTCTTTTCCGTGATCAGCGCTCTCACGTCGGCAGGAAGTATAAAGCGGCGTTCATTCGCCGCTTGCACCTCTTTCGAGGCCTTACTGACGGCGTTTTGGAGATGGCTGACCAGGGAATCGATCGCCAGATCGGCATCGGCTGTCGATTTCAACTCGTCTGGGACCCTATCCAAACTGGAGGATGAGGGATTGTGCAAGAGGTATCTGTTTAGCTTCGCATAGTCCACCACCTTGACGGAGGAGGGATGCTGGTCAGAAGGCTGACCTAGGTGGAGAACTACGGGTCGGTGGTCGGAGTCTAACTCATGTACGACTTGTACGAGTCTTATATTGAGAGAGACATTTTTTAAAAGTGCTATATCTAAAACAGATGGACGACAATTGTCCTGAAAGTGAGTGGGCTCTGAAGGAGCGATGACATCAAAGTCGAGAATGGCAGATAGATCCTCCAGAATCCTCCCGTTCGGGGAGGTAGTCGGGTTGTTCCAGATGACATTCCCGCAATTGAGGTCACCCGCTATAATAACTGAATTACCTAGTGCAAAAAGAGCCTCGAGATCTGATCTGAGAAGCCTTTTGTTCGGGGTGTGATAGGCAGAGACGATTATGATTGACGAGTGACCAGTCATACCGAGTCTGCAAACAGATACCTCTATACTGGAGAGTTCGGGAGGTTCTATTGCTATGCAGTATAGAGAGCGTTTATAGTATATGAGGGTGCCTCCGCCGTTAGCGTGGACCCGGTCGTTCCTAATAATGTTGTAGTTTGCGATTCGGGAATTGCGAGCGCTGGGTTTTAGAAATGTTTCTTGAACTAGAAACACGTCTATTTGGTGCTCTCGGAGGAAGGCGGCAATTAGATCACGCTGAGGTCTAATTGATCGCGCATTAAAAAAGGAGAGGCACAAACTCTTAGGTTTGATCCGATCCATTTTAATTTTGGCTATGAGAGGCGCGGACAAGCCGTTGAATAGTGGCGGCTATGCCCGGGAATTGGGTTATTGCGTTGAGCAATCCTAAGTCCTTATTGGAGTTAATCACCGCGTTGAATGCGATGATTTCTTGCACTTCATGCACAAGAAGAAGCTGGGTGAACCACTCCTTGCCAGCCAACGAGAAACCGAGGGCTGAGGTGGTGGGGGCTGCCGGGACCGGGATGGCCTTGACAGGCTTGGGTTTAATTAATGAGGCCGGAGGGGCCAGTACGGGTGGGAAGGGTGCGCAGGGCGCGGGAGCTGGTGCCACTGGGGCACGTGAGGTGCCTGGAAGGCTGGGGAAAGCCTCTAGAGACATTAGAGGCTGAATATGAGGCCGAGCAACAGGTGCCTTGGTATAGGTGGCCTGTCTGACTGGCTGGGGGCGTTTCGTGCGTGGGGCACGGGGACAACCGCGATAATTCGCAGTATGTCCCGTCTGCTGGCAGAGAACGCAGCTGGGCGGGGTGGGAGTGCCAGGAGTGCGGGGGCACTCCTTGGTGGCGTGGTCGTCTAGGCACTTGACGCACCTAGCGCGGAAGCAGCAGTTACGGGAAGAGTGTCCGTAGAGCTGGCAGTTGTGACACTGCGACGGGATTATATTTTTGTGTGGCGGCTCAACGGTTATCCCGGTGAGGCCACACACCTCGGAAAGATTGAAAATCGATTTGCCCTCTGGGGACATATCGAGGAAGACGAGCACCATGTTGTATGGTGCCCTGGTGGTATGCTTGTACATCCTGTGTACTTCGCGTATGGGGTAGTTTTGCTCCTTAAGGGAGGCTGAAACTTGGTCGGGAGAGATCTCGACCGGGATCTGGCGAATAACCACTCGCAGGAGACGCTCCTCCTCGAGGGCATAAGTAAAATAGCCTAGCCTATTGGATCGCAGGAGGGAAGTGAGCCTCCTGTGATCGTCGGAGGTCGACACCTGGACCTGGATCCCTGAAGGGGTGTTCCGGGCCCCGGTGTAGTGGAGCTTGAGCTCCTTACACTTGTCCGAAATTTTCGTCCAAGACGCTTTGTCTTGGATAGTGATTGGGGGCGGGCGGCGGGTTTTTTCCCTACAGCGGGTGCGGGGGCCGCAGCGGGCGCGTAGGAGGGGTCGGAGCGAGTGTTCTCGCTCGTTCGGCGCGTTTTCCCTGCGGCCACGGGTGTAGGGGAAGAGGGCGGGGAGCCCCTCCCCTTCCTCTTGGTGGACTTGACGGTTATGAAACCGTCGTTTAGTATGGTCTCGTTGGGGACCGCGGTGTCCATCGCAGGGAGATTTACGTTTTTCCGCGCGAAAGGTGGCATTAACGATTGGATCTCCGGATCCGGAGATAGAGGCGAGAAAGAATTCGCCGTATTAATAAAAGTTCGCACTACGGGCGAACGTGACCGCGGACGCGGGAGAGAAGAGCTCTTAGAGCTCGAACGCGCCCGTGAGATCGACGAGCGCGAGCGCGGGGCACGCGTGTCAGGATGCGGGGGGCGCGGGGAGCGCGGCGAGCGCGGGCGCGGCGCGGCGTGTACTCCGTTTGACGCGGCGGTGAGGGGTACGAAGTGTGCGGCGGGGCGGCATTTCTCCGCGGGGGTCTGTACCGGCGCGGGACGGACGCGTGGGTACTTCCTATTAAAGGAAACAACATGAGTGCACGCACCCAAAGTCTACGGAATTACGACTATGCCTCACAACTAGTAGACGTTAAAAAACTATATATTTCTATTGTTCACCTAAGAAGGCGACCTAAGCTCATCTGTCCTCAACAAAATTAGTGTATGATCGGTTTTATTTATCGTATATAATATACTGATTGTAAATAGGTTTCAATATGATTACATGAAACAGCTGTGTCGATAAAAGTTGCCACCGTATTAAAAGTAAATATAAAAATGTTAATAAAACTATTCTGATTGATCAATTTATTTAGTGTAAGTACAGTCTATAATGATAGAAATAGCTAGCTACTATTACTAGGTAATCACAGAATTCATGAATGATACATAATTCACATGTACAAAATCACATCTAGATCAGTTGAGAATTAATATAATTGATCATTTTTCACGATTTCAAAAAGTCTCATTGTCGATTGTAATACACTATTATTTTTGGAATGCCATATAACATGTACTTCCCGTGTACAAAGTATCAGACAAACTGTTTTGAGTTAAATCCGGACAGACTGATATATAGCCAGACAAAAAAAAATGACATATCCCTATTCAGTATCATTTCAGCATGTCTATCGAAAATAAAAATTTACAGACAGAACTACATATTTATTAATATAGATATATTTTCTAATCCCGTGGACAGGTTTATTTCTATTGAAAATTTGAATTATAATATCAACGTACCGTATCGCATTTACATTGAAAATTCCATTTTCTTTACCTCGGAACAGAAACGTGAATGTATAGACACATTAATGTAATGTCTGTTAGCAAGTCTAATGTCTACGAATCTCATTTGCCCCGGGCGGCTAGCTTGTTTTCTTTATGGGAAACCCCATTTTCATTACATTTTGATTTGAGAAAACAACTGTTCCTGACGTGTTCGGTTTGTTTTGAGAGTTAGATGTTTTTTGTAATGAATTAAACGAAATGTTAAATATTCATACGTAATGTAAATTAGGGTACATTTTTAAACATATTTTCGTTTACTCATCAACTAGATGGTGCCTGCCGGTTTTGCTGGGCATTTTTAATTTTATTTTATATATCATAGCTTAGGGTAGATTTTTAACATATTAAGGCGGCTTTCCACGGCCCGTAATATTGCGAATGGACGCGGAATAGCTCGCACAGACGCACCATTTGTAGAGTGTATATGTATATATATATATATATATATATATATAATATAGTATTATACTACTCTAAAGAAAAGTTGTCGATTCGGGAAAGACACTTAATTTTCACTTTTTGTATATAACAAGGGAAAAATGGTAACAACTTTGCTGAGACGTGTAATGAGTGTATTTGATGTTACTTCACAAGTGAATCCCTTTTATCTTGCCCCGAAACTTTGCCCAATTTATTTTGTTCAGTGAACATTAACGATGTGGAATTAAACTTTTCGGTGTTACAAAGGATCGGGATAGCAGTTTGAATATCATTTTTTTCATTCACGAATGAAAAATTAATTGTATTCAGCGGTTTTGTTTCAACAAAAATAAACAATTTTAATCAAATAACGT
Source organism: Saturnia pavonia (assembly GCA_947532125.1). Classification (NCBI taxonomy): domain Eukaryota; kingdom Metazoa; phylum Arthropoda; class Insecta; order Lepidoptera; family Saturniidae; genus Saturnia; species Saturnia pavonia. The sequence continues at coordinate 13,525,044 of OX383903.1, forward strand.
TTTCTATTATTAAAAAAAAATACTACTAAGGTGGCAAACAAGCATATGGCCCGCCCGATGGTAAGCGGCTACCGTAGCCTATTGATGTTTGTTATAGTACAGGTATCACTAGCGCGTTGCCGACATTAAACCCCCTTACCTCATAGTAACACAACACTAGGTCATTTAGCTGCGATCTTCCGTGGGGTCCACCCAATACCTCCAGGTATTCCACCAATAGGACTGCCCCAAATAGAGAGAAATCTCCAAAGAAATTTCTCTGTGCCCTATCTCTCTTATTAAAGATAAAAATGACTGGTTTCATTGATTTGAGTAGGTGTCATAGATATTTTAAAAACGGTTAAAAACTGATATGGTGATGTGAAAATTTAATTTTGACCAATATTGTGTACAAGCTGCAAATCTACAGATACATACAGAAATTTTAAATTAAGCGAAAATCATCGAGATACTTAACAGTTTACATAAGATAAAACGTAACGTTTAAACATACATTCTTATTTTGCCACTAATACCGAATGATTGTTGAGAAAATATCTATATTAATAAACGACAACCAAACATGAAAATGAATTTATTATAAATATAAAAACAAATAAAGTTTAATCTATTTTAATAAAAATGAAATTCTGATCGTTGGTAAGGGCATTTGAGAACGGCTGGACAAATTTCGAGTCATTGACTGTTAGAAAAAGGGCAGAAGAACATTTGCAGCTGGCGTTAATAATGAAATATATTCTTAATTATTTCTTCTTGACTTATTATTTGTCTAAGGTTAATTTGAGATTGATAGGTTAATATTTCTTCATTGTGTTCACATATTTGAATATAAAAGTAAGTTCTCATAGTTGTCAAAATTTTAGGCAAAGCTAATAAACTTGCATAGTTGTTGTTTTATAATATAAACTAAATATTTATAACCATGCACAACTCCTTAATAGAAACTGGTTCGACGATAATACTATCTAAATTCAACAGTGTCAGTTTGGTAAGCGAGCTCGGAGTTAAATCCCGAACTTGTATGTTTGACAGTAATAAGTTAACTTTCTTCTTCAGTTATAATCAAGACGGTAAAGATGGATCACTATTATATTGCCTATGAATATTCTTGAGTATTCTTGATTAAAATCCACCTTCATTTGACCCTAACAAGATGAGTTTTTGCAGTGTCTTTATCTGTCATGGGGTGTCTTATGTTTTAATTCATAAACTTATGTTATTTGGCTCTATATTATATAATTTTAGGGGCAAAATATTATATGCACGTGTCGTTGGCAGAATTATGGATGAACACAGTTGCAATTGAATAAAAAAAATAGAAACTAATAATTATGGTAAGTACGATACCGAGGTAGTAGGATATTGGTGCCCGTGTAGATTGTAACCGTGCGTCAAAACGTTCTATAGTCAAAACGTACTTCACAGAGTATCGGTTCGGATTTCTCTTACTACTTATGTTATTAATAAATTAGCTGTGCCTTGCGGTTTAATCCACGTATAATTTAAAAGAAATCGCTGATTGATGATTTGTAATACCTCAATATATGTATACAATATTTTAACAGGCGGCCAGGGTTATGCTACACCTATAGTCATAGACCCGAGCCGAGTGTTGAATTATTTTAATTTTACATATTCTCCCAAAGTATTCGTCCAAATAACATGCTATAAAGGACAAAGATTATCTACATAAAAATGTCTAGATTATGAAGTAATATTCGTTCGTAAGGATTAATGTGGTATGCCTGATAATAGTTCTCATAAATCACTTTCCAATTATCAATAAAACTTTGTCACAAAATACCTTATTGTGGCTTACGTATAAGAGATAGGTATATATGGTATTCCTGACTTTTTTACATGCACTAAGGAGCAATATATTTTTGTGGAACATTCTATTTATTTACGTATCACTATATTTAACCATTACGCCAGCACACGCGGATAAAGCAGTTCGGGTGCGCTGTTTCTTCCGACTTACTTAACAAAAATCAATATTTAAGCCTAGCTGAGAGGTGTAGCCTAATGCTAAATAACCTATTCCACATGAATCTGGCTACCATATACAAAAAGATTTTTTCTTACTCCACTGGTAGTTCCAGAGAATAGCGTGTTTAAATAAACAAACACAAAAATTCTTCCGCTTTATTATATTACTAAAGATATTATGTATGTACTACGTATGGGAATGAACGATCGGAACAAATGCTCAGTTCCTTTGAACTAAGATTCTGAGACGATACATTTAAAGTATTTGTTTTAAATGAAATGTGTAATTTTAACTTGGTCAATACTTATTTTATAATATGTATTTTATTGTTTTTTTTCCTTTGTACCTCTTTACAATGTGAATAACTCCGTATATGCAATCAGTCTTGTTATGTCACGTGACGCGTGAAAGTACGCGTAAAACCAATTTCGTCTAAGATTAACAATGATAAGTCGGTACATGAGTAAGGTACCTTAATATATTAAAAGTTTCCCATAGATATGAATTAAACCAGTAAAATATTAATAAAAATCGGTACTGTAGTTCCTGAAAAAATTGCACATATATAAACGTACCTTCTAGAGGAACAGGGAATCTTCTTTTTCTCGAAGTCTGTTAAAAGGTAAATAAAAAAATATAAAAACCGCCAACAGAAGTAACCTCTAATATACTTCTGCTGTAAGTAGGTGAGGAGTAGGGTATTCTGCAGATTCCAGGTAATACTGAAGCATCAGGTCAACTATCATTGAAGTAACAGTATTCTAAATTTAGAATCGATCAGACTTTCAGAACCCTTCGTCAATAAGAAAAGAGGTGCAATTTGCAAACTGCTGGGCAGACTTTATTGAATCAACACTTGAACAACACTTTTGATAAAGAAACCTTTAAAATAAATATGATTATTTCAAACCATCTGTTGTACATTCCTTCATTGTACAGTCGGTTCGACAAGTTGGCTGTCTGAAACTTCCCATGCCCCCTTGAACTCTTAACTGCGACTACTCGTACCAATTACATTCAGCAACATATAGCTTCAAGTTTGTTTTGTATTCTGTTTCAATCTTCATATTTGAACGGCCTTTGCAATAGAAAAGTTTTCTTTCAATATCCCAGCAGGTACATTTGTGTTATATGTGTGCATAGTAACATAAAATATTAATATCAAACATTGTAGCAAGAAATACAACAGAGTTTGAAGTAAACCTATTCAGTTGACTTTCTGTATAGTTCTGTTGTAATGGCAAAAGAGTTGGACACAGAAAAAATTCTTTGGAGAATTCTCTATGCTTGGGGCAACCCGACTGGTGAAATATCTCTACCCTACAGAAGAACGTAGCCAAATAACCTTGTGTTGTCTTCTTCTCATGAATAAGTTTTCCAGAGCTCATTAGGGAAGGAAGTTCAAAAAGATGTAGAGTACAAAGAAATTTATCTCTACTTGGAACAGGCCGAATGCTGAAATACCACCCTACAGAAAATCGCAGTTAAATAACCTCGTGTTCTTAACAGGGATAACAGGGAACGGTGGGTTCAAGGTCGGCAACGTGCTAGTGATATCTATGGTGTTACAAGAGTCCATAGCCTATGGTATCTAGTTACTTACCATCAAACGGGTCGTACGCTTGTTTTCCATCTCATTTGTATAAAAAGGGTAGAACACCTATGATTAATCTATCGAACGTTTCCACATTTGAGCCTCGACATATCCATCCACGTGCATATTTTTGTTATATGATTTCAATTAACTCCAATATCTGCTGGCAGTCAAGGCAAATAGTGGGAAGAATCTTGATTATATGAAAATGTCTTTGTAGTTCCACTATCGTTTGAAAAACACGGAACTATTGATTTGTCTGGGCATTTTTCATCATCAATACGTGGAGGAGTATTATGATAGTTAAGCCCGTTCCCACCTCAACAAAGAACCTTTGCGTAGCTAAAAGGTGATGTATATATATACACATAGATATATACTAGCTGTGCCCGCGGCTCCGCTCGCGTGGACAACAGAATGTCGTCTGTCAAGCTCATGCGCAAATCGTGCTGACCCGCTCAAAGAACGGAAGACAAAAATGCTTATTGTTGGTGATCCTTAAAAGATTTACAATTATGTAGAACATTCATTGTATATATCTCTTATGGTTTACTCAGCGTAAGCCATTTAAGCGCCCGTATGCGTTTTTTTCCGAATTGATTCACCATTATCGTCATTGTTTATTTTGTATTTTACTATATGTAACAAAATATATCCTATAACTTGGCTAGATAACATAGGTATCTATGAAGTAAAGGATAAATCATGTAAATGTGATAAGTGGTTTTACGTGGTTGGAAATGAACATAAACGGACAGACAGACAGAGAGACGTTGAGCTTTATAATATATATTGTACAATAGAAATAAAGGACGAGACATAAAGACAATGATTACTACTGTACTTAATCCAATTAAATCAATTTAAGTCCACAAAAAATAATAGGGTTTTATTAAAATAATTATGTAATAAATAATATATAATAGTTTTTTTCTGGACCACACTAATGTATACAAGAATGGTTCACTTTATAGTAATAGATTATTGTTTGGTAAAATTCAAAGACTAGATAATTTTAAGAAAAAGTGCTTCTCTATAATTTAGCTTCTAAATTAACTTCTTAAATTTCGATCCCGGAGAAATATATTGATTGAGAAGTTCTAAATTTTAAAAAAGCTGTATTCTTTAAGCCTGCACTAGTGAACGATGATCAAATAGGACTCGTGCTTGTCCCTGTACAATAAACAGTTAGTGTATAGTAGAAAACGGAATGCGAAATATATTAAAGTAAAAAAACTAAGAACAAATAATCTGATAGAAAAATGTGGAGAGGAATTTCACACATGCCGCTGTAGATTAAAAAATACACCTTTTGGTTTTCAGGTACCGCCCCTCGTACTATCTTTTACTCGGCTCAAGCACACCCTTCGGGCTCCAGACACCCTTTTAATCTCCGAAGTATTCCTACACAGTAATTTAGATTGTATCCGAGGGCACCATTGAATCTATGGCGCAGTGAAGGGTAGTAAGTGTTAAAAAAACGTAAAAAAATTGTATACTAAAGTCAGTGAAGTGATACTGTAGTATAATGTAAAAAAGCTATAAACAAAGAAAGAGACGAATAAAGTTAAAGATATTCTCTGTTCATGACTTTAGAATTAATTTTGCTTTTTTTTAATAGTTCGCTAAAGTTAAGATTTGGGAAATCGACTGATTCAATTCTTCTATATAAATAAAATAATATATGTTTACTCCTTAGATATGTCCTTATAAAAAAAGGTATCAAGATATCTTCATACAATAAAAAGTTATCAAAGTTTTTAGAAACTACGATTTTCATAAACACTACGCGTTCTTTTGTCGTTCACGCAAGCGGAGCCGCGGTACAGCTAGTACTAAACATACTTAAAAAACATGTATAGATTTTGTATAGAACTTGTATAGATTCCTCAAACATTTTGAAGGCAACGGGAACAAAATCTCAGGTGAAATCAAGTACACATTTATAAAAACGTTACACATTTCCATAGATCTGACAATGATGAATGATGATTTCAGTTAATCAAAAAATTAATCAGCGATTATTTTTCAGTTGCGACCTAAAACCAAAAAGTAAACAGTCTCCTTAAAGATAATAATATCACTTGAGACCACACATTAAGACCTGCGACACTGAATGAAACAATTACAATGTAATTTCAGGACTTAATCAGACGAAGGAACTAGCCTTCATATAATTACGTTTCTCCATTCATTAAAGGGAATGATAAAATTCCAGTGAAAAAAGAAACAAAAGACAGGTAACTTTTAATTTCGATAAATCAAGTATATAATAATTCTATTTGAATATCAAAAATATACTTACTCATACTTGATATATAATATTCACGTGTTAACTTGAGATAAAACACTTATAACATATAAATTTTATTGTTATTTAAAAATGACTTCCCTATGGTAAGCACAGTATAATTTAAAAACAACGGTGACGGCCGAGTGATCTCTAGTCCGTCGCTGAATATACACTGGCTGATCCCGAAATGTGACAAACCAAAAGAGAGTCACTGTAACGGGTGTATCACTATGTACACTTGCGGAATGAAAAGTTCATCACCATAAAGTCGACTTTTGCTTGCACAAGTACAAGAAACAGGTACTGCGAACACTTTAATAAATGTAACGTTTTGCTACTTTTACTATTTTTGAGTGTCTTCTATAATGTAATCCCATTGAGTGTAATACGTTTCTTATTACTTTAGGAGAAAATTCATACATTGCGCAAAATTATTGGTTGACACAAAGCAGTTTTCTTCATACTGCCGTCTAATGTCGGCTTTTGTGCAGCATTAAGGATAGGACGGCGACCAGAATTGTTGTGACGATGATCGAAGAATTCAGTTTTTCACCATGTCTCCTGATCCCAAATTTTACACTATCCCTGCTTACATTAAGACGACGCCATATCTCACTGATACTGTAGCCAGCTTCATGTTCGGCAATAATTACTGCTCTTTCTTCAACACTTATAAGTCTCGGCATTATACAGAAACGTAAAAAAAATTGCAATGACTGACACTGAGATTAATAATAGCTTTAATCATCAGATATAATGAGGATATAATCGCTACGCTTATCATAAATATTAAAACCAATAAAAAAGTTTTACATCTATAAAACTTCTTAAACAACATAGAAAATCAAACAACTTTGATCTAAGTAATTTTAAGCTTTATTGTCAAACTATTAAACATAATTTTCTGTGAAAAAATCGGTTCTGAAAAGATAACATGTGCTTGAGTAACGTTAAAAGAATTCATTTGAAAACTGACGACCCTTTTCATTCCGCGAGTGTACATATGTCAAAGTTTGCCATTTTGGCGGATGTTACATCTGGTATATGGTGATCGCGATCTAGTCGTACACATTTGACGTATCCTGCAAGCCAGCAATATAGAAACTTTTCAAATAAATCTTTAAATTACATAACAAAAAACAATGCTTCCGTTTTGTAAAATTCCATATATACCAAAATAAAAAATCACGATTACTGTCTTTACATCTAAACATTTATAACAATCGGAAAAAACGAATGCCATTACAAAATAATAATAATAACAAATACATAGCTTCAATGCAGAGACAAACGGCCGAATGACGCAGTTCGGATCAAATTCAATTTGCGAGGTGAGGATTGAAGAGGGTCCGAAATGACGGGTGAAAACGATGTGACGCGACGGGACGGGAAACGCGACGATGAGCACAGAAGAAATTATATGAACGATTGCATTGACGCGTATCTACTCATCGATAGGTGTGAAATTACATTTCACAAACGTGTACAATTCGTTAGATTTTATTATGTAATGGATGTACACTACATAGTACGCATGCGTACATTTCATGCAGATATTGCAGGTACAATTTTTCACCAATATCTCCGGAATTTTAGATAAGTCTGGTCTGTGTGTGTGGCCTATTTCGACTACTGCGACTTAATTTCCTGAACATGCACAATATGAAGTTAATAAGGACATTGTTGCTCTACCTTTTGACGCGCTTTGTAGTGACTGCTCTTACCCAGTTTTTTTCTAAGCAAAGTGTTTAGCAACAGTGTATGCAGGTTATCTGCTGTTAAATATTCATTTAACTTTTAGCTATCTATAAATAAGTTCAAATAGAATTCAGTGCTTATTGAAATCAATCAAAGATAAGTTGTTACCCATGAAGCAATGATGGTTCAGCAGCAGCGTATACGAGTTCGCGACGATTGACGTGAGTTCGAATCCCTGCAATGAGCCTGAGCTTTCGGTGAAGGAAAATATCTTGAGGAAACCATAGCATGGTGGTATGGCTTTTTCTAATGCCCACCTGGTTAGCAACCACCCTCAAGTTGAAAATCTGTCGCCAAGCACCAGTAGGTGTGTTCTGGCAGCTGCACTTGAGAGCCAGTCTTCCACTAGGTTTAGTGTGTTATCATCTTGGGCCACATCGTCGGTTAACATCAGGTGAGATTGTGGCCACTACGCCAAATATAACGATAACAAAATGACGACTGAGTCAAAACAAGTCATACTAATTTGTTGCTAAGTACGTCCCTCAGATCAGAATACAGCAGCACAAATAGTGATCATTTGCGGCAAATATAAATCTGACTGAAGTTTTTTTGTAGTAATTCGGCAAATGGACGGGACTGATGTCGTAAGAAGGAGGTAACACACTGGCTGTGGAATGGTTCCACAGTTTTAAGGTACAGCAAATATAAGGCATACATAACTTTATTGCTCGTTGCTCGTTTCGAGATGGAGATTGAATGAATACTTTATTCCACTTTGTATCGACATGCGAGCTTAATGGCTCCGTAGGGGCATTTTCCAGTTAATCAGCGGTATTGAAGGACACCGTACTAAGGGTACCGTAGTAGGTACTGAAATAGAGAAATTCGGTAAAAATAAAAAAGAGTTAACACTGAAGTAGACGTAAATATATGTAGAAAAAAGTATGAAAACATAAACAGTATACTAAATAAACACATACATATAGCTATACAAATATACCAATTCTTTCTTAAAATATATGATTAGTAACCAAAGGGAATAAATAAGTCAAGCAACATTAAACAATCATTAAATAATTCCAAAAACGGCAACCAATATCAAATTTTAAATTAACTGTGTATAACACTATATATTACTTGTCTAAATAAAAAAACAACATAATTGCCAAAGAAAATTTTAGAGTAAACAGTTTTTAGTCCATACCGTACAATTATGGATGCTTGACTATTAATCCCTTTGGCAATTAACCGATTCAAATACAAATCGTGTAAATCATGATCAGTCTGTTTCTTGTTTGCTACATTACCGATTACATTGTAGGTTACCGTAAAACTTCTTAACGTAAACTGCCGTACAGGTACCTTGCACAGGTCACTACGTTTTATTCATTGTACGTGTATTCTGTCCATTATATTATAATACACTAGCTTGCCCGCGGCTCCGCTAGTCTGGACTACTAAAAAAGCTTTTTTTTGCACGGAACCCTAACTAGTTTTTCTAAAATAAAAATAGCCTGGGTTACTCCTTATAACATCAGCTATCTGCCAGTGAAAGTCCTGTTAAAATCGATCCGACCGTTTCGGAGACTACCTGGAACAAACAGAAAGATAAAAATTTTAAAAATTGTTTTTGCTTTTGTTATATGCACCGTGTATACTTTCATATGCATTTTGTATAAAGCTGTTATTCTTTCATTATAAACAGACACTTCAAACTTATTATATGTATGTATAGAAGATAGTATACGGTATTCCCCGCGTTTTCATCCACGTATAATTTAAAAGAAATCTCTGACTGATAATTTATAATACTTCAGTATAGGCAATATTTTTATCGGACGGCCAGGGTTATGCGTCACAACTCACACGGCTTGTTCGTGCAACTACACCTATAGTGCCCGAGCCGAGTGTTGAATTATTTTTATTTACCATTGTCTCCCAAACTATGCGTTTAAATAAAATGCTATAAAGGGCATATCTTCATAAAATTTTCTTGATGATAAAGTAACTTTCGTTCATAAGGATTAATATGACATGCATAAAAATAATGCTTATAAATAAATTTTTAATTTTGAAAAATTTGTTGTCACAAAATACCTTATTATGGCTTATGTATAAGAGATAGGGATATGGTATCGCACTTTTTAGGGTTCCGAAGTCAAAAGGAACCCTCATAGTTTCGTTAGACTAGTAAAATAAGAAGACTACCAATAGCTATACAAAAATTTGTAACCACCAAAAAGTTCAAAATTTCTGGTCATTTCCAGGTGGCGCTGACTCACATCTGGCTAACTTAATATAAGCAATTGAAATAACAAATTTAAATTACCTTTATATATACAGGTAAAAGGTTTTAAAGGTAAAAAACGTCTAAATTTTATTGAAAATTACTTAAACCCCCTCTTTAGGTCTACGTATTGTGACGGGCAACTACAGAACCCTACAGTGCGCGTGGCCGGACACGCACTTGGCAAATTTTTCTATATGTACTAAGGAGCAATATTTTTGTAGACCATTGTATTTACGTATCAGTAACCATTACGCCGGCGCACGCGGATAAAGCAGTCCGGGTGCGCTGCTTCTTCAAAAATCAATATTTAAGGCTAGCTGAGAGGTGTAGCCTAATGCTATACCTGCCTACCTGCCTATAATATTTAATCTGACCTATTGAAATACCAAAAATATTTTCCGAATTCGACTAGTAGTGCCAGAGATTAGCGTATTTAAACAAACAAACAAAAAACTCTTCCGCTTTATTATATCAGTATATTTTGAAGAATTCAGTAAATATATTTAGATTTCGGAACATTGTTTTAATTAAAATTGTTGTTATTGCGAGCTGATAATTTGAATGCACTCTGGAACTAGTTTAGCCGGAGATTTTCACCCCTAGTGCGGGTCCAAGGAAGCACTAATTAAGATAACTAAGCGCCACGGCATTGTACAACCGAGCCAATACAGAACTACTTGTTTTTCTATTCGCTTTTATATTCAATTGCTTGCAACAAAGATTTTTAAATCTCTCTTAATTAACGTCGTATTTAAAAATTTATTTTTTATTTGAGTATATATTTTTTTGTTATTGTTATAAGTTTGGCGTTGTGGCCACAATCTCACCTGATGTTAAGTGACGATGTGGCCCAAGATGATAGCACGCTCTCAAGTGCAGCTGCGGGAATACACCTATTGGTGCTTGGCGACAGATTTTCAACTTGAGGGTGGTAGCTAGCCAGGCGGGCATTAGGAAAAACCCTACCACCATGCTATGGTTCCTCACGATGTTGTCCTTCACCGAAAGCTCAGGCTCATTGAAGGGATTCGAACTCACGTCAATCGACGCGAAATCGTACACGCTACCACTGAGCCATCATTGCTTCAAATAAGGTCAAGGGCTTCAAATCATATAAGGTCTTTTAAAGTTCTTGTTTTAACCCAGAGAGGTGTTACAAGTTTATCTGTTTGTAGCACCACAGCTCCCAAATGGATGAATCAAATTTGTTTTTTTTTTTTTGATGGAAGGTTTCTTGATCGATTATATTCTTAACTACCTGTAATTTAAATAAAGTGTAGTCGTTTGCATTACCTCTTTTCTAGTTGGAGAAGGGATATGAACAACTTTCACAGTCACTTGTTCATAAGTTCACTTTATGATTGATTCGATATTTGGTACATTTCAATGCTATTGCAAGAACATGGGGTCAAATTAGTCAAAAAAATAGTCAATTTAGTCAAAACAGAGTCAAATTAGTCAGAATCAGGTTAAGTAATAACCTGATTCTGCAACATCACCTGGAGTTAGCAGGATATCCGACTCCTCACCAAGTTTGAGCTCATTGGAATGGTCTAAATGATAGGTTATTTGTATCGTTTTATTTTTTTTACCTTGTATTATTAATTATCAGTACTATAATCAAAATAATAAATTAGTATTATAAGACAGAAAATACATTTATATCTCGAAATTAATATATAAGTTGAATACAGAGGCTGTCTAATTTTATCTTATCGTAAACCAACTGATTTAATTCATTTGTTAATTCCATATAATAACTTGTGAGAGAAAATACAAGCAAGTAGCTTTCTAGGTTTGGGAATATGAGACAGTTTTAATTAGAATACCGCTATAGCAGAATGAAGTAATTGCCTTAATTTTGAAACTAGTTCTGTTGAAATGAAAATACGTAAAGTAAAACTAACTACATCCTATCAAATTATATCTAGAATTCAACCGTCAACAAAATGTGCACGAATGTCTCAGACAAATGCATACAATTTATTAAGCGTTTATAATATAATGTTCGTTATTTTGATACTAACTTTAACCCTGGTAAAAACAATATTTTACACACATACATACATAAATCACGCCTCTTTCCCAACGGGGTAGGCAGAGACCACGTCCTTCCACTTGCTACTTGACTTGACATACAACTTTCAATATAACATTATATTGTATATATATAATATATATACAAAATTTTTTAAACTGGTAAGGCTACAAATATGATTTTTGGTCAATAGGTACCTTCTGTAACATACATACATTTAATGTGCTCCATCAAGCAAAATAATCCAAAATTTTTAGTACATTAATTTCTATTATTTATTAAACATAAACAATTTTTCGTGATACTGTTATCTAGACTCATGTATCCCTCAAGCCACTTAACCTACACAGAATAACCGAAACAGTAACGAGAAGCAATAAAACATGTGTATGTACACACAGCGGCATAATTTCTTTATCTCGGCCTTCCAGCGCGCTTTCCATTTGTCGTACTTATCATAAAGTAGGGGGGATATAAATTATTATTGTGGCACGATGCTCTTGTTCCATGTTTATTTACTTTATGTTTTCTATGTATTATAGTCATACCTATTTAGTCAATGCTGGTTTACAAAATGTATTTTTAATTTAATGTAAGTAGCAAACTAGAATTTTTTCTACTGTTTTTTGCTCACCCCCACATAAATTACTACTAATAAGTAGTAAGTTAAGTTTGCGTTAGAGAATGAACTCCAGAAATGCAAGAAGTATTTCTTTAAAGTAAAAGAAGTTTGCAGAATTCGTCGAAACTAGTGCTAGTTTAGTTAAAAGGTTGACCAGTTGAAAAAATAAGCTTACAAAACCGTCTTCAGCTTTTATTGTAAAAGTTTAATAGAGAGTGGATCAGTATACGAAGCAATCAATACTTTATTGTACTTTTGCCGCCATGTTTGAAAGTACCGAAGTAAGTCCCTAGTAACATACAATTCTTTCTTACAATTTTCCAGGAAAACGTTCTTTGCTCGTATTATATTGGCCTAGAAAATAGGATGAGATTCGTTATGTTAACACAATTCTGTTTATGTCTTTATGTAATTCATGTTTTGTTATTGCTATTTAGATGTTTTACTTTTTCATGTTATACAAATTACATTGTAGGAGACTAAAAGATATGCAACATTTATTTATGTTTATCACAATTACATTTATTAGATAAAGTATTATATAATATCGTATGTTTAATTACTTCATGGCTCATAAACGTTATAGAAATATGACTAACTTAACTGTAACTAATAAACAAGTTTTAATTTGAAAATCCTTTTTATAACAAGCTTTTATTGTTAAAAAAGGCTATCTTAATTAAATGTGCATTCAAAATTTCGAGTCTGTGCTGCTGAACGTTGAAGAGTTCTCTCGTCGAAAGTTAACCCTGGGTGCAGCAGCCAGGCTATGATATAATTTAAAGCGGATAATCAAAATTAAATGAGTATACATAATTTCGTGGTTCCAATCCTGGGTGTGGAAATCAAGCTTAATATAAAAATACATTGTCATTGGAACTGAATCAAGTAAAAATTCAAGTATGGAGGATAAGAGGAAGTGGGTCAAATTTAACATGCAGATTTGATTACAGACAGACACCGGGACATGTGAAACTAAAAATGAAAGCTTGTAAAGGTATTAATAAATTTCAGTCGCAATAATCTATAAAAAAGCATTAATTGTTGAAGGAAATGTGTTTTTAATTCAGGAGTGCTTTAAGGTAAATTAAGCGTTGATAATACTCCGGTAAGATGTCATAAAGATAAGCATTTGTAGAAAACAGTTGTGACTGAGTTCTGTGTACTGTCAATAATCAATAATTAATTACAAAATAAACTCTAAAGTATAGATAGAGGCGGAAAATAGTAATTGAATAGATTCGTATCTCTGTTCCAAACATATTTTAAGTGGAAATTTAATTCTCTCTTAATATTTATATTATTATCCTACCAGTAGTTTATTATTTTTTATGTCCTCTAGTATAGTATAGCTCGTATTTAAATTTGGATCATTATAAAAAGCAGCATAGCTGGTAAAGATCCTCCACAAGCGCCCACAAACGAAACCGAAAAAAATTAATGATTGTGAAAAGCGAAAAAAAATGGAATACTTAGAGGGAATGGGCACAGCGTCTTTGCAAGTTATAAAAGGTAAAGAAAGAGCTTGCATTTAGTGAATACCCATTCAGAGCCTGAAGAAATTCAGCGCAATGCAACCGCGTATTCTCGGCACTTTACGAATGCAACTTCCCTTTGATGGATTTCGTGGTCGTTTTTTTTTGACAATCAGACTCGAATTGAATTTTTTGTGATGTGAAGACGGAAACTTGCCGTGGTTTGGAATTTTGGTTTTATGAAATAAACGTAGTTTGTAATGAAAATGTCGAAAGACTTTACATGATAAAACTGCATTTCTTGAAAACAATTTTCAAAGCCACCTTTATCATGAATTCATAAATATATAGAAATGAGAAAAATAGAAATGTAATAATAAATATCAATATACCTGACTTAATTTAATATCCCAATAACACAGAAAAAATCTGAAACAGCTTTGCTAATTTTGCATCGCAATCAATAAGTTTTAAGCTATAATTAGCTAGTAAACCTAGTGTTACAAGCTAATAAATACACTATAATAGCTTTAATACCATACTAAAGAGTTTACAGTTAATCATATCGAATGAACAATTTATTTCTTGCTATTATTAAAATTAGGATCATAATTACTTTTGGAACAAATGCAATAATTGTATTATATGCAACATTTATATTATTTTTTAATTATATTAAAGTTATCTTTATAATCTAATGATGTTTTCCAAATTGGTGGTTTTTCACAGGTTGCAAATAGAAAAGAAAATTGTTTATACTCTAATCTAAATTTCATTAACTGGAATCAACTTTGATAAAAGGGTAATGTGAACATACCAAGACACTAAGACTATACTTACGAAAGTTTCAACTCACTCATAACTAAGGCACTTTAAAGCCTTTCACCAAACATTTCAGTAAAATTTTCAAGATCAAAAGACTCCAAGTGGTTGCTTAAAATTTCCATTATACTTCTTCAAAAGGTGAATTTACATTGCCCGTGGAATAATTTTTGATTTAACTTGAACCCTCTGAAATAACAAGTTTTATATTTTCAAATAAAAATCGGTACTCCATTTCAACTTTATTAATTAAACGGTCCAAGTTCATTTTTATAGTGAATATTTAAAACATTTATAAAAGGTGTATATTAAAACGATTCATACCTACAATAAGAAAAATCAGTAATATTTTTTTATAAAAAGAAAAAGGTTTCTTTTCTAGAATATGCTCTAAAGGAATTCAAATCAGATCAGATAAAAGAGACGATCTATAGGTGGTTATCAAGTTTAAACTTTCCATAACACAGTGGGTCAAATTTGACTGCAGATAAATAATTTAAACAAATATAAACATGAAAACCGTTCAAGACGTAGATGCCGAACCCAAAATCATAAAACGATTTGCGTGGTCCCGGAATCGTACCTTGTTTTTCAACGAATCCAATTTATACAACACTTGCAAGGGTCCTTTTTAATCAGAAAGTCCGAAATCCTCTTTTCGGGGCTTAGTTTACATTAACGACTCACTCCGGAGGCCGCTATTTACAAAAAATATTATCTTACACGATGACTCGTTAGAATTTATTTATACTGATGAGTAACGTCTATACTTAAATTTAATTATAATTCATTCTCAATTAATCTTTTCTATTAATTTTATACTATCTATTATACTTTCGATACGATTAAAACTTGTTTATTAAATACTAAAGATATGATAATGAAAGTACAAAAAGTTACCTACTACAAAACTTACTTTTATTTTTTAATAGATTCATGTACAAATATAGGTAGTTGTGAAATTAATGTTCTAACATCTATGATTTGTTAAATTAAGTTTTTTTGAGCGTATCACATAAGGCACATTGCCAGACTTTAAAAATTAATTTTAGAAATTCTATGTATAACATTAGCGACATCGCCAAGCTTTCAAAACACCAAAACATATTATTATTTTCTAATTTTAGTTTAGAAAACTAAAAAAATATATTCTGACGTGAGATAATATAAACCGAAATTATAAAAACATTAAACATATTCTGGACACTAATAATTATACTTTACACGAATTCTTTCAAGAAGAGGTTTTACTTCCTGTGTTCTGTCATCGTCATATCTCATGTCATCATTAAAATGTGAGTACAGCCTCAATAACTGAAACTTCTTCATAGGCATTGTCTCAGTGACATTATCGTATTGCATTAATATACATGCATATCAATGGTGTAAGCGTGCATTTTTTTGATACCTATAAATAAACTTAGCGCCAAAAAATCTCTGACATCATCTTCTGTGATATTTATTAAGGTGTCTTTCGTCTGTGTACTATACAGATTTGTTTGTTCCGTTATTAGAGAGATAACCGTTAAACTTTAATATAATAATACAAAAAGATAAATTGAAAATTTAAGAAACCCCTAACACAAATAACCTATTCATTGAAAATATTCCTTATTATTATATAATTAGGGTTCCATACAAAAATTTAAAAATATTATTTTATAGTAGTTCACGCGAACGGGGTTGCGGGCACAGCTAGTAATATAATAAGACTAGTCTCTGTATGTACAAACAGTCGAAGACGACAAGAGCGGCAACGTTCGTCGCGCACTACGAAGCACGAGATGACAGCACCGCAATAATTATAAAATATTTTAGCACAATTGGAAATATCGCGCCATCTATCAATTTTTATAGTACCGTAAATATAAGGGATATCATTATAGTCAAATTTAGAATCGATTTGAAACTCTTGGGGAAATCTAACGTCCTGGAAAGTAATGAATTTTCGTGTTACATTTTTATATGGCTATTGGCAGTCTTCTTATTTTACTAGTCTCTGATATTAGTAATATACTCGTTACAAATTTATATATAGTAATAGCTTTGTCTGCGACTTCAAACCGTTCTGTGTATCCATCCATAGCCATCGTGTATTTTAACTTGATTCCTTTCTTTTTTCTTAATTTAAAGCGGTGAAATGGAGTTTTTAAATAAGAGAGGCGCTCTTATTTTTACTAAAAGACGTTCCTACTGTATCGTTATATACATATATATATTACATATGTTTATTACGATATACAGTTTTGTGGGCCAAATAGGATTTGCGTTTACAACAAAGATATTTTGAAGATTTTTATACGCGGTAAACCTATTACAGCTCCGTACGGCGCGGTGTGGAGGAACAATAAAATTATTTTACATATGAAATATACTTTATGCACGTTATTTAAATGTAATATTAAAAGAAAAACCTATATTTTTTTAGTTCTGTCATAATATACAAATCATTTCCTACGTATGAAAAACGTAAAAATTTTGATGATTTCATTTTTTTATCGCTATCGGTTTAGCGTTGTATCCACAATCTCAACTGATCTTAAGTGATGATATGGTCCAAGATGGCAACACGCTAAGCCTAGTGGGAGGACTGGCTCTCAAGTGCAGCTGCCGGAACACACGTATTGGTGCTTGGCGAAAGATTTTCAACTTGAAGGTGGTAGCTAGACAGGCAGTACCAGAAAAAAACCGTACCACAATAATTACGTCACGATGTTTTCCTTCACCTAAAGATCAGGCTCATTGCAGGGATTCAAACTCACGTCCATCGACGCGATATAGACTTTGCCAACATAGACTTTTTGTTACAATGTATATAGTCACTATTATCAATTTCTCATAACGTTCCAAAATAGGTATAATTGAAAAAACGTTGTTCATATATGATAAATGATCATAATTATTTGATTATTTAAAGACAAGAGTGTCATATAAAAATGCGAATTATAAGCAGACCAACCTTATGTTGATTATTTTTGTCACAAATAGGGTTGCCAACTTTTTTAATATCAAATATAGTATTTTCGAGGCTACTACCTGAAATAATATAGTAAAGGAATATATTATTATTGACTTATATTATTGACATACCAAGTCTCAGTCAGAAAGAGATAAAGCACAGATTATTATTTTCGCCTACTACATTTTTTTAGAAATATTTCGTTGGCAGCCCTAGTCATAACCCATTTCTGAATTTGAAAGTTTTTCGGTAACTGGGAAGTCAATAAAAACATATCTGTCTATTGGTCCCACTGAAATCTTGAGTAGGTACTCTTCTTTATGTCATCCATATGTAAAACGACTTACTCTGACTATATCTGACTATATCTGACTTATGTTGCTCCTAATGGGAATCGATCCTGACAGATTCGTTTAGTCAACTAACCCAACCGCTACATCTAGAAGTAGGTCAATCATTGTGTATTCAATCAAACTTTTGTAACAGGTGCATTCAGCAGAATTGGCAATACCGTAGTAAGAGTTTTCGATAGCACTCAAAAGGGAATTCCCGTGTGGAGTAAAAATTAGATTTGCGAAACTGAAACGTGCTTCACTCGCTGAGAGGGCAGAAACGGATGCGCCATCGCTGTGTATCGTATAGTTCTCAACCTATTATACACATTCGTAATTATTTCATAGCTATGTACTCTTATAAAATAATACTCAATAAACAAAAGAAGAATTTGTACAGAAATATTTTTAACTATAGTGAGGTTACAATGATATGAAAACTATACATTTTCATAAACATTTTATGTTTACTAAGCGAATATTTCGATTATTCTATATCATTATCGATATAGTATATAGATTGTTAATAGATGGCACCTCTTTATGATCAAATACGCTTTTCATAAAATGATTTTTAAAAATGTTTTTTAACTGAAACAGTTTGCTAATAGCGGGGAATATAAGCTTCATAATAATGATGTTTGAATCATTAATTTTAATGAAGAATAAAGACTGATATGATTACCACAAAAAACTTCTTTGAGAAGTAATATATAGAGATTATTATATTTTCTTATAAATCTATCATACACATTTTCAAGCAATCGTTCTTTAAAAAGAAACACAGTCACTTTTTAAAATTTTAACTAAAATTTGTGATTTTTCAAAAAAGATATTAACTTATACCAATAAGATAAAAATTAAATTGGTGTATATACATTATTTCTACTGAGGTAGGGAGGAATTTCAATTTTTATTATACTACAAAGGGGGCAAACAAGCATTCGACTCGCCTGATGTAAGCGTTTACCGTAGCCTATAGACGCTTGCAATACGGGCGCGTAGCCGATATTGAAGCTCCTACCCCAAGGAACTCTGGAAACCCTACTCACGTCAGGAACAAAACAAACAATATATAGCTAAATGATAGCTACAGACGTAATCCCTATTAAAGTTATTTCGTTTACGTTTCTCTTCCAAGTACATTTTAGTTTTCCTAACCTCTGTACTTTTTCTTTTATGATAGATCGATCACGATTTACCGATGACTATCTTATTTCCTCTCAACGCTGTAGTATCTAAGGTCCTTTGTTTGAAAGATACGATTATGCCGTACATCTTGAGATCATATTTCAGCCGTATTCATATTACATTCATGCTTTTTACTTCTAGCTTATACCACATAGAAGCAAAAACTTCACTGTCATGGATATGCAGGAAGTTCAAACACAAAACAGATAACATTTTATTAATAAAACTAATATCAGTGACTGATCTATTAAAATAAAAAAATCCAAGTGCGTGTCGGGCCACGCGCATTTTAAGGTTCCGTAGATGCCCGTCACTATAAGCAGACTTAAGGATACTTATATTACACCGTGCCGGCCCGATGTAGTATGAATTTACTTCATTCAAAATTACCTATACTATAGATGATTGACCGTGTTCCTCCACCTATTCCTCCCCCCTACAGAAGATCGTATCCAAATAACTTTGCGTTGTGTCCCTGCGGTTAGTAGAGTTTCCAGAGAGTTGCCATATTGCAAAGGGTCTGCATCAACACCTTAAATATAACAATTCAAAGATAAAAAGAAATGTTTTAAACCACCCATAATTTTATGCGCTGTATCACGTTTGGACTGTAATCCACGTAACTATGTAATTCAAAACATCTGCGCGTCTCGTTGTATCAAAGTGGAACTTTAGTACCACACTTGAAAATATTATGATACTTGAATAGTTCTTGTTTTGAACTTACTATTTCACATTAGCCGAATGGAAGTGGTATATTTTCGTAAATAGTAACATCTACATGAAATAATCCAGCCATATTTGCTGACAATTATATACCAAATTGTTTTATGTTTCAATAATGTCCTGTAAACAAAGCTTATGTACACAGTATATTTTATGGGTAATAAACTAGTTGAACATTTTGAAAAAATGTTACTAGTTCTTGTGGTCCTTTCTATATAATAACGTATCATTGTAAACATTAGATTTATTATAATAATCATTAAAAAAAATTAACGCGCTTTACACACCGAACCTGTCGACATTGCCAAGCAGCATAGTGTTGGCGAAATTATTTTTTAAAAATATATCGAAGATTTGTACCCGCGCAGGCTACCCTACGACATGTCGGCGACGTGTGACTTATGTACTACACAGTACACACTCAGTTGGCCGGCGACATTCGACGTGTAGTGACGTGGCGTTTGTTCTGAAATATGGAGTGGCACTATAAAACAATTTTCACTTTAATAAATCTTTATAATCTAAAAAAGTTAGTTATTGTGGAACTCTTAATAATGACTACAAACGTCGTCGTTGCAAACTGTTTGTTGGTAAAGCTGCATTTTTGTAATTTGTATTTTTATTTAACTATTCTTTATCCAGCAATATTCAGTAAATGTTTTCAAAAAACACAACGTATCTCCACACTCGCCAGTAACTAACAGCGGAGACAAAGTTGCTCATATCGTGTCACTGACAAAATTTTCCGACTTGCAACGACGTGAAGTCGCCGACTAATCCGCCAACGCTTGTCAGCGAGTTGGTAGCTTTAATGTGTACAATGTGTACAGCGCTTAACAGAATATTGACAAATTATATGTAGATACTAGTTGTGGCTGCGGTTCCTCTAACGTGGAGGACTACTAAAGAGCATTTTTTATTTTTAGTACGGAACCCATATTATTTTTCTATAATAAAAGAAGCGTAAGTTATTCCTTATAACATCAGCTATATGGTAACGAATTCCCCCTCAAAATCGGTCCAACCGTTTCGGAGATTATCCGGAACAAACAGACAGACAAAGAAACGTTTTTTAAATTTTACCTAGTATACTTTCATACGCATTTAGTAAAAAGCTGTTATTTTGACATTACAAACAGACACTTCCATTTTATTAGGTATATGTATAGATAACTCGCTTTGTATAAACTGCTTGATTAGATTTCTGCTTACTAACAGATCATCCTATAAACATGTTGGTTTGAAATTAGTACGGGCCATATACGAACGTTAATAATTTTAGTTTTTTTTTAACTTTTTTAAAAACTTCTAACTTCATACTCAGTATGATAGCAATTTCGGTTATAAAGTGCAAGTAATAAAATTTTCAATATAGAGGAAGATTCTAAAGCCATTTCCTTTTACCGACCTCATTCTAATCGAAAACTTTGCTTCGATTTCTCCCTATTTCCAAAGAACACGTACAAATCTGCCACAACTACCGTTTTTTCAAATTCCTATAGAAAAGTTTTAAAGGAGTTTAACGACTTCAAAGCGGAAGAAACTTTTTAAAGAAACGCCGTACGGATGCAGATTATAAGTTATTATTATATCTTATTAAAACTCCACTAAATTTTATTCTTCTCCAATTGCATGTACTCATGGAATCGTTTCTTGGACTTGATAATAAAATGGTAGCTACTATGACTTATTACTTTAATATATGAAGACATAAATCTGCTGGAAACTCCGAGTAATACAAATAGAATCATGTTAATTTGATTAAAAGCTATTTTAATGGCATCAAATATCAAATGCAATCTCTAAATTTTGAAACAATATTATACCGTAAATTTGTTTAATAGATTACTTTTCACACTTCAAATATAATTTCTTATACAATGTTTTGCAATAATTTAATTAATTCAAGAAAACAAACTTTTAAAATATCATCCTAAATGTCTCACTGTTTTAACTATTGTTAGAATCTTGCAGACTACTAAACTTCCTCAACGTTAGTTCCCAATAGCAAGTTACTTTTAACTGACATGACCTAGATAGCATTAGAAACAACATTGTAAAGTGAATGAGTACATTACCAGTAGTGAACTGTAGTTTTGTACGTGCAATGGAACAGTTTCCGATATAGGAAATGAGAGTATGTAAGCTCCAGCTTATCTACAAGTTTAAAAGTAACTTCCTACGCTACATTTAAGATATTGTATATGTATGTACTTGACAGTATAGTTAAATGTTTGTTTATACTATTTTTAAAGTATCTATTTTATTATTTTTAGTACTAAGATTCTGAAGGACTGTTTCTTAAGCTTCCATTGTCAAGAATATTATGGAGCTCAAGCAGTGTGCATTTACTATAGAAAATCTAATCTTTAGAAATGTGACTCTTTCATTCACTTACTTATCAAGCCATACTCCTATATTGGCGTCTTTATTTACTAAATTCTTAACTGAAATAGAAATCGGAGAAAAATAATTTTTCCGTCCCACAACCCTTGTCCAATCGCTTCTCAATTTCCCCTTAATCTTTCAGTTCGCCACTTTTTTTCTTATCTGACGTGGAAAGGTTCAACAAATCTCGCCAGGTAAAAGGTATTACTTAACGTTAAAAGATCCAAGGCCATACGGAAGTTGACCCAAAAAAAATATAGTCCATAATTTAATCTGGCCAAAGGGTGAATCCATTTTAAGAGCACACGGCAACAAAAAGGAGCGTCCATTATTGAAAGAGCGGTCTATATTATTCACACATTATTTTTCACGACAATATAAAAAAGCGGCATAATGGGATTGCTTGGTTTTATTATTTTCTTGCTTTTCAATATGGTCCCATTTAGGTTTATAACGTGAATGACAAGTTATTGTTCGGTTTTTGAATACAATAGACGGTTATAGATTTTAGTGTTATATGTAGTTACCTATATATAAGATTAATTTCATTAATTCAAGTGTCTTTCAAAAGACATAATGTGTAAAATAGAGGTTTGAGTTTGTAACTTTTTAAGTCTTTATATATATATATATATAATGTTTACTCATATTACAGAAAATTTATAGAATTAAATGATATATTATACTTCCCGTGTACAAAATTTCATCACAGACGGTTGAGAACTTTTTTTACTTTTCCTTATAGCTCATCAATTATGAAATGACGTATACGCAAACATAAATGCGTAAAGATTAAGCTCTGCTTCATTCGCTGTGCGTAATATTCGCCAGTAAACAGTTATTGCTACTGTGAAATTATTCTACTTCGCTTACTTCTATAGATGTCTTATGCAATGTCTTACGGTATTTTGCTATGGGGTTCAGCAGCTGAGGTAGATACCATATTTATATTACAAAAGCGGGCAATTCGAGCAATGTACAACATGAGACCTCGCGAATCACTAAATAACAAGTTCCAGGAATTGAATATCTTAACTTTGCCCTCCCAATACATACTTGATATTGTAATGTATGTTCGTAAAATTTTTGACAGTCTAGATTTTGTCAAAGACCAGCATAGTTTTAATACTATAAATAGACATAATTTTTTGTGCCGTATTTTAGACTTAGTAATACTAATAAAAGTTTTTTAGGTAATAGGGTAGGTTCTATAATAAGATTCCGAAGAATATTACTGATTTGCCAGACAATGAGTCAAAAGGTTATTATAGGATAGATCATTATGTGAATGTCTAGAGACGAATCCTCTCTGTGCATCCATTAAATTATTAATATGAATATTAACTGTAAATATTATTTGTACAGTTGAAAAAAACAAAGATAAGCCCGATCGATTTCTTACCGGTTCTTCTCGTTGATTGGGATGTTTTCCGAACCGGTATTAGTGTGCTAACATTCATAAATACCTTCTAGGGGTCTAAACTGAATAAAGTTCTTTTGATTTTGGTTAATAAATGTGCATTTTAAAATTAAAGTTATGTCGGCGCATCTTTCGCCTCTGAGGGTGACACCGGGGACTGCGGGTGTCGGTCCGGGGCATCTCCCTGCCGCGGCATGCGGCGGTTGCGCCGCCCACTCAGCTGACCGACGCGCGAGGCGACACTTGTTGTTAATTATTAATTCGTGCCAGTAATATACCTATACCAAAATACAGTCCATTCTTTTACCCTATACCTGTAGGGCCTTATCATTGGTCCTTTCGCGTCTTTACTTAACAGTTATTCGCCTTCAAAAACCTGCGTCGTCTACAAAGAAGCTGAAGTCACCTTGGGAGTGTAACACGGTATTTGAGTGAGTTCGTTCCATTTTTATTTTTTGCCAAATCCTCTCATCTACCCTGCCTTATTATTTAATTTTTCTTTTAGTTTTTTTTCTTAGTTTTTGATTATTGATTGCACTAGATTATTTATTATAGTATTTAAATATGCCTGATAGCCTCAAAACTTTAATTAAAAAGCGAAGCTCTATGAAATCTAAGCTTACTATATTTAGCAATCAGTTAAATTTAGTCAAAAGCAGTACTAGTATTTCTCATTTGCAGCGCCTAGACCTAGAAGAGCGTTTCAACAAAATTAAATCAGTTTATTCCGAATTTGATGCCTTACAGACGGACATAGAAGTGCTGAGCGAGGATTCTGAGATCGCGTCTAGCGAGCGCGAGGAGTTTGAGCGGCAGTATTTCAGCCTAGTAGCTCTCGCGCGCAGCCTACTCGACACATCCATCGGTTCAGAGACGGGCTCCGGTGATGCTAGCTCAGGTGCACACGATTTTAATAAAAGTGATTTTGTTCGTTTGCCCAAAATAGAATTGCCTCATTTCGATGGGAACTACCAATACTGGCTCGAGTTCAGAGATACTTTTACATCTTTAATACACGATAACAGTAGCATCGGTGACATAAACAAATTTCACTACCTGCGAGCTTCACTCCAAGGAAATGCAGCTCTTATTATTAAAAACCTTGACTTCAAAAGTGAACATTATAAAATCGCATGGGACTTGTTGTGTGAGCGGTACAATAACAATCGCCTTCTTGTTAGTAATCATCTCGACGCTATAACTGATATTGAGCCATTATTAGCAGAGTCAAGTGTTTCAATTAGAAACCTTGTCGACATTGTTAATAAAAACGTTAGGGCGCTTACTAAATTAAATCAACCTACACAATATTGGGACACAATCCTAATTCATCTTATAAGGAAAAAATTTGATTTAACAACTACCTGCAAGTGGGAAGAGTATCGCGATACATTGACAGATGATCCTACTTTATTACAATTTTGTACTTTTTTAAAGAAGAAAGCGAACATGATGGAATCTGTGGAATCAAATCACAAGCTTCCTCATAATAATACCATTGTTGCCTTAAATAATAGTCATTCGAACAATAATAATTCAAGCAAAAAATCCACAGTCACTGAAATGAATAAAAAATTAAATAATAAGTTTAATAAATGTCCACTTTGCTCCCAAGCTCATTCATTATATAAATGTGAATCCTTTAGAAAATTGACAATAGAAAATCGTATACAAAAAGCAAGTGATTTTAATGTGTGTCTTAATTGCTTACGTTCTGGGCATTCAGCTAAGCAGTGCAGATTATCACACTGCAAATATTGTAAAATTAAACACAATACCCTCTTACATTTAGAATCACATGAACCTAAACAATTTTCTAATCCTTTGCCTTCTGCATTGCCTTCTACGTCCAATATTGTCTTGTCAGCAAATTCAATGCAAATTGCTACTTCTGCACATGTATTACTGTCCACAGCAATGGTGAACGTGACCAGCGCTGCGGGTAACAAATACACTGCGCGTCTATTGCTAGACAACGGTAGTACGGCAAACTTTATAACGCAGAGCCTATTGGAGAAATTGGGTTTGTCACGACGCGGTACGAGCACCAAGGTAACGGGCATAAATAATCTCTCATCGACCAGTACACAGTCTTGTCACCTCACAATAGAGTCTTTATGCTGTGCTTACATTCTAGATGTCGAATGTCATATTTTGCCTGAGATTACAAAGGTTCTACCGTCTTCATTCGTGCATATCAATCACGTCCCTATTCCTACAGGACTTAAACTAGCTGATCCGAATTTCAACGTTCCGTCGGTCATAGATATCCTGGTAGGGGCTGAAACGTTTTGGAATGTCTTAGGCACCAACGTCATAGACTTAGGGAAAAATCTTCCTAAGTTATACGAAACTAAATTCGGTTGGTTAGTTTCGGGTAGTATTTCGCATCAAAATACTTCTTCCAAGTCACTTTTTTGCCATCATTCCAACGTCACTCCCGACCTTTCTCAATTCTGGGAGCTTGACAACGTATCATCAAAACATTCACATTCGCTTGAAGAAAGAATGTGTGAACAACATTTTGCAAAAACGACTTTTCGTAAAGACGATGGTCGATTTGTTGTCTCATTACCTTTAAAAGACGAACCAAGCACCTTAGGTCATTCTTTCGAACGTGCTAAAAATCGTTTTTTATCATTAGAGCGACGGTTCAATCGCGATCCAGTATTCAGAGACAAATATGTTAAATTCATGCGTGAATATCAGCATCTAGGTCACATGACTCTTGATTCAGACTATACATCCGTTTCCAAAACCTCCACGGTAAACCATTACATTCCACATCACGGTGTATTTCGTAGTTCTAGCACCACTACTAAGTTACGCGTAGTTTTCGACGCATCAGCCCCTACTAGTTCGGGAGTGTCTCTTAACGACATACAGATGGTCGGGCCCGTAATGCAAGACGATCTGTTTTCTATTTTAACACGTTTTCGTCAACATAAGTATGTGGTATCAGGTGACATTGAAAAAATGTATAGAGCCATAGAACTGAATCCAGAACAACGACCTTTACAAAAAATCATTTTTCGGTTCGATAGTACAGAACCTCTTACTACGTATACGTTAAATACAGTTACCTATGGCACCGCGTCTTCTCCTTATTTAGCTACCAAGTGTTTAGTAAGTTTGGCGGATAATATAGAAGACAGTCGTGTCAGATCTGCCATACAACGCGACTTTTATGTTGACGACTTCTTAAGCGGCGGGAGTACCATAGCGGAAACAGTCGAAATATCAAAACAAGTACGGTCGGTTCTGTCATCTGCCAAATTTAACCTACGTAAATGGCGTAGTAACCATCCTGAGATTTTATATTTAATTACAAACAGTAAAGAGTCAGAAAACACCCTACACTTTGCTGAGCAGGATCAAACTTCCTCTCAGTCTAAAACATTAGGTCTAAAATGGGTCTGCGACTCTGATTTGTTTACTTTTAGCATTAACATTACATCTTCAAATAAAGTCACTAAACGTCACATTCTCTCTGTCATCAGTCAGATCTTTGACTCATTAGGTCTCGTAGGCCCGTGCGTCGTCGAAGCGAAGCTTATCATGCAGCGTCTATGGTTGGATAGACTAGACTGGGACGACGAAGTGTCGCTCGAGGTCAGAAGCCTTTGGTCAGCTTTTGAAAGCTCGATAACTCTTTTAAATCACATTAAAATTCCGCGTTGGATTTTAAGCGACGGCTCCACTATACATGAAATTCACGTATTTACCGATGCATCCGAGAAAGCGTACGGAGCATGTGTATACTTTCTGTCTCGCAATAGCAATGGATCTGTCACCGTAAACTTGATAGTGTCCAAAAATCGTGTAGCGCCTATCAAGCCTACAACAATTCCGAGACTTGAGCTGTGCGGAGCTTTGTTAGGTGCAAGACTGTGTACAAAGGTTCGCGAATCACTTACCATACCTGTAGATAAATATAGATTCTGGTGTGACTCAACTATTGTTTTGGGTTGGCTTGCAACTCCATCTAACAAATTAAAATCTTTTGTAAAAAATAGAGTTCATGAAATACAAGAATCTACATGTAGTCATACCTGGAGCTACGTACCGTCGAAAGACAACCCGGCGGATCTTGTTTCGCGTGGACTAAGGGCTGACGTAATCGGGAACACAGCCTTATGGTGGTGCGGACCATCTTTTTTGTTACGCGATGAAGTCGAATGGCCCAGAATGCCAAACATAACGAAACAAGATTTGCCGGAAGTAGTGACTCATTTCATTAGTAGTGACGATAGATCTCTTAATCATTCATACATTCAATCATCATTCATTCATAATTTGTTACAAAAAATTTCAAATCTGACAAAAATACAAAGAATCGTTTCATATACACAACGATTTATTTACAACTTAAAAAACAAAATAAAATTAAGTGGTGAGCTCTCAGCAACAGAATTACGAAATTCATTTAATTTAATTTTACATCATGCTCAACTTCAAATGTTTCCAGAAGAGTACGATATTTTATTGTCTGGGCAGAGATTACCTCGCAAGAGTAGACTTCTTTCTTTAACTCCATTTATCGATGGTGA
The DNA here is from genome assembly GCA_947532125.1 of Saturnia pavonia. Lineage (NCBI taxonomy): Eukaryota > Metazoa > Arthropoda > Insecta > Lepidoptera > Saturniidae > Saturnia > Saturnia pavonia. The sequence goes on from OX383903.1 coordinate 13,553,435, forward strand.
TAACCTCATTCGCGTGGGCGGGAGACTTGATAACTCTCCTTATGATTTCAATATTAAGCATCCTATAATACTTTGTAGTAAACATATATTAACTAAACTTATATTACAAATAGAACACATAAAACTTCTACATGCAGGTCCACAACTACTTTTGTCGCATATCCGACAGACATATTGGCTATTAGGCGGCAGAAACTTATCGCGATCAATAGTGAATAAGTGCCTTAAGTGTTTTCGACACAAGGCTCAAAGTGTACAGCCTATAATGGGTCAGTTACCTCATTCAAGAACGCACTTTGAATTCCCTTTTCTCAACTCATATGTTGACTACGCCGGGCCAGTATTGATAGCCGATCGTAAGGGCCGCGGAAGTAAATTAATAAAATCATATATGTGCATCTTTGTTTGCTCAGCAGTGAAAGCTGTACACTTGGAGCTCGTCACCGACCTCACCACTGAGGCTTACATGGCCGCTCTAAATCGGTTCGTGGCGCGTCGAGGCAAGCCTCGAAGCATCACGTCTGATAATGCGACGAATTTTGTAGGTGCTGCAAATGATATGCTTAAGTTCATACACTCTTCAAAAATTGCATCTGAGTTAGCGCAGGAAGGTATCGAATTTATTTTCACGCCTGCGTACACTCCGCACTTTAATTCTTTGGCTGAAGCTGCGGTCAAATCTAGTAAACATCATTTAAAGAGGTTACTAAGTCAAACCCACTTCACATTTGAGGAGATGGCTACTTGTCTCGCTCAGATTGAGGCAACATTAAATTCACGACCTCTCACTCCTCTTTCTTCAGACCCTAATGATTTCTCTGTCTTCACTCCTTCTCATTTCCTAATTGGACGACCACTCTTATCCGTGCCAAGTTCTCAGGTGACCGATGTCAACATTACCAGACTAGATCGCTGGAGAAGGATTCAACACGTCCGACAACATTTCTGGAAGCGGTTCCACAACGAATATACCTCTTTGCTACAAGCTAAAACGAAATGGTTCCATTCCAGTGGCGAACTTAAGACGGGGGCTTTAGTCCTAATCAAGGATAGGGCAACACCACCACTGCTGTGGTCCTTGGGTCGGGTCACGAAGACCTACCCTGGCGTGGACGGAGTCACGCGGGTGGCGGAGCTGAGGACAAGGAGGGGCATAATACGTCGTGCATTCAATTGCATCTGCCCTCTTCCTGTTGAAGATTAACTGAAGACTTCAACCCGGGGAGTATGTCGGCGCATCTTTCGCCTCTGAGGGTGACACCGGGGACTGCGGGTGTCGGTCCGGGGCATCTCCCTGCCGCGGCATGCGGCGGTTGCGCCGCCCACTCAGCTGACCGACGCGCGAGGCGACACTTGTTGTTAATTATTAATTCGTGCCAGTAATATACCTATACCAAAATACAGTCCATTCTTTTACCCTATACCTGTAGGGCCTTATCAGTTACAATATACAGAAGTAAATGGACACAAGATTAATTAATTAACCAAGACTATTGCTAAGCCGTATCAAACATGTGTTTATCATTAACCTAATAATATATAGTATTTGTTGTTTCAATGATAATCGTAATTAGAGTTATTGATAGTGTAAAAGGTAAAAAAAATTGAATTGTCGTTTTCACAACGCATATAATATTGAAATTTACATATGCATATTCATTAATAAAATCACATAGCCATTTTAAATACCCGAAAGTTCTAATTTTCATATTCCGCACAATAGTAAAATGAAATTCGAATTCATTGTTGGACTTCCTGAAACACGGAGCATAATACATCGAACATAATACAAAAAATTTCAATCACTAGAGAAATGGGATTTTTCTATGTTCATAAATTCTTCAAAAAAGGAGAAGATTCTCAATTCGAATATACATATATATATTTTTTGGATGTTCAGTCATAACTTCTTTGTTTATAAATCGTTATAGATGATTCTTTTTTCGTTGAAAAGGGCATACCTCAAGGGTGGTCCCATTTTAGTTTCACAGGCATTGGACCTTAGACTTCGAAAATAAAACAGCGAAATTCTTTAAGACACAAAGCTCGGTTGCCCAGAAACTTCGATCAATGATATAGACTCAGAAATATACTTTAATTAACAATCTTTTTCGTGACAATGTCTCCTTTTGCGCTGCTTGCATTCAGCTTGTTCCCGCAATGTACACCAAGTCGTCAGTCCTCTTTCCTATACACGATCTGGTGAACTCTTCGGCTCCATCGGCTATGCGTTCTACGAGCATTGGACCCCGACTACTGTCACTTAATTCTGGTAATTCTTAGAGCGTTGTTGGTGATTTCGGTTAATGTGCCGAAATCCTCATTTCTGATTCTATCAAGCAAGGAAACTCAGAGCATAGCTCTCTCAATTGCCCTTTTAATAACATTAAGCATTTTTAAGAGGTCCATAGTTAACGACCACATAAGTAATCACTAGCATAATACACTGGGTCAGAAGCTTCATATAGAAACACTGCGGTATATTGGACGAGTTGAAGATGACAATTATTTATATTGTATTTATTATGAAAAAGGAAGTTTCATCTTATTCTAATACTCTAGTATTATCACGTGATACAATTGCGAGTACATCATGATTATGAAAAGACAACTACTATACACGAGAATTATAATTGATAGTAAATACAGACTATTTACATAATTATTAATCATACCCGCTACATTATTTCATTAAAAGACGACATATTTTTTAGTGAATATGAATTTGAATGAAACCCTCATAAAAATTTTTGTCTTTCAAGAAACTTGTATATCAATTAAAATTTCACTCGTCCGTGAATACCAAAATACCTATTAACGTAAAGCGTTCCTTATTTTCGAGGCGAAGAAGTTTTATGGTTTGTAAAATATTGAGGGCATAAATAAAGGAGCTGTCTTGTATAACAGCACGTCCCCGCGCCTCCGACGTTTACCTACAGTCGTATATTATCTGGGATTCTCTTATTCGTTGAAAATAAAAAATGAGTAAAAAAATTGCTATCGTGCATACTGTTTAGGCTGCGAGAATGATTCTCTGGAGAGGTGTGTTGCAAAACTGTTGATTTTATAGTGAAGAAATGATAGTCAAATAGAGAATTCTAAAAGCCGTTCATTATAAAGCTAGACAACTCTTACGTTCAGCTTATTTAATAAGTTTCCATAATGTAGCAATAAATAAATTGAAAGCTTAATTATAAATAAACTGTAAAATAATATTACAATTCTCTTATGTCGGGTGGGAACCATAAGACTTGTCAAATTATTTATTACCAAATTTCCATAAACTTTTATTAATTACTAAGAACTGCCCGCAACTTCTTACTTTCAAACAAATAACTTTACCTCATTATAATAATGGTATATAAATAAATTGCATTTTGATGCCAAATTTTGATAAAAACAGGTTTTACTTCGTAAAATATTTCATAGAAATAAGATATAACTAACGTACACAAAATGCTTACACACAAAATGAGTAAATAATATCATCGTGTATTTTTATTAAGTTATTCAGTCACGAGAACTTAAGTCGTATTGTAACTTCCTTGTCCTTCAAATTGGCTTATTAGAAATCAGGAATATTATAGTTCAAATGTGATGATAATATAAATATTTCGTATAAGTAGCATCTTATGTGTTAATAATAAACCAAAGGGATTTTTTATCTCACACTAAACGTATAAAACGTCATTATGGTTAATGAAATAAAATTTTATAAAAACATATTTAAAAAACCAAGCTTTATAAATTATCGACCTAAAGTTTATTATTATATTACATTAATATTTATTTATTAATAAAGTTAAAGGAGAAAAGTATCTTTGGTCACTGATCATGGGCGCTGGCAGTACATACTAAATTAAATTTACATAACCTTAGTACTCAATCTAAATTCAGTCATACAACATCATACACTATTACTTCAATTGATAATATTACACATATTATTGAAGTGAGAAAATTACCAGAATTAAATATTATTAAAATAAATAAAAAAACAGACAACAATTATATTGATTAAAATAACTGTACGATTATTTTAAATAAAAAGTATTTAGAGAGTTGATCTTAATGCCTTAGTAATTAACATAGAAGTAATCAGTCCAGATCTACAATGTACTCGTATTGTAGTCAAGTTTTATGCCAGTACTTAAGGATTTAATCGCAGGCCGTATCGCTCAATGTAATTTTGTTACTTGCTGAGTACATCACAATGTTACGTACACTCACACATATAAAACAGTACATTAATGTGAAATATAGGAGCCAACGTAGGACACGTGTAATAGTAATAGTACCTATCAAAACTAATTAATAAAAAAACTGTTAGGAGCTACAACATTAAAGAAATATAATATGTGAAATAGACTAGAATCCGTTACAAACATCAAGTATAAATTCTCAGGTAAGAGAAGGCGTCGCGAAACACGCACACATTGCGATTAGGTAAGCAAACAAATAATATCTAAACATAGCATACTTCCACTTCCTTTGAAACTAAGAGTCACTCTAGAAGTTTAGACGCCTTGTTTTTTACGGATATTTAAACGAGCATATTCCGATGAAGAACATTTCTGTTTTGGACAATTAAGTGAATACGAGAAGCGACAGACGGAATATCTACAAAATGACTGCAACTACAAAGTAGTGCAAATCACAGAGACAGTAAGAACGAGCATAGAGTAATGTACGAGCATTCGTCACCTAAATAGTGTTTGATTATTTTTCTATTATTTTTATGAAAAAAAAAATTCGAATTTAAAACAAACGGCATTTTGGTTACCTAAATTAAAATGTAATTGCAGTCGGAGGATCAGCCCTGCCACGGTCCGGTGAAGCATGAATTACTTCATACAAAAGTATACTACAGATGTTGGCCGGCGCCCAGCCCGGCCGCGGCCTGGTGTAGCATGAATTACTTTATAAAAACCAACGAAACCCCACTCGATATGATGGACGAAGGAAAAAAAATCATTTCCACTTTACGTGTAGGGGAGGTATAAATTTTTTTAAATTTTATATTTCCACTTTGTCGGCGTGATTAATATATTCCCATACCAAATTACAGCTCTCTAGTACTATGAATCTCTGAGCTAAGCCGCAGACAGACAGGCGGAGATACCGAAACTATAAGGTTTTCCTTTTGATTTCAGAACCCTAAAAAAGTCCTGACTCCGTAATGAATAAACTTAATGGATGAATTAAAGCAAAAAAAAAACTTGTGGAATAAAATGCGAATATTAAGGTTGAATTCGGCCAGCGGGAGTGAGGTTGATCTAAGAACCGTATTATTGTAGTTGAGAATTGATAATGTTATACATATTATTGTTTTCCGAGGAATATAAGATTTAGCGAAGTTGATAGGACGTTGACCTTAAGACAAACGGAGATGATGCTGAATAGAAAGAACACGAAAATAACCAAATATAATGAAATTAATCACTACAAGTTACTCCTTTAAATACAGTCAATTAAGAAATAATCGTTTAAAAAAATATTATTGTTAATCATGACATGACATATTATTAGTTAAACCATATTTTATCAAACAAAATAAATATAAATAAAAACATTTATATTGTACATAATTCATTAAACAATCCAAATTTACATTACAAATATTTTTTTTATTTTAGTCGCAGTAACTATATACTTTTATATTTCTAATACAGGATATCCACAAAAAAACACATTTACTAACATAAATAACTATCTCTGTCAATTATTATCGTTGCCGTAATCTCATATATTGAACCACAACAACAGTTTATTAGTATATAAACAATTTGAGAGATATCTCAAAGTTGCTGGTTAACCACTTCTTAGATTTTATTGCATCAATTTGAGGATATGAGCTCGTAAAGTTAATTAACTGCGAATGGAACACCTCCCGAAATTAAACGGATTATATGTGTTGTTAACGCCCCGAGATTATTACCGACTAAATGTGTAATAAAAGTTAGGTTACATTTTAATAAAAAGAAATAAATTGCTGGGTAAAAACATTATTTTTTTTCAAAAAGAAATCGTGACTATTTGTATCTAAACTAATATTATCAATCTAAAGAGATTTTTGTTTGTTTGTTTGTACACGATAACCTCTCGAACTACCAGTTAGATTTGAAAAAAATATTAGTCATTTTATAGCCTATTTATTAAGGCAGATTATAGGCTCTATAACTTCACGCTACAACTCTAAGGAAAGGAGTAGTAACTTTGAACGCCAAGCAATCAGACAAGTGACAACAACCAAGCCGTTAGCGACGGCGCGGTTGAAGTTTGTAAATATATTAAACACGGGTGAAACTCGACACAGCTAGTGATAAATATAGAAAAAAATATATACCTACCACTTAATACGAAACAAATTGTTGTGTTAGTGCTGGAAGTCGGACGACTTTTAATTTGATAAAAACAGAGTCTTGAAGTTGAGTCGTCGAGTCACGGCTCCGGAACCGGCCGTCGCGTCGGCAATACGTCGTCTGTCGATTTGCATTTTTATGAAAACGTTTTACGACCCGGAAACGGACTGAGGTCGTTTTCCGCGTCCCGCTCTCCTGATGAATCGAAATTGTATCATTGAGCTCGACGTATTTTGACCTTTTCCTTACTGTAATGACAGTGCAATGATTTCTGACTTTTGTCTTCAAGATTAAACAGTTCTTTTTTTTATCGTTATAGATTTAGAATTGTGGGCACAATTTCACCTGATCTTAAGTGCCAATGTGGCCTATGATGGTAGCACGCTAATAGTAGCATGATGTTAGCCTTAATGAACTGGCTGTCAAGTGCAGCTCCGGAACTCACCTATTGGTGCTTGGCGGCAGATTTTCAACTAGCTTGGTAGCTAGCCAGGCGGGTATTAGAAAAAGCCCCACCACCATGCAATAAATTATAGAATCCTTAAGTACTTGTCTACAGTTTGCCAGATTACTTGACGAAGTTACAAATAACATATAAACTTCTACAATGAATAGGTAATAGTTCCAGAGATTTACAGATTCAAACAAAAAAAAAAAAAACATTTTTGAGCAGTTTTAATATTATTTTCACTTTCATAACTTTCAACAAATGTTTCAAGTGTATGTAGTTCATAAAAGATAATCGTGCAGACAATTAACCTAGACTATTATTCTGAAGTCACGGGGAATATGAAATTTCATTAAGCGCAGGTTTAACTGTTTCTAAACTGCACGCAGCTGTTTAAATGTTATGATTTAAACTTTCATACGCAGCTTAATTTAGCTGTCGGCGAAATATAATGAAACAAAAATATGAGGTCCTGCGGTTACCCTGGTTCACACAGACATACGCACATGTGTTTTTCCTTGTTATAATTTGATTATATAAATTTAAAAAAAGTTTGTTAATAATCTACATTATTAAATCTGTAGTTTCATTTTTTTAAAGACAAATAACACGAAGATGACTAACTCATAAACGAATTGACCGATTTTGGTGAAATTTTGTACAGGTGAAGTATAATAATTTTTCAATAATATTTCTATCTCTATAATCTCTAAGAATCATCAATAATACTTTTAGAAATCGTAAAAAAAATAAGTCTCTACCGATTTTGGTGAAAATTTGTACACGGGAATTATATTTAATTCCCGTACATATTTAATACGAGTACTTCATTTTTTTTATTCCAAAGGCCAGCAAGCAGGCAGGTTTCTCAGCTGGTTGTAAATCGTTACAATCCCGTATAGACAGCTGCAACACCAGGGGCAACAGCCGTGTTGTTGACCTTAGAGACCGAATTACAATCCCTTTTTGAAGAGCCCCATGCCATAGCCCTTAGGGAAAACCGAGCTGGGTGACCCATTCCACAGCTCTAACGTATGCGACAGAAAAGTATCATCATATGAAAAGTAAGGAAATAAAAAAAGAATTGAAGACGTCAAATATTCACAAGAAAGCTATTTGGTATTACCATTTAAAAAAATATAACCTTTATAACAACTTAACATCTTATAACATCTGAATATTTAACATAGGCAACTTAGGCCTTGTTGCGTAGTCGTAGTAAATCCTACTATTGAGTGAGGTCGCTGGTTCTATCCCCTGATTTGACTGATATTTGTGTAATGAGCATAATTGTCAGTTGCATGTTTGGTTGTTAAACATCTCTACATGTATGGTTTATCAGCTATTTAGTTATCATACAAGCTTTGCTTAGTTTTTGAGTTAAATTGGTGTGTGTGTGTGTGAAATTGTATCCTCATATTTATATTTTTTTTAAAACTATAACTTACATTATAATATGAAACACGGAAAACCTTTCAAGTCAACCAAGCAACGCGTACTTTATGAATGGACCCAGACAAACTAGCGCAATGAGTTACAAGTATCTCGTATATACTCAAAACATCTGGACCAAACGAAAGCTCGTGGACACCGCGCCTATTCACTCCTGCCTCCCTTTTCACTTGGTTTTTTCATCTTACATTTTAGTACAGCCATCTCATTTAGAGTGTTTAGATTAGTTTTCTTCTATTTAACCTTTAAGACAATTTATTTTATAACAAACATGCTGTGCCCGGGGCTCCGCTCGCGTGGACTACAGAATGCCGTCGGTCGAGCGCACGCACGAATCGTGCTGCTCCCGCTCAAAAGTCCGAAAGTCAAAAATGCTTGTCATAGGTGATCTTTAGAAGATAGACATATGCTATAGCTGGCTTTTTATAGGTCTATTTTTTTATATACTGCTAATAAATAACAAAACATATTTTTAAATACATGATATTCGATATATTACCGACTAATAATAATTATATATTATAAGACTAATAACATATTATAAGATACCCGACTTTTATTTTAATATATTTAATTTTAAAGTTTTCATAATAAACATGTTAATTACGTTTCCGACATATTTTTTTTCATCCCCTGTGAAACTTCAACTGCTTCCTGTATTTATGAACGGGCGGAAGTTCAAAACAGTGTTAGGAAATTTTTACTTTAATAGTAGTCCTCCACTTGAACTGTTGAGCAAAGAGATCCCGAAACTTAAGCAATTAGTGAGCTCCAGTCAGACAGCAATTAACGGGGAATGCTATTTGGGACAGATGCGAACTCTAATTTGAAACATATGGGCACGGTCCCACAAACAGTACAATACCTATACATATATGCATTATTAAAATTAAAATAACTTACAAATTATTTCTGCTTTTATATAATAAATATTGACAGTAAGAATGTATCTGATGATATTCACAGTTTAAATTTGTATAACGATTAACGGCGTAAGATTAAAAAAAAAGTTTTGTCGAATTATGTAACCCTTCAATAACTTTCTGATGTATTATAAAAACTGATTTATTTTAAGGTGAGATCTACTAAACTATCATAAAATGAATTAAGAAACAATTTTTTTTATTAATTCTATACAACTTGTAGCACCAATTCGTATTGATTATTTACATTTTTGTTATTAGTTTTTAAAATGTTATTGTTGTATAATTTGCTACAGTAATTAGTTTATTCCAAATATAATAAACAGTATTTGAATTTTCGTCTAAACAAATTATGATATTTTTAATTTATGATAATTAGTTTTCTTTAAAATCCCTCATTGCTTATCTGTAGAAAACGAAGAAAATGTAGAAATAATTTAGCCAATAACCGGAGGTGCTGGGAGTTGACTCTTTAGCTAAATTATTCATTAACTACTAATGACCGATGTACATTAAGTAAAGATTAATCATGTTTAAAAGCAATATAAACTTTTAATATCTTAATGGTTTTAATAAATACTAAGTGTTCGAGATTGTTCGAAAGTAATGAGACAATACTCATGACATAATTCTCATTTCCATAACTTGATTGTACCCTTACTATCTCGAAGATTATTGGAATCTCTAGCGACACACATTTTAAAGTTACTTAGGAGACAAGTTCAAGCTGACGTCCAATAAGCTCAGTGTACTAAACGGAGTGAAAAAGTTTTTTTTTTCTCTAACTGACTATACTGTTAGCTTTAGGGAGCCTGGGGCCGTTATGGCTTTTACAGCTTCACCGGGTTGGGGGTAAAGAGGTATTTCAACCTCGGGCAAAGACTACAGTTATACAGATTGCAAGTTCATCTCCGGCCGGGAGTACCTGGATACTAGCTTGGTCCATTTGACTCGGCTCAAAGATGAGCTATGAGAATCATTGCCGATCGCAAACAGCGGATTTTTTTTGTCGTTTGTATATTTATTTATGCAAACAATCTCAACTGATGTTAAGTGACGATGTGGCTCAAGATGGTAACACGTCAAGCCTAGTGGGAGGACTGGCTCTCAAGTGCAGCTGCCGGAACACCTATTGGTGCTATTGGTGATAGATTTTCATCTTAAGGGTGGTAGCTAGCCAGACGGGCATTAGAAAATACCCAACCACCATGCTGTGGTTTCATCACAATGTTTTTCTGCACACGCTACCACTGAATCATTATTGCCTCAAGAACGAACTTTTAGTGTTTTACCACTTGTACATTGTATTAATGGCGAAAAATTGTTCGAAATGATTCCCAAGGGACTACAATATGTGGTTCTTCAAAAGGAGAGTGAAAAAGTTTTTAAAGGGTCGGCAATGCCAATGTGGTGCTTCTGATGTTACAAACGTCAATAGGCTGCAGTAACCGCATACAATCAAGCGGTCCGCAAGCATGTTCGATAACATCGTAATATTTAAAAAAAAGATAAGTATCGCTTAATTGCTCTCCTTCCTTGACAAACTGGACACATATATAAAATACTATTTTATCAGATTTTTTTTTTTCGTGCTGACTACGCGGTTGGCCCGGAGACCTAGACACAGCTTCACCGAGCTTGTGGGTAAGCACAGAAAGAACTCAGCCGCGTATAGTTTTATAATTATATTTAGTACCTACAAGATCTAACCAATTACGTAACCAACCGTCGATTCTATCGTTTTAAATGGGTCTCTTTAGCAATATTTTGAATTTTGTTTTTTTACTTCCATAATTTCATATATATCTCGTTCGCTAACATCCTTAATGTTCAGTATTTCGCAGCATTATATTTCTGAAATTAGTATAATATTTAAGTTGTATTATATAATGAAAAAAAATAAATAATAAAAGAGCTCTTGAGTTTGAGCTTTTAAATTATACATTTTAAATATAATTAATTTTCGAAGACAAAAATCTGTTAAAGCATTTACACATTTTAAACAGTTTCCTCGCGATAAAATCTGAATAGGTTTTAAATAAAATATAAACACTTGAAAAGGGAAATGTTAAAGATTTACGAGGCGAGTCATTGTCAGTCGTAAAAGACAATTGCCTCTTTAAAAATCCAATTTATGTCTTTGTTACTTCAAATGTAGCATCGCGAAACGGGTGATGAATAGCTTTTCCCACGCCATCTAGACTTTAGCACAGCATTAAGATTACAAAGTAGTTAAATTTAATATACTTTATTAACTTTACTGATTAAAAACAAAGGATTATAAATAATAACAGTTTATATATTTACTTTTTTACAAAGTATATTATATAAGTAGTATTTTACAAAGTAATATATATTACTTTTTCTTGTTATTAAAATGTAATTGCATTCTATTTAATTGACTACAATATTAGACGCAAATTAATTTTACATTAACTAGCCTACATGTACAGTGTACCTACACTCACAAAACAGTGAAGAATAAATGAACTTTTTTACTACAAAAGTAAACTTCATCCGATGTTTGTCTTTTTAAATTACTCATAGAAGCTAAAATTATCATAACTTTTATTGTTTCTTTACATAATACAAGACAAATTTTTTTTCTTGTAACTCTAAATGTAATAAATAATATAATAATAATAAATAGGAACTTGATGTAATACTTTCTAATAAAATTACATACATTTACAAGTGCGTAGTGATTTTTATATAGTTTATTTTTATATATAGGATTAATATTAAAACAACAAAAATACACCAAAAAATTGCGATCCCAAAAAGATCGATTAGTCTTTATTAGGTAGGTACAGTGTTATAAAATTATAATATCTCCGTCATACACAATTTAGGTACCTATTAAGAATATGTTCCGTATGGTACTGAAGCAAAACATTTGCTAAATAAATTGAAAGTATGTGAACTGGCTTATGTGACCTTAATTAAGGTTAAGTTTCGTTTTTATGACTTTTCCTACAACAGTAAATATATAAGACCTTTAATAAAAGCTACAACTGGTTGTTTATTACATAATATTGTTGTTGCTCGACTAAGTTGCTCGTTCACTTTTGTTAATGTGGTATAATCCCATTTAGATGTTTTAGCCTTTCTTTTTTATTTCACTTCAAGATCTCGCGAAGACAAATTTTTCTTAATAATTTCAATAGAACAGGTTTTGTATTGGATTTTTTGTATTGCTACATACATTTGTTTTGAAACTTTTATGTGTATAGCTCAGAACTAGATGACAAAGCACACAAAGCAACTCGTTTTCTTGGCTGTATGTGTGTCTTTATCTGTTCGGTACCAATTTTGCAATTGATTTTTAACTAACTTTTCACATGTCTGACGTAATTACATGAAAAAGTTTAAAATGTAAAAAATTATAACGTGTTTAATACACCACATTTTTAAAACAGACTAATATGTATTAAATTTTTTGTCATATTTCTATATTTATATACAGTGGTATCAAATTTGGAACTGGGATTTTAGTGCCAAATCCGAAATTATGAGAAATATAGAGAAGTGATGTGAAAATGAAATTGTATGTTTTTTTAATCTTTTATTTGAAAGGGATACCAAACGGGATTTATTTTTCAAAAATATGATAACTTGTTTTATCACACAAACGGATTTTGTCACTAACATCAATATATATGTACTATGTACGAAATTTTGCAATTCGAACACTCACCTTGTTCGACTTAACTGTACTGCAATCCGTACACCTTACTTTAGTGTGGCTTCGACATTTATGCAGTGTTGTGCATACGGAGCGGCATTAATATTACGATAATTCCGATAATTCGAATGAAAACATGAACTTGGACGTTAATACCAAAACAGTAGTCAAGTATCTAATTATAATTATTTATTGTTCAAGTGAATAAATAGGTATAATAATATATAAAACCGTAACAACACAACAGAAAAAAAAAAACATTTAAATGCCACGCCATCTTGGTTTATTTACATTTTGGTCGCAAGAAAACTTACTCTATAAGCAATATAGCGCTAGATATTTTAATAATTTAGTTACACGACATAACTAATGTTTTAGCGCGGCAGTGAACTTTAGTTCTAACTCTTACCAGTATTTGTACGAATGGTTTTTATGAACGTTATTGTCGGTAGAATATATGACAGTGATTACTAATATGTATCAATTAAAAATTAAAGGTAATGTCTTTCGATTTAAATCTTACGAGTATTTATAACTATATATAACTATTAGAAATTATTTTGTAGTTTTAAACCTTATGGCGTTTTTAGTAGGGAGTATAAATATTGGAAGCTGCGCGTCATAGTTAACTTTATCATGTTGTTGGCACGTGAGATAAAATTTATGTAGTTATTCTTGTTTTGTTACTTCAAAGAAGCATAAATTCTCACGCCCAATTTTGTTACTGAAATAAATATTACATTTAAAAAAAAATTGTGTGGTTTTATGAAATCACGATGCAAGTGACACTTTAAAAAGAAGAAAATAATAACTTCATCTTCGCCTCGAATCTCACAGTTCCCTACTCTACGCTTCGCCTCGAGTCTCATAGTTCCCTACTCTACGGCCAGCTGTAATGCGGCATGCGATATATGAACGAACAATTTTGGGGCGTTAGAATAAAAGTTTCACTTGAGAAATTGTTATTAATACCATATAAATACCCATTTAGATAAAAATGGGTACAATATATATTTAAATTCTCGCACAACCCGCGGTTTCAGTTTCCTTATCTCAAAAGGGTACAATAGAACGGTACAAAGCGGAAAGCGACTGTAAGTTGTACTAAGCGTGATTTATATTAGGCGCGCCGTTTCGCAGGCCCATGTCAAGCTCGATTCCAAGAGTTTCACCCATTAATATTCATTACAAACGTTAACTTGCTTTCGTTTATTTAATTTTATCGTTGAACACTAACACTTATATCAGCAGTATAGTTTAAGTAATTAAGAAGTGAATACGTGGAATTGTTTTCGTTTAGACTATTAACACATGATTTAACTTACAAACTACTACTTGAACCACTAGAGTATATATGAAATTCGCAGTACCCTGTGGCACTGCTCGCGTTTGTTACGCAATAATTATTTTCATCCCGTATTTTATTTATATTATTCATAAAGCCTATACATGGAGGAATGACTAATACATCTTGTGTACAAAATTTCATCAAAATTTACTATATCTGTATATATTTTTTTATTTTGTTTTTAAAAGTATTATTGACAATTCTTACAGCCCATCAATCATGAAATGACGTATACTTGCCGTTTACAAAGATTCATCAAAAGCGGTTAATAATTATTAATGAAAATATGTTATTTTACAAATTATTACGATTTAAAATAAAATAAATTTGTAGTTCAGTTTGCACGTGTATTATTGAAGTGAAACTTCTTATGCGACTTCCAATCGTTAAACGTTAAATGTTAAACGTTTAACGCACATTATCGGTCTCTCCTCTTTGTGTGAGCCAGAGCGAGAGAGTAAATGTCGGTGTGTACGTATATTGCACACTGCTTAAATAAAATAGAAAAAGTCTTTTAATTGAAGTGAAACTTCTTATGCGACTTCCAAGCGTTAAACGTTAAACATTGAATGATAAACATTTAACACACATTATCGGTCTCTCCTCTTTTTGTTAGCCAGAGCGAGAGAGCAATATATTATCGGTCTCTACTCTTTGTGTGAGCCAGAGCGAGAGAGTAAATTTCGGTGTGTATGTATATTGCACACTGTTTAAATAAAATAGAAAATGCCTTTTAAAATGAAGTTTCACTTCTATCGTGTGTGAATCGCACACACACCTTTTTTTCACTTAATAAAATGTATATTTAATTGGTACTAATTTAGTTATTATATATATAATTATTAATTTATTATTAATAAAATAATCAATTAAAATTAAATATGGAAATAAGTTATATTTTGCATATAGAATATTAGTAGGCAGAGAATATATGCACAGAAAAAGTTATATATAGTAAATAAAACAACTAAAATACTTTAATATGTTTCTTTTATAATGAATCGTCGAATGAACTGGAGTTATCACTTGAATCCTCAGTAACACCTACACAAATTTTCAAACGCAATATCACGAACCCAATCAGACAATATAATCTTTTTTCTTCTTTTGACAACACACCCAGTTTTCAACCGTCACTTTAGAACACGCATTATTTTGTAAATCTAGCATTTTTTGCGGTGAAAGGAAGAGTTGTGTTATTTCTAGCCGCGTTTCCTTTGACTTGTGCCCAGGTGAGCTCAATTGTATTATATTGACAGTGGTATTGGGGAATTCTGAGGACGATATGCCCATGTTCTGCTGTCATTTCGTCAATTGCGTCTGCTTGCGAGTGACACAAAATGGCGTCGACGCCGCCGCGTCATTGGCGATGTATGTTCACTGTAACCTGCTTGATTGATGTTGCCAAATAATAAATACATTTACCGAATTATAAATGGTTTATTTTAATACACAAAATATTAGTCATTTAAACGCCTGTGTATGTTTATAAAACAAAAATGTAGAGCAAAAATAAAATACTTATCAATGTGTTGAATAGATTAAAAATTCTTCATAAATAAAATAAATTGTTATAGAAAATCGAATTGGTAACGCATTAGGATATCACTAATTGATTTGCACTCGAACTGTCAAAAATAATATAAATGGTCGAAAGCAGTGTAGTAACAATTACGTATAATATCAAGCAGTCACTAACCGCACAGTTTCCGCTTAGTCTTCAATTTAAATTGATTCAACCCCCCTCTTAAACCCGACGCAAACCGCAACGTACTATGAGCGACTCCTTATAAACTCTTTTCAATCCTTCTGTTGATCTGACTTGAAGCTAATACAATATGGAGATCATCCTAAATTTTTTTAAACATTGTATTACATATACTACTGACTTTGGGAATATAGATGTAGGCACCTGTTGATAGATTTTTGTGTATTTTTTGTAAAATTATTTTTATTTGATTTCTGATAAGAGACAAAAACTAGTAATAATACATGTAATAAATACAGATTGTATTAAGTATTTTAATCGTACTGATTATTACTTAGCATTTTATTTTGTATCGTTTCATGCGGCTGAATTGTAATTTTAGTTTTTATTAGTAACCCGCCCTGACTTCACATGGTTACCAGAGTATATAACTGCATTGGACTACCCGGAGCTTGCCAGTAAAGTTCCCAGTCAGCATGATTTTTTTCGATAACTTCGACAATCGTAGTCATATTTCAGCCAATTTACACAAAACATTAATGAATTGTAACCTAAACCTTCCTTATGAATCACTTAGTACATTGATGAAAAGCGTATGACAATAGGTTTTGAGTTTATCGCATTCAGACAGATGGACAGAAGCGGAGGGGGAACTTTGTTTTATAATATGTAATGATTGTTAGATTCCTTTTGTTTTTATTGTTAATGTTCACTTTTCCATTCATCCTGAAATAATTTTTAAATTTCTTTTTTAAAAAAAAGAAGTAGTACTTCATACCTGTATGTTAACACGTTGTTAGGCATCATCAATCCAGTATATATTACATTGTTTTTATATTTTGTACCTTTTTGATTGGTGTCTGTTGTGTTCTCAATATACACATCAGTAAATAAATTGAAAAATAAGTATCTCATCTCACAATGTCTATGTGTACATTTTAGAAACGATATAATTGTTAATATTTACCTGCGTGTTACTGCTATGTTTATAGCACCTGTATATTTTAATACGCATATATTTGAAAGATCATTCTTATAACTTTCGTTTAAAAAATCTTAAAAACAATTTAAACACCGTTATGTTAAATTTTTACTACAAAGCCTGTATAATACTAGTATAATAAAATTATAAAAAGTGTTTTCCACTTTAAATTACCATGAGCTTGAGATGGTCTCGCTTAGCAGCATCCCAATGTTAAATAAGATTTCCGTTTTGTGTTGAATCAGCTTCGACCGCTCTGGGTGAACTACTGACTACAAACTTATATATACAGGTTGGAAAAAACGAATGGGACAAGTATGAAAAGTACATTAAATATGGAAGATATAAAATTTTACTTAAAGGAAACATTATTATATGTTTTGGAATAAGGATAACTGCATTCAGATATTTTAAAATGCTCATCTATGCCGGGAATCGTACCAACTAAAAACGTAAAAAAACCGGCATTAACTATGTTATTGTGCCAATCGATAGAGCCTATGATAAAGATAAAATCTCTGGAATAAACATTGTATCTCACAATCCAAGGAGACCATGAACTATTATTACTGAACGAAAATATTAACGTGACCCCATAAAAAAGCACAGCGGCGTAAGTTCTGAGGATCTTGCTGGTCATTAATTATATATGTACATATCCAAACATTAAAACTGTTAATAAAATAGGAGCTTATCAAGATGTGTGAAATTTAAACGATCTACGTATTTAAAAAAAAAAAACATAATATCTCATGCAAAGTAATAATAATGTCAATTATTTTTAATAATGTAAAAACAATTTAGCTGATTCCTATACTTCATACATTATCTTTTCTTTGATTTAAGTACTTTCATGTTGAAGTTCTAAGAAAATTGAAATATCTTTTAATTTTTAAGTAAATAGTCTAGGTTAGGTAGGTAGGTAATGTTAGTTAAATTTCATGGTCTTCTTGAATTGTGAGATACAATATTTATTCGAGAGATTTTATCCTTATCATATACCTTATCGATTGGCACAAGAACAGAGTGCATGTCGGTTTTTGCATTTTTAGTTGGTTCGATTCCCGGCAGAGGTAAGCTTTTTAAAAAAAAAACGATTATTATTATTTTAAGAAATAAAATAATGTTTTCTTTAAGTAAAATTTGCTATCTTCAATATTTAATCTATTTTTCCTACATGTTTCACTCTTTTTTTTCGACTCTGTATAGCTATTACAGTCTCTGAATGAATCAATAGAATACTTTGTAAGCAACTGCTTCTAAAGATCATTATTCCCTTTTAAAGATATTTATTTCTGCTCCTTGTAATTATAACCTAATTTAACCTTAACATTCGTTTGACCTAATTTCTGACTCACTTCATTATTGCAGTACGTCTATATAGCATTATATTAGTAGAAAAATATATATAAAATCGAGTAGTGTTTTGACGTGTGACGTTTAAATATATGTTT
Organism: Saturnia pavonia; assembly: GCA_947532125.1. Taxonomy (NCBI): domain Eukaryota; kingdom Metazoa; phylum Arthropoda; class Insecta; order Lepidoptera; family Saturniidae; genus Saturnia; species Saturnia pavonia. The sequence goes on from OX383903.1 coordinate 13,571,797, forward strand.
AAAGATTACAAGATAATCAGAAAAATATATACTTTGGCAGAGTTGTGGAAGAAAATAGTTGCCATTAAATAAAAAGAAGAGAAGAAGAACTCTAGGATAGAAGCTGATCCAATTTAAAGTCTCCATTTTTACAAGTACATATCGTAATAACATAACTAAACCAAACAGGTAACTTAATCTTAATAATTTTAAGCTTACATAAAAATGTTCTACATAAGATACAAGGCAACATGTAATAAAAGGGAAAAAAATAAAATAAAGCATTTTCCGAACAACGCCTCGTCACAAGGGAAATTATGAAATATATTCATACGATCGTCACACGACCGAATTTTCTAACTTCCACCGTTGATGGAAACTCTTATATGGATCACAATAAATCATGTAAACTGTTTGTGTTTTTGTAACATACTTTTATGGGTTTTTGAAAATCATATTATCACTTTCTGTTACTAAAAAAATGCATGACTGACGTCATCTTGAAGCAATGATGGCTCATTGGTAGCGTGTACAAATTCGCGTCGATTGACCTGAGTTCGAATCCCTCCATTGAGCAGAGAAGAAACCTTTCAGTGAAGGAAACAATCGCAAGGAAACCATAGCATGGTGGTAGGGCTTTTTCTAACGCCCGCCTGGCTAGCTACCACCCTCAAGTTGAAAATCTGCAGCTGCACTTGAGAGCCAGTCTTCCACTAGGTTTAGCGTGATATCATCTTGGGCCACAACGTCACTTAACATGAGGTGGGATTGTGGCCACTCCTCTAAATCTATAACGATAAAAAAAAACTACATGTTTGCTGACCATTTTCGTCACCCATTACAACATACATGCTAGAACTTAGTTATGAGATTGACGTGAAATATAAATTATGCTACCTGTGTCCCACGGTTTCACTCGTATTAAGCTTATCGTTGTTTTCACTTCCCGTACTTGCCTACAGCTTAACAGATTGCTTGACCCTTCATGGCGCTCCTTCCACTACCGAGTGGAAGGTGAACATATTTACCGACCCCGATGACGACATCACGGTAGCTAACGCGTCATACCCATCCGTCTCTTCAAGTCAAGCGTGTTTGCGCCCTCGGCCGCGAAACCACCGTTCTCTCCGTAGGGGACGGGCGGTTAACTTCGCTCCTGCACGCCCGCCACGACCACCCTCTCCAGCGGCAACTCAAGCCTAGGTCCGTTCCTCCAGCATGGAGCCCTTGAGCTAGCAGCGACAGTGACAATACAGTGACACTGCATTCACTAGCTATCGACACACACACATAACACTGCACTTCACACAGGTACACCACTCAGTTACATAGGTTTTGTAAGGGACCTTTTTTTCTTTTTTTTTGGCTAGTTAGTTTCGTCGATCATACAAACAAAAAAAAAAACAGAGCTTTATAATATTAAGTATACACTATAGTACTCGAGTATTAAGGCATAATAATAAAGAGACAACCATTTCATCGGACATTATATTGGCAACTAAATAATAATCTATATTTCACAATCGTTGCTTAAAGTTTTTCTACTACATTGTACCACCAATAACAAATTGTACAGAAAATATATTTAAACACTAAACAAAAACATCTACCGGACAACTACATTTCAAACGCATTTGAAACAGTAAATAAAACGTACGGCGGGGTTGAAACTAAATAAACTAGTTCGGTAGTCAATTCGCGGACGACAATACAGCGCGTAGACATTCCATTTGCATTTTTATTGGAATCGCTTTAAGAAACAATGGATGGATACGCCGCTACGGTAACCATTCAAGGATGGCATAGTTTTCCCTCTTTTTTATTGTACCGTACTGAGCTTTTAAGGCGCTATTGGTTCGCAGAACCCTCACTTAAAAAAAGATATATTTACCTTTTAATAGAGTTGGTATCATTTTATTTGAAAAATATGATTCCTATGGCAATTTTTCTTAAACGAGGAATGGAACACCTTTATTTATATTTCATTTCGTATGTTATTAATTTTATTATAAATACTACTATGTGTAACTTCATTTCAATTTATTACAAACTAGATGAGCCCCGCGGTTTCACCCGCGTATATTTTAAAATAAATCGCTGATTGACTATTTATAAATTATAATACTTCAGTATAGACAATATTTTTATCGGGCGGCCAGGGTTACGCGTCATACTCAGACGCGGACGGCTCGTTCTCGCCACTACACACGAGCCGAGTGTTGAATTATTTTAATTTTACATTATTTGGCAAACTATTCGTCCAAATAAACATGCTATAAAGGACAAACTGTATCTACATAAAATTATCTTGATGATGAAGTATCTTTCGTTCGTATGCCATGCCTAATAATAATGTTCATAACCCACTTTTCAATTTTCAATAAAATTGTGTCACAGAATACCTTATTGCGGCTTATGTATAAGAGACATACATATGGTACCCAAAATATTTTTTAGATGTACTAAGGAGCAATATTTTTGTAGAACATTGTATTTATGTATCACTAACCATTACGCCAGCGCATGCCAATAAATTAGTTGGGGTGTGCTATTTGTTCCGACTTACTTAACAAAAATCAATATTTAAGGCTAGTTGAGAGGTGTAGCCTAATGCTAGATAGCCTATACTGTATCTTCTGAATCTGGCTATGATATACAAAAGGAATTTTTCGAATCCAACTGGTAGTTCCAGAGATAAGCGTGTTTAAACAAATAAAAATGTTTATTATATAACATTATTAATGGGTATAAATTAATTTAAGTAATTTGAATATTGGCAATATAAAAACGCGCGTTACAAGTTATATCTCTTTGACGTAATCTAAATGATGTTTAATTTATACGAATCTAAATTTTTGAAGTAAAATAAAAATAAAACATTACTGAATTCAAGACTTATTATAATTTACTTGTAGATGACACTGATAAATCATTTTGATACACAGTAAAGATATAACAGTTTTAGCAAGTAACTTCATGGTATACACCATGTTACAGTTTGTTTAAATTTCAAAATCTTACCATATTAAGCAAATCAAAACTATGTAGGTAATTTGTTATATTTATTAAGTACTATTTCTTATTAATAATCCATCTATAATAATCCTATTATAGAATATAAATTTTCGTATTTAAAGAAATATAAAAGTTTTCCTAATATTCTCATATGAGAAACTGACTTGTAATATTTATAAAAGTTAGACTCGGAATACTTTGGAGGTTAGATTTACATAAACATATATATTTTACTTAGGTATATGAAAGAAAAAACGGTAAATATTTATTTTCTGTACAAGAAGAAATTTAGAACTACTGATCCAATTCTAAAAATTCTTTCACCAATAGGAAGCTACATAATCCCCAAATGATATAATCATCGGCTATTTTTTATTCTTTTAAATTTTATACTGTAATTAACGTGAAAGAAGTCGCGTATAGTTGCTAGTATTTACAAAGTAATTCATTGGCCTTCTTCATATTCTTCTGATGATATACCTTTAAAACTGTATAATATGAAGATATTTACTAGTTATACAGTCTGTATCCTCTCTTATTACGACATGATAATCGGTTCATAAGTAAAAGAAGCTGACGTTGGATGTTTACTCGTATGTTAAGACTATGATTGGCGATAATCACCGGGATCTAGACTAGAGGATGTGCGACATGTTTTTGTTATTGATTTATAAACAGCCACCTGGTGTTTACAGTATAAGAGATTATTTATAAGACGATTGTAAGACTATTGATACAGTACACCAGCACTGTAGTACCAGTAGTACCAGTACTACAGTAAATCTTCTCAACAATCAGTTGTATTTATTTTTTAAAACCCTCTGCGCCGACCCCGGTATTTAACTATATACTTAGTATATAAATAAATATATTTACGTACAAATTCCAGGTAATTACAAAATAGCTTCAGAGCGAGTAAGACAAGAGTTTTTACTCGGCAGAGTCGAACTTACAGGGAGAGGCTGGAAGTAACAATGGATGACGTCAACTCTAAGGCTTAATACTAACTGGCGTAAAGTCGAACCGAAACATCGTGACATATACATATACTTTAATAGTATATCGAGTTCTTTGTCCATTAACGAGTGCAACCTCGCATCTTAGTTGAAAGAATTCGCAGTGTGTTTTTGTATTTTCTTTATACAAATTTGTTCGTCAGTTAATGAACATAGAACAAAATGTATTTTTAAAATATAAGTACCTATATGTTGCGACGCTTCGCTTCGACTCTACGCCAGTGAGTATTAAGCCTAAGTCTCACGAAGGAGAGCTATCGTCTCCTTGTTTTTTCATCTGGTTCGCGATCCTTTAAAGCGCCTCTTATCTTAATATTCAGGTTTTGTCTCATCTCACGTGACTTTTTTTTTTTTTTTTTTTTTTTTTTTTTTTTTTTTTTTTTTTTTTTTTTCTAACTGACTACACTGTTAGCCTGAGGGGCCCTGGAGCCTTTACGGCTTTTACAGCTTTACCGGGCTTGGGGGCGAGCGCTTAGGGCACTCAGCCACGAAAGCTAAGCAACAACATCCGAGGGTGCCAAAGTGGCCGGACCTCGGCTCGGACTGTTGCGCGTATGCAATTAAGTCGCGATCTGACTAATTCCCTATCCGTAATTCGATCTAAACTAACTATACATATATACATGTTTCTGCCCCCTGGGAGGAGGGAAGGAACATGTGTATGTGTATTTAGTGGTCTGAAATTTTTGTCTACTCTAACTAGGCAAAAAAAGAAAAAAAAAGGTCCCTTACAGAACCTATGTACCTATGTGTGTTGTGCATGTATGTATAATGCAGTGTCATGTATGGCTGTGAAAGCTAGTGATTGTAGAGTCACTTGTATCGCGCGAGCGGCTGCTTGTCTCAAGGGCTCCATGCCGGTGGATCGGACCTAGGCTTGAGTTGCCGCAAAGGAGGGCGGTCGTGGCGGGTGTGCGGGAACGAAGTTAACCGTACGTCCCCTGCGGAGGGAACGGTGGTTTCGCGGGCGTGGGCGCGAGCACGCATATGTTGCGGGAGCGGACGCGTAGTAATTATTAGCTTTCTCGATGTCGTCGTCGGGATCGACAAAGAGATTTCGCGGACGGCGTTTATAACGTTTGGCAACGGGGATCGAGTTGTCTGGGACGTAGTTCACGGTGGATTTTACGAGTGGGTTGGGGTGATTCGAAGCGCTATCGAAGTATCTCCTGGTGAGATATTTCACATAGGCTTCTATCGAGGGAAGCCTCATGTCCCTGTGGAGGTCCATGTTCCTAACGAAGGCTGGAGGGTCAAGCAGGCGACGGAGAAACCGATTTTGGACTCTTTGCATGCGGACAAAGTTATGTTTGGACATATGTGCGAACGCTGCGCAGCTATATGTCAAGATCGGACGGACGCACATCTTGTATAGTGTAAGCTTATGTCTTAAGGACATTTTGCTTACCGAACTGAGCAAGGGTCGCAAGCGGGAAAGGATCCAGACGGCCCTATTCCGGACTATAGTAACGTGTGCGTTGAAGTTAAGCTTCGAGTCGAGGGTAACACCTAGATATTTAGTCTTGGTGGCCCAAGGGATATTCCTACCGAATAATGAGAGGGGTCCTACCGCGCGTGGTAGTTTACATGTATGCGGTTCGAACATAATCGCGGCGCTCTTTACCGGATTAATAGCTATTCGCCACGTTCGAAACCACTCCCCGAGAGTGGTTACGGCACGTTGGACTGCGCAGGCGAGATTTTTTCTGTGTCTGTTTGACGCGTATATGACTGTGTCGTCAGCGTAGAGCCCTATCTCGACCCCGGGGGGCTTCGGGAGGTCGCTGACGTACAGATTGAAAAGGCAAGGCGCCAGAATGGAACCTTGCGGAACTCCTGAGCGTATAGGGTGGGCGGTAGATAGTACTCCTTCCACTCGGTAGTGGAAGGTGCGGTCGCGTAGAAAATCGTGAACTAAATGAACTAACCTATCCGGGACTTCTAATTGATGTAGCTTGTGGACTAGTCCGGCATGCCAGACCTTATCGAAGGCCTTAGCTACGTCGAAAAAGACCGCAAGCGTACGGGCGGGGGCGATACTACTTTTGGCAAAGTTGCTCGTGATGTGCTCCGTGAGGCGGTGCACTTGATGTGTACACGAGTGTCGGGCGCGAAAACCGAACTGTTCGGGAGGGTATAGGTTTTTAATATCTATAACGGTTTTGAGACGGTTCAGAAGGAGCCGCTCGTAAAGTTTTCCTAGTGTGTTTAAAAGGCTGATCGGGCGATAGCTATCGGGAAGCGAAGCTTTTTTGCCGGGCTTGTGAATACCTATAACTATAGCTTTTTTCCAGACGGCTGGAAAATAGCAGTGGGCTATGGCTACATTGAAGATGCAGACCAAAAGAGCTATGAGGTGATCGGGAAGAAGTTTAAGTACTTCATTCCTGATACCGTCGGGGCCGGGGGACTTTCTAGGCTTAAGGCCTTTAATAACAGTACAAATCTCGTCATGCGTGACCGGGGTTAACGTTTCCGCGGGGGGAATCGACGTTAGTTCCTGAACGGCGGTCTCGATAGTTTCGATGTGGGCAGTGTCTACGTTGTCGCAGTTTGGGGAGCACTGGCTCTCCAAGCTTGCGGCAAGGCATTCTGCCTTATCGTCGCTATCGAACGCGGGTGGGAGATCGGGGCCTCTTTCGAGGGGCGGCATCAGGGCGGTAGCTTCTAACTTCAGAGAGCGGGCGAGGTTCCAGTAAGCCAGATGGGACGGCTTGAGACCCTCTAAGAGGTTATCCCACCGGTGACCTCTGTACTCGCTGATGCGAGTTCTAACCTCTCTCTGAAGTCGCCGTAACCTACGGGTGTTATCCCTCGTCGGATAAGAATCGTGTGCACGTGTCGCGGCGTTCTTTTCCGTGATTAACGCTCGTAAGCCGGGGGGGAGTATAAAACGGCGTTCGTTCGCCGCTTGCACCTCTCTCGAGGCCTCCCTTACGCCGGTTTGGAGGTAGTCGACCAGGGAATCGATTGCTAAGTCGGCGTCTGCTGTTGACTCTAATACGTCGGGGATCCTAGCTAGGCTGGACGGGGTCGCGTTATCGGATAGGTAGCGATTTAAGATCGCGTAGTCAACTACTTTGACTTTTGGCGGACTGGGGTCGAACGGTTGCCCGAGTTGTAAGATAACCGGGCGGTGATCGGAGTCTAGTTCGTGTACGACTTCTATAAGTCGTAACCGAAGTGAGACACCTTTGAGGAGGGCTATGTCAAGTACTGTCGGTTGACAATTATCTTGAAAGTGCGTGGGCTCTAGCGGTGCTATGACGTCAAAGCCGAGCACATCGCATAGTAGTTGTTGAAATGGGTGTGACCGCTATTGAGGTCGCCTGCTATTATGACGGATTGACCGAGTGAAAGTAGCGCCTCCAGATCGGACTGAAGGAGTCTTTTACTCGGGGAGAGATATGCAGAGACAAGCGTGATTGACGGATGGCCAGTCATGCCTATTCTACAGACGGACACTTCCATATTGGTAAGTGCGGGAGGGTCTATTGGCATGCAATAGAGGGAACGCTTGTAGTAGATGAGCGTGCCGCCTCCTCGGGTGGCACGGTCATTTCTGACTATATTGTAATTTGCTATCTTAGGGTCGCGCCTACTGGGTTTTAGAAGTGTTTCTTGTACTAGAAACACGTCTATCTCCCGTTCCCTAAGAAAGGTGGATACTAAGTCCCGTTGTGGAAGGAGGTTACGCGCGTTGAAAAAAGATATGTTTAGGCTTCTAGGCTTAATGCGAGCCATTTCTAGTTGGTGTGTTTAAAGCTGCAGCACGGGACACACGCTGGAGCGTGGCTGTCAGCTGGGGAAAGCGTTTGATTGCTTCAATCATGCCGTACTCAGTGCCGCACTGATCGTACGCTAGCACTTCTTGGTAGTCGTGCTCGAGAAGAAGCATGGCCATATAGTCGAGGCCGAAGCGTTGACTACATAGCGGGGAGGCCTGAGCCTTGGGAGGTTGCGGGCGGGGCCTGGGGCCCCATGCTGCCTGAGGGGCTCGCATGGGTGGAGGAGGCGCGCGGGGCGCGGGGGCGGCTGCCACCGGGGCGCTGGAGGCGCCCGGGAGGCTGGGGAAAGCCTCTGGCGTGAGCAGAGGCTTTGGCTGTCCTACTGCGGGACGTTCCCTCTGAGGAGGGGTGTGTCGCGTAGTGCGCATAGGGCGCGTAGGGCGCGTGGGGCGCGGGGCGCGGGGACAGCCGCGATAGTTCGCGGGGTGACCCGCGTTGCCGCATAGCACGCAACTCGGAGGGGTAGACGACTCCCGAGTGCGCGTGCACTCGCTCGTCGCGTGGTCCCCGAGGCACTTAACGCACCTGGGACAGAGATGGCAGTTGCGGGCCGAATGCCCATACAACTGGCAGTTGTGACACTGCGGAGGACTGCGGTTCTTGTGTGGAGGCTCTACGGCTATTCCGGAGAGCTCACACACTTTCCTAACATTAAAAATGGCTCTGCCCTCGGGGGTCAGTTCCAGGATGACTAGAACCATGTCGAGAGGTCTGTTTTTTGATTGTCCGCCGTGCATTCTGTGCACTTCGCGGACAGGGAGGACTTTGGCTAAGAGGTCAATTTTGACCTCCTCGGGTGTGATTTCCACCGGAATGCGGCGGATTACAACCCGGAGGTGACGTTCTTCCTCCAGGGAGTATGTGAAGTATTCCAGGTTGCTGTCTCGGAGCAACCTGGTGAATTTACGGTGTTCGTCCGAGGTGGTCACTTGGACGCGGATACCGTTGGCCGTGCTACTGGCCTGGGTGTAGTGGATACGCATATCTCTCAGTTTTTCCGAGAGTTTCGTCCAGACCGACTTGTTCTGGACCGTGACGGGGGGCGGGCGACGCGCCTTTCTGCCGGCAAAGGTACCGGCAGGCGCTGAGGGCGCTGCGGAGCGAGGGGCGTGGCTATTAAGCCCGGTTCGCTGCGTTTTTTGGGGTCTCGACTGAGTCTCCGGAGACTCTGGGCGCGAGCGCGAGGCCCGTTTGGCGGGCTTGTTTTTTTGTACGAGGGTGAAGCCCTCGTTGTCTGTTCGTATTGCCGTGTCCATTTCGATGGACTCGGGTTCCGGGTCCGGGCTAGCGGGAGAGTAGCTGTCGTTTGTTGCTACAAGCGACGGTGTCTCCGCTTCGGGGACTAGTGATGAAAATTGATTTTTCATCGGTAGCGCAGAGGGCGTTGGGGTCGGGGCTTGAATGCCCGGGGAACGTGAGCGCGACGATGGCCGTTTGTACGGCGTTTGACGGTGAGCGCGGGGTGCCGTTGAGCGGGAGCGCGGGACGGACTTCTTGTTCGTCGCGTGAGGCGCGGCGGGGTCGCTGGCGGGCTCGGTGCCCTGAGCGATGGCAATGGCAACGGCGGGTTGCTCGGCCACGATGGCCCTATTAAAGTCCGTCCAGAGCGACGGATGCAGGGTCGTTGCGAACGCTTTGAAGCGTTCGAGCTCAGATTGGTGTGCCATTCCGGCGGTGGCGGTTGGGCGGGCGGGGGTGAAGTTAAACCTCCCTGCCGGAGAGGCAGGGGGGTGCGCCGAGTGAATTTAAACGGCTATCCCGAGCCGTGTAAAGGGACCTGCGTGTCACGGTGTAATGACTCGCAGGAAAAGAACCTACCGGGCCCTACGTGGAGGTCCCTATCAAGCCCGAGGCAGAGAACGCAGCCGGTATAAATACCTAGCTACGCCCAAACAGACACTCGGGGATGGATGTGTAGCAGGATCGGAAGGGTGGGAAGGAGACACTCAGGGCTTGACTATGACTCTATCAAGGGCCAAGATTCCTGAGCCCGACCAAGTACTATCGTTTGCCTCTGAAGGAGGCAACCGAGGGGCGCTTGGGTCACGCACCCACTTGCCTTCTGTTGGCACCGAGAGGTTTCCGGCAAGCGACCACTAAAGTGTGGATTTCGTCGAATAGAAACAGACAGTTGCACTTAAAAGTGCAGTTTTTGTTTGTGTAGCGCTACACAATGGGTGCGAGCGAGACGGCGATACGCAGGTGCGATGCAGGTGCGATGCAGGTGTGCAGCAAGGCCGGTCGGTCGTAAAACTTCACAAAGGCGGCAGAGAGCAGTCGTAAACACGTCCGTTCCCGCCGGCGGTCGTGATCGGTCTTCCATCTCACGTGACATTACTCGTAACAATAAAGGTGTGGGACTTTCAGAAAATCTATTTCCATTTTTCAACTTTTCGTTTATTTAGCTCATTTGTGTATTATTCGGTTGAATTTTTCGACGTACTATATAAAAAATGTTTTCTATACAAGATTCATTTCTTTATTAATTAAACAAATTGATTTAAAACGACCCCTTCTTAAACTGTATTACTTTTTTTAAGTCGTGAGTTTTGGTAAAAGCCAAATTATGTGCACGGTCGCACGGTACATATCGATATAGAGGACCGTACTTCGTACGTAAATTTCGTTTTAGATGGTAGTTTGCCAATTACTCTGCATGAACTTATCGTTCAAACGTAAACACAACAATACTTTACGTAAAATTATTAGAAATATACAAGGTGGTTGGCCAAGGAAATTGTTATTTCACGAACTTAAGACGTATTTTTTGTGTAGAGCACAATTATATTTTGAGAAAGGTTGTATAATGCGAGGTCTAAGTTAACCATTAACATAGCAATCCAAAGTACATTAAATTGCATGATGTGTTTTCGATAAATTTATGTTAAATAATATATATTTTGACTTCCTTAATCTATACTAATAAAATAAAGCTGAAGAGTTTGATGTTTTTTTTTTGTTTAAACACGCTAATCTCTGGAACTATCAGTTGGAATGAAAAAAAAAACTTTTTTAATATTATACCCAGATTTATGAGAAATTGTGTAGGCTATCTACCATTAGACTACCCCTCTCAGTTAACATTAAATATTGATTTTTGTAAGTTGGAAGAAAAAGAACTGCTTTATTCACGTGCACTGGCGTAATTGTTAGTGATACGTAAATAAAATGCTCTCCTTACATCTAAAAAAGTTCCGCGATACTATATTCTTTACTCTTATACATAAGCCACAATAAGATATTTTGTGACAAAACTTGATTGAAAATTGAAAAGGAATTTATGAGTATTATTATTAGGCGTGGTATATTAATCCTTACGAACGAAAGTTACTACGTCATCAAGACAATTTTATTGAGATAAAATTTGCCCTTTACAGCGTGTTATTTGGACGCATAGTTTAGGAGATAATGGAAAACTAAAATAATTTAACATTCGGCTCGGGTCTCTATGTCTAGTCTATGCGGGTCTAGTAGTAGTGGTGGCACGAACGAGCCGTGTGACTCTGGCCACCCGATAAAAGTGTTATTTATAGTGAAGTATTATATATCATCAATCAGCGATTTCTTTTAAATTATACGCGGATGACACCTCAAGGAACAGCTAGTAATTAATAATATCAGACTGAACCACAGCGAAGCGTGGCAGGCTATATTTAGCTAGTCATTATTATAACTGTGAAACAATTTAATAATATTTATTACTATAGAATTTAGAACTGATTAATAATTTACATGATTTTCATTTAAAATAAATTGTGTTTCTTCTCCAATTTATATTTATGTTTCATTTGCCATTTATATATAACATTTTACTTATGCAATTGATTCATGGAATAGAGTCGTTGAATTCGAATATTTAAATGAGAAGTCAACTTTAAATAAAGCTAGCTTAATCACTATTTATTGTATCGTGAAAAAGGGATTATATAATAAATGTAATTTCTCATTTCAAGAACATCGTTAATAAAACACAAAGTAAATAGAAAATTTATATGAGTTTACACAACCTCATTGCGACCACAATCTAGCAATTATGGTGAACCTTGTTAGTTGTTTAGTTCAGACCGGGAGACACTCCCGAAAACTGACAAATTAAATGTGCGCAGAACAATTTAGCATATATTTACTAAACAAACAATTGTATTATTAATATAACAAACACTGTAATCTGGTTTAGTTCTGAACCGTTAATAAATTATCAGTTTATGTAAATTCAGCTTTAGCGGTTTGTATGTATTTGTCTTCTGAATGATTCGGTTTTGATTAATAATAATCTTTTTAGGGTCGAACGTTAATTATGAAATCTTGCATCGTGTTTACAACGTGTTTTTGTTTGTGTAAAAAATACAACTTTATTTTTAGGTCAAAATTCACAGAATTCCTCTGTTACGGTCATTACAAAACTACGTCTTTATCCAAATACACAATAAAAATCTGCATTTTGTTTTTTGTACAACTAAGCCAAAAACGATATGTACAAATTCTAATTTAAGAAAAAATAACTTAAAAATAAAAAAGGTCATTTTGAAAAATTACTCCTTACAATGATATGGCACTTTAACGATTTGGAAGCTGTCACAATAGCCAATGCCTTCTTCCGACGGTGCTACTACCACTAATTTGGCTCCAACTTCAAATATTCTGTTCTCCAGTGCAAAACTTGTGCCAAAAGTTATTCGATTTCGACAGTCCTCCTGCCAGCTATGTGCACGAGACCCTGTAATTGCATCACATTATGCTAATAATGTGCTTTATATTTCAAGAAAACGTCAACAAAGTTGGGGATGTAGAAGGGGATAATTATGTAGCTATTTATGAGACGGTAACAGCAGAGTACGACTCAAATTACAAAATGGTTACTAATATTATTACTATATTACCTTTACTATTTAGTTAATATATTTTCATAAAATGTATGTGCAAAATATGTTTAAATTATAATATTTCTTTATAATAAAATAATTAAATAAACAAAACTTTTGAACACAAACCGTTGAAAAATAAAGGCATAACTTTTCTATACAAATGCAATCTTCTCGCAGTTCTCTCTTTAGCAGTGATTGCTGATATTACACATGGTGGTGGTAAGTGAGAAATTATTCGTGCCGATCTACCAGTAACCGTCAGTACTATAATAACTTTTGCTTTGATTTTCAAGGCGGCCACACAAGCAGCCATAGCTACAGCTATCGTTGGTAATACTGGAATCTTCAACTGTTAATCAATGAAGGGTTAAAATGATCTCTCTAGCAAACTAAAGCAAAAAGATAACATAGGTACACTCATAGCTATCACTGAAGGTACTCAGAACCCAAATGAGAATATTAATATGGACACCTAAATGGTGAAGCCAAATATACTATAACATTTTTTTTAATACTATTCAAATATTTCCTAGTGGCTAATTTTCTAGATGATTTATTTATATAATAACAAGCTGGAGCCCATTGGTTTCATAGGACACTTTTTTAACGTCATAAAAGTTTCATTCCACGATATATTTGACTTCTATGCTAAATTTTGTTAGAATCTGTCCAGCCGTTTGAGAGTAATTGATAGACAAACATTCAAATTCACATTTTAATACATATTAGATTGAACTAGATTACATACTGAAAAGTATTATTTACCTCAAAACTAGTTTTTATGTAATCCTGCTCAAAATTTACGTGCAGCTCGGCGGCACGTATCCCTTTAACAAGTGATAGTATCGCTTCTGCTGGAGGTCCTTCAACATTTTCACTGTCCACTAAAATAACTTCACCTTTACAATCGCTTACTAAATGATTAGCAGCTATAACTACTTATCTATCTGATCCACTTGGTTCGTAATAATCACCAAGTAGATTCGATTTAACGTAAATCACTGATTTATAAGCCTGAAATAGAAACCCAAAATAGTGTAATTAGTCATACTCGATGCCTTTCCTTACTTGTCTGTTACAATTATGCAAACACCTACTTTCTTTATTATAGAACTAGCAACCAAGTAAGTGACTTCGTATGCGTTAACTATTATATAAAATTATAAGTAGATTCGCGTCGATCAACGTAAGTTAGTATCCCTACAATGAGCCTGAGCTTTCAGTGAAGGAAAGCATCGTCATGAAATCATAGCATGGTGGTAGGTTATTTTCTAATGCCCGCCTGGCAATTGACCACACTCAAGTTAAAAATCTGTCTCCAAGCACCTATAGGTGTGTTCCGGTAGCTGCGCTCGAGAGCCAGTCTTCCACTAGACTTAGCATGCTACCACCTTAGGCCACGTCGTCACTTAAAATCAGGTGAGATTGTGGCCACACCGCTAAACATATCTATGAAAAAATAAAAGGAAAGATATATTTTTTAGAATGGAATATAGAGATTACCACCTAAAAAATTTTTTTCTCCAACTTATCTCTTTATTATTAATAGTATTATAGAAGTGTAGACAAGTACTAACCGTACTAGTAATATTCTATATTTTTATTTTCAAGTTCGGGCTAATAAATTGGTTTAGGGTTTTTTTCTTCAAATTTGTTTATAAGTGTTAAAATCGGAGACGACCGATCACTTGCAGCCTTAAACGGATGCTGATGCGGTAGCTAATGGCTAACTATATAATCTTTAGAAGTTTCGATAGTAAAAATATAATAATACAAGGTGCTGTGCATATTTCGGATTCGACGTTTGAAAGAGTGCGCCATTGGAGCCTGGAAGCACTCGTTAAATTTCATCGGCAGCAATATCGGCGACGAAAGCCGAGTCATCATCGTAATTTTAGTCTACCATATTTGGCAGTTATATTGTGTCGAGTCTACATGCAACCAGATTTAAAATACAGTGCACTATCTACAAAGAAGTAGAATTCCTCACCTTGTACCTTGTCACTCAAACAATTCTGTCTATTAAAATTAAATATATACAGACATATTTATAAATATTATAAAGTAATTATAAAGTAGGATTCTCAATAAGTACGATATAAATTATAATAATTACCTCTTTGCAAGCCTGAAGAAGATGGTAACAAAATTTATCAGTAAAATTATTCATGCTATACAGATCCATAACAATTCCATCTGAAGTCTGATAAAAAAGTAATTAAAAAGAGCACATAATTTATTTCCTATAATAATTTGAATACCTTATCAACCTTAATTAATTCATTAATATTTTCCATCCGAATTTCCGAGAGCCAAAGTAAAATTGGCATCGAAGTGAAATTCTCATTTCGTTTTCTGAAATCGAGGAATGTTCTTTCTTTGTGACGTCCTTTAAAATTAAAATATCAATCTGTAAGGTTATTTTAATTTTAATGAATTGTATTGTTACATTCGTTGATGAAGAACATTTCAATATTGCGGATGACTTTATAGATTTTTACCAATTAGTTGCAAAGAAGTAAGATCATATTTTTTTATATGTAATTATTTAATAATAAATTATTTTTACGGTCTAAAATTTTCTATAAATAAAAATATATTTACTTTATCGTCTATACCGAATGGTTCAAGCACTGACATAGTTACGGCTAGACCTACAGGTCTATAGTAATTGGGCGGGAGATGTTTGTTTTTTCCAAAGCTTCGTGAATAGTATCTACGGTTTTTTGGAAAATTCTATATCATGCTTTGTTCGATCGATGTTTGAATATGATTACACCTGTATTTAGTAATGCTAGAATATCGTGCGCACTGTACAATTTTTGACCTCCAACATATTTGACGGTAAATCACGTAAATACAATACAATATTATTCATGTACTAGCGTTACCCCGCAGCTCCCCACGTGTTTATTACGTAGTAATTTTTTCATCTTTTTTTTTAATGACGTCCTCATCTACATTAATAAACCTGTAATTCTGTCTGTATATGTATTTTTTTTCCAAATTCCCTAATAAGCATTTTTTGTAAAGGACACTGATCACGAATATCACATCAAAAAGATTTTTCTGTCTGTCTGTTTTTATGTCCCGGATTTACTCAAACGGCTCAACCGATTTCTATGAAATTTTGTACACGGAAGTATACATCATTCCTCAATTAATAGGCTATAAGAATTATTAATAACACTTATATAAATAGTAAAAAAAACATCGTTTTATTATTATTATGTAACCGATGTTGATAAAAGTTTGTACACGGGAAGTATGTCATTTCATTCCATATGCTTTATCAATTATTAATAATATGAAAAAATATTAATTACAAGACGAAAAAAATAACTGCGTAATAAAGGAGTACGGAACCGTGGGGCGCCGCTAGCTTTAGAGATAAAATAATGCTCCGAGTACGGATTTAAGACTACCAGTATTTTTGACGGAATTAAATTTTATGACCTTAATATTATGATTACAAATAAGTATATACAAAGTAACGCGTGAGCGCATTATTTTATGAGGGAAAATGTGGCAACATCCATCGTACTAGGAAGAGCACTTCAATTTATGTGCGTAATTAAGTGGAGTTTGCGTTGGAGCCCGCCGCTCGGCACTTTCCACCGGTAAATGAAATTTACGTACCTTTCGAACGTTTCTTGGGATTTTGGTACAATTCATAAAAGGTAACGAATATTCAATGCATGTAGGATGTATGAAAGAATGACCTATGCCTATTTAATAAACGAAAAGTAAAAAAAAACGATGGTGTTTTTTGTTGTTTGTATAGGATGAATGACGTAGACAGATAAGGAATAGACCAACAGATCATGTAAGATAGCGATTTAAGATTAGTGTGAGGTAGAGATTTTAGATTTCGGCCATTTTCAGTTTTCATAAAATTTACCATTATATACACGCACAAAACACTTCAAAACATATTAGTTTACTTTTCTCGTTTGAAAAATTTACGACAAACACACAATCAACCTCGACTATTAAGACAATCGTTGTGCTTTTAGCACCTACAAAGCGGTTGCAGCAAAAGAGATACAAAAACCATATCTTTTTCTGTTTTGCTCTTCATATTCATTTGTATGTCGCTCTTTTAATAAAACAGCCTTAATCATAACTTATTATATATTTATTTACTTATTTCGAAAGAAACATTACAATTTATTCCACATTGTAATGTGGTAAAAGCTAAACTACAAAGAGTCACAAAATATTAATACAAAAATTGTGTTATTTTGGAAATTTATCTCTTGAAAAAGCTAACGGAGTCTAAAAACAAACAGAAAAAATAATCGCTTTGAAAAAATAACTTGAACCCAACATTGGAGCTTTTAGTCTCGAAACGTAAGAGAAAAGGGTGGCCGAAGAGGAGACGCTGACTCCGCTCAATTACATTAATAATCTTTAGTTTGCCCAAAAAACCTTGTATTAAACAGTTTATTAGATCATATGATAGTTGGAAAACTATAAGAGAGTGGGTTAATCGGGAACATCGAATTTCAAATAGCTAAAAACAATACAAATGAATGGAAAAGTTAGTATTTTTTTATTAAAATCTCAACATCATTGTTTATAGCCTATTTACCGAGGAACGTTATAGGCCATAAAACATCACGCTATGACTCTAAGGTGCGGAGCAATAACCATGAATATCACGGCGTTGGCGGCGCGGTAAAGAGTTCGTCGAATAAATTGAACACGGGTGAAACCATGAGAAACAGCTAGTTTTCATATAACAGGACACAATTTGGATTTTACCTTCACAAAATACCGGTAGTGAAGTTAACAGGGTCAACCAACATAGGAAAACAAAGGACTCCTCAGAGGCCCGTATAATTTTGTAAGGTACTCTATTGCTGGCAAGAGTAAAATAAGTTTTAATTATGTAATTCTTATTAAATAATGCACTTAAAACCAAAGTTAATGAAATCTTCTAATGATGTTTGTGGGAATAATTATATTGCTTGTTTTTCTTCTTTACCTTGCGTTGATATTTAAACAAGCGGTATATTTTTTAATATTTTATATGCAACTACCTGTCGTAGCCTACCATCGTCTCGATAAAACAAATTTATTATGTAAATATGAGCTCAATCGGTCAAGTCGCTCAAAACTTATCGAATAACTAATAGACACACATTTTTTTCAAGACAGATCTAAGAAAATTGTTATTTTGCAATTCAGTTAGTTAGTAAAAAACATGTTACATAGTATTTTCAAATTCAATACCTAAGGATGTAAGAGATGGAGCGAAAGTTTATGTTTTAATGTGCGTTATGAATTGAAAAGTGCTATTGGCTATTAAAAAACAAAATTGCACCCAGCGAAGGGGACGGGCACTAGATACATTTATATAATAAAATAGGACAGATTAAAGTAATTACATAAAAATAATATAAAATTAGTTTAAGCAATGAATGCGTTTTTAGCATCGATGTATACGAGTATGTACAACGTACTAGACTTCACGATCCAAACACTCACTCTGTTCGACTGAACTATACTGCGGTACAATGTACTTATTGTGGCTTCGAAATTTATTTAATGCGTACAGAGCGGCGCTAATAATACGATAATTCTTATAATTCGAATCAAAGCGTGAACCTGGAAGTAAATACCAAAACAGTAGTCAAGTAAGTAAAAATTAAAAATATTTATTTATTTAAATGTCACGCCATTTTAGTCTATTTACGTTTTATTACGAGAAAACTATACTCTATAAGCAATCTAGCGCTGCATGTTCTAATAGTATGTTAGACGACACCTAATGTTTTAGCGCTGCAGCGAATTCATTTTGTACAATTTTTTTTCATAAACGTTTATTGTCTATCGGTAGAATATATGTATATGATTTTTAGTTTTGTAGAAATAATTATATGTTTAACTTTTGTTTAAAAAATCCTAAAAATATTTTGCTAAACTAAGTATGCTAAAGTAGTGGTTATGAAAAATTAATACATTAGGCCGCTATATAACGGCGGCACTAATATTACTGCGGGGCTGGTAACAAACTACGCGTAACTAGTATAAGTACTTTTATATATATTGCAGCTTATAACAATCTACACAATATAGTCATAATATAACAATACATCATGTAACAATAATCGTATACTAAAGAGTAATGAACATATTTTCTAACCTTTTATAACACAGGAAACCAACGACAGACTGTTATAATGAACTAAAATATTCATCAGCTTCCGTCTGAAGACGAAGGCTACCTACTAAAACCATACTCCAGGACTGAGGGAATATTCTGAGATATGTATGTTGTCAAATTTTTAACGGTATTTTTAATACATATGTAGGTAATAATATAATTTTAATATTATTAATTATTATATTTTACGGTGACTTGTCTTGAAATTATTTCATGTACAGTATAATTCTGGAAAACGTTTTCAACTGAAATAGTGTTCACCAAAATGCACAAAATAAGGGTTCTATCAATTGCTAAAATATCGCTAAAGTAGCAAAAACTATAACCTAAAGTTAGTTAAATTTAGTGAATAAATGAAGTTAAAAGTATGTTTGACATAATTTTAGAATATCCTACATAGCCCGTAATAAAATATCATGTCTAAACTTGTGATAGCTTTATGTCATTTTTTATTTTGTTTTTAGGTTATTCTACAGTATACAGAATAATTGACACACTTTACATTGGCCAAATTGCATACAAAGGCAATGTTTAAAAAAAACATGTGCATGCAGTACCGTATTCATGATAGAAGTGAAACTTCTTAAAAAGGGAGATGTTGCTAGCTTCAACTGTGTATTAAATATACAATGTATAGCTGTCTTTCTCCTTATGTCTACGTTATATCTTTCTTCTCTCTCATGTAACGAAATGTGTCTAAACTTGACGCATCCTTGAAAATTCACTCTCAAATCTCAACCCAAAAATTATCGAAACGCCGCATAAGAAGTTTCACTTCAAAAATAATTGATTCAAAGATAATATGTAGTTAATTGATAATCAACATTTAAAAAAAATACTTTATTGTTAAGACATCAGTTTTATATATTTTAAAATAACAATTTAATTTTATAGACCGGGTGTAAGCCTTTCTCTGTATACTTCTTGCCTACTCTAACTCTCATTTCTTTCTAATTTTGAACTAAAGCCATCTTAATTTCACTGGGCACAATTTTACACGGCCATTTATTTTTAAACTAGGCAAAGCTTTTATTATTATGACCCAACACAGTTACACACGTGTATAGTTATTTAACACACAAATGACTATTGTATTCATTCCACAAAACTCAGTCATGTACTGGGTTCGAACCCGCTATCTCTTGTCTCAACAACGTTTACACTACACTCCATAAAGGAGAGTCAACACTAACGACCTGAAAATATAAAGGAAAAACAAAAAAAATACGAAATGTTATAAATACCATTATCCTAAGTAAACATCGGTCTCAATTGTAAACAAAAAAAAAGATAAGATTAACAGGCAGATTAACTTTTTTACTCTGAAATTACAAAGAGGTCATCTCAAACTAATTATAAGCCTTATCTACGAGATCATTAGGGAGGGCGCCTACAATTTAGAGACCTAATACTAAGGAATATTACTCACCCCTCATTACAGAAATGGCCACATTAAAAAACCCGCAAACATTAATCTCCGTTTTAACTAAGAAATAAAACAGGAGATTACGAGCACTCACTTAATTTACTAAGTGATGAGTGTATGGTCGCTTTCGGAGTACCACCGAGCCGTGTATATTATATAAGAAATATGTGACACTCTGTTATAAAATAATTAAAATATTCGTTAAGCACTTATAAGTTTAATTTATCAAGAATATAGTTACTATGCCGTTACTCGTGGAACCGACAGGCACAGACTGTAAACTTACCATGTGCATTCCTGCCATGAGAATCGACGTCGCGACTTTGAAATGATTATTTGTTTTTAAGTTTAAGAGCCATAAGTGTAACAAACTATTATAATTATTTTGAAATTAATCATGTTTTTTTAATTAAAATCTTGTACCGCCTATCATAACTATATTGGTGATGCTATTTTTCAATTAGATCGATATTCAAGATTGATTTGTATCATACTATACATATAGAGTTTACTAACAAGACCACTCTCTCCCCTGTAAAATCGGTTCATAGTGACATAGGTCACTAAGTAATATCACCGACGATAAATAGTTTATAAAATGTATTGTTTAAACTGACGGGCTCAATTGTACAATACTCAATTATTTGAGGACAGGACATTAAAAATATTATATTATACAAATAAAATACATAATTTGTACGCAATTTTTTCCGTATATTTAATTAAAACAAAAATATTCCACATTGAAGTTAAGTCAATTTTTTTTTAAATGTCTACAAAAAAAAGAACCCCACATTATTAAATTAAACCCAAATTACCCAGCTATATTTTGTTTTACCGTCATAATGACGGTGTGAAGGATGAAGCTAGCAGAATATGGCTTCAGGAGTTACGCTTCGCTGAATTTTTGAGGGGCCCTGTAACACTTACCCGTGATATTTCAAATGAAAGTCGGAGACTCGTTGTGTCGAAAAAGAACTCGTTTGCATAGCTCACGTACGGTTATGTTGATGTCATGATTTGAGAATACACTTTGCATTTACAAGTAGTAACTTAGGTGCATATTCATACAGTGTTATCCTTTAACGTAGGTATTTTTACACCTTATTAAAATTCACGATATACTAGAAAACCTCCCGAGACTCCAATTCAGTTAAATGAATCAAAGAAATAATATTTAATTTTTAGCAATCATTAAATATTTTAGCAATACATTAAGTTTTTTTTATCATATAGAATAGACCTCTCCACAGAAATGTTGATAGTTTTTAAAATATATGAGTTTTTTTATTACTTACTAGTTTATGCGCGAGCCTTCGTTCCCATTGTCTTGGAAATGAAACGACTAGCGACTAACGACTATTTGAAAGTGGTCGTACTAATACAGAACCTTTGCAGGTGTGCAGATAAAGTGTATAGGAACGTACAGATAGATCAGAGATATATCAACTAGGAGATGTGTTTGCGATTGTAGTAGTGTAATACACACAGTGACTAAAACCGGAATAAACCAGTTTTCGCTAGCTACCAAGTGCCTCGCATTCTAGCCTCAGTTGCTTATAAGTAGTGTTAGAAGTTTCATGCCATTTTGTTTGTTATTCTTTTCTTACTTCTTAGTATATCAGAATGAATTATCATTGAAATCAATGATCTACCGGATGAAAGCGAGGATGAGGATGACTACGAAAACTTTGGATTTTATGAAATTCATGATAAAAAATTACGTTTAATATGTATAACATTAAGTACGTCCTCATAAAAAAGTCTTTGTTTATTTATTTATCTACCGACCGTACACTACTATAAACGTAAATGTTTCCAAGCTGATTTCGCTATATAAGAGATAATTAAAAAAGTATTCATTTTTATGTGTATTGATTTAAAGCCTCCTTGGTATCAGCATATAAAGCAAAAACAACGAAAAACCGAGGAGCGCTTCCCTAAAAATTTATGTAACATTTATCCCTAGACGCTCTTTAATATTTTTTTAATCTTTTAAGTTATCTCATTTCACGGCTCCACTCTTTCCGTCTCGAGTAATTGTATCACGTATAAACAGTTTGGAACTTTTTGAATCAACCGCTTATTACTGCTTACGGTTTAATATGAGAATGTTTTGAACTTTAATGTGAATAAAAACAATCCACGAATGTACTAATTGTTGAAGTTAGAGTAATATCATTAACTGTTTTACTTTTATTTCAAATCTAGCTGACCCCTGCGAATAATTTGCACCTCTGTCTATACATATAATAAAATTAAAGTGTCGTTTAAATGTCTTGAAATTTTTAACATTTTGAAACCTACGCTTTAATCATTAATTTTCATGAAGAATGTGTTATGTGGCGATACCACAATAATCCCTTTAATAGACAATCTTTGGAGATTTTCTAAAATCATTATAATTCTTCATTAAGAAATATACCAAAGTATTTGTGCCATGGAATAAGCATAAACAGAAGTGAATGTTTTTGCTCGAAGTTTCCACACAGTCATTAACGAATCGCATTACAAAGTACGTGCCGTGTCTCGTTCATTATCTACGTCGCCGATTCCTTTTCTAGAAAAAGGCTTACACTCGACTCGCACACGTCGTGGAGGCCTCTCAAAAATTCATCGCCCGTCTGCGAGCCCTGAATAGGTTTCGGCACAGACGGTCGCTCGACTTCTCCGCTGTCTGTAATCTACTTAATAAGTAATCCTATAGAGACCCTTCGCTTCGGATTGCAATATTCTTATATATGCGAATAGCGTGTACTCAGGACGTTAATTCATTATCTATGAATTTAATATACTTGCTTATACGAGTACCTATTTCACGATGCTACAAAATATTATTTTGAAATAGTCCGTTCTAAACTTTCTTCATCACACATCCTTGATATATTTTTAATTGAAAAGAAAAATAATATCCAGCCACATTACCTCTGAGTGCTATTGCTGTTTCTTATTATTATAACTAATTTTATATTGTAATTAACGCGAACGAAATCGCGGGCGGCTACTAGTAAATTGTTAATGTGAAAGTACGTTTATTTGAATGTTTATCCATCAATCAAACCCTCTCAAACGGCTGGTAGGATTGTAATAAAATTGGGTATAGAAGTCGATTATATCGTGGAATTACTATTGAATGTCCACATTTTTAGAATCCTTACTAATACTGTAAATGAGAAAGTGATATTTTTTTGTTACTCGATCAGGCAAAAACTGCTAAATGGATTTAGATGAAATTTGGCACACAGGTAGCTTATAACCCGGATTAAGACATAGGATACTTTTTACCCTGGTAAAGGCCCAATTTTGAACATCACGCAGACGAAGTTGCGGGTACTGTTAGTAGTATAATATTGTTTAGCAAGTTTTATTTTCGAAAGTGTTATATACCTAATGAGATAAACAAACTTCACAGGCTCAGTGATATATGAGGCCTTGGTCACTATGAAAACTTCTTGATCGTTCAATCGCGTCACGTCCTTTGACTAAATTTTGATTGGTTTTATGGTAATTAAAATGAAATAGATGTTCCGTTACTTCACCATTGATTGTATATTTTTTTCTACACAGATCTTTCATTTACGTTTTTTTTTTTTATAAAAAAGAAAATTGACTGGTATTCAAAAAAATTAATTATTCGCTGCCAGATATATTTAAACATCCTTATTTAATTACACATTGTTATTCTAAGAAATTGGACCAGGTCAAATGTACCACGTCATTATACACCAGGTGTCTAACACCCATGATAGTGGCACGTTTAGGTATATCGCGTTCCGGGATTATTCGATGTTTAACCAGTAATTAAGTGTGATGGTAGGGATCTGTATACGACTGAGTGACGAGTTTCGGAATCAGCCAGCGTATATCCAACTGCCGGCATGACAAGTTTGTCGATCTCTCGGTGGTCACCGTTGTTTTTGGAATGTACAGTGCCTCCCGTTAGGCAAAGGTCAGTCATATTGCCGTGCCAATATAAAAAAGCGAAAATTATTTCGAATTCCAGAAAACATCTGAACTCCAATATTCAAACCCTAACATATGAATTATGTTGACGACGTACGCTGACATCAATTGGCCCTTGATCCTTTCCATCACAAAGCTGAAATACATTTAATCGACATCATGCCACCACAATGGGATATTATTAACGTCAATCATGTCAAGTCAATGACGATGTATGAGGACTGAAACCATTGTAAAGTGGCATGTAATATGGTTATATGATGTTGTTATAATTTTATGAATTTAAATCACTTACATACAATTTTTAATCTTTTTTTATCATTATAGGTTTGGCGTTCTGGCCACAATCTAATCTGATCTTAAGTGTTGATCTGGTCCAAGATGGTGGCACGTGTTAGAATATTGTTTCATATTATAGACTGTTTTTAATGTAAACATACTCATTTTTTAGCGATGTAAAGGTTAATTTGTCATTTTAAACAAAGCTTTTTGAGTAGAACTGTGATTTTAATAGCCGTACTGATAAATGTTCGTTCAAATTGTTTATCCGTTGAGTGGTAGGGATTTTTGTATAAAAGACATTGTTTCGTATGATTTGTTGCCAAGCCCGGTGAAGCTGTAAAAGTCGCAAAGGCTCTAGTGCCCCTAAGGCTAAAATATAGGGAGATCGAAAAAAAAATCATTTGTTTTATGTCAATCGACGAGGACGGATGTCTCGCTAAAGTGAAGGCTGAATAAATTAGAGATATATTTGTATATACTCGACTACTATGTTTTCAAGCTAAGTATTTTTATTGTTTTGTTATTGTGAAGAGATCTGATTTAAAACAGCAACCTTAGAGTTTCTTGCCGATTCTTCTATAAAGGACAGTACCTTCCGAGCCTGCTGTAGAATCATAGACGCGATTTTCGTACAAGCTACCACTGAGCCATCATTGCTTCCAAATCAAGAACTATTTATTACTCATAAAGAGGTAAATTTTGTGAATATGTTAGGTAGGTAATCTCTGGAACTATTGATCCGATTCTGAATATCACTTCATTCGTGACCGATTACTAGTATATCGTAAATATTAAAATACGTTTATTTGAATGTTTATCTAATCACGCTCAAACAGCTGGACGGATTCTAATAAAATTGATCATAGATTATGTCGATTATGTCGAGAAATAGGACATCTTAAGAATAACAGAACATTGTTACAACATTTTCCATTGTCGAAAGGGTTATTATAGGATGAATCATTATGTGAATGGTAGAGATGTCTGGAAGTGACTCCTTTGTATATCCTCTAATAATGATAAACATATATATAAATACAGTAAAAAAAGCATTGTTTTTTTATATTAACGCGATCGAGTTTTCGTCACAGATGGTAGTGTTTGAAGTTCATAAGTGTCTTCTTAGTGCCTAAATTGAATAAAATGTTTTTATTTCTATTTTAATTAGGTAGTTATTCATAGAAGAAAATATATTTAACAAAATCAAAACGTAGTTTAAAAACTCATGAGCTACTCAATATTTTTGAGAAGTTTTAAAATGCTGCATACAGTTGCATCTTCAAGTGCACATTTTAGTCTTTGCGAAACGCTAAACATTACTTTCTACACCTACATAAGTACTATATACGTTTTCAGACGCTTTCAGTGTCCACATGGTGCTTCTTTGATAAGCTTGGACGGAGCTAAAGATGTTTTTTACATTTAAAAATGTAAACACGTTATAAGAAAAATATTAATCTATAAAATGAAAAAAAAAAAACGATGAATGACAAAAATATGTTTTTTAATAAGCCTTTATAATGTGTTCACTATTTTAGAATCTCAAATAGTCGTTTATATACATGTTTATATAAGGTAGCAAACAAGCATATGGCCCACCTGACGGTAAACGGCTGCCCTAACCTATGGACGCTTGTAATAACAGATTGCTTTAGTGCTTTGCCAACTTTGAAACCTCCTACCCCGAGGAGCTCTGGGTAAGTTCCAACTTTGGGTGCGATCATCTGTAGGCTGGGGGTTACACCAGTCGGACTAACCCAAGTAGAGTGAAATCTGCAAAGACATTTTCTCTGTTAGTATTTAGTAAATGCATATTTGGTACTCATTCTATATTGAATAAAACTATATTGTCATAATATTTTGTTTTTATGTATTTATTTGTAACAAATTTTATTCAAAATTAAAAATAGTTTATTCAATTTAGGCCCTAAGAAGGAAATTATGAATGTCAACCCACTACATTGAGTAGTTGTTAATATAACCTTTGCATTTTCTGACTTTGATCGGGTCAAGTATAATGCCCATATGGACTCTGCAGCAAGTTTTAAAAAGGTTTACACTAGTTTACTGTCCTTATATGACCTTAGTGCATCGTTTTATAAACTAACTGTGCCTCACAGTTTCACCCGTGGCAAATGTCACAGCTTGCCAGATAACTTGACATTTATGGTTACTGCTCCACACCTTATTATCGTAGCGTGAAGTTATATAGCCTGTAACCTTCCTCAATAAATAGTCTACCAAGATGAAGGCGCTCAAACAAACAAACAAAAAAACAATCTCTTGAGCTTTATAAAATTAAGTGTAGGTATAATGACCTTTTTGTAATGTGAAAAAACCTAGTATGTGCACATACTCTCTGGGGAGAACGATTGATTATGTGATGCTTCTACTCACAATAACTCCACGGTGTATCATCCACCGCCTGATGGCGTAACACGGAACCGCGCAAGCAAGTCTTCATCAGGTGTGACTGAAGCCAAGCGTCGAACAACAGATGCCAGGCTCCGATGCTAAAAAGAGACAGTTCGATACAACCCAACTGACTTCCCGTCCGCAGACTCAGTGCAATGGAAAGACGGGCCCCCTTGACTCGGCGTGACAGGAAAAGATGGCGAATGAACGCACACCTCCTTCACCTTTCCAGGGTTAGTTTTAAAAGGTTAAAAGGTTTTCTTCTCTGCCTCTGCCGTTGAAAGAAGCCTTGAAGGAGGCGAATTAACGCAACCCTTCCACCACCACTCTGGTTATAATATTTTAACGAAGATTTCTCCTCTGCCAGCAGTGAAAACGGTAAGAGAAGGAGATAATGATTGATTTTCGTTTCCGTCAGTCAGTTCCATTTGTAATTTTAACGAAGTCTTCTTCCTCTACACTTTTTTAAGATGGTTGTCTTCCATCTTTCCTTTTGGATTTTTAGGTGGTTTTCTATATACCGTAGTCAGGTAATTTTTGGTTCAGGTTGTCTTTCTCGATTGTTTTGTCTTCCATCACCGTCTGTGATATTTAAAATGTGGTTTATTCCACAGACCTCTGTAAATTTTGAACGAGGTTTCCTTCCTTGGTAATTTTATAAGATGTACCACTGTCCATCCGTGATTTTTAACGTGGTTTTCTCCACCGTAAACAGTGTTTTTTTATAGAGGTTGAATCCTCTCAATTATATAAAGAGATTCTCTTCCTCCACCGTCAAAGAGAAGATCGTCCTAAGTGGGTGAACCTTAGTGGACACACTCTCGCCCTATCCTATGTCCCTTCTAAGTATAAGGATACGGACAGGAACGCCGTAGGTTAAGTATTAGTTGCCAGTTATAAGAACTAACATTGCCTGGGGCACACTACGAGAAGGTTCCTGATATAGAGCCCCTAGATACAATCGCCTTTAACATATTATACTCACTACAAACAAGACAAATGTAGTTGATTCTTATAAATAAATCACAAGCCTAACTTGGAGAATATTCTAATTAAAAACAAAATAAGTACATGTAGCTTCACGACAACGCATTTTGGTTCTTCCTAATTAAAAAACAGTTAGAAGTATCATTATCATCATACTTAAAAGAGTTACGATCCCCTGTAAAAGCTTACTTGAATAAAGCCTCGTAGAAAATGTTGTTTACACAAAAATTCCTTTTTATAATTTCGACTAAGCAAATTAACTTACGATTTTTGTAATTTTGATTCAGGTAGTTTCCAAGTGTTCTGCGTTTGCCCTCATAAAAACCGGTGAGTATGATAAACAAAAAGGATCATTTTAATTCAACCACAGAACCGAATTTATGCGTAGACATCAGAGAGGCACGCCACTGCGCCACCGTACTTGACTCCTGAAATTTATTCATCCGAATTGCGACATTCGACTTTAGATATGTCGGTCGACCTCAGATTAAACTCACACATGAACACCTTTTGAATAAAATTTGAAAACGACCCTTACGTTCAGTAAGTAAAGTAGGTAAATAATACAAATAAATCTGGATTTAGAAATCAAACTTATGTCAATCAAATATTCTTCTATATTTTTTTATATATAAAAAACTTGTGTTAAATCGTGTGCTTGTGGCCTAACGTTGTTCACACTTCTCGTACTTTTGACTGCAGCTCACTAGATTGCTTGACATTCTCGGTTACTTCTCCGCTCCTTAGGATCGTAGAGCGCAGTTATATAGCCCATATACACCCTTCCTAATTAAATAGACTATTAAAAAAAGTGACTGTTAGTTCTTCGGGTACGTTCATACAAATAAAAAATAATGTCTTGAGTTTTATAATAACACTAAGTGCGCCCCGCTGTTTCACCCGCGTATAATTTTAATGAAATCGCTGATTGATGATTTATAATATTTCAGTATAGACATTTCTATCAGGCGGCCAAGGTTATGCGTCACAACTCACATGGCTCGTTCGCGCCACGTCATATACTCGAACCGAGTGTTGAATTATTTTAATTTTACATTATCTCCCGAAATAATCGTCCAAATAACATGCTATAAAGGGCAAAGTTTATCTACATAAAATTGTCTTGATGATAAAGTAACTTGCGCTCGTAAGGATTAATATGTCATGTCATGTCATAAATCACTTTTCAATTTTCAATAAAACCTTGTCACAAGATACCTTATTGTGGCTTATGTATAAAAGAAAGGCATATCGTATCATAGACTTTTTTTAGTTATATTAAGGAACAATATTTTTGTATTTACGTATCACTAACAATTACGCCAGCGCACTCGGATAAAGCAGTTAGGGTGCGCTATGTCTTCCGACTTACTTAACAAAAATCAATATTTAAGGGTAGCTGAGAGGTGTAGCCTAATGCTAGATAACCTATACTATTTATTGTGAATGTGGTTATCATATACAAAAAGATTTTTTTGAATCCGACTGGTAGTTTCAGATATAAGCGTGTTTAAACAAACAAAAAAACTCATCCGATTTATTATATTATAGTACTAGCGACCCGCCCCGGCTTCGCACGGGTGCAATGCTGATACTAAATATACCTACCTACTACAGGATGTCCTTTAACAACGTTTACAGCTTTTTGTCATTAGACAATACAAACATGTTTTGTTTAGAGGTTACTCTTGAAAGAGCGACATATAATAGACCATGGTATATAGGGCCGGTACCGCCGCATCGCTATGTCCCTGCATTTTAATTCTGTAATATCTTCGGAAATATTCATTTAAATTAAATGTTCTAAAGAGCCATATTGATCTATATTAAATAGACAATGTATTTAAGGTACTTAATTGGATAAGGATTTATGCTAAATTGCTTAAAATCACTTCGTAAATAAGCCATTTTTTTCCGTAAAATGTAAAGGATAAAAAATGGTTATTGTGGGTTATCATTAAGAGATAGACATATATCATCGCGGATTTTTTTGCTGACCTTTTTAAGGTGTACAATACTGTAGTACATTATTTTGATTTTTCTCGTGGGGTTCAGCCAGCGTTTGCAATGTAAGCGCAAAAAATGTGTTTATTTACGACATGACATTAGAAACCTCTAAATTTATCAGTGTTTCTCTACAATATTATGCATGTATTATACATATAAACCTTCCTCTTGAATTACTCTATCTATTAAGCGCTTCAAAATCCGTTGCGTAGTTTTAAAGATTTAAGCATACATAGGGACGGACAGAGCGACGCGACTTTGTTTTATACTATGTAATGATAGATAGATTATACAAATAACCATTCAAAAGCGTTCTCGTGTCGGTGACTAGAAGCAGTTCAAGCAGTATATAATTAGTCGGTACAATACAAAGGTAGCATGCTACATAATCAAGGCTTTGTTCGAGCCATCAACTCCGACAAAGCCGTGACATCCGGTGCTCGCCTCTCGAGTTTGGTAAGAGGTCTTCATCAGCAGACGCCTGCTACGTGTACATTTTTGGAACGTTAAATTATGTTATTAATCGCATTAAGCATATATAATCAGCAAGAATACAAAAAAAACAAAAACACCACTATTCGTTGATATATACAATACGTATAGAAATATTTTATAAAAACTATATGAATTAATTTTACTTTCCATATTTTTTGTACAATTCTTGGATATACGTATGCGCAATCGATGTCTCGGAAGCGGCTTTAATGATTTGAATCAAATTTTGTTTTTACCTGCATAAGTGTGTTTTTTAAGCCCTCGAACAAGCTCTGTCGTCCAGATATTCATGCAATAAAGATAATAACTCTTATAAAATTGAAATTTGTTTGTTTCTAAGAAACGGCTCTAATGATTAGGTTGACGTTTGTATTTAAATATTATTTTACTTCACAAGTATATCTAGATACTAAGAAGAAAGAAATAAACATCGCTATTAATTTTAATTTTTAAGGCGCTATGTGAAGCTCCTTTTGCCAGGCAGTTTCGTATGATACAAGTAAAATTTTATCCAAATAAAACGCTTACGATTTAAATCTATTCACATCTTAATCACACAAATTTCTTTATAACTAGTGTGAACACACATCAGATAATATCTACTATATAAAGAGGCATCCATATGGTGTAGGGTGCTCGACCTTTCTCAGTACTAAGAAAAAAAATACATGTTTTATAGTTATACCCACGGTACTACTTATATTGATTAACGACTTGAGTGATGTGCAGAAATGAAAAATAAATTCAAGATGAACCACTAACAAATATATTTGTCGGTTGCGCTTACACATATTATTATAAACTTTGTTCACGTGCTTTACAATTGAATGCAATTAATTACCATTATCAAGAAATACAGTGATTTGTGGAAAGTACTCACATGCCATCTATGGTAAAATAATTTTACTAAGATGACATTCGCGGGCTCGCGAACAATAACTGAAAAAAGTTTCATCGCAATCGAATAAATGATATGTTTATATAATTTTATTGATATGATTTTAAACTAAAACGTTTTACGTTTTTGATTTGAAATGTACTAATGTATTTTTGCTTACGTAATTTTAAATAAATCAATCAATAAAAGGCCACAAATGTTATGAATTTTTGAGTATAAATCCCAAACACTAGTGAACTGTTAGTAAGTTCAATAAATTTTATATTTGTGCTTATAATATTATGAAGCAAGTTATTTGTATGTTTAACGCGCTAATCTCTGGAACTGCAAGTCAGATTTTAAAATTATTTTTGCATTTAGAAATTCCATATAAATTCAAGCTAGGACCCTAAGGAGCGGAGCAATAACTATAAACATCAAACAATCTGGCAGACTGTATGCAGGTACGGAAAGTAAAAACAACAATAGTCCACACGAGTGCGTGGGTGACGACGATGAATAAATTTAATACGGGTGAAATCGTAGACCACAGTTATTATAAATATATTTATTAACTAGTAATGACTTGCATTACGCATATATGTAAACAAAACATTTAAAACTATACAAAAGTAATTATTTCACTGGGAGCTCTATTCTTTGAGTTGTCGCGTTGTTTGTCGGCCACCGCATCGTGCTCACAACAACGTTTGCTCTCAACAAAGTAAATAATAATAAAAAACATTTTACATTATGTCGACGACATCGAGTTTCCGACCTGCGGTGTTATCACATTAAGCTATTAACGTTTTGATAAGTTAATAAAAATTGTTAAAACAATTTATTAATAGTAATAGGAAAAATTCTAAAAAGAGTTATACAATATCTAACAAAAAAGCTATAAGTGTATTCTAGTTGATATATGCATTAGCAGCACAGTTTAGACTTAGTAAGACTGATAAAAGTTTTTTAGGTAATAGTGTTAGGTTCTATAATAAGATCCCGACGCACATTACTGGTTTGCCGGACAATGAGTTCAAGGACCACGTCAAGCAGGTTTTACTGTCAAAGGGTTATTATAGAGCGGATCATTATGTGAATTATAGTGATGCCTGGAAGTGACTCCTTCTCTGTGCGTCCACAAAATTATTAATATGACAATATGATTATTGACTGTAAATTTTATTTATTCAGTTGGGAAAAAAAACATATTAAAAAAAGAAAAGCCCGATCGAGTTTCGTGCCGGTTCTTCTCGATAACTGGGATGTTTTCCGAACGGATAGTAGCGTTTGACTTTCATAAGTGACTTCTTAGGGCCTAAATTGAATAAAGTATTTTTGATTTTGATTTTTTTTGATTTGTGAGCCAGTTTCTCCTTTAGCCTTATCAAATTATCAACTATTAATTTTCTCTTAATATAATCGAAAAAAAAAAAATGTAACCTTAGATAATAATTACCTAATACTTATAATTGTTAAATCATTTTCATTCGGGGTTATATAGACATTAATTTCATATAATATTTGCAGTTAGTTCACGAAATCGCGAAATCGCTGGAGCGTAATGTCGGCGGATGACGAATCAGAAAAAAGAAAAAGTTTCTTATATTAAGCTTTTTAAATTAATGAATATCAAATGTATATTTAGTGGAAACATATTAATTAGTGCTTCGACTCTTCATTCAATAAGTGGTTTGAAGTTAACTTGTATTAAATCTGACGAGTAAAAACGACCATTGTAATGATTTTTCGTATATTACGATAGTCACGATCCAGTTAGGCATTACATACACTACACAGGCTACACAGACATAAAATTTAATAGAATCCTTAAATATTATCAAAAATAGAACACAAAACTGTGGCAGCACTTTTCTTGCCTTCCATAATTTTTAATTTAGATTTTAGATTGTCGTATCCATTTTATTATAGATCATTGTAAACGTGTAAATTTAGTGTACATTACGGTACTATCTCAGAAAACGTTAGTTTGTATTTCTTTTATTACTCATTAACAGTGAATGGACCCTTCTGAATTATTATGGGGCTGACATTAACAATGTTCTCACTGACATGTTTTAAATGATTAACACCGCATTCATGACCAAGTCGATGAGGATGTCAGAATAAGCATTGTCATACACTGTTATGTACTTTTTTAAGGTAATGATTTTCCATACAAAGTAACTTTTATCATGGATTTTGTTATTAAAACTACTTAGGTAAATGTAATATAGTTCAATTACAATAAAGAAATCAAGCTTAAAATAATAGCTTTAACTAGTCTTCGATTCGTTAAATAAAAAAAAATGTATAAGAAAGCAAGCTGAGTATACCCATGGTTTTACCTGTGTTAAATTTATTAGACCAACTTTATCGGTGTTCTTAATATCCGTACTTGCCTACAGCTTGCAAGATTGCTTGACGTTCATGGTTGCTGCTGCGCTCCTTAAGGTTATAGCATATACTTATATATCCTATAACCTTCCTCAATGAATAGACTATAAAAAGCTAGTAGAAATTTTTAGATCTGTTAAGTAGTTTCAGAGATTAGTGCATTCAAATAAACAAATAAAAAATTATTAGCTTTATAATAGTATGAAAGATGTGATTTATAAGAAAAAAATACTTTTCCATAACCACATAGGCCAAAACATATTGAAATCTTAACCTATAAATGTACTATAGCACTTTCCTAACGAACTTCAGTCTAGCCAACACCCTAAGGTTGATAATCTGTCGCCAAGCACTTATTGGTTCTTTCGGTAGATACACTTGAAAGCTAGTCCCTTTTGTAGCCTTAGCATAATTAATACCTGCTCCAGCTCCCACCTCTACTTAACATCAAGTGAGGTCGTCTTCAAAAGCTAACTTATAAATAAAATGTCCAAGAACACTATTAGGCTTATATTGATCTGGACAATTTAGGTAAAACAGCAAAACCAACTATTTGGCTTTTCAAATACAACTTCAACAAATAGACGTTGAATAATTGATACACGACAACCATTCGGACTGTTTCGTCTACTCGCTTTATTACTTATCTGTTCTTGCAGTAAGATAATTGGATCAAGATCCGTTGTTTAGGAGTGTGTGACATACTGTTGTGATGTTTAATGAACTGTCAATAAAATCCAAGGAAATACATACTTAAATGCAATCAAACTGCTACAAGATAAAAGTTAAAAGTTACAATACAAGCAGACTGAAATTAGAAATTTTATAATTTTGATATTAGCTGTTACATATTATCCCACAATACATATGAAGGTACACAAGAAGTTACAGTACCTAGAACAAAAAAATATCATTTCAAATATTTTCTCTCTCTGTCTGTTTGTTCCGGGTAATCTCCGAAACGGAATCCGACTTTCACTAGCAGATAGCTGATATTATGAGGAAAAATTTAGACAAATTTTATTTAAAAAATATTAGGGTTCCGCGCAAAAAATAAAAAAGGTCCTTAGCAGTACACGCGAGCGGAGGAGCGGGCTCATCTAGTATTAAATTATAATATACTAGCGGTGCCCTGCGGCTTCGCACACGTTTATTACTCAGTCATTATTATCTATATTCTCATAATTATTATATTCTCGTAGTTTTATTGTTGCTCATATTATAGATAATTCGTATAGCTTATCAATTGAAGAAGGACATATACTTTCCGTGTCAAAATTTTATGAAATCGATTGATTTTTTTTACTTTTTGTAAAATATTATGAACAATTCTTATAGCCATCAATTATGGAATGACATATGCTTCCCTTCTACAAAATTGCATCCAAATAAATAAATTACCGAGATAAATTTTGTTATCTCAATGACAAGATACTTTGTTAAGAACTATATGAAATAAATTAGTTTTAACAAAATATAAAAATGCATGACTAAATGTTAATCAGCAAATAGTCAAATTAACATCTTGGATTACATGTTATCATAATATTATTTCACAGCGACCTACTAAATTATAATTATAATCACTAACAATTAACTTGCACTTCATTATGTACTGTATATTTTAAATAATTCAAAAGAAACACAATTTGTTTTGTCAAGGTTAAATTGAAAAAACACTACATAAACTCCTGATTTTGCTATACATAGAAATAAAGGTAACCAAAAAGTAAGTATAGTAGTTTTAATTGTTGCCATTTTACTTGATAAACGAAACGTCCGTAAGTACTAACTACTTAGGAAAAGTTGTCTTTACATCGGCCTATTGTGGAGACAGTGAATTATCTCAATGAATGCTAATTAAATTTCTTTGCGTCTTACTATGCAGAAGGCGGCGTTGTTTTGGATCCGTTAATTCACAAAACAAATTGTTTCGTTCTTTCGAGTTATCACGATTAATTATACCTACATACAGCTTAGCTATATATATATATTATAATATTTAACTAATCGTTCATACAAACGCTAAATATTTTGTTTGCATCAACTCTGTATCTGGCATGAAAAGGTTTTATTATTATTATGTTTTCTAAATATTTTTTGTAATATTTAAACGAAGAAGATGCCTATGTGAATATGACTCCTCGAGAAATAAAATTGTAATTTCTTGATGTGCAAAATTCTTTTAGTAAAAAAAGAAAACTTCTGCGTCGAAACCGTTATGAAACTGTTTGTAATTTATCAATATATCAAACATTTCATACCACTATGTGTGTGTAAGCATGTCGTTGTATTTAGGACAAATCATTAAAAAGATAAAGAAACCGACTACTAAAACAATTGTTAAAAAGAGAAAAACGAGCCGCATAATTTATAGAATGTTGTTTGTTCAACGTAAAATGCACAGTGGAATGTATTTTTGTTTGATACGCACTGAAATAAACAAAACTAAATACTACTCTAAAAAATATGTATGTTATAAGACATTGTATTTGCTCTTCAAGTGAAAATCTATTTCAGTTTTTGCAACAAATATATTTTGTAATTTTTATCACCACCGTCTTGGCAGTCTGATACGGGAAACATTTGGACTAATAAAATAATGTCTTTAATAATATAATTTTTGTTACCTGATCAACCATTTAATTTACTGACAAAAACTATATAGGTAGACGATACTATATCCCCAGTAGCTAGAATTGAAAATATAAGTTAAGATATTTTAATTGCATATAACACAGTTTGCATATTGCACGCTTTTTGTTGTTCTTATGATATACGTCACGTAAAAGCAATAATTTTTGTAAAAATATTAAAGCATTACAGTCACGTACAAACCTATCAACTACAAATTCTCGCACACAGGTCACGATTTAAGCTTATAACTCATTGCACCCCGCGGGTATTAAGTACATAATTAGTATCTCTTGTTTTATATATTTCGTGTAATTCACTACAAATATAAATGTATATTTCTATACTAATATAAGTGTATATGTTATAGGCAATGTATAGAATCCCGGCATTCTATAGAATGCCTGAAGCTGGAGGCAATACATGAAATGATTAATATTTCATACATTGCCTAAACATTCTATCGAATGCCAAATGAGAAACAGGCAAAGTGTGAATTACATCTCCGATTCTCTGTACATTCCATAAAATACCTAGCAAATATATAAATGACAACTCAATACAACTTTTCGTACAAGTCTGGTCGTCACACCGCTAGGCCGATTCGACGAAATCAGGACATGCATTAACCATGTATATTCATTAATAATTTTCTTTATTTAATACATTGCCGGGTACTCTTAGGCATTCTATAGAATAACAGATTTTTTTACAAAGCCTATAACATATGTATTATATTATAAAGAGAGAATGCTAATTTCGTGAGCTTATGCGTATGTGAGGGGTATATAAGAAGCCACATTATCTCCGAGCGCTATAATAGGCTATGTTATATTCTTATTGATTTTATTATTGTAATTTACACGTACGAAGTCGCAAACGGTTACTAGTATATTTTTTAATATAGAACATATATTAAAGTGTCCGCAATATAGCTTACGGGAAGTAACTTGTTGGATTTACATTTCAATGCAAATTTTGCTATTTATTAAATAAAATTTCGTCTATTGTATTATTTATATCAAACAGGTTATAATAAAATGAACTTTATTTTCTCATTACAATCAATCGAAAATGTTTGTATGATTAAAAATAAGCAAGAAATTCTGCTATTGTAGCAAGAAGGAGTAAAATGTAAATAGTGTAGGTTACACTTAATTTACAATTAATTTTACTGGCAAGTGACAACTAAGATCCTTATTATCGAAGACATACGAAACGAATGTTACCATCGGCTACTACGTTGACCAAATAACTTTTTTTATCACACAAAATGTTTATTTCTTCAGCTTCTTAATTATCTGTTTTTTTTTTCTAACAAATGAACTAATTGAAACCCCTAATTTGAACTTGGACTTACTAAAAAGCAATGGTCTAAAGCAGACCCTTGCAACTAAAATTTGTCTAATTTAATTGACAGAAATATCCAATGTAATTTATGTTGCTCACATTCCGAGATAGATTTAGTTAAGGGAACGATTTCAGTGACGTCTTCTAATATTACCATTTAAACAAGTTTTATGGTAATCGCTTCGAGACCGCGGGACCCCATTTTCGGACGAATTCTCCAAGAGCCTTTTTCTTTCTCAAGTTTTAAAGGCGAAAAGTTACAAGATTTCTGATACCGGACTTTAATAGGATTGGATGTTGTTTTAGAATTATTTTACATTAATTAAATAAGTTTACGTTGAACAAATTCTTGGCTGACGATAATATCCGTGGCTTGGATTGTTTGTTCAGACGTTTTACAGTAATCTAAGATATTTTAATCTTGAAAATAACAATCTATTGAATATTTTAACTCTATCCATTTGTATTGTTTACGGTGTAGGAGTAAGGAGCGTGGCATGTGTCCTACAAATATATCATAGCTCGTTTGTCAGAAGATAAAGTTTAATGTTTAAATGTAATGTAAATTTTAATTTATTAATAAATGTCACATTATTGTCGTGTTACTTGAGTGCTGTTTTGCAACTAAGTAATAAATAATTAAGTAAGTTTTGTAAGTAAGTAATAAATATCATACGATTCTAATAATTTTATTATGCTGAATCGCAGACATACGTAGGCTTAAAGTTGATAAGACTAATCTATTTGTAATATAATGTACGTAACCGTACACACGGATTCTAATTATCTATTTGCGATTATGTATTTTCCATTATTACATTATTTAAATATTAAATACTAGTTGTGCCCGCAGCTCCGCACTACGAGCGCACGCGTAAATTGTGCTGCCTTAAATATGCTTATTGTGGGTGATCCATAGATGATAGGCACATACTAAGCATACTTTTAAGTATGCCTTTTTAAGATCTAATATTCTGTAATACATTAATTTGATATATCTCTTATGGTTTATTCAGCGTAAATCATATAATCGCCCCAAAAGAGTCTTTTTCCGAATTGATTGTCCAGTATCGTCATCGCTTATTTCGGATATTACTGGCCGGATAACATGTCTGTTAATTAAAGGAATAACCATGTAAATCGGATAAGTGGTTTTCGCGTGAAAATAACATAAACGGATAGACACACAGAGACAAGTTGAGTTTTGTAAAATGACAGTATAGAATATTATATACACATAATATGTCGGAAAGACATCAAGGATTCCTTCAATATCGTCATTACACGTCTCATGGACGTTGTCAGGGTTACATGCAAACACAAAGGAAAGTGTTCGCTCGCTTTCACGGAATATCTGTAGAGATGTCAACAGTCCGACGATCCAAGTGGACTGTTTTTGGAGTTACCCCCATTGGACTCCAAGTTCCCCTATATCCACCTCGAACGTCTTTTAGAATGAACTGTTTATCTCATCGAATCCCGCAGACTGCCCGGTAACTGACGCCAGACGTCCTCATTGTCCGACAGCTTTAGCGAGAATGATCCTCTCTTTAGGCACTGAGATAGTACGTAGCCTCGACCAATCCTAGGATACCATATTAACTGAGGTCTCCTCTATCTAATAGCTCGAGCGAGACTGGTCCTTCAAGCCTGTAATTGGCTAATATATATGGGGCGTGCGGTCACAGTGCACACCTGTTTCTAGTCTATAGTTCGGACAAGTATTAGTACGGTATCGATAATCCCACCGATATATTATAATATTGTCTTGTTTGTAAGTACGTAAATACAAGAAATATTGAAAAACGAAAATTCTCCGTACACACAACGACTAACCAATGTTCGTGTTGGTAAACCACAGAAAACAGACCCTAAATTTAGAATCAAACTAAAATATTGCACTGCGTTTAAATTGAATCTAAATATTACAATTAAACAAAACCTACTTTAATTATTCTGAGAAGTTCCCTGATGTATCTTCGCAGTCGAAGGTCCAATGCCAATGAAATTAAAATGGAGGCAAACCCTTTGTAAAGAAAAAAGAATCACTTAAATCGCTTCATTTGCAAAGAAGTTCTGGCTGATCATCCCTAAAAAAATATACGTGTACATTTGAATTGAGAACCTCTTCCTTTTTTTAAGTCGTTTAATAAAAATAAACTGTTATACGAAATATATATATATATAGGTTTTTGTTGTGATTTTTGCATCGGGCGTAAAAGTTATCACTCTTCAGGGATATACATCGTTTGGCGACTAATGCTATTTTTTAATGAAAATACTATCAAAAGTACTTCAATTACAATTAGGTACAATACTAAATCAATATAGAAATAAAGCCATAAACTTTCACAGAAAAAAAAATGAAATAGTAGATGCAAGTTGGTTCAAATATTTGACATACATAGCCTACTCGAATTTCAAAATATAGTGAGCATACAGCATGTAAAACAACGTTGACCTACATCAAATGTATTGTGCAATCCTGAAAATGCATTCAACGTTTTACAACGCCTTAAACTGCTGAAATTCTGAATTCCCGTTCGTACCCGTTTCTATTCAATATACTCCATAAACTCTTAACTTTATAAGCTATCGGTTCATAAGTTAGGTAACATAGACAACGCGGTGGGACTCTTTGTGACTACCCATTACATTGGATAGTAGAAAATATAGGTACAGAAACTGAATTTAGAAAAATCACAAGAAATAAAGGTTACATTTTTCTGTTTTCAATTTTACTGATTTAAATATATTACACATACACAATAATTATGAGACATCCCTACTAATATTATAAACGTGAATGTAAGTTTGTTTGTTGCACTGTCACGCGAAAACTGGAGGTCTGTAGGAACTGGAGGAGGAAAACCTAGGTCTCATTATTTAGGAAATAAGTATTGTGTATGCAAATGTTGCATCACCTTAGTGTACAAATATGATAGAAAGAAAGATTAATTTATTTGTACCAACGACATTTGACAACCTTAAACAATCTAAAAATACCTTTACATCTACCTACTAAAAACTAAAACTCAAATGCCAGTTGTTAAAAAACGGCTCCAGCTCAGCATAATATTGGTTGCAAACAACCAGCGCTGGTCTGATATTAGAGAGCGTGACGGTCAGCAAAAGTGCTGGCTCTAAATTTCGTCCACGATACCTATATTTATAGAGTTGTTTTCTTCATAATTTATTTGAACGGTATACCTGTGTGATATAAGAGTACAGAAGTATCAATTTCTGGTGTTTAACATTGGCAGTAAATCGTGGACTACTGTGAAGATTAAATTCGTACTTTCCCTCAGCAGAAATCGCTAGTCACTTAATCAGAAGTGGTGAACATTTTACAGTTTGACGCTTTATTACATGATGTAATTCATCAATACATATTTACGTCAATAATATTACATCACAGCTTTACGGTAACACTGTGACTTAGTTAAATCCGTGCTGTTGCCTATTAATATTATTATCATAAATAAACTATTCCATCCTTTTAAAATCATTTAATATAAAATTAAATTGTATGACAGCACAATTTACCAATTTGGTACTATTTCGTCCAACTTGGACTCTTTTTCTGGCCAGTGGAAAAGAAAATCTTAGTCTCGGATCAGCTGTTTGTCATTCGATTTTAATTTTATTTCTAATGGTAAAAACGAACATTTCAGATTGTATCGGGGTTCTGCGGCGATATTAGGTCTTTACCTATGAAATTGCCGTTTTGTATGAAAAAATTTAAACGATGTTTTTTCATGTATTTTTTATTTGTATTAATCGAAGTAATCACCCATGCAATCAACGCATCTTTACCAGCGCAGTGGCAGTTTATTGATGTCCTTCTTAAAGAAATCAGCTAGACGGGAGGCAACAAATTCTTCAAAGGCATTTTGTACTGCCTCTCGGGTATTGAATTTTTTTCCCGCCAAGGAGTTATCCAAATTCTGGAAAAAGTAGCAGTCTGTAGGCGCAAGGTCTGGTGAATAGGGCGGATGATGGAGAACTTCCAACCCCAGTTCTTGCAACTTGGAGGCCGTCTGTTGTGCAGTATGAGGTCGCGCGTTGTCGTGCAGGAGCAGCGTAGACGAGCGATTGACCAATGCTGGTTGGAGATGTGCCAGCTTCTCCATCATTGTGTTCAGTTCTTCACAGTACACATCTGCAGTAATGCTCACCCCGTTTGTTAAGAAGCTGTGATGAATCACACCGGCGCTAGACCACCAAACAGTGACCATTTTATAGGGGTAAGTTTTCGTTTAGGGCATTGTTTAGGTGCTGAACCAGGATTCAACCAACTTGCTGAGCGCTTGTGGTTATCAAACAGAATCCATTTTTCATCGCAGGTAACAATGCGGTCCAAAATTCCTTCATTTGTGTGTCTGTTGAGCAGTGCAAGGCACGTCTCGACGCGTACTTCGCGCTGGCTATCATTGAGTTCGTGGGGCACCCATTTCTCAAGATTTTTTACCTTGCCAATTTGACGCAAATGGACCAATATTGTTTTGACGCTAACGTCGAAAGCTGCTGCTAATTCAGCCGTAGATTGTGTATCTTCAGCTTCCACAATCGCCTTTGATTCGTCATTGTCGACCAAAGTCTTCGGACGACCGCGAGGTTCATTTTTCAGGTCGAAATTCCCAGAACGGAAGCAAGCAAACCAATAACAGGTGGTGTGTTGGTTTGTAGTGTTAGCTCCGTAGACGTCGTTGATGTTGCGCGCCGCTTGTGCCGCGTTACTGCCACGACGGTACTCATATTCCATAATTACTCGTTTTAAAGTAATTCCATAATTACTCTTTTTAACGTATCCATGATGACAAAAAATATTTAAATGCGATGAAAATGTAACACTAATCAATAAACAAATGACTACTTTTGGAAAAAGAATTCCATGTTTTTAAAATAAAATTAATTTGAAATTAGAATTCTTAGCCAATCAAAAATTATTTTGATTTGAAATGGCCAGTACTGCAGAACGGCAATTTCATAGATAAAGACCTATTATTAAGCAAACCCCTCCATGGAGAGTGGTATATAAGGGATCGTGACCGTTGCACTGCCCCCAAGCCCGGTAAAGCTGTAAAAGCCGTAAAGGCTCCAGGGCCCCTAAGGCTAACAGAATAGTAAGATCTAAAAAAAAAAATTGCACTGCCCTCAGATCACGACTTAATTGCATACGCGCAACAGTCCCAGCACCCTCGGATGTTATTGCAAAGCTTTCGTGGTTGAATGCCTTAAGCGCTCGCCCCCAACCCCGGTAAAGCTGTAAAAGCCGCAAAGGCTCCAGGGCACCTAAGTAACAGTAAAAAAAATGCACTGCCCTTTTCGTCTACATCGGTCGTAGTCAGTCTTAAGTCAAATTGGGTTACTAATTAAACATCCCGAACCTGCTCAGGGATTACTTTTATAAAACTTGTCCTACTTTTACGCTGAGGACTTTTGTCGTGGTAACACGTGGCACTCCAGTGGTCGTCCGACCGAACCATGGAGGTTTTTTCAGCTCATTACCGCTGCCGGTGATTAGAACCCCGATGAACGGGGTTTTTTAGTTAACACAATTTTCACCACACACTGAAACTAAAAGCTGTCTGAAGACTTCCTTCAGCACAGAGCACTGACGAGGTTCCGTGCCTCTCCGTTCCTGCTTCAGCCTAAAGCTAAGAACTACACCAACATAATTTAAATTATAATCCACATCTCAAGCCCACCTACTCCATTTTAGAAGTTTAATTGCATTACCACATGCCGAACTTTACTTCTAACACAGTCACTTGCTTAGATGCCACGCGATTTCTGAGATAATATTTTACCTTTTTTTGCAACTCAGTACTTCCAATAAGCTCGCCGAGTTGAGTCGTTTTGAATTAATCGACTCACCTCTTGCCAGTTGGCAGTAAGCTGAATGTATTTGTAACCTTTCTAAACTTAAGACTACAATAGAGTTGTAACGTTAATATATATTTTTCTGTAAAACCATCTCTGTCTATTTTTCTTTAACTATTATATAAATGTATGTCACCAAAACTCCCCGTATTTTATTCACATACCCCAGGGTTTTAATTGTAGGAACCTCCTTCTCGGCACGAACAATTAAATTTGCTACGTCATAATCTTGCGCTACTTTGACGCTGTCAGCTTTGAATTCTTACCATTAGGTTCACTGTAGTCACTTTGCCATGCTTCAATAAAAAATAATTATTATAACTCCGCTGTGATCGGAAACCAATCATTAATCTATAAATTATGTTATTTTTCCAAATCACTATCATAAATTTAAAAACCAAGTGGCATGGAGGTAATCTTGAAGTTTTTAATGAGCTCCGACAGATCAGAAAATCTAACTACAAATATGATCAATTTACAAGCTTAAGAAGTTCATTTCGAACCAGACCAGTGCACGTTCTTACTCAATTCCCAAGTACCAACTTTATAAAGAGAATAAAAGCGGAACATTTCAGTTTAACTTTTTAAATGGCGGTCCGCGATCCCGCGTGATTTATTAACCCGGGAGCCGCCGCGGTGGTATCTAACCGGGGAAACTATTTAAATGAGAATGTTGT
The DNA here is from genome assembly GCA_947532125.1 of Saturnia pavonia. Taxonomy (NCBI): domain Eukaryota; kingdom Metazoa; phylum Arthropoda; class Insecta; order Lepidoptera; family Saturniidae; genus Saturnia; species Saturnia pavonia. The sequence goes on from OX383903.1 coordinate 13,616,028, forward strand.
CTTCTCCGATAGTGCGCTAGTAGGAGTGGGACGATCCATTATCTATTGAATTATATGGCCGTTGCGGTGAGGGGTTAGGAAGAAAGAATATAAATATGTATAGGGTTATTCATATCGTATATTTTTTTAAATTAAATATCTCACTTAACGACACCCACCCATGTAAAATATCCGAAATTTCTTTGCTGCTTCCGCCTGAAACAGATTAACAGCTGTTACGTCTTTCTGCAACAAAAAACGTTTGTTATTAATTGTTGATGTGTACCTGAAAATTTCACTTTTAATTCTCTTCCTTTACTCATAAATGAATCTTTTTGCAAGGCGGATATTTATATTATTTTCCAATACTATTAAATACTTCTATAAAAAATAGCTACATGCTTAAATAGCTGAGTTATATATGCTATTATTTATTGTTATACAGCTATTTTTTCTTGTTTTTAAATATGTATATTGTAATTAATGCGTAGGAAGTTTAAAGCGGTTGCTAATAGGGTAATAGTGTAGTGTGTAATGACAGTGATCACGAATGAGAACACTATTAATTAAATTAAATATCCTTAATAATTTGGTTCGAGTACTTACGGCTGACATAATTAAAAAATAATGAAAAGAAGTGTTGCAACCTAATATGGTTGAACAAGTTAACCTCATACTTGAAACTTCTGTTAAAACGCTATCTACTTTCAGATTTTCCGCTTGCAATTCTCTAGTAACATTTTACCCAGTTTTATAAACGAGAAAATTGCCTTTAGGGCTACTGACTTTTAGTTCTTACAAACTTAAGCCTTTAATACTTAATTTACAGATTCCAGGTGGTTAAGTGCTATCTTTTTATGTTTTAAATCTAATGATAGCCTACCCGCACACACACAATATTATTGGGAATGCAATAATAATGCTAGGTTGCAATAATATTGAATAATTTAATCGCCCACGTAATATTTTTGTAAATTTTTCGTACTAGAAACTGACTCAGTAACGTGTCGTAGGTAGATACGTGTACAAGTGTTAAAATGGAAAAAAAAAATTGGCAGTAATAGGGACTGCCGATAGAAGTGAAAACTTATAACTTAGAATTATTTTCAAAAGCCAAAATAAATACGAATATTTAAAATAATGTAAATAAATCACTTCAAAAAATACTTCTTTTTTTGTTATTTATTATTCAACTTAAAAATATTAGTATATTTATTTAGTACTCACTATTGTACTGCACAGCTAATCTACAATTAAGATAATAATCAAACTCTAACACTATTTGAACAATGTACGGTATATAAACATTAAAAATTTTACTAAATCCATTCAAATTTACTTGTAAAGACATACCCAGTACTAATGTTGCACAATACGTCACCTATATAGCTACAGATATACTGCTATAACACATGTCAGTGATGTAAACCCCCAAGATTTCACCCATCCATAAAGCGTAAGATTTTACTGTATTAAAGTTATTCATTAAAAAAGGCATTCAAGACCTACTTGACCTACTTGGCTATACAAGTCACCGGTGATTTTCTTGCTAAAACTGTCTAATAATACTGAAGTTGAAATTAATATTCAATACATTATTTCAAATTTACTTTAGTTATGCACAATAAGCAAACTATATAACTTGAAATAACATGAGAATTAAATACTATAGTCTGAAATAACTTATGGTTATGTTAAACATTTTGTTTGTAATGTCAAAATAACACATTTTTACTAAATGCATATGAAAGTATACTCGCGGCATATAACAAAAAAACAATTTTTTAAAAATTTGTTGTCATTCTGTCTATCTGTCTGTTTGTTCCGGATAATCTCCGAAACGGTTGGACCGATTTTGACGGGATTTTCACTACTAGATAGCTGATGTTATAAGGCATAACTAAGACTACGTATATTTTAGAACAATAATTAGGGTACCGCACAAAAAATAAAAAGCGTTTTTTAGTAGTCCACGCTAGCGGATCCGCGGGCACTCCCAGTGAAAAATAAAATGTAAATAACAGTTTTCCGGGTGGTAGGATACAACAATCGTATCTGATTGAATCACAACCACCACACACCAGGGGTAATACTAGCTATAGTGACTCCCTTTTGATTTATCGTATTTTGGGAGCAACTAGTTTATATCCATCCAGCTACCGAGACGCTTGGTGACTGGTATGATAGTGACGACCAGCGATCGATTGCTGATCAGCCGGTGGTTACTGTTGTTTTTAGATTATACTATACTTACCATCAAGCACAGTACTGTCACTAACCCGTGTTGAAATAAAAAAGATTTCTTTAAATAATATTCCAAAACGACTTTTCATATACATATATGCTTTCAGAATAAATGGCAATGTGACATTCATAATAATTTACACATATTTTTGTATTGTATCGGCCCTCATAAGTTGGGCCATATGTTATTATTTTATTAATATTACCCGATATTCATTCTTTCTTTACGTTACGATAAAAGTCACTCGACTCAGAATCGTCGCCTCCTACGTGAGTACCCCGGTAGCGGAGGAGCACGTACATAAATTCCGGAACGCAAACTGAAGCCAGCTGTTCCGCTGTTTTGGGAAAATAAATACGGATTAGACGGGGCAGTGTAAGGCGCGTTGTACACCGTACTACTGAATTATTGATCGGTCGTGAGCTCTCCGCTTTACACGTAAAGTTGATGACGGGACGAAGCGACCGTCATTTCTCGTTCTTTATATTCTGTTAACTTACAATTGTATCTGTAAGACTTACGTTCTGTTTTATTTTGACAAAAAGAATTCGACATAATTATTATGATAACCAGTACAGGACATATTAATAAATCTGTATTTACACGTTTTTTTTTAAATATCTTAATTGACTTCTATTATAAAAGGGACGAATATGATGATATTAATATAATCTGTCTATTTGTATGACTGTATTTAATTAAAAAACAGTTGATGAAAAACAGTTAATGAACTTTAACAAACGGGAAATATATGTCTTAACCTAAAAAAAGTCATCGCAACTAGTTCCTAATAAAATAAGATTAATTGAATCCATTAAAGTAAGTAAGCGCTCAGACAAATGTTATGGTGTTGAAATAAACTACCAATTTCGAACTACCGATTTGCTACGCGCTACGAATGCTACGAGACTCGTAGCAACAAGATTTATTGCTATGCCGTAGCTTTATTTTGAAATGTTTATCTAATTGAGTAAGTTCAATAAAGCACTTTATTATTTTATTGACAGAAAATCTTCTCGTTAATCGGTTAATATTATCTATACTGGATGTTATATTAAGAACGGGAAACTATAAGAGATAGAGAATTAGATTCTAAAGAACCAGGAAGTCGGCTGTAAAGGGAAGGAAAATTAAATTCAGCGTTTTTCATAAAACTTATAGATGAGAGGGAATTGAACAAAATTATTTTATTAAAAAAAAATGTGTAAATTGATAATGTGTATTGATGTTGTTGATTGACAAGAAATAAATATTGCTATGGAACCCCAAATTAAAAGAAACTTCTGTGTTGAATTACTTTATTGTGAAATGTTCACAGTGACAGACATTTTCTTGTCTACAATCAAGATAAACTTTTTTAGGTGACGATTTTATTATTTCGTTTTGTAGTTTTAAGTGGTAAATATGGGTGGTTTTTGTAAGCTTCATTTTTTACGTAACCCTAAAAGAAACAATTTAGTGGACTTAAATCTGGTGATCTTTTTTACCTGAGAACCTTTAACTTACCTGAATAAGTTTCATCTCAGTTTTCTGATCCTTATAAATGTTATAAAGCAATGATGGCTCAGTGGTAACATGTACGAACATTGCGTCGATCGACGTTAGTTCGAATTCCTGCAATGAGCCTGAACATTCGATGTTAGGATTTTTCTAATGCCCCCTGGCTAGCTATAACCCTCAAGTAAAAAATCTGTCGCCATGCACCAATAACTGCAACCAATGCCCATCTTGGGCAACATCGTCACTTAAGTTCAGGTGAGATTGTGGCTACAACGTAAAAAGTTTAAAAAAACGAATACACGACATCGTCATCTAAACTCAACTGATATTATGGTAAAAACTAAACCACTAAGAAATCAAAAATCTCAGATCATATGAGTCAACTTTCTACGCGATTTTTTACAAGTAATAATGATACTATATTCAAACCAACACATTAAACGTAACTTCTGCTTTAGTCATTCATTCAATCATTATCACTACGTGTCGACTGTTTTATATGACGGGAATTTAAACGTGAGAAATTAATTGTTATATTCGATCTCTCTCTGTATCTTTAATTATAATAATAATAGTATCAGCCTATAAGTGTCCCAGTGCTGGACAAAGGCCTCTTCCCAAGGCTCGGTATGGGCGTAATCGCCACGTCAGCCCACGACGTATTGGCGATTTCAAACGCCGAGAGAACAACACTTCTATATTTTTTCCACAAACAGTGGTACTACAAAGAACATTTCTCAAGCGTTCAGGATTCCTCACAACGTTTTTACCTTCACCGTCAACCAATAAGTATTACCAATTTTGAATTAGTAAATGTACGCGAATTCCGAAAAATTCGTTGGTAAATGCTGAGGTTCGAACCTACGGACATCGAATCGATATTCCGCCGGTCTAAGCCACTCGACCACCACCACTTTTTTTCTTAAGTTACAGTTATTATTGTTATTATAGTTTAGGATTTTCTATACTTTTTGTGCAGACGTTCGAAATTTGGATCCTGTAATAACTTGCAGTATATACGTTTATTTAAATAACTGTGTATTATATCTAATGAGTAATTCTCTGTTATCTTTGATTCAGATAATATATACTCGTATAACTTAGTATCTTTTAGTCGACTTTAGTATAATAAAAGAGAGCGCAATGTAATTAAAATGGAATTAGTATTCTACAGTGTAACTCCATTTAAACCGTTGAACTCCTTGGACACCGTGGACGCATATTAAATCAGCTAATCTGGCAACTACGCCGTCGAAGTTTTTGGCCGGATTTTGATCTTTCATGTAGTAATTTTTATTTTATTTTTGTTTTGTGGCCCTATACTATGTAACATTGTCAGTATATTACGTGATATTCTTTGGTTATTGTGCACAAGAGAAGTGGATTATAAGTAATAACTACGGTCATTTTAAGTTGCCAAAAAAACTGCTTGGATACTTTTAACAAAGGAGCCGCCATTTTCTTAGAACTATGTTTAAAAATTACAAAAATAATTAGATAAATATTCAGTTCATATGTTGTTGGCAGAATAATTGTGGATGAATATAATATATATGAAATAATCATAATATCTTAATTTCAACGCGCAGCGAATACTAATAATCAATCTAAGGTTCTGGTAAAACAAAATGTATTCCTTGTAAACTTCAGCGCTTTTAACACTTATAATTAAGTTAAATCTCATTTGTTACAAAATGTTGTTGAAGCAATGATGGCTCAGTGGTAGCGTGTAAGACTTCACGTCGATTTACGTGAGTTCGAATCCCTGCAATGAGCCTGAGCTTTCGGTGAAGGAAAACATCGTGAGGAAACCAGAGCATGGTGGTAGGGCTTTTTTTAATGCACGTCTGGCTAGCTACCACCCTCAAATTAAAAATATGTCGCCAAGCACTAATAGGTGTGTTCCGGCAGGTGCACTTGAGAGCCTATCTTCCACTAGGTTTAGCGTGTTATAATATTAGTCCACATCGTCACTTAATATCAGGTGAGATTGAGGCCACTACGCCAAACCTATAACCAAAAAAAGTTGTTATTATTAAAAAATGTACTTTCGACTTTTTAGCACCAAGTCACAGAATTTTCCTAATATATAATTACTTATATAATATCTGTAAAGTATATTTGTAATGTTAGAAGAAATATTCTCTTTTGCGTAAACATCACATCGTGTCATTGATATGGCATGTACAGTTTTCTGGAAGGAACCCACTTAAGACCTCTTTGTAAAGATCAAAGAGTGAACATTTAAACGAACAAAAGTTATGTCATACTGAAACAGAAATCCCTAACTCAATATAAACAAACTGTTAATTATAAGTAACGCATGCTACAGCGACTTACTCGTAATTAAATACACAAACCCGCATGGCAGTTATGCAGGTTCATATGTATTTGCAGACTCTTCTCTCTTTGATTACGCGACTGTTTGCCAAACTCAAAAACAATGTTACACCTACTAGGGTTAATAACCTGTTCTTCTATATATGTGACGTCATATTACGTTTAACTAATTATAAAGATAGTTTTTTTATTAGTATTTGGCGTGATCTCGAGCTGCCATGTTGTGGCTTTTATTTTTAATTACTTAACTTAGTTTCTTGTACCCCATATTATGTTATATTGGCGGCATTTTGCGTGATATAATTTGGTTATTGTGCATTCGTGAAGTGGATTATAAACATTAACTAGAAACATGCACTTTGAGATGTCACTAAAACTCCCTAGAAAGTTCTAACAAGAGAGCCACCATCTTGTTGGATCAACTTTGTGTATAAAAAATACTATGAAGACAAACACATTGACACTGGCAAGTGCTTTTTGCGGTGCCAAAACAAGAAGAAGAAGATACCTAGTTATTTTTTGTTTTTAGGCTAATAGTAGTAATTGTTTGTAGGGTAATATTTCATTAAAACAACTGATGGCAAGTGATGATTTGGTCGAAAATGGTACACGTCAAGACATGGGGTTCGATATCAATTGGAATATCTACTGGAAACCTCTATAGGTACTAGGCATCACATTTTAGACTTGAGGGTGTTTGCTAGCTAGACGCGTTATAAACAGCCTACCCATTCGCCACATGTACAATCGCTGGCCTATTGTTACAATGACCAGCTTCCCCTACCATCACGTCATATTAAATAAGATACTATTTAATATAAGTTGGAGAATCGCGTCGAAGTGATTATGGAATTCTTACTAATGACTTAGTAATGTACTATTGACTTTACTATTAATCCGCACTATTCACTGGGCTTGATAGCACCAGGTGTGATCTATGGCCGCACATACCTTATAAATGACCCAATGACCAACTTGAATTAAAGCATTCTCGCTCTGACTGTTGGGTAGTGACGACCTCTGTTAATAATAAGTCGTCTACAATGAATACTGTTTCTAAGTGCCATCTTGCTACGTATTACACTATATATAGTTTTAGACGAGATGTAGAAGACAATTTCAGTCGCCAATTATCCAATGTTCGTATAGTACGAGTACTTTATTCTAATTATTTAATTATTGCGACAATTGGTTATTAAAACAATACATATATAATAATAACAATATATTTACAATGTACATATATATCTTAGTTTATTGATTATATTAATAAAATCGTTGACACTGCGATTGAAAGTGGACTTAATATTTTGCGTACATTTCGTTTTTAATTACATACTAAAATTAATAGTTTTGAATGGAACATTTCCGTCGCGAGTGATATGACAAATTAGTTTTAAAATGTTATTAAAAGCTTCTTTAGAAACTTCTGCAAATATTCTTCCACTGCAATTGCTTTTACAAAGTTTTCTAATTATTACATATATGAAATCAACAAGAAATAAAAACATACAATGGTATAAAATTTACTACATAGTTAGAGATAATTCTTAAACTGTTTTTTTTTTACAATTAATACAACTACTATTGACAAGAAGCTGATGCACACAAATTAACTAATCAATTGTAGCTAATTTAGTTTTTCTTATAAAATATATTCTGGAATCAGGAGGAAAAGGCGTATCTGGTTGTTTTTGTCTGCCTATTACGTTCCGTTCTTGAATTGAACTTAGATTAAATCTCAAATTATACACGTATCTCCCAGCAGACTTTAGACATTTCTCCTGTTTGTATTTTAGTCAGATATTTTTTTTATTTACTTCGGCGGCAGTATAGCGTAAGTTTTTTTTATCGTTATAGGTTTTGGCCTAGTGGCCACAATCTCACCTGATGTTAAGTGACGAAGTGGCTCAAGATGATAACACGCTAAGCGTAGTGGTAGGACTGGCTCTCAAGTGCAGCTGCCGGAATACATCTGTTGGTGCTTGGCGACAGATTTTCAACTGGAGGGTGGTAGCTAAGCCAGGCGGGTATTAGAAAAAGCCCTACCACCATGCAAGTAAGGTTTATCTATGTATAAATAATTATTGGTCAGTTTAATTGACCACTTCAACAAGTTAGTTTCGAACAAATTAAATATAGGAACACTTATAATACAAAGCCATACTTGATTAATTCAAGACGATAACGAACTATATAGATGAAGTGGGCCTTTGTTTCATAGCTTACTTTGATTAGCTGTGTAAACTATGTGCAACGGACCCTTTGAAGTACCATCAAAGCTCTAATTCGCCTAATCTCGAGGCTGTAGCGAAAGTTTAATTCCCTTTAATGAAGTTACACAGAACAGTTTTAAAAGCTTAACAATGTTTCGTGTGCGGTTAATTATTTTTACTTTAAACACGAGTAATAATTTATATTTTAGTAGCAAATAAAGTTTCATTATTATGGTTCTTAAATATGATATATACCAATTTTTATTAATACAACTAACTTGATAAACAAACGTACGGTCCGTCTGATGGTAAGTGTCTACCGTGGCTTATAGACGCTTGTAACACCATTGGTACCTATCATTAGCGAGTTGCTGACCTTGAACACTCTTCCGTAAGGAACTCTAGAGACCCTAATCACTGCAGGAAAACAACTCAAGGTTATTTCGGTTAAGCTGACAATTCGAGCAATATACACAACATGAGACCTCGCGAATCAATAAATAACAAGTTCCACGAATTGAATATCTTAACTTTGTCCTCCCAATACATTCTTGATAATCTAATGTATATTCATGAAACTTTGACGAGCTTGATTTTGTTATAATACTAGAAATAGACATAAATTAGTCGTATCGTGCTTTAGACTTAGTAAGAGAAATAAACGTTTTTTAGGTAATAGTGTTAGGTTCTCTAATAAGATCCCGAAACACATTACTGATTTGCCGGGCAATGAGTTCAAGGACCATGTCAAGCAGGTTTTACTGTCAAATGGTTATTATAGAGTGGATCATTGTGTGAATGACAGTGATGTTTTGAAGTGACGCTCTAGTGCTAGTGCATCCACTAAATTATAAATATAACAATATGATTTTATTGACTGTACCTAAATATTATTTATACAGTTAGATAAAACTATTAATAAAAAGATAAGCCCTATATAGTTTCTTGCCGGTTCTTCTCGATTACTGGGATGTTATCCGAACCGGTGGTAGTATATAGTAGTGTTTGACGTTCATAAGTGTCTTCTTAGGGCCTGAATTGAATAAAGTATTTTTATTTTAATTTAATTTTGATTATAGGGTATATAGGTATAGAGGGATATAGGTATAGAAATTCCTCCAGTATTTCACCAGTCGGGCTATCCCAAGGAGAGAAAAATCTCCATAGAGATTTCTCTGTCCCCTACATCTCTTTAAACACTATTTATTTGTTTGTTATAATGTTATTTGATTGCTATATTATTTAACTTACAGTTCCCGCGGCTCCGCCACACGCGTTTGTTACGCAATAATTTCTGCGTATTGTATTTTGACGTTCACTCCTATTTTATAATTTGTAAAATACAGCCTTATATGTAACAAAACTCGGCACATTTCTTCTATTAATTTAGTATGATTAGATATGATATTAGATTAATAAGATAAAACATTTTTATAAAAATCTGTGCAGCCATTTTTGAAGATAATTCCAGCCATACAAACTAACACATACAGAAAAAATAGCTTCAAAAACACATACTTGAACAATTGATGTTCTAACTCTAATAACTAACATAATATGACGTGGTTTATTATATATAATAACAGAGTCCTGTAGTAATATACAAGAATATAATAAGTTAAGAAAACGTACCTATTCATTAGACGCGGTGTGACGCAAAGTTCGCGTCACTCACCACATAAGGTAAGTTTCCTGAGCAATTTGTGGCTTCTAACTCATCTGCAACGGCATGTCTCGCATGCCAGCGTCCACGTAACTTTAACGGGAGTGCTCACCGATGTACTTGTGTATGAGCTAGTATTAGAGTAGGGTGACAATAATATTATGTTAACGTAAAACGTAAATTTTTAAATTAATTCCTTGTTAAAGATATAAAATGTTTACAAGCAGATGAGGAATGCTCTCCCATTCAACGTGCTCCCTACTTCCTATTATATTGGGTCCTTCAATCAATATGTGAAGAGATTTTAGCAGGCCCGCATGACAACGGCGACTGTCGATGATATTTGTGTCACCGACGGTCGCTCTCATTAGTGAACATCAGATGCTGTACAGCCATTTTTCCAAACTAGTATAAAAAGGGACTTTGAATGTAGAAGCAGATTTCGTAAGAACTGGTTGAAAGAAATATCTGCTACATAACAATACATTCAACATTATGTTTATACATTACATAGGTATTAAATAAAAATGTCCGTCTGCAAAATTATTAAGGGTTATCGATAGCGGGTTACCGGGAAACTAATCAAGCTAAAGAGCTTTGAGCTGGTCAGATTTGGAGATGAACTGATAACCGATGGAGTAGAAAAGTTCCTGAGTGGAGACGTTTTTGATAAACGTAGTGTAAGACGCCTTCAAACCAGATGGAGCGACAAATTGCGGAGGATGCGGAAAGCCGAAGATCGGATCCAATGGCGAACCTTGGGAGAGGTCTATCTCCCAGTAGTGAACTTCTAAGGGCTGATGATGATGACAGTGGGTATATTTATTATTTAACAAATGTATTCCCAAGATTTATATCATGGTAACAGTAACTACTTACATGCGCTCCCTCAGCTCGTGTTAGCTTCTCTAATACCGATCTGAGAGCAACGGTTCAAGAAAATAACATGGCCTCATCCTGTTCCATAAATTCCTTGGATAAATCCCCACTTGTATTGTTTATATATTAAAATTACTTCTATTAAATAGTTACCTATAAAATAGTATGTAGGTCATGTAGGTATGTCATGTAAATGACTATGAAAGATTAAAACCGTTTTATGACTGATAATTTAAAATTACCTATTCAGGCTTGTACACCCAATTGTAAGTAATGAAAATATTCAGTCTATATAAATAAATATGTTAACGTTCGTTTGTTAAATATCATAAATCTCCGAAATTTCTTCACCAATTACTTTGAACTGTTGACACAACGTTGTATTCGAATACGTGTGTGTTTTTTAAATATACTAAAAACATTCTATACGCACAAGCATTGTGGAATTAAATTTATAAAACTATTTAATCATTAAAAAAACTAAATGAAATAGCCACAAATTTAGCAGTAATTACATCTGTTTATCTCTTTGTAGCGCTAGGATGTTAGCCAGCTTGAAACCTCTTGGCCATAGGTTGAAATTTTCTATAGCACAAACACAAACTTTTGTCCTAGATTTAAAAATAGAGTAGCTTCAAAACAACCGCTGCACTCGTATTGTGAAGCAATATCTGGCGGTAATAAGTCAAGAGCACGTTTTATATTGCCTTCATGCGCTCAGAGATGGTACTCTATTTGTGTCACTTAGGAAACTGGCATTCTACAATGTAAGATAAAACACGATGTAATTTGGATATGGTATTAAGGATCGTTTAATACGCCTCGGTAATTAGTAGCTTAAAACAAAATTTAAATACATATCTTAAAGTCACCAGTTTATATCTCATATGAACGGCCAAAATAACATCGATTAACCACTTCATATTGTTTTCCTGAATCGCACGAGATGCGAAATCAAACTACGGAAAATATTTGCAGCGAAAGAACATATTTCTAATGAATCGATCGTGGAAAAACGTTCATTTGTCAGATGTTCTTGAATAAATTAATAATACTTTATTACTCTTTATTTCATACAATGGCGAATGTAATGCAATGAGGTATTTTCTTCCAGATAAACAGTAATATTGAAATATACAGTGCAAATAGAAGAATTTGTTTAAATAAAACATAAATTAGCTAACACTGATTCTATATATCAGTAAGTAGTAGTAGTATCAGTAGTAAATAATTTATTCGTACTCAAATATCGTCGTATTTACAGTTTTGCAGATTTCTTCCTTTATCACTTGTTCTTTAAACTCGGTAATCCAAAACAGAACTTTCCTGGCTGGGTAACACGGCTCACTTACCTATATATCACAATAACACCAGGGTCGAAATTACTACAATGACCTTGAACTTTACGACATTGTTTAAAAGGAATAGTTTGCTATAGTTCGTTTGATTACGTAATCAGAGTGATAATCTTTGATTGTTTGTTTGAACTGCGTTGCATTTTCGTACCTACAAATACATACTCGACGTTTCGAGTCGATTTTCGAAGTTTCTAGATAATTCGAGAACATAATTTTTTAATCAGATCGTTTGACTATATTGTGAATTTATTCGTTATAGAAAAGATTTCGCTTGCTATTTTCTTGTTGAAATGCTTCAACATCTACTACGCATCACCTCCCAATAAATCACTCTCAGCCAATTAACGCTCGCATTGGTTCAAAAAGATCACATCATACGAGAGGACGTGCATTGGTTGAAGAGGAACCGCCAAGGAAAGATGCGATGCAGATAGTACAAAAGTATCATATTCGAAGCAGCTGTAATTATATGTTAAAATAAAACGTGTTTTTAAATGTCACCTCTATATTTTAACATCATCGTACATCCTTTTATATTAACCTAGAATGCAGTCTCACGGGAACGTTGGAAGGTTAATAAGTTACACCCCGCCAAATTGTAAAGTACTGAGATAATATTTAATGATTGTCTACATACCTAAACATTAATAACTATTTTATTAAACAATTTAATAACATTTTGTTACTGAAATTAACGTAAGTTTTGAAATAACTAGCTGGGTGCCACGGTTTCACCAGTGTTATTCAACAAACTCTCTTACGCACCACACTTCTTCCCGTATTTGCCTAACGTTCAAGGTTACTGCTCAGCTCTTTAAGATTGTAGCGTGAAGATATATAGTCTATAATTTCCTCAATAAATAGGCTACAGTATGCATTTTTTTTTCAAACCTGACAGGTTGATGTAGAGATTAGCACGATCAAACATACACAATCTCTTCAGTTTTATGATATTCGTATTATTAGGGACGATTTTTTAGTCAACAGATAACTGTGGGGAATATTTTTTAAATTTTGACAGGTTTTCTATACATTAAAACGTCAAAAATATTCCTCGTACAAAATTATATGACTATTGAAAAATCGGCCCTTACTCTTTTATTCTTTGTACGTTTGTAGATTTCTTTTACTATCTCATCTGATGTTAAGTGTCGTTGTGGCTTGTAATTATAAGATACTAAGCTCAGACGTATTGGCTCTTGAGTGCAGCTGTCGAAACACACCTACACTACAGGTGTATAGAATAGATTTTCATCTTGAGGGTTAGCATTAGAAAATGCCCTACCACCATGCTGTGATTTCAACACGATATTTTCCTTAACTGGATTCTCAGGCTTATTTAATTCAAGCTCACGTGAATCGGCGCCGTAGTCGACCACTCTAACCCTGAGCCATCATCGAAAATACGAGTTCACAATTTTTTTCTTTTTTTTTCTCATACTTAAAATCACGGGTGCGTGTAGTTATGTATGAGCGTTGGAAGTTATACTTTTTCGACGTTATCAAAATGATTTTTAATTTACACGAAATTAATTTATTGAAATAAAATAATAAAAGATTTGAAAAAAGAAGTGACAAAAAAACATTGATTTCAACATTTGTAATTTATATTTAGATGGCACTGATACAGTATTATAAAAAAAATACATCGAATGTTCTATGTCTTCACCAAAAGTAAAACAAAAAGTTTAGCAAGCAATTTCATAGTGTGAAAACTTAATTGCGAAATGTAAAAAAAATTTTTTTCATATCTCGCCAATAAGTATCAATGGATAATTGATAGTATTTTGGAACCGCACAATATTGTTCCAATTAACTGTGTCTTTCATCGTGTTGCTTGCATGCAGGCGACGATAACTGAAACAGAATAGTCCCTTGGGTCACCATAGCTTTAAGTACACTTGCCATTGGTTAAAGTTCGGTCATATTACAGAATCAGTATAAAAATATTATTTCATGTAAAATGTATGTGTATATTTAATTATGAAATATGTTTTTTGATAAATGCAGCAAACAGCACAGGCATTACAACCATGACACCGACCTTGAAACCCGAGTTTCATTTCGTTTTGAAGAACACCATGTCATAGCCCTAGGGAAAACCGTGCTGGATAACACATTCCATAACTCTAGAGTACGTGACAAGAAGGTTTTAGAGAACCTTACTTTTGTTTTGATTCGGTTAAGTTTTAGGGGATGGGTAAGGAACGGGAAGGCAAAGATTTCCTCATTATACATTAAATCGTTATTGTTCTAAATTTAAATTTTATCTTAGATCGGTTAGTTACATAGTTTGTAAAATCTTTTCTTAGACTCTGCACAAAGCATAAACACAGCTTCACGCCAGTACCGCGGATGACTGTTCATTGATATAAATACCTATAATCACATATTTAAATTTATTTCGATCTTCCATCTTCCCAGTTTCTATACGAATAACATCTCATTATACAATTTAAACCGGAATATACCAACATAAAAAACCGCAACATGAAACCAGTGAATAAAAAATGTAACTTGTAAAAACTAAAAGTAATCCCAACTAGCAAGCTTTCTCGGAAGTCCACTACAAGTTGACATAATAGTGATTTGTAGGCCAACTTTCCCCGACTTCCTCCCACACAGACACCCAAGAGAAATAACTTGACTCGTAGTTTCTTAACGAAATGATTGCCTACGTGTACGTTGTTAGCCCTATTTATTTCCGGGTGGGCCTTATTTGCCCACACTCCCCCGTGGATAATTCAGTTTCTAAGCATTACTTATCGACCAACTGGGACGAATGCAGTATATATTTTTTCTTCTTATTTAAGAATAGGGACGATATCTTTTATAAAAAAAAAGGTATGTTGGTATAAAAACCATGTATAAAAATATATATTGTGAAGTATTTTATTCAAATCGAGTTGAGTAAATTAACCGACTACTGATATAACTAATAAATCTATCTTATAAATAAAAATGCTGTGAACGACTTGGCCGATTGAGCTCATATTGACATAACATATTAGTTTTATCGAGACGATGGTTCATAGCTAGGTTAAGATACAATAGTTTACGCTGAGGTCGATTCATTAACTATCTGAAAGAACAGAACAACTTCTTCCGGACCAACTTGTCTTATAAAAATATCTAATTCTTAACAACTTAAAACCAGCAGTAGACAATCAAACTCCTGGTAACAAATGATTATTTGCTATCTGGTAATATTAACCGAGGATAAGCAAATAATCTTAAAAGCTTGTAATTGCCGTTGATTAACTTCTTGATGATTTTACTAAATAAAGGCAGGCACAGTTCTACATATAGAGAATCAGAAAACCGTTCAAATTGACAACGAAAACCGCCTTCAGCAATAAAGACCACCTTTGAAAAAATGTAGAATATTTAAGTAAACTTACATATATGTACTAAGTTCCCAACAAAAACATATTTGTGAAAAAGAGGTCAAGTTCGGTAGAAACGACGTTCAGAGTAGTCGTTATTACCGATAAAAGAGACGAGATCTTATGGGTACCGAGTTTCATGGATGTTCTTTTAATTATAGCGGTAGGAATGTAGGTACGTTCTTCAGTTCATTTACAAAATAAGTTTTTACTTTCTTTGATATGTGATTTCTAGCATTTCAAGTTTTAATTGTTAAAAAATATTAATATTAATTTATTATTTACTAGCTATACCGGCGACTTAGTTCGCGTGGATGTTGAAAAATAACAGTCGTTAAGCAAAGTCATTTACCGAGATAAAAAGTCTCCTATATTTTAATCCAGGTTAAGCTATCTGAGTAGCAAATTTTATCCAAATCTGTTAAGCAGTTTTTACGTGATTGAGTAACAAACATCCAATATGCAAACATCTAAACATCCAAGCACATAATCTTTCACATATATAATATTTGTAAGACATAAATTCAAGACGAAAGGGACCCAACCAACCCACGACATCCGTCTTTAAAACAATGAAATGTTAAACCTAGTATTCAAAAATAGAAGCTCGCAATGTTCAATGCACATTATATTCCATGTTTAGCAAAAAAACGGACTCGAAGTTAACTGTAAACCACTTCAACAAAATACCGGTTCCTTGTAGAAGTTTAAAGAAATTTTCGTTTGGCATTTAACTCGAGACCTAACTTGCTTAATACAAAATACTTCGAGCACTCTTGAGTGGAGCCACTACAAAAATATTCATTAAAATTCTAGTCGGGAAACTTTCATGAATTTCAAAGAGACTTTTGAGAATCCGTTATAAGAACACATTTTAATTTCTTTATAAATTCCTCGGCTTACAATAGGAGCCTACATAATGTAAAGTGCTTTTTTAAATTTAATTGACATTGGCATAGTTACAATAATTACTTAAAGTATTATTATTAATTTTATTCGAAAAAAAAAAAGTTAACAAGACATTTCGTACAACGAAGGCAGAAAATTTTCAAATTATCTATTATCACTATAAGATGATAGGCAAAAAAAAATAAAAGGAATATTACTTCAAATTTCTCGCACTATCCCAGTCGAGTGAGAAAATAGAGAATTATAATTTTCAAGCTGACTACAAATTTTCAGCTTAAGGTCTGGTCTATCAAGGTAGCAGGGGCAAATTTGCAGAATTAAAAAAAAACATCAAATATTAAATAACAATGAAATATTATTTCAATATGAATTTATATGTAATGCATGTAACTATTATCTATACCAAATATGAAATAGTAGATATCTTATTTAAATAACGTTTTGGTAGAGGAAGTTTCTTACAGTTCCAATGTGATTAAATAATAACTTATTAGGGACAAATCACACGCTAATATTTTAATATAATTAATTAAATATGAAAATGTACATAATGTATACCTACATTCAACTATTAAATAATTAATTATAATGCCTTATTCAGATTACACACTATTACAGGAAGTTGGACCTTGTCATAATATCCCAATATATTAAATAGTAGGTATGATATTTAATACGGCCTGTAGGTAGGTACAGGAAGCCGCTTTTTGTAACAATTAGCCGATTAGATATTTATTAATTTCGGATTTTTGGGAATTTTCATGCTGACTTTATATGAAAATGGCTGGATAGCTGGAGCAACAAAATCGCAATATTGGTAACTAATTAGCAATAAATTTTCATGTTTTTTTATTGAATTCTGCCATTATATGCTATTATAATTCTCTCGGGAAATAGGCCAAGAGAAATTTACAGGTATTTTAAATATTAGAAATACACATACCTACATTTAAAATACATGCTAAAGCAGATCAAAATAAAATTCCTGCAACAGGAAATCCTAGTCATTCGTTATTCGAACGCGTCAATATTACCTTTAAGCTCTCCGCATCTACCGCGAGAACTCTTTGGACGGGATATAGAAGAACTCAAGTGGTCTGTCCACATACTAGATCCCTGAATAATGTTTGCGAATATCGTTTTTATCTGATCAGTTATCATATTTGTATATTATGTACGGTTATAATAGCAGATTAATCGAAATCAATATTATTTCACTTTGTTTAATTATTTAGAGTGGAAGTCATTGACGGTATTATTTTCTGTCATATGGTGGTTATTATTTAATTCTTTAATTTATGTTATTTGGCTATATATTATGTCATTTTGGTGGCATTTCAGGTGATATAGTTTGGTTATTGTGCAATAGTGAAGTGGATTGAAAGTTATAAACAAGGAACATACATTTTAATTTGCCACAAAAACTCTGGACAGTTGTTAACAGCCGCCATCTTGTTAAAACTTTGTTTATACGAATAATTAGTAAAATATTATATTAACGTGACATTGGTAGTATTGTGGACGAACGAAGTTGCCATTAAATAAAAAAAGAAGTAGAAGTATCTACATAATTATTATTCTGCGTGTCGTATAAAAGATAAAAGCGTGTTAATTAGAATATTAATTACGCAAGCATGAGAAATTCGTGAGCTCGAATCGAGATAACAGACATCTGCCGCCGTAAACGTGACAATGTTGCTTGTTGTCTACAGTACTATAGGCAGTTCGACACACATGTTACCTATTAATACCAAAACTGGATTAATTGACAAAATTACACATTCAATTTTTTTTTATAGAAGCACAACGTAGTGTTTCGTTGTGTTTGATGGTAAGTCCAGTATAATTCGAGAGACGGGTAATCCATCCCTGGCTGGTTCCAAAACGCGATATACCAAAAAAGAATTACTGTAACGCAATTATTATCGTTATGTGCCACTCCGTTTAAATGCACCGGCTCCTGGACCGCGATACGCCTAAGTGTGCCACTATAGCGAGGGTTACACCTAATATCTGATGGTCGCGATTCAGTAAGACAATTGTCGTTTGCTATCCAGCCTTATGATAATTCAAACTCGTCTTTGTTCGCAAGTAATATAACTAATTACTTATATAATGAATCTAATGATAGTAGGAGTCCCTATGCAAAGTTCGATTGTAAAGCACCGTTGCCATATTACCAGTACGGCAGTGTTTGCTCTGATATGTTCCAGTGCAGTTGGTAATATGAACTGGTACACGAGGCATCCAAGAACATATACGACTAGCAACTTATTATTGATTGGTCCAAGTTAGGACTGCGGTCATACTTAAAGTTTGCTATAAATGGCTAGGATAACTGTTTGTCCCTAAGCACTTGATGATTCAATCTTTGTGGACTCCATTAATACAAGATTTGTTCATTTATGTAATACAATTCACAGCTTTGATAATAAATGGTATAAACAAATTTTATAAGTGGATTATTCAGCACTAAGCGTGTGTTTATGAGTGAGTGAGCATATGTGTGTGTGGGTTGTGCGCGTGCGAGCGAGTGAGTGAGATTGAGTGTGTTTTTGTATAATTGAATAAAATCTATACATATTATAAAAGGCAACGGTTCTGTCTGTCTGTGTGAAGTAATAATACTATACAGCACTTAATTTGGTCTCAATGTTTAGAATTGTGTACCTAGGTCAAATAGTTCCTACAATAAATATTTAGATATCAGATAAACCGTGTCATGTTTAAAAAGGTTTTTTGGAATGATGGCTCAGTGGTAGTGTGTACGACATTGCATCGATTGACGTGAGTTCGAATCCCTGCAATAAGCCTGAGCTTTCGGTGAAGGAAAAAAACATCGTCAGGAAACCATAGCATGGTGGTAGGGCTTTTTCTAATGTCCGACTGGCTAGCTACCACCCTCAAGTTGAAAATCTGTCGCCAAGCACCAATAGGTGTGACCGGCAGCTGCACTTGAGAGCCAGTCTTCCACTAGGTTTAGCGTGATATCATCTTGGGCCACATCGTCACTTTTAAAAATGAAGCAAATCGAAGTCATTATGTTGCCTCCCTGCGCAACATATTCACGCATATTATACTGAACACATGTACCTTGTATGTATTTATACTCAGCTTACAAGTAATCATATATTAATAATTTAACTTTACCTATTTTATATGTTCCAAGACAATTGTTATTAAAGAGTAAACTCCAGTCGGGCGTCGAAGCTGACAAGCACCATTTTTTTTAAATTTACAATACTTTAGTAGTTCCATGCGAGCGGAGTTGCGAGCACAGCTAGTTTGCGATAAAAACCTATATTGACTAAAATTCTCATCATAACTGTATTACAATTTAAGCGAAGTTACACGTCGTTCGTTATAATTGTCCATTAGTTTGCAAGGCAGCCAATTACGCGTCCATTAGCGCGTGAATCTGGCTAATAGCAATTCCGTCCTTGCCGCGTCGAGATTCTGTCTTGTAGGGATCTCATAACGAAACATGTGACGACCTAGATAACACTATTTCGTTATACCGCTGTACATATACCAACACGTTAGTCTTCTGAAATATCTATACAAACTAGCGATGCTCCACCGCTTCACTCGCGTTTATTAAACAGCAAATTTTATTTCATTTTATTCATATTAGTCATTTCTTATAACCTACCAATTGAGGAACGACACATACTTCCCGTCAAACATATAACATATTTCGATTATTAATAAAACATTGCTCTTCTGTACATAAGCCACTACTTCAGAACACGCCCCTTACCATCTCGAAGAGTATTGGGATCCTGGGTGTCGACATCTCCAGCGATGTCTAGTTCCGTAGCCACTTAGTAGACAAATTTAAGCTGGCGTCCAAAAAACCTGGTGTACTGAACAAAGCGAAGCAGTACTTCTCTCCGGGGCAACGACTGCAGTTGTACAAAGTGCAAGTTCGACCCCATATGGAGTACTACTGACACCTCTGGGCAGGAGCATCTAGATACCAGCTAAGGCCATTTAACTCGACGCAAAGATGAGCTGTGAGAATCATTGACGATCCCAACCTCACAAACGGTACCGAATCCTTAAGTGTGTGGAGAGAAATTGATTGAGATGATGCCACGGCTACTTTCCACCATCACAACCGATCGTCATTCTCACACTTTGGAACCTAAATAGTCACGGATAGTCCGGTATCAGAGGAATTTCCTTCCGCGAACCCTCTGGATGTGGAATGAACTCCCTGCTGAGATTTTTCCATGAGACTACAGTATAGGGTTCATCAAAAAGGGAGTAAATAGGTTTTTAAAGGGTCGGCAACGCGTATGTGAGTCTTCTTGTGATGCAAGCGTCCATAGGCTTCGGTGACCGCTTACCATTAGGGAGACCGCACGCTTGTTTGCCATTATTTATACATATAAAACTCAACGTCTCTCTGTCCGTTTATGTTCTTTTCACGCGTAAACCACTTATCCATTTTACATGGTTCTTTATTTAATTCATAGATATGTTATCTGGCGAGGTTATAGGATATATATTGTTAGATTAATTAACATACGAAATAAGCAGTGACGATAATGGTCAATCGACAATAATAGGTAAATTTTGTGGCAACTCAAAATGCTTTCTAGTTTATATGTTATTGTGGATACAGTTAAGTGAGTTATAAATTATAACTAACTTAACTGTATCCACAATAACCAAACTATATCACGCAAAATGTCACCAATATTACATAATATAGGGTCAAAGAATCTAAGTTAATGAATTAAAATTAAAACCACAACATGGCAGCTCAAGACCCAATGACAAATTTTAATAGTTCAGCTAAATAGTAATAAACTAGTTCATAGAAACTGTTATTCAATTGGTTATCTACATGTACTATATAATTTTATTTAATCAGTTTATCGAACTTTATGAAACTAGATTCATAATTCAAACCGATACTAGTAACGGAGCATTAACAGCAGCTGGTTGTACCCGACTATGTTCCACTGCAGCTTCCTAACCATCTAGTTATGCAGTTTGGTATTGCTTAATTTTCTAAACAACTAACAACTGTACATTAAAGTTACATTGATTGGACCTAGGGAATTTTAATGGAATTTGTTTCGAATATTAATTGTAATAAGCCTCTTATTCACGCTGTTTTTGTATACTCAACATAAGTATTCTACATAAATCGACTATCAAAGTCATAATAAAAAATTATATGGCGTAACCAAACAAAAATGACTAAAAATTATATCCCATTTTGCCAACAACGTGATGTAACTATTCAGCCATTAATGATAATAAAGAAAAATACATTCTGGTGTCTTTAAAAAAAAAACCTTAATTTAAATAACAAAAACACAATTAAAATTATGTAAAAATAATTTAGCAGTGTATAAATAAACATTATTTTAATATATTACATATTTAAGTATTTATTGATGCAATATAAAATTATTTTTACATAATCAAAGTCAGCAAAATGAAAAAAAATATCATTGATGACTTACATTATCATGTCGCACTTCCGTAATATGATGCGCGCGCAGCTCTCAATTTTACTCTCTAATAAACGCGTCATAAGAAGTATAATGTAAAATCACTCATTCAAATAATTTATAGGCTTATAAAACTGCAAGCTTTTCATTTTCAAGCTACAGTCTGTTCATACAAGTACCACAGAATAAGTACTCTGACACATCGCAAACTATGCTGCCGTATTAGATTCCTTTTAATTATTTACAGTGCATACAAAATTATTTTAACAAATTCATATATATATATATATGTAAGCAATGATGGCTCAGTGGTAGCGTGTACGACTTCTTGTCAATTGACGTGAGTTCGAATCCCTGCAATGAGCCAGAGCTTAGGTACTAGGTTTAGCATGTTATCATCTTGGGCCACATCGTCACTTACCATCAGGTGAGATTGTGACCACTACGTCAAACCTATAACGATAAAAAGAAATAACATTTTAATTCCTGTACAATTTTACTTGACGACGAATGAAAATCCAATAGTTTTTTACAACCGCCCGGCATCGGACAATATTCACCGGACATCAATCAACGCGATACCGTCGGTCTCGGTCCCATATTGGATTCAACCCATCTGTCACCAGCTGATTGGAAGCGTATATCCGTCCGCTTGAGTCGGTATTACACGAAACGTTTTTAATTGTTTTTAAATTTAGTTTAAACTATGCAAACATATATGAGAACGATAGTACCTATTAGGATATTTTTTATAATTATTATTTTTATATATTAACTATAAGCGCGACCATCCCTAATGTTGGTAGAACGCGGGGCGGCGGGTGTGCATGGATATATACACGGTATTAGATCAAGCCCTATATCTGCAGATAATTTTCCACACTTCGGAGAGGTAAAATAACGTTTTTTCGAAAAAATATTTTTTTTTCGTTTATTTTTATCAAAGATTCTATAAAAGTGCAATGTTGTTCCCGTGACAGTGAAGACAAACATAATGGAAGCTACTTACAACGTAAAACCCCATCTACGTGTTTTCTGGCAAAATTCTTGATGATAATTCTCAGTACACGAATTTTGCCAGGAACACGGATTTTTTTTGTAAAAATCTTTTGCCTTATAGCTGATCTGTAGATATATACACTATATCAAGCCGTCTCGTTCTATAATAGAAATTAACCGCAAGTGACAAGTAAAAAATCATTTATAATAAAAGTTACATAATGTGGTTATCGCAAAACAATATTTTGTATGGAATGGGTATGTTAGATCCTGAGTTACCATGAAATTTCATAGAATCAAAAGGTGTTTGAGAACATAAGTTTGCCGTTTTACCCAATAATCTTTGTGTATGTATATTCACATTATCAATTAGTACACATTTATAATAATATGTCAGGGACAGCAAAGTGTGTGTAAAATAGTTCATTGACCCTTAAAACAATCGTCAACAAGCAAAATAACTATTTTATTTTTATTATATCAAGCAATAGCATACGCAAATGAATTAAAACTCTAACCCTCATGTAATAAGTATCGAAGTTTAATTTTATGTCGCCAATAAAACGGACGGAACACGTAATTCCCCGATACACTCACATTAGCGTAGGTATGTTCTCGTTCATCATTGGCTCTCTTAGTACAGTGGGCATAAAACAACCAATCTGGTAATAGCTCTTAGTATAGAATATATTTTTTGTATAATTTTATATTATTTTGAGAGAAACACTGACGTATTTTCATTATTATTATGTTTCAATTAATGTTATTTATATTAAAAATAAATATTTCTTGTTAGATAATAATGGTAGACGGGAATTAATAAAAAACCTGAATCGCGCTATAGAAATTTTTAGTACAAAGCCTTTATATATTGAATGCAACAACCAAACTGTTGCCTCCTCTAGGTGTTTCCTTCGACCGACGCCTTTGACACGGCTTACTGCAGCGGTAAGCAATGTTACCTTCGGACACCACTTTATAAAAACTATAAAAAACTATTTAAACAAGCAATCATAAGAAAATATTCTAACCTCTCTAGGAGGCTCAGTTTGGTGTCCGTGGTATTTCATAGGCTTATCGCATTGTAGATAAAGCGCCGTATCGTGACTTAGGGTGGCTATTCTCAAAAATAGTCAACTGTGACCTGTGTTTGTCGATCAGGTTTATAAAATAACTCATTCACTGGGTTGATGATACCAAGACACAGGGAACAGTGCTTGTGAGATGGTTAAATGCTTAGAGGAGGTACTTCAAACAAAACAAAACTATATGATCAACTCACAAACCAAAACTATACAACCAATTTTTTATATTTCTTATTTTAAATCTATAAATTAGGTACACTATAACAATTGATTATCAAGACAAGTCCACGGCTTAAAATATTAAATTTTAATTATACCACATGATTAAACATAACTACAGAAAAGCTTGTGAAAGAAAACTTATTATTGATGTTTTTCCCATAGGCATAAATTCGAAATATCAGTAAAAAATAAATGTTTAATTCCAAATATCTAAACGTATAAATATGCTGGTTTCAAAATATCTATACGCATACAATATTTTAAAGTACCGCAACATTACTAAGATTACCTGAATTTTTAAATATGTAGTCAGATCAATTTATGGTCAACTTTATTTTGCAAAACGTACAAGAAGTATTTTTTTTAATGTATATATATGAATGTATCCGGAATGAGGAGGAAAGAAGAAACTAGGTACTGCTTATTAATAAATGAAAACTTACTTTCTATTGGGATCCTGTAACAATATTCTGGCTTCACCTTTGTCGGTAAAAACAATAGCATTGGTAGAAGTCATAGGTACTGACATCATAAGGGATAGGGGACTGATAGGGATAAATAGAAGATAAAGATATGTTAATATATATTATTTTAATTATTATGTTTATTATATGTAAATAATAAAATTAAAAAACATTTATTCATAGTTACTCAAATAACACAGTTAATATTACTTCTGCCAAACTGTATCGCTGTTTGTTGGCAGACGTACCCTTTACAAATTATTTATTTAGTGATATATTTTATTTTTATTTTTAGATTATTCCTAAACTATGTATGCTTACTGGTAAGGGTGACATGGCCGCTTTTTGACCAAACTCTTTAATTCAATAAGGTACATACTGGAATAATTACAGCAATCCTATAAATAATTTTGAATTAAAATTTATCTGTCATTAATATGGTAGGAATGTAATTAAACATAATTTATAAAATACACAATTTAAAAGCTACTACAGCTATCCCCGCAGATGTCGTTCTGGTCTAATTAGAATAATCAATAACCCCAGCACATCGCCACCCATCGTGTTCAGAGATAGCAACTTTTTCAAAAACACTTTGATCTACCAACTATCATGGTATATATATATATATATATATATACATATGTGTACGTGTGCGTGTGCATTATATACCAACAATCATATTAGTTGTTTATATAGGTACCTATATTATAATTATATTTATAGAAAAAAAATGTAACAGATCAACGTAAAAGCTATTCATAAACAACTAGGCGCTTTTTTAAAGTCCACAAACGAAGACTGCTCAAAGTACTTCGAATGTTGGTGGTTACATTCCTTTATAACAATTTTATGTATATTGTTTAATTTTCTAACGAACCCGACAGCATCATCTAGACATATTATAAAACTCAAAGTCTCTCTGTCTGTCTGTCCGTTTATGTTCTTTTCACGTGAAAACCAATCATCCGATTTACATCTTCTTTTTTTTAAATTGATAGCTACGTTATCTGGCCATGTTATAATTTATATTTTAACAGATAAAGTTGCATACGAAATAAACAGTGGCGATAATGTTGAATCAATTCTGAAAAAGACGCTTTTAGGACATACGTTGAGTAAAATATAAAAGATATATCAAAATAATGTATTACATAATTATAAATCTGGAAAAACCTACAAAAAAGTAACAGAGAGCATATGTCTGTCTATCTTCTAAGAATCAACCGTAATAATCATTTTTGTCTTTAAAAAGACCGGGGGCGACAGCCATGATGGGGAGCGTAGGCAGTACGATTCGCGTCTGCTCGACCCACGTCATTCCGTAGTCCACGTGAGCTTTCGGCTATCGGTCGCCGGTTATTTTAAAGATAAAAATGCTTGTTATTTTATTTGCGAGGAAACAATTATTTTTCTAAAATAAAATTAGCCCAAATTACTTTTTGTAACATCAGCTATCTGCCTATAAAAATCCCATCAAAATCGATCTAACCGTTTCGGAGATTCACCATCATCAGCATCATCATCTCAGCCAAGAGATATCTACTGCTGGATCTAGGCCTTCCCCAAAATTGGCTACAATTAACGGTCCTGCACTGTTTGGATCTAGTGGGTTCCCGCAACTTTTACCAGATCGTCGGTCCACCTTGTGGCGGGTCTGCCCACGCTGCGTCCTCCGGTACGTTGCCGCCACTCGACAACTCTTCGACCCCATCGGTCATCCGTCCTACGAGCAATGTGCCCTCTGCCACTTAAGAAGTCCCGTCAAAATCGTTCCAACCGTTTCGGAGATTACCCGGAACAAACAGACAGACAAACAGGCAGACAAAAATAAAAAAAAATGTTCTTTTGTTATAAGTACCGTATATACTTTCATATGCTGTAATGACTGATTATCAATCATATTGAATTTTAATTATATATATTTATTTTACCTTAGTTGTTATCATTTCTTCATTAAATATGTTTTTACGTTACGCTTTCCAAAGGCATCTTTAGGTCATTTATTATTAAGGAATGTATGACAAACTACTTTTGCGAAGATTCTATCTATTATATATATATATAGAATGTAGATTTCAAGCGTAGACCTAATTTCCTTTTACTGAAAGCTCTCGTCAACCAAACTTGGAGCGTAATAGTTTAAACTTTATTTGTCGTGTTATGTCCTATGTCGTTTCGTGAAGCGATGGTGCCTCCTTGGTAGCCTCTTCGGATACCGTGTCGATCAAAGAAGGTAGATTCGTATCATACAATGAGCCTCTTTTAATAAAAAGTGGTGTTTGCGGAAATATAAACTAAAAGATAGTTTTGGATTTTCTTACACGTACTCACGACAAGAATTACAAAAGTGAAAAGTGACACATTAGTTATGTCATCTGACAAGTCAAGGTCATGACGTTTACGTTTAATTACAATAAAATAAACAGCATGAAAGAAACAAGATGATGAAACCATAGCGGGCTAGCTACTCCGATACCACTCTCGAGGTGAAAATCTTTCGCCAATACCTGTAAGAGTGTTCGGGTAGCTAAACTTGAAACCAGTCCCTTTCAGCTTAGCCATACCATCTCAGGCCACATCGTCACTTAATATCAAGTGAGATTGTGGACAAACGCTTAATTTTTCATTACATTACATATTATAAAACAAAGTGTCCCCGACGACGCGTCTATCTATCAGTCTGTCTGAACGCGATAAACTCAAAAACTTCCGAACGGATTTTCATAGGGTTTACAATGGAAGGAGTGTTTTATGTGGAAATTTTAGGCGTATAATTCATTAAAGTTTTGTGTAAATTGGCTGGACGATGATTGTTGAAAATATAGGAAAAATCATGCCGACTGGGAGCTTTACTGGCGTAAAGCTTAAACAAGTAGAGTGTATACTGCATACTGTATATGTAGTAGAGAGAATAGAGTGTTAATTACCTGCAAAAAAAAAACTAAGTATGTATACCCTGCTACCCGTACGAAGCCGGGGCGGGTTGCTAGTAACGTATAAAAAAATACCAGAACGGTATATTTACACAATAGTACTTTGTTACTTTAATTGCCAGTAACCGGAGAATGAATAAAACATCTGCTTACTAAGATTCGCCGCTACATTCTGGCTAACATATTTCTCGTTTAATGGAGATCGATTGTGAATATATTCCTTGTTGGGCTTTTCAATACTGGTTACGACTTCTTTCCTTTTGTAAGACTTCTATTATCTGTAGATATGCTTACAAGGAAGATAAATTATTCAATACATTTCTTTTGCTTTACATACTACAAATACAATTAATAATTTTAAATTAAAATGACATTGTAAACTATCTAATATCAAAAACAAAAAACACTTTTCCAGTTAGATCCTCAGAAGGCACTTATGATTACTACAGCACTATATCCGGTTCGGAAAATATCTCAGTCAACGAGAATAGCCGGCATGAAACTCGATTGGGTTTATTAATATACTAAGCTGTGAACCGCGGTTTGACCCGCGTATAATATAAAAGAAATCGCTGATTGATGATTTATAATACTTCAGTATAAACAATATTTTTGTCGGGAGGCCTAGGTTATGCGTCAGAACTTACACGGCCAGTTCGCGCCACTACACCTACAGTCATAGACCCGAGCCGAGTGTTTAATCATTTTAATTTTACAATATCTCCCAAACTATTCATCCAAATAACATGCTATAAAGGGTAAAGTTTATCTACATAGAATTGTCTTGATGATGAAGTATCTTTCGTTCATAAGGATTAATATGCCATACCTAATAATAAGGCTCATAAATCACCTTTAAATTTTAAATAAAACTTTGTGACAAAATACCTTATTGTGGCTTATGTATAAGAGATAGGCATATAGTATCACGGATTTTTTTAGATGTACTAACAAACAATATTTTTGTATTTACCTATCACTAACCATTACGCCAGCGCACGCGAATAAAGCAGTTAGAGTACGCTATTTCTTCCGATTTACTTAACAAAAATCAATAGTTAAGTAGCCTACTATACTATTTTTTTAATGCGACTGGTAGTTTCAGAGATTAATGTGTTTAATGAAACAAAAAAACTCGTCCTCTTAATTATATTACTATAGATTACATCGTTCTTTTTTTACTGTATAATTACAATTTACAGTTGATAATAATATTTAATGGCTGTACAGAGGAGCTAGATTTCTAGACATAACTATCATTCATATCCACCCTATAATGACCTTTTGACAGTAAAACCTGCTTGACATGGTTTTTGAATCCATTGTCCGGCAAATCGGTAATGTGCTCTTATTATAGAATTCATAATATAATTAGTTAAAACAACGTTTATTGATCTTACTGGTATTAAAGCTCTTAAATTTGTCTGTTGCGCTTTGTCATATATTAAAATTATAATGTTTACTAAATATTTTAAATGTTAGCGAACAGCAAACCATACAAACAAATTTAATTCACGCTTCTTGAACAAAATAAACTATATTTTTTATTTACCTTTAGTATATTTGACGAGCCCAAAGCGGACAGGTTAATAGGAGCCTAATTTGTTTACACTCGCAGGAGTAATTTCCTCCGAAATTTACCGCTCGATAGAAGCCGTAACGCATTTTGTTAAACAGAGTAATGTTAAAGAATGTTAATATTAATTAAAAACAATGATACATGGATACTTATATAATTTAAATTAAAAAAACATATCTCCAACTAGCTTGTTAGACATCGAAAAGGTCACTCCATTTCAATAAAAACAATTGTACCATAAGCGCCACAGCAGTTTTCTTCATCAAATAAAATAATTTGTTTAGAACGGATGCCTACACGCATTCAGTAAGATTCTCATTGGTATATACCACGGATACTTAGTAATTTAGGCGTGTTCGAAGTTAAACTTTTTTGGCATTTACGAGTATATTAGATATTATTTTTAATTGAGTTATATGGAAATAAATAGATACAAATATGACTATACATTTTACTGGACATATTTCCATCCGAAAAAAATATCTGCGTTACTATAAAGTCTCGGCTAAAGAATTTTTACTTAATGAAACACAATAACTATTAAAATAATTATTCCAACATGTTATTTTTATAAAGCTTTACGGAAATATAACATAGCCCATTTGTTTCGTAGACCGTCTAATTACACGGCACTTCCATGCGAAAATTAATTACTGAAGGGCATTCAGAACTCTCATACAATAGTAATAACATATTAATTTGTTACAATTACCGACACCATTACAATGGTTTATTATGTTTCCTTGGTTTTAATTTATTTTTTGAAGTTATACTACTCTCTATGCGCGTAATATTATATTATATATTTCATATATGGGTTTGATGTTGTGTGACAGTGTGAACAGAATCATTGTATTTTTTTATTATTAAAGCTACACACAAATTATATAAGAATTCATCACCAGCCTTTGGATACTGGCATAATTCATTCATTTCAACACTATTTAGCTTATAATTTTCACATTATTGCGGGTTGGGTTAGATTTACGCATTTTTGACAATTTCAATGAAAAAAAAACATATTTTTAATTTAAGTTACATAATTATACTAAAAAAAACAGCTTATTTTCCTTATATCTCTATATTTACAATTTTCTCATTTTAATTTTCTTTTTCCTTTTTTCCTTCTTTTTCCCTTCCTTTTTTCCCTTATACTTTTTTATTTTCATCGAATTATGTACGAAATCATTGTATTAACATTTCATATCGTACAGAAACAATAATAATTTTATACACGTTACTTAAGGAAGCGCTGTTAATAATCATAGTTCTAATTAGCAATCGCATTTCAATATATATATATATTATGGATATTTTATATTTTTGAGTCATTATTTTGTGATAGAGAATAAAAAATTGTAAAAGTTATCATCAACTATTTGAGGTTGGACTTTAACCTCGAATAACTTTTAAACGAGTCAATTTAGCGAAAAATCATTTCAGACCTTTTTTGTAGATCGTCAAATTTCCTACAAGAATATCTATTTATTTTTACTAGACATTCATTCGTACGAGTGCATCAAATATCCAAACAAAAAATAAAAAAATTCTTATGTTATTTAAATGGGAAATCAAAAATCGCAACAAGCCACCTCTTAATATTAATATTAAGGGCTGAAACTTTACCAGAATTTTTTTTTCGTCATCTTGAACGATATTTTTGTAGTGGATAAGAAAAACAAATTAAAAGTTTTTTATATATATATATATATTAGGGTGGAACATATATATATTAGCGGCCCACCCCGGCTTCGCACGTGTAGAAAAATATTTTAAAGACGGATCTTCGTCCAAACTTTCATCCCCTTTTTCACCACCTTAGGGGCAAATTTTCACAGTCCTAGCCCGAATAGTTTGGGCTGTGCGTTGATCGACCAGTCAGTCAATCGGTCAGCCAGTCAGTTTCTTATTTATATATATAAATAATTCTACTTATATCTATTCTACAATACACTATTATATTATAATGTCCAAAAGTTTGTTTCTTTGAACTCGCTAGTCTTTGGAACTACTAACAGTTGAGAAGTATGACTAGTCAAACTTGAAATATTTTTTACATTTTATAGTCTGTTTATTGAGAAGGCAAATTAAGAGCGGAGCAATTACCACACAACGTGTAGGTCAGAGAAAATGCTAAGCGAGAACGAATTGATAGTGCGGGTGGGCTTTGTTGGGCGGCGCGAGGTATGGGGGTCGAGGATGGATTGGCTGCACGACGAGAATCGAGCATTATCGAGAAGAACGAACTGTCAATGTCTAAACTTAAAATATGGCTTACGCCGAAGTAGGGTAAGTTTTCTATCAGTAATTCAAAATTGGAAAAATTAACCGTGAGTGAAACTGCAAGGGTCCAATGCCCAGATAGTATACATATAGAGTAACCACTAAAAAAAATTGATAACAGGTATCGAAAATTCATCCTCATGTGTTTTATATTCAAATATATGTTTAAAAAACTGGTAAACTTATATAATACAGGTCGTATCGTCGACCCTTCTTTCCGTAATTCATAGCGATACTCTAAGGAATAAGAGATTCTGATATCGTCGAGATAGCAACTAAAGTTTGCCACACTCGGGAATTATGTCGTAAGCCGAACACAAAAAATTGACGCGTTTATTTTGAAACTTAATATAACTTTTCAGTGTTTCGAAGTCAACAAGGAATGTCCGTTTGTCTGTCAGCGTCCTATAGTTCAGAGATTGTTAGTACTATAAAATCATGAAAAAATAGTTTAGGGTAAGTACCTCGCCTACACGTAAAGTGAGATTTTTTTTCTCATTTATCTCATCGTGTGGGATGTCATTGGATAGGTCGTTTAAAAATATTGCGGGTGTGTGAAAAAACCATTGTTCAAGTCGGGGATCCGTTTGCGAAATATCAAGGTTTAAGTGCCAAGTGTCGCCCGGTAAATGGTTGTCTTTGGATATGTGAAAAAATCATATAACGAAGTTAAAAGGAAAACTATCAGAGGTAAGTAGGCTTTACAAGTTAACCAGTAATAGTCAATCAACTTATAGTATGTACTTGGAGAAGTACTTACTTAGTATAACGATAAAAAAGGTAAGGTTTTGTTCCAAGCGGAAGCTGTTATATATTTCATTGTACTGTTTTATTACTCCAGCGGTGGACACGATAATCTACAAAATATAAAAGGCTGCTTTAAATGTTATACGAAAAGAATTTGAAGACATAAAATACTTTAATCTACACAATTATTTTTTCCCATTAAATGAAGTAGGTATTTATTGTAATGATAAGTATAACGTGACCGAAACGGGTAGCGTGACGTCACTCAGGAACAGTGTTTATTGTAGTTGACTTTAATAACTGCAGGTCTTCACTGTCCAACAACTCGAACTAGGCCTACTATTCCACGGCTGAAGCGAGAATGCCCCCGTTCCTTTTTTTCGAACTGACTATTCTGATAGCCTTAGGGGCTTTAGAGCGTTTGCGGCTTTTACAGCTTCACCGGGCTTCCCACGCTCCTTGTGCGCTACTCCTTTTATAATATTGCACTCTGATCGAATAGTAGGGTCAATATCCACTTATGAATATATCCCTCAATTCCAATAGTATGTTATTTAATATGACTTGTTAGTTCAAGAAGCCGGCCCTTGTAACATTATCGTTTTTTTTTTCGAATAATGTAGATTCTGGCACGGACACAGGATCAAATCCAATTTTCTTACGGAAAGTAAATAACACTACCTTAGTATATAACATGATGTAGACTGAACATAATTATATCTGCATTACTTAACTGACTGAAGTGTTTGGAAACAAAAAGACAGATGAAGAAATGTTAAAAGTGGTCATTTTGGTTATCAGTGAACACGTGTAGTTCTTGCTATTTTTTGTAGTAGGGCTTCGGTACAATCTGATAATTTTTTAAGATTTTAAAAAGTAAGGCTTGAATAAAATATATTTTTAATAATAGTTGATGTTGTTATGATGAATTAAAGTCTTTTCAATAAATTTATTATCATAGGTAGTAAGAGCCCAGTTATACCGAACTTACTAGATATCCAGCAAAAAATTGACGAATATAAAAAAAAAGATAAATAGTCATAGCCAAGGTTGTTCTTATAATTTATACTTCAATTTTTTTTAATCGTCGTTTTGGAGGTGGATATTGAGCAATATGCAATTATGATTTCGTGTATTTTACACAAGTAGGTATAAATAATCAGTCCGAGCTGCAAATGCCTCTCTAGTGTTCTTTTCGGTCATTCAGACATAGCACGGCAGTAATAGATGTCTGTTAAAATCTATTCTTCGAATGTTTTGTAGACTGAGTTTTCTCTTAAAGTTATATTAAGAGAAAATCCATCTTTCTCGCGTCGCGTCGCCACTAGCAAATAAAATAAATCTCCGAAGATACAAGGCGACGTCTGCGGCACGGGCTAACTGAAAACCAACATTGGCGCGATGCTACCCCTTGTTTGTCCATTAGCTCGCCGCTCGCTGCGCAAACATCGGTGAAAGAACGACCGGTTAAGATACATTGACAATGTTTCGTTACTTTCCTCTGTTCGAGGATTTAATCCGGATTTTACTTGTATTTTGCATGACAGATGAAGCGGAGAAACTGTGCTCTTACTTTACAAAGAAATTAAAAATGTATGTAAATATACATATTAAAATTAAAAATATCTTTTTTCAAGATCACCTAAAAGAACTATATGATATTTGAACTTGTCGCCAAAAAAGTTTCACCTTTTTGTTTCCTAATACAAGTTTAAGAGGAAATTCGGTCGATAAAACATTTAAAGCAATGATTGCACAGTGGTAGCATGTATGGAAGTCCATCAGGACGTGAGTTCGAATCGCTGCAATGAGCCTGAGCTTTCGGTGAAAGAAAACATCGTGATGGAACCATAGAGCGCATTTTCTAATACCCACCCTAACTAACTATCATCTTCAAGTTGAAAATCTGTCGCCAAACACTTATAGCTATGTTCCGGCAGCTGTACTTGAGAGCCAGTCTTCCCACTAGGGTTAGCGTGTTACCATTTTGGGCCACATCGTCACTTAACATCAGGTGAAATAGTGGCCAAACCCTAAACGTGTTAAAAAGATATATAATAGCTAATACTTAGTATAATCCATATCTACTAAGAATATAATATTATGTTTAATTCTATCTATATCTCTACTATTACGAGTACATACTCGTATATCATAAAAAAGTAAATGTAGGTGGTAATCTTTGAAACTAATGATTAGCTTCTCAAAATTCTTTTACTAATAGAAAGCTATTTTTTTTTCGAACGACTACACTGTTTGCTATAGGAGCCCTGAGCCTCAGACGGCTTTTACAGTTTTACCGGGTTTGGAGACGGCTGTAGGCACTCAGCAGCGAAAGCAAGGCAACAAGCACCAAGGATGCTAAAGTGGCCGAACCTTGGCCTGGGCTGTTGCCGATCATACGAAAAAGTCGCGATCTGACTAAATTAAGAAGCTACATTATTCGAACTGAGTTACAGGCGGTTGCTAGTTTATAATAATATCATAAAATGCTTGAATCAACCAAAACGTCTGAAAACTTTACGACATGAAGCATCCTTTTTACATTGTACATAAACTATTTTGTAAAATTTACGCTGTCTTTATTTTGACGTGAGATCTTTATTCGCGAATTTTTAGAACATTATTATTTGTTATATTTATTTATTTCCTACAATTTACTATAAACTTATTGTTTTATTTTTGTTACAATTTTATTATTGTTTTTTCTTTAAAAGGTAACGACTTCTGTAACCTTTATTTTAATGACAAGCCGTTATTTTCTACTAAAAATAATTGTGTAATTCATTTCAGAATGGAAATACCTAAATATGAAGATAGTTTAATATGTATAGATGACAAAGACGCGATTTTAAATTTAAATATTGAGAAGCCTTACAGGCTCACTCCTGTTATTGTTACGTTTTGTAAGTTATTAAATACATTCTTCTTCTTGGCGACGAAGCCGCTGGATGCGGGCAGCACAGAAATTGTCGTTGTGGCGATCTCTGGGGGAGGCATATGTCCAATAGTGGAGTTCTTTCGGCGTACACATATCCTCTATCCATCAATCCATTCTTAATCATCAATAATTACATCGAGACAAATCATACAAAAACTTTTTTCCATTTTGAAATTTAAAAAATAATTGATTGTCCTTTTTTATCGAGTTAATTTTTGGTGAGAATTCTTAAAACGTGTTAATTTAACATATTTTCATTTGAGAAGTCATAAAAAGGTTATTGTTTTGGTCCATTGTAATAGTTATATACATACTTTGCAGTATTTGCACCGGAACCTGGTAAAGCTTGCGGGAAGCCCGTAGTTGCGGACGACATATAATCGGTCATTGTGGTTTATATTTTGGACGTCTTTCGGTGGAAATTATGCTGATGATCCTTTTTTTTATAATAATCACAATTTATTACAGGCGAAGGCATACTGACTTCGTTCGATATCCAAAGCTTCATAGAAACCGGTCTAAAGATTGTAAGATTCAGAATGACGCAAGTTACCAAATCTGATAAAATAAAAATGCTGAAAATGTTAAAAGCCGCGGTGCAATGGTGCTGCGAAAAATACGAAGTTACCACGTGGCCTATAGCAATCTCAGTCGATGTTCCCAATGCATGTATCCGAACAGGATGCCTAGATGAGGTAAATTAAGTTAATACATAAAAACTTCCAAAAGCTCTTTATTTACTGTTAGGTATCTATTTATTATTTGGATTATATTTACAGTAAAGACATCATAATGGTTTAATTAAATCTCTTTAATTTGGTCGCACATCACCTAAACTTTGATTAGTTAGGCCCGATTTACCAATAGATGTTTATTCGATCTTCGTTACATATAAGCCTAAAGTCAAACAAGTAATATAATTAAGTATACTTTGTTATAGAAAAATAAGTATGTAATAATAATACATAAATATACGTTACTTAAAAGACATTTTAGAGAAAAAATTTAAAATGAGCTCAAAAAATAGGTGCAACAACTAACAAGAACATATATTTTTTTATAATATATTTCGCAAATCAAGTATTTATTGTTGTTTTTTAGAGTTTGCAAGTACAATTTATTACTTTAGAAGAAAACGCCTTCATTGAAATCACAAGCGACATTAAGTTTTGGAACAAATGCTGTACTACGAGATTATTTATCGATGATCCATACACAATTCAGGCAATAAAAGTAGGAACTGAAATTACTATACGCTTCGGAAAAGTTGTCATGTTTTGTATTGAAGTAATTAATTCTAATAGAATTAAATGTGAAATTGCCAGAGGTGATACCATTGGAAACACAGAATTCGTTTGCATACGCGGTTTGAAATTGAGCAAACCTCCACTTACAAAGCAAGATATGGAGATATTAGCTTTTGCTAGAGAGTTTAAGGTATATTTAAGTGTGTGTGTTTTTTTAATAGGAGCTCGGTTAAGTAGCAGAATTAAGCCTCATGGTAAGTAGGTACAGTACAATCCAAAAATAGTGGCGACTACCGAGAGATCAACCATCCGTTGCCAGTTACTGATGTCATGCCAGCCTACGTAAATAGATCCCGAATCGTCAATCACTATGACTCTTCATTCGTTACTCGGCAGGGTGTTCCACGTGCAGCTGAGTTTGAATTGGGTGTTTCAGATATTATTTGACACCTTTATACCCCAAACGAACGTTTAAAACAACAATTTATTCGTATCAGTATTTTGTAAGAATAATAATAATTATTGTGAATTAGGACTAAAACATTAACTTAAATTATTACAAATAAAATTATATTGAGAAAAATTGTTACAGTATTCATTTCAAAAACATAAACCTATTTGCATATGAATTAAGTGTAGTTTTTATTACTAATATAGATACAATATTTACAGTTAGATATAGTGACGTTGAATTCTGTGCGGTACACTACAACATTGAAGAGGACAAAAGAATTTTTTAAAGATGCACCACATGTGCCTTTGGTTATTAGCACAATTTGCGAACAAGAAGGTTTGGATCATATAGATGCTATTTTAGAGGTAATTCAAAGATATAATCACAACATTTTTGTTTATGTTGTGCACGTAAAGATCCTCTTTAATTTCTATTTCAAAACTTAAGCTCAGTCGTTGGCCAATCATTTTACTCCGACGAGAGATATTCTAATTTAAAATATAGTTTAGAAACCTTACCTAATCTTCAGGACGGTATTTTAAAATAAAAATTCCTGAAACTAAAATTAAATCTGTTTTGGGATGATAAGTTGAACACTAACAGTTAAAATCTTGAAAAGTTAGACTTAAAAGCTCAAGTAAAATTTTATTCGTTAAGATAAATTCATAATAATTAGAAGTGAAACATAATATTAAAAATGTTACACTTCATATATTTCCCGAACAAAAAAAAAAATGTGATCATACTATGTTTTATCGAATTTTTACCTACAATTATATATTTGTTTTTACATAGAACATTATACCTGTTTAAGGAATCCGATGGTATTATTTTAGCAAGAGAATTCCTCGCTCATAACATAGTTGATAAATATCAAATGATTTCTATACAATTGCAAGTAGGCGCTAAATGTCGAAAGGTAAATTTTCCACCTTTTTCACAGAAATGATTAAATTATTATGTGATATGAAAATTATAGATTAATTATTTAAAACAAGCCCTAATGAGGCATTTATGAAATACAAATTCTAGTACTATTTCAGAATATATTTTATCCTTAGTTAGGGAAGCCTTTCTACATATCTGGCAATATACTTGAAGAGACAATGCTACAAGGTACAATATCAAGCTGCGACTTAACCGATATAACAAATGCAGTATTACAAGGAGCTGGTTTCTTACTACGAAATTACAAAACTCCTTCCAATCTGATTAAAACAATGACAATCCTTGATTCTGTATGTCGAAGTGTGGAACCGTTATCAAGGGAAAGTGATTTTTGGAGGATGTCCTTAGAGGTATGATTTAATTGCTTATGCTATTATGCTATATATTTTATTGATAATATCAAGATTATATGATAAATGTTGGAATTTTACACCACTGAAATAATAGGTCTTTACCTATGAAATTGCCGTTCTGCAGTACTGGCCATTTCAAATCAAAATAATTTTTGTTTGGCTAAGAATTCTAATTTCAAATTAATTTTATTTTAAAAACATGGAATTCTTTTTCCAAAAGTAGTCATTTGTTTATTGATTAGTGTTACATTTTCATCGCATTTAAATCTTTTTTGTCATCATGGATACGTTAAAAATTCGAGTAATTATGGAATATGAGTACCGTCGTGGCAGTAACGCGGCACAAGCGGCACGCAACATCAATGACGTTTCCGGAGCTAATACTTCAAACCAACGCACCACCTGTTATTGGTTTGCTTGCTTCCGTTCTGGGAATTTCGACCTCAAAAATGAAACTCGCAGTCGTCCGAAGACTTTGGTCGACAATGACGAATTAAAGGCGATTGTGGAAGCTGATGATACACAATCTACGGCTAAATTAGCAGCAGCTTTCGAAGTTAGCGTCAAAACAATATTGGTCCATTTGCGTCAAATTGGCAAGGTAAAAAAGCTTGACAAATGGGTGCCCCACGAACTCAATGATCGCTAGCGCGAAGTACTTGCACTGCTCAACAGACACACAAATGAAGGAATTTTGAACCGCATTGTTACCTGCAATGAAAAATGGATTCTGTTTGATAACCGCAAGCGCTCAGCAAGTTGGTTGGATCCTGGTTCAGCACCTAAACAATGCCCTAAACGAAAACTTACCCCTAGAAAAGTGATATTCACTGTTTGGTGGTCTAGCGCCGGTGTGATTCATCACAGCTTCTTAACAAACGGGGTGAGAATTACTGCAGATGTGTACTGTGAAGAACTGAACACAATGATGGAGAAGCTGGCACATCTCCAACCAGCATTGGTCAATCGCTCGTCTCCGCTGCTCCTGCACGACAACGCGCGACAACTGCACAACAGGCGGTCTCCAAGTTGCAAGAACTGGGATTGGAAGTTCTCCGTCATCCGCCCTACTCACCAGACCTTGCACGTACAGACTACTACTTTTTCCAGAATTTGGATAACTCCTAGGCGGGAAAAAAATTCAATACCCGAGAAGCAGTACAAAATGCCTTTGAAGAATTTGTTGCCTCCCGTCCAGCTGATTTCTTTAAGAAGGGCATCAATAAACTGCCACTGCGCTGGCAAAAATGCATTGATTGCATGGGTGATTACTTCGATTAATACAAATAAAAAATACATGAAAAAACATCGTTTAATTTTTTTCATACGAAACGTCAATTTCATAGGTAAAGTCCTAATATAAGTTTCCTCAACATTCGTTCCACTCACCAGGATCAGTTATTGTATCCAAAAGATTTGTACAGGGACGTTTAATAAAAAGTAGGAGTGATTATGTTACTAGTAACTTTTTAATGTTATTTTATTGTTCGATAATATACTTGGCACAATACATTATGTACAATTCTCTCATTTGTTTCCATTTATAACACGTGCAGTTCAAATTAAAACGGAGTATTAAGCTTCGGATTTTCTTTACGTTGACATACCTAAGTTCTCGTTCCTTGTATATTTACCTATCAGTTGAAATAAATAATAAAATAAATTCATATTTAGGAAAAAGTTTTGATAACAAATTCAACCGCTTTATTTGTAATTTACTAATTTTATCAGTTGCTCATAGTACACAAAATAACTTCATCAATTCAATCCTTTGATTCTAGTTTAAGATGCCAGTGAATGCATCCGAAGCTTGTATTCTAGGATGTGCACTGTTAGCTCAACAGTCCAAGTCGTCAGTGGTCATCATTCCGACTGTAACTGGCAGGACGGCTATGAAACTTGCCCACATTGCACCTCAATCTATAATATTAACAATCAGCTCAAATCCAGTTGTTGCCAGACAATTGCATCTGTACAGAGGGATCATACCGATCGTATATGACAGTAAAAACTCAATTTAATATTTTACCATATTGTTTGCATTCATTTATTGAGCGCTGTGGATTTACATCCCATAATAGTGTTGCCTCTATTTATAAAATATTTTGATCCATTCTAGTTTCCACTTCCAGACCTGTAAGCTATAGGTCATTATGTCAATTTCATTTTTCAATCACACATCCAACCTACGCAGTATAATTCAAGCCAGCCAAATTAGTTACGTTTTAACGTCTAACCTTGTGATCCTGACAAACAGTGCAAAACCTAGTGAAATATCCTTAGGGCACGTGTATTCATTTATAACTTTGTTAATGTAAATTAATGTTCTCAAAAGCAAATACGGTGAATAATCTTTACAGTTGCAAAATAATCGCCAATAATATTAGTACTTTGTAGATGTCACTAGTAGCCGATCTTTTGATACTTAGGCTTTATTTATGTATCAAAGTACAATCGCTACAGAGAGTTTTTGTCCTTTGAACTAATACACCATTTATTCTGATGCTTGTCATATATCTGTGCATCATGTTTATAGAGAAAACTATGAAAAGTTGGTACATGGAAATGGAGGCGCGAGTAAATTTTGCCGTGGTGTACGGCATCAAGCATGATCTATTGAAATACGGACAACCTTACGTGGCACTGAAGAAATCATCACCGGCAAGTTCATTCTGTGATAACGTCAGTTTATGGAATGTTGTATCGGAGGAGACTATGAAATATAAGTATTGTCTTTTATTAATCTATATGTTACTGTTACAAGCTTATAATACAATCTCGTAAAACTGGATTGCATTCAAAATTATATCACGTGTATTTTTGCGTTTACCGATTACTGACATAGGAAGTTTAAAGGGAGTCTATAGAGAAAAAAATATTATCAACCAAATTATTATTATATATCAATATAAGTGCTGGAAAGATCTATTTATAATAAATACCTTTACAGACCTTAGCATGGATGAATTCTAATCTGTGAAATTCACAATTGAATTTAGTTGCTACTAGCGGAGAACCATTTTTATCGATTATTTGGGACAATATAATCACTAGTCTGCAGAGATGGTTACATAATTCGATATTATTGCTTTTTCTTATAGTCTACAAATAAAAATTTTAATCGACTTCAAAAAAGTTAACACAAAATTATGATATAATATTTTTATATGTTCACGAAATCAAAAGTAGGTACGAATCAAATTAGGAGCCTATCACTTTATTATTTTTTTTTATTTCAATTCTATTTAATTTTTTTGAAGTTGATTTTATTTCGTAATTATTAGTTTGATTTTTCTTACATTCACTAGTATTTAACCAAGGTTATGTAAGTCATTAAAAAAAATTGGTCACAGTATGATTAATAGTGTCGGAGAAATGCGTGCACAAACATACATAGAACCATACATACATACATATACTTATAAAATTTCTTATATTTGTTTGGAAGCCCTAATAACCCTCCTTTTTTTGAAGCCTGTTAATAATAATAGGACAGTTTATTACTTACCTCACCACACATTATTCCACAAACGATGTCATTACCTTATAATTATTATTAACTGTACTATATACAGTTTTAATAAGTTATAGCCTTTTGTTCTAGCTACCAATGTACGACACATGATTAATTGTAAATCAGCCCACTCGTCACAAGATTATCTTCGCATCGCGAACCCATTGAATATATCCAACTTATATGTATCGGCGATTTTATATGTTTTTTAAACTTGTTAATATCTTTTAGTTTTTCAATTTATTTTAATATTTATTGAATAATAATATTTTATTTTACCTTTCATAATAAACGTAGCTTATTTAATATGCATTTTCAATTGATATTTTAACCTAAAATAGAATGTATCAGAGTTTTAAAATGAAATTAATATACATAGAAATTGACTGAGAATGAAAAAAAAAAACTTTATAGCTATAAAATATTATTTTTAATTGCACCTCTTTATTATCAATATTTTAAAGTCTCTCTACTGCTCATCTGCCTCTTTTCAACAGAAGACAAGGATTTATTCGCTACATATCCCACGATGTGTAGAAAACGCGAAAAGATTATTTGCATAATTGAAGTGCAAATCAGAATGCTTCGTGGTTTATCTAACCAATGAACTACAGGGTTAGCATTAGATGGACCACATGACCGTTTTGGTAGAACCTTATTCAGATGATGCCAAGATGTTGTAAGACCTTGTAGTGCTATCTCATCAGCAACTCCCCTGATGTGATGATTTAAAGGAATAGGGTACGATGGGACTGATATATTTCGAAGAATAAAAGTCCCCAAAACAAAAAAAAAAAAACATTTTTTTAAGTTCCTTACCGACGCCCCTGACACTTATCAAGGATCTTGTGTCTTCTAAAAATAATTTTGTACACAACCCCATCCATTTATGAGGATTCACACCAATCATCCCATACTATATTATTTACATCTACTAATCTTCTCTTCTCTTTTTAGACTACACTAATACTTAGTTCTAGCAAATGCTTCCCTTCTATTTTGTTCTTACACCATCTTATCTTTGTGTTTACTTATAAGGATTGCATGTTTATTTGACACAGTATTAGTATGTAAAAGAGAGAGAGAGAGAGTGACATCAGAATATACTATCGAAGACACCAGGGTTTTCCTTGATATCATTCTTAATTATGGAATAATAAATCTTGTGAGCGTAATCTGGGTTAAGTGCAAGCATTGTAGAGATGCACATGGTCCGACAATCCAAGGGAGCATGATGTCTGTTTTATTTGGAGTTGCCCACAGTGGCCTCCAACCTCCCCTATAGCCTCCCCATGCCTCGCATATCTGTGTTATCGCTGCCCGTAGGTGACCTAGTAATTCATCTTGAACGTCCTCACGATCCGAAAAGCTCCACCCAGAATAATCTTCTCTTCGGGTTCCGACTTAGTAGGTGGTCTCAAACAATCTTAGGATCCAATATTAATGGAGATCTGCACGTTACGAGGGCTCGTGCTAGAACCAGCCTTCAAGCCCGTCGTTGTTTGCTTATGTGATTGCGTGGATCACAGAGCACACCTGTTGCGAGCGTATGGCGTCATCTCTACTTTATTTCCATTTATTTTATGTACGCCGTATTTTTGAATACCTGACTGGGTTTGTTATCTCGTTACTATGAGACATGATTTCTTTTTAAATAATGACATAGACACGATTCTCTTACAAGTATATAAACAAGATAAATACCTATTATACAACCTATTTGTTACAGCAGATCTGCTAAGCTTCTGGATAAATTATAAAAACATTCTGTCACTGTGATGTCAGCTACTTAAGGATTTGCTTTGCTTTGCTTTGCTAAGTGTATTTTCTAATAATCTATTTTTTAAGGTTTACTTGATTTTGAAGTATTATTATATCCATAGTTCCCGTTGTTTTGATAAAATTCCGATTTTTTATAAGTATTCCTTTTTTTTATAAAATTTAGTAATGGATAGAATTCCCGAGGATATTGAATATTATCAAGAGGTGGATTTTAGTAACACTGATCTGTTGTTTCGTTCACCTTACAAACAAAGAAGGAGTCCCATAATTGTTACATTTTGTAAGCTAATTTTATCTAAAGTATTTAAAGTAAAATAACGTTAACTTAACGTTGGAAATAATGATCATTAGATCTATTTTAGCAAACCCTACAATTACATCAGTGGATATCCAAAAAATGATGGAAGCTGGCATGAATGTAGTCCGTTTCAGTATGTCTCACAGCAGTAAAGAGGAAAAATTAAAGTTACTTGGCAAAATTGACAAAGCAGCTGCTATATTAGCTAAGAAACACGGTGTATTGGATTGGCCAATCGCAACCGCTGTTGAGTTAAAAACTTGCATTGTTAAAACTGGAATACTTGAAGCGGTATTTGCTTTTCATTTTTTTTTATATCACAGAAACAAATTTGTTGACCGTACCTTGAATAAAATATTTTCGTCATTTCTTTTTTAATTGTGGTTATAATATACTGTTAACTTGTCACAATTCAATCAATTTAGAAACATTCGAATATTCTTTATAACACACATAAAATATCTTACATTTATTTCTTCTTCATCTTTAGTGTTAACTCGTTAAACTTTAAATAATGCCAAAAGTATCACGTTTACCAGGTGAGTTACCAAAGTCAATTTTTTTTTGTTCTATCAGCCGCTATGAAAATAAAAGTTCAGAATAGTATAAAACATAATCACAGATCAAAAAAGTCTAAGCGACATTTAGTTTTTTGAACTTTTGAACGATTTTTTATATTATAGGTAGCGAAAATTGTATTGGTATAAAACTGTATTAATACCAGTCTTCTTGACTTCAAAATCCAACCCCTGGTAAATATTAATCTTAATCTGGAAATAATTAGTAATTTTTTAAATACTGTTTTCCTAAATCTATTATGAAAAAATAGCTTAAAAATAAAGTTTAGATAGATATCTTTCAAAAATCCTTGCAATAATCCAATCAATTTTAAATTGCTCCAGGAGGCTGAACACATAATTATAGAAGAAGGTGATGAAGTAACATTAATATACGACTTGAAAGAGTATAATAAATGCAACGTTCATCAGATATTTATC
Organism: Saturnia pavonia; assembly: GCA_947532125.1. NCBI lineage: Eukaryota > Metazoa > Arthropoda > Insecta > Lepidoptera > Saturniidae > Saturnia > Saturnia pavonia. The sequence goes on from OX383903.1 coordinate 13,660,824, forward strand.
GATGATCCATATTTATCAAAGGACATAAAAGTTGGAATGGAAATATCTATAGCACAAGATGAAATAATTCTAAATTGTAAACAAATACTTGATGAAAAAACTATAATATGTATGGTGGTGAAAGGTGGTAAATTGACTAACCTGAGTTCCGTGTCTGCAAGAAACAACAAACATTCGAGAGCGCTTTTAATAAAAAAAGATTTTGAAATAATAAACTTCGCTATACAATATCAGGTGAGTTCTTTAACCAAAGGATTAAATTAAATAATTGTTCTTTTTGATTTTATCCCACTTAAGTAAGGTCAGCACAAGTTTTTCCTTTTATTCTCCTTTTTTTACAAATTCAAAACTCCTAATGCCAAAGTGGCCGGACCTTGGCTCGGACTGTTGCCGCGTATGCAATGAAGTCGCGATCTGTCTAATTCCCTATCATTCGATCTAAACTAACTATACATATATACATGTTTCTTCCCCCTGAGAGGAGGGAAGGAACATGTGTATGTGTATTTAGTAATCTGAAAATGTATGTCAAATCTAACAAGGCAAACAAAAAAAAGGTCCCTTACAGAACCTATGTGGCGTGCATGTGTGGTTGATGCAGTGTAATGTATGTCTGTGATAGCTAGTGAATGTAGTCACTGTATCCCGCAAGCAGTTGCTTGGCTCAAGGGCTCCATGTCGATGGATAGGACCTAGGCTTGAGTTACCACACGAGGCGTGGCGAGGCGAGGTCGTGGCGGGTCTCTTTACTATAGCTGTATAAATATACATACAGAAAGGCATTTGGTGATAGATTAACAGTTGAAGATGATAGCTAGCCTGACGTTAACGAATACGCCACTATCAATCACCATACAAATAGTCTCCCTATAATTATATCTTTAACAAAAGCTCAGGTTAATTGTATATGACTCGAAAAAAGTGGATCGGTCTAATAGCTTAGGCACAAAAATTATATTTAATTGGCAATCAAATCCTTCTTTTTATACAGGTTGATATGATAATAATAAACTACGCTCGACAAGGTGATACTTTAAAGATAGTGAAAAAATACATAGGCAAAAAAGTGACGCGCCCGATTATTATTTGCGGTATTTCCACACCAGAAGATCTAAACAACATAGATGATCTTATAAAGGTAAGCTTTTTTAATTATATATTTTTCGTAATTACCAACGTGTACTTACGTATTATATAAAGTTTTATATTAAAAATAAATTTAATATCAGTCTTTTCTCGTTTGTAAAATTTACTGTAACGTCTTTATTGCTTAGACTCTTTAAAAAATCCATATCAATTATTTAATTCAATTATTACTTTTGTAATTAAAATGCATTTTGTAAATAGTATATTACATAGTATTATACTAGTTCCATCACCTAAAATTAAGGTATCACTGCAGCTTATATATGCGTAAATTAGAATTTATTTTCTTTACGGGTAATCATTATTCTTCAAAGTTTTTGCTGCATAATTCTTGAAGAACATGCAAATCTGAATTCTAGTATAACTGTGCAAACCCGCAGGAATCAGACGGTATCATATTTTCAAGGGAGTTCTTAGCGTATGAGCTGGCCGAATCTCAAAAATATCGAATGCATCAGATACAAAAATGGGTTGGAGCAAAATGTCAACAAGTAAGAATATGACCGTATTATCGTCAATTTTATACATCGTCAATCATTTCAGCACAAAGTTCCATTCAATGTAAATCAATATTCTCATTTATTCTACACTAGTGATCCGTCCCGGCATCGCTCGGGTGTAATTTTGTTTGTAGATCTAGTGACAATGTGATCACACTCACATATATTTTTTTGTCTCACCGCATACCAGATTCTCTCCCGTGCTGATACTCTCACTAGCCACCATCGACTGCCACCATAATTGTTTTATCGCACGAGAGTTTTTAATATGCGATAACTCCCAAGATATTTATTTAAATTATACCTATATTTTAAATGGCAAACATGTTCTAAATAAAAATACTTAAGATAATGGACACATTTATTTAGATATAGATTAACACCATATCGCTTAAAAAGGCTTGGCAATTAATTCATAATTTTTGATCAAAATTTCAAGGATAAAAATGATTTCTGTATTTTGAATGATTAAAGATTTTTTCGTTTATGTGAAGGGGTTCCGGAGATTACCACCACATACATACAAACTCATAAAATTCGCACTATCTCTTTGTAATATTAGTATAAATGTAGATTAACAGCTTAAAATTTTAGTTAATTTTGAATACATAAACGTTTCAGAATTAAATTAGTGATTTAATGTTTCCGCTATAATTGATCATTTGAACTCTTCATACAGGCCGGAAAACCATATTACATCTCTGGTGGAGTATTCCAAGAAGCTCTGATTAGTGGTGACTTCTATGAAAATGAAACATCCGATGTCACTAATGCTCTTCTGGATGGTGCAACCGGTTTTGTCCTCAAAGATAATGTTGAAGTCGAATTAACGATAGCAGTTATAAAATCTGTTAATGATCTGTGTTGTACCGTGGAACCATTCACTAACGTCAAATGTGATTTTAGACGAGTTATAGATGAGGTAATTTTAAAAGTAGTTGAAGAATGTACTACTATATAAGCGGCTCGTTATGATGGCCGTTTTGACGTTTTTCCGCTCATAAACTTTCGTATAAATTTCGAAGGAGCAAATTGCTGTTCTTAATTATCAGTTAGTGCAGTTAGTCAGGCGCCCGGCTTGGTGTAATATGAACCATCCTTTAGAGAGGAGTCTGTAAGTTATTTTCAATGGAATTGTACGAAATAACTTCTCCAAATACATTTTATAAGTTGACCAGCTGTGCCCCGCAGTTTCACTCGCGTATAATTTAAAAGAAATCACTAATTGATAATTTATAATCTTCAGTATAAACAATATTTTTATCGAGTGCCCAGGGTTATGCGCCACCACACCTAAGAGATAGGCATATGGTATCGCAGACTTTTTTTTATTGTACTAAGGAAGATTTTTTTTTATTAGAAATTTTTTTATTTACGTATCACTAACCATTACGCCAGCGCACGCGGATAAAGCAGTTCGAGTGCGCTGTTTCTTTCGACTTATTTAACAAAAATCAACATTTATAGCTAGCTTGGAGGCGTAGTTGTTCCTCATGAATCTAGCTATCTTATACAAAAATATTTTTTCGAATCTGACTGGCACTACCAGAGGTAAGCGTGTTTAAACAAACAAACAATCAAACAAAAAAAACTTCCGTTTTATTATATTAGTATAGATTGACTCGTTAACTTGTAAAGCCTTCTTACCTTTGGTAGCTTTCCTTATAACTTCATTATATATGCAACTACCATGAATTTTTTCACATATCCAAAAACAACCATTTATCTGAGAAGGGATGGGGCTTGCTCTTGATGGCACTTGACTCTAATAAAAATTAGCACTTTTAAGCTTAATATTTTGCAAATGGATTCTTTTGAATCGAAAAATTATTTTCACAGATCCACAATATTTTGAACAACCTATCCAACGAGACCCCACACAATGTGAAAGACGAGAAAAAAATAATTCCCGCTTTACGTGTTGGGTGTAAACATTTTTTTTGCATACTTTATTTTTACACTTTGGCGTGATAATATGTATACCCATACCAAATTACAGCTTTCTAGTATTATGAATATCTGAGCTAAGCCGCGGACAGACAGACGGTGATACCGAAACTATAAGGGTTTCTTTTGACTTCAGAACCCTAAAAGCAGCGTTATTTGACAAAATCCTTAATCGTTATAATTTTATTAGTCTACTTATTACCCACACAACTTGGCATAAACGTTTTTAAAAATTTGAAATTTAAAAGAAAATCTAATACGTTCGTCACATATTACTGAATAGCACAACTACTACCTCCGGCAAACTCGCGTCAATGCTCAATGCATAACAAAGCAGTTTCGACTTGACGTTGATTCGAAAAGAACAAACTGTTAAAATATGTTAATTTCGTTTTATTAACTATTTAAGGAGCATTAAAGTTATAAATCAAAAAACTTATAGATACGACACGCATTTGATTATATCTTTTTCCGAAAATAAATTGACATTTCACTATATCTAAATACATGCAATTTAAAATCCCTTAAATGTTTTAAATACAATAAATTGTTTTTTTTTTTAAGACTAAAATGCCAATTAATGCAGCAGAAGCTAGCGCCCTGGCCTGTGCTGCAGTCGCCAATCAAACCAACTCGCGAGTGGTTGTAATACCTACTGTAACAGGAAGGACAGCGAAGGTCTTTCTCTGCTTAAGGCCTTGCTGTATTATCATTACTGTTTCGCACAACACAAGAACAACCCGACTTCTCAACACTTATCGTTGTGTTGTACCTCTTATGTACAAAGGTAGGAAAACTACTTTTATTTTGATTTTTAAAGTTTATCTTAAAATCGTCATTATCATCATCACAGGAAGGGAAGACCTTGTATTATTTCATCTTTACAGTAAATATTTAAATGAGGAGGTCTGATTGGCAGTACAAACCGCAGTTTAGTCTTTAGCAATCATATAAAAATTACACTATTCATCTGAATTCAACATATATAGCAGTTTTTATTTATAGCATACTAAAAGCAGTCTTATAGAAAACATACTGAATTGAGAAAAAAATATATACATCTCAACCAAGTATTAAAGATCGTAATGGAAAGAACTGGGAAAATTCTGAAAATATTGTATTTATGAAAAGGACCAGCACCTTGACAACGAATCAATATCATCAAAGTAATGGAATGTATCCTATCAGTGCGATGGAAATATTTACTTTTCTGATACGAATTTCACAGTCGACTGATTTGCCCTTTTCTGCAAATCTAATTTGGACCCGCTTTTAGTAATATGATTTCAAGTACAAGACAGTATATTTACATGAAAAATATTGACTGTATTTTTAGAATATTTTCACTTGACTTTGCTTGATATTTGTCTAGTTATCATATAGTTTAGGTAAAATTGTTTGGTTTGGAAAGAGAATAGAACTATGACATATTATTATATTTACTTAAAGGCATTAATGAAATTATAGAATAAGATTTTAACCTCACCAGTATAATCCATATTTTGACTTCTAAGCGACTCCAAATCACTGCTACATAATATACGCAATAAAAAAAGTATTGTATTTATTAAAGGTTTTTTCTGTTATTATATATGTCGGCGCAAAATAACATGCGATTAGCTATGTTACCTCTACACGTGTTTCGTACAGCGTAAACAAGTGACTCACTACGATCGCCCCACCATTTGGCTATAAAGGCCGCTCGCTGCAGCGGAGAGATTTTTAGTCAGATCGCGACTTAATTGCATACGCACAACAGTCCGAGCCGAGGTCCGGCCACTTTGGCACCCTCGGATGTTGTTGCTTAGCTTTCGTGGCTGAGTGCCCTAAGCGCTCGCCCCCAAGCCCGGTAAAGCTGTAAAAGCCGTAAAGGCTCCAGGGCCCCTCAGGCTAAAAGTGTAGTCAGTTCGAAAAAAAAAAAAAAAAAAAAAAAAAAAAAAACAGCGGAGAGATACATTCGCTCGTCGGTTCTCGGAGAGTGAACATCTAATTTATTGTTAATTACTTCAATTATGCAACAATCCAGTAATAATGATAACAATGACGTTGGCTATGCCAACGTCACTGTCTCTAAAAACCATCCTGGACTACCTGCTCCGTCATCAGAAGTGGGATACACCACGATGTCCATACTGGACTACCCTACTCCGTCATCAGAAGTGGGATACACCACGATGTCCATTCTGGACTACCCTGTTCCGTCATCAGAAGTGGGATTACCTGCCACTTCCGCTCATTAACCTGATGATGCAAGGGAATTGCAACCTGGAGTACACATCTCGAGCAATAATGGAATACCGATGCAACAGGAACAATCACAATTCAATTTGTTCAATGCACCACGATGTCCTGGCTCGCCCATAGCCGGGTAGAACGCTGTGCTGCACCACGACGTCCATGCTCGTCCATAGCTGGACCACAACGTCCTGGCTAGCCCGTAGCCGGGTAGACCAAAATGTCTTACTCACTGACGACGACTTCTACAATGTTGTGTTGAAATTGGTGAGAGATGGGTGCTGCTGACTATGTGACGAAACTGTTTCTGTGAAATTGGTGAGACCTATCCAGTACTTATTGATTTCATTGTGTTCAACTGTTTATGAAGCCAGTTGAATGAGTAACGAAGTACCTCGTGCATTTTGCTTTGGCTCATCTTCTTGACTTTATTAGTCAGGAGTGGTCGAGCTTTCAAAAGAATACTTGTGCTGGTTTACTTTATGTTCTGTTAGCAGCTGTAGCGCCAGACTTGAGCACCTAACTGGTGTTCCCTTTGGCTGCATTGTATTACTGCAGGCGGCATGAACGGTTGAAGTCAGTTTCCATGGGTGGGGTGCTCACCGAAGCAACAAAACACAGTACCGCAGTATACGCACAAAACACAGTACCGCAGTATACGCACAAAACACAGTACCACAGTGTACGCACAAACACACAATACCACAGTGTACGCACAACCACACAGTACCACAGTGTGTACGCTCGCAACAACACCGTACCACAGTGTACGCTCGCAACAACACCGTACCACAGTGTACGCTCGCAACAACACCGTACCACAGTGTACTGCGCAACAACATGGTACCACAGTATATAGTCGTCGGTAAAACATCAACAACTCGGCTAATGCAGAGCGCGCACTGCCGGTCAGAATGGTCGTGTCGGCGCAAAATAACATGCGATTAGCTATGTTACCTCTACACGTGTTTCGTACAGCGTAAACAAGTGACTCACTACGATCGCCCCCACCATTTGGCTATAAAGGCCGCTCGCTGCAGCGGAGAGAATTAGTCAGATCGCGACTTAATTGCATACGCGCAACAGTCCGAGCCGAGGTCCGGCCACTTTGGCACCCTCGGATGTTGTTGCTTAGCTTTCGTGGCTGAGTGCCCTAAGCGCTCGCCCCCAAGCCCGGTAAAGCTGTAAAAGCCGTAAAGGCTTCAGAGCCCCTCAGGCTAACAGTGTAGTCAGTTCGAAAAAAAAAAAAAAAAAAATATTGTTAATTACTTCAATTATGCAACAATCCAGTAATAATGATAACAATGACGTTGGCTATGCCAACGTCACTGTCTCTAAAAACCATCCTGGACTACCTGCTCCGTCATCAGAAGTGGGATACACCACGATGTCCATACTGGACTACCCTACTCCGTCATATATTTACGTCTTGTTAATATTCCTTGATAGCTTATGCAATTTTTTAACATATAATATTTACGTTTGTTATAGATTTTTTAAGTACAGATTATTATATACATTTAATTAATTAATAATGCTTGAATCGGTGGAATATTTAAGAAAATGTTGGAGGTCAAATCATATTCGATACATACACCGTTTACTTTTATCTTAAGAATAGTAAAAAAAGTTGGTAAGCATAGGCAAGAACAAAGTAAATTAGTGGTTACGGAGATATGATGAGTTCCCTAATATTGAGATTGATATAATTTTAAGAGTATATACGCGTATTCCTATATTTATAAAACAGTAATGGAAGGCCTTAAAGGCAATAATTGGGGCTATTTAGCTATCGTCGGCTAGACACAAGGAAATCCCAGGAAGGGTTGACGTCAGACAGACAGCCAGTCGTAAAACATTTTGTACTAAAACATATGTTATTATTCAAAGGTCCTTCACACGAAGAATGGCGTAACATGGTTGACGCTAGAATTCATTTCGCTATAGATTACGCTGTCAAAAAGGGATGGCTCGAGTATGGTGATACTTATATCTCGCTACAAAAGGGGTCTGAGGAGAGTTCCTTCTGTGACACTGTACGAGTATGGACAGTTTCTATTGCAAAGAAGACTAATGTAGAGTTAGTAGTCGTATTTAAATATTTCGCTTCTCTCACCTCACAAGAAATTTATTATCTATACTTTTTTAAGCCTTTCTTTGAACGCATTGCTTTGAACTAGTCGGAACTTTAAATCTAATAGTACTTTAAACTTTTTTTTTATTTCCAGATGTTTTGACGATGATTACGAATTTTGAATTACTTATTTTATATACTGTACATAATGGTGTGTTAATTTTTAGTATTAATAATATACATATATTTTTATTTACTTTTATTTATTGTTAATTTGAACATATTTTCATAATTTAAAGTTTACTAATATCATCAATTATATGTCCGATGTGTTAAGTAAAAATAATTCATAAACTTTATCCAGCGCTACCGAAATCTAGTGAAAATGGATAAAAACAAAAATGTGTGTTTTAGTGAAAAATGGTAACATGGCTTTGTCTGTATTTGCCGATGGATCTTCAACCGTCACTAATAAAACCTCTTCTAGACATTGATTTTTTTTATTTCACTATAAGGAAAAACTTGACCTAGCGATAGTAAGAGGATGCATTATAAAACGAAAAAAAAAAAAACAACAACAACCCTAAAATTTAGTACGATATCAAATCGAATTACTCTATATATGAGCAAATTACATTTAAAACTTTAGGAGATAACAATTAGTGTTATTTTCTACAACTTTCTAATATCGCTGCGGTAAAATAAAATATTTGTACATATGCATCGGAGAATTTGATTGTGCCAGTTGATGTTGGCCCCTTGGGAACACCCGCAAGTCGTCAGTTGGAAGTGTTTGCGTAGGATATAAACAAGGGTTTTATATTGGACGTTCTGGGTCCACGGGTGATGACGTGTAAGACAATTTCGTTGAAATAATAAGAAATACCTAGTGTAGAAATTATACCTTTATGTATACATTTATATGGTTCTGATTCATATCAAATCCAGTCGTTGGTTATGTTGTGATTTTTTTACAAAAGCCTAAATCGTTTATTAAATGAATTTTCAATAAAATAATTTAGAAGCTCATTAATAAAATCCTTAAGTACATTACCGATTTTTTAGACAGTAAGTTCCAGGATCACGTCAAGCAGATTTGACTATCAAAACAGTTTTATATGGTGGATCATTCCGTCAATACAGTGATATCTGAAAACATCTCCATCTCAGTTAATTCACTGCAATAAAATAATATAATTATTAAGTTTCTTGCCTGCTCTTATAGATACATTCTGGTACAACAGTTTTAAGTTTTATAAGTACTTGCTTAAGGTGAGTATTTTTTATTTTGATCCGGTTTAGATGATATTAATTTCCGCAACTCGATATCAACATATATGAACTCTGCGTGATAATAGCTGACCTCAATCGTGTCAGCCCAGTCCTTCCAGGAAGTCCAACAGTCGCCTGATGTTTTTATGTCCTCAATTTACTGTATTGGACCAGCTCTTTACATCTAAGAGCACGTAACTGACTGTCTCTCTTTTCTCATGTGCGCTCTACATAAAGGGCTATTAATTACAACATTCCTAATTATAATATGTATATATATCTATATAAATAAAATAATTGAGGTTTACCGTTGTGTGCGAGTCACGCAAAAACTACTCGATTGGTGGACCTGTGACACCTGTTTTAAAAGAAAGTATGCGAAAATAATTAACACAAGATCAATATAGGGTATACGTTTTCCTTCTTTGAAAACGGGTTTTATCGCATTGTGACTATGACGCCCTGTAAAGACATCACAACCATAATATAATTTTTGTCTAAATTCGAAACACAATCAATTGTTAGTATTACAAGCTAATTTTGTAATTCTATATATTTTATTCGCCACAGACTTATTTAAATTAGACAGACAGTTTGACGCATCGACATACAAATACCTACCTCCATAGATCGCGTTATCTTAAGTAAGCTCCTGCAATTGTCATACTGAACACGTTCCACCAAAATATGATGTACGAGTACATCGTCTGTTGATTGGTAATCTCAGATTATACATACTCTTTTGATGTCAACTCTGATCTGTTTGGTTTATGTATTATGTTTGAATTAGTTTAAATTTGGAATGTTAGTTTTATTTGTTCAGGTAGAATTGTCATATTTGATTAATTCTGTGAAAGTCTTTTGAATAAGAAACATGTCTAGTTATCTGACATAACTCTTGTATTTTATATAAATTTCATAATGTTAAAACGTTTCATCAATAATAAATTCAAAATGTTTAACTTACAACAAATAGTTTTCTAATCATCCTTAAGTGTCTTTTTGGTTTGAAAGTGATCACATTGGCCACATCTACCATTCAACCACCGTCACATACAGTGAAATTAGTTGATACCCTAGTTGATACTCTTTTATTATGAAATGTAAAAACTTATTGATGGAATGTGTCCTGAGCGAAGTCAGATCTACTTAATATTGTTTGAAAATGAGCTTGTGGCTGTACAATCTTATACTAGATTACTTATTCTTTCGAACTCTTATCAAATAATTGTGTGATGGAACAGATCCCTCGGTACGCGAGTCGTACTCGTACCAAAACCTATTTTAAATTCTGGTTTATATTTATTTTGATGACTTTAACATATTAAAGATATGAAAACCTGGATCAAAATTACGATCTGCTTTAAAATATAAAAATATCTCAAGTAAAATTCCAAAATAAAATCTAATATGTAAATACAATATTATCGTGTAAAGTCGATCCCCAAAAGGTTCGTTCCATTTTTCTCCGTCGATCTCGGCTACAGCTGAATATATTCTCTAGTCAGGATTTGTGAATTTCATTGTGCCAGTCGAGATGTGGAGCCCGCGGGACTTCATTGCTATTTCTCACGTCTGACAAATCACTGGAGCAAGAAATTTATGATTTTTTCTTTTTTTAATACATACAACAAGGCTTGTTAAAAAAATCATTTACTTGGACAGTAAATTATTATCTTATGCGTGTAGGACACTGCAGTTGTGTCCGGCTGAATAGTGGACTAGTGGCACGCTTAGGTGTGTCGTGTTCCGGGAACAGAGGATGTAGTTGAGAGGTAAGGTATCCATACCCGACTGGATCACGATCAAGTGCCAAATCAATGCATCAATCAAGCTATCGAGAGAGGCTGTAGGCGGACGACAGCGAGACTGTCGATGGATTACCGATTTCACGGTTGTTACCGTTGTTTTCGAATTGTACTACGCTTACTACCATCAGACACAGTGACGTCACTTTGACATTGCCATGCTACGACAAAAAAAACACGAGATATTTCCGAGAAATCAATTAATAGATACTTAGTAAAACATTTAAAATATATATATAAAAATTTCAACAATATATTAAAAAACAATTCTACATTATTATTTTTATTTCAAATCGCGCGTTCCATATATATGAACTATCAGGTCTAATTCCGAATCAATCTGATAACTGATTTTAGTATCATGCATTCTCCACTAACAAAAAATACAGCAACTACACAGACCCACGGTTTGTTGTATAGATACCATTGTGTTTGTCCAAACTGAAACTACTAAAAAATATAAAACAAAAGACATAAAACAGGGCAAATGCTAAATTTAAAAAAATATCAGACTTTTTTTAAGATATAATTAATTCTTTTGACGAGTTTAGTAGAGGGTGAAATTGAGAGCTGCAAGCGCGCGTCATGTGACGGAAGTGCGACATGATGAAGTTAGCCATTAATAATAATAATGTTAATTAATTTTACTAACTTTTAATTATGTAATAGTAATTTAACGGAGTATACATTATTTATATACCGTTAAATTACTTTCAATACATATAATAAAAATGAAGTGTCTGTTTGTAATGTCAAAATACCAGGTCTTTACTAAATCCACTTGAAAGTATACAAGAAATTCTATAACAGCAAAACCATTTTTAAAATGTTTATTTGTTCCGGGAAATCTCCGAAACGGTCGTACCGATTTTGACGGGACTTTCACTGGCAGATAGCTGGTGTTATAAGGCATAACTTAGGCTAAATTTATTTTAGAGAATTAATTAGGGTTCCGCACGTTGTTGTTGCGCTATTTTTGTTTTGTTCCGCCAAAGAAGTATCTTACGTACGTAAATAAGAACACATTTTTTTAATTCATCATCCAACAAGATGTAGTCACTCAAGTTTAAGTTTTTTTTACTCATATGGGCGATATCATCAAAAATGTTCTCCGACGAATTTATCTTATAAACAATTTAATTGCGTCACATTCAGAGACTGAGTCCAGGTATCAACACTATTGCAATTGTTACGACTGGTTGAAATCTTCCCTTATTTTTCCCGTTTATCTTTTCGCCAACCTCGTTCTGATCCCCTAATGGTTTTCCCACAAATAAAACTCGCTTTTGTTTATTCTGGAGCGCTTTATTTATTTTCGTCCGTGTTGTTAGCGACAGCTGCGTCGCTTGTTTACCATTCAGCTTACACTGATTGGGATTCCTCTTCTGGTTTTGTAATTCACCTGACTTTTTTTAACAAAACATTGGTTAATCGCTTTGTCGGCACGGATTTTGCAGGAGTTTTAAGAGTAATTAGCAAAAAAAAGTGTTAGTAATTGTGATCCTATGTCATTAAATACGGGTATTTTTAATTAGTTATTTTTATTTCACTTCATTTATACTTCTTCTTCTTAATAGTAGTGTAGTTGTAGTAATGTAGTTGAGTTGTAGTATTGGCACAACATTTTTTTTCTCTTCCGCTCTCTTCTGTCAGCTTTCATCTCAATATTAACAACTTTTATACACATATTATACTCGCACAATCTCCCCTTCAACCTTCCTTTACTCCACTTTACTACTACTTTTACATACTTAAAACTCTTCTAATTATATAACTTTCATTCCATCCCTCCTACAGACATGTCAAAACAACACTAACCTCATTACTTTCTCAAGTTCTCTGTCACTGGTAATACTTTTATCTTCCTCTTATATTCTCCTTCCTGATCTTATCCTTATCCATTATATTTACACAGCACAATCACCTTAAAATTTGCTTTTTTGCTTCTTTCATCCGTCTCTTTCGTTGCCCAGCACATACATCCATCCATCATATAAGTGTCCTACAATGGTTTTGTTAATATTTCCCTTAAGTTTCATTAATTAAATATAGAAATATAGTTTATGCGTTGATGACTCGGTGGTATCACATACAAACACTGCATCGATCGACCTGGGTTCGAATTCTAAAAGAACACTGTAGTTTTCATTAAAAAATACGATGAAACCATAACTTTATGGTACGCATTTTCTATTACTTGTCAGATTAATTAACACCCTGAAGTAAAAATCTGTCACAAACCCCTAACGATATGCTTCAGAAACTAAACTCGCCACTTCAAAGCCGGCTTTCTGTCTTAGCTTAGCGTCATGCAATGTTCATCTAAGTTCGTCATCACTTAATATCAATTGAAATTCTATTCACTTGCAAGTTTATAAATCAATAAAACACTCATGTTTATTTTCACTCAGATTTATATAACAAATTACATAACACGGAAAAGACAATATATATTTTGTATTCAATGTGGCATGACTACGGGGGATTATTCTTTCAATCCACAGTTCGCTTAAAACCCTTGGGGCTATACATTATTTTTGACATTCTTCTTCGTATAAAAAGAATCAATCATATCTATCAGTAGGAAGAATAGAATAAAATAACCAAGTACAAAATTCCACGTAAATTTAAAATAAAACTGTTTAAAACTGGAAGCTTCTTCTTTTTATAACAGGTGATTTAATTTGTTAGTGTGAAATTGAACGAAGTGAATATAAAAAGTGTGAGACCGATAATAAAAAAAGTCGGGTTACCTATAAATGCCTGTCTTTTTTATTATACCTACATTATATCATTTTTTAATGTTGTTGTTCCATATAGACATTATTATTATTATGAAACAATGATAGCTGTGGCTATTATTGTTAATGCTATGAAACCGCGTCGATCGACGTGAATTCGAATCCTTGCGATGAACCTGAGCTTTCGGTGAAGGAAAACATCGTGATGAAACCATAGCATGGTGGAAGGGTATTTTCTAATGCTCGCCTGGCTAGCTTGCGTCCTCAAGTTGAAAAACTGTCGCCAGTCCTATAGGTGTATTCCGGCTGCTGCACTTGAGAGCCAGTTTCCTCACTAGGCTTAGCGTGTCATCATCTTGGGTCACATCATCACATAACATCAGGTAAGAATGTAGCCATGACGCTGGATCTGTAATCAATAAAAAAAAAATAAAAAATGTAATTGCACTTTTTCTCTTAAAAAAGCGTTCTACTAAGAATGATTATACTCTTTATGTGATTAAATAAATCAACAAGATTAAAAACAAAAAATAATCAAACAGATTATGTCATTAAAACTGCCGATGGCAGAAGATTTCGAAGTACTTTTGCGATATTACATGGCTGTTAAATAGTTTTATATAGATATACATATATTCTTTCTTTTACACAATTATCATGGTTTGGCCTACAGAGCTCGATACAAAATTGAGTGAAGTAAGTACTTATATTTTGTACTTCGCATCAACCGACGTGAATTCCAATGCGCCTGCGATGAAGAAAAACAGTGATAGGGTATTTTCTAGTGTAGTCAAAAACGCGCTAAATTTATTCGGACTATACAAATTGGTGAAATCAGCTCCATATTAACATATACGGCTGTCAGCACACTTCTCAATAGGAGAATAAAGTTCTCACAACCTGTCATAAAATGCAGAAAGGGCTAATCTTACTAGCTGCTGTCCCCGCCACGCGTTGCTGTGGCTTAGTCTGTTTATAATACGCGCGTATTCAAATGTGACATTGTGTTAGAATTTCAAAGCAATCGATGAAGAACTTTCGGTGATATAAGATGCCTATAATATTTATGTTACGATGTCGTAACATAAAATATTATAGTATCTTCGTCGTCTGATACGCGCTCTAAGACATTAAACTAAGGAATACTTACATTTTTGTTTATGTAGATTGTTCTTTGATAGCTTGAATCTTGATGTTTTGTATAAAATAAAAACTTATATTCGACGGGATTTCTCAACGATAATATCTCGGAAAGCATGCTATTTAACGTCCTTAGAGGATTAATTTTCACAAATCCTGTTTTAGGGCTTACCTACTTTACATAAGGAATTTCTGTACAAAAAGACATGCTACTACACACATCGGTTTAAACTAGGGGTAGCTATAACAGGTAAAATAAGAAATTGGTCCAACCTGTTACCGTTACAAATAAATAACGCTTTCAGTAACCTGTTCTAAATAGCCGCCTATTACATTATGATATCTCTTTCTATTACTATAATTGAGAAGAGTAAAGAGCATGTTCCAATTCATAATTGTTTATGTCTTTTTCTAACAAAGTAAACATTATATAGCTTGAATAGAGAAGATAATGTTTCAAGCTGAAACATTTCACTTTTGTGTCAGACACCAGTATGTGGAACAGGTACGTAGTAATAACATTTTCAGTTTATAGATAACAGTTTCAAGCTAGGAACAATTGAATACCTGTTCTTTTAAACCGTTCCGATAAATACGCCTGACTCTTAGTTTAAACTTTGTTTTGTCTAACATTCTTAAGATTTTTTAAAGTAGATACCTTTATTTTAAAATATTTGTGTACGTGTAGTACGATGCAATGGAATTGCCTGGACAGCAATTAAATGCCGCACATGCTTACACACCCCTGGACCATCTTTTGAACTTGGACATCAAAGCACCGGCAGGTTGTCAAAGGCTTACAGGCATAATTGCGACTATGGGTAAGATTAACAAATTAAAAAATGATGCGTATCAACTCCCACGCGCGATTTGAGATTACTCTTTAAGAACTTGTAATAAATAGGAAACATCAAATTAATATACTGCGGGCTAAATATGAAAATAGAATTTTAAAGAATAAAAATATTAATTACCTTTTTACCTTTCCACAATAAACGTAATAACTTAACTCGTTGTTAACACTCGATTCTACTTCCTATCTAATTTACGTACTACAGGACATATATGAAAATCGATTTCTAAGAAGTAAAATCCAAAAATTTTGTTGAACGTAATACATCAAAATCATTATATTGTTGTTATGTAGATGTTTTATATCATTTTATAGGTGAAATAAACTAAATAAGAAAGTTAATAAAATCATTATCTAATTTAATTGCTTACAAAAAATAATTAATTAGTTAAGAAAAAATATTCCACAGTAAAGCAAAGACTCTCTGAATCGACTTGTCTAGCAGTGAAAGATGTAGGGTACAAGGGTGTACAGAAGGTAACCTTTGCAATATAACCAGATTAAGTATGCTTTGCATGAATGTACCGAACTAAAAATTGTACGAATAAGATAGCGATGGCTATTAAAATATTGACAATTGAGACTTGCCAAGTTAGAGATCCCATAAAAAAGAAAGTAACAAATTGTTTTGTAATTAATGGAAGAACTTAACTTCGTACAGGTGTAATTAAAGGAACAGCTATGGAACTTGGCACCCGTTAGATCTCAGCTCTTTTATCGGTTACAACGACTACCCCGAACAACGCTTTTACCGAACTCGGTCCCTTTTTCACATTTTTTTTTTTTTTTTGGTATAATAAATTACTCTATGGGCAGGGCAGCTGATGATACTTTAAGATCAGTGTTTAAAGTGTAAGATTACCTACATTTATGTATAGGTGTAATTCTTTGTTGCCCTCCATAAAGAGTAAAAAAGAGTCAAGCTTCAACAATACATAACAATTTTAACCTTCATACTTCATAATTTACTTTCCAAAATGTTGTGTTCTCATAGTAGATTTAAATATAACAATTTTTTTCCTGAACTTGGTTCTTTCTCAATTTAGGTAAATCTACTAATGATGTGGAAACAATAGAGAAGATGATAGCATCTGGTATGAATATAGCAATGCTTAATCTAACCTTCGATACGAGAGATGAACACGTGGAAATGATAAAAATGCTGCGACAAGCTGCTAAAAATTACAGCGTTGCTATGGGAAGAAGTTATCCATTAGCCATTGCTGCCAAATTATCAGGCAGGAAGATAAGAACTGGAAGAATAGCTGATGTTAGTGGAATTTTATATACTTATTTCTCTTGGAATGATAAACTACGAAAACAATTAATCGCAGGTAAAATTTTATGTGCTGTCTAAATTGTATAAAATGTTTTTTGGTATTTTATTCTCAAAACTTATCTAATTATATAGCGAACTAATATTCATGGGTTAATAAATTTTGCTTAGGTTTTTCTACAGATGTTGATATTATGCATGTAACATCTATTCTCTTTAAAAGGTATGCAAAAAATCTTACTCTGATATCGTCATAAAAAGTATTATTAAACATTTAAAATATTTCCTACGTTCGCACAATTTTATTATTATATTAACAATAATATGAACTATCTTAGTTGACGCGCAACTAAATTTTATTTCCTACAGGTGTGCCCCAGGGTTTCACCTGTGTTAAAATATTCGACCAACTCACCACGTCAACACCTCCGTATTCGTTTTTCTTCTTTCCAGTACTTGCTTACAGACTGCTTTACGTTCATGATAACTTATTTGATTCTTAGAATCGTAGCGTGCAGTTATTTACTATATAACACACTAAAGGAAGGTATCAGTAAAAAAATATTTTTTTAACATCTTTCTCAACCACCATATACATCTATAACATTTAGCCTACGAGAGAATGAGCGTAAATGCATGGTTAATGCAAGTCCTGATTTTCATAGCTGTGATTTTCATAACTTTTAAGTTTATGGATAATTAACTTGTTTCAGTCTTACGGAGACTCGGTAGAATTAAAAACCGGCGAGACAGTAAGACTTACAACAGACGAAACCTACAAAGATAGATGTTCAATGTACACCGTCTACATTGATTTTATGTACTTTGCTGATCAGATGAGTAAAGGAGATTTTGTACTATTGGACAACGAGAAAATAATGTTGAAAGTTGAAATAATATCAACCACGACGTTGACTTGCAAGATTGAACGGGGCGGAGATTTAGGATCCTCTAGAGATGTGTTTGTACCAAATGTCGTTTTCGATATGCCTAATTATAGTGAAAAAGACAAAGTCGATATTGAAATGTTGGTCCATCAACAGGTATGTTTTGTTAATTTACTCAAAGATTCTCATTTTTTTAAATAGTAAAACGGCTAATTGACAGCACTGTGCCTGATAGTAAGTATAGTGCAATATAAAACATCGACGACCACCCAGAAATCGGCTATTAATTGCTGGTCGTCGGTGACATGCCAGCTTGCAAGCCTCTTATATCTTATTCATCATACGAAGACTTGCACGATGTATCCACAGAACCTAAATTGTTACTTCGTGCAAATTATGACATAACCTAAAAACAAACATTTGACTAACAATTATCATTTAAAAAAATATATTGATGAACGTTATAAAAACATTTTAATCGATAAAATTCTAAATAACTTCCTCAGAACAATGATTTTTGTGAATATTCGTTTTTTTTTTGTTACTACTTGCGTGGTTACTTTCTGTGTTGTCTAAAAATAGAGTGAACCAAAATAATAAAACCAAAAATCGTAAATGTATCGCACGAATCTAAAATTAATCGAACAACGATCGGTGTATATTAAATTTATTAATTTTGAATAAAAAAATATATTTATGTAATTCCTACATTTTTACAGCAGCAAGAGCATTTTAAAGTCAGGTATACGATAATTCAAATGTTCCAGAATGCGATTTCAGTTGTTGTTATACTTTATTTTTGTTATTTCATTTACACTTTTTACAAACCCTTCATCTCATTTAAAGCGTAGTCATATTATCGATTGTATTCAGCTCTAAAAAAGAATCGATAGTCGTAAAATCAACTTACAATTTAAATTATGCTACATCTCTAAAATAAATATTTGACATGTATCGTGCAAGTCTTCTTACGATGAATGAATGATAATTATTATAACCATTAAAGATTTTGTCAAATAGCGCTGTTTTTATAAGGTTTCCGAAGTCAAAAAAAACCCTTATAATTTCGGTAGGTATGCCCGTCTATCTGTTCGCGGCTTAGCTCAGAGATTCATAGTACTAGAAAGCTGTAATTTGGTATGGGTATACATATTACTCACGCCGACATGAGTATATGACGAATATTATCTTGAATGCACGAGTCTTCTTACGATGAGTAAATAATAGTATCTGAATATACATTGAGTGATTCCGACACGCGACAAAACAACAGAGTCGCTGTGACGGACTTATTATCATTAATAGTTTCAAGCCCGGTAAAGCTGTAAAAGCCGCAAAGGCTCCAGGGCCCCTAAGGCTAACAATATAGTCAGTTCGAAAAAAAAAAAATATGATGATCGCGGCTCAATTGGGTACAGATCCTTAACAGTTCGCTTGATTACTGGATATACCGGCTAACCCATAAACGCAACACGTGGTAGTCGCAATCTAGTCAGATTTTTAATTTTAAAGTTAAATTTAATATTCCATAATATCTTATCATAATTATTGAATTTGATATAAAAAATGTAAAGACAAAATTTATTCTTCGATTGGCAATCGTTCTTCATTAGGATGAGACGTTTTCTCGACGAATATTCTTACGTTGTATTACTTTGATCCCTAAGGAAGATGGATGATATGAATTAGCAGAAAGAAATGGATCTTTGACATAATGTTTTATTGATTCCAGATCGATATCATGGTTGCGTCCTTTGTCTGTAATTCAAACGGTCTGCTTGAACTTAGAGGCTTAATGGGAGAGAAAGGAAAGAAAATTGCTATAATAGCTAATATACAAACCATTGAAGGGTTTCGTAATTTCGATGAAATTATGCAGGTATGTGAAGGCTTTTTTGCTTAAATGATTTACATAATTCAAAATATTGGACACAAATACACAATATACGTAAAATCGTATTAAATCTCAGCGGCGAGAAAACAAGAAAACTAAATTGTATAATTATCAATGAGCCCTTAATCTCTTATTTATTTATTTCGGTTATAGTTAATATATTTACGTGTTGAAAGGAGCTTGTAATACCTAAGGTATTACAAGCTCACATAGGCTATGGTAGCTGCTAACATCAGGCGGGTCTTATGCTTGTTTTCCACTTGTTGTATAAAAATAAAGGAAGGAAGTTTATCACAAGAACAACTATTAAAATGTGTCATCAGTGTTAATAGGAGTAATTTATACATTATATACTCTAGATGGCCAATGGCATTATGATAACAAGACAAGAACTAGGATCAGATATTACACCAAAGAAATTAGTAATCGCACAGAAAAATATGATAGCTCGAGCTAATAAGGTACAAGTTTTATTATTTTACGTATTATAATTACAAAGATTTCAAAAATCATGTATTAATATACATTTATCTATTCATATATTCATATATATTTTTATCCAAATACAATAAAGACGCAGGTTCTGTCTACTAAATTACAGTTTAAGTTGAAACATTTGTCCAATATTTTTAAATAGTTTAAGTTAATATTAATAATATATTACTATTATAATTATTTAAAAATTATATGTATAATAATAACAATTTATTAGTAAACATATTATTTTACCAACATTTAAGAAATTATATATATAATACAGTTTAATACGGACTTTAAATATATTTTAATCCATAGGCTAATATTCCGGTATGTGTAAGCGCTCATCTTTTAAGCAGTATGAGATATAAGAAGATACCATTAAGAGCTGAACTTCTTGACATTGCTAACTGCATTCTTGATGGAGCTGATGCGTTAGTACTTGCAGCTGAAACAGCAGTTGGTGAATATCCTATAGATACCATAGCTTGTTTGGCTAGCACATGCAAAGAAGCCGAAGCTTGTGTATGGACCAAACAAATATTTCACGATCTTATTGATAAGGTATTTTATTACTTGATAATAATTTAACCTATTCATTGAAATGAAACCATCGCTATAGCTATACTCAATATAACTTACGCTCATGATTATAAACATTCTTACATAACAGTAATAATAATAAATTCGTGATAAATGCATTCCAATGTGATGTTTAAATAGACAAGCCAAAAATCTTATTATTTATGCAACACAATATCCTTTGAGAACTTGTGGATTATATTAATTTGAACAATTTTTTTTTTATCGTTATAGGTTAGGCGTAGTGGCCACAATCTCACCTGATGTTAAGTGACGATGTGGCCCAAGATGGTAACACGCTAAACCTAGTGGAAAACTGGCTCTCAAGTGCAGCTGCCGGAACACACCTATTGGTGCTTGGCGGCAGATTTTCAACTTGAGGGTGGTAGCTAGCCATGCGGGCATTAGAAAATGCCCTACCACCATGCTATGGTTTCCTCACGATGTTTTCCTTCACCGAAAGCTTAGGCTCATTGTAGGGATTCGAACTCATGTCAATCGACGCGAAGTCGTACACGCTACCACTGCGCCATCATCGCTTCAACAAACATCTGAATTAATACAACGTTTATCATTTTAATTAGACACCTCTCCCATGCGACCAAGTAACTGGTGCGGCGTTAGCAGCTACTCTTGCAGCACAAAGATCAATAGCAGCTGCAATAGTAGCGGTTACTACTACTGGTAAATCTGCGCAAATGGTTGCAAAATACAGACCACGATGTCCTATTATTGCTGTAACTAGACACGCTCCAATTGCTAGACAGTTGCATATGTGGAGAGGAATCATGCCACTGGTGTATGAAGGTATTTAATAGTTTTATAAATATATCCCTCTTTTTTGGTAAAAAAAAGGATGGTAATAATTTCTTTATGCTAAACGGCATAGAGACAGCCCTAAGCCTGACCACGAAGCGATCGACAAACAACGGTCGACGCTGTTACGCCGTCCTGCAACCTTCTCGCCATTTGGATATGCACTAGCTGACGCCAAATCGTGACAAACCAAAAGATTTACCGTGACGACTTTATCACCATGTGCATGATGGTTGATGGTTGATATACATCGGCTGATCACCGAAAGCGACATGCCTAAGCGTGGTCTATTAGTTGTTACATCTGGTCTATAGTGATCACGATCCAGTCATACAATTATCATATCTTACCACCCAGCTTAACGTATCACCTACGCAGTGACATAACGTGATATTTTGTAAATTTTTAAATGTTTCATTGTCTATTGATTCCCCAATACGACAATTATATTCTCACTCTAGAACTATATAATTGAAATAAGAGATGTTCATGGAGGATATATTTCAAATGTAGCTTAAAAAATCATTTTGATATGTTTGACGATGCACCTTTCCACAAATAATCCTTCTACTAAAAATTCTCCTATTTGACGATCATTTTTGAGAAACACTTTTAAAATATAAATTGTAATAAAAAAAATTACTACTTAAAATTTATTTGACATATTGATATTACCCTTTAAAATTACATAAATGTATAATATACATATAAAGTACATACATAATCTTAATATTATGATGTAATTAAATAAACAATTTCAGACTTACCCGATTCAGACTGGAACACTGATATTGAGAAAAGGGTAAATTTTTGCGCAAAATGGGCAATGGAGCGTGGTTTTGTTAGAGTTGGGGATCCTGTTGTAATTATCTCTGGCTGGAGACAAGGGTCAGGCTTTACCAACACTATGAGAATCGTTTACGCCGCTGCTGATACTGTCGCTTGAGTTAAGATATTCCTATTTAAAATTATAAACGATACATTAATTAAAAAAAATGTTTCCAAAATGCAGTTTTCAATTGAATACAGGAAAAATAATATATTAATGATTTAATTTGTGAAAAATTGTATTGACAAATAGAAAAATTTTAATGTGATAAACTCCTATTTTATTTTCCCCATAACAAATATAATGGAGTATATTTAATACTATATATTTAATAATATAGGGGAGAGGCCTATGTCCAGCAGTGGACGTGTTTCGGCTGAAATGATGATGAATGATGATATTTAATACATAGGTACGTGCTCGTCTAAGCGTTCGCAAAATATTAGCTCTTAGCAAAAACTCTGAGTTGCCTTGAAAAGTAAATAAAATTAATGTATGTTTGTTTTCGTTTGTTTTGAATTTGACTACCTCTAATGCGATCGTTACAACGCGGGGTCTCATATAGTCCAAATTTAAAATTCCAACTGGAACACAGATTACTTTGACCGGGTCCACACACCAAATGGAATGGCATCACGAAACGTTCAGGTGACGAAATGGCGATGCTGATCGGCATCAAAGGGTTAACTCCGCTAGCTGGTCGACGAGGCAATTTGCAGAGCGCTCTGAGGTGCTCAAATTGAATTTATGTAACCTCGCTTTCGGACCACGAATATACTGATGTCAAGTTCAGCTTACAAGCTGTAATACTTTTATAAATTGTTTAAAGGTTTTAGTGTTTTGGTCACTATCTCACTTGATGTTAAGTGATGCATCGTCACCCAAGATACCCACGCTAAGCCTAGTGAGAAGACGTAACCCTCAAGTAAGTGCAGATGCCAGAACACACCCATTGGTGTTCGGCGTTTGACTTTCTTGAAGATGGATTGACCTTGAAGTTAATAGCTGTAAACCGGAGAGGTAAATAAAGCACAGAATTTCTCCACATGGGGCAGTCCGACTGGTGGAATACTTCCACTCTACAAGAAGATCGCAACCAAATTACCTTGTGTTGTGTGCCTGTGACTGGTAGTGTTTCCAGATCTTCTTGAGGAAGGGAAGGTTCAAAGATAGGTAGGGCATAGATAAATGTCTTTGGAGATTTCTCTCTACTTGAGACAGTCGGTCGGTAACGCGCGATATCTATGATGTTACAAGTTTCCATAGGCTACGGTAACCGCTTACTATCAGGCGGGCCGTAAGCTTCTTTGTCACCTTAGTTCTATAAAAAAACTTGCCAGGCAGATATTAGAAAATACCCTACTATCATGCTGTGGTTTCATCACGACGTTTGACGTTTTCCTTCACCGAAAGCTCAGGTTCATTTTAGGGATTCGAGCACGTACACGCTACCACTGAGCCATCGTTTATTTTCTTTCGACGGCAGTATGCCGAACCAAGAACAGCACTCACTCGTCGACATTCAAAGGTTCATTGACTTTCACCATTAGAATATCGACTCACAAAAACCATCGCTTGATGCGTTGTACAAAGTGGTTGATTCCGAACGACTAAAATATGACTGTTCATTTTTTATACATACATACATTACATACTTACTTGACGTATATAGTGATGGTAATTAACGTGGAGACTGTAATTAACATAAACAATGGCATATATCGCTGACCATTTTATTATGATTATTTATTACAATATATTACAAAAATGTAAACTTTGTGAATACATGTGTAGGAAGCAATCTTTGGAACTCCTAATCTGATTCTGAACATTATTTCACTATTAAGAAGCTTCAATATCCATGAATGCGAAGGTTATTTGTTGACTCTTATTCAATGTTATATTGCAATTAACGCTAACGAAGACGCGGACGGTTGCTATTATTTTATAAAAACATAACTCGCTACATAGATTTAAATAGCTTGTTAAAATTATAACCGTTCTTTTGGCTTCACCATAGTCGGGTAGTTGAACTCCAAAGGCCAAATTTCCAAACTTAGTACATCGAAAACTCGTATATAGCGAAAACTCCAAAATTTGTCTATCGATGATTTTAGCACGAAGAATACATAGATTGTATTGCAAGGCTGTGTATCATCTACCAGAGATATACGAGGTAACTAGGTGGTGCCAGGATGTCTAGTGACGCTGTAAAGGGTGTGATTGATTTCACCGAAGCTGTGCTTGCGCTTACGCGGTACGAGGTACCGAACCTTTGGAATAGTGTGTAGAGGATGCGTAGCAGTCCAGTAACTCTAATGCCCCATATAATTATACACACATCTCTGACACAAATTCCTCGCACATATACCTCTGAAAATTAAGTAATTTTATTGATGGCTTTTCGTCGCACATCTCTGGTGAATTCGCAGCTTAACGAGATTATTTTTATTGATTATTGTGGGCTATTAGACGAAGCGCTATACTATTGTGAGTTTAGATAGGAGTGAGACAAGGTGGGAGATGAAACGTGAAACGAAATTACGGGAGAGAGAGAGAGGCGTGATCTAGTTTTTAGTTGGCATGACGCGAGATGGTTACTTTGGCACCATCGAAATAATAGTGGTATAATTTGTTATAATTTGTTTTATCGTCTTGATTTAATTATCCTGCTCTAACAGTATATAGTATACATATTTCTCATATACAGGAAACCTCACGAAGATAGAATATTGGTACAATATTTCTAAAGAAGGTAAAGAATAAACAGTTTCGAGTATCGCTTGTTAAACAAAGAGCCCGTGTGTATAGTATACAAAGATGGCTAATATCGGCGTCCTGTGGGCCGACTCACGTAAGCGACATCTAACGGCAAAAGCTACAGTCACTCTCAGTGCCGCCCGATAGACGTTTTACGGTTATACTTGTAAATAATGTTTAATGTTACGTATTTAAGCTTTTATTATAAAGCTGTACAGGGTTATTTTAGATCCGTTTAAATTTATTTAATATCGTGGTAAACTTCGCTATAGTCTTTACTAACTGTACCCGCAACTTTGTTCGCGTGCATTTCGGAAAACAAAATAAATTAATAAGAGTCTTTCATCCAAGTCATTAACCGGGATAAAAAGTATCCAGGTTATAAACTATCCGGTTTCGTTATCTGTACTAGCCTTTTTTGCGTGATTGAGTAACAAACATCCAAACATACACACTTTCACATTTATAATATTAGTAGAAAAGTCAGCGATAGCATATATCTTATAAGGATCACCCAAAATAAGC
Source organism: Saturnia pavonia (assembly GCA_947532125.1). Lineage (NCBI taxonomy): Eukaryota > Metazoa > Arthropoda > Insecta > Lepidoptera > Saturniidae > Saturnia > Saturnia pavonia. The sequence goes on from OX383903.1 coordinate 13,686,586, forward strand.
ATTTTTGTGATCCATCTTGTAAGCGGGGTTAGCACGATTCGCGCGTGCGCTTGACCGACGACATTCTGTAGTCCACGCGAACGCAGCTGCGGGCACAGCTAGTTTTATAAATAAAAATCATGTGTGTCATTATTTTAGTGATCTTGTAACTTATGAACGACTTGACCCATTGAGCTTATATTCAGATGATATATTTGTTTTATCAATACGATGGTTCGTAGCTATTACAGGATCCGTTAGGTGGCGCTGTCGCCGAGCACCAATAGGTGTGTTCCGGCAGCTGCACTTGAGAGCCAGACTTCCACTAGGATTAGCGTGTTACCATCTTGGGCCACATCGTCACTTAACATCAGGTGAGATTTTGACCACTACGCCAAAACCTACAACGATAAAAAAGCTAGTATTTTATAAATTGAACAACAACGAGAAAAATTGGAAAACCAATTAAAGTCCTATTTATATACAAATTACTTAGTGACGGTTGCCTAAGTTTATAATACTGAGTCGCAACCACCATAAACATAGGAAAACGCGTTTCGGCTTTTCTTTCTTCATTTCACCGTGTCGTGGACAGCCAATGAAAATTCAAATATTAACAAAATTTTATTGATAACGTGATAAAAAGCATGCCGAGAAGAAAGCATGTAGTTTTAACAGCAAGAGGGAGTAACAACATGTACTGATTGTTCTGACACACACAAGAAAAAGATCAGCTGTTTGAACACTTTCAATATGATTGTAGAAAAGGTTCAGTTTCATTTAAACATTTATTTGAGATCACTGTTCATAATTTTTAGGCAAATAAAGATTAATAGGTATTATGTGTACTACGTGTATGTATGTATTATGTGTACTATGTGTAGACTATTATGTTTGACATTTGCAGTATGAAATTTAACAAACAGTAGATTATTATGTGTTTAACATTTGAGGTATAAACGTATACAATTAAAGTTTTATTCAATTTAATGTATTAGTAACACATAATACATATATGTATAATTTTTATCTTTCTGCACTCCTTCTCCATGTCAACTTTAATTATGCCAAATATTACACTACTCCGAGCGCACAATATGCTTAAAAATGGGTATTAAATTTTCTCTTCACCTATTAAGTAATATATAGATTATTCTCAGTGTAACATTACATTCGTATAATAAAATGTAATACAGAATACAGTTGAAACCCGACTAACGGCGCGGGTATCCCGTACCGTCTGTAACGGATGCAATTACTTGGTGTTACTGTGACCTCACGGACGAGCGCCATGCCGCGCCACGCCGGACGCGTTTTCAAAGCAGTGTACAGTACGGTGATTTACACAAAAGGGGTACTATCCTTATGAACTTATTTAACATTCATCTTGACTTTTAAATGTGATTTAATTGATTGATGGCGTTTGCGTTCACGCTGCAATAATAATTGCTCAACGTTTCTGTAGTTATACTACTTTTGACTTGTGATGGAATTACGACATGATGAAGTTAGTCCTTAATGATAATAATGTAAATTTAATTTATTAACTGGCATTTAATTATTATTATTTTTTTAATATAAAGCCGGGGCTCGACTACGAAATGAGCGGACAATGATGAGCCAGCGGATTTTTTTGAAGAGCGAAATAGTTTAAATGACAAAAATCTGTTAAGCTCGACCAAAAAATAGTTATCAGCGGCGTGAATGGATACAGAATGGGCGTGTTGCAAAATGTATAAAAACTAGAGCTCTGAAGATATTAACCAAAAAAAAAAGATTGTTGGACAGGTATTATAAAGGAAAACATCGAAACCCACCAAGATATTGGTTAAGTTGTCACCTCGCTCAGCTCGAAACTCTCAACCGACGCTTTGACACAGTGAGGTTTCTTCGGCCTATTTTTAACCGATTTCATTGCTCTTTCAGCCCGCTCCGTAGAGTATTTCGTTGTCGAGACTCTAGTATGGAATTATACGTTGTGACCATAGATAATTAAAACAAGGGTTGTGACTTAAGTGGACTCATTGATGACCCCGTCGAGCCACGGCTTATAGTCTAAGATCCGGCTGCAAAATTCCTAGGTTCATGGAAATAAAAAAAAACAGTTATGAAAGGGACAATATGTTTAGGCCGGCTTGCCTATTATAATATGCCCGCTATAATTTTTCATTAAATTATTAATATTATTTGAATTTTTACAAGACTATAGATATGCATTCCTGTGAAGTAGAGTGCAGTTCATTTTAATAACTGTTAAATCACTTTTTTTACATAACGTCAATTAATATTAATTTAATTAAAAATACTATCGGGCACATTTTAATAGGCAGCCTAGCCAAAACATATTGTCTTTTTCACAACTAAATTAATATATTTGGTAGTAATTTTGCAGCGGGATCTCATACTATTAATAGTAAAAAAACTTGTAGTTCATCGCGACTGACTGGTTGAGCACCTCTGCTGTAATACATTGTAATTTCGTGTTTCTAATAATAACCGTATTTTCAACATCTAAATGTACTTTCTTTGTTCTACCAATAGTATTTTTGTTAATTTAAAATCGAAATAAAACTGAAACTCGTATCGTAATAAAAATATAACTAACGCCAAAAGATTATAAAAAATAATAATCATAGATTGTGAAATACACAACAATAACAAAAGTATTTTAATACCCGAAACAGTGTTTCCGAAGCATAAACGAGGTTACTCATTAAGAAATAACAAGCGAACAAAAAAATTTAAGAAAGAAAGAAAACGAAATAAAAATTCTTGCAATAAACGCGGCGAATAGCACTTTCGGAGGCATCAAGTCGAGATGGGCGTCTAAATTGTAATGTTTACAAGTTAAATTAGACGAGGGCTGTGGAAGTTATTCATAATGGAGGAAGCTCACCTTTTTGCGGGCGCCTACACTGGCCTGAGATTACGGGCAATTTGTTCTGTCAGGATGTTCGCTGCTCGGCAACGCAGCGACACTTTCGTCTGCCATTTATGTTTAAACTAATCTAATTAAAATATATATATACAGCTCCCAACTAAACAGATGTACAAAGCTGTCGCAAACTGTGAAAGAACAAAACTTTTTTCGCGGGAAAATTGTCCAAAAATCCCTAAAAAAGGCATGTCCGTATGAATTGAGGAGCCACTACAGATTTTAAAAGGAAACTCTCACCTTTATTTAGTTTCAAAATAGCCTTAATAGTAGCCTTGTTAGCGGATTCTCAAGGAATATAGAAAAGTATATTTTTAGTACAATGTGCATGTACAATGTAGTAGTAATTTCTACTAAATATTATTGTCTATAGCTTTTGATTCCGTTATGATCTCGGATAGATACAGTCAATTATTTATTTGCTCAATGTCTGGATTGAGGAGCCTAATGAAATGCGTATATTTACAAAATTTACTCAGTCTTACTACTTTATTTCTATATTACAAATTCGAGCACAACTACTAGTAAATGATCATTAAGTCCAATATATTAATTGATTGAACACTTTCATTGAAATTCATGCTCTTATATATAGGTAAATCTTATAGATGCAGGAGCCATGCTAAAAGTATTGTATTTTCTTAGATATTCGCAGTACCTAACCAAGATTTTTGTAGGTACTATACACATTTACTAGTAAATGATACAAAAATTTCAAATATGTTCATTGAATACTTTCAGAGTTACAGATGGCTCCTCAGCTCAGATGTTTATATTGAGGAGTCACTTTTACATTCATATAACTTTTGATACATTGTACTACAAATTCCAGAATTCGACCTACAAAATTATCTATCTTACTACTAAATAAGGGTGCGGTTTCCTTTTAAAAACTGGTGTGGCTCTTCATTCAATATGGACCTAAAAGGGCAATCAAATTGATAGAAGTAATTGCATGGTAGTAACGATTTTTCTATTGCATGTTGAAAGTGTTCCGTCGTTTAAACTTCGGCCACATCGTCACTTAACATTAGGTGTGATTGTCAAAATCTAAATCAAAAATACTTTATTCAATTTAAGCCCTTAGTAGACACTTATGAATGAAACAAAAATCATTAAAAGGTCATTTAAAATGATAGAATAATTGCATGGTATTAACGGTTTTCCATAACATATGGAGCTGAGACGTGGTCGCTAACTATAGGCCTCATAACAAAGCTCAAAGTCACTCAAAGGGCAATGGAGAGGGCTATGCTAGGAGTTTCTCTGCGTGATCGAATCAGAAATGAGGATATCCGCAGGAGTACCAAAGTCACCGACATAGCCCGAAGAATAGCTACACTTACCAGCAGTGGGCTGGCCACGTAGCTCGTAGAACAGATGTCCGATGGGGTCAAAGAGTTCTCGAGTGGCGGCCACGTACCGGAAGACGCAGCGTGGGCAGACCCGCCACAAGGTGGACCGACGACCTGGTAAAGGTTGCGGGAAGCCGCTGGATGTGGACAGCACAGGACCGGTCGTTGTGGCGATCTTTGGGGGAGGCCTATGTCCAGCAGTGGACGTCTTTCGGCTGACATGATGATGATGTTGAACGGTTTTTCTAATCCATGCTTGGCTACCTACAAGTTGAAAGTATTCCGTTGTTTAATCTTCGGTCACATCGTCACTTAACATTAGGTGCGATTGTCAAAATTAAAACTTCTTTATTCAATTTAGGCCCTTAATAAGACACTTATGATTGTGAAACATTACAACCGATTCGGAAAACATCTCATTCATAAGTCGTTCAAATGGTAAGAAACTCGATCGGGTTTATCAATATTTCCTATATAAGTGAAAGGGTTAAAAACTTGTACAGTATAATGAACAAAATTCCAAACAATAAAATTCTCTAACATGGTTTTCATTTCTGTTAAAAAATAAAAATATTACCCTGAGCCTCACAATTTACTCCGTAAAACGTTAGTGCCCCGAAAATTGGTCCCATTGTCTTAACAAGGTTCTCGGCCCTTTCCAGAGAATAATGGTTGGATTCGTCTACTTTACGACTTTACTTGACCGTGTAATATCACGTAGACTTGCTTAGTCACGTAACCATACGTCTGAACTTACCTATCGTTACTCATAGATTCATTTGTTAAAACCTAGCACATATAGTAAAACTAGCTATGTCCTACGGTTTCAGTTGTGTTGAATTTATTCGACGAACTCTCTACTGCGCCGCCGAGTGTCAACACTCCCGTGTTACAACTTACCAGATTGCTTGACGTTCATGGCTACTGCTCCGCTCCATAGAGTTGTAGCGTTAAGTTGTATAGCCTATTAACCTTGACCAATAAATAGATTATAAATTACATTAAATAAGAATTCAAATATAGAGATTAGAGCGTTCAAAGGTCCTAACAAACAATCTCTCGAGATTTACAATGTTATAACTTGAAAATAAGCTTGCATTGTTTAACTGAATACCCTTAAATAGACCTTACCAACATATAAATAAAGTTCAACTAAGATTGCCTAGATTCAACAACCTATAAATATTATGAAAAAAGTCGCGATGGTCGAATAGTTTAGACCGGCGGAATATCAATTCGCAATGTCCGCAGGTTCGAACCCCGGCACATCCGACGACTTTTTCGGAATTCACGCACTAATTAAAATTGGTACCTAACACTATCGGCAAACGGTGAACGTAAGGAAAGAAAAATTTAGAACTGTTGATTTCACGGCGTTTGAACTGGTGGACTGGCGAAGTTTTTATACCCGTACTAACCCTTGGGAAGAGGCTTTTGCCCAGCAGTGAGACACTTACAGGTTGATATTATTATTGTATTATTAAATGAAAGTACACGTACGTATTGGCATTATTTAATTCAGAAAACTGCACACTAAGCCTCAGTGGAAAGCTGACTCTCAAGTGCAGCCGTCGGAACACACCTATTGATGTTTGGCGACAGATTTTCAACTTGAGGGCGGTAGCTAGCCAGTCGGGCATTAGAACATGCCCTACCACCATGCTATGTTTTTATCACAATGTTTTCCTTCACCGAAAGCTCAGGCTCACTATAGGGATTCGAACTCATGTCAATTCACGAGATGTCTGTACAACTACCTACCACTGAACCATCAACAACAAAATTTTTTGGATATTTAATTTTGTTTTCACTTAAAAAATATATAATAAACAACATATTAACTATTATAAAATTTCATCGCGTGATCTTGTTAAGTGTATATATATATAGGAAGAGTTCCACGAAGCAAAAAAATTATAGATAAATTGCTGATACTATTATGACATTATTTGTGAAAATGGAGATTGGGAAAAAATAGTTAGTTTTTGAAAAATTAATATATTTTTTTCCAATAATGTTCAGACAATAACGTAAATTTAACAAATTTGGAAATTTATATATAATACTTACTATAAAGATTTTTTTAAATGTGTAATATGCGGCAGTGCGCCCAATGCAGTGATGGCCTCGCGTAGCCCTATTTTCGGCGTTAAATAAAAATTATAAATAATGGAGATAGACTTCCGGGAGTTAGGACTTTCCTGATATAATGTTTCCAGAAAGGACCTCCTCTGTAAGAACTTTTTATCAAAATTTCCTAAATATTAATAGTTTTTGAGTTATTAATGAGAAACTAAGAGCTCTGCCTCATTAAGACGCCATGGCGACGTCGCCAAACGCGCAGGCCTGGCTACCTCTGGCGTCCGAAGCTTGCCATGTCCAGTGACCATGGCGTCTCGACAGTCAGTTCGTTTATGTCGTCAGCTTGTGCTAAAGTCCGAGCGAGCGTCCAAAATGGCGGCCGATTGGCGTCTGAGTGAGTGAGGTGCAGTTTAAACGTGTACAATAGGGGTGGCGTCGGCAGGCCGTCAGAGTATCCAGACGCCACGTAGGGAACAGTAGCTCGTGGCCACACTTTCAAATTGGCGACGTTGCCAAACCGTCACCAAGTGAGTTAGGTACCATACATTTCAATATACCGGTAAAACTGTAAAAGCCGTAAAGGCTCCGGGGCCCCTAAGGCTAACAGTATAGTCAGTTCGAAAAAAAAACATTTCAATATTAACTGCTTCGATACGTAGCCGGCGGCGTCGCCGTGGCGTCGTAATGAGGCAGAGCTCTAAATGTCGTTTTTTTATCTTAATTTGTTTATAGCAATTTCAGTTTTTTATGTGCTAATACATCCTCGAGATACATTCTTCTACATGTAATTCTGAATCGAATGAGCTATCGCTCATATTTTTAGGACCTTTATCTCGAATTAACACAATTTGAAACTTTTTGACCAGACTAATAAATAAAATACGTAAATAATAAGAAAATTATAATTATTGCCATTAATAAACATAAAATACATTTATTAAACTCATAAGTTAACCTCTACTCTATAGTATTCGTGTTGCATACATAATATTGTATTGTGAAGCTTGGATACGGAGCGGCGGAGAGTAATCTAGTTAGGGGTGTCGATGATGACCGACCTTGCTTAGTTCAAAGGCGACCTCATTTACTGAACCACAAATAGAATCAGGATGCACAACAGTGGTCATATTAATAATAGTGTACGTTGACTGAAATATGTTTGAAATTAAGCTTGCTAATTGACTTTGTATGTGAACAGGGAAGAGCTTGATTGACAAGACTTACGATTCACGTAAGGGTGGAATTTTGTATGGTGATAAATATTGATTTTGTGTATGAGCGTTAAAGATCTCTATAATATTAAAAGTCTATTACACCACCTCGCTTAAAAAACTCTCTGTGAAACGGTTCCTAAGGAATAAACAATCTCCAAAACATTGTTTTTTAAATGTAGTCACACTGACCGTAGATGGCGTTCCCGAATCCTTCTCATTAAGCAACAAAAAAGTGCTAGTCCATGTTTAGTATGAACTTGAAGGCCGGTGAATGAAATCGTCCACCTAAATATTATTTTCAAGTGTTCTCAGTTTAGGTCAAACGGTGACCGAAAGATGTATATTTTTTAAAAATAACAAGGTATGTTTGTATGCAAATTAATCTCAAAATTAATATTTTGAATATCGAAATGAAAATCGAAAATCTATCGTCAGTGAATTTAAATTCATAACTTGTAACTCATAAAAATTACCAAAATTGAATAAAACCGAAAACGTCCCTTATTTACGTGGCCATAAAATAAGGCGAGATAACCAGGCAACCGGCAACTTTTATATAACAAAAGCATACAACTCTATTTATTTAATATTTCACCACAGATAACGTAGCCCTTGAATAATAGAACAATGTCTACAAGTATATTTTTGGCAAGATCCTGATCTGTCACGTTATGCTGTTTATTTTAATTCATAAAGTTACGTATTTTGACCCTATGTTATAAACTATTGATGACATTTTGCGTGATGTAGTTTGGTTAATGTGCATAAGTGAACTGAATTTTAAATAATAAATAGAAGCATGAATTTTAAGTTGCCAAAATACTCTCTGGACAGTTTTGACAAGGGAGCCACCATCTTGTTGTTTGAATTCGGAGGATTAGAAAAATATTATATTTACGTGACATTGGCATAAATATATATAAACACATGACCTCATTAAGAAGAAGAAGTATATAACGGTTTCTCCCTAAATGATATCTTATAGAACTAAGACTCATGCCTAATAGAAAATTTACGAATAACCTCAAAAATAAAAATTTTGCAAGTCGGGTCGCGCGCAATGTAGTGTTCCGTAATTACCCGTCACAATAAGCAAGCTTAGAAGGAGACTTTAAGGAATTTACAATGGAATTTGTAAGAAATTTTTCTCGCAAGTTCCTTTTTCAAGTTGGGGACTATTACTCGTTAACAATTGTGCTTTCAGTGAAGGAGTACATGTGATGGCATAGCATGAAAGAACAGCATATGTAAAGACTATATTATCTCTCAGCCGCTTCCAAAATCAAAAATACTTTATACAATTTAGACCATAAGTAGGCACTTTTTAACGTCAAAACACCACCACCGGTTCGGGAATCATCACATTCATCGAGAAAACCAGATATTAAACTCGAAAAGTTTTTTATTTTATTATTTCGTTATCATCATCATAAATATTTTACTGTGTAAATAATGTTTCATCATTTCAGACGAAAGACGTCCACTGCTGGACATAGGCCTCCCCCAAAGATCGCCACAACAACCGGGCCTGTGCTGCCCGCACCAAGGGGCTTCCCGCAACCTTTACCAGGTCGTCGGACTACCTTGAAATGAGGAGATCCACAGTAGAACATAAATCACCGACATAGCCCGAAGAATAGCTAGACTTAAGTGGTAGTGGGCGGGCCACGTAGCTAGTAGTACAAATGACCGATGGGCCAAAGAGTTCTCGAGTGACCGTCACGAAACGGAAGACGCAGCGTGAGCAGACCCGTCACAAATAACATTTACTGTTATATAATAACTATATTACGATAGTGGATGTACACCCCACTGATCACTAATCTAAACCCGTTTATACCCTAATCTGATCAATACAATAAAGACATTTCGACACAAAGAATTATAATACCTTTATCAACCCAAACCAACTGGTAACAGAAATGTATTAAGGTTTATTTGGCACCTCTATAAAGCTTTGTGAGACTCAAGACAGATACCTGTTTATCCATACTTGTGCTCGCATGAAGGAGCCTTTTGTATCGGTTTATTATTTTTCGAAGTATTGTCTCGAAAAATGCTAGTCTGTAAACAATATTCACATCAAAGGAAAATCGAATTTTAATTCTTTTTTAATTTTTGCAATAGTATTTTTAATAAAGTAAAAAAAGTACCGTAAATAGCTTTTATAATAGACTAGTTCTGTCTCACGGTTTCACCAGAGTTAAATCTATTCGACCAGTTCTCCACCGCGTCCCCGCAAACGCCGGGTGCCTATGGTCGTTCTCACTTCTAGTACATGCCTAAACTTGTCAGATTGCTTAACATTCATGGTTACTGCACCGCTCCTTAGGATCGTAACTTGAATTTATATAGCCTATAAGGTTCTTCAAAAAATGGGCTATCAAATACAGAAATATTTTTTTCTTATCTATTTGGTATTTCTAGAAGATTAGCGCGTTCAAACAAACAATCTCTGGGGCTTTATAATATTATTATTTTTTCAATATGTTATATGTTTTGTGTAACAAAACCTGTAACAAAAAATACTCTATTTGACTTTTATAATACATAACTATTTGTATTAATGGCATTATATTAATGATAAAAGGTTTTTAGAAGTGACCTTACGATTTAATGATTTCATGTTAATTATTTATTCATATTTCTTCTTTTCTAGTCGTGTAAGTTAAGACATTAATAAATTATCATAATACACTGAATTCTAATAATAATCCAGTCCAGCACAACAATATAATCCAAAGTCAGGTGCAAAAGGAAAAGTACAAAAGGGGATAATAAGGGGACGCCTGAAGTGACTGGCGGCGGTCACAGAGGAAATGTGCCCTATCATCGTCACGGGCGTGCCTCGAGAGGGGACCACTCGCTGAAGGACCGACCACTTACCTTTAAGCAGTTCAGAAATGCTTCGGCGAAACTTTTTCACAGATTTTTGAGCGTAATACGTACTAAGTGCAGACGTATTTTTTTTTTTTTTATCTCTTCAAAAATAGAGGGGTGTTATGTTTAACGTGTATCGTTGCTCCCACATAAATTAATCAATTTTGTTTGTTTTTTTTTTTAAATGTCTTGATCGATAGTGTTCTTAGCTATGATAAAAAAATATCTTCAACCATTTGCAGATCATCAGGAATATTTTAGTTGATCAAGGGATATGAACAACTTCCACGGGTCAGATCAATTGGAAATTAGGTAGGTATCGTGTTATTTAAATGAAATTGTAAGAACATGGGACTATCATCATTGTGTTTGGACTCAATAGAATGGTATCAATGAATAGGTTATTTGAAATAAATATAAATTTTATCTTGTTTATTATTATAGTATTGTAAGATTATGTTTGAAATTGTCGAAACACCTCTCTTGTCTATCTTAATTGAGTATATTACGCTCTCGAGAGTATTGACCATTAATTAAATACAATAATATTGATTTATTAACGAACTAGCGGTGACAAACTAACTGGGTGGGTGATAATTAAAAAATAAATATGCTGACATTTTTGTAAGTCTTTTTAAGATCTACATTTATGTACAACATTAATTTGATATATCTCGGATGGTTTACTTAACGTAAGCCATTTAAGCGCAAATACGCGCAAAACAATTTAGAAAAAAACGACTTATTATCTTCGATAAGACAGTTTTTTTTTACAATTAGTACTTTTCGATCTAATTTAAACTGTATATTATTTTTATTTTTAAGTAATTCCGTAGACGATTTCTTAATAAATTAAATTTAGTTTGCGACTTTTCGTTTTAGTTAGTATTTCGTTTAGTTTTAAGTTTTGTTAGCGCCTAACATTTGTAGTTCAGTTAGTGTGATAAAATGTCTTAATGTATTTCTCAAAACATTGTCGAATACTTCATAGTAAACATGAATAAAATGGAAGGTGCTGTAAAATTCTGGAAATGTGCTCCGCCTGGCGTGTCTTATTCGTTAATACCGATTAATTACTGTCCTAACCATTTGTTTTCAGCAGTAACGAATTTTATTTCACGCTTACAATAAAGGAAATGAGATTTATATGTTTTTTTTATATAACTGTGGTGGTGAGCAAGCGTACGGCTGGCCTTGTGGTAAGCGGCTACCGTAACCTATAGACTCTTGTAACACGAGAGTATCACTAGCGCGCTGCCAAACTTGAACCCCTTTTTCCAAGTAGCTCTGGGAACCCTACTCACCGCGGGAACACAACACGATGCTATTTAGGTGCGATCTTATGTAGGGTGAAGGTATTTCACTAAACGGACTGCTCCAAGTAGAGAGAAATCTCCAAAGAAATTGCTCTGTGCCCTACCACATTTTTCATCTGATGTTAAGTGACGATATTACCTAAGATAACACGCTAAGCATGGAGGGTACCGCTCAAGTATACCGCTTAACATGTAGTACAACGATTAAATTATTTTTATTTTTAGGACATTGAAAACAAAACATCGTTAAATATTAATTATATTTAATATAATAAAACATATAATAAATAACGTTTGTATATTTTTTTGTTTTATTTATATATTAATAATATAGTTTAAATAAAACCTTTCTATTATTTAAAGGCTTTACTTAGAAGCAGATATGGCCAAATTATATTTGTATAAAAAATTATATAGTATGAGCTTGTATCAATATTTTTTAAATATTGTCATTCCGAAATTTCCCATGCTTTTATGAAATCTCACTCAATTTAAGTGACAATATAACTGAAGATATATTAAGTGCAGGAACGGAAATAACTCACGAATGTACCAGTAGTTCTTGCGAGGTTAAAAAAATGCCCTACCATTATGCCAAGGTCTGTCCTGATGATTTTTCACAGCAAAAGTTTAGGTCATATTGGGATTCGGACCACCCTTTGCACCATTACCTTTGAAAACTTCTTTGTCACTGTTCATTATGTTAAAAATATATTTATAAAGTATTTTGTTTATAAATGGGAACCAAATCGTAACTTAATTATATTTATACGTGAGCAAAAAAAAAAATATATAAAAATGTACTCAACGCTAATGAGACCATCTACTTTAATACTTTAAGTTCCGTACACGGGCCGCCACAGACAAGGAAAAAAGAAGAATTTGCAATTAGTATACCAGAAAATGTCCCTACTAATTAGCTTCATCGAGTTTCTTTGTTCCGGACTTTCCATGTTTTTTTTTTAGTTTCGTACCGTTTCTTAAGTAAGAATGAACTAAAAGTATTAATTATGTGTCCGTTCAATTATAAAGTTAAATGATACAAAGTCGTACGAACTAGGGGTTTGATGGATTTCCGTAACCATAACTGATGCTATCGGTATATGAAATATAAAAAAGAAACCGAAAGTGTACCCGTTTGTTTCGAATAATTTCGGATAGAGACGGAATCAAATTGCGATTACCGAAAATGATTTAAAATTTAGCTATGTATTGAATACATAGTGAATATTAAATTATTACATTAAACAATATTGTAATTATTCTGATTTACATTCTTAAATATACAAACAAAAACACACACATTTTAATGTATGATCGATATTGAAAGGTATTAATGCGTGGTAGACGACCCTGAAAATTGTCTAACATCCCTGTCATCGACTTTTTTACCCAACAGTAAAACTACAAAACCATGATATCTGCTAAAACATAATTATATTATATTACAGCGTGATAAATCTATGTACAAAATAAAAGAGGATTTGATTACAAAAAAAAACACTACTTAATTCGCTATAAAAACAAATTTTAAATATTACCCCGGACAACCGACAATACTTATTATTGTCATCATAATCATAATTGTTGAAAATTTCTCGATCAACGGCATCACTCAGGGATAACAGCCTTGTAACTGTTCAACAAATTGAATTTATTGTAATTCACTTATACTGAAACACCGAAAACAATTTCCTCAATATAAATTCCTCGATCAAAACCGGTATTTGTTTCGAAGAATTTAATAAGTACTTTGAATCGTCTCTATAAATCAATGTCTTTAAGGGTTTCTAATTTAAAATGAAAGAGTTTCTATTTTTTTTTTTTGCATTGAAACAGGAAGCTTTCGGAATGTTTAAAGGTATTCTTCTTAAAACAGTATAAATATACCTAAAAAATGGCGTGCTATTATAGCCCGGCTGATGTAAGCGCGAACTTCCCTAATGTTAGCGGGATGCGGGGCGGCGAGAGTGCATATACGGTATTAGACTAAGCTCTATATATTCAGATCATTTTACGTATGTTATGTTAGGTTACGTTTTCAATGGCAATTTTATGACATCTTTATCATCCGAACGAGTTTGAGATAATAACTTTTTGATTATTCTTAACGACACGCTAAAAGTATCCGACCGACACTAAAAAGAGACAAACACATTTAAATTCAATACACAATAAAAATTCTACCGGAAACGTTAATTTCGTCTTTTTGTTTTTGAAATAGTTTGCTACATTAAGAAACATTTAAACGCAGCGTCGGTAATTCCATGTTGGTAAAATTATCTCATATGTAGCAGTCACAAAAACAAAATCGCTCACGCCTTCACATCAAACGTCTATTGCTGCCGGCGGCCGGCAACATTTAGTATGTTCATTGGTCGGTTTTGTACCCCTCCCGCGTCCCGCAAACATTAGGAAGGATCGCGCTTAAAGCGGTCCAGCTATAACGTGACAGAAGTGAAAATTCTGTAAATTGAAGTCCACGCGAATATTATCCTTTTCTATCGCGCATGACTATATCTCTCGGATTCATGATCATTATCGTTGTCATCATCATGGACAGATTCTTTCATGTCACTGTATGGCATAAGCCTTTCGTGCCATTCCTCCCTGCCATGTGTCTTTTCCAGCTCGTGTCAAGAATTGTGATGTCGTCGACCCATCTCGCCACTGGTCTTCCTACACTTGATATGCCCTCTCTCGGCCTACATTCCGTCAGCATAGTTCTTAACGATTTTCTCTCTAAAAAAGTACCTTTACCCGGCCTTTTTGCGTTAGAAACGTTTCGTTGAAAACCGTTGCACTTGCCTTGCCTTTTAAGCAGTTATTCTACGATTTATGTCAGTCTTAGGGTGTTGGCTCAATGCTTGTTAAAAACAAAATTATTCAAATTTGATTAGGGCATGATAAATTGTGAAAAACAAAGATTTGCAAATTAAAATATTAATAAAAGAAAAACTTTAATGTATGTTATACCTAAATATGTTGTTATAATGTTTAATTAACTATAGTCTGATGTAAGCATTTGTGTCTTTTTAATTTAGCAGGAACAACCAAATAACTAAACTGTTTAATTCTATCATGAAACCAGTTCATTCGTATTGTTTAAATCACTAAAGATTCAAACACGTCTAACGTTAGATCGATACTGTTCCAGAACTTTAGACTTGTACAAAGTATAGTAGTTTTATATTAAATAGGAAAATAAAATCGTATATATCCGATCATTCTGATATCTAAAACTATGATTGGAAAGACGTCTTGTTACGTCGCATCGCCTGGCTCATTGCAATCCAGTGGATTGTGGACAAATTCAATTTTCCCCGTGCCGATAACAGAAACAAAAAGCGGCATAGCTACATACTCTCTTCCGGAAATAACTGAAGGACGATCTCATATTGTATGTACTCTAGGCTAAAACCACAAAATGTAAAGTTAGATAACTGAATGTATTTTTAAGATGGAATGTAAGCTTTTATAACAATTATCTTTTCTATTATAAATAGCTATAATTGTAAAATGGTAAAGTGGTGAATACGTTTGTAGAAGGTAATTTCTGGAAGAACTTTCTACCCTAGATAAGATTGCAGTATTGTGTTCTCGCTCTAAGTATGGTTTACAGAGCTGTTTCCAGAAGTAAATCTGTGGGGGTAACGCGCTCATCACGAGCGCTATGGTATTATAATCGTCCATATAATAGGTTACGGTATCCACTTACCATCAGGCAAGTCGTACGCTTGTTTGCTCCCTTAGTTCGGGATTTAGTTAGCGGGATTCGATCTATCGACAACTAGTATTGTTTTTACAACAGTGCGTACAAATCTGATCATAAGACAGCTACGCCAATTACACGAAGGTCATAGTTTTGAAAATCTTATATTTATTTGTCTATTTTTAGTGTCGGTCGGGTCGGACACTTTTTCTAGTTTACCTCCCATCCCGTGACAAAAAACACCTTGCCAAAAATACTAATTTGATATAATATAGACTTTGTTACTTTTATTAAGTTTCATATTGTAATTAACATGTAAAAGTCATACATTTTTTTTTAAATAACGCTTAGTAATTTCTACCTTTCCTTTAAACGTTATAGATGTCATAAATTACTAAATTTTTTTATCGAAAATTCGACCCCTCATTTTTATATGTTATAAGTTAACCACATACCAACCGAGGACAGTTCTATCTTGGACATCAAAGCAAGCGGACTTAAACCACAAAGTACTGTACAGACATTTTCCCTCGATTACGACTGTAACTGAGAATACCTTGCATTGTGAGTTTCTTCTTTTGTCTTTTTGGTACGAATAAGATATTTTTCCACAAACAGCATTTTCTACCCACGGGTGTATAATACTTACTTCTAAACAAAATGAAGACACAAATAATAACTTCACAATTTATGAGATTTAAACAAAACTATAAGATACATTTTATATACAGATAAGACAAGATACAGAGGAAAATCAAAATAGTAAGTCATAAAGATAAATAATATTATTAAATAATTATTTATATTATTTGAAATAATAATTATCCTCTAAACACATAAAACTCTAGATATAAATTTATCAAACTCATGACGTCATGATATGCTTGAAATCTAAACAAAAAAGGCATATCAGAGTTTTAATTTAGTCATAGGTGAGTATAAGCCGACTCTTAAGCAAGTTTTAATTACTTGGAAATTAAACACACAATTATTTTTTATACAACTAAGGTGGAAACAAGTATACGGCCCGTCTGAAGGTAAGTGGTCACCCAACCTATGGACCCTTGTAAAACCAGAAGTATCATTAGCGCGGTGCCAACCTTGAAACCCTATTCCCCAAAGAGCTCTGGAAACCCTACTCACCGCTGGAAAACAACACACCAAAAGGCTATTTATCTGCGATATTCTGTGGGTTGATGGGAGGTAATTCGCCACTCGAGTCACCCCAAGTAGAGAGAAATTTCCAAAGAGATTTTTCTATGCCCTCTCTTCTTGAACCCCTCTTCTCCAAGGAGCTCTGGAAATACTACTCACCGCAGGAACACAGCACAATTTGCAAATTCACTGTTTGCTATCCGATTAATTCTTTAAAATCCACGTAAATAATACGTTATTATTTCCGTTTCTAATAATATTAAAGTCTAGTTTAAAATTCCACTATCTTAATTAACACTGCAAAGGAATATCAATTTATTTAGGTACGTCTTTAAAATGTTCATTATCATAATATACTCATTAATATTAACATACTATTCTAATTATATATTTTAATGTTGCACTATCGTCGTCATTTTATGTTAACTAGTGGTCGCCCAGAGGTCGAAATTCGACCACAATTCATTAAAATTATAAGTTTGAATATTATTAAGATTCTATTGTCAAAGACTATATACTTTTATAATCACAGATTTCGCCAAACCTAAACTGTTTTTCTGCCTATTTTTTAAAACAAATTACATGAAAAGGAAATTCAAAAAATGATTAAATTAAAGAATACCTTTATTAATTATTTTAAAGTAATTTATATATATATATATTTGTATAAGTTAAGGAACATGTATATTTGTATAGTTAGCTCGAATTCTATGGATAGGAATTTAGTCAGATCGCGACTTTTTCGCATGATCGGCAACAGCTCAAGCCGAGGTTCGGCCACTTTGGCACCCTTGAAACGTGTTGCCTAGCTTTCGCGGCTGAGTGTGCCTTCCGCGCTCGCTCCCAAGCCCTGTGAAGTTCGAAGTAAACAGTTCGAAAAAAAAACAAACCGTGTCACAATAAAATAGAGGTACCCTTTGTTTATTGCCCTTATGTTTTTTTTTAATTAATGATTACTGCCTATGTAGGCAATTTAGCCAATGTCAAGTGTGTCAAAAAGTATTTTATTTATGCTTTGTCAGGACAAAAGTTATGCGTACTACTTACATAAAAGCTTGTCTTTAAAGACACGAGTTCTTACGCCGACACTACCTTCGGATCTCATTATTATAAGAAACAACTTCCTATATTTTCCAACAAAGCTTTCGTCAAAGAGAAAGTTTCTCATAAAATAAATAAAGAAGAATAGGCGATAACATCGCGGATACTTCGAGATTAATTAACTTTGTTTATTTACTTTATTCGAATATTATGAAAAACAAACAGATAACATCAAATTATAAACAGTTGAAAGGGTTAATTAAACTTTGTTTAACCTTCAAAATGTTTGAGTAAGCTTAAACTAATATGAACTCGTTGTAACAAATCTAGGGGACAGGGTAGCTGTGGATAGATGACAGTTATTAAGTAAAGCATGAAAAACTTTTCCATGAGATTAATTTGAAATTTATGAATTTTATTCATCTCTTTGAAGATTACTCTATGCTTGGTGCAGCCTAGTCGGGCTGCGAAATACCTCCGCCCTGTAGACGACCTTAGTCAAATAACCTTATGTTGTGTTCCTTCGGTGAGTAGGGTTTCACATCCACTATTTCAACGCTTCCTAATAATTTTAGAGACACTTGTCACAAAATAACACTCAATTTTACATATTTGTTGAACGATGACGTCACAATTTTTGTATGGAGTTTCCAATCACGTGACTCACAGGCAAAATAATTAAGTTTTCGTAGGGAAAAATTAAATAAATAAACAATTATTTTTTCCAGATATGTATAGTTTAATATTTTATGAATTTAAAAGTTCTTCATAAAATAATTAACTTTAATATTTCTAACTCGCGGCAATTATGCTTCTTTACAACCAATCAGCCAATCAGTAATTTGTATTACTCAGACTAAAATTTTTATAATAAATCATTGATAGAGATATAGGCTTAGACATATATATTTTCATGCAACATGCAACCTATGTAATCATATATATATTAATATCTTCACAAATATGTGTGACCAGACTAGGTAATAAATTAATAAAGCAATGTAACTATAGTCCGAACTCGCGTTAATAACGTTAAATGTTTCGTGATGGCGCGGGCGCGGTCGGTGCATGGCCAGTGTACCGTTTCTATTCAACTTGACTCTGTTTCACTACCAGTTTGAGTTATATTCTGAACTATAAACGATCTTGCACTCCGTCGTAACTTATAGGTTTTAGAATTGAACTATAATTTCACCTACAATAAAGCTTAAGGATAACACGTTAAACCTCAAGTGGGATTGGCTTTCAAACACACCTGTTGGTGCTTGGTGATAGTTTTTCAATTTTAGGGTGATCTAGCGCCATGCGAATTAATATTATTGTATATCTATTTGCGCTCATCACCTCTATCGATTAATGCCAGACTTGTTTAGATAAAAGTGTTTCTTCCAACAGAGGGATCGAGGATAGAAGAAATTTTAATTTAAATTTAAATTCTGAGGTAGTACGGATGAGACGTCCAAGCACCTATGATATAACTGTGATCTAATGACACACCAGCAGAACATTAGATATTGCACATTCTGCGATAATACGCGTAAAACGCTCAAGTACTTGTGCTGTAACTATCAAATAGTGACACAACAGAACATAAGAAATTGCACATTCTGCGAGAGTACATATGACACGCTGGATCATAATTTTGTATAAGTGTCATCTAGTGATACACCAGAATACAAGAAATTGCACATTCTGCGATAGTATGGATGAAACGCTCAAGTAACTTTTGTGCGAGACTTTTTGTCAACTAACGGTTCGTAAAATTATCCGGTTACATATATAAAACTATACAGCATGATTACTCTTTCAACCTTAAATATAAATATGTATGATCATACGTTCTTATAATATGAACGAAGACAAAAGACCAACGGTCGAGACAGTGCACAAAAAGCATTAACGTAATATTTATTTAGTTCCCACATATAAAAACTCTAGCACAACACACGTAACAAGTTTCTGAGTTTTCTTTACCTAAGTAAGAATTACATCGGACGCTAGTCGATGTTTAGAGAGACTGTGACAGAAACTAGTTGCGTCGGTGCTCTCATGAAGTTAGCGAAACTTTTAATAGTGTTCACGTCCCCAGAGTGGCTCGAAGGAGCGCTATCACTCTCTAAAATATTATATCTACACGTACATATATAGATACACTACCCTACATATTTTTAACAAGAATGTATGCCAAGAATAACTGTTTATTACTTCTGATGACTTACTTTCAATCTGTCATGCGTCAGTGCGTGTGGATAACCGCAACTTTCAAGCCGAGGCTCGGCTGCAAAATAAACGGATAAAGATGACCTAGCCGACTTTTTTGGAAGAGAGGAATAGTTTAAATGACAAAAATGAGATAAGGTCGACCAAAAAATAGTTACCAGCAGCGTTAATGTGGTGCCGCATTAGATACAGAACGCATGTGTTGCAAAATTGGCCCGATAACATCAAAATCCACCAAGATATTGGTTAAGTAGTGACCTCGCTCCGCTGGAAACTCACAACCGACGCTTTGACACAGCGAGGCTACTTCGACCTATTTTTAATCGACTTCATTGCTCTTTCAGCCCGCTCCGATAGACTCTTTCGTGGTCGAGCCTCAAGTTTAGAATTATCGTTACGAGTTAGGCATTAATGACCTCGCTCATTCCGCGGTTGAGCCAAAGCTTTAGACCAGACACATCAGAGCGAGCACTAATGCTGCGCTAGAAATAGGTACGGTGATGGTGCTTCCACAATCGAATTACACTCAATTCTATGTCAAATTTAAAATGTTCAATTGATAAATTAGTTATTCTTCTTCCGCGAGAAATGATCATTACATCCAAGTGAACTTGTGACGTTAGTTTGACATCATATTCATATCATGTTTGAGTTATTTACTTACATAAAAATTTACACATGTTATGATTTGTGGGTGATGTCTAAAATGTTCACTGTTCTAGTCACTGGAATATCATTCATTAAGTTATATATAAATTGGTCAAGTCGTATTCGCACACAGAAGGCTCCATTACACCGCACAATATATTAATATGTTATGTATTTACTAAAAAGAAATTATGTATTTAACTAACAAAACGTCGCACTAAGGTTCACGACGTTGGAAAGACGATCATGGAGCTGAAATGGATTTGGGCAAGACATGTTAACAAGCAGAGTGACGGCAGGTGGTTTAAATCTTTGATTGATTGGTGGCCACGTACCAGTAAACGAGGCTTGGTACGTTGTATTGTCATAATCGCGGGTCAAACTTGTATAAAATTAACTTAGGACCGGGATGAGATGAATGATGCATATACTCAGCAACGGGTGATTACAGGCTGAAAATGATGAAACGATGAGGACACATGTGTTCCACTTCATTCACTTTGGAGATTCCATATGAAATCATCAAATCGGAAAATCCAAGGTGGATTGTAAATTATTCTATAGCGTTTCAAAGTCGACAGTAATTTTTAAGATTTCCGTAGGTATTAGTTCGCAAGCATCACTTCCGGTCTACACAAAATAACCAATTGAAAAATCTTATTTTCGTGGTTTTAGCTTTAATTTATATTTCCTTACCTCATAATAAAAAAGAAACCCTTATCCTACAGAATCCTATGATAACTGTGTTGTCCGTCCATTTTTATCATTATGTGATACGCAACCCTAAAAATAAATAAGTGACTATTCAATGTTCACAGTTTACACACTATGACAAACTATTTGCTTCGGGCTCACACAAGGTTGATAAAACTTTTAATAGTGTTCAATCCCCGGGAGCGGCTCAGAAACTATTCAAGATATTACAAGTCCTTTATGGCAAAACATACCAGGGGTGTTATGGAACTCCGTAACCGTAACCGAATATATCAGATATACGAAATAAAAAATTAAGAATAACTACAGACTGATTATACGTAAATAAAATAGAAAAAAACATAATTTTAAATTTCTACTGTTTTCTCCTCCAAAACTGAACCGATTTTAATATTCTTCAAGAATAATATAAGGGCTTCGGTTATGCCTACATGTTTTTGTTTTATTATTTTTATTAGACAAATTTGTTTGCTGTATGCCTGATAACGGCGGAATAACTAGGCAATTTTAGTAATAAATTTAGAAAAAACAGGAACATGGTAGTGGTGTATACTTATATATATATATGTAGATACTTGAAATAATAAACTTTGCTCTATTGGCATTATTCAGGGAAATAGAGGAATATTTTTAATTCGCCGGCCGTATTTCATCGATACCGACATACTGACTCTATTAAATTATTTAGGTACTTGTTCAAAGTATAAGAAACCAAACGGCCGTTATTAAACAATATAGGTATCAACGAGTTTCAAAATAGTGAGAAAATTGCAATTATTAATTTCACTAATGTACTTTTTTTTAATCATATGAAATAGATTAATTATTTTTACGAACTTGTAATATTCGAATTTTGATATCCGAGCAGGGGACTCCGTATCAATAGAATACACGTGGGAAATTAGGATGTAAATTTTCATTCGTTCGCTCACGTGAACCTGTATTCAGGGTTTCTTTGTTTCCAACAGAAATTCAAGGATGCCAACTCTCTTGAGTGCAGCCGTCAGACACAGCATCGAACTTTACCTTTGAAATTATTTATAGAAATATAGACTTTCGATATTATTTTTTTGTTTTTATTATCTATTACAAACAAAATCTAAATACTTTTGAAACAAAACAATATGTTTTTTTCTTTCGATCTATAGTGAGTTTATTAAATAATATTGCAAGTTAATGATAATTAATAAATTTAAGTACTACTATATATGATTACTTCCTTATTGTTACTTATAATTCGTTTACTCTGAAACTACTTACTAACGTAAAACTAGATATTAAATAGAATAAATGTAAAATAATGCATTTATAAAACATTTCATTAAAAATACTTATATAACACGTTAGTGCGACATAATTGAAAGATTGTTTAAATATAATATAATTTAATATAAGCCTTTATTTAAAAAAAATATTTTACACATTCTATATTTGCTTATATCTAACAATCTCTTTGCGTTTTTTACGATTGAGCTGATATTCACTATATTTGTTTTATAGAAACGGTGCATCGCGATGGTTCGTAACCATGTTAGAATCCGTTAGTAACGCGCGGCGCGGCGTGGTGGCGCCATTAACTACCGGGAGTGTAGAAAAAGTCTGCCGGCCCAGCTAGTTGTATAACTTTTAGAGACATCGATTTTAATAACAATAATAATTAACTAGTGACCACAGTGTTTCACAAACAATTTAGATTAAAGTACACAGCTTCACTTGGGTTTTAGTAAACAATACTTACTGAAGCATTTGTACTGGCATGCAATATTATTAACAAAATCATAATAGGTACATCGAGAGATAAATTTCATATTGTTTCGTTACAAAAGTATTTATTTAACCCCATTTCAGTTTCACCGTTACAGTTATCATGACCATTTATGTGATGCAACAATAATGATGGAACAATTATTCCTAAATGTTGTACATAATATAATTGTTTTTAATTTGTCTAATAGTAATATGGAAATTAGCGTAAAATATAGTATCATAATTCTGGACATTAGACTGATAAAAATATACAGTTAAATACAAAAATACTGGTACATAATTATATGATAAAGAAATAATATATATATATGTAAAATAAAAACCAAATTGTATTGGCAATAGATTTTATTGAATATTAATGAACGTAGCACCAGTGAGCCGATTTGATTTTCATACAAATCCGTTTTACAGGAAGTAACGGTTCCTGTTATGGAATTTATTCGAGTGTACGCTATAAAAAAATATATACTGGAACTAAAGCTGGAATGAAATATTTTATTCAAGTTAAATTTACCAAGAGAGCTTAACGGTCGATTTTTACATTTCTCAACTCAATTTTACCTGATTGTACGTAAAATAAGTTATTTGTTTATTAGTGTAATGTATGTATACTACATATTTGAGTAGTACAAAAATAAAAGCGGCAAAGATCGATAATTATTGATTATTAGCTATGGGTGAAAAAGTAAAATATTCGCAATGGATACAATTGAAATTTATTAGTTTTTTTTATTAAAGAATTCTCGGTCAGACTTACTTTGCCGCTTTTGATTTTTTACGACATAATTTTACTTAATCCTTTTTTAATAATTGTTTATTGGTCTAGTATTTAAGTAGACGTTATTTAATTTAAAAAGGTTCTAACTAAAGGCCGACCGCTGTAAGCGCGACCCTCCAGATGATTTGCGGGACGCGGGACGGCGGGTGTGCACGGATATACACGGCATTGAGATGATACCCGACATCTTAAGATCAATAGTTTATGTTATTGCAACTTGGAAAGATATTTTATGTTAAATAACACATTTAACACATATAATGTTGTTGTCTTATTAAAACTGAATTTAATTATATAATATTGACAATATAATGGAATATTAACGCGTTAAAGCATTACATACTTTTGATTGAATATATAGCATTTTAAATCGTAGCGTTCTTAATTCCATCTTGGTAATAAAATCTCATGTGTAGATGTGTCTCACAAAAATACAACCGCGTAAGTCCATAGATCAAACGTCTATTGCTGCCGGCGGCCGGCAACAGACTAGCTTATTGGTCAGTCTTGTTCCCCTCCCCTATCCCGCGGACCATTAGGATGGTCTCGCTTTCGGCGGTCGAGCTTTAGTGGTTGGATTCTAGTTATTTATAATTACAACAACGAAATGCACGACGAGATAATACTAATATTATACATCACAAGAGATTGTTTGTTTTTTGTTTGTTTGTTTGAGGGCGCTAATCTCTGGAACTATAAGTCTGATTTGAAAAAAAAAATTGTTTTTTATAGCACATTTATTTAGGAAGGTTATATAATTACAAGCCACGACCCTAAGCGTGCATGGCGGAGGCGATTTGGAGAGTTTGTTGAATAAATTAAACATGAATGAAACCGTGGGGCACAACTAGTCTCGGAATAAAATAACAGGCGATGGCGCTTGAACTTTTTAATTTTTGTATGGCTTAAGCCGCATTATAATTTTTCCAGCGAGCGGTTAATCGCTATAACACGAAACTGACAGCGATTTTCGCAGTTTGAATATTAGAAGCAGTATCTATTGTTGCTATGATAAAAAGACGTCAACGCAAATTTCGCAAATATTGGGTCTATCCACTCTCACGTAGATTTGTCGTTTATTTTTTTTATCGTTATAGGTTTGGCGTAGCGGCCACAATCTCACCTGATGTTAAGTAACGATGTGGCCCAAGATGATAACACGCTAAACCTAGTGCAAGGCTGGCTCTCAAGTGCAGCTGCCGGAACACACCTATTAGTACTTGGAAACAGATTTTCAACTTGAGGGTGGTAGCTAGCCAGGCGGGCATTAGAAAAAGCCCTACCATCATGCTAAGGTTTCCTCACGATGTTTTCCTTCACCGAAAGCTCAGGCTCACTGCAGGGATTCGAACTCACGTTAATCGACGAGAAGTCTACCACTGAGCCATCATTCCTTTCGTAAGGAATAGCAAGGTTTGTTGTAATAGCAAGTAGCCAGCTTTGATAAATTTTGCCGGTATTTTCTGTACTTCCACTATAAATTTTTGGGATAAACTTTCATACTTTGGTTCGTTTGAAACAGATTCTGAATACTGGCCAAACAACCGCTCGCATTTAACGCGTACTATGGATTACAGATTTTAGGAGCCAGAGCCATTGTGTAACAATTCACCAATCGATTCCAAATTCCAATTCCAATTAATCGCGGGAAAAAACTGCAAATGCGCCCGCTTGTATTAGTTTCCTTGACACATAAAATAACTCGGTTATAAACCGTCGCGGTTTAGCCGTAGTGAGCGCTAAGCCTGTTTTATTAATTTTCGCAACTGTATATTTTTATTTGTATTTTTTTCATTGAATGCGTTGTTTCCTTTTTTTCTTTGCATGTATAACAATTTGATTTGTGTCTATACATCCAGAAGGGTTCAATTTAATTTAAGTATGTTCGACCCAGTTTCGTAGACCACTAATTTTAAACCAAACGAAATATTCGAAATGATATCACTATAATTAAAGTTCTAAAATTCCATCGCGTAATTGTAAATCCACTAATTGCAAGCTACAGCTAAACTAAAAACACTTTTATTGCTATTACGGTCTCGCTGCCAGTGGTGCTTGAGACGCGGATTTCGTCACCTGTTGAAAAATAATTAGTCACAAAAAAATCTGGTAGTAAAACAAAAATGCAGGTGCTGTAGTGCTAGACGACATCTTGTGTTACCCACTCGACGGTGAAAAACTCGAAAAATTCCAGACGAAAATTCGGTTGGGTTTTTCTCGCACAGGCAAATAATATTCGAACGAGTGTGCTCACCCGTCTGACTGAATCACGAGTGGAAAATAAACCTCTTGCATTCTATGGCGTATATTATTTTTATAATATAGTTGACTTGATAATTAAATGTTGAAATTATTCCAACTTTAATTCACGTCGACGCCATTGTTGCTGCCAAAAGAAAACAATCTGGAAAATAAAAATTCTAAAAAAAAACACTGAGTTTTCGCTGAAGGAAACATCGTGATAATACACATAGCATGGTGATAGGGCATTTTAGTTAATCCCCCAATAAGCTAAACGTATTATAACATCAGGTGAGATTGTAGCCAAACGATAAACTATAGAAAAACAACACTCAATTTTAAACCATTTTAAAGTTAAGGGGCATCTATTGCTATTGGGTGGTATCGGTTGTTTATTTTCTGATTTGATGCTCAAGACAAACTTGGTTTAGTTATGTTATGTCATGCAGTTTTCGTTTCCAACTTTGATATTTATATGAAGAGACCCTAAAGTTTCATCATGCTGGCACCCTCGACTGTGCCTGTGTGCGATCAATAAAACATATCTCTTATTTTCGTAAATAGTGTTCGAACGATTTAATTGTGCGAGGTCTGCGGGACGCGGGAGGGTAACAAGACCGACCAATTAGCTAGTCCGTTGCCGGACGCCAGCAGCAAGCTGCATTTTACCAAGATGGAATTACTAACGCTGTATTTCAAAAAACCTATACAATCAATCTACAGTAATGCTTTAGCGCGTTTTTATCCACTTATATTGAATAATATAGAATATATATTTAATTAAGTTTCATTTCGACTACGTGTAAAGGTTACACACACGTTTTTTTTCAATATAGTAGTATTTTGATTACAATTTTAATAAAAACAACAATACTATATGTATTCAATATATTATTTATCCTTAGATATCTGTCCCAGTGCAATAACATGCATAAACTATTGCATATACTATATATAGGATATCATTCTAATACCGTGTATATCCGTGCACACCCGCCGCCTCACGTCCCGCAAACCATCAGGAGGGTCACGCTTACAGCGGTCGGTCTATAGGTACTACGTGGCTGTCAGTCATTGTGCATCTAGAATATTCTTTTAATAAAATGTTTTGGCGCGTACGGGCCAGACAGTACCTACAATTTAGGTATCCCTAGTGATCAGACTGTGCATCACCTTTGTAGTGTTGGTATTATATTAATGCATAGGTATATTATTTCATCAACAAAACTTGTTATTACAGTTGGTACGAGCAGAAAAAGATACGCATAATTAACAAAGTATACGCAGCAATTATAACGAATCTTTGATTTTATTGATTTCTTTATTTTATTATAACACTAGCTCGATAAAATGAATGTACCTGATGGTAAGTACGTCACAGTCCACAAACAACGGTGATCATCGGTGACAAAAATATCATCGGAAGTTGAAATGCTTCTTCATGTCTCGTTTCAAGGACTCAATATCATAAGAAGGCGGGTACACGTCGGCTGGGAGACTATTCCACATCTGCATGGTACGGCAAAAGTAGGAATAGCGAACTTTTTTTATGTATGATGGGCGCTACTGTATAGCTGTAGCTCCGTAGATCGGGGTAGACCAAACCACGTGGTGCTATAGTAGATGGGATATGATGGTATAAGTTCAAACATTGTTTCAGAGCAGTCACCATGACACATACGATAAGCGAGGAAATGTATCTTCGCAGCTGAAGTGGTTCTAAATACTTAGTGACGTCGGTATCATTCAAAATGTGGACTAGCCGTCGCTGCAACCTGTCCAGCGCATCGAGAAAGTATTGGACGGAACCATCACAGAGATCCGAGCAATATTACATGCACGGCCTACCCTGAGCTTTATGCACCTTTGGCCGAGCGTGAAAAAACGTCACACTCTGTTCAGGATGCCCAATCTCCTGGATGTTGCGAAAATTATTGAAACTTCAATATTTACGCTTAATTTGCATAGTTTTATAATTATATTACTTACATAACGAAGAAAAATTGAGTTATAAATAATTATGTTGAAATAGTAGCATGCAAGTACATAGAAGTCTTAAATAGGTATTTCAAATAGGTATTTAGGTAAATCAAAGCAATCTATACTTGTAATATAATGAAATGGAAGAGTTTTTTGTTTGTTTGTTTTTTTTTTATTTAAATACGCTAATCTCTGGAACTACTAGTCGGATTTGATAAAATTATTTTTGTATATGATAGCCAAATTTAGCATTAAGCTACACCTCTTAGCTAGACTTAAATACTGATTTTTGTCAAGTAAATCGGAAGACACAGTGCACCCTAATTGCTTTATCCGCATGTGCTGGCGTAATGGTTAGTGATACATAAATACAATGTTCTACAAAAATATTTCTCCTTAGTAAATCTAAAAAAAGTCCTTGATATCGTATGCCTATCTCTTATAATAAGCCACAATAAGGTATTTTGTGAGAAAGTTTTATTGAAAATTAAAAAGTGATTTATGAGCATTTTTGTTAGGCATGGCATATTAATCCTTACGAACGAAAGTTACTTCATCATCAAGACACCCGATAAAAATATTGTCTATACTGAAGTATTATAAATCATTAATCAGAGATTTCATTTAATTTATACACGGGTGAAACCGCGAGGCACAGCTAGTATTACATGAATAGTTACTTGTCAATATTAACTACGATTAAAAAAGATTCCTTTGCTTCTTACGTACGAAAAAAACTGGACAATTGTCAAATAATTGACAACTTTGACATTTGAGTTTGACAAATATAAACATATTGATTGCAGATTGGTTGTACATGTATCATCACATTGTATTGATTACCGCCAAAGGTATCAAGATATCAGTGCAAAATGGACCAGGAGACTGCAAAAATACTGCTCGTTGAAGGCGGAACGTTTGTATTCCTGGGTGTTCCTCAGGAAACTCAGTTCGGAATAGACATGCAATGTTGGAACACGGATGAGGATTTTCGTGGAATAAAAATGATACCACCTGGTTTGCATTACGTACATTATTCCGCAGTTAGTAAGTCAACAGGGGATGTTTCACCAAGGTATGTGTTCTTATTAATAAAAAATAATTTATACCCTATTTAGGCGTACCTGTGACTTCAGAAATATTATTATTTAGAATTTCATTCAGAGTATCTTAAATATATTATAAGATATTTTGTTTGCTGATCAATTATGAATAGACGAATATATTGAAAATAAAGTAACTTAGAAGACAATTCTATAATTTTAAAATGCCATGGCTTTGTAGTTATGTTGTTTTAATGCAAATTCAGCATTTATGACTATTGTTTTCCTTCACTGAAAGTTCTGGCTCATTGCAGAGATTCAAACTCACGTCGATCTATGCAGAGTCCGTACAAGCTACCACTGAGTCATCATTGCTTCATTTAAATCAATTTAAATAACATTTACTAATAAATGTGTTATTAAGCTGACTTGAAAACTAATAATATTTAAAATGAAACCACAGGTCTGGCTTCTTACATTTCTTCCGTAAGAAAGAGTTTTTGGTCAAAATGTGGGACAAGAATACAGAAGACATGAGTAAGGATGAGATAACAGAGGAAAGCATTGAACGTTTGAAGGATAACTTATTAAATTTGGATCGGCATCTTGCTCCATACCCTTATGAAATTTGGCAAAAATGGAAATTACTCACATCCCAAATCACAGGTATATAATTGTAATAAGTGTAAATCTTTAGCTAAAAATTTAGTGCCTGAGAACTTTAGTGAAATATTATTAAATACCTACATTATTAGACATTTAAGCTCAAACATGATGAATTATTGTTCAATTGGATCATGACCCCTATAGTAACATAGGTATAGATGAACAAGTAAGTAATTTAGGAGAATCACTGTATATTCAATGTTAGGTGTATCACTCTATATAGAGAATTTGGAAATAGTAGATTTATAGATGATGTGCAGCTATTTTGCAAAGCTTGCTTTTAAAAAACATATTTAATCCAATTAAAAAAAGTGAAATTATTCAAGTCCATAATATGCTGTTAGGTCTTGATAATATGTAATCTAAAATTATTTAGGAATCATATATATATTCCTTTGATTGGTCAAAGGAAATATATTATTATTTTATCTTATATAAAATGTAGTTTGTCCTTGTCACAGATATTGAGTGTCAAAGGTCAACAATGTAATATTTATATTGAAAAATGTATAAACATTCTTTTAGCTGAGTTGGCTGCAAAATTATCCCCTGAGAATGGCATGATCAGAGCTTCTGTTGAACTTTTGTCCACAACTGATAAGGACAGACCCAAAGGTGTAAAGTCTAAAGATTCAACTGAAGAGAAGGAAGATAAAAATGAAGAGTTAACTAAAAAGGAAGGTACTGATGAAGAAAGTACCTCTGGCCAATCAGATGCTAAAAGAGCTAAGAGAGTAACACGGGAGGAGAAGGAAAACGCTATGCTACCAGATTTGAAACCAGCACCAGGTTATATTTTTGTTTACTTACAAAGCTGAAGACTTTGTTTGTTTTAGCATTCTATTCTCCTGTAAGCTGTAACTATGAACATTTAGCAATCTTGAAAGCAAGTACAGGAAGGGAAAACAATGATAGACTACTTCATGAGGGTGCAGTAGACTGTTGGTTAAATAAATTTAACACGAGGTGAAACCGTAGGGCACAGTTAGTTTTCATATAAATTGTTTTCTCGTGAGATTATTTTGTTATGCACATACATTTATTCATGATCGCCATGAATACAAAACATGGATTGAGTTGATTCATTGTTTATTAAATGGTCATTGAAATAATTTCAATGACTATGTTTTTAGATTTCAAATAATACTAATCAAAATATGATTTTTTTTTATTTTGTATTTACTTTTTTAATACTTTATGGGATTGGCCTTTGACTACTATCTCACCTGATGTTAAAAGTATCCTAAGATGCTAACACACTAAGCCTAGAAGGAGTGGTTCTCAAGTACACACCTATAAGTGCTCAGGGACAGTTAAACTTGTAGATGGTAGCTAGTCATAGGGGGATCGGAAAATGGCGTACCACCATGCAACGGTTACATTACAATGTTCTTTGAGTGAGTTTATAAGTTTTCAAAATGCATGTGATGCTTCTGATGTTGCAAGCATCCATAAGCTGAGGTAACCGCTTACTATGAGGCGGACCGCATGCATTATGGTACCACTATTATAGTATACACATTCTAAAAACTATAGCATGGTGGTAGGCCATTTTTCAATGGCCCTATGGCTGCCTACCATCCTCAACTTTGAAAATCAGTCACCAATCACCTATATATTGTGTTCTGGCAGATGCACTTATGAGCCAATTCCCCCTATTGGGCTTAGCGTATTACCATCTTGACAAATACTTGACCCTAAAACTTGCCACTATAACAAGGTTTCTCAGAAAGTAGGTATTTAAGAATGTAATATATTAAATTTTTTTAGGCATGTCCATGAGATTCACTGAAATCCCAGTAGATAAATATCCACCTGGATCAACACCAGAAGAAATAACCAAACATTATCTGGACCAATCATACTCATTGGAGCTTATGATTGCTCAGCATGATGAGTAAGTTTTAATATTAAATTAGTTATTATGTTAATATAAGCTACTTTTGGACAACAAACTAAGTTAATCTTAAGCAACAAACACCTTGGTACACCGAGAACCCTTTCGGAAGTGCTTAACAACATCAGGCAACTGATGAACTTCCTGGAGAAACTGGGCTGGTATAACTAAAGTCCGCTACCACCACGCAAAATAGGCGCATATAGAAGTCGAGTTGCGGTAAGTTAGCCCGAGTAAATCTGATGCCTGATAAGCAACAAGATGGTTATATAGTAAGTCTATAATGATATGTAGCTGTCAAGTGCGATAGTTGAAAGAGCAGTCGGATTTAGTGACAGATTATCAACTTGATAGTGCTAAGCCCTCCAAATATTACAAAACGCCCCACTATCATGTTAAGGGTCCGAAAAATATGTAAAAAAATGTTGCTCAAAGAGTTTTGATATTATTGTTTCTGTTTTTATTCACATGAATGCTTGTGATGTACAGATATGAATCTTGAAAATGTTATCCTGATTTCTAGTGTTGATAAAAAATCGATTAACAAACGATTAATCGATAGCTTTTAAGACAATTGAACAATCGATTGTTGATATCCAATACATAATTGAAGATTAAGATAAGAAGATTTGAGTGAACAACCTTTTTTAGCAACAACCTAGCTCGCCAAGTTACTATGGTACCCAGCCCTTGGACGCACGCGATGTCCTTTTTTGTTAAGTTCTTATACAGCCCATTGAAACAATCGATTGCTATCAAAAGTCTGATGTTGTACCAACACGACTGATTTCACTGTTATTATCTGAAAATGAAGGAGAGCATATACAGAATCATATATCCATAATGTTTATCTGTAAAATTTATGCCAAAAATTCAAGTAATAAAGAACAAAATAATTTATAATTTTGTTTGCAATTATTTGTAAATAGTTTGATTTAAGTAAAATAACTATGTATAATAAATTACTCAATTTACCTTTGAATATTTCAGACCACTTCACATCATAGGTGAATTACAAGTTGCATATTTATGCTTTCTCATCGGGCATTCCTTAGAGGCTTTCGAGCACTGGAAAAACCTCGTTATCCTGATGTGCTCATGTGACGACGCGATACATAAATACAGAAGTGTTTTCTTCCATTTCATTAGAACCATCGAAATACAAATTGAAGAGATGCCCGAAGATTTTCTAGCAGATATAGTTATGAATAAGAATTTGGTTTACAAGAAGCTGCGAGAATTCTTCCGCACAGCATATGTGAGCAAAGTGGACGGACGTCTTTTGACAATGATTGAGAGATTCAAAGAGAATCTTACAGATAAACTGCAATGGGATTTCACTGGGTTGGATGCTGACGAAGAGGATGAGAAGCCAGTTGTTGTGAAGTTGGGTCACGAATCAGAATAAAAATCTATTATTATAGAATTCATTTAACTTGGAGTGTTTATTGTGGAACCTGTATCACTTTTATCCAAGGTAGATGATATTTTGTCTAATTATGTACTGTGTACATTTGTAGGTACAATTTTTTTTCACATTTCATTAGCCCACCTTTACTAAACATAATCGGGTTGACTTTAACAGTGTTATATTTTGTGTGCAGTGTGATGGATATTCCATAAGAAAATTGTACGAACCGTTAATTTACAACCAATCTAGTCAGATTGTAAACTGTTGGTAGATCGTGAAATGACACTAAAATTTGAAATCTAATTGTTACATTGTTGTAGGTTTGTAAACTAACTGAATTGGTTAGGTTAGGATTGAACTGTGATCAATCATCAGTAACAAATTAACTTTTAAATATTCCTAGTAGGCTTTGCTTATTTAACAGACATAACCTCAAGAATTCAAAATTAGTGTCCGTTCACAATCTACCCACAGTTTATAGTCTCATTAGATTGTTTATAGACTAACGGTTCGTACAATAATCCGGTGAAAGATACATATTAATATCATGACTTTAGCAGATGTTCTGACCCGAAAGAAACAGATTTATCTGCATATTTTATATATTTCTTCTGTAGCAATTGTACTTTAATGACTATGCCACGTTCGTACTTGACGAGCTAAAAAAAGCTCACTTGCACAAATCTTCCTTGTAATCACAAAAATGACGTATGACGTATTGGAAATAAACAATAGTTTTATTTCAACAATTAATTAGTTCTCATGGCTGTTAATTAATCAGTAGTTCAATCGATTTTTACCAACACTATGTAAAAGTTACTATGTATTACGTAAACAGAAGCATGTTGATCATGACATGTATGTATGGTATTTACTATGTATTTATTTCACCCAGATTAAATTATTATTAAGCACTGTAATTTCAAAATATAGTTAGATCCAGTTATTTAATTATGCCTGACTAGTACAGTAAAGTAGTTTCGTAGGCACCATATCAATTAAATGTAGAAGCGTTTTTTAATTTTTCTTTATAAGTACTTGAAGATATTAAGTATGTGTTAATTATTTGATGTTACATAATTTTAATGGAAAATGGATGTATTTTAGTTATTATATAGTTTGTGGAAATTGATGTTGTTTAATTTAACCAAATAAACTAGTTATTTCGTTTTAAAACTCGGTTACTGTTGATTTGTTAGCATAATATGTTAAAGGTAAAAGCTTAGATTCCCAGGCCCGTCTGGATTTGCCTATTGCCTCTGAAGGAAAAACACAAATGAAGATTTAAAAAAGGGGTTTATAAATTACAAATTTTGATTACTTATTACAAATTACTAGAAAACAATTTGTGTTAGAAAAAAATAATAAATAGATTCTTAAAGTGGAGAAAATTTCCGAACAAACATATTAAATTTCGGGAGTCTAATAGAAACACTTTTTTATGTTATTAAATACGAATTAAAATAATTGAAAAAGTATTAGTATATAAATTATTACTGTCAATGCTTTGTATTAACTTTAACACTTGCAGTCTTCTATAATGAGATTTTAAACATCTTATTACACCTTGGTCCATATGTTGCAGTACAGATGTAACATTTGGTGGTAAGAACACGAGTTTAATACACTTCAGATTAGTAACAGCCGGATGAGCAGGACAATTATCAACTAAAAGAAGAACTTTCTTATTGTTTGCTTTTAATTCAGTGTACCAGTTTCGTAACCATCTTTCAAAAATTTCCGATGTCATCCATGACTTCACATTGTTTTCATACGTTACCGGCAGTGAGTGTATGTTTTTAAAGCATCTTGGTTTCTTAGATTTCCCAATAACTAAAAGCTTCCTTTTACAGGATCCTGTCATATTTGCTGCAACCATGATCGTTAGTCTCGTCTTCGATATTTTTCCACCCGAACAATTCTCTCCTTTAAATTTTAAAGTCCTGTCTGGTGTCATATTGTAAAAAAGTCCGGTTTCGTCTGCGTTATAAATGTCTTCTGGACTGTAGCCTTCG
Organism: Saturnia pavonia; assembly: GCA_947532125.1. NCBI lineage: Eukaryota > Metazoa > Arthropoda > Insecta > Lepidoptera > Saturniidae > Saturnia > Saturnia pavonia. The sequence goes on from OX383903.1 coordinate 13,721,635, forward strand.
CATAATGTAGGCCACTTTTGCGTAATCCATTCGTCTACAGCATCTTTATCCACACTGGCAGCTTCACCACTCATTTTCCCGCCATGTCGAGCCCGGAAACGTTGAATCCAACTAGACGAGCAAACAAAATCTTCACCAAAACGTTGAACAAAATCATTTGCTTTTTGTTGAAGAATTGGTCCATTTAATTATTTGTCCTTTGATATTTAAACCACTTTAACAAAGCTTCCTCAATATTCGTTGTCCTGGCTTGTCTCATTTTCAAAAAATTCTTGTCGTAAAGGATTTGAATTTTCTCCCTTTCTTTCCAAATGGTTGAAATTGTCGAGTGTGATACACCATATTCTTTTGCCAGGTCTTTGTTTGGAATTCCTTTCTCTAGCTTTGAAATAATACGCGATTTTTCTTCGATATTGATTTGTTTTCTTTTTTGCGACATGTTACAATTTTCACAGTTAACTCAACAATATGTTTTGCTGCGTCTTGTGTAAAGATAAGTAACAAACTGACTTAAGAGATATGACGAAGCGGGCCTTGAGGCTACGGCATGCATGTGCTGTTTCTAAGAATTACAAAAGACCCTAAACTTTGTTTACTTTTACGATATTAGCCATTGACTATTATACTGTGCCAGATGTGGATACAGTTACCTATTCCAATTGTTTACAATACAGCTGGGCCGGTCGTTCTACAGATATAATTCTCCGAAAACATTAACCAAATGTGGTCGCTTAATGCGGTATGTCGTAGTAAACAATGTCGTAAAAACCAATGTTTTCGATAAGGCGGTCATATAACATTCAGCCAGGACCTCTGATTTTGGTCAATTTAACCGGTATGTTGTTCTAAACGATGTCGCCATAAACGGTTTTGACTGTATATAAATATATATATATATATATATATATAATTTTTAACATTTTTTGTTGCTTAAATAATTTATAACAAATAGATTATATTTTTAACAAATAGATTATATTGTTAAAAATTGATAAAAAATGCTTCTTTTTTTTCATGAAGTTTGGTTGTTATTTCTGTTTAAAGTAAAAATACTAAAAAGTAATAATTGATTTAAATTTTCGCACATTTTTCTAGACATTACAAATCTAGCAAAGGTATCTCACGTGTTATTACTCGCAGTAAAAAGAATAAACACGTTTTTTAACTTGTTGTCTAGACTACAAAAAGAAACTTATGAAACAATATAATAAAACCACAATCTATTATATTATAGTCTATGTAATCAATGTCATAATATAAAAGTTACTTCTTCTTTTTGAATTGCTTCTTAGAAGAAATTTGCTTGCCTTGCTTCTCAAACTTTGGTTTTTTGGGATTGCTGCTTGGGGCTGCTGTTGCTACTGCTGAAAAAATAATTATTTCCATGCTTATTACAAACAATAATTGTAATAAATCCCAGTATTAAAAGAAGAGTAGTGTTGCGCTAGTCCACGACGTACTGACAACTTTAAACACCTAAATATGTATTTATTATATATTTTTCCATTAATCATGATACTAAAAGTATATATGTTCATTTTCTTTGCGATGTTTTCCTTCTACATAACGCAATACTGTTACTAATGTATAAATATATTTAACGAGATGTGTGTGTGTGTGTGTCGCTTGGACGACGGACGAACGCGTAGTGCTCATAAAAATCGAAGTTTCTTAAAACTTTAATAACTTTTTATTGACTGAAGATATCGTGATATATATTTTATATAAACAGCCCAAGTATCGACGGAATAAAACGAACAAGTGATCAAAATATATATCCAGTAGTTTTGCGTGATGCGCACACAACAGTAAACCTCAATTAAATTTTATATTTATAGAAAATATCGATAAATTCAAAAAATCCATAAACTTACAGAAATTCACGTACAAATCAAAAACTTTATTGAAATTTAGACAGCACATCTGTCGGTTTAATCAGTTTGTAATAAAAATAAAAACATTTTTTATATTTTATGTTTTTGTTGCTGTCGGTACAATTTTGCCAAATAAAAAGTGAAGATAGCGCGTATACGGATCTTCTCATTAGAATTCTGAAAGGCACAGTAAGTATGATCACATTGTGTTCATAGATTTCACTACACAGAGTTCGAAGCAGTAATTATGCTCAGAACCACCTATACATAATATATCTACTTAATTCTACTAACCTCAACTCTATTCCTCGTTAATCTGACTATCAGATACAAAAATAATTTTTCGAATCCGACTGGTAGTTTCAGAGATTAGCATGTTTAAAAAAAACAAACAAACTCTTCCGCTTTATTATAATATTAGTATAGATGTAATGAGTAATCTGACAGAACTTACTTGAAGATGCTTTTCTTTTTATTTGTGGAGAAGTATTTTTCTTTCTTTCCTCTTGTTTAGACTTGTTATTCTTTTGTATTTGTATTGATTTTACTGCTTTTGTTGTAGCTTTTGCTTTAACCTTCTTAGGCGGAATATCAATAACACTAAAATTATTTAAAAACATTATTACATATTTATGTAGAAGTAAAAGGTTCGTTAATTCTCTAATGATTGTTTATTAATTCTCACCTTTCTTCGTTATCAGAACTTCCAAACTCTTTAACATTTTCTGCTAACGAGTCAGTGTCACTTTCATTTTCCAACATTTTCTCAAATTCATCTGAATCAAAATCAACTGAACTATCATCATTATCTACCTGTATGAAATCTTCTAAAGGTTTTACGTTCTCCTTTTTTACCTTGAAATCTTTCTGAACTACTTTTATGTTCTCTTTAACCTCTTGTGAATTTGCTTTCTTGATTTTTTTATTCTTTTTCTCAAACTTAGGTTGAGTAGGTTCAATTTTTACAGTATCTTCTGCTTTGATTTCTGGATTATCTTTTACTAATTCGTTATTTAAAATTGCTTTTTTCTCTTTCTTCTTAGATTTAATTTTTACTACAGTATCTTCTTTAACTGTTTCCGGTTCTTCTTTCTCTTTTTTAATATTGGCCAATGCATCCGGAATATCAACAGGTGTGAAGAAGTCATAATCAATGCCTAATACACTTAACTTCTGTTTTGTTTTTCTAAGACTGAAATAAAAAATGATTTTAAAAAAACTATTTCAAAATAATGAGATAAAAATCATAATTTTGCAGTAATTACTTGGCAAGTATCTTTCTTGCTTGCTTTAAGTCATCTTCTTCAGATTTATGTGCATTAATTGCCTGAAAACAATAAAACATTAATTTATTAACAGTACTAAAATTTAGCAATCACATTTAATTATAAAATAAATGTCCCGAATACATGAGCAATATGCTAATTATAATAGTTTTTAATTACCCTTTTCTGTTTAAGTCTTTGTTCAGCACTTGGATTATGTACAGTGTTCCAATTTTTTCTCTTTGCATGAAGTCTTATTTTTTCAGGAGGGATATATGCAGCTGAAATCATTAAGGCATTTGTTTTCACATTCAAAAAACTCTTGAATAATTTTACACTATGCTAACTTAAAAGGGCAATTTTATATGAATATTTCCATAAATAATAAAGCTATAAATTAAACACAACACTATGTGATGCAAAAATTACTTTCATTCTTCAATTCAATTCATTCATTTTTCAAGTTATTATTTACTAGCGACCCGACCCGGCTTCGCACGGATGCAATGCTGATACTAAATATACCAACCTACTACAGAATGTCCTTAAACAACGTTTACAGCTTTTTTGTCATTAGATAATACAAACATGTTTTGTTTAGAGGTTACTCTTGAAAGAGCGGCATATAATTGACCATGGTATATAGGGACGGTACCGCCGCACTTCCCTACATTTTAAATCTATCTATCTATCTTCGGGAATATTCATTTAAATTACATGCTGTAAATGGCTATATTGATCTATATTAAATGGACAATGTATTTAAGGTACTTAATTGGATAAGGATTAATGCTGTATTGTTTAAAATTACTTCGTAAATAAACCATTTTTTCCCGTAAAATGTAAAGGATAAAAAATGGTTATTGTGGGTTATCCTTAAGAGATAGACATATACCATCGCGGACTTTTTTATTGACCTTTTTAATGTGTACAATACTGTAGTACATTATTTTGATTAATCTCGTGGGGTTCAGCCAGCGTTTGCAATGTAATGTAAAAAATGTGTTTATTTACGACATAACATTAGAAGCCTCTAAATTTATCAGTGTTTCTCTACAATATTATGCATATAGTATATGCATGTATTATACATATAAACCTTCCTCTTGGATCACTCTATCTAAAGCGCTTCAAAATCCGTTGCGTAGTTTTAAAGATTTAAGCATACATAGGGACGGACAGAGCGACGCGACTTTGTTTTATACTATGTAATGAAGTTAATTATTAGGCAAAATGTAAATTGCTGGTGTTGATGTAGTGGTACTTTTAATTTTCATATATGATTTTATTTAATACATAGAATCTTACAATGAGACCAGAAACATTACAGGACACAAAGTCATTCTGATATACACATATGTTTTTTATGTTTTTTTTTTATGTTTTTGAGCTATTATTTGGTGATAGATTATGAAAAATTGTAAAAGTCATAATTTACCATTTGAGGCAGAACTTTAACCTTGATTAACTTTTAAACGAGTCGACTAAGCAAGAAATCATATCAGATGTTTTTTGTAGATCATTTAAGTCCCTACAAATATATGTTTTCAATTTCACTGGACGATAAAACGGTCGAGCGCATTAAAATTCCAAAGAAAAAAAAACGGTATTTAAATGGAAAATTAAAAATCACAATGAGCCACCTCTTAGTACCTCAAAGTTTATGAGATTTTTTTTTCGTTATCTAGTTTTTTTTTTTCGAACTGTCTATACTGCTAGCCTTAGGGGCCCTGGAGTCTTTACGGCTTTTACAGCGTTCTCTTGGAGACATTTTCATGGTAACTAAAGGAAAAAAAGAAAAGTTTGTTTGACCCACCTTAATAAAAATAGCTCTCACAATTAACAATTAATCTGATACTAAATTAAACTCTTTATTTAAAGAATTAATGCATACAAAAAGGTAGTAAATGATAGTAAAACAATTTATTTAACTACCATATTATCACTGAAAATGATTTAAATAAGCTGGTTTGACTAATATATTATTTCAATGAATGATACCTTTAATTAATCTCTTGCCCATAAGATAATTGTTCATAGTCTCAGCAACAATTTCAGCCACAACTGGTTGTTTGAACTCAACAAAGGCATGTCCCTTTGAACGACCTGTTCTCTTTGATCTAATCACTCTCACATTAGTAACAGCTCCAAACTGTTTGAAGTATTCAGTCATCTGATGCTGTAAAAGAAATATAAGTTATTTAGTGCTTATACCATAAATTGTATGTGAGTCACACAAGTGGTATTTAGGATTTGTTATTAAAAATTCTTAGCTCCTTTGAACACAATATGATGCAGTATGAAGTAGCTTAGAAGACATCATATTCCTATACTAGATGCAAAGCAAAAAAGTGATAGTGGTGCTTCATTATTAATCTGTCCTGGATGATGACACGATAAAAAATAAATTTGTCTCGAAATTCAGCATATATGTCGAATTCTTATTCGATCCTGGACCGGTTAAATACAAAGTACATTATTAAAATATCAAAGTTCAAATTCTGTTTACTTAGCAGTACCAAAATGCTACCTGTTCCTCACATCAATATCAAAACGCAATATAAAAAGTGAACTAGCAACAACTATTTAGTGAAAGTATATTATAAGCCACTCCCATATTATTATCCTACACTGTTTTCAACTATGAACAGCATATTATGCTCAGAAGTAATATGTAAAAATTGAAAAAGATTTATGTACTACCATACAATTAAAATTTTCCTAAAATCAAGAGATTTGTGAATCAGTGGAAAGAATGGCATACTACTGCTGAAGTTAATTCTTAAGTTGGTCTACCTCGACTACCGAATGGGTACTGCATGCCACATTTGGCTTGTGAATAATGTCCATACATTCTAACTGGAGAGGTATTGCAAGATGTTGAGAGAGAGATGATAGAATTCTTATTTTATTGATCAAAAATCCCCTTACATATTGAAAGTTTAGTCAACTCTGTATATCACACTGGCAAGATGTAAATCTATACTTATTATTCCTTGATATAGTAGATATTCTGTACAAAAATTATAAAATAAATGAGATCTTTCTCATTGAAGTTCATTGAGTTGATTACTAGCAAAATAAAAATTATGATCATGCATATACTTTTCAATGTGACTATTAATACAGTAAATGTACGACTACTATATTTTTATTTGTCCAGCAACTTTTTTTGTTTTTTTATTTTAAATGTATAAATAATATAATTTTCTCCTATTTTTTTTTACTTTTTGAATGATGAATTTTTCTTTTTTTAGGTTAAATGCGACAAAAGGGCACAAAATGTTGCAATAGGTCATCTAAAAAGCAACAAAAAAATGTATAAAAAAAAACAATCTTACCTGTCACGTAAAAGTGAACTTTATGACACTACTTAGAACTGACATTTGTATTGTGAAATTCAAAAAGTAATTTCTCAAAAACTATTTATTTCTGCTGTGTACAATTTTATATTTAGAGTAATTATAGAGTTATCTAACTGTAATAAAAAATTTAAGGCTGAATTCGAGGGTAGCAATTCTAAAGTTGAGCTGACTGGACTAATAAATTGTATATAATTAATTCAGTAATTCATAAATATAAATAAATCACACAGTACATACATATAATAAAATTTAACTGTCTGTTTTTTATGCCAAAAATAAACAGGTTTTTACTAAATTTATATGAAAGTATACATGGTACCTATAACAAAAAACCCATTTAAAAATGTTTGTCTGTCTGTTTGTTCCGAGTAATCACCAAAATGGTTCGACTGTTTTTGATGGGAATTTCACTGGCAGATAGCTGACGTTATAAGGAATAACTTAGGCTTCTTATTTTAGAAAAACTATTAGGGTTCCGCACAAAGAAAAAAATAACCTTTTTTTGTAGTCCACGCGAGCGGGTTCGCGGGCACAGCTAGTTAAAATATATTATACGTACAGTAACTGTATTAATAATAATAAATTATTCGTATAGTTACGGTTTTACTAGGTTCAGACTATATTTTCCGTGATATAACGTTAATTCGTATGTAAATATAAACTAACCTCATAAAATCCATGTGGTATATGAGATAAATACACTAGACCTCTAGTGGATTTCTTTTTCTTTCCTTGCTTAACCTTAGGCTTAACGCTAATGGGTTCCGGTTGCTGTTCTGTTGATGCCAACTGTTTTTTCTGTAAAATATAACAAACGTGTATATAATAACCTCTAAAATCATAGTATCCCAATAAATAAACATATAATTACATACCTTTAAAAGTTTTTTAATGCCTTTAATAGATTTAACAAATTTTTTTTGTTTACTTGTATCTAATGCTACGTTCTCTTCCATGTTTAAATTAGTATCTGATAGCCAAAGGATACTTAAAATACTGATAGCTATACAAAATGTAACAAGTATGAAACAAATGTATTGATTTGATTTGTTATGAAATTAGAACTTTGACATTACTATTTAGTGTTGTCAGTATAATTTTCTTCCACATTCTTCTAAGTTGTTAAAAGAGCGCTGCCAAAATTATTTATCTAAAGGAAAAAAGTTTGAATAAAAAAAAACAAAGATATTTATTGTGGTGAAACCTTTTTTAGGTTGCGTCACATGTTTCTAAATTTTGAATACTTTGGGTAACGTATGCTGTGGCCAGAAATTAGTAATATTATTAAGTTAACTACCAAATTATCAAAGTTAAAAAATAATAATATTATTGGCGATTTATATTATAATAATGATAGTAATTATTGCACCGATCTGGTAAGTTCTTAATCATAACATACAACAAAAATGCTAGTCATAATGCTTTTTATATATAAAATAAATTTATAATAAAATATAAAATAATTTCATAAATAAAAAAGAATGTGCTTAACACACATAAGCTCAGTCTTCTATTGTATGTCATATTAATATCTGAAAAGATATTAGCTACGATACAAATACTGCATTATACACACTTATTAGAGTTATAATATTTTTTACTGTAAAGCAAAAGAGTATTTGAAAGTTTAATCTTGTAATACTTTACAATCAATATTTTCGTTAATTATTAGCTCAGGCTTAACACTGAAGTAGTAGTATTCTAATAAATTGAATAATAAAGAATAGCAGATGAACAACAGTTAAGTTTTCTTACATAATAATTAACGTTTATTATCATTTAAAGCTGTGTACATAATTAATGAAAAAAAAATCGCTATTTTTCAAGATTTGTGAGTTTCTGTATAATTTTGATATTTAATTCCACAAGTTTACTACAACAAAACGATTTTTCAAATGTTGATGATAAATAAAATAGTACGAAGTTAGGCTTAAAAAACGTGTATCCAATAGCCTTAACAATAAAAAATCTTCGAAATGTCAACTTAATAGTGTCATTAAACGCTCTTTGATTTTTTCTTGCGATCTGCCCTAAGATCAAATATTCTTCCATACGACATCTCTACTACGTCTGTGCATACAACAATAATAAATGACATCTTTCATTGAAGAGTATTTTCGACAGATCTCATTATGTATAACTCTTAAATAATTGTAAATGTATAATATTTATTTATAGACGAAAACATCGTTAAATTTCATTACTGAACAGAAATTTGCATTAGTCGTTTCGTTTTCACTGCAAGTTGTGTGTATATTTTTAACAAAATGTCGATGGAAGTCGGAACTTTAAATCAATATATACAATTTGTTGAGCGTATGTTCAGGACATCTCAGGGTAATATTCTAGCGAGACTTTTGTCTCTTCGAGATGCACATGTTGGCAATAGAAATCTACGATCAAGTGATATCGCGACTCTTGTCGCTGGGAACTGTGTCGCACCTCTTGATGAGATTATCATTTCGCATTTGTTATGTATTAAGGTAAATTACCATTTTGTAAAATATAATTATTACTTTTTAATGCCTTCATAATGTTTGACCCAAAATATGTGTTTATTACTTTTACCCTAGTATGTACTTCAATTGCGCGAAAGTATCCGTACATTAAACTAATATGCTTTACATGTAGAGTGAGAATTAGATAACTAAAAAAATTTTTCAACAATACGGTTTGGTATGTAAAAAAAAATTATTGTGGGTGTTTTATATATTATATATGCACTGATACATCGTTTCATTTATGAGAAAATGTCTAAAAAGAAGTTATTAAATGTTTCCGTTTCTGACGTTTTAAATTAAGGTGCAGTTACATGCATTATTTTTGAAACAAACTAAGATATCATAGTTTAAGTAAGACCAAAAACACAACATACTGCTGACTTTATGCCAAAGCAATAAAATCAATTTCTATAAACATATATTTATCTAGTTTTCTCTCAACTGAAGCAATATCTAGTTGCATGCACAGCGAATTTAAATTGTTATTTGCATACTCATTTGCGCATCCTTCCTATTATTGTTTACTAACCCACAAATTTGTGGGAGACTACCAGTAGGTTCAACAAAAATGCATGAACCTATCTGCTCTATACATATAATAAAATTGAAGTTTCTGTTTCTAATGTCAAAATAACAGGTTTGTACTAAATGCATATAAAAGTATACACATACCTAAAACAAAAAACCCAAATTTTTCTCTGTCTGTTCCGGGTAATCTTCTAAACGTTTGAACCAAGTTTGTCGGGACTTTCACTGGCAGATAGCTGATGTTATAAGGAACAACTTAGGCTACTTTTATTTTGGGAAAATTATTAGGCTTTCGCACAAAAAAAATCCTTTTTTAGTAGTCCACACTAGCAGAGCCGTGGGCACAGCTAGTCATACATATTATAATATTAATGTTTAATTCTGACTGACATCTAATATTGTTAGTAAGCTTAGCCTATATTAGGACAGAAAGCACATTTTACAAATATATACACATACGCAATCAAAATTAGTAGATTGAATAGATGCACACACTTTTTATGAATTCCATCCATGGGAGGAGGAACAAGCTGTCTGGTCCATCTGATAATATCTTCAGACTACTATTAGAGCTACCACACAGTCCACCAATCAGGGAGTATGCTTTAATGTTTGTAGATCAGTTGAAATCTGTCATAGAAGTGGAGTTTCAGTCCAACTTCTTAAATATCATATATTTATATTGAATATCTACTCCTATGGATTCCTTGTGATATTATTTTTAACCTGTTTCTACTAAATAAGATTAAATAACTTCCCTACTTTCCAGAATATCGTCGCTAGTTTCTATACATAAAATGGCTAAATACATACTACTTTTTGTGTCTTATTTAAGAAATATACACAATTTTTAATCTAACATATAAATTAAAATCAAAATTCTAAGCAATTGAAACAATGATGGCTCAGTGGTAGCGTATACGACTTCACGTCGATTGACGTGAGTTCGAATCCCTGCAATAAGCTTGAGCTTTCGGTGAAGGAAAACATCATGAAGAAACCATAGCATGGTGGTAGGGCTTTTTCTAATGCCCACCTGGCTAGCTACCACCCTCAAGTTGAAAATCTGTCGCCAAGCACCAATAGGTGTGTTTTGGCAGCTGCACGTGAGACCCAGCCATCCACTAGGTTTAGGTTTATCATCTTGGGCTACATCGTCACAGGTGACATCAACATCATGTGAGATTGTGGCCACTACGCCACGATAAAAAAAAGTATTCTATGTATAATGTTATGACATGTTGTTTTTTATTATATTTATTTAATTTATATACTTGGATCCAAACCAGTGTTCTAATAACAATTTCATAAAAGATGCCTTGATCTTTTTTATCATTAAGGTTCTTATTTATAATAGACTTATGTTATTTTGTATTTTCAGGCACTGTATATGAGGGACTATTTTGAGGCATACAACCATCAAAGTGCATGTGTGACATCCGTAGTCAAGTTATTACAAGTACAGAAAGAGGAGAACTGGACTCTACCTCTCATGTATGCAGTGTGCTTGGACTTGAGGCTTGTTGCGCAAAAAGCTGAAGCATGTAGTCGTTAGTATTCATATTAATTGACAACTTCACATAATTGCTTTCAAATGCTTAAATTTATTACTAACTAGCCTGGCAGATGTGGCCTGTGTTCTGTCCTTTCCGGTAGTTAATATCACAACCATAGCTCCACCTATTGCATTCTAACGTAGCTATGAACCATTATCTCAATAAAACAAATATGTGAATATGAGCTCAATCAGTAAAGTTGTTTAGAATTACACGATCACTTACAGATGGACATAAGATTTTTATGTATAAGATATTTCCATTTAGGTGCCAACCAAACCCACCTATTTTTACTAAACAGGCGAATGGACCACTTGATGGAAATATGGTTACCAACGCATATGGATAGCTGCAACACCAGGGGCATTACAGCCATGTTGCTAACCTTCGAGTCTGTATTTCAATGATATTTTGAAGAGCCCCATGTCCTTAGCCCTGGGGGAAAACCATGCTAAGTGACCCATTCCATAGCCCTAGTGTTTGTGACAGGAAGATTCGACTAGGTTATAGAGTGTGAGGACGAGCAGCCAGCTAATGTTCCCCCATTTGTTTCAAACAAATCTACTACACATTGCCTAAATTTTTACTCTGGTTTGAGATAAATATAAAACAGCAGAACTTTGAAATGATGTTGATGACTAGTGGATAGGTGTTCAGAAAATTGTGTCAAAAATGTGGTTTCAAAACCTCTAGTTCCCTCCGCAGAGGATGGGCGGCTAACTTCGCTCCTGCACACTCACCACATTGAGCCAGCAGCTGTTCGCGCGATACAGTGACACTGTATTCACTAGCTATCAACATATAATCATTACATTGTGTATCTACATACATGCGCACCACTCAGGTACAGAGGTCCTATAAAGGACCTTTTTTTTGGCTAGTTTTGTTCAAAATTTACATATTACTAAATACATACACACATGTTACTTTCCCCTGGATAAGAGTAGTTAGTTTAGATCGAATTACGGTAGGGCGCAACTTATTTACAACTACGGCAAGAGTACAAACCGAGGTTCGGCCACTTTAGCACCCTTGAGAGGATGTAACGCTTTTGTGGCTGAGTGCCTTAAGCCCTTGTGATGTTGTAAAAGCTGTCTGAGCCTTCAGGGCCCTTACGGCCAACAGTATAGTCTGATCGAGAAAAAAAACTGTACCTGAATATTTTCCTATTGGCACAGTGCAATTGGCTACCACTGAGGGATCTATAATCTATCGTCAGTCGTCGCTATCAGGCCGGCCTGGTCATATGTCTCTCACGTTATGTTTGAAGGACTCCATGTTGTAGGAAGGATGGAACACTCTAGCCGGGAGACAGTTGCACAGCCTCGCAGTACGGCAAAGATAAGACTAGAGAACCTATTTGCTCGTGCTATGACAGAGCTTACTCTAATGCTGTGACTTTGAAGCCCAGGCAAGTGGTTCTGTTATGAAAGGGAGATAATTTAAAAAATGTTTGTGTTACAGCACAAAGCAACGGCAAGATAATGGAGAAAGCAGCAGAAAGCTTGCTCGCATGTTTTCGAGTTTGCGCTGCAGACAACAGATCATCAGATGCAGATACAAAAAAATTAGGAATGTTGAACCTTGTCAATCAACTGCTCAAAGTTTATTTTCGAATAAACAAGTTACATTTGTGCAAACCGTTGATCAGAGCTATCGATTCATCGCCGTTTAAAGATCAGTTTCCTTTAGCCCAACAAATCACTTACAGATATTTTGTTGGTCGTAAAGCTATGTTCGATTCCGACTATCGCTCAGCTGATGAGTATTTGTCGTTCGCCTTCCAAAATTGTCACAGGAAAAGTGACAAAAACAAACGGCTCATTTTGACTTACTTGGTGCCGGTCAAAATGCTGTTAGGTTTCATGCCGGCGAAACACCTTCTCGAGAAATATGACCTGCTCCAGTTTTGGGATTTAGTTTCCGCTGTAAAGAATGGCGACTTACGAGGAATCGATAAAGTTATGGAGGAACACGAAATATTCTTTATTCGAGCTGGCATCTATTTAATTGTGGAGAAATTAAAGATCACTGCATATAGAAACTTGTTCAGGAAAGTTTATTTGGCGGAGAACACCCATCAGATTGATATTGGCAGCTTCCAAGCCGCGCTGCAGATTATGGGTCAGGATGACGTGGATTCAGATGAGACTCAGTGCATAGTCGCAAATCTCATTTATGATGGAAAAATAAAAGGTTACATTTCGTATCAACATAAAAAAGTTGTTGTCAGTAAACAAAACGCATTTCCACCATTATCTAGTTTGTATTAATTTTATATTTAGTACGTAATTTGTAAATGTTTTTAACCAAAATACATTTATTTCGATTAAATAATCCTTTGTATTATTTTTCAATAGGCTATCATTTAATTTCAATTTTATATTATAATCATTATATCAAAATGTATCAAGGGGTTAAGCCTAAATAGCTGAGGTTTTTCCATTGGTTTACAATATTGGGTTCTTCTAAAGGGAATGAACAGGTTTTTAAAAGGTCTGCAACGCGCATGCGATTCTGGTACTGCAAGCGTCCATTGGCTGCGGTGACCGCTTACCATCAGGCGGACAGCAAGCTTGTTTGCCGTCGTTTTAGTTAAATCAATTCAAATTAAGTTTTGTCGAAGAAGGTAACAAACACTATGGAGAATAAATAGCACTCGAGTGTAACTGCCGGTAAATACCGTCACTTTTTTTTCAGGTTGAGAGAAATTATAAGAATATCCACACTCTCATACAAGTAGGTTTTTCTTTTCTTTTTAAATACCAGTTGAGAGTTTTAATTTTATATATTATTTTTATTATTACAGCAGGTTTATCTGTAATCTCGAACGTTTAGTAAAATAAATTAACTTTTGCTGTGGCTCAGATTTTTTAAAATCTGATATCTACCAATCTTTACAGGATCACCCGCTGGGCTAATATAAATAAAATAAAATAATATTTACTTCAAATGAGCAACATCCATATTTGGTTAGTAACACAAAAGAAAAAATCTTATACCTATGTCAGTAGACGCTAATATTTAGTAACAAGTTCGCTTCCTGTGATACAATTCCTAATAAGATGATAAGTAATAGAGGAATCGTACCTCCCTGCTATGGATTTCATGATGGAGTTGGAGCTGGCCCGCACTCTGCAGAGCAGCGAGGCAGATTTTTGTCATGGCATGAAAGCCACCAACGTGTGCCTGTGCGAATATGCCAGATGCACTGCAGAAACGGGGCAGCCCCATCAACATCCTGAATCCGTTATTATATTGGACCCACAGGGCGCTGATAGCCCGCTGAGTATAATTGGTCCACCGGCTGCACGTATAAAACACTTGGCAATAAGCTTTAAAAAGCGTCACTTTTACTTGCTTGCTACAACGTGCAAACCTGCGTACCAACATGTTACATCGGACTGCCAGCGCCCTACGTTCCCTTTCAATATCCACTTTGTCATTAAGGTCATCGGTTACATAATGCCCCAGGTACTTGAACTGATAAACCCGCATTAACTCATTACCGTTCAGTTTTATCGCAGGCACGGTTTCGGGGGATTTACCACCGTCGGCCCTAAAGACCAAGAACTCGCTTTTCTTCTCGTTATATAATAAGCCATGCGCCTGAGCATAGCACTCACAACACTTAAGCAGCTCTCTAAGCGCCCTAACCGTTGGGCTCAGCAGCACCATATCGTCAGAATAACTAATGTTGTTGACACTGATGTCATCAATGCGGCATCCTATTTTCTTACTACTGAGCTCCACGATCAGATCATTAATATAGAGGTTAAACAGTTTTGGTGACGTTATCCCCCCCTGTCTAACCCCACGCTCTAAACCATATGACACAGAGAGCTTATCGGCCCATCTCACACTGTTTGTCTGGTTGTAGTACCAATACTGAAAGATACGCAACAGTTCCGCCGGCACTTTTCTTTCTCGCAACTTTTCCCACATAATATCGTACGAAACCAGATCAAAGGCTCGGGAGAGATCTAGAAAAAAGCATAAACTGGTGTTCGACGTTGCGTATAATATTGTACCGTATGCTTGAGGCCGAGAATCGCACTTTCAGTTCCTAGATTATGACGGAACCCAAACTGTGCATCGTGTAGTTGCAATAAATTATGTAATCGCGAGTCCAGCAGGCTGTCAAGTACCTTCGCGACAATAGTAGCCAGGGAGATGGGTTGATAGTTACACTTGTCAGCAACGTCACCCGTTTTGTTTTTAATAATAGGCACGACAATAGTTCGCATTAAATCACAAGGGAGGTACGAGTGACACATACACAATGAGTAAAACATAGCGATCACTCTAGATATATGAGGACCGGCATGCTGTAAGTGCTCAATACTCAGACCATCGTGACCCGGGGACTTTCCCCCAGCCATATTCTTAATTATGCTAGACACCTGTTTGCCGGAAAAACGAACCAGATCAGAATCACGACAGCATCCATAATCGAACACTCGCAGCGGTGAACCAAACGGTGACTCTAAAATGTTCCATAAACATGTTAGCGATGCTGTCTGGCTTATCAGCACCCCCAATACTCACCGGCAGGCCAGGCCTAATATAAAACTTTTTTGTAGCCTTCCAGAACCAGTATGAAGATTGTCTGAAATTTTCATCAAAATCGCACCAACTTCTGTTTTTATATACTTATTTCTTTAAACTTTTAATTGGCCTTCTTATTCGATTATTTTTGTTATTATTTTTTCTTCTTTTTTTATACAACTAAGGTTGCAAACAAGCCTACGGTCCGCCTGATGGTAAGCGGCTACCGTAGCCTGTGGATGCATGTAATACCATTAGTATCAGATAGCGCGTTGCCGACCATAATCATCCCTACCTCAAGGTACTCTGGAAATACACAGGAACACAACACAAGGTTATTTGGCTGCAATCTCCTGTAGTGTGTAGGTATACCATCAGTCGGGCGTTCTCAATTAGAGATAATTATCTAAAGAAATATTTTTGTGCCTTAAAATTAATTTAAAGTAGCAAACAGGTATCTATACCTAATGCAAAACTACATTAAAGTGGTTATTATTATACTGGATACTAGAATACATATACGTAAAAAATTGTAACCTTAAATAAAACACTAATGACATTAAAATATTTTTTATTAAATACACAATATATTTCAAAGAATATTACAAATATAATAAATTTTGCTGATCATTAATGTAGCATTATTTCTAACAATGCTAAATACACTTATAGATAAAAACATATTTTATCATTCTAGAGAAGTACATTGTTCTAATCTATTCATACAGTTTATCTTATAAATATACGTAGGTAGGTCTAGGAGTTTTGGTATAATTTGAAAGTTTAAAGTATGTGATTATGCACAATTGTATGTCATTTTTTCCAATAAGGAGTTTGTAATTAGAAGATAATTACAATAAAATTTTCGAAATATGACCCGTATGTCAAGATATGTTACTGGGTTGTGCTGATATGAGGTGACAGTTATCTTCTGATATTAAAACTACTCCGTTGCCGCCTTCGTTGGTTATTTTAAAAAAATGGAAATATTCAAACGAACTCTTCGTTTTGACTCAGCTAACGCTTTTCATATATTTCTCGCGTACCTTTAGATGTGTTATTTTTAAATTAATTTATCTATTGGATATTTTTTAATTGGAGTTAACCAGCTCTTATAAATTCGTATAGCTTTATTTTTAACTATTTTTTACCAGCGGCTTTGATCGCTTATAAGCTTGTAACAATAATTAAGTACCTACTGCGCATTTTTTTTCTGTGTTGGTTTAAAAATGAATGTTAGAATAAAATATGCCAATGACCGACCAAAAAATAGACTTCTAAAATTCTAAAAGTATATGCAATAAAATAAATGTATATAGGTATAAAAAAATTGAAACTGTCCAAATACAGGTATAAAAAATTGATTCCAAAAGTTCTAGTTTATTAACTTATGTTGAAATTTTAAGTCTTCAATCCTCTCTACTCACCCCTATACGTAAATGTTTGATGGTAGGCATATAGGAAGACGTCTGTAACATACAATTGCTCATTAACCATTCAATATTTGGTAGAAAAATATTTGACTAACTACACGTAATAAGTATATCAGGTATTTAAGTATATCTTACTATTAGCACTTAAGGCCTAATTATATTTTTGGATAATAGAAAAGCTAAAAAAAATCTTACTATATAGGAAATGTTTTTATATTATTTAATAATGTTTTTTTCCTCTTACATATTCATTAATCCGTATTTCGTCAAATAAAAATAGTAGAAATGCTATTTACATATAGGTAGAGATAATGTCGGGGACCGCTTTTCTAATTACGATTTTACCGATAAATACGCACATAATTCTAGTATATTTCTTTAATAATAGCTTGTCGCGCATCTATCTAGATTACGAGCAATGATAAAATCTGATTTCAAATGTAGGTACCGTTTACACTACAATTCGTGGCATTCATTTTCATTTTTTAATGCCGGAAGGTGAAATATCGAACTATGAATGTCCGACGAGCACTGTAGGTATTTAAAGAAAAACCATTTGTGTATATTACCATTTTCATTGTCAACTATATGGTAAACTTCTATTATATGCTTTCTTTTATGACCAAAAGCGTAGTCAGGTACGGGCAAGGGGGGCTGCTGTCTCACTACTCCCAGCAGGGTGTGGATAAGCTGATTGCTGACTGACTTGACTCGCACGCAACGCAAATTCTCCAGCATTACATTCAACACTGGTTAGAAAAATATGTGCGAATGACTTGAAGACGGTAAATGATGTTTCAGAATACATATTTTTTTATACGACTAAGGTGGCAAACAAGCTTACGGCCCGCCTGTTTGTAAGCGGCTACCGTAGCCTATTGACGCATGTAAATACCATAGATATCACTAGAGCGTTGCTGATGTTGAACTCTCCTACGCAGCTTTAGAAACTCTACTCGGAGCCGAAACACAACATAGAGTTACTTGGCTGTGATCTGCACATACATAGTGTTAGTCGTTCTTTGCCTAATTTCCCAAAATGCTGGCTACATGTTTGTTCATGAAAATTTATATCATACACTGGTGGATGGTAAAACATCAAGAACCCTTGAAATTAATTTTCATCTGGTTAGATTAACAGAGTGACAAAATAGCGCGAGTAGAGATACAAGTAAATCACAGTAGCTGATATAGTATACATTTTTAAACATGTTGCATTATGTTTTTACAGAGGAGTAGTGAATCCCTATGTAATTATCTCTAAATTTTGTCACATACAATCGAGAAAACTTGTTTTATCTATACGATAATGTTATAAAGGTGAAAAGTATTTTTTTTTCAGTTTATTTTAGATTAATCCGAATGTTTCGGATCATTACAGTTGTGACGGTTGCCGGCGCGGCTGCTCGTTTTTACGGGAAGCCCCGCGTTAGACAACCAACCTTTATAAAATTATTTTGTAATTTTGTCAAGCATAATTACACACATGTATGACTAGATACTTCGTGCTTAAAATTCAATGAAATCAGACGTTTTTTTTAAATATTGCATTATGCAAAGTCAAATTCATTTTAAAACATTGAAGATTCGTTTGTCTTTTATTACAAATTGTGCTCGTAATCTTTGTTATTGCAGATTACTAATGGAAGGGTTGTCTAATGTTTTTTCTTATTCATTCCATAATAATTTACGTATGGCAGCTGTTTCTTTAATTTTCTAATATAAAATATTATATTATTATCTAACAGAAAATGATGTATTTATTATCTAAATATAATCTATTAGGAGGATAATGTCAATAGAATTTCAAACTCCATAACATGTAAAAGCTTAGATAATAATTATTAAAAATATGAAGGGTACAAAGGTTTTTTTTTTGTTGTAGGTAGTGTGTAAAATTAGTTTCTTTCGGGGAAAGCCAGTTTGTGCATTGATGGTTCTTTCAGGAGTTCGTCCTTGTAAGCAGCTAGTATGGCTCGAGACATGCTCGGTTCAGATGAACTTGCGTCAAGAAACTGTCTCATTAGTCTGTAAAATGTAAATAATAATTATGTTATGCTAGGTGGTAGGATACGATAATTATGTCAGATTGGATCTCGACCACTACACACCAGGTGTAACAGCAACCACAGTGGCACGCTTACGCATGATGAGAACCCCGTCCAAGTGACTATCTTTGATTTAACCCCGTCCAAGTGACTATCTTTGATTTGTCGCGTCTTGAGATCAGCCAATGTACGTTCAGTTATTGAGAGGCCTACAAGCGGGTATGACAACGACGGCCCGCGGCGATGGATTGGTGTTAATTTATGTTTTTGGATTGTGCTGTGTTTACTATCAGGCCGTTACATTGCCGCGCTACGATAAAACAAAATGTAACAATACTACAAGTATTTACAAGTGTACAAGTTTACTACAAGTATTGTTGTATGTTATAAAATTGTCAAAATTTAAAATTATAATTTATGCTTAAATTAAACTTATAATTGGATATAATAGTCTGTTCGCCCGCCGTATGTAGTATGGCAAGCCGTGAAGTATGGCAAGATTTAAAAAACATTTTTCATATTGCTTGATTTTGAAAAGGGGTATTGAAACTGCAAACCACAAAACCACTTGTTTATTCGCAGTTGAATATGTTAACTTTAAAAAAAATTATTAATTTTTACAATTCTCTGTCATTTTTGACATGTCACCATTATCGGCGGTGAAATCATTCACCATAAAACACCAATCATAATATATATATATATTACTTAACAAAAGTGTTTTTCCTGGCAACATCAAATCTCCGTTAGTTCTTCATCAAAATTAATGATTCAAATATTATTTTTCCCCGGTATTGACGAACCATAGACAAATAGTTTAAAATAAATTAAATAGCTTAAAATGAATAAATATGTTTTTCATTAGAAATGCCACAGCTAGCTAGAGCATAACAATTGCTACATTCTATAATGAGCGAATTATTTGCAGGAGTCGGTTAGCTTATTCTTATTTTAAATATTAAAATATGAAGATATTTTGTAGCTTAGTAGTTTACGAGTTTGTAAGAGTTGCGTAATATATAGTATATATGTACATATTAAATTCTATGGTCTTCTTTTTATGGACCTGAGTTAATTATTGGTTTCCAGCATTTAAGAACAACCGTCTCTTACTTGGAGGTGTATACTCAAAATTATACGCATAACTTTACCTGTTAGCTTGGTTGGCACCAACTAAATCGTGTGACTGAAGTAATTCTGGATGATCCCCGACCGTGTCTGTGAGCGCCGCGATCATCACATCTGAAAGAAATCATACAAAGAAGCAAATCAGATTATGAGACATGATCATAAATTATTTTTGACGACGAGACCAAAAGTTTTTTTTTAAGATACTGGTGTTAGTAGCTAACTTAAGAATTGGTACATCTCTGACACAAACATAGGTACACACACTCAGAAATACACAACACGCATACGTATGCGCACATTTTTAATTTTCATGTTAATTTTCTATTACGTTATTTAAATTATTTTTAAATCAGCATGCGCCTCCAACTAACTATCTTATACTTTTAATACTTTTACCACAGCCATATTACTGTCGTCAACATAATAATTACTTATAAGCAATAACGATAATTGTGAATCAAATCGGAAAAAAGACACTTTTGAGATTTACGCTGAGTAAACCATGAGATATATATCAAATTACTTTACTAAATAATTATAGAGCTTAAAAAGACTTAAAAAAGTCACCGATAGCGTATATCTATATTATTTTCTAAGCATCACCCACAATAAAAATTTTTGTCTTTAAAAAGGTCGGTATGGGACCGCAGTGGTACGGAGCGGGGGCAGTACGATTCGCGCGTCGGCTCGACCCACGGCTCAATACATATACAACAAGTGACATACCAACCAGAAATGGCGCCTAGAGCAAGCATCGTATTTACAGTCCTTCGTAAATTATCTATCTAAATGCAAAATAAAAAAAAATTAAATTCGTTGTTATATATAATGGAATAATCCTTATGGTTATCCATATATGGCGCACTAATTCTAATATTTAGAATATTTGAAAATATATTGTATTTTTTATTTATTATGATTATTTAGTTTAATAATTTGTCAGTTTTGCACCCCACTTTAAATGGCGTCCAGAGCATGTATACAGCGCTACGTTTGTCCGTGTGTCGAAGATTATGACTTCTGAACGCTTTCTTTTAGTGGTAACTCTATCCCTTTTATTAGGAACGTTCGGGAACTGCTATGTCGGATCTCCAAATATTTCGAGGAGACTTCTAGAGACTAGGAGGCATCCAGGACTTTGGTCATATTTTCGTATTAAAAATTTTGTTTCCTTACGAAATGCAACAAATAGTTCCTACAATGAGCCTGAGAGCTTTGCGTGAAGACAAACATTTGATGAAATTACTATAGTATGGTGGTAGGGCATTTTCTAGCTTTGCCATTTTCCCCTAGCTAGCTAACGGCCTTTAACTTGAATGTACGTCGCCAAGCACCAATAGGTGTGTGCCGGTAGTTGGACTTTTCCAGACTCCTTTACGTTTAGCGTTTTACCTCTTTAGGCCACATAGTGGTTAATCGGGAGGTGAAATGTGGTATAAACTATAGAAGTAAAGTTACGATAATCGTCAATCAAGTCTGATTAAGTTTTCATCAGGGCGCTGAATGTAATGCTTAATATTAAACAAAAAGAAAGTTACTTTACGCAGAACTTGACATATCTTATTGAGACTTAATTAGGACCAGAGAAAGGGCAATACCACGTGAATGAAAAAGCAAGGCAGTAGTTGTGATCATGGCGATTGTCGAAAAATCTAGTTATGAATATTTACCAAGTACTTTCTTCTCGATAGTACGCGATAGTTGTCCCCTCTCCGCTTCTAGTTCCAAGAATGACATGAAGCGCTGTGTCGCTGCACGAGCTGATACCGGGTCTCGGGAAAGCGATTGCGAAAACATCATCTGTAACATTATTAAAAACTTTTAATGCCTGCTCCACACTTTATGCGTGTATTACGTCGCGATTCGCGTCTCTGAAGACAGTGCGAAGCGGGACGCG
This sequence comes from Saturnia pavonia, assembly GCA_947532125.1. Taxonomy (NCBI): domain Eukaryota; kingdom Metazoa; phylum Arthropoda; class Insecta; order Lepidoptera; family Saturniidae; genus Saturnia; species Saturnia pavonia. The sequence continues at coordinate 13,743,781 of OX383903.1, forward strand.
AACTGTCCTGAATCCATACTCACAGAGTTTCGCGGTTAGACAATATTATTGGATTTTATATACCTTTTACATGCATAACAGGCATTGCATTAAATACATTAAAAGTGGTATTAGATAAGTATTATCTCTATCTAATATGGTCGTAATGGTTTCGTGGCAAAGTCATATCTCCCTTAATTATTTATTAAAATTGAAAATGTATACATCAACTTAAAACCTATGTTATTAATGATAAATAGAAAGCCTAAAATTATAGTTTTCGTACATGTAGGAGGCGCCTTCTATTACCAAACTGTTTAACTAACATGGCAGTGTTTAAACTTTATATTGAGAAATATTCGTACGAGTTGGCTAATTTTTTATTTGATTGTAATCTAATGTATTTTCAAACCTTAGCAAGCTGATAGATGATTTCTTCCAACGTATATTCAGTGTATAAAGTATCTGCAGCTTTCAGTTTGTCCATCATTTCTTCGTATTCTTCTTCAGTTATCATTGGTCCATCTCGGTCATAATCTGATGTACCTAAAAGTATGTTATTAATAAATTACAAAACTAAAATTAAATTACACCGGTCCTAATTTCGACAACAGTATCAGATTGGGTCACCTCCACCATATACCAGTTCTCACGCCCGTCATTGTTTTTTCAATATAGTCGTTTTTTGATTAGTATTTTAATAAAGATAAAAATACTATGTGTATTAAATGTAATACATTGTATATCATTAGATATCTATCCCAGAACCAGAACTTAAGATATACTAAGGTCTCTCAATATCGTATATATCCGTGCAGACCCGCAGCCCCGCGTTCCGCAAACCATCAGGAGGGTCGTACTTACAGCGGTCGGCCTATAATAATACTACAAACAAAGGTTATATGAACTAAAATATGGTAACAAATGAAAACTTCTTAATGTCTGTAATGATGTTTAGATTTACCGTTATACACTCGATAAATAATACAGTAAGCTCATACGCCACATAACTGTTTTTATTTTAAGTACGTAAGTTGATTCATTAAATATTGACTCACTGATTATGTTAGTTTGTAGCATCGGGTCGAACGCTCTCTTCATCGACTCCGGTCGCAAGTCTGTAACTGGCAGTGATGTCATGGGCGACATGTTGCTACCGAGTTCCCAGTTCTTGGGGCCTGCTCGGACCACGTCAGCACCGATACCGAAAGGCAACTGCACTACAGGGTTACGATATTGGTATTCCTGTAATACATAAATAAATTTTCTATTTTTATATCTTCTCTACATACTATAAAACGTCTCTTTGTCTGTCTGTCCTTTTATGATCTTTTCATGCGAAAAACAATAATAACAACCAATAATTTACATGGGTTTTCTTTTAATTCATAGATATGTCATCTGGCCAGGTTATAGGATATACTTATTTTGTAAGATAGCGTAACATACGAAGTAAGCAGTGACGATTATGGTGAATCAATTAGGAAAAAAACACTTTTAGGGCGATTAAATGGCTTACGCTGAGTAAACCAAAAGAGATATAAATATATCAAATTAATCTTCTACAAAATTGTAGATCTTTAAAAGTACTACATAAAAGTCAGCGATAGCATATGTCTATTTTCTAAGAATCACCCACAAAAAGCATTTTTGAAACAGCATAATTCGCGCGTGCGCTCGACCCACAACATGCTGAAGTCCAAGCGAGCGCAGCCGCGGGCACAGCTAGTATATATATCCGGGAGCTACACTTGAGAGCCAGTCTTTCCACTAGGCTACACCTAAGTATATGACATCTGACAAATGAATTTACATGTTTAGAAAATATGGGCTTATTCATGACTTTACTTGCGTCTTTTAATTTATGTGTTGTAATCTGTTATTTAAAGGTCATAAAAAAGTCTATCATTGTTATCAAAAATAATTTTAATACAAGCGGATATATTTCGAAGTCTATTTGTGCGGGAAACTTTTGGAATTGGAATTCAATCTCTGTCCTGAACTCACAAAAAGTTCATAAGAACGGACGCAATTGAAACTCTCGTTCGTGAAAATAGCCCTTTTGTAGTAATTGAAACGGCTTTCAATTCATTATTCGTGACCTACAGACGAAAGTGGGTCGATTGACAATCAACTTTATACTTTCTGATTTAGATTTAACTCGCAGTTTGTTGAAATTTATTCAGCGATTTATATACATATTATCATCATAATAAAAAATCATTATGAAAATCATTTTGATTTTTATTATTTTTAGGCACCATTGAAAGTCAAATCCTACTACCGGTTCGGAAAACGTCCCAGTCACCGAGAAGAACCGGCAAGAAACTCGATCAGGCTTATCGATAATATTCCAATTCTACAAATAATATTTTTACAGTAAATAATAATCATATAATTTAATGGATGCACATAGAGGGAGTCACTTCCAGACATCACTATCATTCACATAATAATTCACCCTATAATAACCTTTTGACAGTAAAACCCGCTTGACATGGTCCTTGAACTTATTATCTTGCAAATCGGTAATGTGCTTCGGATCTTATTATAGAACCTAATACTATTATGTAAAAATCTTTTATTAAGTATAAAAACAAAATCTAGCTTGTCAAAGTTTTTACGAATATACTTATATTATACATATATATATATATATATATATATATATATATATTATATTATCGAGCATTTAATTGTATGATAGCAAAAGATTTTACAAATGTTGGCGAACCTAATAAAAAGAAAATGAAAGACTATTGCCATAAGACGAGAAATGACAATAATTTATACATTGAACAAACAATTTATTGGCCACGAACACTTCACATAATCGATCCCACGGACATAGTGATAACGTTTCTATGCGAATTTAGTACTGGAATGCCTCCATCGCTCAGTTATGTTTTATAAGACTACGCCGCGCTGCGCCGGCGCTGTACCGCGAGCAATCGTATGACGTCACTTGCTATGCCACGTGACACGATCATTGTCTCGAGAGTTATTTGAGTTTTCTGGTGTGTGGTGTTATACTATTGTGTATAAGCAAATTGATCACAGCATACCTAATATTCTACTTTTATACTGATTCATTCATTCATTCAGCGATTTACATATTTTTGTTAATATAATTACTATGCAAGGCAGTTCTTTCAAGAACCGGAAAAGTAAAGTAAAATGCATAATATAGTTACAATTAGCTTACCCTTGCGAATATTTTGCATATTATAGAGTGTTACAAACAATCTACCGAACAGCTGCCATATTGGTAGCGGGAATAAAAGCTTTATAATGATGTTAAAATCATTAATTTTGATGAAGAATTAAGGTAGATATGGCGTTGCTTTGAGAATATTGAATTACATGTACCTAATATAAGTTAACATCGTAAGGTAATAAAGTTAATAACGTTTCTACTATACTCTATCTAGTGACAGAATACATATTAATAGGTAATAATAATGTTACGTACACGCTAACAACTTTTACGACCTCTTCACAACTCCTTCCACAACACAATTCACATCCGTCTGTACATAAACTTGGAGCACAAAATCAGCTAGTCACTTCATCTTTAGTATCCAAGATTAAATACGGGTCAAGGAGCGAACACGAAGTGTTAAACTGACCCACTTTCGCTTTTCGGTCACGAACTAGCTTAAACATATATTACATACTTAAACTAGTTATTTATTTGTTATGGACCACCAACATAACAAAATATTACACATTTTTAACAAAAACCACCATAAATTACAATTAAAATGTCGTTACATTTAAAAGTGATATCACTGCATGTTCGGACTATCAAGCCAGGTGAAGCTGTAAAAGCTATCTGAGGCTTCAGGGCCCTTAAGGTTAACCGTGTAGTCAGATCGAAAAAGAAAGGTCGGACTAAAATCAAACTTAAACCGATTTATCGGTTCGTTATTTCAACGAGTAATATTACCGAGTTTTCGTTATTTAAGTTGGTATATTCGTTCTTTCCCTTCCCTACGTCACTGTTACCTATTCGTTGATCAGTCCTAACTTCTAAATAATCGGTAATTACATAAATAGGCATTGGATAAACCAATGATTGTTTATTTATTTACAATCTAAAAGTTAAAAGGAAAATAATAAATAAGTTAAAAAGCTACAATAATACAAATCAGCAACAATTACAGAAGCGTTTGAATAACAGACATTGAGATTTTTTGCTGCAAAAAAATAAAATATGGGCTAAAACTAAAAAATCTTTTGAAACGAATTATATGAATGTGAATGAAATGTTCTGCCTTACACTCTTCGTATTTTACTTTGCTGTATTAAAGGAGTAGTCCTTTTATACTTATTTGGTATTAGCTGTACCCACGGCTCCACTCTCACGGACAGTCAGTATTGTGGTGACAGTCGCCCGCTGATTATTTTAAAGAAAAAAATCCTTTTTTTGTGTGGAACTCTTATTATTTTACTAAAATAAAAACTACCTATGTCACTCTTTATAAAATCAGCTATCTGGCAGTAAAAGACCCAATGTCGTAAGAAGGAGGGAACACCTTGGCCGGGAGATGGATCACGGTACGATAAGGATAACACATAGAGAACTTTTTAGTTCGTGTCGAGATGGAGGTAACCGTAAAACTATGACCCCGAATCCGTGTGGAAAGGAGACAAGTGAATTAGATGGAACAGCACTTGAGGACACTCACCAAACGGAACACACTCAGCATGGCAATGTTCCTGCGCGGCTCGATGTATTTGGTAACGTCTGCATCATGAACAATGCGGACAGCCTGTCCAACCATACAACCTGTCCAAAGCATGGAGGAGGTATATTGCAGATCCATCCCAGAGATGCGAACAGTATTTCATAGACAGCCGAACTTGTGTCTTATAAAGAATATACAGTTGATCGGGCGTGAAGAATTGTCGTAATCTGTTCAGGATTCCGAGTCTCCAAGATATAGTGGAGATGACATTCCCGGTGTAATCCCTAGAGTTGAGGTCTCTTCGAATAACCACACCTAGGATATTGAGGCTGTCACACATTGCTAGTCTATTGACGTTCTGAAGATTTGGGAGGGGAGAAAAACGAAGATTTTTTTTTAAGAAAAGCGCACATCTGAGTTCTTTTGCTCCCCATGCAGATACGCGGTGCAAGGATTCGTTCAGTTCAATGACAGGCGCCTCCAGTCTCTTTTCTGTTTTTCTCGACCGCAAGACGGCTTGCTGTAATAGTACCCATAAATGGTGCTGTCATCTGTATAGCAATGATTATGGCCAGAATGGGCGAAAGCACAGAGCCTTGAGGAACTCCAGCGTTTATTGAAATGAACTGTGAATCACATCCTTCTACAAGGACACACCGTCCGTACGCCGGAAGTTTGGAGAGAAGTCCACGGTGCCAGACCCTATCAAAAGCCTTCGCTATGTCAAGACTGATCGCCAGAGTTTCGCCATGCTTAGCGAGTGTCTCTCCCCAGCGGTGCAGTACACACGCCAGAAGATCGTATCTATGATTGTATTTATGTAACCAGGAATGACATGACATGGAATCCGGGACACAAAATTGTTTTTATCCGGATCCAATGATATTTGTACTGTAACTTCATTAATAAACAAAATTATTATAACTATTTCACAATTATTCGAGATCAAAGGTAAGGTATTAAACATTCCTTTAAGAAATGTTAGAGATCAAGTCAATCTAACTTTCAAATCTCTTTGACCAATCCCTTGGTGATAGCTTTATAGAACCGAAGACGTCTCATATTATAAAATGTACAACCATAAAAATAAATGTAGAGAAGCTAGCCATATACCAACCTATCTTATTTGCAAATTTCACCAGATAAATTTACGAACCGTTAGTTTATAAATAATCTAGTGAGATTGTAAACTTTAGGTTGATTTTGAACAGACATTACATTTACAGTTACATTTTCTTAGGTTTATAACTAACTGGATTGGTTAAGTTAGGTTGAAACTGTGATTATAATTCCAGAAACAAATTAGCAGTTGAAAATTTACATTTTTGAAATCCTTGTATCAGGGTTTTGCACACAATCTAGCGACAGTTTACAATCTCACTAGATTATTTATTAAGAAAGGGTACGTACATCTATACGGTGACATATTGTATACTAGCTGTATCCGCGGTTCTGCTCGTGTGGACTACTGAATGCCGATCGAGTCCACACGCGAATCGTGCTCCTGCCGCTTAAAAGACGGAACCCAAAAATACTTATTGTATGTAGAAGATATTTGTATGCTATCCCTGACTTTTTTGTAGGTCTTCTTAAGATCTACAATTATGTAGTACATTAATTTGATATTATATATCTCTTATGGTTTACTCAGCTTAAGCCTTATAAGTGGATTATTTCCGTTTACATCGTAGGAAAAGATATAGCGAATTTTCAAGGATGTTGCCACGTTTTTGTACAGGGGATGGTGGCAGACATGCATGGGATAACTAATATTATGCATAATATATCGCTGCAGCACCTACTCTAGAAATATTTAAAACTGCATTGATAATATTTTTACATAATACTGAAATATTTGAGTTACGTACGACTCAAATCATTTAAGACTCGAGTTACCCACACTATGCTGGTCGAAGGGGGGGAGGGGCAGCTATCCCCTTGCCCGTACTTGTCTACGCCTTTGCCAAATTTATTAACAGTTATATATTTATCCACCAATCTATAGGAAAACCTTTATGCTTCAATGTATTCTTACCAAACCATGACTATATTATTAATTACAAAATACAGAGAAATTATTAACAAAACGTCACCAAACAACAGATGATGTTAGAACGGCAACAACGTAAATAATATTATAAGTTGTATAGTAAAACCACAAGACACGTCACAATACTTAGAATTCATTGTCGAATGAAAAAATATGCGAGGGGTCATACGAAATATATATTGTAATATATTATATTGATAGCATACAATACATGTTATTACACGGACTTGGTTTTTCTAGACCACATAATCAAATTCTGCAAGACCTATCAACTTAATTATGGGTCAGGAAAAATGGATTGTCTTTAATAATGAATACTTCAACAAGCGTAAAGGGAGTAACGGTTTAGTTTTTGTCGGAATCATTTTAAGTAACCTTTTAAACTGCTCTGAAGTATGGTTACAGTTTTTTTTTTAAATTAGCATGTTTATGTGACGGCTTTATGCTTTATGCTAAGTACAGTACAATCCAGAAACAAAGGAGACAACCGGATATCGGCAATCCATTGCTGGTTGTGTTTGTCATGCCAGCTTGCTGATTACAGATGGATATGCACTAACTGAACCCGAATGCGAAAAACCAGAAGAGAGCCTCTGTAATGCGTTTATCACCAAGACGTGCATGGTGATCGCGAACCAGTCTGGTTCAAATACACCGGTTGATCCCGAAACGCAACACGGTAATGATTGATTATCAATCATTTTTATCTTTTAATTATATTTATTTATTTTACCTTAGTTTTTTCCTCATTTCTTCATTTATTGTGTTTTTCGGTCGCTTTCCGAAGGTATCTTTAGATCATTCATTATTTAGATATTGTATGACAAACTTCTTTTGCGTTGAAATATATATAAAATAAGAAGGCCGTATACAAATTATTTAATGGCTGGAAGAATCTTTTGAATTTAAGATTTAGAACGTGAATAGAAAATAATTATAAAAGATATATTTTTCAAGTTCACCTATCAAAAATCTTTCGCTAAAAACGTGCAGTCTTTTTTCGGATTCGGATTCTATTTTATTATTTGCAGTCACACTTACCGACCTGGAGTCTGTACAGAAAGGTCTTTTGTTACTGCAAGAGACCCCTCGTATTGTAATCGGTATTCGAAGAATTTTTAATGAATGATATTGAATACCTACACAACAAAATTGGAGTAGTGCTGTAAGCGCAACGTGCCAGAAGCATTATATTCTAGATTCTTACATTATTCGGCTTAATTGACAAGAGCCAAGAGTGCTTATAAAACTAAAGGAAGACATGGCGGACGCATGTATTCATGCTGTCTTGGCGATGCAGTAATAGAAATGGGAGCAGAATGGATATCTGATGCTTGTTTGCAAAATTCTGTATACACATAAGTTTCTCAAGACAGACTTTCACAAGCAGTACTGGTTCGGTTAGAAGCATCATGTGGACTATTTTTACTAGTGAAGGTCAAGCTGAATTAATAGACTATAAAAATTAAGGTACCTACTTGCAATTTGTATCTTACTTTAATGTTAAATGCCTTCAGAATACTTATATAAATCAATTTTGAATTTCATTTCATAAACAATTTAATGATTTATTTTGGAATTTAAATCTAATTAATTATCCACGCGACAACATGCTTCTCAGTAAATAATATAGTCAACTGTTTTACATTTGTAGCATTAATTATTAAACTTGATTAAAATCCATTGGTTTGTGTTTGTGTGGTACGCATTCAAATATGCCAACAAATAGAATTTCCTTCTTAATGAGGTTAGGTTCTAAGCTTTGATATAAATTGTTACTTTGTCTTTTTTATATATCAATGTCAAGTTTTTTTACAAATTTACCTCTATTTTTATAGCTTATCTTGTGTAGCAAATGTAGTAAAGACGTCGTTTATAATTATTTTAAATTACCAACAGGAAAACCTATGTTAACTTAGTTCAAAATGTATTTCCTTATAATGTGTATTTTAAAACACATATATTAACTAGTTGTGCCCCAAGGTTTCACCCGTGTTTAAGTTATTCGACAAATCTCCACGGGCGGCGTGGCGTGGCGCTGCTACTAACGCGCCCGTGTAGCTCTATCGTTGTTCCACTTCCCGTATTTGTCTATACCTTGTCAGATTGCTTGACATTCATAGTGACTGCTCCGTTCCTCAGGGTCATAGCGTGAAGTTATTTAGCCTATATTATTGCTCATAAATCTGGCTATTACATACGAATTTCAAATCCTGCCGGTAGTTCCGGAGATTAGCGCGTTTAAACAAACAAAAAACTCCTCAGCTATATTATATTAGTATAATTGTAAAAAGCAAGTTATTCTTAAGTGACAATCTATTATAATATTTATTTATTTTTAATAATGAAAAATTCTAATATATTTTCATTTCTATAGAATAGAAATTTTTTCTTTCGACTTATATCTATTCTATGTACCTAATCAATTATTATGTGGTAAAGCACAATCGACCATGTGGTATATTCATATACAAAGCTTGTTTATTAAAAAAAAAACAACGGTTATAATCATAGAAAAGCATAGAGAAAAGTTGTGCTCCAACCTTTATGCTTACCCTACGAACGTATATAGCATGACTATAGACAAATAGATAATAGAACAAAGCCGAAACAAAATAAGCAAAGAAGAATGTTTAGTTGGTAATAACGTGAATCGAATCCTGTCATATTACTACCATCTACATAAAAAAACACTATTCTCGAACATTAAAGAAATATCTGCAAAAGTGTAGAACTCACTTTAAACTTCGACTATAATTACATAGATAAGAGAAAGCGTCACGGAACACGCACACACTGAAACTTTGTCGTTTAGATTACGTAAGCAAACAAATAACAAACGAATACAAAAAGCGACTAAAGACTAAAGGACTTCAAACACAGGGTAGTGTAAACCACACTGACTGTAAGTATAAGCACAGAGTAGTATACGGACGTGTTTCTTCAACTTTGAATGTGACTGAGAACACCTGACCAGTGAATTTGTTCTACTTGTGTCTGTCTTTTATTTCATACGAATAAATTCTTTTACTGATAACAAACGGCATTTTATAATATACGGTGTAACAATATATTGATGTATAGAACGACATTTATGCAATACTTACCCTAGCGTTAACTTGTTTTATGAGCTGGTTTCTAAGTTTCTCTTGCTGCGCGCTCTCTTCAGCCGCCTTCAAGTTTTGTGAGTAGTGCGTTCGGAGATCGTCCAAACTGAACTTGATTTCTTGCAGGAATTCGATCGCTTCTTCTTTTGTCATCTATAAACATGACATAACCAATCTATTAACATTCCCATTTTAGACGAAGACAACATTATTAATGATTTCGAATTATCTCGGTATTTTCCTTTACTGTAAATTACTAGTGGTAACTTACAAAAGGAAAGGTGTTTTTTTTTTAATAGTACATATTCTAGCGGTTATCCACATAACTGATATTATAGCCGCGGATTGTGAGACACCGAACCTAAAACGGGAGCAGACCGTATGCGCGGTAAAGTAAATGAGCTTGGCAACAAATTTTCAATTTCAAAAGCTTATACTAACTGGGAAAGCAATAAAAATACTTGCTACTACGCAATCAGTAGCTTCATTCATAATATTTTCCCATCATCAAAAATTCAGACTCGAACACACGTCGATAGATATGGTGAGGCAGGAAGCAGAGAAAAACAGATCGATCAAAATGTATGAAGACCCGAATCTAAACTTATAAAGGTTATCTGTTTTTGAGTCTACAATATTCTCACCATGCCGTCCTGGAGGAAATCTTCAATAGCTGTGGTAACGCCCCGCTCATCGCCTGTCCAAAACACGTACTCGGCCATATCCAAAGGAGAATATTGTATGTAAGATGATGGCGAGAAGTGATTCAGCTGAAAATGATAACTTACAATAATGTTTAAATTCCATTTTAAATACCATAATCTTACCTGATGTAGTGACAATGTAGCCAATGATAGTAACACGCTAAGCCTACAAGGACTAATTCTAAAGTGTAAAGTGAGATAACGAATCTCTGTTATTTCGTGACTAATTCTTCAGTACAGAACTAGGTACTATGCTATTGAAATATTGAATTTATTGACGTTAATTGTAAAACATTATAAATTTGTCAGATAATATCATCCAGCGTATAATGATCAAAGCATAAAATTCAATAATAAAATAATTAAAAGCTTTGATCTTGATAAATAACCTTATATATTGATAATAATATTATTCATTCCACGAAGTAATGTGAGATTTATGACATTTATTTAGTCAATTTCCGCGTCGAAAAAGAATCGTTTCGATGGATTTGTGTTGTTGAAATCTTAAATAATAGCTTATGTTTTAATAATTTATAAGTTTAGCGATTGAAAATTATTCTATTTGATGCTAAGAGGTGATGTGACCTACGATGGTGTTACGTTATGCATAAAGGGGGACTATCTCTCAAGTGCAGCTGCCGAAACACACCTATGGGTGCTTGGCGACAGATTTTCAATTTGAGGGTGGTACCTAGCCAGGCGCGCATTAGAAAAATCCCTATTAATAGGCGAAAAATTAAGTATTTATGTTCTGTTAGTTATGTAGCTTAATCTGTTTAAATAAAATCAATTTTGTGAACTGTTTTGAGTAATTCTTGTGTTTTTTTTATTCTATAGTCGTTGGCATTTATATTATATTATTTGTAGATAGATATCATCTGATTAATGTGATGCTATGATTGTGGAAGTCAAGTCTGGGGGTACGTACGTTGAGTTTTATATCCTTATCATTAAAAGATCGTCGAGCCGCCGTGTGAGTATTCTGTGAGGCACTAGTAGCAGAAGCAGACTGTACTAAGCGCGCTGCTCCATGGAAAATCTATAAACACGATTAATATACAAACAATTAGTTTGAATGATTTTTTTTTTATTGTACTTTGTTCATTACAGTTCTAGATATAAACCTTCTTACTTTAGGAAGAGTACAAGAAATGAATAGAATATTTGTTACACGAAAGTTTTAATCTTTTAAGGTTGACGATGAAGAAACATTTTAGGCGAATAAGTCAGCCTAAATTGCACGTAGTAAACAAATAATGAATAAATGTTTAGTAAAGGGCATTTTTTAATTCTTAATAGATTATTTTTCTATTTTTATTCTTCATTTGATCATCTCACCTGATGTTAAGTAACGATGTAGCTCAAGATATAAAACGCTAATATTGTAACGGAGCTCACCTATAGGTGCTTGGCGACAGATTTAAAACTACCATACTACGGTTAAACACGATGTTTTCCTTCACAAAAAGATCGATCTTATTTTAGGAGGGATTCGAACTCAGGTCGGTCGATGCAGTGTCCGTTTACACTACCACTGAGCCATAATTGCTTCCAAAATTCACACTACACTGCAAATGATGTCAGCATAATGACTTACTTCCATGCGTACCAGTATATCCAATAGTCATCCATCTCGTCACATAAAAATAACCGTACAAAAGATGAATACGAAGATAAGTCGAAAATGCATAATTTTCAGGGCGGACATTATTAAGTTTAAATTTTATTGGTAAACCCTTTTTTTTTATTCACAAGTGCAGTGTATCAAAAATAAGAAAGCCTATCCACTAACGAATTTAATCACCATATAAATTAGGCAACCTAGATGTCGTAAATGAATAATTGGGTATTTGAAAAAAAAAGAATATCGATTTTTTTTTATGTATTTTAAAGCTTCATCATAATTATTATAATAGTAAATTGGAAAAACTCTTAAAACATTTTTTTATTAATAATAAACAATTGAAAATTGTAATATTTTAAAAAGAATCACATGACTACGAACACGCTACGTTTGATCTTCAGGTTTGTGACGTCATAATGTTATAGGAATTTCATCGATTAAGTGTCAAAGCACGGTAACAGCTGTGTGCTACATTGAGCAGAAATTAACATTGTGACGTCATACGCGCTCGAATTTATTGAGGAATGATCGGCCCGTTTTCGGTACTGAATTCAAGCATTATTTTTTATTTTGAAATATTGCGAAAATAATAAAATAAAAATAGTTTGTTATAAAACTTATATGATCTTTCCATTTATCACAAAAAATAATAATATTCAAATATCCGATTTTGAATTAAATTCAGATTTTTACCTTTGTAGTAAGTTCATCGCTTGCAGGTGTAGGTGTGGCGTCATGAACACTGATATGTGCACCATCTTGGACGAGTAAGCGGTGTACTCCTTCAGCTGGAACATCGAGTTGTGCTTGTGCGTGGACGCGAGGTGCTTCACCGCCTACCGAATCAGCAGATGCATGCTGCTCCAGCCGCGAGACGAGGTCACCATTAGTTTTAACTGCATCTGTTGTATTATCATGCTTTAATAAATAAACTAAAAGTTAATCAATAATACATATATTATGCATAACTATACTATTATTATATGAAGTTTGTGTAGTTATATACCAACCATACAATTCACATTGATAGATAATCCATCCTCTTTCCATATATCTGTCTATCTTCCCTACCCCTTTCACCAGTGTCAGTTTGTACTTGAATCTGAACGGCAGACATTAACGGAGTCTACGTAATTTACTAATTTGAATAATATTCATTTAATCCTAATATTAATTAAGGAAAATTGTATGGTATTTGCAATATATGTGAAAGAAGAGGAGACTTAAAACTACAAGTAAGTAGTCTGGTGAGTCCCTTTACACCTTCATTCCTTCGGTACATTTAAGTCATCAAAATTAACCTCGCTTATTTTTTTTATTCGATACTAAAAAAGAACTATAATAATACTAAAATTATACTAAAAATAAGATTATAAAAATAATACTAAAAATTTAAGATACAATTATTTGATAATGTATACGGAATATGCATAATTAATTTCATTTAGAAAGAAACACGATTACTCTAAGCTAAGAAAGTACGACTGGCCTTCTGTTTGAGTAAGTCGTACCATTTTCAGCTAATAAGATTTAACTACGTTATCCTCCATTTTCCTTAGAGTATTGTAATTCTACAAGACTTGGTTGAAATTAATAACATTTACTTAACTCCCTTATAATAAAATTTGAAGTTTGGGTAGTTACTAATAATGCGTCACAGCTGCCTAACTTGTTTACTGTTGCGTTTAACTTTATAATATGTGTATGTATTTATATATGCACGTCACAGAGAAACTTACCTAGCCTGTGGTATTCAATATGTTCGCTTTTCATTTCTTTAATTCCTTCATCACCGGATTCAGCTGTGAATCATAAAGACTCCGTAAATTAAAATATGAATAAACGATTTTAATTGCTACCTATATATCAACATCCATGAGTTAATATGAAAAACATCGTAACGTGAATTACAATAAAATACAACTTAACGCTTAGTAAATACAGAAAAACATCTGTTTTTCAGTTTTACAACCGTATCTCTACGGCTTATTTAGATTTATTTTTACCTGATAAACATTTCATATGTTTTATCGTTATAGGTCTGACGTAGTAGGCACAATCTCAATCTCACAAAAACACGCTAAACCTAGTGGAAGACTGACTCTTAAGTGCTGCTGCCGGAACACACCCATTAGTGCTTGGCGACAGATTTTCAACTTGAGGGTAGTAACTAGCCAGGCGGGCTTTAGAAAATGCCCTACCACCATGCTATGGTTTCCTCACGATGTTTTCCTTCAACGAAAGCTCAGGCCCATTGCAGGGATTCGAACTCACGTCAATCGACGCGAAGTCGTACACGCTACCACTCAGCCATCATTGCTTCAAAAATTTAATAAATTTACAATTAAATAGTTTAAAAAGCCAAACACTTTAACTACGCACTAAAAAATAAAAAACTATTTAGTCTTATAATAACATCCAGTTACCAAGCCCAACCTATTTGACTTGTCGAAACGAATCATATGAGCCTAAACTCGAAGGGTTTGCTAGTAACCACTAAAGACTTCCACTATGTACCTCCTGGTTCCATCATCAGATCAGTTCCAAGATACCAAATTATAGAGTTGTCATCCGAACTACATATACATACAAAGATTCATTTCGATACGACAAGTAGAAGTAGGTTAAAATTTACTTCTAAGATTTCTTTTTTCGAACTGCCTAACTGTTAGCCTTAAGGGCCCTGGAGCCATTAGAGGCTTTGACATTTTCACCGGGCTTGGGAGTTTGTTAGTTATAAGTGTGTAAAAAAAACATTTCATGTGTAATATCAACGACAATTAATTAGTAACAATTAAAAATATTGAATCAAATGAGATTTAAAAAACTAACAGATAACGTCTAATCTACATTTGAATCATGCCAAAAAAGAATAGTAATAGTTATATAAATAAAAAAGAATAGTAAGAGTAGTAATAGTAGAAGTTATTAATTTAAAAAAAAAATTAAAAAAAAATTCACGCCCTAACAAAGGTAACAAATAACTATTGGTTTTCCTATCACGATACGTGTTGACCTCATTTTTAGTAGAGTAAAGGGAATGTCTCTGGCGACAAAGTAATGGCATTGTTACTGATCGGCTTGCTACTTCTTCAATTATTTATTAAGAGCCAGGATAGATGTTGTTATCCATTCAACAATGAAGTTTAATCCTATGTGCAACGTTTCTAGGTTTCTTTTAACTTGGCAATATTTGGATTTTAGCCCTTTATCCATCAAAGACTTAAAGGTAATGTGTTCTAAGTCCTAACAGCAATGTCAGTCAGAAACACAATGGGTTCAAAAACTAAGAAGCCATATAATGTTTAAAATTCTATATTACCGTGCGTTTATACGATGTAGGCTACAATCTGTTTTTTGATTTCTTATATTTATCCACTATTTTAATATATTATTTCCGACATTTAAAAACAATGCTTAAAAGTGTTTGCTCATTTTTAACCCTTAGTTCTATTTGGTTGTTTGGAAAGTATGGCTCAATTCGCGGCTCTAGCAACTTGAATTAATCTGGCTTATATAATAAATTATTTTAGTGTAATATTATTCTTAGCCTTTCATTATAAATGATCTAAACATTATATGCATGCACAATAAACGTATTGTGGTGTTTTGTTTCTGAAAACGAATGCCATTAATAACATTTTTTTTTTCTCCATACAAGTAATATTCACAAAAACTGCTATCGGATTTTTTAAAGCCATAAATTTATTAATTAATTTACTTTAAACCAAGGTTTTAATATATATATATATATATATATATATATACTAGCTGACCCGGCAGACTTCCTACTGCCTCAATCGATAAATAAAATACCTAAACTTTTGTATAAAATAAACTTAAAACAAATCGAATGGTAAATCCGTTGGAATCATCGGTATACGCGGGATTAAGACATCTTCTCTTTTGTATTTTCTCTTTATGATTATTGCCTCAATGACGTTATTCATCACCTTTTTCACAGCCAGTCTTGATCCGTTGCACAGTCGAAGTTGATTAATGTTACGCAGCATGATGACAACTGATGCTACTTTTAAATGCAAATTGTGAGGTGGTAATCCAGGCAATTCCAGTGAATTTAAAAACTCCGTGGGATAGTTGACTACGTCATCCTGGTTTATAACGGTATCGACTGATTTGAAGGAAACCAACTGTCCCGGAAGAATATTCTCGAGATCTTTATTTTTCGCCGCCAATATTGCTCTTTCACCCAGCCAATTATGTTTATTGAACTGATGCGCTATATCTAGAAAAACACGCAGAATACGCTCCTCTTTTGAGTCTGTGATGTGACAAAAATCTGTGGGTAATGTGATGAATCCGGTCGAGGTGTCCACTGCGACTTTATTATTTCCAATGTCTAACAACTGCTTTGCAAACACATTTGTAGTTTCATCTTGTTGCAAAAATACTCGCATGTTATTTGGAGTGTCTTTACGTACCGCCACAAATATGATGATTGTAGGCATGTGTTTAGTTCATCAACAACAGTTGATCGGGGAATAACTTGAAGAGTCTGACAAAAATCAGCTGACAGAATCATGGCCCCACCAAAAATGTTTTGGTTGTCACGAAGATCTTTCAACGTTCTGTCCAGTGCTTCCAGTGACCAATTATGGGCCATTGTGCATTCATCCCAACCAATCAATTTGCATACTTGTAGTATCTTAGACATTGCGCTATTTTTGGCGATGTTGCAAATTGGTGTTTCGCTGATTTGCATGTTTAATGGTAATTTCAAGGCAGAATGTGCAGTTCGCCCGCCTTCTAGCAGAGTCGCAGCTATTCCAGATGAAGCCAACGCTAGAGCTATCTATTTCGCGATCTGATCCTCGCCAAATGCAATAAAATAAAACGTTTTTCCGGTTCCTCCTGGAGCATCAAGGAAATAAATTCCACCAGATCCACTGTTCACAGCTTCTATCAAAGTGTCGTACGCAATTTTTTGTTGTTGATTTAATTGTGGAACATTTGTACGAACTGTTTTAGCCAATGCTTCAATGTCGTACTGTTGTACTCTTTGTAACTCGTGGTTTAATGCATCGTGCATATGACGATTGGGTGCTGTCATTCCCAAACACGACAATACTTTATTTGCCATCAATAAACACATATCTTCAATCAAGGTCAGTGTCTCATTGTAAATTTCTGCAGTCATTTGTAGTGTAGGATTCAAAGTTTGACGGCGCACAAGATGTAAAACGTCATCAAACATGTCATATCTATACTTAACCCATAAATATTTTGGATTCCAGGGGAAACATGTCAATATGAAATCGCAAACAATGTACGAATTTGATGCGGCGACGAAGATATTAGGGAATCCTTGAGTGTTTCAACCCAGTGCGAATTGTTCTCGAGTAAATGTAATAGTTGACATGCCTCACGGTAAGTCGCACATAGACGACCATTAACTGTTCTCAGTTGTTTAAACGATGTCAGATCACGAACATTCACCAACAACAACCGCAAATAATAACATTAATCGTTATTTGAATGTACTGTGTAGATGCGACCCAGAGCGTCTGAAGAAAATACATTTGGATATCTTTCAACTGGTGTTCCTTGTTTTCGACGTTGAGACGATTTTGATGATGCTTTCCATGTATAATAGAGTGGCATGTCAGCATACAGCAAAGTGCGAGGAAAATCATCAGTTTGACAGACTGTGAAGGAACTTGTCCAATAATTATTTTATATATTTTAATATAAACTTGAATATTATAAAAAAAATATTGTCGTATAATACCTTGAAAGTGGGCATGAAATTGTCCTGTATAATATGTGTAGCGCCAAACGATGTCATCTGGAAACAGCTGTTATATTTCTGAATGTTGGCCAAGAAGTGCTTAGAATCATTTCCAATCCCAGAAACTAAAGAGCGTAATGGATCTGGTGGTGGGACCAATCGTGGCAATTTTACTTTGCCTCCAGCACAACATAATGCAGTAGATTCATCACTGTATTTTAACTCCTTACAATATTTACAAATTATTGTCATTTCCCCAATTGTTACCGATTTGTCGGCACAATAACCTATTGCTGGATCATAGTGGAATGCAGCTCGTTTCAGAATCAAAGGAGAACTGCGTCTGCGGAATCGCTCAATTTCATTATGTCGTGCTCGCTGTTGTTGTGTTTGATGTGCACGAACTCCTTGCATTCTAAGCCTATCTACTTCATTGTTACTCACTAAAGAACGCAATGCTGACATAGCAATACGACTATTTTCTTGATCTGTCTCTCTCTGGTCATCAGTGCGGTTAGCACGTGAGGTAGTTCTTCGCACATTTGATTGACTGCGACGACCTAAGTCAGGTCGTCTTCTCCTCGGCATCGTTAATTTTAATTAATAAAGATAAAAAAAAGATAAAAGGATGCACTCTTTGTCTGAGGTATCGATCGACATAGAGGATCGATTGACATATTAGTTGGTTGTCAAATGTCAAATATCAAAATGTCAAAGATTTATCAATCTACATAAAAATAATAACAACTGTAGATAATCTACCAACTGTAGTTAGAAATATATAAAAATTGTAATTAGTTTTCATTTTAAACTATTCTTTCAATTTGATTTCTGAACGACGGGAGACACATCAAAGGAAAAGAAAAATTGTTGTTTTTATTTAATTCTGATCATTTTCATATTTAATCACCTTTTAAAACTTCTCTGGACTTCCGAAAATAATTCAAGACCAAAATTACCCAAATCGGTCCAATCGTTCTGGAGTTTTAGAAACTCTAACGAACAGCAATTCATTTTTATATATATACGATACAACGATTTCACGAGAATCACTCTTGTTGTCGTTAAATTAATTTCATGATGATTTAATTAACAAGTTTAATTAATGTTACTGAATCATGGCTATTAAAACACAGCGTTGATGACAACTCAATTTGAACATTCAAGTATTTCATTTGAACATTATAGTAATCGTTTTGTGCCAACGAATTGTTATTCGATCTTATTTGAATATTTATCCTAAATAACAAATTTCTTACAAGCCTTAAACATTTACATGTGATATAAAATGCTATATAAAATCCTTTTAACTTTCGGATGATTATTTCGATTTAGAATAATAACGGTTCTGAATTGTCAAAGGAAATGCGTAGAATATATATACTTAGACGGTAGACAAATGAGAAGCTAAAAAGATATTCAGTTGAAAGGCGTAAGAAAGTATCCTTCGAGAATAAAAACCTTCTGAATATAATTTATCAAATAATAATGCTATTTTTGTGTGGTTACGGAATCTTTTTAAAAACGATCCGTCTTTTAAACACGTCATCGGAAAATTTCTTGTTTTATTACGGATTTTTTGGAGTTTCACTGTCGGTAATAATATATAGTGAGGTATTGAGTTTTTCGACGGGATCTTAATCTGTCAAGGGGTGATAATAATTACAATCATGCAATTTGAGTTACTACAAAAATTCCCTGGACAGTTCTAACAGGAAAGGCACCAACTTGTTAGAGCGATATTTGTAGATTAGAATAGTATTACGAAGTTACGCTTAAATGAGATGTATCTAATGTATCCAATACCTTTAATAAATATTTAAAAAATATATTGCGACGCTATAAAGTATATTGTACTCATTGAAGTTAATAGCTTGTACTCACCCAACTTAAGCTTTTCCAGTTGTTCGACTGGCAAGTCCTGAAACAAATATTAACTCAATTACATTTAAAAAAAATATGTTTTCTAAGCCGATTGAGGATGTAACATATATTTGAAGTGAAATTTCAGTGATGCGTCACGTTTAGGTCCACTTCGTTGCATGAAAGAGAAGAAAGATACAACGCAAGAGAAAAGGAGAAAGACAGATATATATTGTGTGTCTAATACACAGTTTAGGCTATCGCGTCTCCCTCTTTATAAATTTTACTTCTATCACGTGTTACGGATACGGTAATGCACGCGCAATTCTTAAGCATAAAAGTTGATATCACGCAAAATTACAACCAAAATCTCTCAAAAGCTTATTTGAAGCAATTACGCAATAGCAATTTATTTTGAAGCAATGATGGCTCAGTGGTAGCGTGTACGACTTCGCGTCGATTGACGTGAGTTCGAATCCCTGCAATGAGCCTGAGCTTTCAGTGAAAGAAAATATCGTGAGGAAACTATAGCATGGTGGTATAGGGCTTTTTCTAATGCCCGCCTGGCTAGCTACCACCCTCAAGTTGAAAATCTGTCGACAAGCACCAATAGTTGTGTTCCGACAGCTTCACTTGAGAGCCAGTCTTCAACTAGGTTTAGCGTGATATCATCTTGGGCCACATCGTCCCTTAACATCAGGTGAGATTGCGGCCACTACGCCAAACCTATAACGATAAAAAAAAATGCTGGGTGGTAGGACTAATAATTGTGTTCGACTGGATCTGTACTCAACCGGGTCTTTCATGTACATAGTGATATATTCCTTCACATTGACTTTTGGTTTGTTCGTTTCGGGATCAGCCAGTGTGTCCAGCTGCGTAGAAGGTTGCAAGCGGGTAGGACAGCGGCGGCAGCGGTGGATCCCAGATCTCTCTGGATTATAGTGTGTAATAATTACTACACAAGAAGCCTGTCAACTATTATTATTATTCATATCTGCTGCCTAAAAGCGAATGTGGTTAATTTATCCATCTCTTATACCATTGTGCAATCTTAAAACACTGTGTAATGTTGGTTCTATTTAATTTTCTTCGTAAACTTTAACGGACATAAATGTTTTGTAATTAATAACGAAAAGACGTATTAATATGAGGAAAATATGTTATCTTATTGTGGTATTGTGTTGTGTTAAATCTGTTGTAAATCAACAACAAGGTATTTATAGGTTTCTATGTCAAAATTTGTTTTTTTTTTTTTATAAAGCAACAATGATTCTGTGGTAGTAAGTAACGCTTGAAGAAAACATCGATTAAAGTGGGTTCGAATCTTACAATGTGCTTATTTTATCGTAGCACGGTAAAATCACGGCACTGTGTCTGATGCTAATAATAATATCAGTCTGTAAGAATTGTACTGCTGAGCAAAGACCTCTTCCTAAGGGAAGATATGGGCTTAATCACCACGCTAGCCCACGACGTGTATTGGTGAATTCAAACACCGAGAAATCAACGGTTCTATGTTTTTCCCACATACATTGGTACTACAAGAATTCCTCAAACGTTCAGGTTTCCTTACGATGTTTTCTTTCATTGTCAGCCAATAGTGAAGCCAATTTGAATGATAAAATGTACGCGATTTCCGAAAAATTCGTTGGTAGATGCCGCGGTTCTAAGCTGCGGACATGGAATCCATATTCCGCCGGAATAAACCACTCGACCACCATGACTTTTTCGACTGTATGCTAAGTACAGTACAATCCAAAAACAATCGGCAATTAATCACCGGTCGTCAATATCACACCTGCCTATAGTCTACAAGCCTCTCGTCAACTGGATAACCATCGGCTGATCCCGAAACGCGACAAATCAAAAGAGAGGCACTGTGACTTGGCTTATCACCATTTACGCGATGGTCGCTACCCAGTCCGGTACAGATCCCTACTATCCCGCTTAGTTACTGGATATAAAACGGTTGATCTCGGAAGACGAGACGCTTAAGCGTACCAATACCGCGGGTGTTATATCTATTTTACCATCCAGCTTGTGGTTTTTTGAAGGAAGACTTTGTAATGAACCATAACGTAGTGATAGTTATCAGTGTTTTCTGGCAGCTTTATGCCCATTATATTACCATAGGGGCGGGATTGTAGCTAAAACACTAAGACTTCGATAGAAAAGTTAGTAATACTTGTATTTATAAATACTTGAAACATACTTGTTTGTTTAGTTTTGTGTTTATCTACGATGTTTATTATGTTAACATCGGCAAGAACACACAGCGCTAAACGCGTTTTACTTATAAAAATCGTAGTTTCTTAAACCTGTAATAACTTCTTATTTAATGAAGATATCGTCATATTTTTTATGTTTGATAAGGATCAAGTATCTAAGGAGTGAAACCAAAATGTATTGATCAAAATCTATTCATTAGTTTTTACGTGATGCGCGCACAACGGGAAACCTCAATAACTTTATTTTTATAGATATATAAGTATAGGCGTTTTATCACAATCTCATCTGATGTTAACTAACGATGTAGCCGACTGATTCTCAAATATAGCTACGGTAACACGCATATATAGGTTTTCGGCGATATATTTTCAACTTGAGGGTGGTTAGCTAGTATTAAAAAATGCTCCACTACCATCATTTTCATGATTATATTTTCATTCACCGAAATTTTAGGCTCATTGTAGGATTTCACGGAACCTACGGCGATTGACTCGAATTCAACTAGAAATAAAGGGGTGTATGAATGTAAAGCGAATCCCAGTAAACACGTCATGACCTTAATTTGACATCATACGTGTTTATTGGGACTTTCTTATTAAATATTAACGCTAACTAACAAACAATGTAATAAAATATTAGAAGTCAATTTTAACCTACTTCTAATCCTCGTATAAAAATGAAACGTTGTATGTATATGTAGTTCGAATAACAACACTATAATTTGTTATCTTGGAGCCGATCTGATGATGGAGCCAGGTGATGGATAGTGGAACACATCACTGGCTACTATTAAACCCTTCAAGTTTGGGCTCATATGATTTGTTTTGACAAGTCCAATAGATTGAGCTTGGTAACGAGGATCTGATGATGGAGCCAGGAGGTGGATAGTGGAACTCTTCAGTGGTTACTAGCAAACCCCTCGAGTTAAGGCTCATATGATTCGTTTTGACAATTCAAATAGATTAGGCTTGGTAACTAGATGTTATTATAAGACTTAAAAGGTTTATAATTTTAGTGTGTGTTTTTAGTTTTTTAACTAATTAAATTTAATAATAACCCCAATAAGGAGATGGTGTGATGATAATTTCTCTTTCGAAATCCACCAGATACAAATGCTCTAACCACCTTGCTTATCATTAAGTATTTAGTAGGGTGTGACATACGGATTAATTATAATATTGCTAGGAGTTATAATAAGAAATCAGCGGTGCGCCTGTGTGTCCTCGCGCGTTTGTTACGCAATGATTATTTTCGTCTCGTAATTTTATTATTATCGCTGTGGTCTATCAAATAAAGGATGTAATATGCTTCCCGTCTACGAAAATTCGCTAAATAGCCAAGCTATACTTTTTTACTGATTTTTTAAAAGTAGGTATATTGTCAATAGTAGTGCCGTGCCACAAGCATCACATGTACAAAATTTCATGAAAACCAATCAGGTAATTTGTGTGATAAATCTGGGCATACAGACAAACGGACAGACAATTTCTTTTAAACTACATATTCGTGATCAGTGTCAGGATCAGTGTCAGTGATCAGGATGTATATTAGTAAATTTGAAAGAAAAAAATACACGTACAAATATACTTAACTACAAATTTATTATATATAGTATATATTATTTTTCAGACAAACATCATGTCGATGCTTATAAAGATGATACAGGAATTGTCAATTCTTATTACAGGATAATATATCATTCAAATTATAATGAAGCCTTGAATCCAATTCTTGTAGATGGTACGTATAAAGGTACAAGTTATAATAAACATAAAAACAAGTCCAATGATAACAATAGAATTTCAGACATGTACTTACATAATAATAGTTTAAATTAACTTATACTTATATATTGTATTAAGTCAATATGATTCTTCTTCTTAATTATGATCAACGTCACTTGTGCAGAACAATTAAATAACGTCAAGTAAAATACCTACAAAAATAAAAAACTATAGGACTAAACCTTTAATTATATATAGACATGTAGGCATATAATCAAAGGGCTAAACAACATAATTTTACTAATTATTAGAATTAATACCATCACATGACAAATCAAAATCCCGACAAAACTCCAATATAATATTCATTAATTAGGTCGCTGTTTTTTCTATTTCTAGAATTCGTTTCGCAGAAGCATTTGCCAGCGTCAATTTTTTGTTATTTTCTTGGTAGTATCACGTTACCCGAATTTTACTGAAAATTATTCTAAACCTGTAATTATTATCTGCTTTAATGTCGTAAAAACTGTGTAAGTATATTGGAGTATTTAAGGTCGTGGCTACTTCACTGAAACTTTATACGAAGATTTCGAGCTAACTCAAAACTTACATTACATCCTATGCTATGTTTGGAATTCACTTGACTCCACGCACTAATACACTTAAAAACCAAATTGATTCCACAGATTCCTGAACACATAGATAGCAGTTTGGAGATACTTGTTGAATATTTTATTGAGTATTACAATCAAACGAAATACTCATATTTGAAACGTAATTAAAAAAATTTGATGTCGATGTTAATAATTTCGTTAGTCATTTTAGTTTAACTAAAATAAGTTACCCTCGCCGCGGTGGGGTGGCTCTCAGAATAGCTAGACTTAAGTGGCAGTGGCCGGGACACACGAATGGCCAAGGGGCCGTAGAGTTCTCGAGTGACGGCAACGTACCGGTAGACGCAGCGTAGGTATACCCGCCACAAGGTGGACCGATGACCAAGTGAAGATTGTGGGAACCGATGTGAGCTGCACAGGATCTTTCGTTGTGACGATCTTTGGGGGAGGCCTATGTCCAGCGGTGAACGTCTTTTAGCTGAATGGATGGATGAATGGTAAATAAGTTACAATTGAATAATTAAAATAACTGGATTCCATATTTCTGAAGTGGAATTTTTATGTGTGCAATTTTTTCGCAAGGTTTCCGATA
The DNA here is from genome assembly GCA_947532125.1 of Saturnia pavonia. Lineage (NCBI taxonomy): Eukaryota > Metazoa > Arthropoda > Insecta > Lepidoptera > Saturniidae > Saturnia > Saturnia pavonia. The sequence goes on from OX383903.1 coordinate 13,768,713, forward strand.
CAAAAATGATGGTAAATAGGTTCTTGAACCAGAGAGAAACAAAGAAAAACTATGCAATAAACGGAGAGAGATAGATGAAAGTAATAGAATAAGACAAGTGTACGCGCCAAATTAAGCTCCAAAAACGAGTAAAGAATTAGAAAGACAGGCTATTTGACAGCAGCTGCTGCCGGAACACACCTATTGGTGCTTGGCGACAGATTTTCAACTTGAGGGTGGTAGCTAGCCAGGCGGGCATCAGAAAAAGCCCTACCACTATGCTATGGTTTCCTCAAGATGTAATCCTTCACCGAAAGCTCAGGCTCATTGCAAGGATTCGAACTCATGTCAATCGACGCGAAGTACTACACGCTACCACTGAGCCTTCGTACTTCAAAACTATATTATATTTCAGACTTTCCGTTAGCATTGGCCCATACAACAGCACCTGAAGAATCGGTGGAAGTTTATATATCACATAGCCGAGGTAAGCTCCTAAATATCGATTTTTTTTTGTGGGCTGAGAACTTGCTCAAGTGCCACTGCTGTTATCAGTTACGCAAATGGGTCGAACGCATTCTATAAAGGGGAAAACATCCTTGACTGAACAATTCCATTACAACTATCTTTGCCGAGTAAAGCCCGCGACGCATTGAATTTAGCTGTGCACGGTTATTAGCACCTCAATTTTATGAGTCACGAATTTCTATAACGCAGCGATTCTTATCGTTACTGTTTTTGTAAAATTACATACTTTTGCGATTAACAAAGATGCGAAGTGTCTCAATGTATGGCTACGTCATAGGCCAAGTATACTTACAAACGGGATATAGTTTTTTTATATACATTAGGCCTAAAATACGTATTGATTATTAAAATAAAGCTCGTGGTTATAAGAACAAAATTTTGAATCAGTCTTTTGTTTGCTATTACCATATAAATTATATATGGGTAATAATACCAGACTGTAAGTGTCCCACTACTGGGCGAAGGCTTTTCTACCCGAGGCACTGGCTTAATCACAACACGAGAACACGACATAATGGCAATTTCAAACGCCGATAAATCCATCGTTCTATATTTTTCCCACATACAATGGTACTAAAAGAATATTTCTCAAGCGCTCAGGTTTCCTCACGATGTTCTCTTTAACCATCAGTTGACAGTGTTACCAATTTGGATTAGTAAAGATACGCAAATTCTGAAAAATTCCTCGGTACATGCCAAGGCTCGAACCTGCGGACATCGAATCGGTGTATGGTAAAATTATTATGATTTAAAAACATTACATTGAACCTGCCACAAATAACAAACATGATGCATTGTATTTTAAAGTTTTTAAACCTATCTTCAGTAAGAAAATTGGGCAATATATCTTAGATATAAAACAGTTTAATTTATACAGTAAAAATGTCTTCACAGATGAACAGAAAAGCATTGTGTTGGGTGACCCGCTGTTACTGGACGAAAATGACCGAAATCATACACGGATTGTGAAGAAAAAACCAAATTCCGCCAACCAACGATTAATAAATAATAATATGCTTTTATTATTAATAATTATTATTTATATTAATGTATAACTTTATAAAAGTAATAAAAAACAAATTCTGAGACAAGTGTATAATTTATATTCAGATACCAAAAAAGTTAAAAACAAATAAAACCGGCCGTGTCCTTGTCGAGCCACTATTCTCATTCTATGAATAACTTAGTCTTCAGGGTTATAAACATTAGTGACTGACCTTTGCAGTCTTGTTTGAAATCCATTGTATATGGCCAGCTATAAAGGTCAACAAAAAAAACAATGAAGTAGAATATTTATTGATCAAAAACAAAAACGTATTTTATTTTTTTACTTTAGTACTAAGACAATTTCGGATTTTCCCTATTTATATTCCACATAAATTAATTTACTCGTATTTTTATAACTATTAATTATTGATATTATAAATGAGAATAAAAATACCATACAATAAAAATAAGATAAATATATTGTAATGTCCTTTGAATATGTAAGGTTGACGTAATGCAGACGGCCTTCGTCGCTCGTAAAACACTAAGCTGACTATCACTTAACCACATAAAGGAAGAAAACATGTTGTACCGACCCTACTTATGTGATACAATAGCAAGAGGAAGATTCCTTGAAATGTGAAGAACAGAAAGTATATGATAGACTTATAATAATTCAGCAGTGTGCTGTATTATATTATAGATGAGCGAGATAGTCTGGACGTCCGAGATACTCTCGGTGTTTGTACACAAAAAAGGACCTATCCAGGTAACACGGAAAGCAAAACATTAACTGAATTACAAAATATTAACCAAATCGTTAGAGGCGATTCCGAGAAAACTATTTAATAAAGTTTGCACTGATCACGAGTATATTTATTCTGTCTCATTGTTTTTCTAGATTAAATTCAAAAATAGCTTGACCGATTTTTATAAAATTTCTTACATGAGAAGCTCATGCCATCAATTGATCGTAATATTATAAGTAAAAATAAAAACGAAATAACAATAATTACTACGTAATAAACACGTGGAGACCCGCAGAGCACCGCAAATATATTTTCTCAAGTAATCATATTAGATTAGTTAACAAATTAGGCAAAACAAAAAAAAAGAATATAATAAAATTATTCTTGTGGATGATGAAAATTATATACCAGCTACGTCAAGTCCGAAAATATCAACCGCCGCGCCGTACCGCCTAAGTACTAACATCAAAGTAATAAAACCATATTTGCATATTTAGAGCTAACCAAATACTCAACCGGAATATTAATAACAGAAACCACTTAAGAACTCTCTTATTCGTGTACATAAAAACTCTAAAGATTTTATGTGTCTAATAATAGGTCTAGCGTTTGATCATAATGTCACCTGAGGCTTGGTAACGATTTGGCCGAAAATGGGAACACCTTAAGCTTAGATAACTAGCAATAAGTGCTTTTTAACTCGAGAGTTATAGCTAGCGAAGCGGGCGCTAGAAAAGGCTTCGCCATCATACTATTACTTCGTTGCCATATTCGGATTTATCGAAATTTCAAGAAATTGTATTTTTCGATTAACGCGGTATCGGAACACGCTATCTTTTATCCATCATCGTTTCCAAAAACCTATATGTTTCGTCCACATTTTTTTAAATCGAAGTAAGGCATAGTGTAATCACTAATGGTAAGCAACAGTCAAGAACATCGGTGACCATCGACCAATCTACAATCAATCACCAGTAAGCCTTCACGTTATGTTTGAAATACCACATGTTATAGGAAGGAGAGCACACATTGACCGGGCTTGCACAGTTTCGCAGTACGACAAAAATATGACATAGAGAAATCTCTTCACATACCTCTGTTAACAAAAAAATGTGTCCTCATCGAAATATAATCTCAATAGAATATTAGGTGTAAGAACTCATATTTGCAATTATGCAATAATACTGGCCTCGTGATGCCGTGGTATTAGTAAGCAATAACACAGAAGCGAGAGGTCGCGGGTTTCTATCCCCGCTATTGACTGACTACTGTCTAATGAGCCTAATTCCTTAATTATCAGTTGTGTGTTGTTATATATATATATATTTGTATGATATCACAGCTGTTTACAGTGTTTTTTTATCTGTTAGCCATAAGGGCCCTGAAGCCTCAGATGGCTTTTACAGCTTCAGCCGGGTTTGGGGGCGAGCGCTGAAGGCATTCAGCCGCGAAAGCGTGGCAACAAGCCCAAGGGTGCCACAGTAGCCAAGCCTCTGGGAGGAGGGAAGAAACATGCGTATATTTATGTAGTAATCTGTTAATTTTGGTGTAAACTAACTAGCTAATAAAAGAAAAAAGGTCCCTTACAGAAATTATGTACCTGAGTGGTGTGCATGTATGTAGAGTGTATATAGTGTATGAGATATACAGTATAATGAGTCTAATGAGTGTATGTTGGTAGCTAGTGAATGCAGCGTCACTGTGTCGCGCGACCGGCTGCTGGCTCAAGGGTTCTATGCCGGAGGAACGGACCTAGGCTTGAGTTGCCGAACGAACCTCCTGTTCGTGGCAGATATATTTACTTACCACAATACAAGTTTTGCTTACTTTGAAATTAAATAGCCGATATGAAATTTATTCCATACATAAAAAAAAAACATATATATTGGGTCAACAAAAATATTGGGATAAATAATTTAAATTTATACTATAAAGATATATAGCCCCGAAAGGTATGGTTCCGGAACCTCACTTAAACAGAACACTGATTTCTCCAATCACCCAATCATTCGCAATATATGAATATTATTTGTAAAACTATATTACTTTACAAAGATATCATCATGCGATGAAATTCGACTTAATTGTTGTCGCTTAGGCTTAGGCCACATCGTCACTTAAAAACTATACGTATGAAGTCGGTTAAAAACTATACTTATTTATTTAATAATATAATCCCATAAATCCATTACATACCATAATCAATGTCATGTATGTCATTTCCTGTTATGTGACCAATTAGTTTGTAATATGTAACTTATAATAATAATTCTAATGAAATATCATATACATTTTGAATTATTATTTTGAGGTGATGTTCGTAGTTAATATTTATTTAATTATTATTTAAGTTAAATATGTATTTTTATTATGATATTAAACCACCTACACACTCATAGTATATGAAATAATCTGTTGAAACGACTCATACGCCACCTACCTTTTTTTAAAAAACGTTCCCTACGGCTCCTCTAACGTTGTCAGAGACTTTGTGCATTCTAATAAATAATGTAACAACAAATAGAGCGCCCATCCTTCTGTGAGGAGTCATCCCCAATTACCCCATACTATATTATTTACAATTCTTAATTTAAACTTAATCTACCAAAAGCTTCCCTTCTCTTTTTTTTGTCTTATGTTCTTATGTGCTACAGTAACAAAAGTCATTTATGGTTAAATACATTTTAGACTTTACTGTTACAACTCCGGGTATGTCGCAAAAATGGGTCGGATTTTAAAATTTCATAAATAATATTCATAATTAAAAACTAATAAAATTTTGTATAATTAAATATCACAACTAATTTTAATGAAACCTGTTTAGCTACTAAACTTGAAAACTTATTAAAATTGAGGTTAATTTAAACATTTATAAATAAATAAAATTTAAATTATTATTTTTTACAATATATTGAGGTTGAAATTTGAGGTTTAGATCTTTGGTTGACTTGTAACAGTAGTTAGATTTATTATTTACTTACTATGTCATCATATACCTCATTTGTTCCTTAACCCAGCTCATTTTTCAACGTCTTCTATAAAATTAAAGAAGGCGTTGCGATGCTCCACATCTAGCATCAGAGTGGGCAAGGTGTCGAGTCCAATTTTGACTCCAGTACTGCACTCGAGGTCGTATCTGGAAGAGTCGAATCTAGGACAGTCTATAATAAGATGGAAGACTGTCTCGGCGATATCCGTGTCGCAAGCACACGCAGGGCTATCTTTAATTTTGAAACGGTGCAAGTACGCTGCAAAACTCCCGTGACCAGTTAAAACCTGCACGTGGCGAGGCGACACACGGACTTTCCTCGTGATTGCGTGACCCTGATCGATCCTTGGGAGGAAAGCCCGCGTCACCTTTCCCGTGACGTAGGTCTCATAGCGTACCTGCCATTGCCTAATAGTGTCCCCGCGTATGATCTTCTTTGCGTAAGATAACGGATAACGATCGTAGTCGGCTGCCGTCTTTTTGTGAGCGGCGCGCTTCGCCAACTCATCAGCACGCTCGTTTCCGATCGAGCCGACGCGAGCTCGCACCCAGTGCAATCGCATGGAACGCCCTTCCGCACGGATCTCCGTGATGGTAATTTGCGCCGCAAGAGCCAGGCGGTGGGGCTGTTTTGGATTTGCCAGCATCTCCAGCGACGAGTTAGAGTAGCTGTAGATGCCGACATCTCCATTCTTCGCTTTTTTGACTGCCTGTATCGCCTTATGAAGCGCAAAAAACTCAGCCTGAAAAACCGTACTGAAAGACTCCAGGCGAAACGTAGAGAACCTGGCCTCCCGTCCCTCCTTCCACCAAGTCATCGGATCTTACTGCCATCGGTGAAGATAGCGGAGCCGCAAGACTCTGGAGGGACTTCCATGCTCTCGTACGCTTCCCCTACGCATTGCACAGGGTGCGGATACTCGGCGAAGCTTACTGGCCGCTCTGGTTCGCGGTCAACCACGATCTCGTCCAGGTGCTCACCCATTTTTATACGGTATAAATTGTGCACCTCTTGGGCTCGGAGGTCCAGCGGGAGCAAGTCTGCCAAGACAATCACAGCAGTCAGAGATACCGTACGGTATGTCCTGCAAATATTTAGGGCAAAACCCCTCTGCAGCGAATTTAGCTTAATTCTAAGCAAAATTTTCGCCGCTGATGGACCCCATACATTTGCGGCATACAGCACGAGCGGCTCAATGACTGCAACGTATATTGTTTTGATGATATCCGAGTTCAAGCCCCAACTCACCTGCGCGACACATGCCAACTGCTTATAGACGTCAACTGCCCTTTTACAGGCTGCAGTGACATGTGGTTCAAAGGTGAGTTTGCTATCGATTATCAGACCCAGCTGGCGAAACTCTGTTTCCAGTGGCAACTGGACTCCGCCCATGACAATGACTGGATTGTCAAACTTCAGCCTCCTAATCAGCACCATCGCCTTGGTTTTGCGTGCTGCGAAAGTCAGCTTACTCTTAACGCCCCAGTCCATCACGGTCTGCAGAGTCCGGTTAGCCTTTCCATGCAAAGGTCCAATCTCCTCCCCGGAGAAGACCAAAACAACATCGTCAGCAAAAGCCTGACAGTACACACCCGCGGACTCGAGCTTCACCAACAAGGATTCGAGTATAGGGTTCCAAAAGGTTGGTCCTTAAATTTAACCTTGAACACAACCTTTTGAAGACTCTCGACTCATTTGGATACCGGTATAATTAAGCTCGATTCTCTGGTCCTTAAGGTACGACAAGATCATTCCGTATAAGTTCCTAGGGCAACTTTTAGCTACGAGCTGGGACTTCAGCGCAGGCCACCATGCGTTGTCGAACGCTCCCTCTATGTCCACTGACATCAGGACGACGATCTCCTTCGCAACCATCTTAGTCCTGATGTTAAGTCACCAGATCATAGAGGGAGTCTTTGGCACCACGCTGTGGCATAAACTCATATTACCGTACACTGAGGTTTGGCAGTAGATGCCAGCGCAAACGTCGGGCCATGACCTTCTCCAGGACCTTTCCCAGCACAGACAGCAGCCACCTACCTTAGAATGGTTGTACTAGTTTAGAAAACTTTACGTGTGTGAACACAACAACTCCTCAAAGTTTCATTCTAAATCGCTTACGGAATAAACAAATTAACATTCATTTTATATGTATAGATTTATTTATTTCTAGGTAATTATTTTTGATGCGTCATTACATTCAACAGAATACAATAACACGACGGTTTTTAATGAGCATCTATGATTATGACTTGACAATTACACATGAGAGCCAATCCTATTTCCTTAAGCGTGTTACCATTTACGACTCCGTGTTAGCATAACGTTGAATAGTGATTGTTCTATTTTTTTTTTCTTTAAATAAAACAGAATATTTTTCCGCACAGGAAAGAGTTTAAAAGTGCTTGATAATATAATGCTGGTGTACATATAGCTAATTTAAAATTAAAAACTAACTGAGCCTATTTGTAAGTATATGTATTACATTGTAAGTTTTTTTCCTTCTTCTGTTTTTATTACAACGATCTTAATGGTAGACTTGTTTTGAAAATTGTAACATTAACTCAATAACTGAATTAAGTTTTGTGATAATATATAAGTTTTGAATCATTCTCACATCAATGTAGAAACATAAAATTGTCTACAATAGGTAATGTACCTACTGATACAACTAGAAATTCTTTCTGGTATAAGCATCCAATTATGTTTCCGTATTTTATTTATATTGAGTTATTTTATAGTTTATGTTATACTATTATATGCTTTAGGAAATGCTTATAATAAACTGGTAACTCATTCGGAAATGCAGATGCAGTAAAATGTATTTTTAAAGTATTAACAACTATTTTACTATACGAAAAAGTTGTTATACAAGCTTTAGAGTAGTATAAGTAGATAGAGTTAGAGTAATAAATAATACAACTATTGCCTAATTATCAGAAATCCGAATAACCTGAAGACTGAGTGCATTGAAGAAGACTAAAAAAAGAGAATGAGTCTAGGATCACTTTGAAATAAGACGAAGTAAGAGTAGAGTTGAAGCAATCTTGGCTCAGTGGTAGCGTGTACGACTTCGCGTCGATTGACGTGAGTTCGAATCCCTTCAATGAGCCTGAGCTTTCGGTGAAGGAAAACATAGTGAGGAAACTATAGCATGGTGGCATTTTCTAATGCCCGCCTAACTAGCAACCACCCTCAAGTTGAAAATCTATCAGCAATCACCAATAGGTGTATTTCGGCAGCTGCACTTGAGAGCCAGTCTTCCACTAGGTATAATGTGTTGCCATCTTGGGCCACATCGTCATTTAACATCAGGTAAGATTGTGGCTACTACGGTAAACCTATAACGATAAAAAAAAACATAATCCAAACATTCTAACCAAACATTTATGAGATCATTTTATTGTAGCACGTGAAAGTGCAGGCACTATTAGACCTGATAGTAAGCACAAAATAACGGCTAACACCGAGAGATCGGCAAATAAACAAGCGACAAACTAAAATACAGTTACTGTGACGGGTTGGTTACCCAGTCGGATACAAACCACAACACTTGATATACGCCGGATGATCTCGGAATGGGACACGCCTACGCGGGCCACTAAATCAGGGTGTATAATTTCGTGTATTTTATTCGCGATCCAGTTAGACACAACGTGTTCCACATACAGCTAATTTTTTTTCTGATGTGGTAAAGGAACATAATTAATTTCCATATAAGAAAACATGAAAATATACCTATATTGTGTATACAGAGAAAAATAGCTTAACATTTTATATTTCAGGATTGTTTATTAGAATGAAAATATCGATAATTAGTGATAATTAAAAAATAACTGTGAAAATTCGAAATGAATATCCTTGTATTATATTCGTTCGTTTATATTCTGAGTGGAATAGTGGCAGGTGCGTAGTTTTTAAAATTATTATAATCTAAGTATCATATTTCAAATCCACTGACGTAAAAGATTTGTGTTATGTGCTCCTTATTTGTGTACCTTTGGTAGTAATAGTAGCAGACGGTACTTGCTATTATGAAGTGATTTGTCCGGATGATATTATTATTTGTATGATTTAATTACCATGTTTTTCATACTTTAATTTCGTCTTCTCATACATGATTCCTCCATAGATTCTTAACAGACATACATGATGATAATTCGCTAAATTTTGACGAGAATAAATACATTTTATTTTAGGACACTCACCCGAGCGAATATTTCGCATATTTCAGAATGTAAAAAAATCTAACACTCTCAACTTGAACAGATTGTTAATAGTTGTCACCGCTTATATATTAGTTAATTAGGGGAGATCAGGATTTGCCACAAAAACACCTTTAAGAAACAATATATAAAGTTTTTTTTTTTCAAAGAACATCTGATGAAACCATGTTGTCTTCATATATAAATGGCAGAATATTACCCGTTTGGGTGCCATTTTGAATCCGTTATTTAGATACTTCTCTCTTACGAAATATATGGTTAAGGAGGTCTGGTTGTATTTTGATTTAGCTACAGTATATTCGATCATATCATAATTATTAACTTTTATTTTCATATTTGTAAATAAATATCGATGCCGTCGATAAGCTTTGATTTTAGACTGTTCTTGGCATTTCGTTGTTGGATGGTTATGTAGATAACTAGCATACGATAAAACAAAAAAAAACGTCACTCTGATCATTTTTAACCCCGACGTAAAAAGAGAGGCGTTATAAGTTTAACGTGTGTATCTGTGTGTCTGTGTGTTGCATCTTAGCGCTAATACGGCTGAACCAATTTTTGTCTAGTTTTTTTTTCTTTGATAGGTGGCTTGAGTGTTCTTAGTTATGATCCAAGAAAATCTGTACAGCTATTTGAATATTATCAGCTCTTTTCTAGTTGGTAAATGGATGTCAGCATCTTTCACATGTCTTGTCGAGTCGAAATTTGGTATTCTGTTATTTCAAGTATATTAGAAGACCATGACAACATTGAGCTGATATCGTGTTTGAGATCATTGGAATGGTCTGAATGAATAAGATACCTGTGTTGAGAGTTTATTAATTTTTTTAACTTACTTGTTTATACAACTTTTTCAACACATATTTACAGGCAAGGATATTAGAGAAAACAGTAATGTTATGGTTAAGCAAATCGAGAGACATTTGGAGTCAAATGAAAACAACATTACAATGAAAATTCCAGATAATAACAACAGTTCAAATGCGATTTCGGAGAGCAATGAGGGTAAGGATTTTATTAACTTCTCTTAATATCAATCTATCGTTGGGCTTAAACCGTTGTACATTAAGAGCAGATATATTTACCTATACATCGAATCTGTCGACACGCCGACAATGCGCGGCGGCTTGGTATCGACGATATTAGTTTTTAGAATCATATTCACGACTTATACCCACGCAGGTTACTCGGCAACATGTCGCCAATTTGTATACACACTCAGTTGGCGTGTAGTGACGAGGCGTTTGTTTTGTTATATGGAGTAAATCATTATCATTCAAATGAGTTATAGTGGAACTCTAAATAGTGGTAATTTTCATTGCAAACTGTTTGTTGTTAAAGATGCATTAGTGTAATTTGTTTATTTTTTAAATTATTTTGTGTACAACAATATTCAATAAATGTTTAAAATGGATATTGATTAAATCCGTACATATTTTAAAATGTATACTCGTAGATATTTCTACAATTACCTATCTTGAAATATTTTAATGTTTCACTATTAATGTAACAACTGCGACTCAATAAACTTGATCTAACCCGACACTTTCATGTTCTCGGAACAGACACGGCGATAATAACTCCATAAACTACTATTATTAATTATTAGATCACTATTATTGCCCATGGTTAATTGTTGAACATTAATTACCGAATTATTCAAAAGACACAAAGTGTCTCAACACTAGTCAGTAACTAACAGCGGAAACAAAGTTGCTCATATCGTGTTACCGACAAAGTTTTCCAACTTGCAACTTGTGAAGTCGCCGACTAACCCGCCAACAACATGAGTTAACAAAATTTTTATTCTTGTGAGAAGGATGTTGCAAATAGGCCTTATTAGTTTATCATGTGTTGAATCTTTTTTTTTAATCATTGTAGGTTTAGCGTTGTGGCTTCAATCTCACCTGATTTAAGTGACGATGTGGCCTAAGATTATAACACCCTAAGCCACTAGGCTGGCTATTAAGTGCAGCTGCCGGAAGACACCCATTGGTACTTGGCTGCAGATTTTCAACTTGAGCACAGTAGCTAGCCAGGCGGCCTTTAGAACCATACCATAAGCTACCATTATGCTGTGGTTTCCTCACGATGTTTTCCTTCACCGAAAGCTCAGGCTCATTGAAGAGATACGAATTCACGTCAATTGGCGCAATTTCTGTACACGCTACCACTAACCCATCCAACATCAGCGATAAAAAAAATTGAGGTCGCTCATAAATGTTAATCATTCTAAAAACGGTGGAAATATGAATATTATTTTTTATTCTAGCTTTTTTACATGGATAATAAATACGTTTCTTCAAGTTTCAGCTAAAAACACTTAGTTTTAAGGGTCACTCAAGTTTTTTTAATATGATTTGATGATTTCGAGCGTTTTTTAATTTTTAATATTAAAGACAATATTTAATTCCTTTTATTTATATATGATTGGAGTAGGCAAAAAACTGATATTTTTTAAAATTAAAATTACTATAACAATATTGTTGAGGATGACAAAAAAAAGGTATAGTTGGAGCTTGTATTAATAATATTAAGACTGCCTCATCGTAATTTTTCATTTCCCCTACAAATATAATGAGTTTTTCTTTTGAACATTTGAAATTTAAAAATGAATGAATTATGTTGATAATTTAAATATTTTTTTTGGTTTGATATATATATATATATTATACATAGAAATCTATATTTTTTATCTACTGGTTTAAATCACAGGATTTCACAAAGTGAAATGACTATTTCTTATAAACTTACATATTTATTTTGTTTTATAGGTAGGATTGAAATATTCTGTAAAATATAATATAAAAAAACATATTTCACAGGAAAAAAATCAACATATTATACAGACGACAGATTCTTATCAGAAGAATACGTGATCAATAAGTTAGCAATCATGACAAAAAATACAGCAAAAGGTAACGATAATGCTGATGAGATTGAAGTACCGCCGATGGATACTCCTGCTTACCCTAAGATATCATCACGAATATCTATAGGTATACGGTGTGTTTACGCCGCTTTAGACTTTTTTTATTTAACATACATTCACATCACATCCAAGGTACCATTTAAATAGATCGTATGAGCCATTCGGTACCTCGTCTCCTGGAATTGTCAGTGGATCGGATATTTCACTATGCAAGTTCCATCTTCTCCCGCTCGCGCGCTATTCGTTCACGAACCCGTATGTGCGATATATGCCTGACACATTTTCAAATATTTAAAAAACACATGTCATCTTATTGAAGAAAAACTATACATAATTTTACGCACCGCATAAGAGAAATCAATATCAATTTAAATATCTTATCGCATCACATCGCATAATATACCAGCAAAACCGCAAACTGCTATTTAGGAGATCGAGTTGGCCGAAATGATGAGTAGGTAAGTATTTTTATTTGGTACCTAAGATTTGGTGTGAACATATCTCCAAGACAGGCGACCCGCGCTCTTTTTTCCTTTTTAAAATTTTCACAATTAGTTTCGCACCCGCATGATTACGGTGAGAGGTCGGATTGTTTCTTTTCGCTCGCTATTTAATCAAAAATCTTTATCACAATATGCAACATTTTTCGTTATCTGAGGGTCTAATAAATTAATATATTTGTTATAGATATTCTTCTGTATCTTCTGTATCTTCTATATCTATACATATTATAAAACTCCCCCCCCTCTTCCCCTTCACCTTTCACCTTTCCCACTCTTCAGAATGTCCAACTAGCAATTCGTGACAGCCTCAATATCCTAGATGTAGATATTTGCAGCGACCTCAACTCCAGGGATTACATTACACCGTGGGATTTACAATCCATCGACAATAGTCGCTGTGATGCCGGCCTGCTCAAATGTCTCTTCACATTATGTTTGAACGACTCCATGTTGAAAGAAGGAGGGAGCACATTGGTCAGGGGACAGTTTCATAGCTTGACAATACGACAAAGATTAGACGTAGCAAATTTCTTTTTTCGTGCCGAGATGGAGGTTACTGTAAAGCTGTAGTTCCGGAGCCTAGCGCATATGGTTCTGTTACGAAAGGGAGAAGAGAAAATAAGGTTAACAGCTCTTCAGAACACTCACCTTAATACAGACAGTAGAACACGCTGCAGCTGAAGCGGCTCGATGAATTTAGTAACGTCTGCATCATTTACAATGCGGATAACCCGTCTCTGCTACCTGTCCAGGGCTTCGAGGGGGTATTTTTGTGATCCATCCTATAGGTGCGAACAGTATTCCATACAAAGCCGAACTTTTGTCTTGTAAAGCAGCTGGGTACAGGTGTTCGGGCGTGAAAAACTGTGGCGCTCTGTTCAGGATTCCGAGTCTCCGAGATGTGGCGGAGATGATACTCCCGGTGTAATCCCTGGAGATAAGGTCGCTGCGAATATCCATACCTAGAATATTGAAGCTGTTACGCTTTGTTAGTGAGGCGTTCTGAAGAGTGGGGAGGGAGGAAAACCGGGTTTTTTGGTAGAAAACGCGCACACCTGAGTTTTCACGGTATTGAACTTAACCAGATTTCTTGTACCCCAGGTAGATATGCTTTTGGATATTAAAAATATTATTACTAGTTATCACTTTTTACAGAAATAAAAGCGAATTTACGAAACAATATTCCGAAACAGGGTTATGAAATTTCATCTCAAAAGCTAAGAAATGATACTGGCGTTATAAAAGTAGGAGTCCATAATTGTACGAGTGAAGAAAATGAACTTACTCGGCAGATATGTGAAATATTTCATAACGGTAAGAACAGACAATTAAATAATAATTAGTAGACCCTTGCGAATATTTCACACATTTATATAAATAAAATAATTTTACCACATATACATCTTATATCTTACAATAAAATAATTAATTGGACTGACATTCTTTTACACAATAATTTTCAACATGTATGTTCCAACTTAGTCTGCTGTCTAATACCATTCCAACATATTTTACATCAGTTGAACAAGTGGGATATATTAAAGTTAGTAAGGTTTCACTTGTTAGTAAACATTACTATTTCTGTTTTTAGGGCATTAACGGTTAGGTTGTAGTCCTTGCACTATTATTCTATCACTCGTAGCAATGCTTGCGTGACATTGCACACAATGTTTGCAATTTACCTGCCATTCAGTATACAGATGAGATTGTTAACTACCATATTCCACAGGAGGGGTGCTAACACTTTTCCTTGGGGACAGCTTTTTACTACTAATGCTCCGCCGTTTTGTCCTGTTGTCATGACAACCCTCTTTGTATGGCCCATTTAGTAAGCTTGACAGTTACTATGTTTTTCCCTTTAGTCCATGCTTCGTCTGTCAGTGTTGATACTGCATCTTGCCAGTTGAAATCTTGTATCATGGTACTATCCGGAAAGTGGGTTTGCAGCAGTAAGTTTTGTGCCTCATCTAGTTAATCAGTCGTTTTACCATCAGGCTTAAGGAGAGAGACCCTAGGCCATAGTTGCTTTGACTGGATAGGATCTTCCTTATCCTGTTCGCTTATGTATTCGATTCTATGTTCCCACAGAACTTCATCCATGATGCACAGCTTCTGTACCTTATCCATTTTTTGTACTTGGTTTGTGCATCATAGTATCTATCCCAGTCGTGATCTGCGCACGTGTTCTTCGCTCGGTTGAAGAGTTTCTTCATCTTAGACTTAAGCCTTACCAGCTCATGTCCTCACCACGTGTTTTCTTATTCATTGTTAGCTGTCTCCTTTATTAACGGACAGGCCAAGTGATAGCTATTAACTAAGCTGCTTGTAAGTTCCATTACTTGTTCTTCTATCTATTGTGTATTCTCAAGCCTTGCAGACACTGTCTTATTACGGAAGACAACTTCCATGTGTTTGGTATACACATATCGATTGGTCTTACGGGGATTCCTGTAAGGGATGATTTCCTTGGTAGGTACCTGGAGATCAAATCGGATCCATTTGTGCTCTGAGCATGAGTCTTCATCTGACACATGCAAGTTGGTTATTTGATATAACATTTTCTGTGAAGCTAGGGTCAAATCAATAATTGTTCTACTTCTTCTATTAACAAAGGTCAGTTTGATCCCTGTGTTAATTATATCAAGTTTGGTGGTTAGTAAATAATCTACTAAAGTGTTATCTCGATTGTTGCCGTGTTCCATGCCCCACAGCGGATGGTGAGCATTGGAGTCCGTTACAATGATGACCTCGGGTCCCTCCTTATCACAGTGGTCGATCAGTTGAATCAACAACTTCGACGACGTGTCCTCGCTTTCAGGCATGTACACCGAGGCGACTACTACACTGAGGAGACTTGAGTCATCATGTAGTAATCTCAAAGCACAAGGTCACTGGACCAGTAGTCTGTTAGGATCTGCGCATTTATCTTTTTCGATATACAGATACAGGCTCTTCTAATGTCCTGTACATTGCCTGCAAATAACTTTCCTATTGGTTGGAGAGTCTAAGATTCTTCCCTGATCTAGTCCACTGCTCCTGGATTAGAACGATGGTTGTAGAATGATCCTCCAACCACTTACGTAGCTGAGCCGTTGCCGTAATACTATGGTGGAGGTTGCACTAACTGTATCTGATGCGACATCTGTCGATCGCACCCGAGATTTAAGTTTTCCTATCACCCGATTCCACGCCGAAAACAACTTTAGTTAATCATCCTAATTGAATGATTTAAAATAAGACCATATGATTAAATATAGGATAAAATTGGATGATTCCTGATATGTTTCCGATCGGAGTCACGCTACAATTATTACTACTACCTAAATATATTTCAGGTTATCAAAATACAGGAACAAACGAAGATACTCTGAAAAATGAGCATTCTTTCCCAAACTATGAATCGAATAGCAGCCATGAAAGATCATATCCACATAATAAATACTCTTTAAACACGACACTGGAGACCAATGAAGGTATAATTTTTTAATACAATACTAATTATTTATATCCACGTTTAATGACTTAAGTTCATCTACCACGGATAATTCCATAGTATATTATATTTTGGGCTTGTTTATCTACGTCAGTCCTTAGCAAATGGAAAGTTTTGCAGTTTATCTACGACCCAACTAATTTTCTTTCCATCTGTTAGCCTTATGACCACTGGAGCCATTTGAGGCTTTGACAGCTTCACCGGGCTTGGAACTGAACGCGGTAGTCACTCAGCCATGAAAGCGAAGCAACAAGCTAAAGGGTGCTAAAGTGGCCGAACCTCGGGTTGGGCTGTTGCCATACATGTAAATAAATTGCGATTCCCTATCTATAAAATTCGATGTAACTAACTATACATGTATATATGTTTCTACCATCTGATAGGAAGGAAGAAACATGCGTATATGCATTTAGTAATCTGGCAATTTTGTCTAAGTCTTACTAGCTAAAAAAGGAAAAAAAAATATCATTTACAGAACCTGTGTACCTGTGTGGTGTGAATGTGTGAAATGCAGTGTCATGTGTGTATGTCGATAGCTAGTGAATGCAGTGTCACTGTATTGCACTAGCAGCAGCTGGCTCAATGGCTCCATGCCGGAGGAATGGATTTGAGCTTTAGTTGCCGCAGCAGAGGGTGGTCGTGGCGGGCACGACACGACTATATTTTCTTCGAACATATAGGGCAGTTTAACTAGGATCATTGTAGTAATAAAGAGTACTTCTATATTTCTGCATTGTTTCAAAAGAAAACAAGTTGATAAATGCGTTATACGGTTCTTATTATTATCACTTAATAAATATACTTGTTTTAGACGATTATATTATCGGAACATCAAAGGAGGATACGATAACTGAATTACCATCAGATACGATTTTCTTCAAATATATAAATATGTGGGACGGCGATAATATGCAACCAGAGCCAGAAGTGATCACTTTTTTAAACACGACTTTAAAGACCAGTGACGGTATGTTATGATACGATTAGTATAAAACGAATTAACAATATATTTTCTAAAAATAACTCCGAAGTGTACAAATTTACATTTGCAGCAAATACAAACAGTATTTGCCCCAAAGGTGTCTTTGTTTAATTTATGCTTACCTAACACAGTTTATATGATAAATCGACTACTTACCTTGAATAAAATATAAAAACACTTTAGTTTTATCTAGTTCATTTTGTTTCGCTTAATTTGATCCAAGTCCGGTGAAGCTATAAATGCTGTTTGAGGCTTCAGGGTCCTTATGGCTAACAGGACAGTTACACGAAAAAAAAACTTAATATGATGATACATTATATTTCAGTTCAACAAGTCAAGTTCAGTTCAAGTCTACCTGAAAACTCCACAGAGTTAACAGACTTCTCAAAATCAGAAAACCAAACACCTTCAACGTATCCACCAGCATCTGCAAGCCCTGCAGAAATACCTCTAATGTTGTCTTCTAATATTCTACCCAATAATCCAGTAAATAATACACAGACTAACAACACCACTGAGACCATTAAACTCGAAATGATTGTAATTTTAATAATAATAATTGTTTTCTATTAAAATATATTTTTTTAACTTATTTTATATATATTATTTTATTTCCTTTTTCTTATGTCAACAGTGTGTACGAGTGCGTTTAAGTGATGAAGTATTAGATTAATATTATTTTTAAAATATTTAAGGCAGTTTTTCAATCAAAAGTTAACTTGATTAGAGGGATAATTTTTATATTTTGACTAGTTTCCCATACAATATCAAAATTATTACTCGGATAAAGTTACCTGACTATTGAAAAATAAGTCTTTAGACAAATTAAAGTGTCTCTTAAAGAAACATTTGTCTGCAATTGCGTCGATATAAATACTATAAACATCATTTGCTACGTGGAAATTGGGCATAAATTTACGGGTAAACTGACGCAATAATTTGAGCACTTAACTAGATCAAAATTGAAGTGAATTAGTCATGTGGTCGAATGTTAACGACTGATGCGGTCATACAATCAAATTTTTAACAACAAGTCAAGTTGTGTCGTTAAGTAACAAGCCCGGTGAAGCTGTAAAAGCCGTCTGAGGCTTCCGGGTCCTTAAGGCTAACAGAATAGTTAGGTCGAAAAAAAATGGCGTGAAAAATTGCGGGAACTATGAAAAAAAGTACAACCATCATCATAATCATCATCATTTCAGCTTAAAGACGTCCACTGCTGGACATAGGCCTCCCCAAAAGATCGCCACAACGATCGGCCTGATCTGCCCGCCTTCCCACAATCTTCACCAGGCTGTCGGACCACCTTGTAAATGTACAGTAAAAGAATTAAGTCTTTAAAATAATAAACTAGGATAATTCTATGCGAATCGTTAACTTAAGATTTTGTTTACATTTTGT
The DNA here is from genome assembly GCA_947532125.1 of Saturnia pavonia. Taxonomy (NCBI): domain Eukaryota; kingdom Metazoa; phylum Arthropoda; class Insecta; order Lepidoptera; family Saturniidae; genus Saturnia; species Saturnia pavonia. Next base: position 13,787,480 of record OX383903.1, read on the forward strand.
GGGGATGTTCTCTCGTGTAAGAGATGGAAATAACAAAAAATGTCTTGCAGTTCTTTTAAGTAAGAACAAAGTATCCTGTAAACATTTTTTTATATTTTCTCAAACACGCCAAAATTATGGCAAAATTATTATTATTAAATTTCAAGCTAATATTAAGGGTTGATCGAACGATTAGATTTTAACTTCCTTGTTTTCTTTTAATATCACTTATAATTCACTTGATATCAGAGAAACATTAGCCTAAAGTTAATTGAAAATCACACAAAACTAGAAATAAATAGTACTGTATTATTTTTCTAGGCTACGAATTATGTAAATTTTAATACTAGTTCCAAAAAATGGTATTATATATTATTGTCGAGCTACCAAAAAAGTGCACATTTCACATTATCAATTAACGAGGTAGGAATCATCGTTCGGAAGCCCGACCGCCTTAGTTATGATCTCGCAATTATCGTGTCTTGGAATAATATTCAGAACTGTTGGTCTCTCTGCGTATGAAATCCCTATTACACAATGCATTGGAATGATTTTTTTTTTTAGTGCTTTACGACCACCCCTGACATAATCAGGGAACTTGTGTGTCATCTAAAAATAATTTTACAACGTCCCATCCTTCAGTGAGGAGTTTAGAATAACCCCATTCTATAATGTTTCACAATAATAAGATTTACTTAAATTACTTAATCTACGAAAGCTTCCCTTCTCTTTTTACTTCTTACATTACTAAAGCGTACCTTCTCTTTTCCTCATTACTTTAATAATTATTTCTAACATGCCACATAGTGCTTAATAAGATAAAGATAACATAATTTACATATTTTCTGTTGCAACTCCGGATTTGTCACAGCGACAGGTCAGATTTTAAAATTTAATAATATAATTAAAAATTAGAATAAAATTTAATAAAGTGTAAAATTCCAATGTCAAAAGCTAATTTATAACAAAATATTAGCTACTAAACTTAAACATAATATAAGAGTAAAATTGAGGTTTAATACTTTAGATTAATAATTAAATTTAATAAAAAATTTCAAATAATTTGAGGTTTAAATAATTAATCTGAATACAAAGTTGAGGTTTAGAATTTGAGGTTGAAGGTGTTGCAACAGTAGTTAGATTTCTAGCTCTTATGTCTTTCCTATTTATTCCTTAATCCAGATCTTTTTGCAACGTCTTCTATAAATTCTAAGAAGGGCGTTGCGATGCTCCACATCTAGTATCAGAGAGGGCAAGGTATCGAGTCCGATTTTAACTCCAGTGCAGCACTCGAGGTCGTACCTGGAAGAGTCGAATCTAGGACAGTCTATGATAAGATGGAAGACTGTCTCGGCGATATCCGTGTCGCAAGCACACGCAGGGTTATCTTTAATTTTGAAACGGTGCAGGTACGCTGCGAAGCCTCCGTATCTAGTTAGAACTTGCACGTGGCGAGGTGACAAGCAAGTCTTTCTTATAATGGCGTGGGCCTCATCGACCCGCGGAAAGAAAGCTCGTGTCACCTGCCCAGTGACGGAAGCTTCGTAGCGCTCCTGCCAAAGCCTAATAGTATCCCCACGTATGACCTTCTTTGCGTAAGATAACGGATAACGATCATAGTCGGCGGCTGTCTTTTAGTGAGCGGTACGTTTCACCAACTCGTCGGCACGCTCGTTTCCTATTGTGCCGACATGAGCTCGCACCCAGTGCAAGCGCACGGACCTTCCTTCCGCACGGATCTCCCAGATGGTCAGTTGTGCTTCAAGAGCCAGGCGGTGGGGCGGTGTTGGATTTACCAGCATCTCCAGCGACGACTTAGAGTCGCTATAGATGCCGACATTTCCATCCTTCGCTTTTTTGACCGCCTGTATCGCCTTATGAAGCGCAAATAACTCAGCCTGGAACACCGTACAGAAGGATTCCAGACGAAACGTTTTGAACCTGGCCTCCTGTCCCTCCTTCCACCAAGTCATCGCGGCTCCCACTCCACCGTCGATCTTACTGCCGTCGGTGAAGGTAAGGGACCCGCTAGACTCTGGAGGGACTTCCAAGCTCTCATACGTCTCGCCTACACATTGCACGGGGTGCGGATACTCGGTGAAACTTACCGGCCGCTCGAGTTCGCGGTCGACCACGATCTCGTCCAGGTGCTCACCCCTTTTTATACGGTAGAGTCTGTGCACCTCTTGGGCTCGGAGGTCTAACGGGAGCAAGTCTGCCAAGACGATCGCTGCAGTCAAAGATACCGTACGGTATGCCCTGCAAATCTTCAGGGCAAAGCCCCTCTGCAGCGAATTAAGCTTATTTCTAAGCGAAAATTTCGCTGCAGACGGGCCCATACATTTGCGGCATACAGCACGATGGGCTCGATGACTGCAACGTATATTGTTCTAATAATGTCCGAGTTCAAGCCCCAACTCACCCTCGTGGCACATGCCAGCTGCTTATAGATGTCAGCTGCATTTTTACAGGATGCAGTGACATGTGGCTTAAAGGTGAGTTTGCTATCGATGATCAGGCCCAGCAGGCGAAACTCTGTTTCCAGTGGCAACTGGACTCCGCCCATGACGATTACTGGATTGTCAAACTTCAGCCTCCTTGTAAGCACCATCGCCTTGGTTTTTCTAGGTGCAAAGGTCAGCTTACTCTTGACTCCCCAGTCCATCACGGTCTGCAGAGTCCGGTTAGCAGTTTCCTGCAAAGGTCCGATATCCTTCCCGGAGCATACCAAAACAACGTCGTCAGCGAAGGCTTGACAGTACACTCCCGCAGACTCGAGCTTTACCAACAAGGAATCGAGTATAAGGTTCCAAAAGGTTGACCCTAAAATTGAACCTTGGACGCAACCCTTTGAAGATTCTCGACTCACTTGAATACCGGTATAATTAAGCTCGATTCTCCGGTCCGTAAGGTACGACCGGACCATACCGTATAAGTTTCTAGGACAACCTTTAGCCTCGAGCTGGGACTTCAGCGCAGGCCACCATGCGTTGTCGAACGCTCCCTCTATGTCCAATGACACCAGGACGACGATCTCCTTCTCAACCATCCTCGTCCCGATGTGATTCACTAGATCAAAGAGGGAGTCCTCGGCACCACGCTGTGGCATGAACCCATATTGCCGTACGCTGAGATTAGGAACTTGATGCCAGCGCAAGCGTCGGGCCAAGAGTTTTTCCAGAACCTTCCCCAACACAGACAACAGGCCGATCGGGCGATAAGACTTCGGTTTTGTGTAGTCCTCCCTGCCGGGGTTCCGGAGTATACATACACATGCGGTCTTCCACGGACGAGGAAAGTGTGCCAATTTCAGGCATTTGTTAGTAATTGCTTGGAATAACTCCACTCCCCCCCCCCCCTTTGATCGCATGTGCACATATGTCAGCGGTGAATCCATCACTTCCGGGGGCTTTCCGTGGGTTAAACTCTGAACACACCCGCGTTACTTCCTCTCCGGAAAATGGTGAGTCCACCTCTGATAGACCCCAGATCTCGTCAGGGTGGAGCCCCTCCGTCTCCGCCCTCACTATCTGCTGAACCTCTGTTTCGCCATCCACAGAGTTCAAGGGGAAGAGCGTCGAAGCGATGAGGTCCGCGGACCCTTGTGGGTCTAAGGTACTCCCGCTAGGGTTGGTCAACAAAACCTCCTCTCTCCTACGCTCAGTTCTCCTGAGAACCCTGTAGATGCCATCCCAGAAGCTCTCCCGTTCCTGTGTCGAGCAAAATTCCTTCCAGCTCCTGGTCTGGGCATCCGCTACCTTCCTCTTAAATTCCTCGAGGGCATCAAGGTAATCGGAAAGGACATAAGGCCTACGAGTTGGGGCGGCGCAACGGATCCTCCTCTTCCTCAATTGCAAAAGTATGTTCAAGAAATTTGAAATTTTGATACACTGAAGAAGGACTTATACAAAAAGGTTTGACACTTTAAAATTTAACTGTTTTCGATATAAATCGAGCGCCGCACGCACACAAAAAATCACTGTAATCCGGTTTTGCTCACAGGTCCGAAGAAAAAGCACTTAGCGAAGAACTAAAAGCACTCCCTGGAAGCCCTCCGTGAGATGTAACTTTTGACACTACTCACTGCTTTCCCGGGTTGCTTTTCACTTTTTGCTCTTTTTTTCGGCTAGGAGCACTTCCAAAACCGGACTTGGCACGGGCGCGGGTGACGTGGAACGATTGGAATGATTATTAGGCTTCAATTTTCATAGATTTAAGATAATATTTATATGATCAGTATAATCACCCGCTCACTCGCAGTTAAGGAAAACTCCATGAGGAAAGTGATACTTCAATATAAGAGATATTGCATATGTATAGTATACTTTGAAAATGATGTTTATTTACGACAGCGATCACTTTGGACACAAGTTTGAAGTTGAATAAAAGGTGCTACGTTTTTTACTAATGAGGCTTCGTCGTATTTTGTTTTGAAAACTCAGATTCATGGGTGCAGGTTTTAACTTGTCTAGTTTACTTCTTACGCTAGTTAATTATCTACTGAGTGTACAAAGCTTATAACAGAATCTTAGTTAACAACCACTAAGTTTACGTTAAATATACAAAATTAGGTATTTGACAGAAAAGGAAAATAAAGTACATAAATTATCTTTGTGTCGGATTATATTTTACCTCATAGCTTATTTAATGACGCATCTTGGTTTATAGAATGTTGTTTTATTGTTAGTACTGCATAAGGATATAACGTATTTTAATACCTCTAAGTTGTGCAATATACGATTAGTGCAGTAATATTTAGTTGCATTTTGAGGGTTCTGTTCCAGAAAATACCGGTATTGTTAAGCCTACGCTGTCTGTCCTACCTATAGACGACTGTATCTTTTAAACTGTAATTTTTACAGAATACCTAACTAATAAAACTACTAACAAATAAAAATAAATAGTAAAATATTAAAGAGGATTAAGGATTCCAATATTTTGCTTTTTTTATTCTATGCACAAATTGTAATACCTATTTTGAAAATTGCTGTGACTATAGTGCGGTCTCTAAAATAAAACAATAAAATAAAAGATAACTTATTTATAAATATATCAAGCAAATAGTGGCACGGAACCCTCACACTTGACCGGTTGTTAACGAGCGGTAACAATGAAAATGATCTAAATAGTTAATATCTTAAAACCAGGATTCCTTAGAAACTTTTTCATTTGTTATGTGTTTTGTATATAACTTAACAGTACGAAAATTAAGAAAATACAAATGTTATTATATCCATAAACATGTTAAAATTATCTAAAATCACCTACATATTCTACATATTTATATTTCTTTCATATGGAATAGAAGGTAAGTAAGTTTTAATTATTTAACTTTATATGAAATATTGTGTAAAAATTCATTACAAAATATGAAATCTTAAAACATCTTTACTTGGTACTGAAATTAACGTAGAAGTGGATACAAAAACAACTAATTTTAAGTTGAGAATTCAGTTTATTTCTATAGTTAATGCTTATGATTGCGTGTCGCTTTCAAGTAATTGAAATTCAAATAATTTTTGCGCTGTATAAGAAATATTAAAACTATCGATTATAACTCTAACGGTCAGACTGCAATTGTGACAATGTATGCATACAAACTTATGCCTAATGTATATGTAGTTTAAAGTTTTATTATGATTTACCTTCATCAATATACCTGTCAGTCTGTGCAAATTAATCAGAAAACGCTCAAAAATTTAATTCCGTCAAGTATATCTTTAATTCTGGTAAACGACACAAAGTAATCCCACTGCTGCGTTAAATAAATAAGGTTTCTTTTTTGCTTTATACTCGTATTTTCTGTGATTATACTATATTAAAAAACTGATAGTGATTTTTACATATTATATGAGTATAAATTTAATGAACAAGAGTGTATCATTCTTTGAGGATGTGTACACAGTTTAAAATATTATCTAAAAAGGATTTGTCTGCGATGGTACAAGCGTTAAAATTATTTGGCAAAGTTTGTTATAAAGAATCAGAATAAAATATTAAATTCAAATAATCAGGGCGTTGCTAAATTAAACGGACTTTAAATGTTCGACGGAAGGGTTTTTGAATAAGAAACGGGTATATTTAAAGTAACATAAAGACAAATTGATTGATAAAATCATATTAGTTACATTACATTTTTTCGAAAGCTTACTCTTGGCATTATTTATGGAATACTACATCATTCATTGGGCCACCTCGGCTTCGTATGGTAGCGTGAATACGAGAGACCATTTTGCAGGAACGGAAAGGGTTACAGGAACAAATGAAGATATTATAGAACAAAATATGAATAACAGCTCAACAATTTCATTTCAAAAGGCAACAAATGATGGTAATGTTATTAAACTTGTACACAATTGTACAGAAAAATTATTTGAAAACAATATCAATGGGAGGATAGAAGAAACTTTTGGTAATGATAAGAAAAATAAATTATATTTATGAAGTACTAGCTGCTATCCTCCATTCGCGTGATCTTCATAGTATGTGCATTTAGTACGACGCTCCTACAATGTTAACACACGACCTGCCGATAAACCATAGGAAGTACATTAATTTGTTGAAACGTCTCACACGCTACTCATTTTAGTATATTACATACAGAACATGAACTATAACAAAGACATTCAATAAGCAATAAAAAAATGCTAAAAGGTTAAAAGAACAGCAATTGAAGTTCAGAAATTTCAATTTACTATTATGTTATTATTTGCATTGGACTAAGTTCAAACACTCTTTTAAAAGTGATGCAAAAACAGAAAATTAATTATAATATAATCTCATTATTTCTATCTAATGAGGAAAACAGAGTCGCCCAATTGTAATATATGTGGAAAGATTGATAATGTGCATCACTTACTGATGGAGTGTGCCAAGAACACGACCAAAAGGGAGTCGCTGGTGAAAAACATAAATTTAAGCTGTCAAAATATAGGTGTTTTCACAGCATTTTGGCAGAACTTTATTCGGATGATGCCAAGATGTTGTATGTCCTTGTAGTGCTATCTCATCAGCGATTCTCTTGATGTGACGCTATAAATAATGTAATACTGATATATTCGGTAGAATAAAAATAACTGGCTATACATGTTTCTGCCATCTGATAGGAAAGAAGAAACATGGGTATATGCATTTAGTAATCTGGCAATTTTGTCTAGGTCTTACTAGCTAAAAAAGAAAAACAGAACCTATGTACCTGTGTGGTGTGAATGTGTGAAGTGCAGTGTCATGTGTGTATGTCGATAGCTAGTGAATGCAGTGCCACTGTATTGCGTTAGCAGCAGCTGGCTCAAGTGCTCTAAGCCGGAGGAATGGACTTGGGCTTTAGTTGCCGCAGCAGAGGGATTTTTTTTTCGAACAATTTTTTTTTGTTTTTCTTATTGTATTATAGGTTTGCCGTAGCGACCGCAATCTTACCTGATGTTAAGTGGCTATGTGGCCCAAGATGGTAACACGTTAAGCCTTACTGAAAGACTGGCTCTCAAGTGCAGCAGCCGAAACACACCTATTGGTGCTTGGCAACAGATTTTCAACATGAGGGTGGTAGATAGCCAGGAGGGCATTAGAAAAAGCCTTACCATCATACTATGGTTTCTTCACCATATTTTTCCTTCACCGAAAGCTCAGGCTCATTGCAGGGATTCAAACTCACGTCAAACGACACGAAGTTGTACACGCTACCACTGAGCCATCATTGCTTCAATAGGCATATAGGGCAGTTTAACTAGGATTATTGTAGTATTAAAGAGTACTTCTATATTTCTGCATTGTTTCAAAAGAAGGCATGTTGATAAATGATAATTATACGGTTGTTATTATTATTACTTAATAAATATACTTGTTTTAGGGGAAAATATTATCGGAAGTACAAAAAAAATTACAACGAATAAAGCATTACTACCATTAGATGAATTATTTTTCAAATATGTAAATATGAGGGACATCTATAATAAAAAACCAAAGCAAGATATGATCACTTTTTTACACACGACTTTGAAGACCAGTGACGGTATATTTTGATATGATTAATATAAAACGAATTAACTATATATTTTCTAAAATTACTCCAAAGTGTACAAGTATACATTTGCAGCAAATACCAACAGTATTTGCCCCAAAGGTGTCTTTGTTAAATTTATGCTTACCTAATACAGTTTATATGATAAATCGACTACTTACCTTGAATAAAATATAAAAACACTTTAGTTTTATCTAGTTCATTTTGTTTCGCTTAATTTGATCCAAGTCCGATGAAGCTATAAATGCCGTTTGAGGCTTCAGGGTCCTTATGGCTAACAAGACAGTTACACGAAAAAAAAACTTAATATGATGATATTTTATATTTCAGTTCAACAAATATCCACAAGTCTACCTGAAAACTTCACAGAGTTAACAGACTTCTCAAAATCAGAAAACCAAACACCTTCAACAAATCCACCAGCATCTGCAAGCTCAGCAGAAATACCTCTAATGTTGTCTTCTAATATTCTACCCAATAATCCAGTAAATAATACACAGACTAACAACACCACTGAGACCATTAAACTCGAAATGATTGTAATTTTAATAATAACAATTGTTTTCTATTAAAATATATTTTTTTTAACTTATGCTATTTTCTTTTTCTTATGTCACCAGTGTGTATGATGAGTGCGTTTAGGTGATGAAATATTAAATTAATATTATTTTTAAAATATTTAAGGCAGTTTTTCAATCAAAAGTTAACTTGATTAGAGGGATAATTTTTAAATTTTGACTAGTTTCCCATACAATATCAAAATTATTACTCGGATAAAGTTACCTGACTATTGAAAAATAAGTCTTTAGACAAATTAAAGTGTCTCTTAAAGAAACATTTGTCTACAGTTGCGTCGATATAATTCCTATAAACATCATTTGCTACCTGGAAATTGGGCATAAATTTACGGTAAACTGACGCAATAATTTGAGCAATTAGCTAGATCAAAATTGAAGTGAATTAGTCGTGTGGTCGAATGTAGACGACTGATGCGGTCATACAATCTAATTTTTAATAACAAAAATACCAAGTTGTGTCGTTAAGGACCTATCCCGGTGAAGCTGAAAAAGCCGTCTGACGCTTCCGGATCCTTAGGGCTAACAGAATAGTAAGTACAAAAAAAATGGCGTGAAAATTTTCGGGAACTATGACAAAAAGTATCATCATCATCATCATTTCAGCTTAAAGACGTCCACTGCTGGACATAGGCCTCCCCAAAAGATCGCCACAACAACCGACCCTGAGCCTGTTGGACCACCTTGTAAAAGTACAATAAAAAAAATAAGTCTTTAAAATAATAAACTACAATATCTCAATACGAATCGTTGACTTTAGATTTTGCTTACATTTTGTGGGCATGTTCTCTCGTGTAAGAGATGGAAATAATAAAAAATGCCTTGCAGTTCTTTTACATAAAACTAAGTATCCTGTTAACATTTTTTTATATTTCCTCAAACACGCCAAAATAATGGCAAAATTATTATTGTTATTTAATTCTTCAAATTTCAAGCAAATATGAAGGGTTGATCGAACGATTCGATTTCAACTTCCTTTTTCTCTTTCAATATGTGCACTTGATATCAGAGAAACATTAGCCTAAAGTTAATTGAAAATCACACAAAACTAGTAAAATACAGTAGGTACTGTATTATTTTTCTAGGCTACGAATTATGTAAATTTCAATACTAGTTCCAAAAAATGTCATTATATATTATTGTCGAGCTACCAAAAAAGTGCACATTTCACATTATCAATTAACGAGGTAGGAATCATCGTTCGGAAGCCCGACCGCCTTAGTTATGATCTCGCAATTATCGTGTCCATTGCATACTTAATGCATTGGAATGATTATTAGGCCCGTGCTTCAATTTTCATAGATTTAAAATGATATTATTTATGTGATCAGTATAATCAACCGCTCACTCACAGTGAAGGAAAACTCCGTGACGAAAGTGATACTTCAATATAAGATACATTGCATATATATAGTATACTTTCAAAATTACGTTTATTTACGAAAGCGATCATGTTGGACACATGTTTGAAGTGGAATAAAAGGTGCTACGTTTTTTTACTAATGAGGCTTCGTCGTATTTTGTTTTGAAAACTCACATTCATGGGGAAGGTTTGAACTTTTAAACTCTACTGAGTTTACAAAGCTTATAAAAGAATCTTATTTAGCTTAATCTTATTTATTTATTTGATAGAAAAGAAAAATAAAGTAAATAAGTCATCTTTGTTTCGGATTATATTTTACCTCATAGATAATAATTAATGACGCATCTTGCTATATAGAATGTTATTATTACTTTTAGTAACTACATAAGGATATAACGTATTTTAAAATCTTTAAGTTGTGCAGTATACAATTTGTTTAAATATCTGGCAGCGAACAATTATATATATTTTTGAATAAATGACAATTTTCTTTTTATAAAAAAAAAAGAATGTAAAAATGAAAGATCTGAAAACAAGAAAATATAGATACAATGTGAAGTAACGAAACAACATCTTTTTTATTTTATTAAAATAAAACCAATCAAAATTTAATCATGGTCCTTCGAGAGCCGTATATCAGTTCCAGTGTACTAACCAATATATATTTTATAGTGTAAAACGAGTAACCGAAGATGCAGTTGTGTATCATCGTCGGCAGCCACATACAAGGTCCAAAGAAAAGATCGTGCTGACGACAACTGTGCGCCGTATTGCTGAACCCTAGGAGATTCAAAGGAGAATTGAGGTACCTGCCGCGTGTGGTTGTTTTGGGAGATAAGTTTGTACTTATATCGTGCCTATATTGTATTGACCAGAGTAATTTATCTATCGTATAAAGTAAAATAATAAATAATATGGAACAACTCCTAAAACTACAAAAAAATTACCATACTCAATTATCAAGATCGCAGAGTAATTTTAAAAAGTCACCACATCAGCGTATGACAAAGTCATATGTCGAAATCAGATTGGAATCATTAAATGATTTATGGTTAGACATCAAGAATACGCACAACTCCATTGTTCAAGCCGCTACACCGCAAAATTTAGAGGAACATACTTATTTTATCGAGAACACATTTGAATTGATTGAAGAGGAATATATAGGGTATAAATGTAGTTTAAAGGATGTATTATATAAATTTAATATTTCTGACTGTAATAACATTGCTGGTGAATCTCATACAAATTGTAAAATATCTTCATCGTCAGCATTAAAATTACCTCAGATAAAATTACCAATATTTAGCGGTAACTATGCTGAATGGCCGACTTTTAGAGACTTATTTTTATCACTGGTTCATACAAATGATTCTTTAGATGACGTACGTAGATTACATTATTTAAAAATTTACTTAACTGGGGAAGCAGAACAGTTGCTTCGTCATATACCTACCACAGCAGTTAATTATAATAAATGCTGGAAATTATTAGAAAGTAGATATAATAATAAAAGATTTTTGTCAACCTGTTTATTACAACGTTTATTTAGTTTAAAAAATTTAACCCTTCAATCTGCTAGTGGTATCAAAGAGTTGTTAGACACAACTAAAGATTGTTTAAGTGCGTTATCTAACCTAGGCATATCTGTCGAGACCTGGGATATAATTATTATTTACATAGTCAGTTCAAAATTAGATGCCGAAACTAGAAAGCAATGGGAAATTAAAATTAGTGAATGTGATGATGAACTACCTACATTTGTCAACTTTGAAGAATTTTTAACAAGTAGATTTAGAGCGTTAGAATTCTTAGACCATAAACCCATTGCTAATATTTATAGTACAAAACCCAGGGTACATCACGCTAGTGCTACCTCTATCATATGTCAATACTGTTCAGGTAATCATAAAATGTATCAGTGTGAAAAATTTAATAAGGCAGATTACAATACGCGTTATAAGTTTGTTCAAGATAATCATCTATGCTTTAATTGCTTGGGTTCAAAGCATTCTGTAAAATCGTGTTTTTTAAATACTTCGTGTCGTATTTGTAAACGTAAACACCATTCGTTACTTCACCCACCAAAACCAACGTCTTCAACTGCAGCTTCAGTAAATATTAACCATGTAGTTGAGTCGTCCTATAATTTAGATAATAGTATTACCAAACCACCGATTAAGGTGGACGCACCAAATGTTGTTACCAACTGTTTCTCACGTAGTGCAAGCGTACCAGGCCAGGGATTGTTAGCTACAGCCTTGGTCAAAGTTAAAGCGAGAAACGGTAGCTATCATCTGCTGAGAGCATTGCTCGACCAGGGATCACAAGTCTCTTTTATTACTGAATCAGCAGTTCAATTACTTGAATTAAAGAAGGTTCCATGTAAAACATACATGTTAGGACTAGGAGATAACTCAAACCAAATCATGTCGAAGTATATGGTTAATTTTAAGTTATTTGCCAACCATCGTTCTGAGTTTACCATTCAAGTAAATGCCTGTGTGTTAAGAAAATTAACAACATTGCTACCAATCAATAAAGTTGAAATTGGTGATTGGCCAGATTTAAAAAATATTGAATTAGCTGATCCTACCTACCACACTCCCAATAAAATAGATATTTTGTTAGGAAGTGACATTTACAGTCAAATTTTGTTACCAGGAGTCATTAAGAATCCTACTGGTCGTATAATTGCACAACAATCTAACTTAGGTTGGTTTTTGTCCGGTCAAGTAGAACCACAGTCATCTATTTCACAGTGTCATAATACAATTGTGAGTATGTTTAATCAACTAGATGATAATGAGCTTCTTAAGCGTTTTTGGGAAATAGAGTCTGAACCAAGTCCAAGTAAATTCCTTACAGATGAAGAGCAAAAGTGTGAATATTTATTCGCGTCAACCACCCTTCGAGATTCTGAGGGTCGATACATAGTTAAGTTACCATTTCGAGACCAGAATCCTGCATGTAAAGATGGAAATACTCGAGAGATAGCAGTACGCAGATTTGAATTACAAGAACGTAAATTACTTAGGAACCCTAAACTGAAGGAACAATATGATAAGAGTTTGAAAGAGTATTTAGATTTAGGGCATATGGAAAGAATTATTAAAGATGAAGATTGCAACAAATCTAAAGCAGTATACTTACCTCATCACGCTGTCGTCCGAGAGGATAAGTTAACTACTAAGGTAAGAGCAGTGTTTGATGCATCATGCAAGGGTCAAAACGGTATCTCACTAAATGATTGTTTAATAATTGGTCCGAAGCTACAACCTGATCTCCGTCACCTAGTTATGAGATTTCGAAGACGTCCAGTTTGTTTAGTAGCTGATATTGTAAAAATGTATCGTATGATAAAAGTAGCTGATACTGATACTGATTTTCAGCGAATTGTTTGGCGTAAAGATCCTAAAGCAGAAATAAATGATTATAAATTATTACGAGTTACTTTCGGCGTGTCCTCGGCTCCGTACTTAGCAGTAAAGTCTCTCCAACAGTTGGCTCATGATGAAGGTCATAATTTTCCTTTAGCTGATGGAAGAGTATTAACTGATTTCTACGTGGATGATTTGATGAGTAACTTTGAAGATGAAGATGAAGCCGAAGAAGCATATCATCAAATGAATGAGTTAATGAAAAGAGGAGGGTTTCAATTACAAAAATGGGGAAGTAATAGTAAGGAAGTTTTGAAAAGAATTAATGTGGAGCCTTATTTAAATAAATCTTTAGAATTGTTCATTAACGACTCGGATGTAATTAACATTTTAGGTCTTAAGTGGAATAAACATACAGACTCGTTTGTATATTCTGTAAATTTACCTGATCAAAAAAGTCCCATTACAAAACGGAAGGTTATATCGGATATATGTCGTTTGTTTGATCCGCTCGGTTGGATTTCTCCTTGTGTAATAAAGGCCAAGATATTCATTCAGAAGTTATGGATGTCAGGTATTTCTTGGGATGAAAATTTACCAAAGAATTTATTACAAGAATGGAACAATTATCGTGAAAAAATTAATAACTTATCAGGATATCAAATACCTCGTTGGATTAATGAAAAATCCAATAGTCTTCGGACAGAAAAACATGGTTTTTGTGATGCATCAGAAGCTGCCTACGCTGCAGTAGTATATTTACGTGTCATTGATAATGACGGAAATATACATGTTACACTGTTCACTTCTAAAACCAGAGTGGCACCAATTAAGCAATTATCTATACCGAGGCTTGAATTGTGTGGGGCTACTTTATTATCAAAATTAATCAGGGAAGTTTACTCCATATTGGGTGTAAATAAAGAATTCCTTTATGCATGGACTGATTCTACTATTGTCCTTGCTTGGTTGCGACGCCATCCAAATCAATGGAAAACTTTTGTAGCTAACCGCGTTTCTGAAATTTTGACAAATCTACCCAGTTCCCAGTGGTCACATGTGCAGTCTTGTGACAACCCAGCTGATTCACCGTCAAGAGGAATTGACCCAGATGAACTGAGTAATAATAAGTTGTGGCTTGCTGGTCCACCATGGTTAAGGGAACCTGTTATTAATTATAATAAATTGGATTTTAAAACGAATTTGGAACTAAAGAAAGAAGTTCACATAGCAGGAGTGATTCACCATCCAAGTCTTTAGATCAGATTTTCATCATTGTCAAAAATGATAAGAGTAATAGCTTTCTGTAGAAGATTTTTGCTTTTAAAAATACCTAAAATCCAACGTGTTAAGCTAAATAAGTACCTTTCAGTAGACGAAATCAATGATAGTCTTATTTCCTGTATCAAACAAGCTCAACGAGATGAGTTTAGTGTAGATATAGACTATTTTCTGAAAAATGGAGTTATGAGAAAAAGCAGTAAACTTTATTCTTTAACACCATATATAGACAAGGAAGGCTTATTAAGAGTACGAGGGAGAATAGACAATGCTAATGTTCCAGATTACACTAAACATCCAATCATACTTTCGGATAAAAGCCATATATCATGGTTATTGGTAAACGAAGCTCATAAGAAAACCATGCATGAAGGACCCCAACTTATGTTGACTTATTTACGTACAAAGTACTGGATACTTAATGCTAAGAATGTTACTAAAGCTTTTTATCGCAAATGTGTTACATGTGCAAGATATAGATCATTAAATAACAATCAATTAATGGGTCAATTACCTTCGTCTAGAACAAATGTTAGTCGACCCTTCCTGAATTCCGGTGTTGATTTTGCCGGACCGATTAGTATCAGAACATCAAAAGGTCGCGGTCAACGTGCTTATAAGGGTTATATCTGTGTGTTTGTTTGTATGGCTACAAAAGCTATACATTTAGAAGTTGTCAGTGACCTTAGTTCTCAAGGGTTTCTAGCAGCATTTAAACGGTTTGTTTCTCGGCGAGGCCGATGTAATGATATCTGGAGTGATAACGGGACAAATTTTGTAGGTGCTTCAAAAGAATTGCACGTTTTATTTACAAGGGAAAAGTCAAGTATTACTTTTGAAATAGCCGAGTCTTTAGCTAATAACGGTACCACTTGGCACTTTATCCCACCACATGCGCCAAATTTCGGAGGTTTATGGGAGGCGGGTGTAAAATCTACTAAATACCATTTAAAGCGTGTAATAGGTAATAATACATTGACTTTTGAAGAAATGTCTACTGTACTTTCGCAAATAGAAGCGTGCCTTAATTCTCGTCCAATAGCTCAGTGTCCTGTAAGTGATAATCCTAATGATCCGGTGCCATTAACTCCCGGGCATTTCTTAATCGGTGAACCGTTAGTTATTCCTCCTGATAACAATTACCTAAGTCCTAATATTAATAATTTAAAACGTTGGCAAATGACACAGCGAATGGTTCAGGATTTTTGGAAACGTTGGTCTAAAGAATATTTAACTCAACTTTGTCAAAGATATAAATGGGCTGAAATTAAACCAGCACCTAAGATAGGAGATGTCGTTTTAGTCAAAGAGGATAATCTACCACCGGCAAAGTGGTTATATGGTAGAGTAGTAGAAAAATATCCAGGTCCAGATAACGTCACTAGGGTGGTACGATTAAAATGTAAGAACCATTACATAAAAAGACCTATTACAAAATTATGTATTTTGCCTGTATGAAATAATTTATGTTATTAATTTTATCTATTGAATTGTTACAAATATGTGTTATATTTTAAGATGTGCGTAGTACATTATTATTTAAGTGTATAATTAAAACATTACGAATGTTTTTTAACTGTGCGAATTTGTTATTTCAGAAAAGTTCTTACGTTAGAGTGACGAATATATGTTAATATCGTTTTAGTTTCATGTAAATCTTGTTATGTTTGCTGTTCAGCAGTTTTGTTTTATATATAGTAATATTGTATTAAATTAAAGAACTTCGTTCTTGGGAGGCGGTATGTTTAAATATCTGGCAGCGAACAATTATATATATTTTTGAATAAATGTCAATTTTCTTTTTATAAAAAAAAAAGAATGTAAAAATGAAAGATCTGAAAACAAGAAAATATAGATACAATGTGAAGTAACGAAACAACATCTTTTTTATTTTATTAAAATAAAACCAATCAAAATTTATTCACAATTAGTGCCGTAATATTTCGTTGCCTGTTCAGGGTTCTGTTCCAGAAAATAATCGTATTGTTAAGCCTACGCTGTCTGTCCTACCTTTATACGACTGTATGTTTTAAATTGTAATTTTTACAGAATACCTGTGTTAGTACGGCGGATATTCTAACAAATAAAAAGTAAAATATAAATTAATGAGGTAAGAGGCAGTCTGTAATATAATGCAATAAATAAATACTAATCTTCATTTGCAATAACATATATTATAGTTATAACTGACTGCCTCCAAACTCTATTGTCTCACGGCAGCGAAATTATATTTGTTTCGCTTAGTATGTACAGACTACTACAGCAAATATTCTCGTAAACTTAAAAATATTATAATGGTTTATTACAGACTTAAACAAAGCTTACTTTCAAAGCAATATTCAAAACCAGAGTGACGAAATTTCAACGCAAAATGTAATGAAAAATGTTAATAACGTTATTGAAATTGAACACAATAATAAAGGTGAAGGATATTCAAACAAAACACTCATAAGGCAGATGAGCGAAGCAGTGGATAACAGTAAGAAGTAACAAATTAATAATATAAATATATTTTCTAAATACGCCAAATCAAAATCTATTGTTTTTTTTTTATATTTACAGGTTTTGGCGTAGTGGCCACAATCTCACCTGATGTTAAGTGACGATGTGGACCAAGATGAAATAATACGTTAAATTTAGTGGAAGACTGGCTCTTAAGTGCAGCTGCCTGAATACACCTACTGGTTGCTTGGCGAGAGATTTTCAACTTGAGGGTGGTAGCTAGCCAGGCGGGCATTAGAAATAGCCCTACCACCATGCCATGGTTTCCTCACGGTGTTTTCCTTCACCGAAAACTCAGAGTCATTGCAGGGATTCGAACTCACGTCAATCGACGCGAAGTCGTACAAACTACCACTGAGCCATCATTGCTTCACAGATTTTACATCTTCTAAATCTTCGTTATAATTTTGTAAAGAAGTATTATTAGTTCTACAGCAAATCTTTTTGGCTTCTTTGTGTATCTCATACTTATGCCGACACGATATATGAAACTGCTAGACCTAGACTGTATCGGTTACAACGAATTCCACTTATCTATTATTGTTAGCGATGCATAGGTCTAGCGTAATGTTTATTCGATTTTAATGTCTAAATGTGTTAGCGATGTATTAAGTATATAATTAGTAATCAAACACACTTACCCTTTACGTGAAATACGATTATAATTATGAAATATGCATCATTCGAAGATTACACTTGTATATGAGTGTTAGTAGCGCGCAAGTGTGTTACATTACCACGATTACAGAGATAACATTAAAACAAAACGCACCCAACGTCCCTCCTCCCGCGGGATACCATTTTTTTATATATTACCAAGACTAAACGACTGTCAGCACATGTAGCTGTCATTCAGTGAGTGTTATTGTTTCCAATTGTCAGAGGAATCTTTTCTTTATAAGATTCACATTGGATCAGGGTGGGATTCATATTGAGTCAATATTTCTTAATAGTTCTATAATATGGAGCAGTTAAATATTTTACTGATTTTTAATGAATAATAGTGATTACGCATAACCTGTATACATTTATCTCGTGCAGCCCTAGAAGATTGATATAGAATCACAGAGTACTATCCGGAAACAAGGAATTTAGAATGCTTTTCTGCATGTATTCCTCTATTTGTACACACCTGTGCAATAAACGAGATAACAGAGCCTGAAAGGTACTCAAAATACGGCGAATATAAAATAAATGGAAAGAAAGTAGAGATGCCGCACGCAAGAAACAGGTGTGCTCTGTGATCCACGCACCCATATAAGCTGACGAGCCCTTGCATCGTGAAGACCTTCGTTAATATGGATCCTAAGAATGTTCAAGGATTCCTACTAAGTCGGAACCCGATGAGATCATTCCGGCTGTAGCTTGTCGGATCGTGAAGACGTTCAAGATCAATTACTAGGTCACCTACGGACAGTGATAACATCAGACATGCGAGGCATGGAGAAGCTATATAGGGAAGGTTGGAGACCACTGGGGGCAACCCCAAATAAACAGACATCATGCACAGTTGGATTGTTGGGCCGTGGACATCTCTACAATGCTTGCACTTAATCCAGATTACGCCCACAAGATCTATGACTCCGTAATGAAGATATCAAGGAAAATCCTGGTGTCTCCGATAGTCTATTCTGATGTCTCTTTCATTGACATATGTATTTTCATGTTTTCTGCAAGCTATTTAGCTTCTATATAGAAAATGTATATATCTTCTACTTAATATTTTTAAGACTGATAGACGGATACATCTTAAGCTAGGTCTAGAAGTATACAGTTTTTCACCGAGTCTCCTTATATAACGTATATAAGGTTTAACGTAGGGTTTTTGAAAACTAAGACAAAGGGGGTAAATGTAGGCAAAAATAGAATGATTCTTACCCGACGGGAATCGCTTTATAATTATTACGGCTACCTAAATATATTTCAGGCTATCAAAACGCAGGAATAAACCGAGATACTCCGAACAACGAGCATTCGGTCCCAAACTATGCATATACAAAATCGAACGCCAGCGACAATAGATCGTATTCAGATAAGAAACCCTTTTTAAACACAGCACTGAAGATCAATGAAGGTATAACTGTTAATATAAAATTAATCATCAGTATTAAAACCACGCTAAATTCTTTAAGATGTAAGCAGAGATAATTCCTTAATTTCTAGTATATGTATTATATTTTGTGTTTATTTATCGAAGTCAGTTTTTGGCAAATGAGAACGTTACGATTTATCAAACGAATAAAGTTCTGTCCATTATACAGATTTATTAGATTATGATTATCGCAGTAGGAAAACATGTTTCTGTATTTCTGCATTGTTCAAAAATTAAATATGTTGATAAATGAGATTTATACGGAACTATAGTTATTAATATATATTTTTTTTTTTGGGTTTTTTTTAACTACCGAACGGTGCATCATATTTTCCAGATAGAATAGTTTTTAAAAACTATTCAAAGATGAGTAACAGCAACAATAAACAAAGAAATCGAGAGATGAATACTATTTTAAACACGACTTTGAAGACAAATTACGGTAAAAACTTTAATACGATTACGATCGATATTTTAATTACCTTGGATAATAATTTCACACACAGTTCATTTTATTTCGCCTAATTTGATTATTTTTCCTTTCCAGTTCCTAAAAAATCCCCAAATATACCTAAAAACTTGAAAGCACTACTGAGCAACACCACTGGAACCATGAAACCCGAAATAATTTTAATTTTGATAATAACTATTGTTTTCTATTATAATAATTATTAGAAACTTGTGGTGTTTTCTTTTTCTCATATAAACGGTGTGTATGAATGTGATTAAGTGACGAGGAATTAGAATCATATCTAAAAATAATACTATTAAGTAGGCAATTCTTATATGTATATGTATATATATATAATAAAAGTGAAGTCTCTGATTGTAATGTCAAAATAACAGTTTTTTTACTAATTGCATATAAAAGTATACCTACACGGTACGGTATGGTATATACGATATTAGCCACTCAACAGACAGCACATAGCATTAGCTACTCAAAGACAGCACTACAGTGTGCCCATATACACTGTAATTACAGTAGATTTACTGTATTTCGTATTTAATGTATACTATATTAATTACTATAATAAAAAATTGGTACATTTAAGGAACGTACTCGTAGTTAGCTACAAACATTTATATACTCTCATCAAAAATATCGAAAGATCCCTGAACTTGATCCCTGAACGCTAAAACAAAAATAAAAAAATAACAACAGGTAATTGTGGATATTATAAGGTATCGTTTGACGAACATTGAAAAATATCAATAAGGCATATTACCACAATTACTTATATACCACAATGATTGTAATATATTAATAACGTCAGATGTTTATATGGTTACTTTTTTATGTTGATACGAGATGGCGCTTGGCTTATATTTGACTGAAGATACTTTCACACTAGAATGAGTATTGTGTCATTCATGATGCGAATAGCTAAGGAGTGGAGCTCTTTACCAGCTTCTGTCTTCCCGCCTACCTATAACTTGGGAGTCTTCTTTCTTAAGCGAAGAGTGAGCAGGCATTTGATAGGAAAGCGCGATCCATCGTCGGCCTCATCTTTACTTACCATCAGGTAAGTTCGAGACCAAGCACATACTTATACTCCATAAAAAAAAAGGTTACTTAAGTATCTTACTATCCTAATTCAGCAGTAACTTAAAAGTTGACAATGAAACAGTGAGTGTCAAAATTACAGAGTTAAGTAAAGAGATTACACTACGCACTTGGTCGACCTGACTACACTGCTAGCCGAAAGGGCTCTGAAGCCACAGACGACTTTTACAGACAGAATTTTACAGCTTCACCGGGCTTCTATGTACTCTAGTAAATCGCTGCCGGTTGTGCATTGAACTATGGTCAACATGTCGTACATACTCCAACAATGTAGCCGTTTAAATAAAGTTTTAAAGACTTTAATGGCATTTCTTCAATTGTTTTTTAAACTTGTTTGTTAATTTCCGCTTACATCTATACATACAAATAATAAAATATGTGTCAGTGTGTAATGTCAAAATGACAGCTTTTTACTACATTCATAAGAAAATTAACTATTGTGCTACAACTTAAATTAAAAAAAAAAAACTGATTTTCTCTTTGTTCCGGCTAATCTCCGAAAAGGTTGGACAGATTTTGACGGTACTTTCACTGTCAGATAGCTGATGTTATAAGGGTATAAAATTATGTAATACACGCGAGTAGAGCAGCGGGCTCAGCTAGATTTAAATTTAATTAAAATGCAGGACACCATACATGCAAAGCACTTCAGTGCTTAACATCCAAGCCCGGTGAAGCTGTAAAAGCTTTCTGAGGCTTCAGGGCCGTAATACTAATAGTACAGTCATATAGAAAAAAGATAAGCGCTCAGCATGTAGAAATCCCGTACATAGAATCAAATACCTAAACTCACGAACGAACATCTGAAACTGTGATATTTTCCTTGTACGCTGGTTCACAAACAGTATTATCACAATGCTAACCAACAAGGCTACAATGTATCGACAGCTGAGTTTTCGGTGAAGGAAACGTTGTGATAATTACATAACATAGTATTTTCTAGTGCTAGCCTGGCTAGCTGTCATTCAACATATAAATCTATCGCCAAGTATGTATTTAGTAGATTTCGACAGCTGTCGAGTACAGCTGTACTCGAATGGTTTAGGTATAGCGAATTAGTCTCCAACAACATCCTAAGGTGATGTCATGGGTAAAGCCAAGCCTATAAATTATGCAAAAATAAGCTGCAATATTACAAGAAAATAACAGGAAAGTATATTTCAAATGACATCATCATTAAATATGTTATGCTTCAATGTTATAAATATACACTTATTCGTATAAAACGGCCATTGTAATTTTAAAGTTTATAAAGAATTAATCTATCTAAATATACCAATATATCCAAGTCTTACATCAAAAGTACTTGTGACATTTAATATATATTTTTTTTAATTTAATTAGTAACTTCAAAAATCAAAATAAAATACGGTACAACTAGTTACTTAAAATTGTGTGTAGAAATAATTTAAGCAAATTGTATATTAAAATTAAGTGGATGAAATGTCGAAGTTAGGAATATATATTCTAATATTATGTTGTGTACAATATAATATTTTGTGTGTAAAGAGAGGTATGTACTTTTTAATATAATTACGATAATCTATCTAAGGTTGATTAATAAATTAAACAGATATAAAGACACTTTCCCCATGATGATTTGCTTAAAATCCATAGAGGTATATTATGCCACTATATATTACATTATTGGGGCTAGACTAAACACACCAGAACAGCGAACGATAAAGTTTTAACTATGATGATAGACCAAGGTTTTAAAAGTTATTTTCATAATTTTTTCGTATAGTCTTTTGTAATAATCGTAAATATATCTACTGAAAATATATAAAAAAAACACAATTCCTGCTTCAGTTTAACTCAATCTATAGTTGAAATCTGAGAGATGAGAGTTTAGCCTTTTTGCCACATAAGCAAAGTCGCTAACAGAAGCTAGTGTTAGCCTATATCCGCCCTTAGGATACCTTACATCCCAACCGAATAGTCTATATTATATGATTCTGGGTGAATTGAATAGTAAATCGTCACGTAAAAATACATCGTTTTAGATCACAATATAAATATTTTAAAATATAGATTTTTTGTCTCTTTAAAAACGCATGTATCTCATAAAACACGTGCATCTGGTTTAAATAGATGTACGTTGAATGACCACACGAGATCCTGAAAGTGGCATCGCTTACATATTAAGCTGTGAAGATATAAATCCAAAGTACAATAGACAAAAAAAAATCCAGTTTAAATTCAGAATTGATGAATAACGATGACAAATTAAAAAAAAAACTATTTCTGCGAGTCATATCAGATTTCAAGCAGATAGAGCAGAGTGAAAGAGGATAATATTCCGCGTAATCGTGTAACTTAACTCATGTAAATTTAATTAGTAACACCATTCGATGAAGAAGGTGAAGGGAAACATCGTGAGGAAACTTGAACTCATTGGGAAATGTTTTTGAAGGACCACAACGTAGTGGGGAAAATAGGTAATTATTTCATAGACCTATGAAATCGCTAATACGTCGTGTACTCGCGTGGTGATTTAGTCCGTGCTTGAAAGGAAAAGGCCTTTGCCTTGCAGTGAAACATTACAGGCCAGTAATATTTGTGCACATTAAAGAACTTCATCAACCTAATATTTTAACGTTAAGTATTAAAGTAACTTTACCTTTATACCAATATTAATAATATATTGAAATCAAATCCATCGCTACTACAAAGGAAATAAAACTTAATTCTGGATCATTCTGTGGTATCCCTAAATCATTGCTCTACTGAAGTTGAGGATCAATTATAAAGTACTGAAACAATTTTGCAAACAAAACTATCCAAAGAGTTAATCAGATCTTGAGAAGACCTTGATGCTCAGCAGAAATTATCTACGAGTATTTTATTAGTATATAGCGGGAAAATACTGTACTAAAAACTTCTTAGTTCTTGCAATCATCTTTATGTAGTGGGTTGGCATGATAATTAACATCGTACTTGCCCGTGCCTTCGTCCTGCTGCTATGTTACATACTTTTGCCATATTATGCAGACTTATGCTATAATATTAATTAAATGCAGATGAGCGTATTTCAAGTGAACACAGCGTTGAAATTGCTAAAATTTACGGGTACATAGGCGAAGTACAATTTTTAGTGAAGTGAATCATTCTGCAAGCCATATTGTAAGCCGATTGACTAATAAGCATTTACCTAGAATACACAGAACTTCATCAGCCATTCACGTGCACACGAAAGGGTGGAGCAATTAGACTGATTTCAAGCGGTCGCTTTAACCGAAAGCGGTTTGGAGCACATGATGATGATGATTCAATTGCTTTTGGCACATTAAATTTCCGTTACCCCTAGTTTCGCGTGATGGTTAAGATCGCCTCGTCCTCAGGGAATAGATAATTATTTTCCATTAGTGGGACATTTGCTATATTATTAGTTATTCACATAAGCAATAATAAGTATATTTCAGATATTCATATGATACAGCCTGTAAATGCAACAGGAGAAGATACATTTGAAAGGGATTGTTTAAAGAACAATAAAATATATTGTAAAAATTATACAAGTGGAGAAGCCAAATGTTTGGACAACTTTTTGGACACCAATGACGGTAAACATTTGGATTATCTCGCTATACATATAACTAATAATCATTAACCTAGAATACACAGAACTTCATCAGTCATTCACGTGCACACGAAAGGGTGGAGCAATTAGACTGACCGAATAGAGATTTCAAGTGGTCGCTTTAACCGAAAGCGGTTTGGAGCAGATGATGATGATGATTCAATTGCTTTTGGCGCATAAAATTTCCATGACCCCTAGTTTCACGTGATGGTTAAGATCGCCTCGTCCTCAAGGAAGAGATAATTATTGTCCATTAGTGGGGCATTTGCTATATTATTAGTTATTCACATAAGCAATAATATGTATATTTCAGGTATTAATATCAGGCATAAATATGCAAATACATCAGAAAAAAATATTTTTAAACAATATTGTTTACATAGCAAAAAAATATATTGTGAAAATTCAAGTGGAGAAGCCAAATGTTTGGACAACTTTTAGGACGCCAATGACGGTAAACATTTGGATTATTTCGCTATACATTTAACTAATAAGCAGATTTTACCCAACTCTATAAATAAATAGAAATCTTAGTAATTCACGGACATTATTTATAGCTTACTAATTAAAAAGCCCACGCCTTTCCTTCAGGATGAGGCCTTTGCACAACAGGTGAAAATTTGCAGCCTGATATTACACAAAACGTTGAAATGTATTATTATAAGTAATAATATATTTACACGAACACACAGAGAAGGCTATACTTAAAAACGTTTTCCTTTTCATGTCTGAACCCGCTGCGAAAAGAAGAACTTGAAATTAAAAACAAACAAGCATAACTTACACCCGGATGTCCTGTATCATCTAATAGAGCTTGTTTTGTTAAGCTTGAAATTATTTCAATTTCAACATCAGTTTTGGCATATTTTTTTTATATTTACGGTAATAATACTATAATTATTGTTATGAAACTAATGTTCATGATGTTCAACACATAATGTTCATGTCTTGGCTTTAATGGCTTTACGATAATAGAGAGAATATCGAAGAGTTAACGCATCAATATATATTTTTAAACCTGGTGTAAATTTGTTTAATTATTTGAAATCAAGTTTAAAGTTTTCGCATAATTGGCAATATACGCCAGTATTAATTGTATTGTCTGAGTTTGATTACAACACAAAATTTCAACTTGAAAAACTAGGTTAAACTAGATTTTTCAATTGAAAAAGAATGAGTAATTTTAGTTGGCATTTTTCACTTACCGATTTTGTGAAGACATCATCGGTCCTTCCTGTAACAATTACAAAAGCTTATTAAATCACACATATTTATGTAACTAATCATGTATACAAACAAATAAAGTTTGTGTCTGCTTTTTTTTTTTTATTTGTTTCCTGTTCGCTAATTAGCTATTATTTATGTGCAATTTACTAGATATTAATGGTCAGGTAGCAATAATTAGCTAGTACTTGATGCAATGACGACTGAGTGGTAAGCTTAGACGCTGCGTCGAAATCGAGGGTTTGAGTCCATGGAATTCTGAGTGTCTTTTTTTTAATAGTTATAGGTTTGGCGTAGTGGCCACAATCTCACCTGATGTTAAGTGACGATGTGGCCCAAGATGATAACACGCTAAACCTAGTGGAAGACTGGTTCTCAAGTGCAGCTGCCGGAACACACCTATTTGTGCCTGGCGACAGATTTACAACTTGAGGGTGGTAGCTAGCCAGGCGGGCATTAAAAAATGCCCTACTACCACGTAGTCTGAGGTTTCGATGAAGAAAAACCTTGTCATAAAATTATAACATAATGGTAAAACATTTTTTAACGGCTTAATCATAACTACCATATGCATTGTAATAAATATTTGTCCGCTTCGACGAGTCTCGTCCCAAAATCAACTAGAGCAAGCTTAATGCAATTTGTTCGTTGGTCCCGCCACAGCTTACGTTTAGATCGCCTCTCGATAAAAGGCCTTTCCTCAGTAATGTGCCATAAACAGTCTTGGTATTGTCATCAAAAGATTCATAGACAACGTTGACAGATTAATTTGTCTCCGAACACCTTGGACATTATAGTGCATTCGTTCAGTTAAGTACTGATATCCAAATGAAATACCATAACAACAAAACTGCAAGTTAAAAACAGAGTTTGAGCAAACGCAGTCATTTTTTTTAGGCTAAATTAATATAAAATCCGATTACAAACTACCTATCCTTTGACACCCAACACGGCACTTTACATATCTTCATGTCCTTTTCAACGCGTGTTCAATTCAGTGTGACGTCACATAACCTATAATAGAGGACGCTTTTAATAATAACTCATTTGTCAAAATTATGATAGATTAGTTAGGTATATAGTTTAGAAGGCGTCCTTTTCTCTTCGCCGTAGTCGGGTAATAAAACAAGTTAATCGTATACAAGAACGATAATTAAAATGCATATTAAATCGTGACATAAAATTAATGAAAGTCATCTGACAACGCTCAATACAAGCTCCTTCGTGTCTATAAATAGAAAATGTACGGAGAAGGGAAATATTGAATAGGTGTTCGGCACCCACGCAGATTATTATCCTTGTGAAACTCGGGCCAACAGACAGCTGATATAAATTTACGGTATAAAAATATAATGTTGGACGGGAAAATTAAGGACATAAACCAAATTTGAATGTTTGTACGCTCTGGATTAAATTTTCCATAAATGTTCCTTAAAATAATGTTCATACGTTAAAAGTTTTGTTATAAGTCCCCACTTCATGCCAAATTTCAAGGCTCTATCTAGGTCTCCGGAAAGTACCCAATAGGTTTTCATGATCGGTCAGTGAACGGTATTTTAACTATGAAGTGTCGTATGTCTTTAATGCGTTAACTTAGGAACTTATTTTTTTATCTTAGTATATGAAATTAATTTCAACTACATACCTCAAGTCGTTTTTCAGAAAAAAAGTCTTGCCACGCGGATATACAAACAGACAGATGAACAACAAAGTGATCCTATAAGGGTTCCGTTTTATAAACAGACCATTAGTCTAGCTTTTCATGTACCTTTTATCCGCTTTGTTCCAGCGCTAATCCAATCCCAACTAAATCCCTTTGACGGGATCGCATAAATTGGCTAAATTGAAAGCGGATTTGAAAAGGTTAAATCTGTTGGTATTTATTTACTTATATACTATATAAATAAAATCATTGAGATTTGCCGTTGTGCGCGCATCATGCAAAAACTATTGAATAGATTTTGTTTTTTTTTTGTTTTACTCCTTAGATACTTGGTCCTTATCAAAAAAAATATCACGATATTTTCGTTCAATAGAAACTTATTATATAGTTTTAAGACATTACGATTTCTTTTGTCGTTCATGCGAGCGAAACTGCAGGTTCAACTAGTGTACCAGAATTTTCTAATTTTAGGGGTATATTCAAATTTTTCTTTCCCTGTTCTATCCATGAATATTAGTTTTTATAGTATTTAATCTAGCAACTTTGTTTTATCCAATAATTTGTATTTTATTACTTGGGCTAGAATTTTTCTCTGATAAAAAAATTTGAATTGTCAGAGCATGCACGTTGTGCGACATTTCGCGTTTTTAGTAATCCAAAAACTTTTTTTTTTGTGCGGAACCCAAATTAGTTTTGTTATATAAAAGTAGCCTAAGTTATTCCTTATAACATCAGCTATCTGCCAGTGAAAGTCCCTTCAAAATCAGTCTAACCGTTTCGGAGATTAGCCGGAACAAACAGACAGACAGGCACGCAAGTAATAAATTAATAAATTGATTTTTGTTCATAGCGTGTATACTTTCATATGTATTTAGTGTAAACGTGTTATTTTGACATTACAAACAGACACTTTAATTTTATTATTTATTAATTGCATAATCATATTTAATTAATAATATATTTAATGTTTATACGCGTAGTTTACATTTTGTTTCTAATAAGGTATTTGATTATGTGGTGACGTCACTACTGGTAATTGTGTTAAATTGGTATTGATTTTTTTTATTGTTAAATTATAATAATATAATAAGCACTGTTTCTATGCCTACAATATTTCCATGGTCACTATCACCCTGCAATCTCGGTGCATATCTCGCTACATATTTCATACTATCTATAAGATGTTTTACTCGTCATACGTGAAGCCAGAATCCTGCCACAAACCCCAACATCTTTATTAATCATTGAAACGACACATTTCACCTTAAATAACTTCACACAAACATATGTCACTTGATATTGCTCAAAATACATTCATGTTAACGTAAATAGTTAAGTGTATAACCTAACATAAATAGAACACAGGATGTCATCAAAGGGTGTAATCATGAGGTCGGATCGCCTCACAAGCCCGGAGCCATTTCCTAAGCAATAACTTGGTATTACTGTATTTACATGGTTATATGAAAGTAGCTAAAAAGGAAATCCGTGAATAAACGTAGGCGTTCTGTGTTCCATATAAAATGTAATTACTCGATGAAATGAGATTATTTTTTCCATTATTTATACTGCTGTTAATAACATTGTGTTCAATACATTCCATTATTACTAGTAGTTTTTTTCTCTATATACATTTTCGATATTAGCATTAGTATTAATTTCCAAAAAAAAGTTTTTTTTATATCTTAATTTTATCACAGTATTTGATTAACTGTATACATTATTTAATTTTAAGTATGCCTATATATATATATCTATTGTATTAGCCTCAACGACACTGTGGTGTTCCAGTTATTCAACGGTTAAAATGTTTTCCGCGGGGAAAAAAACGGACGAAAATATTTGAAATAATATAATAATATTTTTTTTAACGCGCTTATATTAGCTTCATTTGTAACTAACTAACTAACAAGCAATATAATAAAATCTTAGAAGTCAATTTTAACCTATTTTTAATTGTCGTATCGAAATGAAACTTTGTATGTTTATGTAGTTCGGATGTTGTATCTATATTGCGGGGAGGTAAGGTGTCTGAACCCGACTGGATTGCGACTCATAAATCAATTACTGTGACACTCTTTTAGTTTCCCTTCGGAATCAGCCAGTTTATATCCAGCCGAGAACCTTGCAGGCTGGGATGACGGCGGCGTCTGTTAACCGATTGCCTATCTCTCGGTGATAGCCGTTGTTTTCAGATTGTACTGTGTTTACCCTCAGGCACAATGTTGTCACTTCGAAGTGCTACTATAAAAAAAAACATTTAATTTAATAGTTATTCCAAATCGTTTCAAGTTATTTTGTACACGAGTTTTAAGATCCCATTATTCTATTCTATAAATAGCGTGCGAAATTACACAAATTGGAAAATTTGTTTCCTAAAATATCCTTCCCTCTCTCGGTAGGAATTAAGGAATATACCTTTAGAAATTGAAAACAATCAAATTCAATTATAAATTGAGCTCTCCGATTAATTTTATGATTGACTAGCTGTGTCCGCGGCTCCGCTCGCGTCGACTACTAAAAAAGGTTTATTTTTAGTTTTTGTGCGTAACCCTAATTATTTTTCTAAAATAAAATTAGCCTAAGTTATTCCTTATAACATCAGCTATAAATAAATCGGTTCAACCGTTTCGAAGGTTACCCGAACAAACAGACATACTAAAATTTTAAAAATTGATTTTTTTTTAGGTACCGGTGTGTACTTTCATATGCATTTAGTAAAAAGCTGTTATTTAGACATTACAAACATACACTTCAGTTTTATTATTTATGTATAGATTAGAAATGAAGTTTATTTCAAGATACTAAAGCATGTTCTATCCATTACCTAAAAACCTTATTTGGACCATTACTGGCATATAAAAAAATGCTTATTGTGGGTGATCCTTAGAAGATAGGCATATGCTATTGCTGACTTCATGTAGGTCTTTTTAAGATCAACAAGTGTGGAATCATTCATTTTATATATCTCTTATGGTTTCCTCAGCGTAAGCCATTTAAGGGACCCAAATGCGCTTTTTTCCCTATAACAAAAAACAATTTTTAACATTTTTGTCTGTATTTTTGTTTGTTCCGGCTAATCTCCGAAACAGCGTGACCGACCTTGACGGGACTTTTACTGGCAGGTAGCTGTTGTTATAAGGAGTAACTTAAGCTACTTTTATTCTAGAAAAGAATTAAGGTTGCGTGCAAAAAAAGCTTTTTAGTAGCCCACGCGAGAGGAGTCGCGGGCATAGCTAGTATTACTAAAAATGTTGCACAATGTGCATTCTCTGACAATTCAAAATTATAAAAGAAGTTATATGTAGCCACAGTAATAATATACAAATAACTGGATAAAAAGTTATAAAAAGTCGCGAGATTAATTACTATAAAAACGAATGTTCATGGATTGAACAGGGAAAGAAAAATTTGAATATACCCCGAAAATCAGAAAATTCTCGAATAACTAAAATGGCTTCTTTATATTGGATTTTATAATGTACCCAAGACCGTAACGCACGATTAGAATGATGGTGCTGCTTAATATTAGGTCCTTACATATGAAATTGGCGTTTTATACGGGAGGAATATAAAATCTATTTTTTTTTTTTGTAAAATATATTTAATTAATCCAAGTATGCACCGTTGTTATCTATGCACTTTTGCCATCTCATAGATAGTTCATTGATCCCTTTACTAAAAAAAACAAGGGGGCGAGAGTCAATAAACTCTTTGAAGGCGGTTTGGACTGCCGCATCGGAGTTGAATTTTTTTCCTTGTAAGAAGTTGTCCTAAAATTCCTAAAAAAGTGGTAATCTGTTGGAGCAAGGTCCGGGGAGGACGATGGATGTCGTAGAAATTCCAATTGTAGCTCATCTAACTTAGTGGTTGCTTGTTGTGCAGTGTGTGGTCTTGCGTTGTCGTGAAGCAGAATTGGCCTAGAGCGATTGACCAATCTCGGTTGTTTAGCAGCTAGTTCTTCCTTCATGGTTTGCAATTGCTGACAATAGATATCTGCCGTAATCGTTTGGCCAGATTTTAGAAAGCTGTAGTGAACAACACTGGCGCTAATCCACCAAACACTCACAAGTAACTTTTCTGAGTCAATTTTCGTTTAGGGCAGGATTTGGCTGGGTATCCAGGGTTCAGCCATTGCGACGAGCGCTTCCGATTGTCGTACAGTATCCACTTTTCATCACAAGTAATGATTCGATTTAAAATCCCTTCATTATTGTGTCGGTTGAGCAAAGTAACACAGCAGTCGACGCGTGTTTGCAAGTTCGATTCACTCAATTGATGAGGTCCCATCTTTCAAGTTTTTTTACTTTTCCGATTCGCTTCAAGTGGATTAATACAGTTTTATCACTTACCCCGAAGCCTGCAGCTATCTCTGAAGTGCTTTGTGATGGATCCGCTTCCACAATAGCCTTTAATTCTTCATTCTAGACCTTGGTCCCTGGCCGTCCACGGGGTTGGTTCTGAAGGTCGAAATTTCCAGAACGAAAACGTTGAAACCAAAAACGTACCCTGCTTTATTTTGCGACACCAGCGCCGTACACTTCATTAATTCTTCGAGCTGTTTCTGCAGCACTGGTGCCACGGTAGATCTCGTACTCGTAAATATACCGATATTTCATGTTTTCCACTGTGCGGTAATAAGCGACGCCAAAGAAAAAAATAATGAGAAAAACAAATGAATGACTGTTTTCAAAACTCAAATGTACCAGCTAAATGAATTTATAAATTTGGAATTCTTAACCAAAAAAGAGATATTTCAGATCAAACTCAGTCCGACAAAACGCTAATTTCATATGTTAACACCTAATAATTTGTTGTATTGTTTGTTATGGTTTTAGAAAAGATTTCAGTGAAAAATTCGGGATAGGTGGCGCTGTGATCGAGTTCTTTCATACTGGAAAGGGCAGAATAACGTCTGTCATGCCAGCTAATAGTAGAAAAAAAATCATATACCCTATCGAGTTTCTTGCGGTTTCTTTTTGATGACTGAAATATTTTGTAGTAATGTTGTGGTAGTAATGTTTTGACATTCATAAGTGCCTTCTTAGGGTCTAAATAAAATATTTTTATTTTGTAAAATACTAGGTTTAACGAGTAATCTTTATTTACAGACACTCTTATAATGTGTGATCAATAATAATTAACCTCATGTAAATACTTTTATCCCAGAAATATAGCTCCCGGAGAATCCATTTTATTAATTGATGATGTAATTATTCATCATACAGGTAAATAACTTAATATTAATATGCCCCTTTGACCTATTTACAGGAAAGCTTTAAATAACCCAAATATCACATTCCAGTCGCATAACATAATATTACTAATATATGTAAAATCATATGTTAATATTAATTATTTACTGAATCGACACAATTAATACGCTATATTCCATGTATTTATGTGTAAGTATGAAATACTGTAGTTATACTGACAAACAATTTTAATTTGAAGTAATGATGGCTTAGTGGTAGCGTGTACGGACACCGCGTCGACCAACATGAGTTCGAATCCCTACATTGAGCCCGAGCTTTTGGTGAAGGAAAACATTGTGATGAAACCATAGCATGGTGGTAGGGCATTTTCTAATACTAGCTTTGCTAGCTACCACCCTTATGTTGAAAATCTGTCCCGAGTATAGTATCTGTTACGCCAGGTGCACTTGAGAGCCTGTACCCTCATTAGACTTAGCGTATCTACAATCTTGCGCCACATCGTCACTTAACATCAGGTGAGATTGTGGTTCTGAAATACAACTTATAATATTCACTGTTTAAATGTATATATTCTAGCTGGTATCCGTCCGCTTCGCTGGGCATATATATATATATATATATACTATAGTAGATTTAAATTCAGTTATATCAACAGGCGTCTGTCCCACAGGATATAAAGTGTCTGAAATATGTGAAACCGTTATATTCAATATACTGGTGAATCACGTAACACCGAGATCCTCTGCCACATTTTATGCCAACTTTACGATATTGTTGATACCTCATAAGGGCAGATTGAAGCTAGTTTGTAATGGTTTCTTGGTACGTAAGTGTATGTTGTATGTTAATTTTATTTATTTTTATATTACACGGAAATAAATTTTCTAATTATAGGTACACTTCTATTGGCGTGTTTAGTACAGGGTAAAATCCAGAAATCGTCAGTATGTTTAAATTAAATTAAATTAAATAATTCTGTTATATTAACCTATTGATAAAAAGCTTAAACCAATACAAATCTGGTAAAAATAATTGTTAATGGAGTTAATTTTTGCTTTCGAAATTATTATTTTGCCTGTTAGTCCCGTAATAGGAAACACAGAAAATGTGACGTCATCATAAAATGTATTTACACAGTCAGATGTTATCTTGTCATAATTGACTCTAAAATTATTTTTACTGACTTTTTTATTGTATAAGAATAACTTAACTTTGTATAAATAAAATCTATTTTAATTTATATCTCTTTAAATATTTTATACACAAAAAAGTCAGTACAATGAAATTACATTATTATCATTGATAGCTACTTCATCACGTTATTGGCACGAGGGATTAAATTTTTGGAGCTATTATTGTTATGTACGGAAAAAAATATTACTTCTTACGGGGCGTACATAAGTACACACATTTTTTGAATAATCCAAATTTAACTAAATTGCTTTCAACATAATGAAATTCACACGCATATGGCATCCCGCAAAACCACACGCCTAAGAGTGCCACTATAGCGGATGTTACTTCTGGTGTATGCTGTAAATTGTTGTAAATATTTAAAATAATCTCTACTTACCACGTAAACGTAAGTCGTACCTATAACGTAAAGTATAGGAAATAATAATATTAAAATCAAGCTGCCAAAGTTAAAACCATTTTTGTTTATTGTATTTTTATTGCTTGGTTTCTAAATATGTCACTATAGGGTCTAACCGATCGTTTACTGAACAATTTTACACGAAAAACAAAATCAACTTCAATTATTTTGAGGAGTTCCCTGGTGTATCTTCGAAGTCGAAGGTACAATGTCAATAAGATTATAATGGAACCACCCTTGAGGCATTCCCTTTATAACAAAAAAAAACACATCTAAATCGGTTCATAAACAAAAAAGTTATGGCTGAACATCCATAAAAAAAATCGCATTGAGAACATCTTCCTTTTTTTGAAGCCGATTAAAATGATATACAACTATATTTTATTAAATATATTATTGTAATCAAATATATTATGTGTTCGTCTAAGTCTAATCTAATCAAGTTGGATTTGCAATGTTTAACAGAATAATCATTACTAGAGACAATTTATTGTAGGTACCTATAAACAAAGCGACTACTTATATTAAGTAAACTGACAAACTCAATTATCATCAATTTGAAAAGCTTTATAAGAATTTAGTTTGTTATTACAAACTCGTATCATTTATTTTATGTAACTCTTACTAATATGCTATTTCTGTATAATTTTCTATCATTATTGTATATATCATAGTCTTCTATCATGTGTCGTTCATCTACCTTAGCTATAAGTATATCATCACATTCTGATTTTGTACTTCATGTTCGGTGACAACATCAACTATTTATTAACATTCATCAACAATCACTCAAGGGGTATGTATAGCCGCAGATGATAACTGTATGATATCACAAACATCTTCGCGAACTTACCCCATCATTTACTTGTATCTGCCACAGCTTCATATAATTTTAACCACAACATTAACATAGAATTTTGTGAACAAACGAATAAAAGCAAACAAATTATACGCACGTAAATAGTTATACTTCTTCGGCGTAACAAAAGGAATATAACTCCAAAAATTAAATCCTGCGTGCAAACAACATGATGAAATTAGCTATCAATGATAATAGTTAATGTACAATCATTTTACGAACTTTTTTAGATAAATTGTTTGATAATTATTTAACGGTGTATAAATAAATATTATTGTAACCAAATTAAAATAATGTTTACTTATACAATGCTAGATTATTTTTTATATAATTAATAAAATTAAAAGTCAGTAAAATGAATTCACTTTATTATCATTGATGGCGAACTGTATTATGTCCTACTTCCGTCACGTGATGCGCGCGCAGCTCTAAATTTAACCCCCTACTAAACACGCCAAAAGAAGGTAAGTTCTACTAAATATATAAAATATAAATACGGTATTAGACCAAGCGAAATACCAAACAACATGACAAACCGTAGATTATCCAGCTTAAGTGCTTGACACCATCTCACAACAAGAGTCCTATTTAATCTTAGCGAATTAAGATTGAACGATGGAGTTCATCGTCCGTTTAAGTATCCCCTACTGAGGACTCGACAGCTTCGACTGCGTAATGTGACCATTAACACAACCTCTTAAGTAACTCGCATTTATATTGCATAAACGGTACAAAGAAAAATGAAACTGTTTCAATAATACATGCCATTAATTTTTACTACGAACTAGGACTATGAGTACAAAGGTGTTCAGATTCACTCATTTATTCTAAGCAAAATAATAACACTGCTATCAATGCTGATACATAATGACGAAAAAGAAGAAAAACAATTTAGAAAAAAAAATTATGATACCCTTGATCGAGTTTCTTACCCACTCTTTTTGATGACTGAAGTTTTTCAAACCCGATAGTATTGAGTCCTTTTCCTGAATCAAAATAAAATAAAGAAAATCGTTGCGTTTGTTTTTCAACCTCATTTACAGAAATGGTCTGGTCAAAATCAACAGTTTCTTGTCCGTATAAATCGCTCCAAAAAGCATGCTTTATAATTTAAACGGTTTTATTATTTCATGTGAAGGGGATATAAAATTTCAGGAAATATACGTAAATTTACTTAATGTATTTCAATGACAAATATATTATATCATTTTATATACGAGGTCATGAAAGTAAGCGGATGATGTAGAGTTTGAGATGCGCCTTCTTTATGCAGAGTTGTAAAAGTCATAACTCTCTGGATAACTAAAGATACACTAATCGATTCCAAAACTGTACAGTCAAAGCAAGTCCACGAATTTAACTACATTGTGAAGATGAGTATATACCGTCTTTAAGTATTTTACAAGTAAACCTTATTGACCGTAATCAGTTGATCAGCATATAATCTTTTTAACGCTACAAATGATGTACGTCCTAAGTGTCGTAACACACCAAAAAGACTTCTGTTTCGTTTGAAAAATATTTTAATTAAACTGATAACAATCTATGTAACTTTAAGAGAGGTAGGGCACAGAGAAATTTCTTTGGAGATATATCTCTAATTAGGGAATCCCGACTGGTGGAATACCTCCACCCTACAGAAGATCGCAGCCAAATGAACTTGTGTACTATTCCTGCAGTGATTAAGGTTTCCAGAGCTCCTTGGGGTGGGAGAGTTCAAGGTCGAAAATGCGATAGTTGATACCTATGGTATTATAAGCGTCCATAGGCTACGATAGCCGCTTACCATCAGGCGGAGCTTATGCTTATTTGCCACCTTAGTAGTATAAAAAACAGCATTTTCAATTATTAAATTTCGATCTTCGAAACTCACTGTAAATTTTGATACTTTCAAATTCAATATTCTAACCTGACTTAATCACTATTCTGACGACATTAAAAAAACATCACAAATTGCTTTTCCAGACATTGTAAATAACATTATTTACACTCAAAGGAGTTCGCCATTGATTATATTAAATTCTATTTATTACTCTCCATCATACTTGGCCTCGATTCTGACCGTCGTTAGATGAAATCCCATTGGCAATTGGGCTTTTCTAATCTCAACAAACTGTTAATATATTCAGAGTCATGACCTCAAACTTACTCAACTATATGATGTTGTTAAACAAGGTCAATAATTTTGACAAGACTCGTGACGCAGTGATATGTAGGCCTACTATTGAGCCGAAAGGTAGCAAGTTCATCACCGCACATAAGTGACTTTTCTGTGATGAGCATAACTGTCAGTTGTGCGTCTGGTTAAACATTAATATATGTATGGTATATCATTGCTTAGTTACCATAATACAAGCTTTGCTTAGTTTGGGATTAAATCGCCGTATGTGAAATTGTGTCCTCATATTGTTCCCATATTAATATATTAAGAAATTATTAATAAAAGAAAAGTTATTTTTAAGCATTGCATACTTCGGAAGACTTTGTAAATATGACTGTTCTCTAAAGAACTGTTTTTAATTTAATTGTTAGCTATTCGAAAAACTTGCTAATGTAATCGAATTGAAGAATACTGTCATTATTTGTATTTGAATATATAACTGTGTTCAATGTCGCAAGAACTCCTTGCGAATATTTCAAATAAATACGTCATAATATTTATAATAAAAAAATGTGCTTGGAAATAATATACATATAAAGGTGTTTTTCCTGGTAACGCCATGTCTCTGTCAATACTTCATGGAAATTCGTTAATTTTTAAAATTTAAATTAAATTTATTGAATAATTTAAATATTATTTTAATGCATAATGATTGATGCTTTTTATGAAACATAGGCAAACAGTTTAAAATAAGTATTCGTTAAAAATTGATGAAAATATATTTGTTGACGCTACTGAAAATATATTCAAGTCGCCTACTATTAACGATCTGTTTAACTGGCATGAAAGCTGTTAGACTGTTATTAGAATATTTGCAGAATATTCGCACGGGTTAACTACTTTACTAATAAAATTGAATTAAAATGATAACCTCTCTCTGTCCAACTCAATTAATAACTTAATC
Organism: Saturnia pavonia; assembly: GCA_947532125.1. Classification (NCBI taxonomy): domain Eukaryota; kingdom Metazoa; phylum Arthropoda; class Insecta; order Lepidoptera; family Saturniidae; genus Saturnia; species Saturnia pavonia. The sequence goes on from OX383903.1 coordinate 13,825,440, forward strand.
CCTCCGATGAATATGTTAAATAAATCGACTGAGCCTCTCTGCGTGACGATTCGCTTTACAAATAACGAGGAACGTGTCGAACCCATTCTATCCGGGAAACGTGACAAAATACCAATTATAAATTTTATACATCACATTTATGTGTTAGGTTAAATTAATATCTTTATAAGTTTTATCTTTTAGAAACTATTCGAAATATATTTATTTACCATGATAAACCCATCATAGTGATACGCTTTGATACGTCGCGTTTTGACATCGGCCAAGGCATATCTACCAGCCACCTAGTTATTTTCATTGTGAGATAAACAGATCGACGCAGTTACTGTACTGTTCATTTCTCAGCGTATAAAAAGTCTATTAATAAAATTAAGTATTTTTTATTTTTAAAGTGAAAACTTCTTTAGTACCATTGTGATTTGAAACTCGATGAAACGAAAAAGCGACAGTAAAAAGAGGCAACCGTATACATCTATAGGATTTAGCCTACGACGGAATGAGATAGAATATATTTACATTATTCACGGTTAATGCAAGTCTTGATATTCATTATTGTGATCGTCGTCGAATTTGCTTAGTGGTGTGAGACGACCAGACTTCATACGCACTACGCACGAGTAGTCGATAGTTCGAATCCCGCTGATTTAGGATATTAAAAAAAAACAATATTTTAATTTTTCTGAATTTTTCACTTCTGACACATGTGAACTGCTGCACACATAATTTTTTGAAATTATCTTCTTTTGACACGTTTAATAGAGATAAAAACTAAGAGCTACGCGCAACATATGAAGGATGTTCGACATGATGAAGTCAGTTATCGATAATGTTATACCTGTGGGTAGTAAAATGCCGTTTCACGTAAACAATTTCTTGATACTCAAAGAAATACAAATTAAAAGAAAACAAACCCACAAATCGCTCTCCGAATGTACTTGCAAAATCAGCCTGTATGTTCCTCTTGTAGGTTTTCTTTATTTCTCCTGATGTTTCCACTTCGCTTTCGAAATTAAAACTGTCCTAACTCTTTTTTTTTCGAACTGACTATACTGTTAGCCTTAGGGGCCCTTGAGCCTTTGCGGCTTTTACAGCTTCACCGGGCTTGGATGTCCTAACTCGCGTTACAGCTTGCTTTTATACCCAAATGAGATGATCACGAAATCTCTAGAAGGTACTTGAACTCTTAACATGTTGTAAACAATTGACGTCATCATGTTAAAAGGAGAGGAACGTTTGATCTATAGCCCATTGTTCGTTGACAGTCGAAGCGATAAGCCTCATCGCTTCAATATACATAGAAAGCCTTTGTTTGTTTGTCGAACCTAATCTACACGACTCACTATGATATATACACGACATTTCAGGCACTTTCCAGAAGATTCTTAAGATTTCGATAATGGTGATTCTTTTTCTATTTTTCTCTGACACAAACCGTAACAATAATAATGTAAATGAATTTAACTGACTTTTTATTTTGCAATGGGATGGAATGGGATGTATGGATCAGATCTTTTCCTTACGGTGCATTACTAGAAAATTTTTGGCCACAAACCAAAAAGTCTATTGTGCATTCGTAGATTTAGAAAAGGCCTATGACAAAGTGGTGAGGAATGAGTTGTGGTCAGCATTATCTTTGCATCAGATGAGCAGTAGTCTGATACAGGCATTGAAATCCCTCTATAGGGATTCCAGTGCTTGTGTCAGAATAAACGGAGCATACACCGAATGGTTTAATATCCAAAAGGGTGTTAGACAGGGATGTGTAGCGTCTCCATGGCTGTTCAACCTATTCATGGATAATTGTCTGACAGATTTGAAAGAGAGTGACTGTGGACTGAGAGTGAATGAGTAACTTTTCAAATGTCTTCTTTACGCCGATGATCAAGTATTACTTGCATCGTCGGCTAAAGATTTACAAGCGATGGTGACTATTATGAATGATGCCTTGGAAAGAAAGGGAATGAAAGTGAACGCAAAAAAGACTAAAGTTATGGTATTTGAAAAGGAAGAGAGCATGACAGAAGTATGTATCCGGATTGGTAGTGATAAACTAGAGCAAGTGAATGAATTTGTTTATTTGGGATCAATGTTTACTAGTGATGGAAAGTGTGAAAGTGATATTGAGAGAAGAGTTAATGCTGGTAATAAGATGAATGGGGCGTTGCACGCCTTTATGAACAGCCAGAAAATTTCTAGAAAAGCTCAACTGGCTGTACATAGAGCAGTGTTAGTTCCAACACTCATGTACGGAAGTGAAAGCTGGGTGTGGCAGAAAAAACATGAAAGTAGAATAAATGCAGTAGAAATGAGAGCGCTAAGAAGTATGATAGGAGTGAAATTGAGTGACAGGATAAGAAATAGTGTAATAAGAGAACGTTGTGGTGTGAAAGAAGATGTAGTGACACGGATTGAGAAAGGGATGCTTAGATGGTTTGGGCATGTAGAGAGGATGAATGAAAGAAGATTGACTAGACAGATTTATAAGATGAGTGTAATTGGGAACGTTGGAAGAGGAAAGCCTAGACGAACGTTCCACGATCAAATCGGGGACGTTTTGAAGAAAGGTCAGGTCCAGAGTACTCTAAACCGACGAGCATGCATGAAAAGATTGATGAATGTTGAGGAAGCGAAAGTTGTATGTCAGGATCGTAGCAAGTGGAAGGACGTGGTCTCTGCCTACCCCGTTGGGAAAGAGGCGTGATTTATGTATGTATGTATGTTTATGTTGCAAAAATAATTTAACATACATTATTATAAATCAGTGATAATACAGCGTTAAATTATTTTTTCAAAATATAAAAGTAAAATGAATTTACATATTTTCATCGATAGCTAAATTCATCATTTTGTTGGGGCGCGGGATAACATTTTTTTTTATTACGTCAAATATGTATACCTTCTAACTTTTATCATTTATTCCTTTTTAACGTTCCGATTTACGGGCGCGACCGGATATCTTTTATCGTTTCAAGTACTATGTTTTCACTTTTAATTCTTTTCAATTATTAGTTTTAAATTTAACATTGTCCGGTTCACATCAACGTTGAACAAGAAAACATACTAAAGAGAAAGCGAGGAAACAACATAAAACTTTTATTGCATTTCACACTCTCAGCAAATTGTGCTTTGAAAGCTTCCGTCGCGTCGCGAGCAAACAGCCCAGAGCTTTCCAACTTTATTTCAAAGGTAATAAAAGTTAGATGCATTTAAATTGTCGTGGATATTTGAAACGCAACAAGAAAAATACGGGAAAAGAAGAGTTGTAAATTGAAATATATTGTATAAAGTTCTTCATTGCATCATAATATCTACTTAATCAATTATTTATTGTTAAATTAGTTAATGATTAGGTTTGAGTCAAATTATTTTTCCTCTGCAAGCAACCACTCAACAAGATGTAGTATATATTTCTTAAAATATACATTATTCAGAAAATAACAAATACAACAATTCATGGTTATCGAGTGGTTTAGGCCAACCCTGTATCAATTCGATGTCTGGAGGTTCGAGTCCTGGCATATGCCAACTAATTTTTCAGAATTCACGTACATTTACTAATTCAAATTGATAATAATACTATCGGCTAGCAGTCAATGAAAATGAGGAAACCCGGACGATTGAGAAATGTTCTTGAAGTACTACCGTATATTTAATAAACATAGAACTGTCGTTTTCTCAGCATTTGCAATCAACTATACGTCATGGGCTAAGGAATAAGCTTTGCCTTTCTTCGGGAAGATACCTTTGCCCAGCTGTGGGAAATTTACAGACCAGTATTATTATTATAATGCAAGGTCAATATTTTTTCCGATTGCCAAATTAATGTCATCATCATCATCATCAACCTATATTAGTCCACTGCTGGACATAGGCCTCCCCTAATGAGCGCCAAAGCGCCCTGTCTTCAGCTGTCCGCATCCAGCATCTGCCTGCAGTCTTTCGCAGATCGTCATCCCATCTGGCTGGAGGGCGTCCTACACTACGTTTGCCGAGTCGCGGTCTCCACTCAAGAACCAGTTTACCCCAGCGGTTGTCGGTTCTTCGCGAGATATGGCCGGCCCACTGCCACTTCAGCTTGCTAATTCTTTGAGCTATGTCGATAACTTTGGTTCTCTGTCGGATGTATTCGTTACGAATCCTATCCTTCAGAGAAACTCCGAGCATAGCTCTTTCCATAGCACGCTGAGCGACTTTGAACTGGTGGATCAACCCTACCGTGAGTGTCCACGTCTCAGCTCCGTAGGTCATTACGGGTAGGACGCACTGATTGAAAACTTTCGTTTTCAAACATTGCGGTATGGATGACGAGAAGACTCTACGTAGTTTCCCAAACGCTGCCCAACCCAGCTGGATCCTTCTCTTGGCCTCCTTCTCAAAATTGTTTTTACCCAACTGCACAATCTGCCCGAGGTAAGTGTACTCAGAAACAATTTCAAGAAGATGACCATCCACAACGACCGGTCCTGGATCAATGTGGCCATTGATCATGACTTTGGTTTTATCCAAATTCATGCCAAGACCGATACGTCGCGAGGCTGAAGCTAGGCCGTCCAGCATCCGGGTTAGCTCCTCTAGCGACTCCGCCATTAAGACTATGTCATCAGCGAATCGCAGGTGCGAGATGTAGTCGCCGCTTATGTTTATGCCCTTACCTTTCCAGTCCAGCGTTTTAAACATATCTTCCAATGCGCTCGTGAACAGTTTCGGGGATATGACATCTCCTTGCCTCACTCCTCTGCGCAATTGGATGGGTTTAGACTGCTGGCCCTGTACTTGGACACTCATAGTGGCGGCTTCGTAGAGACATCTCAGCACCTCGATATAACGATAGTCTACTTGGCATTGCTGTAAGGATTCCAGAACAGCCCAAGTTTCGACAGAGTCAAAGGCCTTCTCATAGTCCACAAAAGCAAGACACAGGGGTTGATTATACTCTTCGGACTTCTGTATAATCTGCCTCACTGTGTGAATGTGGTCTATGGTGCTATATCCTCCGCGGAACCCGGCCTGTTCCGGTGGCTGGAACTCGTCGAGTCTCCTGGCGAGACGATTCGTGATCACTCGTGAAAACAGCTTATAGACGTGGCTCAGGAGAGTGATGGGTCTGTAGTTTTTAAGGAGGGCTTTATCACGCTTCTTAAAAAAGAGCACCACCATACTCCTGCTCCACGCCTTAGGAATTCTCCCACTGTGAAGGACAGCACTGAAGAGTTTCTGTAGTTCCTGTATAACAGGAGCTCCTCCAGCCTTCAGAAGTTCCGAAGTAATTCCGTCCTCACCGGGGGCTTTTCCATTTTTAAGCTGCCTCAGAGCTAACACTATCTCGTCTTGACTGATATCAGGCAGTTCGTCGGTATAGTGGCGTGACAGGGTGGCTCTGGAATCATGGTCGTCTGGTCGGGAATAGGGGGCATGTACAGTGTACAGACGGCCATAGAAATCCTCTATCTCGGCGAAGATCTCCGGCTTCGACAATACGGTCCTCCCGTCGTGCGTTTTAAGTTTCGACAGATGGCTCCTGGCAAGCTGCTGAGTGAATACTTTGGACCCTCGGTTTCGCTCTATCGCCTCTTCAATGAGGCGTGTATTGGAGCTCCGAAGGTCGCGCCGTACCATCTTCGCAATTTTCTTGTTCAGGTTTGACCTGTCTGACGAAGTCGCTTGGGTGGTTTCCCGTCTTCTTGTCATCAGCCCCAGAGTCTCATCCGAGAGTTTGGACTTCCTGCCAGTACGCTGTTTTTTGCAAAACTTGATGCCCTCGTCCCTCAGCGTTTCGACCAGATTGTGTAGGGTCTCGTCAGCGTCATCAGTGGGTTCCAAGGCAACAAATCTATCCCCAAGAAGTTGCTGGAACTTCTCGGTGCCCGCCATGATTTGGATTGGGTTAGGCCGGAGCGTGGACATCATCAGACGGTTTCTTTCTAGCTTCAGGTTGATATTTAGAGAGCCTCTGAGCAGTCGGTGATCAGATCCGGTATTGAACCTGTTGATCACTGAGACATCACTGAATATGTGCTTGCTATCCGTCATGATGAAGTCGATCTCATTTTTAGTCACAGCGTCGGGGCTTTGCCATGTCCACTTCCTTTGAGGCTGTTTCTTAAAGAAGGAGTTCATTAAGAACAGCCCCTCTTTCTCGAGGAAGTTGACAAGCATTTGCCCCCTGTGGTTCCTAACTCCATAACCATGTGGGCCTATTCGGGATTCATTGCCAGTCTGGGTTCCCACCTTGCCGTTAAAGTCCCCCATAACAACGTTGAAGTGAGCCTTAGTGGTGTTGTGCAAGGCTTTGGATATGTCCTCATACATATCCTCCACTTCATCATCCGAGTGTGCCGAGGTCGGTGCGTAAACCTGAATTACCTTCATGCTATACCGCTTGGATAGCCGAAGGATCAGGTACGCTACCCTGGTCGACACGCTCGAGATTTCCTGAACGTTGTTAGAGAGGGCCTTATTGACGAGGAAACCTACGCCACCCTGGGATGTTCTATCACCCTCGCGAAAGTAGAGAAGATGGCCCGAGTCAAGGGTTACGGTGTCCTCGCCCTCTCTACGGACTTCACATAACCCGAGAACATGCCATTTAATGTTCTCTAACTCCACTTCCAACTGCGCTAGATGATGGTCAAGCCTCAGAGTGCGTCCGTTAAACGTAGCCAGGGTCAGTTTATGAAGCATGTGGTAGCCTAATGTAGCCCGGGGATTCTTAGCACCCCCTGCCCCGCCGTTACCATGGCCGCTACCATGGCCAGGGATAGCGAGGCGGCCGGGAACTGGGGGCCATTTTCTATTGGCTATAATCTTCATGAGGAGGAAATGCCCATAATCCCCACGCTGGGCAGGCGGGTTGGGGATCGCAGTTTGGTGGTGGGGTTGTTCTGCGGGGGCGCTGCTGCCCGCCCCCTAATATGTCCCTTAGTCGCCTCTTACGACACCCACGGGAAGAGTTGGGGTGGTACAATTCTAGGCCGGCACACACACGGCGTTAATGTGTCTGTAAGTAAATATACATCATTATTATTACCGCATTGTTATCACATGAACAAAACGTGCATTAATAAAGCATTGCGACACTTTTTTTATACAACTAAGTTGGCAAGCAAGCATACGCTCCGCCTGATAGTAAGCGGCTGCCGTAGCCTAATGACGTTTATGATACCATAGATATTACTAGCGCGTTGTCGACTTGAACCCTCCCTCCCCAATAAGCTTTGGAAGCCCTGCTCACTGCAGGAACACAACAAAAGACTATTTGGCTGCGATCTTCTGTAGGGTATTCCACCAATCAGACTGTCTCAAGTAGAGAGAAATCTCCTAAGACATTTCTCTTTGCCCTACCTCTCTTTTAGAGATTCTTTTGAAAATGTTGAAAAAAACGAACTGTAACAACACCTGCTTCTACTTAATGTTTCATCAAAGATGTGTCATCAATTTTTATAGTGTATCAAATTTCTTGCTAGACTTTTTATAGATAACGATGAAAAGTTTTCGCATTATACTCGTACTTACCAATGTCATTAAATTTCATCTCCTATATTTTTACATCATTAAAAGTTTTAATGAATCATGAATAGCTATCTTTTAAAGGTAATCAACAAGTGGATAACATCAGGGCAATAAAAAACTCATTCGATTGTTTGACAAAAAAATAATATAATTTTAATGTAAACTAGCTGCGTCCATGGCTCCGCCCGCGTGGACTATAGAATTATTGTTTATGAATATATCGTGATAACTTTTCTTTTTGATAAGAACCAAGTATCTAAAGAATAAAATAATGAAGCTATAATGGCTCAGTGGTATCGTGTACGAGTTCGCATCGATTGACGTGAGTTGGAATCTCTGCAATGAGCCTGAACTTTCGGTGAAGGAAAACATCGTGAGGAAACCATAGCATGGTGGTAGGGCTTTTTCTGATGCCCGCCTGGCTAGCTACCACCCTCAAGTTGAAAATCTGTCGCCAAGCACCAATAGGTGTGTTCCAGCAGCTGCACTTGAGAGCCAGATTTCTACTAGGTTTAGCGTTATCATCTTGGGCCATATCGTCACTTAACATCAAGTGAAATTCAGGCTATTAGGCCAAACCTATAACGATAAAAAAGCCTATTCAGTAGTTTTTGCGTGATGCAACCTTAATCATTTTATTTATGTAGATTTTTTTATATCCGACTAGCTGCGCCTGCGGCTCCGTTCGCGTAAACTAAAAAAACATTGTTCCGGTTTTGTTTATGAAAGATAGATAATACATGTTTTGGTAAATACTTATTGAAAGGCATTTTTAGGGTTCCAAAATCAACAAGGATCCCTCATAGTTTCACTATGTTTGTCTGTCTGTCCGCGGCTTAGCTCAGTGATTCTTAATACTAGATAGCTGTAATTTGACATGGGTATATTAATTATTCCGATACAGTGGTAAAATAAAATGTTTAGGGTATTTCCGTAAACGTTTAAAGTGGGAATTATTATTTTTTCTCGTCTATCCCATCGAGTGGTGTGTCGTTAGATAGGTCATTCAAAAATATTGCGAGTCTGTGAACACCTTTTTTCGATTCAGGCCCGTTTGTTAAATATTAAACTTTAAAGTGCTTACTTTTGTTAGAGTCAAGTGTACCCGCACTGTCAGATAAAGAGTTGTTTTTGGAAATGAGAAAAAATCATGGTAGTAAAAAATATAAATTGAAGTTAAAAGGACAACCAGGCAACTGCGGAACCATACACTGCGCGTGGCGCACAATTAAGTGAAACTTGTGGTAAAGAAATTATTTAGTTTGATTTGGATGAATGTTTTGCATTAATTTGCTTTGTCACGGAAAATGATAATTTTGGTTTAAATAATATAAACTTAGATTTTTGGTACTACCATTGGTTATGTCTACTCTAAATAATTGTGCACTGCATTATATTGGTTATTATTTAATGAATTAGAAAAGTATCGCAAGATAATGTGCTAGTCGTTTTCCTGTCTACTCTAACGTAATCTTAACTTATACCATACCTTTATTACCCAATGTAACAAAATATATGGTAAAATAATTAAATTAGTTCAGTTATACTCGAATTATAAGTATACTAACGGACAGAAACAGAGAGACGTTGCATTGAACAATATATAAGAATGAGGTAGGAAGACTAATGATTAAAATTACATGATCCTGGTATAAAAAGATTAATACCATAGATGTACTTTAGTACTAAATATAATGTTAAATTAAGATAACATTAATTATTATATCTAATACTGAGTTATTATTTATTTTTCTTAGGTATATATCGTGAACTGTTTATCATTATCCTCATGATGTTTACATCACCGTTGAGCATCTGGTATGTACGTACTTACTTACCTGTCTGAACTTTATTTACAATATAAGGAAACCTTAGCAAAAAATATGATTGGAACAGTGTAACGGCAAATTTAATAGAAAATATGTCATCAACATTATTGAAGACAGGAGTTAATTATATTCTACGTCGCACTTGTTTACTATTATGATTAAAGGACGGTCAAGGTGACTGGGAACTTCGCGATCGAGTGGTTAACATAGATGTCAGAATCTATAATATTCTGAATACAAAAAGGGTAACCACGACGAATTCCGATTGAGCAAACTATTACGCAAAGTTTATATTAATCCAAGGATTAGCAATCGATTAGCAATAGCAATGTGAAAATTACAATTAAAAAACTATATTTTAAGAATGCATTTTTTAATGGTATTAATGGAAGACTGGCTCTCAAGTGCAGCTTCCAGAACACACCTATTGGTGCTTGGCGACAGATTTTCAACTTGAGGGTGGTAGCTAGCCAGGCGGGCATACAAAAGGGTCTACCACCATGCTATAATTACATCACGATGTTTTCCTTCACCGAAAGCACAGGCGCATTGCAGGGATTCGAACTCACGGCGATTGACGCGATGTTGGTACACGCTACCACCGAGTTATCATTGTTATTACAATTGCATTGCAGTTGCAATTATTAGTTAAAGGTCCTAATATAAATATAGCTCAATAGCTATTTTCCTGGATTGTCATAAAAGTAGGTAGTTAATTTCTACCTTTGTTATATTTGTTCAATAAATTACAACTAGGGTCAGCCGTGTGATTTCACTGATTATCAATAGTAATGTTGAACGATATGAAAAGATAATTTGATATAAAATACACGCTAGCCACCTGAAGAATTTATATGATCTCTCAAAGTATTTAACAAAAGCGAACACCGCTATTTTCAAGAGAGCTACAGAGTCAGACCTCAAACCGAGCATTTAATAATAAAACTAAGTCTCTAGTGTAACCTTTACATTTTTCTTAGATAACTAAATAACAAAGTATAATAAATCTTCCAATGAAAATCAAATAATATTGTTTACGAAAATATTTGTTATCTTCATCGACAAAATAAATAAAAGACATAACACAATAAATAAATGGCTAAATAAAACAGTATTTTTGCTTTGTTTAGCAATTAGTGTTATTTAAAGTTATGAAGCGATGTAATTATACGCATAGTGGTGGCGTGTTCGGACACCGCGTCGATCGACTAAGTTCAAATCTTACAATAGACCAGAGCGACGGAAAAAAAATACTTTTCTAATGCCCGTCTGGTTACCTTCCTCAAGTTGAAGTTGAAAATCTATCACCAAGCAGCTAAAGGTGTGTTCCGGCAGTTGCAATTGAGAGCCAATTCTCCTCTTGACTTAGCGTGTCTTATTTTAAGATTAATTGTCATTTATTATAAGGTAACATTGTGGCCAAACTTTAAACCAAAATAGTACCAAAAAAAAACTAAGTATTTTTTTATTATGTAATCTATCTATACTATACTATTTATCTATACTAATATTACAAAGCTTAAGAGTTTGTTTGTTTGAAATTGCTAATCTATGGAACTACCAGACAGATTGCAATATCTCTTTTGCAATTTATAGCCTGTTTATTCTGGAAGATTATAGTATATAAAGCTTTACGCTACAACCCTAAGAGTGGAGCAGTAACCAAGAACCTCAAGCAAACTAGCAAGTTGCAAATACGGGAAGGGAGAACAATGATATCGAACAACGCACCCGGCGTTGACGGCGCCGCGGTGGTGAATTGGTCAAAAAAATTCAACACGAGTGAAATCGTGGGGCACAGCTAGTAAATAGGTAAGTATAATACATACAATAAAAAAACATTGGCGAAAACCAATAAATTAGAATCCATCCATAACTGACATTGATCCAATGACCTGTGAACACGGGGCAAAAACCTTTAATCCCAAACAACGTCGTAGTCGTATAAATTCAAAAGCGGCAGGGCAAAGTTTCTGACCGATAATTTGATCGCTCAAATATAACTAATAAATTTTATTTGACACCATTGAAATTTATAGCGAATATTTGACTATTAGCTTTTGGTGAAGCTAACGAGTAAAATATTCGCCATGGATATGATTAAATTTATATTATTTTGTACTTGCTAATCCCGTAATATGACCCGCCTACATGATTACTCTATAACTTATTTATAACATTGATGATGATGGCAACAGTAAGTAGAAAGTGTGATGGTCGGCATCTAAACAGATTCTACCCCACGCATTATAGCGCTGATTATTCGATGCGTCCTATTTCGAGGTCAGCCATTATATATCTAGGATACCTCATAGTTTTCGCTGTGGCCTTTACGGGTCAACATACCAACAGTCTATGTATATGAAGTAATTATTTTTAAAGGTATTTCTCTATTCTTTAACTATACTGTACTGGCATGCTAAAGTACAAGTCATTATATAAAATACAGTTAAGATAAAAATCATTTTGATATAATTAAAAATGGTAATAAAATATAGAACAAATAATTATAATGAACGGTTACATCACGATGTTGGAATTACATATTCAATTAAAAAATTAATTACTGTATTCATATTTAAGAGGAACCGCGACCGGAAAAACATTTGAAGAATACATTTTAACAATTATTTATTAATGTCGCGCTATGCCCTGTAAAACACGAGAGAGAACTGCAGCTTGGACTTTAATACCTATGTAAAATAGAGGAAATTATGCCGTATCCCCTTGTTTCTTCCTCAAAAACTGAACCAATTTAAATGTATTTTCCAAGAATAAGTAAAACACTTTATATATGTTATTGTATTTTTTATATTTGTCAATTTTGTTTGCTGTATTTCTGATACCGGTAGTATAGCTGGACAATTTTAGTAACTTTAAAAGGCTTCTAGTCTTCACCTGAATTAACTGATGCTATGTAGCTTTATTCAATCATTAAACGTTCACGTATAAGCGACAGCGTTACCGAATTGGTAATTACAGACGAATGCCCTATCAAAGGACTTATTTCACGGGACGTCAGATCAGTAACATGATACGCAAATCTCTTCGAATGTACTTATCTGTCCTTTAGAAAGCATGAATAAATTTTATTACCCTTGTATTTGAAAGTACATTTTAATTGACATTAAGTTTTATGGATGAATACGTGTGCCTACAACTTAGAAACTATAATATTTTAGAACGCCAAGGTACTTAATAAGCATAAGTAATTAATAACCACCGCAGTTTAAAGAGATAATTAAAGAGAGGTAGAGCACAGAGAAATTTCTTTGGAGATTTCTGTATACTTGGGGCAGTCCGACTGGTGGAATACCCCTCCACCCTACAGAAAATTGCAGTCACATAACCTAATGTTGTGTTCCTGCGGTTTGTAGGACTTCCAGAGCTCTTTGGGGTAGAGGGTTCAAGGTTGGCAACGCGCTAGTGATACCTATGCTATTGTTATACGGGTTATAAAATGCCGTAGTGTTTCACGAAAACAATTTCTTCATACTCACAAATCGCTAACCAAATTTACTTGCAGAATCACCTGTATGTACTTGCAGAATAAGCCTGTATGTTCGTCTTGTAATTCCTCTTTTATTTCGCTTATGGTTTCCACTTCGCTTTCGAAATTAGAACTGCCCTAACTCGCGTAAAGGCTCACTTTTATACCCAAATGAGATCACGAAATCTCTAGAAGGTCCTTTAACTCTTAACATGTTGTAAACAACTGAAGTCATCGTGTCATCGTTAAGGAGGGGAACGTTTGATTTATAGCCAATTGTTTGTTGACAGTTGAAGCGATAAATGTGTGCGTCGTTGATCCTATGACTACACGACACACGACTACACTATGATAAATACAAGATATATCTGGCACATTCCAGAAGATTCTTGAGATTTCGAGGATGGAGATTCTTTTTATATTTTTCTCTTTTTGAGACCGTAACAGTATTATAACAAGCGTCCATATGCTACAGTAGTATTATTGTATAAGGTACTATTATCTTTAGAATGTGTTTTACAATTTATTTACTAAACCTAATACTTATCTAAATTGAATATGCAATTTCGAAAAGGGCACTTATTATGTACAAAGATATATTATAGCAAATCAACCAGGGTCTCGTTACTGCGAATACGCGATGTAGGTGATATATAACTATTATTTGTCTCTGGTAGTTTAAGCGTCGGTTGATGTTTCTTTGTTGATTTTGACAGACAAGGAAGAGCTCTGGCAGGCGCATCGTTTGAACTATTTAAAATGTCCGTCGCAGTTTTCCAATTATTTTACAACTAATCTAACTTCTGAAAATTGAACACATTGTTGTGTTTCAATAAGCGTTTTTTTTATCTGTCGAGTAAAATATCTAAATAAAGTTTATTTGTAATTTGTATTAATTTTGTATCACTATAAAAACACAGACTACTCAACTTCAGATGTCTGAAATACATTATAAAATTCAATAACAAGCATCAACAATACTATCGCGTCTTATATAATGCACTTTCTTTCATTTTATTTTTAATAGGGGTCAGTTTGATTTATATCGTTTTGTAAATTGCAGCTTCTTTATAATATACTCGTATATTCAATGCGGCTCTTGAACGCGACTTACTTTTTGAAGTAAAACTTCTTTAGGCACAACTAGGAGGTAACTGTACGACAATGCAACGGAAGTCCGTTACGGCAATATATGCAACGAAAGTCCGTTACAGTAATATATGCAACGGAAGTCCGTTACGGTAATATATGCAACGGAAGTCCGTTACGGCAATATATGCAACGGTAGTCCGTTACGGCAATATAGCGTCATGTAGAAGTAACACTTCTTAAGGCGCGACTAGGAGGTAACTGGACGACAATGCAACGGAAGTCCGATGGTGACCGTCGGGATGATGGTGACCGTTGGGACGGTGGTGGCTGTAGGAATAATATATAAATAGTCTAGTAAACAAGTTCAAAAACAATTACTTCTTGTTACTGCGAATTCTTGAAATCTGTAGACTGCTATGCAAAAATTCTCATATGATATATTTATTTTTAACTTAATCGCCATCTCTTATAACGCCAAAAGTTTTACTTCAATCGCGTGTGCCGATTACACGCTTTATATTTTTTTATTTACTCGACGTTTCGGCCTGATTACACAGGCCGTGGTCACTAGTTACTGCTCTCGCTAACGAAGACACCGCGACACCTCATTCGGATCGTGACCTCGAATCGAGCTGATCTCTATTAAAAATAAACTGAAAGAAAGAGCATTCTTCTTGGTACAATTTGAAAATAAAGTATATACGCCATTAGGAATCTAAACGATTCAGCTATTGAACATATATAGAACATGGGGATAAGTGTTGATAATGTATTTGAAGATCGCTCCAGTGACTCTCCAGAACAATTTACGAGCGACACACTTACGTCATACCACTTTATGGGCATAACGTGACACTGATGCGAAGGCGAGAACAAAAGATAAATATGGTATATGCGAGACCCGCCTGTCTGACGTCTTGGTAAATGCCATAAGGGTGTGACATATTTTACTAGACAAGTAAATCACTGTATTAAAAAAGTGTAGGAGTCATCCACTCATCCTATTAGTTTAACTATGTCGAAAATATTAACGAGTCTAAACTAAACTGAAAAACTCAAAATTATTGTAGACGTTTTGAGAGTAAATTTAAAATTCGAGTAGTTATATTTATAAAAAAATATATTTCAAAATTAAAAATCATGACTGCAGAAATAGTGAACTTAAAAAAATATTTTTCCAAAAAACAAAATGAAAAAAAAGGTTTATTAGTTAGTCTGTATATACAAAACGAAAAGTCATTTACCCGCTGACTAAATAGATAAATAAAATTATCATTGCTCTAGTTCTGTATAACACTTTTTAATCCTAGAGGTTTAAGTTTTAATCATGTCTTTAGTGATACTCGCAAGATTAAGACAATTCGACTGACGTAAGAGTCATTAAAAACGGCCCACGCGTTTGGTCTATAGAATGTCACAAAGGAACAAACTTAGGTACCTAGGCTGAAAAACACTTTGCCCTCTGCATCGCGCAATCGGGTAAAAAGCTAAGTCGCCTTATATAGAGATCCTAATTGTATTTTGTTAAACAATGTGTTGATTTGAAATATTTTTGAAGTTAATTCAACTAAACAATTTCTGCAAAATATTATTAGCAACTATATTATTCATAATAATATTTTGGTTATAGTTATTTTTACTAATAAATTATAAAAAATAACAAATCTGTTTAATCAATTGTGAAATATATAAATTCTGTCAATATTGCGTAAAAGTTAAGTTATAGTAAAAGTTGGCCGTTACGAACAGAGACATTTCTAAGGTATAGTCTAGCAAAAAAGAATTGAAATTAATAAAAATTGAACTAAACTTTATCATATTCTAGCAAAACTAAAACAAATGTCAATTACATGAGAAATGTCATTTGCACGTAACAAACGTCTGGTGCTTCAATGAATTTTGCAATTAATTCAATGTTTTGAAATGTATTCAAATGATTAGTGTTTACCAACATGAATAAAACTATACGCAATGGAACAAGATAAGTGGTGTTTAAAGTTTTCTTACGTTGTTTAGCCGAATTCCAAATGAAAAAGTGGTTACGTGATATTGCAGACGTTTATCAAAGAACTTCCCACATAACTGGTAAATACCTGATTCTTCCCGATCTTTGTCACATAATTAAACTAACACATTTGGTTGTCTCAGTTAGATTAAGGTTGTTTTTAACTAATTTGTTCACGGTAATTTGAGTGTTTGTATACGAAAAATTATAGTGAACTCTCATATTTTGATACTTACCCAATTGAATTCTTCTTTTTTCAGTTATACGTTTTACTACTCTACGAAGAATTATAGACATAGGTTCTACTAATTATGATCTATTACAAACTCCTGGGAATAGAAAAGGAAGACTTAAAAAATATAAAACGATTATGATCTGTGTTGTAATCAGACAAAAAAATAATTTCTTCTAATTTTCAGAAACGAGGCGAAAATTTGTTACCAGTGTTGAGAGAAAACTTGGATTATGATGGTAGTTGTGAGAATATTTGAGAAAATTCTACGCGGAATATGTAAAAATATCATCAATGTGCAGGCCGTTGATGTTATAGGTCACAAATCACAAAATGTGTCAAACTGCAAGAAAAAATATTTTCCATGCAGGAACCGAAAATGATTTTGTACAAAATGTTTTATAGATTTTTAGTGTGAACAATAAAAGTGACGATTATCATTCGAAAATGAATAAAGATAATTTTTACGTATGTGACATGGGCTTCAAGAAATCTGAATCCAAATTTGTCAGAATCTTCCATAGCCGTCATGGATAATGCTCCATACCACAGCACGGTACAAAATGAATCTGCACCTCTGCTAAACGGGTTGACGATATAACGCTTTGGGTATTGGAAAACAGTATACCCTTTAACCCTATGTTTCGTAAGTTATCCATAATGATGCTAGTGAATAAGTATAAACAGGATCCCTAATATGAAATTAACCAACTTCTTGGAGATCATAGACACACAGTAGTAAGATTATTATTCCTTATTACTATGATTTGAATCCCATTGAATTAACTTGGGTTCAGGCAAAACAAAAATTCCGTTGCGAAATGTTGTTTTCTCAGATGTTAAACTTTTAACTGAAGAGATATTCAGCAGCATTACTGCAGATACTGTAGAGAGTGTTGCAGCATATAGTAAAAATAGAGAAAAATATTATGAGAGACTCCAAACACTATATGAGACAATGGTTTCACATAGTGTGTAGATTATCAGCTTATAATAAGTTTAAACGAATCCAGCAGCACTGATTAGTCCACATAATCAAAATATGAAGAGACAGCAGGGTCGTCACAACCAATTAATGAAGGCAAGCAGTTTCCTGGCTTTGAATATTGAGAAGAAGACAACTTAGGATTAATTTAGATAAATTGTTGTTGTTGCAAAAACATTCATTACTAATCTTCTCTGTCGTCCATTTTGTGAATAAAATCATAAATATTCTTCTACACTTTTTAGCGGCTGTAATACCATGGAGAACATACATAAATACATTAACGTAGAAAACATAACTGATTAAATGTGAATAAAACTTATTTATATATCACTAGTCGATGTTTTAGTATTAACTAAATCAATACAAATGAGCAAGTACCAAATTTACCGTATACTGGGATACCAAGTAAACAATACTAGCGCCCTAATTTTTTTCAACTCTATTTTGTCATACTGTTTGTAATTCCGTTTGTAATTCCGTTGCTTGCAGTATCGATAAATGCAGATTGTAATAACAAAGACAAAAATCTATTTATGTATTTTACAATTCGCATCACGATTGTATCAAAAAGTCTACACTATGAAGTTTTTTGCTAAACCTCTTTTGGAGACTATAGATTTGCACTTGTTATACGCCATTAATTTAATAATGTATAAGTCAATGGAATTGGATATTTTTTTTACGATCAGACGCCTACCTGACATCAATCCTCTTTGGTATCAAGCTGCGACATCTATCTTCTATATATATATACATATTATAAAACTGAATGTCTCTCTGTTTGTCCGTTTATGTTCTTTTCACTATCCGAATATTCCTACTAACTATTCCACTATCCGACTATTCCACTTATCCGAATTACATGTTGTTTATTTTAATTCATAGCTATGTTATTAGGACATATTTTGTAAAATACAGTAAATAAGTGGTGACGAGAATGGTGAATCAATTCGGAAAAAGACGCATTTGAGGCGCTTAAATGACACGCTGAGTAAACCATACGAGATATATCCAATTAATGGTTTACATAATTGTAGATCTTAAAGGGTATAAAAAGTCTACGATAGCTTATATATATCTTCTAAGGATCACCCATAATAAGCATTTTTGTATACAGACTTTAGAGAAGAGCAGCAGATTCGCGCCTGCGCTCCACCGACGGCATTCTGTAGTTCACGCGAGCGAAGCTGTGGGCACAGCTAGTTCTTAATATAATATTTACAAAATATAAATATGAAACATATAATAATCATCCATTATATTATATATATAATAACATCATTCAAATTATCATTCAGCCAAAAGACGTCTACTACTGGACATAGGACTCCCTTAAAGACCGCTACAACGACCAGTTCTACACTGCTCGCATCCAGCAGGTTCCCACAACCTTCCTGTGAGTGTCGAAAAAGCGACTTTTTTTTTTGAACTGATTATTCTGTTAGCCTTACGGGCCCTGGAGCCATTAGAGGCTTTGACAGCTTTCTTCGGGCTTGGGGCAAGCGCTGAAGGCACTAAGCTGTGAAAGCGTGGCAACAATCTCAAGGATGCCAAAATAGCCGAACCATGACTTGGGCTGTTGCCGTATATGCAAATAAGTTGCGATCTGACAAATTCTCAATCCGTAAAATTCGATCTAACTATACATATAGAGCTAGGGCACAGAGAAATTTCTTTGAGGATTTCTCTCTACTTGAGGTAGCCCAACTGGTGGAATACCTCCACATTACAGAAGATCGCAGCCAAATAAACTTGTGTTGTATTCCTGAGGTGAGTATGGTGTCCTGAGCTCTACCTTGTTTCTATTTTGTGGAAGAAACATGCGTATATGCGTTTAGCAATCTGGCAATTCGGTCTAAGTCTAACTAGTCAAAAAAGAAAACGAAATTTCTCTTACAGAAACTATGTACCTGAGGAAAAAGCAACCAAGGCATTAGTCAAAGAACGGGTGGCTGCATCCTTTGAGTATTTCTCTGTAGCTAAACTGCGATGGCCAACCCATATGCCAAGCGTGGCCATTACGACAAATCCCCCACTATGATAATGCCGATTAATAAAACTAATAATAATAAAAATACAACTAATACTTTAATATAATATTAAAACTGTTGGATATGGGACTACATATATATCTATCATTCCAATTATGATATTTTAAAATAATATAAGATGATTTCAAAATTAGAGACATTTTCTATTTATAGCCGAACTACGCAAATAATTTGTAATCTAGTTACAAAGAAACGTAAGGTAAAAAAGACTCCGATCCGGCCAGGATTCGAACCTGGAATCTTTTGATCCGTAGTCAGACGCGTTATCCGATATACATACAACAATAAAGGGAAAAAGTCCTCCTTTCCTCTATTGTTCCAATGGAAAAGCAATCAAAATATATATCGTTCTGAAAGCTTTAATTATTACTCAGTAGTACAAAAAAAAATGATTAAAACCAAATTAAAACTTGAAAAGAAAGTACTTAAAATATTTTATTCTTAAAAATATTTTTTTTACCTTCTTCGATATTTAATTTAATTACATAGAGACACGAAGTAAAATTAACATAATACTTCGAGGCATTTATATCAACGTTAGGAAATTCGTGTTAATTGAATTTAGCAGCAATGAATCTCGAGTACGTGTTTTGTTATAATTCGTAACTTATTTATTATTACTATAATAATACCAGCCTATAAGTTACTCATAGCCAGGCGTTAACCAAACATCCCTAGTTAATCATCCCACACGATACGTCGTAACCTATAATTTTTATATTAAATGACAAGGCTGCCTACAATTACAACGCCCACGTTTACTAAGATTAAACGTGGCTTGGCAACGCGTCAATCAAATTACCCCTGTAGAGTCAATATGGACTATCTACAATATAATTTATAACAATCATGTTTTTACATAACAAAATTTAACCTTATTTAGAAGATTTTCAACAAGGAATACACAGTAACATAGAAGCTTCATGGGTTTATATAAATTTGTTTGCGCTTGTTTATTATAAATGTAAATTATATGGTATAATGTATTATAAATAAATAATATATTTAATCTAATTTTAATTTATTTTATTTTCTTTCAATGTAATTCATTCGTTTATAGTTTACGCCCTATGTTATGGGCCCCTGTTGCCTTATAAATAAATATATTATTATTAATAACAACGAAGATAAGTTGGATACTTGGGGAAGTCAGAATGGTGGAATAACTGCACCTTACAGAAGATTGCAGCCAAATAACGTTGTGTTCTGTTCCTGCGGTGAGTGATTTCCAGAGCTTCTTAGAGAAGGGGGTTTCAAGGTTGGAAACGCGCTATTGATACCTATGGTATTATAAGTATCCATTAGCTACGGTAGCCGCTTACCATTTGGTGGGCCGTATACTTGTTTGCCAACGTTGTAGTATCAAAAAATTATTAATAAAATATTTATTTGACATACATACGACACTCATCGACAAATACTCGTCTATAAAACACTTCAAGTACAAGCATTGCGCGATTATATTCCCTAATTCTATCATAGCCTAAATGCTGCTGAGAACGCGCTTCTATAACCCTTCCTTATCATGATGCAAGGTTCTGTTATAAAAGAAAGCTTTCACTTACAAGGCAAATTAAAAATTTATGAAACCCCCGTAACTTATTCATTGTGGCCTTTCCAATGAGCCCAAACACGATGTATCTTGTTGATAAAGAATTAGACATCTTATAGATTCCAGATGATGCTGCAGCATCAGCTCAATGTTGCCACGTTCTACTAATATCATTGGAGTAAGAGAATATCAAATTTTGTTTCGATCATAAATGTGAGGTATGCTTACATCCATTTATCAAATAGATCCATATATCAAGATTTGAAAATCTTCAAATGGCTGAACAAATTTTCTTGAATAAAAGCTAAGAACACTCTCGAAGAAGTTACCTTTCAAATAAAATAAATTAGATCATAATTGGCTCAGACGCTTGGGAACTACGATACCATAAACAGACCCACAGATACACAGACAATCAGATACATACGTTAAACTTATAATGCCACTCTTTTTTCGTCAGTAATTAAAAACAGGGGAATCCTTTCAGAATAAATGCGAATATAAATTATGCAAAAAAAATTGCTTCTAAACATAGTATGACGTATCGTTATTACTGTCGACACATTATGTGAATAGCATCGTAAATATTGAACACTCAATATGTTTTCGCAGAATATGAACAAAAGTATTATATTACAATGAGGCCTTCCCTTCCACGCCCACGCTACGTCAAGGGCGACACGCTCTGTGGAAACACGATTGATTGTCTTGTAATAGAATGAAAACCATAATGTGTATGCGACCTAATACTAATAGAAAATTATTTGCTTACTTACAATATTTCGTAGAAAATGAAAATGTATCGCTGTTATTTTTTACTTTATACTTCTCTTAGTTATAACCGAAACTACGAGTAATAGAGTGATATAAGTCAAAATGTAAGGATACATTATAATGGCAGAATTTGTAGGTACTAAAATCGACAACGATTGCAACACACCACACTATTTCAGCTGCAAATCACCATATTTATAAGCAAGATTACTTATAAATAATATAATAATCAATTGGCATGAAGTGGATAGCATGGCATGGCTATTTGCTACATATTTATCATCAAAAACTATTAACTTTTACATAATTACCGTTGATTTAATAAATGTTTAGATATACTTAGTATATTGTTATAGAGATATCTGTAAGTAAATAAGGAGTAAAATTTGTAAGTAATTTGGTAATGATGGCTCAGAGGTAATCCGAACGAACACCGCGCCGTTCGATGTAATGAAGCCGTAGCATGGTGGTAGGGCAATTTCTAACGCCTGCCTCGCTAGCTACAACCCTCCAGTTGAAAAACTGTTGCCAAATATCTCTAGATTTGTCGTGGCAGTTGCACTCGAAGTCACATGCCACATCATCACTTAACATCAGATGATACTGTGGCCAAACGTAAACCTATATAGAATAAATAACACAATTTGAAGATTTAATTTGTAATATTTATTAAGAAAATAGTTTGGAGCAACATAAAATATTATAAATGCATTTCATTAAACCTTTAATAACTTTAAGTGTTAACTTAAACCTTTAAGTTCTTTTTATTACAGAGTCTCACTCGGTATCTTGCAAAAAAACATATCCAAGCAACTTGGAAAGTAAAACATTCAAATGAAAAGTTTCATTCAAATCGTTAGAGTCGTTTTCGAAAAGACCTTATCATTTTACTAAAGTCCAAGGTTTGTCTTGTCAGTCCACAGTCTGTTACAAAGCAGGACCTGAGAACGAACACGAAATTCCCACTAAAATGTATAATTTACGATAGCTCCGACTCGTTAACATAAGGCGAAAACCTTCAACTGAAATAGCCATTCTATACGAGAAAATAAACTTGTTGTTAACATTTCCAAGATAAAGAGCAGAATCTTACTTCTGCTCTGTCGTATGTTATATGTTTGTATGAGTTTTTAATTATATACTAGTATAAAGTTTTTAAACATGATTCAGCAAACACAAGTTTTCTAGATTTATACTTTTATGTTTGATCATTTTTATAATATTTTTTTCATTTGCACTACTAAAAAAATATTTTAAAAATATTGTTGGAAGAAAATGCTTTACGGCATTATATTCGGTTTATAGTAGGATACGAAAATTGTGTCCAACTGGATTACTAGCACCATACACCAGGTGTCTATAATGTCACGTTTAGGCGTGTCACGTCCCAGGATCAGCAGGTACATATCCAGTAACCAAGCGTGGTTGTAAGGCAGATGTCTCCCTCCAACTTGGTCACTTGGACCACCATGCCCATCATAGTGAATCTCTTTTGTTTTTTTTTTCCCTTACGGCGTCCGTCATTTTGTATCCAAGTACAAAAAGGTTAAAGGTTAGAGGCTGACACTGCCAAAACGGCCGCAATGGACTGGTCAATTCTCGGTAGTCGTCGGTGTTTTTTGGATTTACTGCATTTACTATCAGACACAGTATAGTCACTATGCCGTAATACTACAAAAAAAACTAAACTTGCCAGTACACTGATTTAAAAGTACAATAAAGTATTCTAATGAACTGGATAAACATTCAAACTGGATAAACTGGGTCAAATTACAACGACTAAATTATTATCAGAGGTAGACAGCGACTTTTGTATTGAGCTAATTGGAGTGATCCTAATGTTTTTGCTAATATTATAGGAGAAGCGGGTTCTGTGGCAATCTGCGGTGATTAGCTAAGTTGTTATATAAAAATCCTAGATAATGAAAGTGTCACGAGTTATACTTTTAAAGCTTCTCCGGCTACTAAAGATTATCAGTCAATACATATATTTTAATTTGTTTACAGTATGGTGACGTTGGAATGAAGTTATCAAGTTGAATGGCAACTGAAGTTATTAATAGGTAATCATCCAATAAGTTGCATATCATACAATACAAAGGGTCGTCAACGCGCATATGATGCTTCTGGTATTGTAAGCGTCCACAGGCTGCGAAGACCGCTTACTATCAGGCAGACCGCATGCTTGTTTGCCACCGTAACGATATAAAAAATCTATTGGAATGTCGACGATACGATGTACGTGGTTATCCGCTCCGTATTAGTAGACGGACTTAATTAACTTACCAAAAATAATCTTTGCTTACGCTTTGATACGTAATGTATGATATGGTACGTGTTTGCCTAATGCTCCTATTAATCAATCAATTTAGCTTAAAATCGTTCAGTGCTGAGCATAGGCCTCTCCGAAAGATCGCCAAACCGACCCAGTGTTGCCGCTTAAGAAAAAATAAACTCACCAAACTGTTAGTAATTTGAAAAAAAATAATTCAAAAAATCACTAGAAGTCACTAAATAAAACATATTAAAGTGGTCATTAGAAGCAAATAACTTAACTCTAATCAAACTTGAAAACTAAACGATACGTTACGTTTATCGCAAAGAATATGGAGCGAACGAATAAACTAATGAAACTATTATACATTGTACATTATATTTTATGTATTACTCTAAACCTTGTAAGATGAGATAGCAATATTATTATTACTCCTGACAGTTTGAGATGCGTAATCATGCGTGTAATTGGACGAAATACTGTAACGTGGAAAGTTGATTGTAGGGAAATCCCCGAGTCCGTAATCCGATAGTCATATTAACATTTAATGTTGCCAGTATACGTTACTCAAAAACTGGCGCTAATTAGAAGTAGATATTATTACTTTTTTTTTTATCGTTGTAGGTTTGGCGTATTGGCCACAATCTCACCTGATGTTAAGTGACGATGCGGCCCAAGATGGTAACACGCTAAACCTAGTGGAAGACTGGCTCTCAAGTGCAGCTGCCAGAACACACCTATTGGTGCTTGGCGGCAGATTTTCAACTTGAGGGTGGTAGCTAGCCAGGCGGGCATTAGAAAATGCCCTACCACCATGCTATGGTTTCCTCACGATGTTTTCCTTCACCGAAAGCTCAGGCTCATTGTAGGGATTCGAACCCACGTCAATCGACGCGAAGTCGTACACGCTACCACTGCGCCATCATCGCTTCAGATTCATTCATTATTAACAAGTTAAATATCACATAACTCCTGTGTTGATCACGAAGAAGCTGTTGGTAGAGAATATCTGTATTCTTTGTTAAGAAGTCACTAAAAGTCACCAGATTTTTTTTTGTCACTAAATCAACCATAGACATTGAAAACTCACAAGGTCTAGTGACAAAGTCACTAAAACGGCGACACTGCAACGACCGGTCCTGCGCTAGTCGCATCCAGCGGCTTCCTACAACCTTCACCATGTCCTCCGTCCACTTTGTGGCGCGTTTGCCCACGCTGAGTCTATGACCATTTGGCCTCATCGTCCATCCATTCTATGAACTACGTACCCTGCCCACTGTCACTAAAGAGATTACCATTAGGAGAGAGTTATTATACTCGTAGTTTCTTTACTCTGCGTGATCGCATGCGATGTGAGAAGAACTGCACAAGAACCAAAATCAACGAAATAACCCTAAGAATTTCTAAATAAACTTAAGTGACAGTGGACGTAAAGCTTACCTTTGTACAATATTAACAACATAGTCCATATAAAGGTTGAATATAGATAAATATGTACGTATATAAAATTCACAGTGCGTTGCGTATTTTCAGTAAGTAAAGTAGATACTAAGAATAAATCATTCAGGATGCGCAGTTTACATTATGTGGGGTCACGCCTTCTGAATATTTCAGGCTTGTTGCGAGCCTGAATATACTTCATAAGGTATTGTTCACCTTCACCTAAACACAGTCTAGATTTCAAGCTGTACATATTTCATTGCTAGTTAAATAGAAGTTTACATTACTAAGGCTTGTTTTTTCAATCAACGTTAACTTTATTTGAGGAATAATTTAGAAATTTTCACGGGTTTTCCATACAATATCTGTCAAAACGTCAAAATTATTTTAACAATTGAGAAATCGGGTCATATTTATGCTTTGAGTTAAAATTAAACTTTTGGCAGTACTTAAAATTAGCTAGACTCTATTACGTTATAAATAAAGATCACAATAATAATTGCAAAATATGTTGCTATTTTGTTGTTTAAATAAGAAAATTTACATTATTATTTGAAAATGTTCAGCTTCTTTAGTTGTAAAATCATGTATAAAATTTATTACAACATAAATGAAATAAAACCAAAATCCGTGTTCTTATATAGGTTTTCTTCATCTAATAAAAATATCCTTTACGGATTTATAAAATTATCTCTGCAAAAATCTAATTTCTTTAATCCCGAATTCTTAAAATTTATCGATATTCAACATGAGTTCCCAAAGATTTCGTTAGATAAAATGTGTAAAAAATTGTGTCGAATCTCCCTCTGGTCACCCTAAACGTGGTAAAGCGTCATAAATAAATATCGAGTCCACACTTCTAAATGTTACTGAAGGTATATTTATAACATTTAAAGTAAAACGCCTTGTACGACTGATATAACCCGACATGAATGAGAAATACCAATAACTTTTTCCGATATTCGTTCTCAAAACATTTCAAATTATTATATATTATTAAATCACTCAAAAGGGAGAATGTACAGAAGAGAGGAGTAGGAACGATACACAAGGTTATGTCTGTACACGCACCGAATACGTAAATAGAAACATGAGGAATAAATTTTAAATTATAATACGTATTGTGGATAACGTATAACTAAATACTGGTTTTGTTTACAACATCTTTAATAAAGATATATGCATGAATAATAATAATGATAAATTAGAATACACATGTGCTGATTATATGATTAGGAGATTATGCAAATTATTGTAGCAATAATTTTAGTTACTACGAATTGTACCTATATATAATAAAAGACGTTAGGATTTCCGCGAATCTCCAAAATCTCCGGGATGGCCTGATGTAATCCCAAGCCAGGTGTTTTCGTCAAACATAAGAAACACACTACTCACTGGTTGCTGCAGGTCCTGCTTTCGGTGCAACGTTAGACTTCCACACACTTAACAAAATTAATGATTAATCCTGTATATATATATATATATACAAGGATTAGAAAATTACACAAAAAATACTGCACCGTCCACTCACCATGAGTAGTTATAGTTTTTAACTGACTCACCGTCTCAAAAATTGTCACATCTAGCCGCGAATCCCGGTATCGCGGTCTAACCACATAGGGAATGATGAAAAAGCCCGGGCACGTTTTATAAGGAACGGCTTCCTGTACATACACGCCATATTAAATATCATACCTACTATATAATAAATTGGGATATGGTGACAAGGGAGGAGAACCAACTTCCTGTAAAAGCGTGTCATCTAAATAAGGTAATTATAATTAATTATTTAATAGTTGAATGTAGATATACATTATTTACATTTTCATATTTAATTAATTACGTGATGTTTTAAAATATTAGCGTGTGATTTGTCTCTAATAAGTTATTATTTGATCATAGTTGGGACTATTTGGAACTAAAATCATAGTTGCATAATATTCAATTGATATTTTATAAAATTAATATGTTTTTATTATTTGATCATGATGTGATTATTTACTACTAATACGTTGTTTAAATGAGATATCTACTATTTTAATATTTTTTATTGAAGATAATAGTTATATGCATTAGGTACTTATAAATTCATTTTTAAATAATATTTCATTGATATTTCATAAAATTAGGATACGTTTTGTTTTAAGTTATCATTTGATCATGTTTGCTAATGTAATATGCTGGATAAGTGTAACGCAGATATAGATTCACTTTTGTATTGAGTTGGCTACAATAAACATTTTTCTAAAGTGCCTACAAGTTTTCCTTGGACACCATCACCTTGCCGAATCTCTGATCGATTCACATGGAGTTTTATAGGAATATAAATTGATACGTAACACGTCTAAAAATATATTATATTCAGTATTTAAGTTTTATGTGACACACCACTTTCTATCCCATAGTGTGATCGACGTGGGTTCGAATTCTTGCAATATGCCTGAGCTTTCGGTGAAGGGAAAACATCATGATGAAACCATTAATGGTATGGTGGTAGGGCTTTTTCTAATGCCCGCCTGGCTGACTACGGCCTTCAAATTAAAAATACCTATAGCCTATACCTAAGCTCCCTAAAATTGTGGCAAAACGCTAAACTTATAAGGAATAAAAAATGGACATGTAAGCACTACTTTGACTCTTGGATTATCGGTGCTTACTTAACACTTGGGGTAGTACGAAATCAGAAATATTAGGCAATAATAGCTGGATTTATTGCATGAAGTACAAACACGTATGGTCACAGACGTCTCGTAGAAACAACTGGCGTTTCCCCGAGGAGTCGCGTTGAGTGCTAGTTAGCATGAATGCAATTCGCATGAATTATTATTATTTACTGTTTGCACTACAAATCTAAAAACACTTATAATTTTTCGAAATATGCGAATTTTAAATAGTAATTTATGCTAATAATAATAATATTAATATTTCTTTTCACACATATTACTATTGTACGATTTGAAAGAAGTTTTAATAACTATGACATGGACTGGAAACAAAATGTGAATGCGTGTACTTATACGTCATATAACATAGAATGTAACTATCTTCACCACAATAAACAAGAAGTTTTGTAACAATGTGCGCACTCAACGTGAATGTCCACTCTCATTATTTTTCACAAAGAAGAAAAGTAAAACTTCAAAAAAAACTTTCACAGAATTAAAATTTATGAAGTATTTAAACGAGAAGCTTTTATCAAATTCATATATTGTTTTTCGTAAAAAAAGGTGATTGTTATTCGTTTGTTTTATCTTTTTTTAAAGGTAACTTTTAATCTATCGGAATATCAAAACGCTGTACATAAGATCCAGTCTAAACAAGCCTTCAGCGGCGCCTCGATAAAAGCAAAGTCGCTTTTGTTACCTATGATTTTATAGGAAAAAGGTTCAGTCGTTTATCTTTTACTTCAGCATTTTCTTGTATCCAGATAGTAATCTTCATCGTACACCGAGAAAGGACACATCCTTCACCAATGAATATTATGTTATCAGTTGGCTCAGCAGAATTGAAAAGCAGTTTGTCCCCATTTTTACTTGTGGATTTTCATTAAACCAAAACCATAGAAGAACCCAGAAGATGTAAAGGAAACATTTTTATAGAAATAAAGATTACCAAGTTAGTGCACTCAGATACCATGACCATCGAAATGGTTTGGAACCTTTTAATAAGCCTGAGATTAGCTAAAGGATTTTATTAAATAATATCACGGCAATGTGACTACTCTATGCCTGATGGCATATTACTATCCATAAACACTGGTGATCACTAAGAGATCGGCTATCCATCGACAGTAGTCGCTGTCATGACTTCCTGCAAGCCTCTGGACAACTGGATATACACTGGCTGAATCGATTGTTGAAATAAAACAATCTATCCAATACATAATACGGGTTATTTTTGTGATTACAAGGAAGTTTTGCGCCAGTGACGATTTTTTTAGCTCTCCAAGTTACTGAAGTAAGCGATGAAAACACGCGATGACTTTTTTTTGCGAGCTGACATTTTATTATTCGATGTTTTTTAACAATCAATGACTGTCAATTATCCGAAAAACCGATATCTTACCAACACAAGTTATGATCAAACCTAACCTATCGAATGCTCAACCTGATTGGCATGGTTAGTTTATATAAACCTATGAAAATGTAAGGATTACATTGCAAATTTTAGTGTCCGTTCACAATCTACCGAAAGTTTACAATCTCACTAGATTTCTTATAAGCGAATACATCGTACAATTACATCAAAAACCTCTGAACAATATAGTTCAGTGAACGGTTCAAATGCGGAAAATAGAATGCCTCCCAAACCATATAAATATTCAAGTTCATCACACGAGCGACTGCTTTCAAAACCAATAGCCACGGCAATTACCCGCGCGTTAATCGAATGACTAGAAAATTTCGAATCTTCCAGAACAAAATAAATCAGTGACATGTACTTTATACGAGTATAACCAAGGAAAAAAGTGAAGAAAGTTGAAAGCTTGAGGAATATACTTGTTGTGTTTTTTATCGTTTGTGTGTTATGGTCACAATCTCACTTGATGTTAAGTGACAATGTAGCCCAAGATGGTGACACGCTAAGTCTGAAAACTGGTTCTCAAGTGCAATGAGCTGCAAACACATATATAGGTGTTGGACGACACATTTTTTTTTTTAAGAATGGTAGGTAGCCAGGCTGGCATTAGAAAATACCCTACAACCATGCTATGGTTTCATCACGACATTTTCTTTCATAGAAAGCTTAGACTCATTCTAGAGATCAAAGATTGTCTATTTGTTGAGATCGACGAAGTGTTAATACATGGTGTATTAGCAACCACAGTGGAAATATGCAAGACTACAGATTTCTTGTTTTTAAAATCGTCAAGTACATAGTGGGCTGGCGTGATAATTAAAGCTTGCGACTTTCCTCTAGGGAATACATAAATATTTAATCTTTATAACGGTCGGTTCGAAAGTTGTACTAATATGACTACAAAGCCGAAGTCAATATTTCCCCAGTATATTATATTATAAATTTTAATGTTATATTATTTATCGCGCGTTTCTTATCACTTGTATATATACGTTACTGTAAAACCATGTCTTCTATACATATTATAAAACTCAACGTCCCTCTGTCTGCCTGTCCGTTTATATTCTTTTCACACGAAATCCGCTAATCTGTTTTACCTACATGGTATTCCCTTTAATTCATAGAAATATTATCTGACCAGTTTATGGGATATAATTAATTAGATAAAGTAACATACGAAATAAGTAATGACGATAATGGTGTTTCATGTCGACAAACACAAAGTCTTTGAGGTGCTTAAATGACTTACGCTGAGTAATCTATAAGAAATTAATACACTACACAATAGACTAGTTGACTCTTTTTTAAAGAAGGTCTTAATTAATTATTGTACGATTAGAGGATAAAAATGTTACCATGTTTTTAGGACCTATAAAACGGCAAAGCTTTATTATAAGTTTACTTTTCGTAAATAGGCGAAAACGCTGTAAGCCATATTATCTTTGCTGTGACGTCATACGGCTCGAAAACAAACATTTGTTATTTCAAACGTTCATGATTGTGTAAAACTCGATACTTTTATTAAAATGCCAACATGTTGAACGTGGCGCAATCTTTCGGTCTTGTTCCGAACCTTTTTTAATACATAGATACGTATAGCTAGCTACCTATCTACGTAAAAAAAGAAAATAAATGTAAAGAATATAATACACAGAATATAAAGAAATATAAATATAAAACAAATATAAATATACTTGTTTATGTTTAATGTGATTATTTTATAACGTGAAGTCGTGAAGTCTATG
This sequence comes from Saturnia pavonia, assembly GCA_947532125.1. NCBI lineage: Eukaryota > Metazoa > Arthropoda > Insecta > Lepidoptera > Saturniidae > Saturnia > Saturnia pavonia. Next base: position 13,856,505 of record OX383903.1, read on the forward strand.
TCAAGTATTGTTTGCGTAAAAGATTCGGATTTTCGCCACCAGGTGGCAGAGCTTTCGTCGTGCACGTTACTTCGTAATATCCGACATGAAATTTAATTAGAGTCGTATGACGTCATAGCATGACCGTTTTCAGAGTGCAAAATTAACAATGGAAACAACAACGGACCCAACCAAACTATAGAAAGAAATGGACAAAGTCAATAAGTTTGAATTGTTCAAGAGATAATTTACTTACATAAATTTAAACAATTTAGGGAAATAATTTTATTGTTCACTTTAAAAAGTGGTTAAAACGTACATAATATGTAATTCATTTTTGATATTTATAAGATATGGTTATAAAGGAGACAATCTACTAGAAACATTTCTACTATACACGCAGCATTACTCTACTAGACCATAGGCTACGGTAGCCACTTACCATCTGGCGGACCGCATGCTTGTTTTCCACCTTAGTCATATGAAAAGCACAAGAGTTCTTAATATAAAGTAGGTAAGCTCTAAGAGTATTTTTGAAAATTCACTCTCTAAGAGGGTTAAAAACAGTATAATAATAATACTACCGATGACAAAAGGACTACTTTAAAATAAATAATCTAAAAGTCAGACAGAACTTATAAAAATTTATTCAAGGTACATATCTTTTGGGAGTAGCTTTAACATTTCCAAATAATTTTGAACTTGTAATATAAACAAACCCGCATCTCTTGTCCAACCTGATGAGACCCAAAGGGACAAAGATTTTCAAACTTGTTTAAAATTCTAAATTAAAATCTCTACAAAAATGTACAATCCCAAAACGGCTGTCAGATCTGAGAAACGCGACACGTTCTATTTTAAACAACAATTCCGCCTTCAGAATAATTAAAGACCGGTGTTTAAATTAAGCCCTGACTATCTAGTCTGTCATTTGCAAATATAATTACGTGTATAAAGCTTTTCGTTGAAAATGTAAATGGCTGTCCTCTGTGGAAATTACGATTATGCGTCTAGCACACAAGCGGCGAGTTTCAGCCGGTTTGCTCTGTTAGATTGTAATAGTACTGGCCAGTATTTGACAGCTGTATCCGATATTGTCCTCAAAAACATATACATAGCTATAATTCGGTCTGGTATATTATTATGTCTAACCTCTGAATCTATTCTTTTCACTTTAAATATAAGTGATGTGTCATCTGCTAAAAGAACCATGTCAGCACTGTTCTCAACCACTAGAGATAGAACATTTATACACACGATAAACAAAAGCAGTCCCAGAATCAAGCCCTGAGGAATGCCGATTCTGGCCAATGATCCCGAGGAGGTTGCCCCATTTATACTTATTTTCTGACAGCGGTGTTTTAAATAGGAGATTAGCAGGTCGAGAGAAGTTCCACACACACCATAGAGTTTCAGCAAGGCAAAGGTATGTAGGCAGGTACAGGAAATGAGAACGGGCAGCGCGGTGGAGAGTTGGTTGAATTAATTTAACACGGGTGGAACCGTGGGACACAGCTAGTGCAGATATGTACAGTTGTGTCTGACTGGATAGCGACCACCATACACCAGGTTTATCGATCGGATACGACATCCGCGCAGTGGTATGCATAGGCGTGCCGCGATCTGGCAAGATCAGCAGATGCATAGCCAGTAAACATAATTAATTTCGTTTGTTTATATTATATTAAAATTTTCATTATTGTGGACCCCGAGTAATCTTTGTCGGCCTTTTTATTTACATAATAGGGTAGGAATGTGACGAAATGTCTTTAATTTGTCTTCTATTATCCGGTTAGCTAATAAAAATTAACGTATTTGAAATTTACATACTTTTTATTATGGTACATATTTAATGACAATATATCGTGTTTGGGCTCATTGTAACGGTCTCTATGAATAGGTTGTGTCCGTTTTTTATATTTAAATTTACCCTGTGAGTAAATGTGAGTGAACGTAGAATATAAGCGAAACCCATTTCTTTAATCACTAATCCTAGTTATGCAATGTCAATATAATATTCATGAACTCATCGTAGCTTGAATCACAGTATAATTTAAGCGATTGTACAAAGTCATCCCTTTGATGTTACACCTAAAAACCTTGCCAATGTCAAGAGCAGGGTAAAGGTTAAACTCGACGAAATTGTGTTAGATGTTATATAAGCAAATGAAACGTAAGGAACGTCGATTTATCTTGTATATAACAGTAAAATGCTACAGTCGGAGTCTTAATATTTCAAAAACCTTTTATATTTTACCGATAACATTTAACAAGTGTAAACTTGTCATTCATCGGTAAAATATAATAATATCCCCATGTAAATAAGATAAGATATACATCATTAACCACCGCGAAATTCAAAGAAGACTATGAAACTAGAAAGAATTTGACCCAGCGTAGTCTACATAGCAAATAAGGTTTTAATTATTTTTTTTCATATAATAGCAAAGAGCAAATAGCACGGAATTTAACAGTACTGTTCTTGATGATAAACACAACAAGAGATCTAAAACCATCAGCTGTTGCTGCTGCTGTCGCTGCTGTCATGTCGGCAATTTATTATATTGTGTTTTACTCAAAATAATATTTCTAACTTACTGTTATACTTTCACCAATAGGTGTGTTCCGGCAGCTGCACTTGAGAGCCAGTCTCCCACTAGGTTTAGCGTGTTATCATCTTGGGCCACATCGTCACTTAACATCAGGTGAGATTGTGGCCACTACGCCAAACCTATAACGATAAAAAAACTCTGAAACTACCAGTCGGATTCGAATAAATCTTTTTGTATGTGATAGTTAGATTCACGAGGAATAGTATAGGCTATCTAGCATTAGGCTACACCTCTCAGCTAGCCTTAAATATTGATTTTTGTTAAGTTGGAATAAACACAGGACATTGTATAGACCAAATAATGTATATGTGAAATACCATTATCACCTAAGGACAACAGTAAAGGAATGTCCATTAATGGCCATCATCATTATAGCCTACTTTATGAAAAAGCAAAATTCTCTAGGTAACTAAAAATCCTGACAAGTATCGCTTCTAAGCCAGTTACATTAACATGGTTCTTCTTCTTTTTTGTTAAATGGCATCGTGTGTTAATCCACAATTCTGCCAACGTCACGTGAATAGCATATTTTTCTAATTAATCTTATAACCTTCAAACATAGCTCCAACAAGTTGGCGGCTCCTTTGTTAAAACTGTCCAAGGAGTTTTTGTGGCAGCTGAAAATGCATGTTCCTAATTATTATGAATAATCCACCTCGCTTATGCACAACCACAAAATTGATACCTGATGAGTATCACATAATATAGAACGAAATAACATTACTTTATGAAAAAATAAAAACACCACATGACATATCACGATCACGCCAGAAAGCCCTCTTTTTACACTGTGTATTACGTACATTACTATATCCCTGGCATGATTTTCATTTACCGTAGCTGAATCTGTCAGGCAGGGATGGTAGATAGTGGCTTAATAAGCAAGATTGTCAGATGTTGCTAAAAGTTGGTATTTGAAAAAAGCTGGTACCCTTAAGTAAATAGCAAATACCAAGAGCTTAATACCTTCGTATACCCTCTGGGGGATCTCATCTCCTCGGTGTACCTACAAAACTCCAGGCGCCTTCATCGATCAGGACAATGTTCACCTGGTACATAGTACAAAACAAGAGCCTCAAACCTGGTACTTGTACCAAAAACCTGGTACGTCTATCATCTCTGCTGTGAAGGCAGGATAATTCCATTTTATTTCTAACAAACCGTAAAATGAAACGTTTACCCAAGAGGAACGAATTCAACGGAGTTGTCGACAACTGTGACAATATAATCAAAACTTTTCACATACGAACGAGACATGCTGAATATTTAACACTATGGTTTTCACGTTACGTTTGTTTTATTTAAGTGTTTTATTTATTCCTTAAATTGTGAAAGATTATCTACTATTACAGATTAATAGAACGTGGTAAAAAATAATACTAATAACAATATTAAAACCTTAGTTCGGCTTTTTTTCATGGTCGAATGGGAAATAAAGTTTTATGCATATAGGTTTATATAGATTATCATCTGTATCTACGAGTATAATACATAGGAGTTAAAATGTTATGTATAATGACTATTTAATAATTGGAGGGCCGAGCTTCACTCGACGAACGTGGAAAGTAAAACATTACTTATATATAAAAATTTCTCAACATCGTTAAGGCCGTTTCCGAGAATATACTTACACAAATTGCTCACTTAATAATATTAGATGATAAATCAGCTCACCAAACGACTCTGCTTAAATTTTATCTAATTTTTGTTTTCTTTATAAATATTTTCCCTACGTATTTTATCTAGGTTTATTTTCCATCGTCACATCCTGTAAATTTTTTTAGGTGTTTAATTATTTTTTAAGGTGAAAACGTGATCACGAATTTAAAAGCAAAAAATAATAATTAGATATAACAATAAATCTATAATAATACTAGCTTTGTCCGCGGTTTCGCAGGCGTATAATTTAAAAGAAATCGCTGTTTGATGATTTATAATATTTCAGTATAGACAATATTTTTATCAGGCAGCCAGGGTTATGCGTCACAACTCACACAGCTCGTTCACACCACTACATCTACAGTCATAGGCCCGAACCTAGTGTCGACTTATTGTAATTTTACATTATCTCCCAAATTATTCATACAAATAACATGCTAAAAAGGGCGGGCAAAATTTATCTACATGAAAATTGTCTTGATGATAAAGTAACTTTCGTTCGTAAGAATTAATATGCAATGCCTATTATGTATATAGTATCGAGTACTTTTTTTTAGATTTATTAAGGAGCAATATTTTTGTAAAATATTATATTTAGGTATCACTAACCATTATGCCAGGGCACGCGGATAAAGCATTTCGGATGTGCGGTTTTGTCCGAATTTCTTAACAAAAATCTATATTTTAGGCTAGCTGAGAGGTCTATCCTAAGGGTATACTATTCCAGGTGAATCTGGCAATCGTAAAAAAAAAGTTTTTTCCCAATCCGACTAGTAGTTTCAGAGATTAGCGTGTTTAAGCGTTCGACATTCCCTGATAAAATTCAAACTAAACTCAATCTATGAACGTTACAAACGTTTCAGTTTTCCCTCTCGTATAAGAACAGACACGTGTAACGAATCACAGTAGACAACCCTTCCATATGTACGTACAACCCATTATGAACATGAACAAATTAGTATTACGCAAAGGATGTCAAGGTTAAATAATCATAAAATCTCAATTTCATTTACATGTATATTTCTAACATTTTATTTTATTTCTACATTTTTATATACATAAGAGGATAAGATAGCATGAATTTTAAGCTGCCACAAAAACTCCTTGGACTATTTTAACAATAAGGCCACCATTTTGTTAAATCATTATTTTACTTGCTCCAACTCTGATGATTTTAAAGATATTCTGTCCACGTGACTCTGGCATAATTGTGTATGAATGGTGTATGAAAAATAAAATAACTATCTACGTTGAACTTTGAATAATGTATAACACAATGCAGTCTGAACTTCAAATATCGTATTGAAATTTTAGTTCTAATGAAAAGTAAATTTTATTTCAACAACAATAGATTATTTTAAATATTTACTAACAAATAAACAACAATCAGCACAAATGTAAACAATATAACGAAACTATCTAGAAACTGTGTTCAATGTAATTAATAGTTCTTCTTCTTATTAATTATGGCTCGGCACCATTCGTGCATTGGGCCAGTGTCAAGTATTTTACATTTTGTCAACAAAGCGAGGGAAATATTCTGTAATCTTTAAACATCGCTCCAACAAGATGGCGGCACCCTTGTTAAAACTTTCCAGTGAGCATTTGTAGCAATTTAAAATGCATGTTTCTAGTTATTTATTGTAATTCACTTCACTTGTGCACAACAACCACACTACATCACGTATAATGCCGCCAAAATTAAATAATATAGGGCCAAATGACATAAATTTACGAATTAAAACAAAAACCACCACATGACACTTTAAGTTACCGCCAAAAACTCCAATTAATAGTTAGTAGAATTGATTAATTATCAAAGATAAGACGAAGTTAGTTCTATTCTAATATACCTTTAAGCAATAAGTCACTCAAAATTAAATGTTATTTTTTCCACGTGACCTGTATCACTAATACTTTTGACTAAGCTTTAAAAGCGAATAAGATCTCCACGAATATTTATTCTAAAAACTACACAGTATTGGTACTAACCTGTATCCTGAGAAGTCGGAGCGGTGAATACTTGAACTAAACTTAAAAGGAGCAGCATCGCCGCCTTGTACCACTTCGACATCATTCTCATCTGTAACCAAAATAACATGTGATTTCTTTTAAATGTTCTAATCTAAATGTTTTGTTGTTTAACCGGTTTATTTTTTGTTCAAAAGAAACATTGTCAAGCAAAATAATACAGGTTAAATGTTTACTCTTTACAAAAGTTATTATTAATTCGAAATTTGAGTTACGTCCACGAGGGCTTGACGCGTGACATCTCACGAACCCGAAATCGTGACTTATCAACAAGTGCTATTACGAAAACAGGCTTCGCTATTGCTTAATACATTTTTCATGGGTACTAAAACTAAAACTAAACTACTAACGGTATTGTGTGCGTGTAAAAAAAAACGAAATATTATTGTTAATTGATTTGAATCAAATATTGGGAGGTTTAATAATTGTGGATTGTGCACCACACAGGTTTATGGAAACGCCCATTACCCTTAGGGATAAGGGCTTCCCCGGCCATATTACGAGATATTTTCACTCAGTACATCGAAATTAAGGCCGCCTGATTTCCTCATATTTGGGGTTGTTTTACAAGGACCAGGCACCGGGCCGCCTTGTCCCTAGACGCACTTGGAGTGACCGTTATTTAGAATTATGAGCTTATGAAGTTGTGGTATTTTTGAAACAATAGAATAAATGTTACCTTTAGGCGTATGTTAAGGATCGATAGATTAAGCTTCCAAAGATATTGTGTATTTATTCTTCGTAATTAAACAGCATATTCAAATCAAGTTTGTACATCTAATTTTCCCTCCACACACAATGCCGAACCACTACGATAGTATAGATATCAAATATTTAAAAAAATATTATGACTGGAATAAAATTATGATCGGAGCTATAGTTATTTTTATATGTAAAAATGAAGTAAAAAATCTACATTTTGAAAGTGATGCCTGTGTTGTTATTTCCCAAATAGTGCACACGTTATCTCCGATATAGGTATGTTATCTGTGAAAATAAATTCGTAATGGAAATTTATACGCGCACAATATTTTTTGTCTTTTTCAAAGCACATTAACTTTTAATATTGCTACGAAAATATTAAGACGACCTGACCCACTAAGTAGACGATCTTGAGGGTATTAATACCACTTACTTTTATATAGATAGATACTTATAATTTGTTGACAATCAATTTCAAGTACACACGGCATTTTTAAATTGGCGACAATGATAATATTCAGTATACCACATCAGAGTTCATTCAAATAACAGATATTTCAAGAAACGAATACTTACAAAACATTTTTAATATACTATAACTATAATACGTTCTGTAAATTATCCCTCAAGAAAACACACAGAAACGAATGCAATGGCAAGGCAAAATCACGTATTCACACGCTTGCATCTCAAAAAAGAACGAACGTGCAAGTTATTAGTAGTTGACTAGTTACGTGTTATTGATTCCGGGCTCAAGGTTTTTTTACAGTAGCACGCATAGTGACGTTACTAGGCCTGACGATGTACTTGATGGAACGTACCGAGAGATCGGCAAGCTGAGCAGCTTTCTTTAGTGATTCTACAATAGCTAATATTTCTAGAAAGTAACTGTCATATTTTCTTTCAGAGTCTGAAGTCTTTCTACTCATGTTGTAGACGGGATGCATCTTATCATCTGAATTGTTCTTCTACGTTAAGACTGCTCCATAGCCATCAATGCTTGCATCAGTATACACCTCTGTCCGGCGTCCGGATTGTATCCATGTCCATCATGTGACCATTACAATACAAGACCAGTCAAGCTCCCGCCAAAATCATCCTAAAATATTCTACAAATATTATGTAATTTAACGCAGTATTAAAAAAAGTATCCACAGTTCTTTTTTTTAGTGGTTACTGTATTCATTCACACTTCTGCCAATATCAAATGAATATAATATGTTTCTATATGTAGTCTTCAAAGATAGCTCTAACAAAATAGCGGTCCTGTAGCCAAATAAAAATATGTTGTTACTGCGGTAAGTAGGATTTCCAAAGCTCCTTGGGGAAGGGGAAGGTGGTTCAAGGTAGCAACGCGGTAGTGATACCTCTGTTACAAGTATCCATAGGCAACGGTAGCCGCTTAATATCACGCAGGCCGTACGTTTGTTCGCTATCTTAGTTGTAAGCATATCAAAAAGAAATATTAGTGGCAACATAAAATGTTCCTAGTCATTATTTACTTGCGTACAATAATCAAACTGTAACACTTAAAATGCCACCAAAATTACATAATAAAAATCCAAATAACATAAATTTAGGGATTAAAATAACATCACATGACAGATCAGCGCGAACAGAACTGCGCCGAAAACTCCTCAAAATATTATAAAAAACGATTACTTGATCAGAGATTAAAAATATCCACAGTTACACAAATGATAAATGATCTGGATTTACTTATATGAAACGCATCTATAAAGTCAGTTCCGACTGCCTGTCCAATATTCATAATTAATCCCCAGAGATCTTTAGCTGAGGAGCTGCACTGGCTGATCTCGAAACGCGACAAACCAAAATATTATTACTGTTACAGTTTTATCACCATGTTTACAGTGGCCGCCAAGCAGCCGGGTACAGACCCTTATCACCTCACTTGAGTACTGGAGATACTGATACTGAGATACTGATGACGGAATGTGGCGCGCCTAAATGTGCTACTATATGTGTTACATCTAGCTTATGTTGGTCGTGATGCAGTCGGACACAATTTTCGTGTAAACCACCAAAACCAGGAATAATCCTACTTAAATTCCTTGGCGCTTGCATATCCTATACATACCGGTTAAAGTCATGCATTGTCATCAGTCAGACTTAATCTAATTGGAATAAATAGAATTCAACACACTCAATGTCATTATTGGTCATAATTGTTTTATCTATCTTTTACGAGAATTCTTCAATTCAGATTATTATATGTAATAATTACGAAAGGTTTTTCAATAACATTCGGAGTGTTGGTTATTAAATCAAATTAATTTCAATTATTGTTTGTCTAATACCAAAGCAATCTAACTTCTCGACTAAGACCCCAATCGAAAAGTTTAATGGCGTCTTTATTGCCAAGTCCAATGTAATAATATACTTTGATGACCAAACGACAAGTTCTAATACTAATTTCCATATCTCATACTTCATATAATAGCTTTCAAATTTCCAATCACAATTTCAATCACGTAAATCAATCCTGTATGGATAATTAAAAAAAATATCTTCAGAGGTTAGTTACGTATAATTATTAAATTCATTAAATATCAACTTTAATGATTTCTTATGCGTTTTTATGTTACTAGAAATACTTATCTATATATTAATACGTGAAGCAAAAACTTTGTACCCCTTTTTACGAAAATTGCGCGGAAGGAGGAGAATGAAATTTGCCACACTTATAGTTTATATAGAGAAGGAGTGCAGAATGCTAATATTTTCTTTAAATTATTCATTATATATACATAAAATCAATAAAAAAAACATTACACATACTAACATGTATTTGACACACACGCACATATACACTTTTGTTTATTGTTAATGTCTATGGTCAAATTGAGAATAGATTAATATTATTTGTCTATAGTCTTACTGAATATCAAACATAACCATAATATATATGTCAGAAAATCGTGTTTATGTCATTATTTAAAAAAGAAATCATGTTTCATAGCAACGAGATAACAGATCATGACAGGAATTCAAAATACGGCATATATAAAATAAATGGAAAAAAAGTAAAGATGCCGCGCGCTAGAAACAGGTGTGCTCTGTGTACCCATATAAGCAGCCAACGACGGGCTTGAAGGATGGTTCTAGCTCGAGCTCTCGCATTGTGAAGTTCTCCGTTAATATGGATCCTAAGATTGTTCAAGGCTACCTACTAAGTCAGAACCCGAAGAGAAGATCATCCTAGCTGGAGCTTGTACTGTATAGATACCTAAGACTAATTATTTAATGGCTGTAAAAATAAGAATATTGTATCCTGTCGTAAAAATATATAAAACTAACTTATTAAACTTATCTGATCTTTCAAATTTAATTAATGAGTAATAAGTAATGGGAGATAGTGAAATAGATTTTTTTATTTTTTATTATGAATTAAAAAGGATATTCATTTTGTTTTTAGGAGAGGAAAGTGGTTAAGGAAAACGTGTTGTACCGATCTTAACTATGTGGTGATAAGGGAAAAAATATGAAAATTTGTGTACACCTACATAAAAAGCTTTGCCCTCTCTGACCCCTGAGCTATCATTGCCCAGCCCATACTACTAAGAATAGAAATTTGAAATTTGAGGAGGATGTTGATTTTATATTTTTGGCTTTGTTTAAGAAGGAATTTCTTGAAGTTCAAACCCTGTGTGTGGGGTTAAGTTTATATAAGAAATAATATTTATTTACTCCGATTTATTTGAAACTTGGTTATTAATTACTCTTCGACACGATTAATAAAACACCGCAATTATTCGTGTAAATACCCCTAAGGGTAAAAAAGTTTGTTATGAGAAGTATGATGTTTCGAGTCAGACTTATTATTCTTTGTGGCCTGTTCAATCAGTTGCAACACCAGCCAAATTATTTTAGCACCAAACAGTATAATCACCAACGTGGTTGGTTTACCTTAGAAGTGTGCTTTATTGTATTGAAACTTTCTGTCGTCAGTTTTTTCACATATATCAGCTACACTGCTTACACAACTAGCAGATTTATAGGTATATGAGCAAGAGACACAACATATAAATTCAATTAAAATCCAAAAAGTCTAATAATATCTTATACAACATCTTATAGTCAAACCCAGTGAAACCGAGCCGTGCTTGAAAAGATAGTCTTTATTATATGAGTTTAAAAACAGTAAGTAGTACGTTCATAATATGTAATATGCGCAGCCGGGATAGGCAGCGAGACAGTACTCAGGATCAGTGTTTCTTATAGTCGACTTATTAATTGAGGTCTTCACTATACCTCAGCTCAAGCGAGAATTTTACTTTTCCATGGCTCAGGCGAGAACTGCATCAAACTTTTTTTTGAACTGACTACTCTTTAAGCTATAAGAGCCCTGAGCCTCAGACGGCTTTTGCAGTTTCACCGGGCTTGGTGGCTTCAACTTATAAAGTGCATGCAGTCGCAGAGCACACCTGTTGCTATCGGGCCCCGCCCATAGTGCTGGTCAATAGTAAAGTCAATAGTACGGATACTGAGTCATTAGTAAGAATTCCATAATCACAACAACACGATTCTCCAACATGTACTAAATAGTATCTTATTTAATACAACGTTTTGGTGCAATCACACTGCAATTTTGGACGGGTTCAAACGATTTTGGCAATGGTTTTGACATCATTGAATGGGTTTAATCTCCATTACGAGTTTCAGTCTTGGTATTGTTTATTTTTAAAATAGTAACTTTCACACTAGGACTTTCACATTACGATTGTAATGCCAAAATATGTAGCATACAATAACATTTGCGTCTATAGGATAAAGAGAATTAATAAAATGTTGTCAAAACATTTTATACTCGATTTGACCCTTGTCAAGCCTCTTAACTATCAAATATGACAACCAATACATTGAATTTAAAAATTGTTGTCACGTGTCAATTCATTTTATACTGGACTTAATTAACCCTTGTCAAACCTCTTAACTATCAAATATGACAACCAATACATTCTTATATAGTAACTTATCAGAGACATTGTTACATTTATTAGCAAATAATATGAAAACTGAAGTCTATTGTAATAATTGTTATGACAATAATTTTGAAATTGAATCGCTTGATACTTTAGAAGTTAAATTTTAATTGAAAATGGATTCTTGGCGCTGTCAAAGTCTTTATTATATTAAAAAACTAGCAACTCGCTCCGGCTTCGCACGGGTAATAAAGTAATATATATAACTCTACTTGGTTACGTAGCGCACGCCATTAAAGACCCAAGTCGACATGATTTTTCCGACATTTTCAACAATGATCGTCATATTTCAGCCAATTTACACAAAACCTTAATTAATTACACACTTAAACCTTCGTCATGAATAAAGAGACGCGGCAGGAAATTTGTTTTATCTTATGTAATAATATTTGAGAAATTCCAACGCGCAACGGAGACTAATTATTATTCTAATTAAAACAGGATATGATTAATCAATTTCGCCATTATTTAATTAATTTATAGTTTCCTGTTACGTAATTGACCATTGTAAATAAATATATCACAATGTGATAATAATAAAAACGTTTTCCATATAATTTAGTTTAAAACACTTATTACTTACAACGAGCTAATCATGATGACAAATTTTATGGCGATAACCTTGTTTATAAACAGTATTTAAGCATAAGATAACCATTAGTTATTACTTCATTTAGATCCAACAATCAACTCTATATACAAGAACAACTAACAACACAACTCACCGTAGTTTCATTGCAATTGTATGAATGGTTTAGGAATGCATAGCATGCATAGAATATAATTACAGTGGAAAACATTTTATAACATAAAACTTTAATTGTCAAAAGAGAAATTCTTTTGATAGATATTTGTATTTATGCCAATCTGCTAGTGGGACGTCCTAAACTACGCTTTAAAGATCGATAATCGCGATTCCTGGAGGGAAATGATGAAAATGTACGGTGACCAATCCCTGAGACGCTCTAAGAATTCAGTTAAATTGGGCTGTATGTGGACGTAACTATCGCTCACACATCGCGTCGGCCTCACTAATTACCTGTGTTATTGCCACATTTCATCAACGGATGCTATTTAAATAATCTTTTTAGATTTTGCAAGGACCTGATGACAAACTTTATAATTATTATTTAAATTATTTAAACTAAAATCCATATTAATAAATCTGTAGTTGTGTCTGTGCGAGTAATTTTATTTTTCATATTTCCTGTTAGACCACCTATATGAAAGATAATTTATCTGTCTGTCTATCTGTTTGTATGTCCAAATTTAAATTAAAAACTGCTTGACCGACTCTTACGACTTGTATATGGGGAGATTATGTCAATGGTCAATCGACGGGCTTTAAGAATTTTCTATGATACTTTAAGAAATCGTATAAAAAAAAAAATTAAATATTTTTTGTCATACTTTTCACTTTTTTACTTCAATTCCCTCCTCATTTATCATCGTAGTTAGACTCACACTCGTCTTACGATACGTCTTACTCGTCTTAGATATCGCTGATTTTATTATCAATACGAGATGTTGCGATCCTTTTTCTGCCACATTTTCTTACCCGGCCCGCTACCAAGAGCTTGTTCTGATCTAGTATCTATTATTTTTATACGGAATGTATGGAGTGAGTTAATAAAGTTTCTATTTCTCTACATTTCCTTGGGAATGTGCCTGAAGCCAAGCCAATAAAAGAAAGGTTTTAATGGATAGCGTTGATCAAGACGATTCTTAATTTAAAAATTCAGCAAAAGTAAAACAATAAGTAAAATTACTCACGTTATGATTATTTCAGATATTTTTTTTAGCAAATGACGCTGAATGAGTATCCTGCTTTATTTAATAAATCACGCAGATTACAAGTGTTGCCACTGATAAAAAAATGATAATAATGAAATCAGACAAAAAAACATGAAACCATTTGTTTGTTTGAGAAAGGAATTTGAAATAGATAATATTTGACATATATAAGTACTTACTGTCCCTAATAATTTCAACGACAGTTTATACGTCGTATAAAAGGTATGATTTCCTACGTTTATTATTTCACATAGTAACATAAAACTGTCATAAACAGAAACATCTGTTTTTATCTCAACGTGGACTAATTTCGGCCATAAGATCAAATTGAATTATCTTGGAATTATTGCAACAAATAAAACTCGCAGCTTATAGATTTAAAGTACCACTACCGATTTTATGTTTTCAGGTCTCAGCCGGTGCCGTTGCTCTGGTGACCCAGTTCACCCTCGCACCCTCCGTCCCACGCCCCTCTGCTCCAACCGCACCCCTCGACGAGTCCCAGCACCGCATCCCTGCACCGCTACATTAATAGCCTGATAATTCCCTGATTGATAGAATATAAGTATCCCGGTATTTTTATATTGCAATATATAATTATGTAATTTATTAATAGTCTATAATATAAGTTTCAATAGATTGTTTTTTTTTTGCTCATTTCTTTATTTGTACGTGCTTATTTATCAAAATCATGACAATTTTATTCAATTTAGACCCTAAAAAGGCACTCATGAATGTCAAAACACTACATAACCGGTTGGAAGGAGTTATTTTTTATTCATAAATTTGTGTTATTTGACCCTATATTGTGTAATACAAGTGGCGTTTTCCATAATAAAGGTTGGTTATTGTGAACAAGTGAAGTGGATTGAAAATAATAACATGGATCATGAATTCTGAGATTCCACAAAGACTCCCTAAAAAGTTCTAATAAGGGAGCCGCCATCTTGTTAGGATCCTGAAATCGTCATAGGACTCGAAACTAATTCACTCGATAATGGCAGTAATAATCTTCAATAACAAGGCCCGGTTGCCAAGTTAAAAAAAGAAGAGGAAGCGGTTGGATAAACATCCCAGTCATCAACATAAAAAAAAATGTTTTTACAGTATTTGTGACATCTCAAAATGCATATTTATAATCCATTTCACGAACGCACAATAACCAAACTATGTCACGCAAAATTCCACCAAAATTACATAATATAGGGTCAAAGAACCTAAGTTAATGAATCAAAATAAAAACCACATGTTAGCTCAAAATCCCGGCAAAAACGCTTTTTGCGCGCTTTCTTCTTCTTCTTCTTCTCAATTATGGCTTCGAACTATTCGTGCATTGGGCCAGTGTCAAGTATTTTATATTTGTAACCAAAGCGAGGGAAATTTTCCAGTCTTATGTCGAATTCAGAGCCCTAACAAGATGGCGGCTCCCTTGTTAGAACCTTCCAGGGAGTTTTTGTGGCATATCAGAATTCATGTTGTATGTTATTATTTTCAATTCACTTCCCTTTTGCACAATAACCAAGCTTTATTATGCAAGATGCCACCTGTTTTACACAATATAGGGTCTAAAAACACAAATTTATGAATTAAAAACAAATACCACTACATGACAGTCTGAGATCCCGCCAAAAACTCCCTTTGCGCGATTTGTAGAGTGTAAAATTGAGAGATGCGCGCGTACATGATGTGACGGAAGTGCGACGTAATGAAGTTGGCCATCAATGATAATAATGTAAATTGGTTTATTTTTTATTGTGTAAAAATAATTTCACAAATGCAGTAAAACGAATGCACATAATAATCATTGATGGCTAACTTCACCATTTTGCACCCGGAATAAAAATTGTGCAGATATTTTTGTTATGTTACGCCAAAGAAGTTCACAACTTTTTACGTGTCTACATAAGTACACACATTTGTTTTTTTTTTGTTTGTCGAAGAAATTGCCTTTTTTTCTTTGCGTATTTGACATCACGAGAAATAAAATCTTTATGAACATACGTGGAAATACATGATGCCTTCAATTGTAAGTACGTAACGAGCACTGTGTGGAGGAATTGCTAAGATGTGACGTAAGGAGCACGGGTCGGATTCTAAAGGAGTATTTTTATAAGCTCCTTGAACTTGATTGACCTTTATACTTATGTTATTTTGGCAAGAACACCTCTCTCCCAATTAAACCGTAATGACGTTTTCAGTGAAAGCTTTTAGAAAATATTTTGTATGTTTAATTTGTAACTAGCTGTGCATCGCGGTTTCACACGCGTATAATTTAAAAAATATATTTTTTTAGAATCCGTCTGTTAGTTCCAGAGATTAGCTTGTTTAAACAAAGAAACAAAAGAATTATTCCGCTTGGAAAGATCACTGTAATACGACAAAGAATCTTTTGCCTTATTAATATTTTCACGTCAAGTACGAAATTATTATGTATAGAAGGTATATGATATACAAATATATACATTTAATATTATATTTGAAATCGAGGTGGCCGAGTGGTTTAGACCGGGGCAATATCAATTTGATGTCCGCAAGTTTGAGCCACGGCATGTAAGTACCAATTAATTTTTCGAAATCCGCGTACATTTATTAATTTAAATGCCTAACATTATTGTTAACAGCAAATGAAAACATCGTCAGGAAACCTGAACGCTTGAGATATGTTGTAATACCACACTGTATGTGGGATAATATAAAACTAGATTTCTCGGTGTTTGAAATCATCAATCTCGTACGTTATGGAGTGGCGTGGTGATTAAATCCGTGTAGTCCCCCGTGTAGGCCTCCTCTTTACCCAACAGTGGGACACTCACTGACTGCTATTATAATAATAATATTATTATTATTAATATTCTATTTGCTTAGTAAAGTTGTTAGTATAATGGTGAAATACTTGGTACTCCATAATGTGATCATAAATATATTAAAATTCAATAGGTATTTATTTGCTCGTTCATTTGGAAATGATTGATTGCCAATCAACTCGCGTTCAACAGTTAAACGACTGAGTAGAGGGATTAAACGCATTAACACCAAACTGCCACTCAAATATTAACTTTGAAAGTAATCTGATATAATTTATCAAGTGTATATTGTGGATTGATGTTTTAGAGCGGTAGGGCACAGAGAAATCTATTTGCAGATTTCTCTCTACTTGGGCAACCCGACTGGTGGATTACCTCCACCCTACAGAAGATCGCAGCCAAATGACCTAGTGTTGTGTTCCTGCGGTGAGTAGGGTTTCCAGAGCTCCTTGGGGTAGGGTGGTTCAGGGTCGGCGACGCGCTTGTGATACCTATGATATTGCAGGCGTTCATAAGCTACGGTAGCCGCTTACCACCAGGCGGGTCGTATGCCTGTTCGCCACCTTTGTACAATAAAATAAAACTTTTGGCCATTACATCCTGCCCCTACCGGAGTAGTTAACAATATTGGAGTGCCAGTTCTCTTTCTTTGCTAACCTGTTTAATTTTTTCTGCATTAATTTAGTAATTTCATGCAACCGTCGAAGTTTATTTGGTTTTAATTCTTTAATTTTACCTACTTTCAGTACTTAAGCTTTTTAATCCATCTAAAAATCAGCATCTACTATCACATTTTAACACAATGTATGTCCTTAAATACTACCACTGATTACATTCGACGAATCTACACATTAGAAGAATATTAATTTGTAAGTTTGCAAATGCTATTTCTAATTTACGCCTTTATGCGCATCCAAGGTGAAGACATTATTTACACGTTCTAACCGTAGTACGAGCAATCAAGACACTGAGGCGTAGTATAAGAACATTATTGTAAGAAAATAGTATTGTAGAATTTTGAGAGTTACTGTACCGGTATTTTTGAGTAGTTGCATGACTACAGTGCTACGTTTACTACGAATAAATTCGTAGTCATGTGTAGTAGCTTATTCCATGAAGAAATAATCACATCGATGCACTAAAACCACGACTGAATTTTTTTTAAGTATATAAAAAAATATTATTGCTTTATTGCGAGTAGTATTTATACTGAAATAAAATAATTCAAATACTTATTTTATCAACATGAACCTTAGATAAACTTAATACATATAAATTTTTGTCTGTCTACATTACGAGAATAAAACTTGCTTTTACGGTTTTTGCATATAATTTGAAATTACATTTCTTGTAGTAAACTTTACAACGTGTTAAAATTATTTTTTTATGTAATATTATAATTATTTCTTTAAGATCTATAAATTATCTTCGTTCTCAGCATAGTTTACGCTAGTAATTGAACATTTCTAGGCTATAACAGCGGGTGTTAATTATAATGTTAGGATTTTTGCCTATTAAAGCCTATTAAAACTGAGTTTTCTCAACATTAGAAAATTTTGAATGTTTCGATCATTAACGACACACTATATAATATATACCATTGAATTGCAAAGCCTTTAAGATGCAAACAAGCATTTCACAAACTTGTGAACGTGCAACTAACCAGTAATAAATAAAAGATTCTGAGTACACATCTAAGAGTACATTGATTAACTTTCTTTCATCTCAGCTCATCTATTGTGCGCACACAATTTCCTGGCACGAGAAAACAATCAGATTCTAATAAGATGCCTTGAGCTGATTTACTTCAGATAGAAAAGATTGGCGAATATATTGCGATTTCTGTACCCTATTATTTCGCTGATATTAAAGGAAATCGGATATTTACATTAAGTCATTTATAACTCGAGGCTCGAGTAAATTGATACACGTGTATCAGAATATAGTTAAAAGTAGTTCATGCATATTATATTTACTTTTATATTATTCATATATATACACTTTTGAAACCATTAATGTCGATACACGCAAACGAGCTTGGGAAAGGGAAAGAGAATAGACATAGACATCTGTTGGGTGATGCGATCCAATGTCGACCTCATCTTCACTTAACATTAGGTGAGATGGAGGTTAAGCGCGTGCCTGTATCATATTAAAATATATATATATATATATATATATATATATATATATATATATATATATATATATATATATATATATATATATATATATATATATATAACTACTTAACTTCGCTTATATAATCTTAATAACTCGCAACTAAGTCCGCGTCAATACTAACATAAAATTCAATAACAATAAAATATAGCCAATGTCCCTCAGGGATAACGTATTTCATTCACTCTTCCATAGAGAATATACTATTACTTAAAAAAAAAACGATGCAGTAGTTCCTGAGATTATCTTCTGCAAGCATTAAAATTTTACCTCTCTATAATAATGGTATATATTATGTAAATGTAGCATAGCATATCATATCATATCATAGCATAGCATATCACAAAACTTGTTTTTATATCGAAAATGATTTAAAAAAGATATGGTTTCGAATTTTTTTTTTTGTTTTTGGCATCTCTAAGTAATCATCAAGTAATTGAATTGAATCAAAGTCAAATCAAAATCAAAGTTTGAATTAGTTACAAACAACAATTAGTTAAATTAGAGACAAACAAAGTAGTTAATGGAACTCAATGGAATAAAGTTAACACATTTTCTATTCCTTCGTTTTTTTTTTAGTTTTTTAGAGACTTTTATTCTACCGAATATATCAGTCACGTTGTACCCTATCCTTTATAGCATTTTAAACTACTTTGGTGTATAAAATAATGAACTCATAAAATATAAATATAATATACAGTGCCGAACGTTGAAAATTTTTAAAATAGAAGTCGTTCATCAAAAGTCATCCTGCTTCGAAATTTCATACTTAATTGCAACGTGAGCTAGTCATAAAAGTAAAGCGAAAGGTATCCACTACCTACACCATACATGAAAGCACTGATATTTTAAGAAACAGCGTCATTCAAGCATGACAAATTGGTTTCGAGAAGCGCTTTACACGCGCGCTGGTATGCATCTGTGAAGAACATTTCATGGGAGCGTGCTTTTTAAATTACTCAGTTACTTAGTTAATTACTTAGTTAATTACTTAGTTAATTACTTAGTTACCACAAATTTATAAAATAAAAATACTAGAAGCACAAATGACCCAAATACAAATTGCAAATTAATAAGAAAGATAAAGGAATTACTTCTGGAGAAACTAAGACAAAACTACATCGTAAGAATATCTTGACGTTAAAGTTTACTTGCCTTAACTTCTATCGGCATAGTAAGTACTCTATTTATCGGTAGTAGAAAGAAACATGACTGAAGAAATTATATAAGAATAATTTGTGTACACGACAGAAAATTTTGTGTAAACCAAGCGAGCTCTCAGCACATCCTGAGGTCAAGATGATTTAATATACGTTGTATAATTATATAGTACGGTACGGAGCATTTTATATTGCTTTTAGTAAAGGTAAGGCGCTGTTTTAAATATGCATTTTTAATTGGAATGTAGTATTATTTAAAATGCAATGTAAACTTGTATCTAAAATTATAAATGCAAGTAGTTTTTATGGCCATTGAATAATTTCTCAAAGGGAAGCCAGCGGGCATATGCATATATGGACCTTTCATCGCTGAAAACATAGCTATTATCAAAACAATTATCCGTAAAACGTATAATTTATACACTTTACAAATTAATTATCCTATGTATATGTAATATTTCCAACCCAATGCTTATCCAAATATTATCTAGGTCGCTACTACGTTTATCTGATAAAATGAAAATGAGTAACGCCTACATAAAGTTACAAAAAGTGAGAAATTAATGAGTAGTATGAGCTTGAACATGAGAAAAAAGATTATCAATTTTCGGATCAATCACACTAATACAAAGAGTTTTATAAACCACCAATAAGGTTGATTCGATAATTTGATTTATTATTTTCGCCATTATAGAAAACAATTGTCCACAATTATATGTGCTCCCAAATGCACAAATCGCTTTTTTTTGCTCGTGATTTTAGATTTGGGCGAATTCATCCTGTAGGCCCTGCATTGCCTATATACGGTTTATATGATAACAATTAATTCTGCACATATGTGCAAAAACAGATTACATTTTATCGATAAATCAGTTAAATAACATGCGACGGTGAGCTCAAGAATCAATTGTAAACTTCCACAATGGGTAGTACAACAGGTGTAAGGTTGTTAACATCAGCTATAGAGGCATGCTTAGACTTGTCACGTTCCGAGATCACCCGGTATATATCCAGTAATCAAGCGGGGAGTTAGGGATCTGTAGTCGACTGGGTCATTACTACCGTGCACATAGTGAGTAAATCAATCACAATGACTCTCTATTAATTTGTCGCCTTTCGGGATCAGTCGGTGTATATCAGTTGCCCAGAGTTGCCTACAGGCAGAGGCTTGACAGCGACAACGTGCGATGAACTACCAATATATCTGTGGTCGCCATTGTTTTTGAATAGTACTGTGCTTACTGTCAGGCAAAAGCAATGATGGCTCAGTGGTAGCGTGTAGAACTTTGTGTCGATTGACGTGAGTTCGAATCCCTGCAATGAGCCTGAGCTTTCGGTGAAGGAATACATTGTGAGGAAACCATAGCATGATGGTAGGGCTTTTTCTAATGCCCACCTGGCTAGCTACCACCCTCAATTTGAAAATCTGTCGCCAAGCGCCAATATGTGTGTTCCGGCCGCTGCACTTGAGAGCCAGTCTTCCACTAGGTTTAGCGTGTTATCATCTTGGGCCACATCGTCACTTAACATCAGGTGAGATTGTGGCCACTATGCCAAACGATAAAAAAAGGCACATAATATTGCCTTGATACTAAAAAATACAAGTTTTATATCCATTGAATATTTAACTGAAATGCTTCTACGTAATTAAAATACTCGAACCTCTATGGAAAGCCGCACGACATTTAGAATACAATCACAAGAACTACATTAATTGAACTGACCATTAGTATACATGTTTAATCTGGAAACCATACCGAGTCGAAGTTATGAACATAGTTGTGTTGAGCTTAAGTTGGAATTAAGTTTACAGCTCGCAAACGTGTTTACCTTTATCTTTGTGTCAGGTAGCCACCCGCTACGGACGTGGGTTGGATCTAATGTACGAGTATATATAAGAATCAAATGTTTGCAAGTTTTATTGATACAATTCAGTTATGTTAGGATTTGCTCAATTTGCGGTTTATAGTTATCGCCTAACATAAATTTGTATTAATTAATAATTAATTAATTTTTTTTTTGTAAATGTGTGTCAACGAATAGTACTGGATACAAAAAAAATGGTAACTGTGACTCAATGGTAGCATGTCCTGACTCCCGGTTTGAAGGATAGTTTGGAAAGCTAATATGTTTTTAATACCTTATAGGGTTAACATTTGCCCACACTCTCAACTGCGATGTCGCCTACCTAAGGTAGCAGCACACTATTACATTATTTTTTTAAAGAAAAACAATACAATATTACTTATCACACACATATATATCAATATGTACGAATCATGTAAGAAAAGTTGAAAAAATTAACATTCGGAACCACGTAATTCAAACAAAAATAAAAAACAATACATATAATATGATTTGTTTGGGTATAAAGAAAATTTATTCAATTTGGTATATAAGGTGTAGTAATATCCTCGGGAATGGTTTAATAATATTTAGGCTGTGACATATTTTTATTAAAAATAAAATTTTATAAGAATTGCGTACTAGCATTGTGTAATTTTACTGAAGTTGTATAAATTTAAATTTTTAATTCAATTACAAGTAATAATATGTATGACATTTTCTATTTAAAAAACCAAATTTTTTTTAAATGTATCTTTAAATGCATTAAACTCGATCTTAATATATCAATAATTATTAATAATAAGCAATAAAAAAAAAATGTAAACTGAATTGGGAAATAATAAAATTACGCAGCATCATCTCTCATTAATTTGCAAGAAGGCCGAAACATCGGCAAATTCAAATCAACCACCCAACTTAACTAAATAACCCTCCAAACCCATTTACTCAGACATAAGCAAACATCAGTTAATTAAAAAAAAAACAACTTCTCTAGAACCCATGTTAATGTTATCTCTGTAATTATCCTAACTTCGTCACTTACCAGACAGAGGTTTCCCGCGTACTCTCGAAGTTCTTCTTTCGTGGTAGACGTCTGCCCGCTGCAAAAGCGTGCCGCGTTCTGCTAGTTCTGCCTTTGCTGGAACTCACGGTATGATGGCGACGCTGGTAACAGCGCATGCGTAGACCCCGTGACGTCAATGGGCCCAATCACAAGCATACAGGTGTTGGTTTTATACAGCCCGCAGTCTCCACATCAATGTTATCATTTTCCAGTTGCTGAGCATGTTACAGTATTTTCATGTTTTATTTTACATAATATATAGTTCCAATATTAAGGAGTGTTCAGTCATATGGAAGTAATGTAGTAACCGAGTTGGTGCCGTTCTTTTTCATAATTCTTTTACTCGGGGATTTCAACTATTTAACTTGTTCGATTGACGGAGGCCTTACTTTGCAGAAATCCATCGTATTTATAGTAATTCATCCGAATTTTCTTTTCTACTTCCGCCTGAAACAGATTACCATCTGTTACGTGTTTCTGTTAAGAATTAATATGAACATTTTTTTTTTGTTGCAGAAAGACGTAACATCTGGTTAATCGTTTTAGGCGGAAGTAGCATTATGAATTCACGCGACTTGACACAAAATACCACCCAAGTACTCAAAAATAAAAAGTGGTACTAAGGCATTTACTAGTAATGACGTAACTAGATAGTATCTTCATATTATAAAACTACAAGCACCCACCGGCATACTCCAACAACCGCGCCTGAGAGACAGTTTCTTAATTTATATGCTAAGTGTGCTTTACGCTTTAATCACTGAACATCGGGTGAGATCGTAGTAGAGTCAGTAATGTATGTATAATTAAAAATAAATTTAACCCTAAGGTCCCCACATCAAAATGGTCTCATAAGTCGATACTTATATAATACATTTCTCTTGAGCATAATATAAAACTAAATAATGTAATTTTATGGATAGAAATAAAAATCACAACTTCACAGATTATGATCCCGCCTAAAACTGCCTTGAAATTGGACCAATTAGTTTTTACAATTTCATTTGATTGATTACAAAAATTTTGGTGACTCACAGCAGGCTAAGCTGAACAGTGATTGGTTCGATGAATCGTTAGAAATGGCGCGAAACAATCCCGTGATTAGTAGAATTTAGTCAGCTAATAACTCTTAGTGAACTTTGTCTATAATTTGCTATTAAACAGTTTAGTCATGGGACTGGGACAGTGTAACTCTGAACATTATAGGTGGCTATATAGGTGGCATAAATACAATATGTGTGCTCTACCATTATTCACTTCCTATATAAGTATTTAGGTGTATAGTCTTTGGCTGAGAGATATTGCTTATCATTGACTCCTATTTTCTTAATTCATTCAGCTCTAACCTTTTATTTGTGTAACTTGCAACAGTCAATGACATCTACAAATAAAATCAAATATTTCGTTGATATACAAAAACCTACACCTCACATGCCGTCTAAAACACAATACAAAACATGTTATTTATTCATGAGATCGAAATCCGTCGGCGGCCGCCGCTGTCATTCTGGACTGTATGAATATCTCTTCACGTTACGATTGAAGGACCCGATGTCATAAGAAGGAGGGAACACATTGGCCGGGAGATGGTTCCACAGTTTCACGGTACGACAAAAATAAGACATAGAGAACTTTTTAGTTCGTGCCGAGATGGAGGTTAGCGTAAAACTGTGGTTCCGAAGCCCAGCGCGTGTGGTTCTGTTGTGGAAAGTGGCAATGGAATAAATGAGGCATAACGACAATACCAGCTCTACAAATCATTTTAAAATATATATATATTTTTTTAATTTTATTAATTTTAATTTAGATTCAATTTCAATTATATACATTTTATTAGTATGTAAAATAGTTGTAATATTTATTGAAATTTTAAATCATTGACATACAAAATTTTACACATTTATATTAGATTACCTATAGATTAGCGCTGTAGTTTATTTATTTAAAATTTTAAATCCAGGACGCGGGACACATGCGACACCTTATAATTATTTTTAGATGAAACAAGATCCCTGATTTACGTTAGGGGTGTCGTAAGGAACTTTATAAAAAAAAGAAGGTACAGTTGACTGGGCGTGATAAACCGTCGCACCCTGTTCAGGACATCGGATTACATCGGGAGATGACACTCCCGATGTAATCCCTGGAATTTAGGTCGCTGTGAATATCCACACCTAGGATACTGAGGCTGTCACGCATTGCTAGTGAGACGTTCTGAAGAGTGGGGAGGGGAGAAAAATGAGACTACATACATATAGAACTTATATGATAACACATTGAAGAAATTGTATTTATATTTTTTTATAAAGTTCGGTTAAATTACTACTCCTGATACAAGTATATTCCACTACTAGAATACCGAGACGACCGGGATATGCTGATGCACATTGTCCGTCGTCTTCATGCCGTAGATACAACATAATATGTCCATTTAACATAACATAAAAGTATTTAGCAGCGGCTAATTACAAAACGTGACGCATCTAATTGAGTTACCATCACGGAATTGCAACAATATATTTTACGACTCAAACGGGCACAAGTAACTCAACTATCGCGTTGTCGCCCTATATACAAATTCGTTAGTACCTGCCAAAGTTTAACGCTAGGGACACAAGAAGTTTTTTCAACGAACTTAACCTTTTGAGTACTACAACTTACATAATAACATCATCTATAGATATATCTATTATTTATCTATAATCAAGTCCTCTAGATAAATACAGAACAACACTACTTTTCTCTGCCTTTGCAAAATTCTTTCACTTCCTTTAAATTCATTAAGCCCTTTATGGCATCCCTACCGGTTAAAATTTTAAATATTATAAAAAAACAAGCTGGGCCACCAGACTTTGTTCTACCCTTTCCGGTAGTTAATGGCTCGTCCACAAAGCCACCTATCGGATCCTAACATAACCATGAACCATCGTCTCGATAATACAGATGTATTATGTAAATATGAGTTCCGAAATTATAGTACGACTAACAGACGCACACAGGTTTTTATATACAAGATATACATTGTTTCTATTCGTTAGTCATATAAATTCTACTTAGTCTGAAGTACAATTTTAGTTAATATGTATTCGTTAGAAATAGGGCACACAAACTGCTTTAATATTTAGGTCATGAAGACTTTCTAGGACAACTTAACCGCAGCGTTTACCGCACGCTCCTCTCTACCGCCTCAAGTTTCAATGTATTTTTACACTTTGTTTAAAAGTGTTATGATCTCTTAATAGCCGAGATACGAGTGTTAACGTAAATACAAAATAAATTCAGCAATAACAGCGACACGCTGATGACTCCTACTGAGGGTATTCCCTTTATGTTTTGTAAGGCAATGATCGCTCAGTGGTAGTGCGGTCAAGCGTCCTTTCGAATCCTATTACCAGCCAGAATGTCGTAAGCCAAAGCTTCCGATGAATGAGGACAGATTTATAGCTGGTAGTGAAGTTAATTAAATTGCTCATTTGGCAACCTTACCTACCTTAAAGTAGAAAATGTATCATCAAGTGGGTAAATACTTACCAATGTCACAATTTGTTCCGTCAGATGTACTTGACATCCAGTCCATTTTAGTCCACTTACCTCATAGGTCTCACTATTTTGTATCTTTTATACACTTTTAAGGTACCAATATTTATCATGAAAACGAAATATTCTTTATTCAAGTTAAACGTAACGCGTTTTAACACTACTTAGCGCATAACAATATATACAAGACTACAACAAGCTTACTTTCAGTATTTATAAAGTACCTACTCTCTCGGTGTAGCTTACACTTCTCTCTTGCACCCGTGGAAGAATGCTGTTTTGCATTACAAAATCATTTTGTAAAGTAATTTATAAAAATAGATAAAACAATATAGGTACTTATACAGATAATTTATTAAAAAAAAACTATTCAACATTACTACAATTTTATAATAGGTGTTGATGCCGAATGGAGTTAATTAAGAAGTAACATATATGGCGATACTTCAACGCAAAAGGTCGTATATTTAAATGTACAGTTTTTCAAGAGAGCTATTATTGTAAATAATAACGTTAATATAATTAATAATTATAATTATACGTTTACGTTATAATAATTACTTGAAACGTTAAACATCTTTCGTGTTAAAATTTATAATGTATCAATAATATTGGGCTAAAAAATGTTACTAAGAGAAAAGTTTTTTTTTACATATAACATTATAAAATAAACAATAATAATATCTTACGACCTTATTCATGTTGCTATGAGGTCGTATCTTATAGTTACGACGTTTTGCTACTAATCATAGTGACGCGGGTAACACGAATAACATCGTACTTTATACTCAGTCATTTCATATTTATTCCTAAATTTGGCAGTAATTAAGTTCATGTTTATTATTTTTTATGAAATGATAACAAGTAAGTATAAAGAATAACACATTGTTTTTATTTAAATCATTTTTATTCATAGGCATTTACAACACAATAGGACCTCGATACATATTGCCCTCTATAGATTAATAAAATTTTATGTTCCTTTCCCCTCAGAACCCAAAACCTCTTTTACTTAAAATACGAACCCTCTATAATTTCAACAAATAATTTGGGCATTGGATCTCAGTAACTCAACGTTTTGGTGTCCTCGTATAACTTAGAGCATCTATCAGCGACTCATTTTAAATTTTAAATGAATGTATAAACAAAAGGTTCCCTGTAGAAATTTGTTTTTTATTGCATACACGTTTTCCAGATGGCTATAAGTGTAAACTGTACACCGAGTGTACAAATTCTTTGAAGGATTATATAAACGAAACCCCGCTAAGTAAAAATATGAACTATTCAAAACTCCTTAACTTAGACCTTTTGTAAATTAAAAACTCAATAACTCAAATTATTTAACGTTTCCCTTGGTCTGTATCCTATTGAGGTACTACTGTAATCGTTTTAGTCTTATATGATTCTGTAATTTTTTTTAATCAGGTACTTTTATTTAAAAAAAGCAACATTAATCACTCATTAAAAAATCTAAGCAACATATATAGTAAACTTCTGAAAATATTACCTATTTAAATTAAAATCAAATTAATAATAACATATCCAATAAACAATACAATTTAAAAATATATATTTAAAAGCGTGTAACCGTGACACTCGATTTAAGTAAAACTTGAATGTGTCACCACCATCCCGACGGTCACCACCATCCTACGGTCACCACCAGCCCGACGGTCATCACCGGCCCGGCGGTCACCACCATCCCTACGGTCACCAACACACCGACGGTCGGAAAGAAGTTTTACTTCAAAAACAAATTGTTCAGAGTTGCTCTGGCTACCTAAATAACAGTCATCACGTAGACTATACATTAGACAATGTATAGCCATCATAGATAGACTATACATAAAAATCTCACGCTTTTTTTAACGTTACGGAATTTTATTGCCGGCTAGGATCCCTCCCCAACGCCCCACAAGGAACTTCGTTCCCAAAAAGCTACGAAGACAACAACATTGACACTTGCAAGTGCTTTTTGAAGCGATTATTATACAAGAACATATTTTTTGACAATTGACTATGTTATGGTCGTATTTTTAATTAGACGAAGCCAACTGACAGTACCTAATGTCACTTTGTGAAATAATGTTGGCATATTTAAAGTAATAGTGATGCATTCAGTTCTCGTTGAATCAGATGAATGAACAATGAGTGTGAATAGTTAATCATTTCAAACTATAAAATAATATTATTTCTATTTTACAATAAAATTGTATAAAAGTGCTCTGATATAAGTTACTAGTAGTATGTAACTACAATCAGTTTTTTGACGGCTTATTACAAGCGCGGCGCGGCGACTAGTGCCAACACCGAACAACGCCGCGCGCGTCTGTCGCCATTTTGTTTGTAATTCGGCTTCTAACCTCTGGTCTGATAGCACGAATGTTTTTTCTGTGCTCACGCTGTTTAGTTATTGTTTTTGTTAAGTTTTTCGTTACGTTGTGTTTGTGGTAATTGTTGTGTTTATTTGTTGCTATATTGTTTCGTACAAACGATATGGATCCTCAACCAAGCACGTCAAGCCAAAGCTTGTCTCCAAGAAAGAAGAAACCACGGATTGCTTTAAGCGTTACCGAAAAACTTATGATACAAAACGTCTACAAACAAATATTTGAGGAGAAAGCTGCTTCACTATTACCTATTGAGGCTCCCGAAAAAAAGAATGTGTTTCGAAAATAGCTGACATTTTGGGAATTGGTGTGACCTCAGTTTACAGTGTATTAAAAGAATACAAAGAAAATGAACAATTTAAGTCTCCCGAGAAACGTGGACCTAAACACAGTTTCAAAGATAAATTAGACGATTTTACTTTTGCCGCAATAAGGCGAAAAGATCATAATTTTTTTATGCAAATGAGCCACTCACCATTATAAAGGTAACTTAAACTGAAGGAAGAAATACTTCTACTGCATTATATTCTGTGTCTACCATAATGTTCTTTGTAGAACCAAAGTATTAGATTGCGTAGACAACCTTACTCAATTTTTTTTTTATTATTTTATAGATTCTTAAGGTTGTCAATGAAGACCCAGACTTACCAAATTTTTCTTGGAGTACATTAAGAAATGTTATGAAACATTTAAATTTCAAATATGTCACAAAATCAAGACAAAGCATTTTAATTGACAGACAGGACATTATTTTATGGCGCCAGCGATACCTTCGAAAAATTAAAGAGTATCGAAGGGAAGGAAGGTATATCTATTACCAAGATGAAACCTGGATCAACGAAGGTAATTACAATTTTCTGTTTTCTTTACATTAAATTGTACTTTCAATAATTAATTGATATTTTTCTCTATCTTGAAGGTCATGCACCGAAGAAGGCATGGATTGACCAGACAGTGTTATTGTCCCGCCAGGCCTTCCTAGATGGCTTGACCACTGGCTTAAAACAGCCTTCAGGAAAGGGCAAACAATTAATTATCGGCCATATAGGCGGGGAAGAAGAATTCGTAGAAGACAGCTTATTAATATTTTAAGCTAAAAAAAGAAGATTATCATCAAGAGATGAATGCCGATTCCTTTGAGAAGTGGTTTAGGGGGGTCTTGCCAAAACTAAAACCAAATTCCGTAGTAGTGATGGATAATGCCCCCTACCACTCCAGGAAACTAGAATCGCTGCCTACAATGTCTTGGACTAAACCTAGAATACAAGAGTGGCTAACGAGCAAAAATATTTCATTCGAAGCAACAATGGTTAAAGCTACTCTTATAGACATTGTACGGCAGCACAAACAAGAACATTGCGATAAGTATGTTGTGGACAAGATGGCAGCGCAGCATGGAATAATAGTTTTACGTCTGCCCCCATACCACTGTGAGCTCAATCCCATTGAGTTGGTATGGGCGCAAGCTAAAGGATATGTTGCGAAAAATAACAAAACCTTCAAAATGACAGAAGTAAAAAACTTTTTGAAGAAGGACTTCAACATATCACACCTGAAAAATGGAGTAGCTGCGTGACTCATATAATTAAAGAAGAAGACAAAATGTATGGTCTCGACCACATGATCGACAATGTTTCAGACAGATTTATAATTAACGTCACCGAAAGCGATAGTGATGATTTTTTATCTGATGATGAATAAAAACAAATTATGTAATATTAATATATAAATTGTTATATTTTATACATCTATAGTTTCAACTACATGATGTATTGAAAATAGGACAGTCTTACAAGTTTCCTCGCAATGTTTTCCTTAATGTTTAAAACACTCGGTATTCAGTATAGGTAGATACTATAGGAACATAGTCGTCGAAAACTCGTTGGTATGTACAAAGCACGACTAAAATTTGAACCCCGTACCCGATATCGGCAGTTCGGCGCACTAACTATTCACTAGACAATCGAGGCAATTTCATTCATTCAGGAGTTTTTTCAATCATTCACTATGACTATGAATATGACATATTCACATCAAAACCTGACAACACAGTAAACGTCAGTTGACTTCGTCTAATTAAAAATACGACTATAGTTATAACTGTCATTTGTTTGTAAATAAGCTCAACTATTGTATATTATTTTATATCGATATTATGTGTTTTAGTTTATTAAAAACTATTCCCCAGATATTCAACAAGTATAATATTAAAAACGTCATGACTGTTAGACAGTCCAGCGATATGGTTAGGTTCAAAGAAGTTTTAAAATCAGCAAAAGAAGTAGTTTTCTTGTCTGGTGCCGGAATAAGCGCGGAATCTGGAATTCCTACATTTCGTGGAGCCGGTGGTTTCTGGAGGAAATATCAAGCGTCCAATTTGGCTACACCTGGAGCATTTAAAGAAAATCCTAGTTTGGTCTGGGAATTCTATCATTACAGACGAGAAGTAGCGGCTAAAGCAAAACCGAATGCGGTATGTATCTACCTTGTTGCTCAAATAATAACAATTTGTTGACTGTTGGTAAAATAAACATGGGAATCCAGAATCCTTGAGATATGTTGTAATAAGAGTCAATATCTGGGTGACCGAGCTTATCTCAGTTAAAAAAAAACACCTATATAGGTAAACTTGGAATTACATAATAAACATTCTCTTTATACAAAATTTCGCCTCAATTATGAGAGATCCAAATTTATTATAAAGTGATATATTATAAAGAACACTGATCCCAAATAAGATTAAGAACTTCTTCTGTTTGTATGTGCGAAATAAACTAAAAGTATTTTTAAATTTGAAATTGAATTAATTTTTAACAAATTTCCATGACATTTTGTAGAAATCAGGCATCTCATTTCATAATTGAATGGCTATAATAATTACTAATACATTAAAAAATTGTAAAAATTATATCTAAAATGTATACACTATATAAAGTGTCTATAATATGAATAAAAATAAAATAACAAGATAAAAATAACTACAGAGTGTTACAAAATAATACTTGTATGCAATTTATTACAAAATTACAGGGCCATCTGGCTATAGCTGAATATGAAGCCAAAAATGAAGCAGATAAAAAAATTACTGTGATCACTCAAAATGTGGATGGCTTACATGCAAGAGCTGGTTCTAAAAACCTTATTGAACTTCATGGAAATCTATACAAAACAAGGTGTACAAAATGCAAAGAAGTGTTAGT
Organism: Saturnia pavonia; assembly: GCA_947532125.1. NCBI lineage: Eukaryota > Metazoa > Arthropoda > Insecta > Lepidoptera > Saturniidae > Saturnia > Saturnia pavonia. Next base: position 13,888,471 of record OX383903.1, read on the forward strand.
AAACAATGACAGCCCTATTTGTGAGGTGTTAATTTTACTTTTTTTATTACATGATTTATTTAGATTGTTATCATTTTTTTTTTATTTAACATACTTTGACTAAACCTTACTAACAATTGGTTTATTAATTTTAGCATTAGCTCATCTTTAGTGAAAATTTGTATTTCATTAAATCTCTCATTTTTAACAAATAGTACATGCTATCACATAATTGTACTTGATAAATTGCCACCCTTATATAACCTATGCTATACTCCCTTCTAGACCTCCACATATGGACCAACCATCACAGGATGCTTGGCAGCCCTAAATACAACCCAGATTAATGCATTACTTCTGCTTATTCACAGGCATTTGTAAATAGAGGTGCTCCAGATGTAAATATAATTGGTTCAGATATTCCAGTGAAATCATTACCGCATTGCAAAAAATTTAATTGCAAAGGACTTTTACGACCACATATTGTGTGGTTTGGTGAAAACCTTGAACCTGCTGTTTTGGAAAGTGCTGGTAAATAAATAATTAAAGATTACAATACAATTGTGTAGGATAGATTATGTGGCTCTATTTGCATCAATTATAACAATAAATAATTTAGAAATTAATATTAAACATTATTGCATAGACTGCAGTTGTATATATTACAAATATTTGTGTAAAAAGAATGCAAATTTAGCCATATACTATGTAAAACACAGAAACAGTCTGCATTTGCTCAGGTTGTGATAACTATGTGTAGGAGTAGGAATAACCTTGTTTAAAAAAAATTGTGTGCGTCTGTTAGTGATTCTATAATTTCTGAACAACTTGACGGATTGAGCTCATATTTACATAATATATTTATTTTATCGAGATGATGGTTTATAGATTTTAGAATCTGATAGGTGGGGCTATATTCGAGCCACTAACTACCGGACAGGGCTAACAATGCCTGCTGCATAATTTAATTACACCGTTATGGCCCTGATATAAGAACAAAATATTAAGTATATAATATTTTTCATCAGATACGGCTATGTTAACTTGTGACGTTTGTCTCGTAATTGGAACATCCTCCGTCGTGTATCCGGCAGCTATGTTCGCGCCACAGGCGGCAGCTCGAGGCGCTATCGTCGCTGAATTCAACCTGGAGCCAACCCCGGCTACACCAGATTTCCATTATTATTTTGAAGGTCCCTGTGGGACTACATTACCACAGGCTTTGGCTGACTAAAACTTCAAGAAACTATACATGAAGTATTTTTTTACTGTAAATTAATTACTCGGTGGTGGTTTGTATTTACATACATATTTAATGGAAATAATTAGATCTTCAAACCTGATACCTTGATTGTTATAAAAAAATCAAATTATATTATGAATTTTGAGAGCAAGCATAATTAGACTTGTATTACAATTATTATCAGTATAAAACTATAATTAGGTTAATTATTTTAAGTGTAATTCGTATGAATCATCAATAATGTTATATTTCACATTGATACATTTTATAAGTTACATAGTAACTTTCAAAAACCTTTATATCGTTATGTAAATATTTAAAAAAAATATTAGCCAGAATAAACATAACATTAAATGCTTGTTGTAACTGTTTAAAATAAAATCAATTTGTCAATTATGTTTTATATAGGTTATATTTAATAACTATAGATCATAGTCAAGGTGCCATTATAATTTGAAGAATCAAAAATGCTAAGCATATAAAAATATTTTTATTAATATTAAGGCGGAAAACAAAGTGTTGTTGTAATGTCGAGATACAAAAGGTGTAGTTTTATGAAAATTTGAATTAAAATAAAAACATTTTCATAAGAAATAAATATTATTATACATTTCTATACAAAAAATAAATGACTGATTCCAGTTTTTATATTTATAATGCTATTTCGTATGTGGTTTATGTCTTGAAAAGAATTTTGCTATACTTCCAATAGTTTGCCCGAAATTGCAATTAGTTAATAGAGATTTCTGAAAAGAATAACAACATTGAAGTATAAAAGAACAAAGAAAAAAGGAACTAAATTTCATTTACTCACTGCTTTTATTTATAACATTCAACTAACTTACTATCCAGTAAACTCCTAACCTTTATAACTCCTTCAAACAAGGCGTGAAGAGGTTTTTCATCAGGCCAGCATGCCATCGACCACTGCCAATGATGTCACCATTTGTGGACTGTAGTACTAACCATCAGGAGCTGTACACATTTTGCCGAACTAGTATTAAAAAAAAAACCTTGACTTAACAATCAGTTCAGTGATCTAAGTATGATGTCAGATTAAGGTCATGAGTTTACTGGTAAGTTGTGAACTGTAAAATAGAAAATATTTACTTAAGTACTGTCAATACCAAAATAAATTATCATGAAAGGATCTTATACTAAATACCTGTACGAAAGATGGTAACGCAGTTGTTGTCTGTGAGCGTGAGTATCTTTCGTCTACTAATATCACACAAGCGTAATCGTTTGCATGCCTCACTGCTCTGCCTAAAACAAACGAACACGAACAATTTTGCAGAGAAATTCAAATATCTCTATGTGATATTACGATCAAAGAAAACTTAGTGTCATTAAATTAAACATCTTTATCATTGACGAAGACAAATTTACTTGTTTAAAATTAGAATCTTTCAACAATAACATCTATAATTTTCGTAATCATTAAAATATTCATCAATAGAAGGTCATGTAGTAGATATATTTATAAATTTTATTTTCAGGTGTGATATATCAGGATTATTTTAGGGATGTGCTGTGAGGTGCAGTGGTAGTGTCCGGACACCGCGTCGGTGGACGTAAGTTCAAATCCTATAATGAGCCTAAGCTATGAAACCATAGCATAATGGCAGAGCATTTTCTAATACCAGCTTGGTTAGCAGTCAGCGTGAAGGAAAATACCTGTCGCCAAGCACCTATAGGTTTGTTCCAGCAAATATATTTGTGGGTCAGTCTCTGTAGGCTTAGCGTGTTACCATCCTAGGCCACGTCATTATTTAACATCAGGTGAGATTGTAGCTATAGAGCAGGAATGTAAAGATCCCGATTTTGAGGTAGCCAATTACTTATCAACTAATATCTAACAATTTGAAAAGCAGGCGAAGTGACGATCTTTCCTAGTCATAGCAGGCGGGAGAGCCGCATGTGTTGCTAACGATTAATTGATTGACTATCGATTGTTTTTTAGTACGGAATCAATAGAAATCGGAGTAGCAGTAGTATCGATTAACCGATAGTTCATCAATATTTTAGCAACACTACTAGTATGCAGTAATGCAGTCTTTACTAAGCTTTGTATTGTTTCTATTTATTATCAACTTTAATTTGACATTATTTTTATTAATACTCCTTTTCTAATTAAATATCAAATACTTACCTAAGTATTATTAAAAAATATTATCACCAGTTTTGTAAGTAACAGAGACACATACAATCACCCAAAAAACTTGTACTTGTAAACATTTTCTAGCCCATAACCTTTATGGTACCAAAAGACCTTTGTCTATGGAGGGAACAGATAAGGGGTGCCGACTGATATATTGTGCTTTCAGTTGTATTAATGTACAAAATAAGGGTTCTAAAAAAGCCAAAAGAGCGCTAATACTAGTAAAAGTTATGACTTGAATTTAACTGTATACTACCAAAATGGCGCTAATGTACCAAAACAGAATGACCTGAAATTAACAGTATACGAACAAAATGGCGTTAATGTACCGAAACGGAATGACCTGAAGTTAATAGTATACGAACAAAATGGCGCTAATGTACCAAAACGGAATTACCTGAAGTTACCAGTATACTAACAAAATGGCGTTAATGTACCGAAACGGAATGACCTGAAGTTAACAGTATACTAACAAAATGGCGTTAATGTACCGAAACGGAAAGACCTGAAGTTAACAGTATACTAAAAAAATTGCGCTAATGTACCGAAATGGAATAACGTGAATTTAACATTACTTTCTTTTCGAAGTGACTGTTCGGTGAGTCTGAGGGCTTGGACAGGTTCACCAGAACTAATGTAACAAAAATGTATCTGAAGTTAACAGTATATGATCAAAATTGCGTTTTTGCAATAGTAACGCCATCTTGATTTCCCTCAATGTCTCAAACACTTATAATATATCTTTACATCAAAGACCATACATGCAACAAAAGGTAAAAATGGAACTATTTACATGAAATACTAATTAACAGGGAATCAATGAACTATATTAATGAGATAATTACCAATACATTGATTGACCGCCTTCATACACAAGTTTTCGTAATAAACAGTTCCCGCGTTTGCGCCCGCTGTCCGGTTTAAGTAAGCCATCTTTTCTTGTAGTTCTGGAGACTTGACGTTAGGATACGGCATGCCAACTACCAAAACACAACGGCCTAGCTCATCGCTGTAATACAAAACAATCTAATTCTCATTCTATACCAGCTTTGCCCGCGGCTCCGTTCGCGTGGACAACTGAAAAACCTTTTTTTGTGCGGAAATCCTATTCTTTTTCTATAATAAAAGTAGCTTAAGTTATTCCTTATAACATTAGCTATATACCAGTGATAGTCCCGTCAAAGTCGATACAACCGTTTCGGGGATTACCCGAAATTTAAAAAATGGGTTTTTTGTTATACTTTCATGTGCATTTAGTAAAAACCTGTTATTTTTACATTATAAACAGACACTTCAATTTTATTATATGTAGATATAGATCACAAATCAGGGAGCAGACAAAATTAAAGAAAAAAAATATTTATACATTGAAAATTGTAGCTGCAATCATATTATTATTATTATAGATTAATACACCTTTAAATCTAATATAATATATATTTTAATTTAAACAAAACTTTGCCGCAAGAATAATACATCATACCATTTCAACTGTTTGTCTATTTTTAATCAATAATGGGGAACAAAGATGCTTGAATCATTCATTTTGATGAAGAATTTAGAATATTTATATAGGGCTTCTAAAAACATACCTGAAATTTAAACCTTCACTGAGTTTACCGCCTACAACACTCAATAATAAGGCTCCATTGTGAACTCCATCTTTATTTTTTACTGCTGAAGCATATTTTTGTAATACCTGGAAAAAATACAATTTATACGGACCCTAAAAGGCCTAAGTGAAGTTATTAAGAAATAAATTAATTACAAGACAGGGGAATAGAAGTGGACAATTAGTCTGACGATGAAATAAACTGTTTTTTACCTGTTCTACATCAGCGGCTGATTTCGGTTCGCGAAATACACTTTTCCTTTTGCTAATGATATCTATAACTTTCGTATTTTTCAAATGTTCGTAAACCGTTTGTTCGTAAGAATACGACGGTAGAAAACAAACTATGCCGCCAGGGATTATGCTAGTAATGTTCCTTAATATCCGACCAACTTCGCTGAGCTGAAATAAGCGTTAATATTAATTTCATATGTTTAAAGTTTTCTTCGAGATAGTTTAATGTTATAGAGGTCGTGTTAAATTTTAGTAATGTATTATATGTTTAAAATATTTTAAAAGAAGAAAACATACCTAATGAAATACTATGTTAAAAGATTTAATAACGAAATCAAAGACTTGAATTAAATTACATAGTATCACTTAATAATGTTTTTTTTTTTTAAATATAAATTATACAACAAACTTCATTCAATTTGCATCATTATTAATAAAGAAGTTGTAAAATTTGATCGAAATATTAGTACAAAGTACACGACGCGCCACACTTTATGACCACTGTGAAAATAGGCGCGTTAGTTTGCGCAAACACAAATTTAAGTTAATGATTTATCTAAAAGCAAGACAACATAATATATTTATGGTGTTCTAAGTTTTAAATAATACTTATGACTGTTCAATGCGCAAATTCTAACTCGTTTCTGTGTTAATTGGCATATTGGGCATAAAGTTTAGCGCGAGTTATACCAAATTCCTATAAACAATCTATGGATGTACAAGACCTACGTGTCAAATCCAAGCTAATTAAGGTGTACGTACTTGAAATAATAATTTATAGGTAAATACGTATAAGTTATATCTATCTAAAGGTCACCCAGAGTACATTTCACGCGTGCGTTTTTACCTACAGCATTATGTAGTCCACGCAAACGGACCCGCGAGCACAGCTAATATAAGATAAAATAGACAATATAATAGGTAATTTTTAAATGTAACAATTTTTTTCATCAAATTTTCAATATAAGTATTTATAAAAAGTACTTACTAACTCTGCAGACATTCGATTCTCATAAGAAAAATTAAGGACAGCATTAGAAGGACCTTTGGACAGGCAAATGGCTATAACGTTACTGTCCGGTACAACATGATCACACCTAACCACGTTTACTTGGTGTCCGCTGGCCCCGTGGCCTGTCAGTAGAGCTTTAAACTCGCTTATTGGTTCCATTGTTCCACCAGCCACTATAACCTGACAGTAATGTTGCTTATAGAACCTATTCATAAATAGTATTTGGCGAAAATTATTTTGTAAGCATATTTTCAAAGGGTTTTCTTGTAAAATTTAACAAATTACCTATAAGATCTTAAGAAGTAAGTAAAATCGTTGGAGTAAATTGAATGGGTATTTGTGTATAAATACAATTACACATGTAGTTTAGACCAAGTTCAGGGTGACTGCATTTATATATAAGTATTATGTAACTTTAATACTTCTTTTTTAATTATTTAGGGCACAATCTCATCTAATTTTAAGATACAATATGGCCCAGGCTGCTTTAATACCAAGCAAAGTGAAAAAAAGGTGTGTGTGGATTCACACACGATAGAAGTGAAACTTCATTTTAAAAGACATTTTCTGTTTAATTTAAACAGTGTGCAATATACATACACACCGACATTTACTCTCTCGCTCTGGCTCACACAAAGAAGAGAGACCGATAATATATTGCTCTCTCGCTCTGGCTCACACAAAGAGGAGAAACCGATGTGCGTTAAACATTTAACGTTTAACGCTTGGAAGTCGCATGAGAAGTTACACTTCAAAAAAAGGTGTGTGTGTGATACACACACACGATAGAAGTGAAACTTCATTTTAAAAGACATTTTCTATTTAATTTAAACAGTGTGCAATATACATACACACCAACATTTACTCTCTCGGTCTGGCTCACACAAAGAGGAGAGACCGATAATATCTTGCTCACTCGCTCTGGTTCACACAAAGAGGAGAGACCGATAATGTGCATTAAACGTTTAACGCTTGGAAGTCGCATAAGAAGTTTCACTTGAAAAAAAGTTCTTTAAGTGAAGATTGAATGTTATATAAACATTACCATATTATACCTCTTATTATCTTTCCACCAGGAGTACAGGTACAGGTTTTTTTTATCATCATAGGTTTAGCGTTTTGCAATCTCACCTGATCTTAAGTAATAATGTGGCCCAAGATGATAGCACGCTAAGCCTAGCAGCTGCCGGAACACACCTATTGGTGCTTGTCGACAGATTTCCAACTTGAGGGTGGTAGCTAGCCAGGCGGGCGTTCGAGAAAGCCCTACCACCATGCTATGGTTTACTCACGATGTTTTCCTTCACCTAAAGCTCGAACTCAGAGCCATCATTGCATCAAATAAGACCAAATATTTTTTAATCGCGTTTATACATTTACTAGCAACACTTGTAAGAGAAACGATGAGATAATAAATATTTGTAACTTGCACTTACAGATCTGCACTGTTGAACAACTTCAGAAAAATGTTCAGCTGGGTTCAGTAACAAATACTTGAGGTGTCCACTCTTGTCGTCCCCGGTCTGGACCATCACTCGTCCGTTTTCACTTCGGTCACACAGCATTTCTAAGAATTCTAGTACTGCGTAAAGTCCGCTGCCGGCTGATACTTCCGTTGGAGTCTGTTCAATTGCAAATTCGCTTTGAACAACTTGGAACTTTGCAACTATAGTAATGTAACACAATAGATAGGGTATAAGCCTTTTTTTACCCTTATCCCGCTAAGTAGGGTCGTCACAAGTATTCATTCTACTCTATTGACTATCATCTCAGTATTCAACCCTTTTATACGCATATCATTCCTCACACAGTCCATCCATACCCTCTTAAGCCTTCCTCAACTCTTATACCCATCCACCTTATGACACCATATGACATTCATCCCTCCTATTTAAGGCTATTTTAAGGCTTCCTCTGTTATACTAATTTCTGGTTTTATCCATTCTAGTTCCATCTTAGCATTCGCATCTCTGCCCCAGGTAATCTTCTATCATCCGTCTTTTTCGTTACCTAGCACTCAAACCCATACATCGAGACAGGTCTTATAATGGTTTTTTACAATTTCCCTTAAGTTTCAAGGGCATTCGTGGATCACATGTGACCCCCGAGACTTGTAGCCATTTCATCTACCATCATAAGGCTTTAAAAAACATAAAATCGGTTTATCACATTATTATCCCCATTCTAATTGGAGCTTTTGTAATAATACGGACGCATATGCGTCTATCACCGCGGAGCACTGAGAGCCCAAGCTCTATATGTTTTACGAGCTAAAAAATAATTACGCTAATGGGGTGGTCGCATTAGCGACTTGTTAATTATTGTGCAATCAGTGCAATAATATAAGATAACCAAGATATAAAATATCTTTTAAAATGAAGTTTCACTTCTATCGTGTGTGAATCGCACACACACCTTTTATTTTAATTTTATATAAGGGCCTTTCTTTAGATCCCCTGTAATGTGTTCAGAGTCAAAATCGTGTGAAAATTCTCATCGCTTTACTGCATTATTTAGACGGAGTGTTTAATTAGTTGAAATGAACAACGCTAGTCCGAGCACACAGGTCGCAGAACGGTATCGGGCGCGCTAAAATCTAAAGGCTGGTTACACCCGAGTCTATTGTATCGTTATGCGAAGCTTGGTGATCATGGACACGGGTTCGACCCCAGTGTAAAATTTACGCTAAATTATTAATTATAATTATATTATATAATATATTAATAATTATTATAAATTTATTTTCAATTTACAAAAACTTATTAAAACAACTGAAAGTGTTATATGCTTGCATATCGATAATATCCTCCTACCTTGTATCAGATATACTGACAGTTTTAACAAACCTAATTTTTCGTTTTACTTTAGTAGAAAATACATATTTTTCATGATATAACAGCTATAGCATTACGATTCATTAAAAATTACAAAGTCTAGGTTCTATATAAGTTAGTGTTCAAAAAATAGGAAAATAGTTAATGTTTTTTTATCATTTATAATTTCCAGTAATAATACACAACTAAATTTACCTGAACATTATTCATCTTCACAGGTAATTTAACATCCTCAGCAATTTCACTGTCTGCTTTCTTCTTAGATATATTATTTAAGAAAGTCTCAAAAGAACTTTTCTTATTTACTGGACAATTTTTCATTTCATCTTCTAGAACTTGCTGGCTGTACCTCATTGAAAATCCGTGTAATTTCGGCGCCAATCGGGTATTCCTACAGAACTGAACTAATGGCCTCAAGTTCATGTGATCAATTTCAGCTTTAATAACGAAATCTTCGATTGATAATATCTTCGTTTCATCCGATTGTTTCTGCCCAATTTGCTTATTATTTTTTATTATTCCTTGAAATTAATGTAAAAGAAAAAGGATATACGCAACAAATGTGAGGCTTAACGGGGCGCCTGGCACGTGTGGAATCACATTTTTATATGAAAATATGACATTAACATACAGTAGAATCACGATATCTCCAATTTCAAGAGAAATGGTACAAAAATTTCGACCGATAATAAACTTATCTTTAAGAGCGTAAACATAAGGTACACAGATGTATCACTTTGAAAGTTTAATGATTCATTCATGGCTCAATTGCACATGTACAAGAGAACCAATTGATTATTTACCTAACCAGGGCAGTATAATAGCAATTACAACAAAGAAACACATTAAAAAAAATCTGCTGTTCACACACGATAAAAGTGAAACCCCCTAGAAAACATAAATATATCTTCATAGATATTTTAAAAAAATTCCTAAACAGCGGGATTCGGACTATCGACCACTCGTACTCTCCATACAACAGTGGGAAAACTATATAGTTCTATCTCATTCTCTCACAACCTAAACCCTGTAAATACATGTACAGTTGTCTCTTTTTTGTTTGATAAAATCCAATTCACACCGTCCTTAAAGAAGTTTCACTTCAAGGACAAAAACACCAAACATTCCTTTTAGATTTTATTGCTATGCATCCTTGGAATTCCAAGTAAAACGTCATTATATTTTATTATCTTCGACTTACGAAGTCCGCTTTTTGAAATTAGAGTTAAGAGTATGAATATTTACTATCAGTACCTCGCAGTGAAATAGCATTTCCTTCGAGTTACAAATTCTAAATAATTAAAGATACCGAGTATTTAGGGATTCAATGGAGGGAATGGCAATTTATTTCGGCTTACTGAGGAATACGAGTTAACGAGGTTCGAGTTATCGAGATTTCACTGTATTATATGGTTAGCATAAGAAACCACGCTGATACACTAATATGCATGTAAAGTAGTGAGTGTGTGTAGTAGAGAGAGAAGCTGTGAGATGTTCGAATGGTACGTTGCGAAAAAGCACCAATAGATGTAAACAGTAGACACTCCGTTAAGATTAATTAATGTATAAATAAAACTTACCTATCAACTTCCCAATGACAAAATTAATCTGGTTTAAAGACAGCAGATTCTTACTGCTTAATCTAGCTCTATATTTGTTTATATAGAACTGTAAGTATTTTGTCACCGAAATCAGTTGTTTGGCAGACACCGGCGCAGAATGAGCGTTTTCTAAAGCTGCCGTCAGCCCATGTGCTTCATCGAGTATGAGAATGTTGTTTTGTAGATTGAGTGAAATGCCCGACCTAGCCCCGGAACTTACTACTCCAGCGTGACTTATAAGGATTACCTTATGTAACAGAAAATACGCCATTAAAATAAAGTTAATATAATCCTATTATAATCTTGCGAGTCTGTCTAGACTATTATTGACAATTCTTATCTAAACTAATATTATAAAGAGGAAAGATTTGATTGTTTGTTTGCATTGAATAGGCTCTGAAACTACTGGACCGATTTGAAAAATTCTTTCACCATTAGAATCCTACATAACCCTCTGGTGAACATAGGCGATAGAATATTTTCAAAAAGTTAGGGATCCGTATGAAAATTTATAATTATTTAATTTTTGTTAAATACCCATGGGAAGCAGGAAAAAATTACATGTAAAAAATAATTAATATAGATTTATTTCTTGAACCATTAAGACTTTCATATATTAAACTGATTAAAACTGTTACCTCTGCATCATCTAATGCCATTCTAGCAGCATAATATGGACAAGCTTTCAACTGTTTGCCACATTTGACCAAATCCTCCATGTCCATTATCTCAACAAGCATTCTTTCTTTCAGTTTTGTTATATTCGACTGGTTGTAGTACGGACATCCCCCACATGATTTTGTTTTAACCCTCTTTAGGACTTTACCTTCTTCTCCCACAGAAGTTGATTTTGTTTTAGATTTTTGCATGTCTAGACACCTGGAAATTTATGTATACCGCAGATTAATATTATAAATGTTAAAGTTTGTATGGTTGTTACTCAATCACGCAAAACGACTGAAAGGATTTGGATAAAATTTGGCACACAGATAATTTATTACATGGATTAACACAAAGGATACTTTTTATCTGAGTAAATGGCATATTTTTCATTTCTCTCAGGTCCAGACGAAGTCGCGGGAAGAAGTTTGTTTATAATATGTTTTAGGTGTATATAAAAAACCTTTCAATTACCATAGCAAGTGACGATGTGATTAAAGATGGTATGATACTAGGCCTATTTAGAGGGGGGTTGACTGTCAAGTATAGCTGGGTTCATCTATAGGAACTTGGCGACAGTTTCAACTTGAAGGTGATAGCTAGTCAGGTGGGTATTAGAAAGTGCTAATTTTCATTGTAGGATTTGAACCTACATCAATTGACGCGATGTCCAAACATGCTACCACTGAGCCATCATCATTTTCTAGTCACCTCTAGTTTCAATAAAAATTCTTTGAAGGAAATATTTACTTTATATGTCATACAATAGGTTCTACTTTCATATTTTTTTTCGAACTATCACACAGTGAGCCTCAAGAGCCCTCATGACTTCAGTTTATAATGGGGGGAAAATTAACAGTTCTTTTTTAAACAACTAAAGTGGCAAACAATCATATGTCCCACTGATGGCAAGTGATGCCATTGCCTATGGACACTTGTAACAACAGGGGTATCAATCACTAGTGCATTTCTGACTTTTTTCCCCAAAGAGCACTGGAATCCCTACTCGCCGCATGAACCTTACCTTTCATTCATAAGATTTACATTTTTAAGTTTATTCACTTCTGAATTTATACAGAAATGTTGTCGGGACGCTAAAGTAACTACTCTAACATCTTCTTTGAAAGCTGTCTTCTTTATTTCACCTATGAACTGAGACAGCTGGCTATGTGTCCTACTGCTTATGTAAACCTGGAAATAAGTTTAACTTAAAAAACTCTTGTACAAATGACTTGTGTTTGTTATTATTCCCTTTATTTCCTTATTTCTAAGGATTTTCATTTTGGCATTTAACAAAACTTTTATTACACATTCTTTATATAAGGTAATTTTTTTGTTTTATTTTTAATCCTATTTTACTGAGTTAATTTGGTTTTTCATAGTTCTTCTTTAATTTAAGAGCTAAGTTCTTGTAAGTGGAGCAATTCACCACTGTTACCTATTATCAGCACTTCTTTTAACCTCTTTAATATGACACAACTCCCACTTTATCCTTTACTTGTTAGAAAAAAGCTTCTTCTATACTTCAGCCAAATTCGATAAAGAATAAACGTAAACAAACCGTTTTAGGGTCATCACAACTCTCTAAATGCATATCATGTATTATTGCATTAATTATTGCACAGTACATAACATTAATTAAATGTTAATTATTATTACAGCACATTTTACTCGAATCAGTCGCAAAACTTGGATATTATAGAGTTTATGCCAAAAAATAAAAACGTCATTTAGTTTTCTTGGGTGACCCTATAAAATAAATGACATCAGTGAAGCAAACATTTTCATACATGGTTGCTTATCTTAACTCATTTTCAAATCAGCTGTGTATTTTATATGTATTTTAGTCCTATTATAGTCTTGGTACTTTCTACTATTAAGTTTTTTATTGCTGTTGATAAAGATATAACATTCCTTTCAGAAAAAGTATGTAAAATGAGAAGTTATTGATTACATTTAACATTTAATTATTAAAAAAAAAACTTAATTAAAGTATCTGTAATGATGTTTGACGGAACAGGTTCCTGATATCTACCTGCCATTGGTTGCTAGGCAACACTTTGTTAGTAAACATTCTTTATCCATTTTGACTCGAGTATAGGTCTTTCTTTTCCTGCATTTCTTTCTATTAATAGTTTAGTACCTTTTATATTTCAATATTGCTATTTTCGAATACAGTTTTATAGCTATGGTAATATTGACTCAACATAAACTTCTGCATATATTTATATATATAATATTATCATTACATTTTATAGAAATCAGTCAATTATCTTTTAGGTACTCATTTATCTACAAAACTTTTAAATTAAAAAATTAACAAAAGTTTTAAGAGATACAATATCATCATAATTTGTGAATAACCAAATAAACATGAATATAAATATTTAAGAAGTTAAATAAATCTTCATATCTATTATTACAAAAGTCTATCAATTGAATAAATCATAAAAGTGAAGTTTATACCTTTGATGTATCATCCAGTTTATTATCATCTTCAACAACTTCACTGTCAGATTCATCATGTAATTTTTCTTCATACTCTTCTAAAACTAGGTCTCTATCTTCTTCTTTTTCACTCTCTTCTAGAAGATTCTCTATTTCTTTTTCTACATTTTTATCAATTTTATGAAAGTATGAATGCAAAGTTTTGTTTGAATCGGAATTTGACTTTAGTTTCATTACCCTCAGCTTCATTTCATTTAATGATTCTTTTCTTTGATTTATTTTTTCTAATTTCACTTGCAATGAAAGTAGCATTTGATTTTTTCTAATCTTCTCATATTCTTCCTGTAGCCAGTCATTACTCACTATATTGAACAAGTAGAACAACTTTTTAACATTACATTTTTAACATTTAAAACAATAATTTGTCCACAATAATGCATATGTTATATATATGCTGCCATTGAATAATTTGTAAAATAAAATAAAAAGCAAACTGAGCCAAGACACCTTATATTTACACTTTTGTAACGTAACTTTTGTTACATTTAAAAAATGGTTTATGTAATTTCATATTCATACACTTTTATCTGCTATAGAGGTTTGACAGATATATATTTTCTTATTGTTATAGATTTAGCTTTGTGGCCAAAATCTCACCTGATCTTTAATGACGATGAAACCCGAGATGGTAACACGCTAAACCTAGTGGAGTACTGGCTCTCAAGTACAGCTGCCGGCATACACCTATTGGTGCTTGGCGACAGATTTACAACTAGAGGGTGGTAGCTAGCCAGACGAGCATTAGAAAATGCCCTACCGCATGCTATGATTTCATCACAATGTTTGCCTTCACCAAAAGCTAAGATATAAATAAAAACAATATGTAAAATTATTTCAAACAACCCAAAGTTTTATTTTAGTAAATATATTTTCATCTAACTACTATTATAATGAAGAGGTAAAGTTTAAGTCTGTAAATATGTTTCATAGGAGATAATCATAGGATCTACTAATTCCACTGTAAATAAAATAAAAAAGTCAGGTACGCCTGACAGATGTGAAACATTGAAATTAGTTTGAACAGATAATATGAATAAAAAGATAGTTTATGAGAGGAAATAAATATGGCAAAATAAAAAATACACAGTCACTTGCGAATAGGGACGTGTTACCACACCATATTAGTTGTTTCATACTATCATAAGCGTGGCGAAGCGTGACGTAGCGACGCGTCGCCAAGCCAACAGTCGGTCTGACTCGCCGCACTAGATGTTCCACATCAAAATTCTTTCAGTTATAGAAAACTACATTTAGCCGACAGTAATAGGCTTCATTTATAAGGTTTTGTGTTGAGATAAAAGAGCATGAAGTCGCGATCGGTTGCTAGTGTAATATAAATATTATAATAATAAAACTTACCTGTACTGTTAGATATGTCCTGCTTTAATTGCTTCAATTCGGTTTCCAATTCATTAATCATTTTTGCATTACTGTCTTTTAGCCATTGTAGAGCACCGCAGCAAATACTTAAAGACTTTCCCTACGAACAGAACTTGTTTTAAACAAAGTTAATAAATACAATTTAAAAAAGCAGTAGTAATCAAAGTTCATAAATACAAGTTAAAAAGTAGTATTAGTAGTATTAGTTTTCGCTGAGCTAATCAATAATCTAAGGTTGAAATCGTTTAAACAATATATTACTGTTCCTGTCGGACTCTCGAAAATCCCAAGCTTCTTATTTTCAATTGTAAAATACAACTCTTTCATAAACTTTTCTTGAATAGCATAGGGTCGAAATGGAAAAGGAAACTTTGGATCCATTTTTAAAAACGAATAAATCTTAGTAAAATAAAGTAATAAAATCAGAATTCACAGTAATTACTATTTAGTATTTTAACATAAAGTTGAGTATGAAATTGTAAAATAAATTAAAACAATGTAAAATAGATACGGATCGGAGTTCGTAGTTTTTCGCGCCCTGTATTTACTAGTGATGGGAGAATACGATTGATTCATTCGAATAATCATTCGACAGTTATTCGAACTATTCATTTGTAGAAAAGAGCCATTCTAATTGTTCGGATGAAAAAAGTATTCGAACGAAAAAATAGACGAATGAAAATCTTTCTAGTATTATAAATGCGCAAGTTGTGTGATTGCGTGTGTGTGTTAATGTTTGTTCACACGTTTCTCCTAATATTAAAAACTCTTATATGCTGTCAATCAATTGTCAAATATATTTTCATTGCAATTATGAATAATTATATTTTAAAATTAAAAAAAAATAAAGTTTTTTAAAATAATATTAGTAACATCTTGGTTTAACAATATTTATTATATTCAACAATTTTCTATAATTACTCACAACCATAAATCACTTAAAATTTTATTCACTGCTACCATAACCCAATAATAACTTCAATAGCACACCTACTACTAAAGAAAAATAAAATAAAACAAAAACTTTTACAAACTATTCATCAAATCACATAATAATGATCCCCTTTAATAATTTAGGAACTTAACTTATTTTTACATATATTTTCTCCATTAAGGAGAGGCCAAGGAAACAAAGAATACAGCCAATATAACCGTCTCGCGTGTTTTGAGTAGTTAAGTGAAAATCTGGCAAAAATTTTATGGTTACTACCAAAACAAAAAAAAACTAATATTAATTTTATAGGTGGAAATATCTGTTCGCTACTATGAATCAATTAATTGATTTCAGGTTGGCATCCCTAATATACTTGACATTTGGGAATAGATATTGTAAAAAATATGTTTAGCTGAATGTTAAAACATACTATTTATTTTATTTATTGAATTTATAGTGCATATAATCGCGTATACTCAATAATTCATATAATTATTAAAATGTCTCACAAGTAATATTTTAAATTTCAATATACCTGGTAAACAAGTTGGTGTAACAATTTGAAAAGGATAGTAACAATGTCCATACTTATTTCAGTATAAAAATTCTACCTGGGGCTACAGTATGTGAAGACTGCGTCTTAGAAGGTGATATAACAATAGGAGGTGGTACAGTAATACATCCCAGAGTGACTATTATTGCTGAAGGTGGACCAATCATAATCGCTGAGTATTGTATTATTGAAGAGTATTCTACCATTATACATAAGTGGGTAATTTAGAAAAATAGTTTATTGGTAATTTGTGGCTACAAAATTGAATATTATTTTACATATTCAATTATTTCTATATTATATATTGAATAATATCTTAATTGGGGTTGGTATGAATTGGGGTTTGAAATTGATAGAGATTAGGTCCCTGATTATAACACAACCACTCTCATTACAAGGTATTTCGGCGTTTTCGGTAGAATTAATCAATATAATTTTAAAAGTGTTACTTGCCAAAACAAAACCCATGTAATGAAACAAAATTATGATTTTGTCATCCTACTAACATTTATTCACACTATGACAATACAAAACCCGTGAAATGAAAAGCGGACACAGTCGCTGCTTTCATATAGTATCTCAGCAGAGCTGACCAAAATAGTAATCAAACTATAATTAAGCAATTTAAAAAAAAAAAAATAATAATTTAATGGAGTAGCATCAGAGAGTTAGTGGCAGACCACTCCACCCTCTCCAAACTTTTCTGTTCCTCATCCCACAGTGTACAAAAGGATTATAAATTTTAACCTATTCATAATATTATGACTTTTTTTTAGGAAAAGTGATAAGCAGGATACACCTCCTAAACCATTATTCATTGGAGCTCATAATGTGTTTGAAGTTGGCTGCAAATTAGAATCTCCTTTTGGCCACATTGGAGAGAGTAATGTTTTTGAATGCCGGTCCTATGTTGGTGTCGACGTCAAGATTGGTAGTGGCTGTGTTATTGGTTAATAATTGTTTTATTTCATTTTTACTTAGAGCAATATGTTTCAAACTATTCAGGACATTTAAAATTGAGATTTTATGATTAATGTATATTTTTTTAAGATAAAAATATGCAAGAAAATCTGCTGCTTTTAGGGATGGTAAAAGGATAGTTAATCTTATCTGAAGTAATTAAAAAAACAAAATGTTCGATGGGAATGTTATGGTTTTATTTAGAAATATTATTGTAACATCACAATCTAGAAATAAATAATGTATATACATACATACTTCATTGTGTAATACATTGGCAATTTAATTTTACTGTATCACAGATTTATTACTACTGGGTAATAATAGTCTGGTGTATCTACATCTCAAGTGAAAAAGTATATCTAGGAGCTATATACAATATTCGTAAATAAGTACTGAAATAATTATCAACTAGTGTTCAATATAAAAGGTCCAGCAATCTATACTATATAATATAATAAAGCGGAAGAGATTTTTTGTTTATTTGTTTAAACACTAATCTCAGGAACTAACAGTCAGATTCGAATAATTCTTTTTGTATATTATTGCCAGATTCATGTGGAATAGTATAGGCTATTTAGAATTGGGCTAGACCTCTCGGCTAGCCTTAAATATTAATATTTGTTAAGTAAGTCAAACGAAACCTTGCACTCGAACTGCTTTATCCGTGTGCGCTGGCGTAATGGTTAATGCTAGGTAAATATAATATTCTACAAAAACCTTTTTCCTTAGTAGATAAAAAAAAGTCCGCGATACCATATGCCTTATAAATAAGCCATAATAAGGTATATTGTGACAGTTTAATTGAAAAGTGATTTATGAGCATTATTATTAAGCATGGCATATTAATCCTTACGAACGAAAGTTACTTCATCATCAAGACAATTTTATGTGGATAAACTTTGCCCTTTATAGCATGTCATTTGGATGAATAGTTTGAAAGATAATTTAAAATTAGAAATAATTCAACACTCAGCTCGGGTCGAGTATAGTTGTAGTGGCGTGAACGAGCCGTGTGAGTTGTGACGTATACGCTGACCACGGAATAAAAATATTGTTTATACTGAAGTATCATCATTCAGCAAGATCTTTTAAACTATATGCGGCTATTCCCGCGGGTCACAGCAAATCTATAATAAGATTTTAATAATTAATAATAATGACAACCATTATGTATTACTTTTCTGAATCAATCTAGTCAACATCAATCAATTATGTTAGGAAATGAACTTTATAGCATAACTTCAGATTTCTAGTTTCAATTTTTATACAAATTTTACATAATAAATTATTTCTTCTTATAGGAGCTGCTTGCAATTTGACTGCACCTCAAACCTTAGTGGACAATACTGTTATTTGGGGCTCTGAACACCATATAAGAGAAGCACTAGAGAAACAACCTTCACAACTGCTGCAATTAGACTTCTTAAGCAAAGTAATGCCTAACTACCATAGGTTAAGAAAACCTAATGTTCATAAACGACAATCTTCTTCAAGGCAATCCCAGGAATCTTCTCCTAAACCATAATTTCAATAGTTTCTATTTACTTTATATTTAAAACAAATAATTGTTGAAATATATGATATCTTCATTTATATCTTCTATACATGTTATAAAACTCAATGTCTCTCTGTATGTTTATGTTCTTTTCATTTGAGAACCATTTATCCTATTTACATGGTATTTTTTTATTTCATATAATCTGGCATATTCATGTTATCTGGCCAAGTTATAGGATATATTTTGTTCCAAAAAATAACGTACGAAATAAGCAGTGATGACATTGATGAATCAATTCGGAAAAAAGACACTTTTGGTGTGCTTAAATGACCTACGCTGAGTAAACCATAAGAGATAAATCAAATTGATGTCCTACATAATTGTAGATCTTAAAAAGACCTACAAAAAAATTCTGCATTTGTTTCTATTTTCTAAAATCAGCCACAAAAAGCATTTTTGTATTTAAAATAACAAGCGGGGGACCGCAGCCGCAGCGCAGGCCGGGTGGGAACGGGGGCAGCACAATTTGAGCTACCGCTCGATCGATACCATTCATAATTAACATACCTAAGTAAAATTTAAATTATTTATTTATATTATAAAAAAAATACATTCTATAGTACACGCGAGCGTAGCCGCGGGCAGAACTATAAATTGATTTATTGTATTATGAATTTTAAATGTTTATTGTGAACTTTATATTCTAGCACAGGACACTACATTAAAAAAAATATCACGGAACAACAAAAAAAAATAATTTTATTCATGGTTTGTACATATTGGAAGGAAATATATATTTTATTTTTAAGCACATAAATATTTTTTTCTTATAAATCAATCCTTTTATGTACATAATATAGATATGATTAGTAAAAAAGAAATTTTCGATCTTTTTAAACGCAATATTACTAGTATGTGTTGGGATGATCGATTTTGACGTATGCTGAGCTTGAAAACATCGACATTAGATTGTCTAAAATATCGATGTTTCCATATTTGTATGTTGTGAATGGAGTTCGAGGATCCGTACGTAAGCCAAATATAAACAAAGTTTTACAAAAAAAGGTCGTTAACAAATATCTAGTAAAAGTTTCGTCCAGAAAATTTAAAATGGTCGTCAATGCTAAATGCAAAAAAAACATCGTCATCTTGCTTAGCCCTAGACCTAAACCATCGATGTTTGTATTTCATTATACCGAAGTTGATATCAGTGTCAACATCTTGTTTTAAAATTGTGTTTAATATACAAAACAATAATTAAATTAGTAAGTGAGATCAAACTAATATAATAAAACCTTTTTAATGAAATATTTAAAAGACTTTTAATTATATCTGTGACTTTATAATATTAATCTGTGGTTGATAAAAATATCAGTTCTAGTCTGTGAATTAAATGATCAAAAAATAGGATGTTCTCTAGAACGGACAATCATCGATTTCTTTAATTTTAAAATTTGTTTCTTTTATGCTATTATAAATTAATTATTCTTTGTAACGAATTTTTGTGTATTCTGTTCTTTTTGTTTTTTTTTCTACCAAAATTGTTATTGTGCTCTGAGTGTTTGCGGGATAAGGATATAAGATTTGATTATTTTTGATATCATTTAGCTATCTTAAAGTTAGATAACAAATCGAGGGCTGTGGGCATTTAGCTCTAATTTTACGTTAAATAGTCGTAGGTTAGTAGGTAGCCTGCATAGTGTTTAAAATAAATTCTAGTATTGTTAGTACCGTCGCCATGTTGTTATTTACTTTGTGATTTTACGGTGGGCGATTGTGACATGGGTATATTGTGTTGTGACGCGGCAGCCAGTGTGTGAGCATGTTGGAAGATGTGCCGGTTCATGGAAGTCGGCTGGAGGCACGAAACACGAAGTCTGGAACCCATCAGAGAAACCTTAGTTTGGATTTCAGGTAAGAAATTGACTCATGGACTTAAGATTACTCGATAACAAATTAGGGTAACGGCTTCTGTTATTGACTGTAGGCAAAATACAATGTTTTTTTTTAAATTTTTTATTTAAATAATAATATATTTTGCAATAAATCAGAATATATAAATAATAATTAACTTTAAAGTAATCTAAATAAATATATCTGTTTAGTGTCTGTTCTTATTACATTGTTTACCTTACTTAAACATTGCTCTTTTTGCGTTTTCTCTGTTATATTGATAATATCATCATATGTTTTGATAATATAGTTGGTGAATATAATTTATTTTGGGCAGCATAGTATGTTTTTGTTGTTATTAATGCTTAAGTTGTATAAATTAATTCAGAAACAAAAAACAAATGACCCGATTTAAAAAATATATTATACATACATAAAAAATTTTTAAATATATTTTAAGTAATCAATTAAATGTTTCACAATTGTGACTAAAGCATAATCATTATATGTTTAAATTTAAACTCACCATGGCGCGGTGCCGCTGTCAATGTGCCCATGTAGCCCTGTTATCGTTCCACTTCCTGTATGTACCTACAGTCTGCCAGATAGCTTCATGTTCATAGTTACTGTTCTATTCCTAATGGCCATAGTGTGAATTTATATAGCCAATACTATTCCTCATGAACCTGGCTATTATATACAAAATAATTTTTCGAATTCAACAGAGAGATTAGCCTGTTTAAACAAATGAATCAAACAAAAACTCTTCAGTTATTATTATATATATTATATTATATTATATATATATATTTATTATATATTTTCTCTTATATTAGTATAGATAAAAAAATGTTCAATTTCAGAGATTTACTTTTTTCAACTGAATATAATCACCCTACGTAGATGGAAAATACTGTTTATATGTAGACTATTGATATAGTGTCCATTCTTGTTATTAATTTTTGTCATTGCGTCAGTGATTCCGCAATATGTTCTAAGTCAAAAGATTATGTCTCAATATTATTTCATTGCAAAATGTTATTTCGCAATGTTATTCGCATAAAATTATATAGGTTTTACTAACAATATAACACCAAGATATACCTGTAGCATATGCATATATCTACTATACTACTACATATACTACAAAATAGTAAAAAAAGTTTTCTATCCTATAAAATCAGTTCATAGTGACAGCCCATTTTGCAGTATCACTGATGATATATTGACTACATAATTTCATGGTAAACAAATATATGTCTAAATATATACATGTTGTATTGGATTTATATAACTATGAAAGACCACTGTAAAGTATTTGTGTTACGAAAATACTGTATTAGCATATGATATTATAATTCTTAATATGAATCAAAGTTTGCTCATGTCAAGTAGAGGCCCTAAGCAGAAACTCAACTTACAATACATTCCTTAGTCCTACATGGCTGCATAGTTAATTTATTGTTAGACCTGCCACTGTTGACAATTATTTTAATTAACAAAGCAAAATTAATTCCTACAGTATACATTAAATCTCAAAGTTTTCACACACATGATAATGATAATAATATTATTAATACTTAAATTGTGTAAATACATAAAATTATATAAGTAAGAAAGAATTTATCTTGGGCAATATTGCGGTCATGCATTATAAACTTGTGTGATACAACTTACAGTTGAGTATTATTATGCATCGTAATGTTATTGTCATGTTAGGTTAACCCTATTCAATTGGTTCTCTTCTTAAATATTTGCATTACTCCTGAAAATATTGCTAGTAATCTGAAAAACATCAAAACAAAAAAATTTGTTTAATTATTTGTATCCAAGAGTATTAATACCAAGTTTATATTAAATCTGAGTTTATATTTTAGTCTAATGGGCAGTATAATGACAGATGATATAAATAAAAATGATGTAAACTGACCTAATGAACAGTGAAACTCAAGAACACAACAAATTGGTATATAGGTTTACATAATCCACATGTCTTGATCTTTGAACTTGTCGAATCAAAGCTTAATTGTTCAAAAATCTGAGGTATAAGTACTTGAATCATATTTTTAAAATTAAATACTTGTTAATGGGCTTCACTAGAGACATCAAAAGATTAAATGCATGGTCTTCCAAAATTTCACATTATTATATAACACTATAATTTCTGCTAGTGTTCCATGAATATGCATAGAATGTGGGTTATTCATTTTCCACTTGCAGAAAAACATAGAATATGCTGGTAATATAAGGTTGCTTGCTGTAAGGTTAAAATTGCGAGTGTTGGCTGACAAGAAGCCGGTGTAGATACAATATCGCTCGAAGTATACGGCAGAGAAGTATTACGAATTAACTCCATTGCGTGAATTGGATATTATAGCTGCCTGAATTCTTCTTCTATTTAATTTGAGATGGTTCGATAAATGTGCAGCGTAAACATTTTTTGACGCATTCTTAGTGCCAAAATTGAAACTAAGTTCGGCTTTGGAATAAACCACATCCGGCACATTTTTTTCTTTAGTAGCTTGGGCTGGGTGATGATGAGTCAGTCAGGATAATGTCTTATTCTTTCTTGCAGTGATAGATATGGTATACTTATTCTAAAATAAATAATGTATCATGATATACTTAAATCTTAAAACTGTACTCTTTTTTATTTTTCTCTTGGTTTGTTCTTTTACACCAGAATATCATGAATAATTTTGATATGATAATAGTTTATTTCAAGATTAATTTCTACTAAGCTTGAATATGTTGACAATAATTGTTTTATTTTTATTGTTATAGGTTTGGCATAGCACCTAATTTTAAGTGACGATGTGGTCCAAGATGATCACATGCTAAACCTAGTGGAACACTGGCTCTCAAGTGCAGCTGCCAGAACACACCTATTGGTGCTTGGTGACAGAGTTTCAACTTGAGGATGGTAGCTAGCCAGACGGGCATTAGAAAAAGCACTACCACTATGCTATGGTTTCCTCACGATGTTGTCCTTCACCAAAAGCTAAGGTTCATTGCAAGGATTCGAACTCGCAATCGACACGAAGTCGTACACGATACCACTGAGCTATCATTGCTTTGGGCTTCATCATTTAGGTTGCCTAATTTATATGGTGAATAAATGAGTAAGTCGATAGGCTTACATATTTCTGGTTCACCGTATTTGTGATATTTTTAAAGTACCTACCATGTATAGGTAAACTTTAAAATGGCCACCCCGAACACGCCATTATCGACTTGTCAACGTATTCATTCACGCTTATTACGGAGTTAAAGTAATGATTTTTAATTATGGTTAAGTTCATGTATGGACTATTTAACATATACGATATTCCTAACAGCATTTCCTGACTTTAACTTTTTTAAATAAAAAGTTTGGTTTCCATTGATTACGCTAATTTCAGTGCGTTTCGTTTACGCATGTAATAAAATTATTCTAATTTTCTGTGCTAATTCATTAGCATATTCTAGTACGCATATGCGTCCGGTAAACATTGAGCGTATTTAGGGCGAGCGTTCGACCGGCCAGCCTTCACCACGGCCCAGGTGAATGTACGAAAGTAAAAGTGTAGTGCGGAGCTCGCCAGCGACGGAAAGCTGTTGAGACGATTTCCTGACCACTTCGCTACGACTCTCATATCTTTGAACTTAGTGTCACAGTCGTTAGTTAGCACAGATTAAAATTACCTTGTTTCGTTTGAAGTTAAGAAAATGCAAACTGACTCGAAATTCATCAATTTCTCTGTTACTACTAACGATTTCTATTACAAAGCATAATAAAATTCTACTGATACTTAAATCTGCTTTTGCTTTCCAATTCAATTGATTAGTGGTAATTGATGAATTTTGTATATTTTCACACTGTTTAATTAATATTTGGGTCTTAAAAAACTAAGGACCTCGTTCGTTTAGCTTGTTATAAAATGAGATTAAAACAAGGATGCTACATGAAATGCATCTGGTTGTGACACTTTTTATAGAGAGAGTAATTGAACGCAGCATCTGCATTAACATGTATAGATGCTATGTTCAGTTGCGGTCAATATAAAATTTCTCACAATAATATACAATTGATATGTCATATAGCAGCCTTGTTTTAAATTGTCCTTACACATTGCTATGATTTAACTCTGTGAAAACAACGTTACAAGCTGTCGTATATTTAATATGAATTGTAA
Organism: Saturnia pavonia; assembly: GCA_947532125.1. NCBI lineage: Eukaryota > Metazoa > Arthropoda > Insecta > Lepidoptera > Saturniidae > Saturnia > Saturnia pavonia. The sequence continues at coordinate 13,913,711 of OX383903.1, forward strand.
AACTTGCAGTCGTTTCTTTCAACAATAACCCATTTCTTTGTTTTTGCATGTGCATATTACTGATTCAGTAGGTATAATATTTCCGATTGGCATGAGTTATTTTATCAGAAATCTCTGTGCGTACTTGTGTAAACCATGTATCTACCTATATTACTAAATTACTTACTTACGAGTTGTTATAAAAGTTAATTTTAATGTGGGTTATCAAATTTTGAAATCTAATAATTTTCTTGTTTTTGTGGTACTGCCAAAAGTCATTTGTGTGTTCATTTTTATCGGACGAAATTTGTGATAGACGCAAGGTTGACAGATTGATGTCTTCAATGTGTTATATAAAATTATTACATACTAGCTATGCTTCATGTGTTCACCCGTGTTACATTTACTTGCCAGATTGCTTGATGTTCATGGTTACTGCTCGGTTCCATAGAGTCATAGCGTGAAGTTGTATAGGTAGTAACTTTTCTCAATAAATAGTCTATAAAAAGCAAATCAAATCTGATTGGTAGTTCTAGAGATGAGCGCGTTCAAAGAAAAAAAAACAATCTCTTATAATATTAGTATAGATAAATAAAACTTCACTATCTAATTTAACTTTAATACTACCGTATGAATGATGTTGAATAATAATATTTGAAGGATATATTATTTTAGATGAGCAGATTGTCAAATCAAAATATTTTTTTTATTTTTGATATTATGAAAGTGAATGAAAGATTTGAAGTCGGCCATTAGTTATTGAGAATGCGAGTGAGTGGCCTTGTTTATTTGGTACAAGTGTTGAACCACACAACAATCAGTGCAATGTCTACAAATTAATAAGAGGACTTATGTACTTAAATTATAGTATTAGTTTAAAAACAGGACAATACATTTATATTTAGTTTTAAAGAATATATAGTAACAAAGATGTCTCCAGAATGCGATGCGTTCAAACTGAAAGTATTTACACATTCAGTAAAGTTGGTACGATTGAGGACCCTAATATTTTATTATTTCTATGAATATAACGGCTACAGTTCTGCTATTTCCGACCACTACCAAATAACAATAGTTCACAATCTAACGAACATCCAACCCCCATTATAATTCAAAGTTCTACTGCCATTGTAAAATGTATTTGCCATGTATTACATAAGAAACATAGCGGCAATTCTATTAAAATATTAATGGGGTTTTTAGTGCCGACCGGAAACATAAAATTAGACACAATTGTTTTACTACAATATTGTTTCATGGCAAGCTCAAAAAAAAAATCGTGAAAAAATCAAAAGTAGGACAACACTATGAAAATGACTGTCAAAAAGTTATCTTTTTTCGTCAAAAAATATCCACAAACATAAAATTGCGTATTTGAAAAAAAATATCGATTTTTTTATGTATTTTAAAGCTTCATCATAATTAGGATAATAGTCAATTGGAAAACTCTTAAAACATTTTTTTTAATAATAATGAACAATTGGAAATTGTAGTATTTTAAAAAGAATCAGATGACTACGAACGCGCTACGGTTGATCGTCAGGTTTGTGACGTCATAATGTTATAGGAATTTCATCGATTAAGTGAAAGCACTGTAACAGCTGTGTGCTACAATGAGTAGAAATTAACGTTGTGACATCACACGCGCTCGGATTTATTCGGGAACGATCGGCGCGTTTCCGGTACTGAATTCAAACATTAATTTTTATTTCGAAATAACTTTTGAAATATTGCGAAAAAAAAAATCAAATAAAAATAGTTTTTTATAAAACTTATACATGTACTCCATTTATCACAAAAAATATATATATTAAAATACCCAATTCTTGTAATCTAGCAATCTTTTATGTTTTCTTTTTCTCCTTTTTATCCATACCAAAAAACTTTATAAACTGACTATATTATAATATTGTAATAACAAAAAACTGACTGAGACAACAAACTGAGACATGTCATGTGACACAGTGACGATTTAAATTACAAGGTGAAATTACAACCTATACATCTTCGACCTCGTCACTGAGTTGAGAATATTACGATTCGACTCTTTATTGCTGCACTCGGAGGATGACTCTTAAAAATGCAATGTTATTCAATTCAATCATCGACAGTGGCCGTCGCGGCGTCGTCATGTTTAAATAAAAAATACCACAAGCAACATTTTAATATGACTGTTTGTAAATTTTGTACCTAGGATGGCCACTTGTTATGATTATCTAGTTTTAAGATATATTATTAAATTAAAAAAATATGGTGTCATGGCGTCCGCTTTTTAACAACGTTTATTGCGTAATGACGGATAAGCGTGCTCTACATATTTATTCAAACTATTTACGAGTGACAAATCCTGTGCAAGGTTTGTTTGGAAGTATCACTGCCGCAAAGCAACAGTGCGATACTGTGTCCCGCGCCGAAGGGTGTGTAGCTGGAAACACACACTGGCACGCGGTGTTCAACCTCAGTCCTCAGGAGTAGCGACCTGTTATGACTGCCCTCAGCATTGCGGTCCTTTTGAGGTTGCTTGTACAGAGCAATTGGGAGAAGAGCCGTTTAATTTTTGTGTTTTTTTGACATTATGATTGAAATGTAAATTGGATGATAATATTTATGCATTTTCAAAACGCCTTTGACTTTGATTTGTGAATTGTAACTAATTAGTTCATGAATTGACTATATTATACATGAAATATATTTTTTAATGTACTCGTTGCCTAGCAATCAATGGCAGGCAGATATCAGGAACCTTTTCCGTCGGACACCATTACAGATATTTTAATTTAGTTACAAATATTTGAACACATAGTTGAAAAAAATATAAAAAATACGTATTTCAATACCGTGTCATTAATGTCAAGTATTACCTAAACGAATTTTTATCCGTCATAAAAATAGTAGCAGTGCCCCGCGGTTTCACCCGCGTATAATTTAAAAGAAAGCGCTGATTGATGATGTTATAATACTTCAGTAGAGACGATAACTTTATGTGCCTACGGCTCGTTCGCGCCGCTACACCTATAGTCATAGACCCGGGCCGAGTGTTGAATTATTTTAATTTTACATTATCTCCCAAACTGTTTATCGAAATGACATGCTACAAAGGGCAAAGATTATCTACATAAAATTGTCTTGATGATGAAGTAACTTCCGTTCGTAAGGATTAATATGCCATGTCGAATAATAATGCTCATGAATCACTTTTCAATAAAACTGACACAAAATACCTTATTGTGACTTATGTATAAGAGATGGGCATATGGTGTCGCGGACTTTTTGATGTACTAAGGAGAAGAGGGAATATACAATATATATATATAGAACATTGTATTTACGTATCACTAACCTTTACGCCAGCGCACGCTGATAAAGAAGTTGAATCTACTATTTATTCCAACTTACTTAACAGAAATCAATATTTAAGGCTAGCTGAGAAGTGTAACCTAACGCTAGGTAGCCTATACTATTTATTCCTCGCGAATCTGGCGGATCGTATACACAAAGAATTTTTTGAATCCGACAGGTAGTTTTAGAGAATAGCGTATTTAAACAAACAAACAAAAAACTCTTGCGCTTTATTATATTAATATAGTATAGATAATTCATGGGATTATCAATAAGTTACGATACTAATATAAAACTGCTGATTATTGAGTTGTTTTCCTCTTTGCAGTACTGATTTAAAAAAAAAAATTGGAGTTGTTTTCCTCTTTGCAGTACTGATTTAAAAAAAAATATTGATGTTAATAAAACCACTATTCAGAGAACGTAAATAATCCATGCGGTTTGATGATTATTAATCGGGATATCGTGGCGCCGAGTGTCACGCCGCTAGTACACGTGCACTTAATGTACTCATGCGTATATATAATTAGTCTGCCCACATAAATTATTACAACTAAAAAAAAACAGATATTAAATTTTTTTATGAATTTAATTTTGGAACGCGTTTATTATGTTAGAAACTTCGTTCGATTCCCCGCAATTTTTTTTTGAGTTTAACATTAAATTACACTATTGAATGGATGTTAAAGAAAATTGAATTGCCGTGATTGCCTTGCAACAACAATTTTGGAGCCGTCGATCATTTTCAAAACCTTCCATAAACTTGGTATCAGCCTTATTATCCGATTTACATTTTTTTTTAATTCATAGCTATTTTATCTGGGCATGTTATGCGATATATCATATTGCTATATAAAAAGTAACGTACGAATTAAGCAAGGACGATAATGTTGAGTTAATTCAGAAAAAGTGGTTGGAAGCTATTTATTTATAAATTCAAAACCTAAACAATAATTCTGTAGTCCACGCTAGCAGAGCCGCGGGCACAGCTAGTAAAAAAATGATATATTTTCATTTGTAACAGAACTTATGGCCAGACAAGTAGACATAGTATTGTTAAACATAACAATTATTTATTCTGATTATTTTGATAATGTCTAGGTCTAATGAGTATATTTCTAGCACGAGATATCACAACAGAGTATTCTAAACTACTTTTAAAATACACACACACACACACGTATATATCTTTGTCTGGTCATTCCGGTCATTCGTACGGCTGCTGATAGTCAGTACACGTGAACTGAAGAATACTAAGTAAGCCGCACGTGCGTTCAACTGTTTTTTTTATGAAGGTTTTCTCTTTTGTTTTTAGTTCAGAATGTTTTTTGTCTTAATTCAAAATCACATAAATTTTACCCATGAAAATTACGTATGAAAAACAAAGAACTAATACTAATTTATCAATAATTTTACGTATTAATGCAAAAATAGTAATTGTCAGTCAATAAAATTAATAAAAAATGTATTTTTACCAACATATAAAATATCAGGTATATGAAATTAACTTATCATAGGAAGGATAATTGAATCATTATAAAGGCGGTTTAGATAAATTTTGTTGACATGAAGTATGATATACCACTCCGGCATTTTTCACTACGGTTTTTCGTTAAAATACAATCATCGCAATATAATGCAGTTTTAAAATTTAATGACGTTTACGAATAAGAGTTATAAAGCATTAATTATTTATACTATTGATGTTATAATTAAAATCAAGTATCAAAACTTATTTAAGCTTATTTGTGCCATGGCGTTATATCACATGTTTTTAAGGGCAAGTTTAGAACATACGTCTTTAGTTAAATTATTTTCTTAAGTACATACTTATTAACTGTGCTATTTTAAACATAAATAGTATTGCAAAAGTATAATTAATATAAGGATAATAAAGTATAAAAAATAGGTAATTATCACAAATTTTATCTGCGTTATTTGTATTTGTCCTTGATACTTTATATCTTTCGTACATTCAATATCACCGTGTTTTTTTACTAATGTGCTTACGACATAATTATACTTAATTTATTCGATTTAACTAAATGTAAAACAACAGTAAATTTCAAGGACTTTAAAATTACTACGTAGACTTTATTATACCAGTCTTTCAAAAAAGAATTCAAGTTTCGCGCCTTATGAATAATAATTAATAAATTAGTAATTTTTGCGATAATAAATATAGAGATGTCTGTATCGATATACCTACAAAGAGATAATAACTTTGCCACAATAAATGCTTAAATACTTGAAGATTGAATACGGAACAAAGCCGTAATAAGAAACTGGAAATTGTTTTGGTTTATCGACTCATATGTAGTGCATGGTGTAACATTGTTGATGTCCATAGTTCATAACTCAACATTATTGCACTATTAGTATGAAATGAATCAGTGTTGTATCATTGGGATGTTTACACTTATATACTACTTAGTGGCTTTTAATATTGTTATGGAAGTGATGACGAATTCTAGTGACTTTAATCATGCAATAAAATGTTCTATTTACTTGAAATAAAACTGATGACGACGCCAGCTTACATTTCCTGTTTCAAAAATAGATCTTATGCTGTGATTGTGATATTACCGGTTTATTTTTTCCTTTAAGTATTTTTTTTTCAGTACCTACTTATCGAAATCGAAATACTTAATTTGAGGATGGATTTACTTTTGTATTCCTCAGAGTTACAATGGTATATTAGGAAGCAAATAGTTCTTAGGACTGATTGTGTAATTTTATTTTACAGGAATTCGGCGTAAACAATATTTGTTAGTTTAGGCATTCACCGTTCGGCTCTTCCTCGTTGATGCTCTGTTCTCGAAGAGCGACCAACCCCCAATATCACTTCGCTGTTACTATTCACGGTTAACGTACTTTCTGTCCTACCATATTTATGGTAATTGTTTCGCTCCTGAGGGCCGTAGAATGATTTTGACCTATATATAACCTTCCTCAGATTAATGGTACAAAATACAAAAATATTTTTTCAAATCTGAGTGCGACTTCCAGTAGGGCGTTCAAATGATCTCTCGAGATTTATAATTATGTTATAGATGTATTAACTCGTCATAAGGATGCTTGAAGGAAGCCCCTAAAATGCGACACGTTTGTATATAATATAATATACTAATATGTTCATGATAATATCTGTAACGTGACTTGACAAGTTGATTTACATTGAACTCGTGAAATTATATTATCAAAAAGTAAATCCAAGATTAAAGTGCCATAATTTGTTCACGTATGGTATACTTTCAGAATTAAACTTATCGGTTAAGACGATGTTGATATACCGATAAAAGTTTTTGACTGTCCATATCAATTTGAATATAATTTTCAAATGTATATCAATTATGTAAAAATATATTTAGTACGAGTATAAGTTTATAGAAACTAAAATATAGAGTGTAAAATGTATATTACAAAAGTTAAATAGACTTGCTAATAGAATACATGAATTTTTGGAAGTTTCGAGAATTTAATGATAAAGTTACTTTGGCCTTATTAATATTTCATGTTATTTAGCAGAAACAGTTTTTTGTCGAATCAACCACTATTAAGTACTTTTATGTGTTTTTCAAATTACATTCGGCAATCGCAAACGTTCGAGTTTGTTCTGGCATTGCCTGTTGGCAGTTTTGTACGTAAATGTTTAACGACTTTTGACTATCTCTGTTCTTTCATCCATCTTCATCCATTGCTGGACCTAGGCCTCCCACAGCGACCGGTTCTTCATTGCTTGCATCAAGCGGTTTCTCGCAATCGTCATCAGTTCCTCCTTCCTCGGTCCACCTTGGGGATAGTCTGCTCACGTTGCGCCTTCCGATGCGTCGTTGCCATTCCAGAACGTTTCTGCCACATCGGCCGTCCATTCTACGAGCAATGTTCCCTGAATATAGTACTCTTATGTATAGTAATTCGAAGGACTAGTCGATGATTTTGGTTGGGTATTTCTAATTCGATGGCGCAGGGAATAATTAGGGAATATTTTAATAGACACAAAGAAGTTTCTTGTTCAAAGCGATTAACTATGTCGCTTGAGTGTGGTAACAGAGTAATCAGACCCATCACCCAGGCGATCATAACGGCCGTCTGTACATTAGCCATCTCGTAGGATTGTATAACGGCTGTCAGAGGCCTCATTGTGAGACTCCGCAGAGACGGGACCATAATGCGTCTTCCCACGGATTTATTATATCGAGGTCGTATTCGCTTATACTGGTTGATACAAAGAACACAAGTAATGTAGTTAATATGTTTTTTTCTTGTTTTTATCTTCAAGGTTCGGCAGCTAGAATAAGACTAGAGTAACTTTCACACAGTATTATGTTAATTATTATTGTATTTGTTGTCTCCCTTATTTAATGTTATTATTGTATATTTTAAATATTATAGTAATAGCATAATCGACTGCGATTTCGTTCACGTTAATCTAAACATATCTATATATATGCACAATTGAATTGAAATTGAAGTGTCTTTTTGTTATGTTAAAATATCACATTTTTACTAAATGCATATGAAAGAATAACAAAAAAAATCAAAATATTAAAACAAAAAGTGGCCTATGTATAAGAGATATATACGTTATCGCCGACTTTTTTTAGATGTACTAAGGAGCAATATTTTTGTACAACATTGTATTTTCGTATCACTAACCATTACGTTAGCGCACGCGGATAAAGCAGTTCGGCCGCCTTATTATACATCTCACAATAGCAGAGCGATAGCAAAAATTGCTAAATATTTGCTAAAAAATGGCGAATTCAAATTATGTAACAGCCATAACAGAGCCATAGCAAATTGTATGACAGTGCTGCCTCTGTAGAACAATCGGTAAACTAAATGTGCACTTTTCTCTATAGACTTGGGAAGGTTTTCGTATTACGTATGAGTTTTGTAAGCAATAGCCGAGCCATCCGAGAGCATTTTGACCTGTCAAATTGCGATAACCCTTGTAGTGATTTTTTGATCGATTGCTGATCGCTTTGCTCAATAATTCTTAGTATTTTATTATTTTTTGTTTGAATTGTTAATCTAAATATCAAGTGTATTCAATTATCCCATGAAACGTTGTTCTGCTTCGTTTTGAACCTTAATTTATTACAAACATGAGTATCAAATATTAAGTGTGTGAAGTGTATAGCGATAACAAATAACATTGGAGTGTTAGTGCATATGCTCGTAAATTTGGTTTTTAAGAAATTCACTTTTCTCACGAACCCCTGTCTTGCTACGATATTGAATTTTTACGTCTCCCACCATTCGTTATCCTATATAAACCGATTCGCTTTGTCACATATTTTGTGTTGACAAAAGTATTGTGTAGTGAACATTATTAATCAATTGACTGTGCCTTCGACATGGCTCGGGCTATTCTGTTGATGGAAGCTCTAAACATCAAAAACTCAGCACTATTGAGACGTAGCCTCCGAGACCAGGCCAAGGCGCTGGATTTGTCTGGCGCTGAATTCAAGGCACACTACAGACTTTCTAAGAAGTTATTTATAAATTTATGTAGAGAGTTACAACCATACATGGGTCCATTGAAAAGGAGAACAAAAGTGAGCGTACAATGTAAGGTATGAAAATTGGAGTGAGATATTATTGTGCTTGATTGACTTTTATTAGAATTAAAATAATAAAGGTATGATGATATTACAGGTGCTTACAGCGCTGTCATTTTATGCTACTGGCTCTTATCAAAAGCCAGTGGGCATAAGCTACCTTCATGGCCTCAGTCAAGCCAGTGTGTCTAATGCTGTTAGAGAAGTAACAATGGCTTTAAATAGACATACTGTGTTAAAAAAAAAACATAAATTTTCCTCAGACACAGCAAGAAAGACAAAGAATTATAAATGGGTAAAAACAAAATAGAACATTTAAAATCTATGTATCTTCAACTTAAGACAAAAAGTTGTAATTATGATAAAATGTTTTAGATTTTCAAATAAATTTGGATTCCCTGGATGCCTGGGATGTATTAATGGTACTCATATAGCTCTGATTAGGCCAACCGAACATGAGGAACGCTTTTTTAATAGAAAACTATATCATTCCAGAAATGTTCAAATAGTAAGTAATTTATAAATGAACAGTATTTATATGTTTCTTATGTAACAATTATTTAAAAAGTCATGTTTTTTATTTCAGATATGTGACAGTGATTTAAACATTTTGCATATTGATGCATCATTTGGTGGTGCTACACATGATGCATATATTTGGAGGAATTGTGTAATACATGAATATCTCCAAAATCTTCACAGTACAGGAGAAGCCGTCTGGTTACTTGGTTGGTAAAAATATCTTAACATATTACAGACAAATAAATAATTACTATAATTACATAATTGTTTTAACATATTGAATTTATTTTGCAGGTGATTCAGGATACCCACTGAGACCATGGCTTTTAACTCCTATTGTAAATGCTGTGCCTGGTAGTGCAGATGAGCATTACACTAATGTTCACTGTCTTACTAGAAATACAGTGGAACGTTGCATTGGGGTTTTAAAATCTCGTTGGAGATGTTTACTATCTCATCGAGTATTGCACTATGACCACCAAATCGTGGCTAAGATCATAAATGCCTGTGCTGTTTTACACAATATATGTAACAGAAACCAACTGCCAGTACCTCATTTACCAAATTCTGACACACAGAATGATCTACTCTACCAAATTCCTCAGCTACCATCAAATCAAAACGAAGATTCCAGTTTTGAGCAACAACTCCTCATTAGCGGACGACAACAACGAAATCGTGTTGTTCAAAGATTGTGGTTAGCACGAAGATAGTGATTTTTTTTGCCCTGCCTTTAATATTTGATTATTTTTTGTATTGTTGTTCTATGAGTCTTTACTTCATTTAAATGTTTGTAAAGTATTTTACGCGGAAATTTATATTGTAGAATTGAATTAATAATGACTAGCTTTATTATTTTAGTAAGGAAAAGCACATAGTTTATAGCTTGTACTAAAAAAATGATTTCGTTTAATTTTTTATTTATCATTACTACTTAACTCCTGTAGACAAACGCGTAATATTTGGTAACTCTTATTACTACCAAAGTTAAAAACTAACCTGTAATAATAGTTGTATCTCTTTTTGCTTTTAATTGGTATTATATCAAAACTGCAGAACCATTATAGCTCAAAATTTCTAAAAATGGCTCTAATTAATCCCTTTAAAATGTCTACATCGTGATTCGTGTTACGAGACATCTCGATTAGCTAGTTCGCTAAAAATTTAACAGGTAGCATGCAATAACTATAATGTTATTGTTCTAAATACTTTTTAAATAATTTAGACTGCGAATGTAGACTTTGAATAATATGATATTTTTCAAATTTGTGTTTGAGTAGTCTTGTTTTTTAAAATAGTGTAAATAATAATTGTCAACTGATAATTAGGACTGTTTGCTCGTCATAATAAAAACAAAGTATATGATATTATTTTAATTTAAAAAATTAATTGTCTTTGTCGGCTTTTCGTATATCTTCCCTTTTTTCTATAATCGCCACAAGCGCGCGCAACGTATTCGCTTGCAAGTGCGATGCCTCCGCCAGCAAGCGCGAAGCCTCGCCATTATTAAAGCAGCATTGGCGAGATTTGTCTCTGCCTCTACTCTGCGCCGCTCCAAATCCATAACCCACTGCTGGTCGATTCTAGATTGAGCTGAAAACGTAGAATTTTAATTTTAACTATTTATTTAATAGGATTTCCAACATGGCATTTACAGTAATATGTAAGTGAGGATCATGTGCTCTCTCAACTACAGTAAATCACAGCAAGCGATAATCATAATGACTATATACAAGTATAACAGTTAGCATAATGATTTTAAGTTAAAGTATAAGTAGACCGTATTAACACATTATATGTAACATAAGGAATGTTTTACTATTTCCTGATTCAATAATATTTGTAGTTAATCACAGATTAAAATATTTTTTAATACAAAAGCTAATTGATATGGTGTCATATAATATGGTCAATTGAATAAAGTATGCTCAGGCTACTAAAAATTCAGTTTTACAAAGTAAATAATTAGTTTTAATAATAATTAGTAATGTCTCCTAAGTAGATAGTTTACTCACTGGTAGTGTTAGATATACTAAGTCTACTGCGTCGTAGGCGAGGGCGGTTAACATGAGGTCGGCTCACAGGACTCTGTGTATCTGTAATTTCAGTGGTAGAGTATACAAAAATTGCGTCTATTGAGGCAGGGCTCGAATCCCTGCAACGAGCCTGAGATTGTAGTGCAGAAAATTATCCTGATGAAACCATAGAATAGTGGTAGGGCTTTTTCGAATACTTACATGGCTAGCTAGCACTCTCTAAGTGAGAGAAAAATCTGTCGACAAGCACCTATAAGTCTGTTTCGGCAGCTGCACTTAAAAACTAGTCCCCCACAAGATTTAAAGTCTCACCATCTTGGGCTACACCGTCTCTTAATATCAGGTGAAATTGTGGCTATACACTAAAACACAAATAATTAAAAAAAGAACTAATTGTTTACTGAAATTATCTCTCTGTGGTTTATCTGATACGTATTGCGGTAGTCTGTCTGTATCAACAACAGAGTCGGTCCTAGTTATTGGAAATTCAGAACTGTCTGTAAATAAACAAATGTATACTTATAGTAATATACATAATATACAAAACATTTTGTGAATCAGATTTACAACTTCATTTCACCGTAATATGCTAAAGACTGTAACAATAAGAAACACAAATGCCTATGGAAGTTCAATATCTGCACACAATACATTTATATGAAGGCTCATATGATAGGTACGAGAGTATAAATTACAATTATTTTCAGGCTTATTCACTTGGAAAAAGTATTTTTACTCACACTTTAAAATATAGTTCCATCGAAAAAAAAAGTAATAAAAACATATTACAGTAAGAGGAACATACATAGAAGGGAAACACACTTTGCTTGTTTGACCTCTTTTTGAAGGTGAACTTTCAACATTCTTATGAAAAGAGATTTCATCATTTGCCACATTATCTAAAACAAATTTTGACTAATGTTACATAAAAGATAAAGTGTAATAGAATATTTATGAAAGTACTTGTAATGCTTACCAGATTTTGTACTTCCTCAGGAACAATTATTAGATCAGTTATTGGTACTTTTTCTGGGGTAGGGTCAGTGTTCTGGAAAATAATTACTAAATAATAGTATCTACAAAATTGAATGACCATGTACAGATATTACAAAAAATTTAAGAACTTACAAAAACAGGTATTTGGGGCTCTCTGTCACCAAACAAAGCTTGCTCACCGATGATAGCCAATATTTTTTTGTCTACTTCTGAAATATCTTCTTGGCTTGATGGTCCACCACCAGTACTCAAAACTTCCCTCTTCCGTTTTGCTAGTCTGGCTTTACTTTTATGTTTAATTTTAGCCCAGTACTATTAAAAAACAAACATACTGCATTAAATATAAACATTAAACATACATATTATAATTCTTTCAATAAAAGTGGTTTATTAACCCAGTAAAAAATACACAAAGTTACAATATGCAATCGCTATAAATTCTTTCATAAAAATCATGCAGATATACTATGGAAAAGTATAATAATCTTTTTAAATTCAGTTAAAAACATAATTATATAAACAAATAACTCTATTTAACTTTAAAATTAACCAATCATTTCTGACAAATAAAGCTTACCTTCTTCCAGCGTTCTGCTGATTTAGTTGATCCAGAATCATAAGAGTTTAGCTTTGTGGCAAGATCATTCCAGTGTTTGTCTACAGTTTCTTTGGACCTTGCCCCAAGGCCCATGCCTTTGGCTAAAGCCGGACGCTGGGCGAGGAACTCCAAGAGCTCCTCAAGTTGGTCATTTGACACTCTGTTTGCTATATTTTTTAACTGGAAGAGATGAGACATATTTTTAAATAAAATAAAGCCATTCCAACAGTTTATACAGTATTATAACTACACTTTTAACGTACCTTGTTGTTTTAAAGCACCAGTTGATCACTTGAGAATCAAACAAACACTGACCTGAACTACTTAAAACCATATTGAAACAAACTCTACTCATTTTTTGTTGAATTTAAGTGGATTTTCAATAAAAACACAGAACACTTTAATCACAACTTGGAAATATGAGCAGTAAGGGTTGCCAAATGAACTAGACATTTGGCAAAAACATGAAAATAAGGAAGAAAAGATGAATATTAATAAGAAAACATAAGCCAAACTAAATTGAAAGAAAAATATTTAAAATTACTGTTACACTCTTTTAGTAAATATTGAAGTCAAATTCACCATATTTGGCTTTAATATTCGAACAAATATTAATATTATTGTTAATGTCATCCTTGAGCATGTTGATGATTAATTTGTTTTGGTTTGTTCGAAAAGAAAGAACATGTTCAGATGACTAAATACAGTCTTTCTACGTAGGTCTCTACGGAAACACCATTATTTAAAAGTGCACCAACCACTTGTATCGTAAGTAAAATAATCAGCTAGAGGTTTAAATAAATAAAAGAGCGCGTAACCATTACATTGAACTGTTGAAGTACTTTGAATTTGATTTTTTATATATTTTAGACCAATAGACATGTATCGTCCGTAACGTAACGCGTAACGTAATATCACGTGACATAAATACTTCCTTACCGTGCTCAAAGAAGTTTAACTTTAATCACCCACAATTCGTTATATTTGTCATATCGAACACGGATAAATTGACAAAAAAACCGAGCATTTCTGTTAAAAAGCTAACACCTGGCAACCCTGTACACAATTTAACATAAACATTTGTTCATTGTTTGATAATTCATTAGTTCCATTGATTGCTACAAAATGGTTTCTGGCGCTAGTATTATCGCAAAAGTGCATAGCGAACCATTAGCGAGCGACGAGATAGATGATTCCTGTTAAAGCAGTAGATTGCGCACCTCATGCGCGACCGACGCGCAATTTTTGCTTATCGCTAATTCTTATGTAATAGGGCCGCGGGTGTGATGTTACTTCCGAATTATTTAACAAAAACCAATTTGAAGGCTATCTGAGAGGTGTAGCCTAATGCTAAATAGCCTATACTATTCTACGTGAATCTGGCTATCATATACAAAAAAAAATATATTTTCGAATCCGACTGGTAGTTTCAGAGATTAGCTAGCGTGTTTAAACAAACAAAAAAACTTCCGCTTTGTTATATTAGTATAGATATAATATTAAAACATTCGGAGTGCTAACATTGAATGACATTTCCTTTCCAAATTGACATAATTCAATACTAATACTTAAATTATTAAGGACATTTTTGTGTTCTGTCAGGCTCTATCTGTCTTTTCTAAAAGTCTTTTTCTAAAATTAGTAAAATAAATTTTAAAATCGGAGATACCTCTTACAAACATATTTATAAAGCGTACCTCTTTATAATTGTAGCTGTATGATAGATTTTGGGTAAAGTGTTTGGATTTGGATTATTTGAATATGTACAATTGGAGATGATATCGATGGTGGAAAGGCTAATTAATTGTCTAACGTGTGAAATTTGTCATGTCCACTTCGATATCTTTTATCCGTAAAATATGTAGAATAGACTAATGGAATGTACTAGGATGTACCTTATATATAAATGAATACTATATATTATAGCAGTTACAATAAACGTGGACAACATTTGATTATTTGATTTTACTGTTTATAAGTGTTCAACATAGAAACTATTTTAATCAATATTTGCTGGGATAACTACTTCTGTACACTGTATCTGGTGCACCAGGGAATGTGGATTAAATAGCTAATAGACACTTATGAAGTTTTTATAAAACAAGAACATACAATTCATAATTTCATAGGTAGTAATGACAAAGAGTTGTGTCAAAATAATTTAGATTTTTATATCCGAACAAAATAACAACGCAGTAAATAAATTAACATACTCGCTAAACTGGTTTTCGGTGAATCGTATAAACAAAATGGTTTACGAAGTCATTCTTATTGCCAAGATTTAACGCCCATCTTGTTTGGTCTTTTACGTGTTTCCTCAATTCTATGACGTAATTGCATGTGAGACTGTTACTGTATTCCGTGCTGTTACCATGTCCTTAATACGAAACAGTTAAATTATCACTTGACAAATAATTAACGATACTAATTTACAACAATGATAGTATAGTAGGTATTTATTGTCTAAAGTTTAGTAATATCGTGGCCGTGTGACGATTGCTGTGTTTTATATTTGTGTTTCGAGTCAGCGCTCCTTTTCCGTGTGTGTTAGTGAGTTTTTATTTTGTCTCCGATTGCTCAGAACTGAGAAATGACATCAAATTTATAAAGAGATTCATGTTTGCATCCTTTGTGTCCACGTATTTAGTCTTTTCGAGCTTTTTATTATTTTTAAATTAGTTCTTGACTTTCTAATACGTGTAAATGAACCCATTCACAAAATATATACAATCGCTGGTAACATTTCTTTATTTATTACACAAACTAATATGTTAAAACCAGCTCGTGATGTAACGGGGCTAGCTATGTTTGACATCATGCGGCTTTCTATATTTATATTCAAACAATAATTATAATCAAATATAAATTGTAAATATATATATTCATCTATAGTGCATCATGTGATTGTTGAATTTATGATATTATTCTATGTACTGTAGGTATATATTTTTTAACATAAATATTTTTGATTCCTTCTGTAACATTAATTTACTTTTTCGTGGTTTAAATATTAAAGTTAGTTATAGTGTATAGATCTTTCTATTTTACACTTTACAAAGATGTCTAGTATATTATAGAAGATTTCTTTGTCATCTATAATATGTATTGTGTTTCAATTATCCTATGTTTAACGCTTTTGGCAGCGTATTCCAAGAAAGCGTGCTAGTAGTGATTTTTTCCGAGCAGATTTTATATTATCATTACTTCTTTTTCCTTATGTTTAAGTTACATAAAGTTTCAAAACATAGTCTAAAACCTTTTTAATAAAAACATATACATATAACAGTTATGACTAAGTAACTGTTCCCAGCGGGTAAATACCGCACCTTAGGATCGTAGTGTGAAATTATAAAATCTAGAACCCACCTGAATAAACGGAGTATGTAACCCAAAAAGATGTTTTCAAACCGTTATGGTTATTCCGGAGATTAGCACGTTCAAACATACCAACTCTCCTGCTTTATAATATTGATACCTATATCAATAGTAGTAGAGTCTTCTAGGCTGCGATCTGCTGTAGGGAGGAGGTATTCCATATCCAAGTAGTAATCCAAGTAGAGAGAGATCTCCAAATAAATTTGCCTGTGTCCTTCCTCTCTTATTTGCTATTTTTACACTCTTATGGATTACAAAGCATTATGATATGCATTATAATTCATGTGTTTAGGCGGATACATTGACCTGGGTAACGGGAACGCCCCAGAAACAGCCAAATATGTTTTATATAACGACGGGCACACCCTCGTAGAATGATTCATACGCGGCCTAACGTGTTGGCGGCTGCAGATTTATACAATTACATATTTTATTAAACGATCCGCGTTACTCGTAAATAAGTAAGTAAGTAGATAAATTAATAAAAATTTAAGAATAATTCGAACTGTTCAATTCAAATTTAAAATGGAATTGTTATGTTCGATTCGATTCCGATGTTATTCGCATACCTCTAATAATTTCTCTACCACCGATTCCATGCAAAAACTATTTAAAAAAGTGAAAGTAAAAAAAGTGTATAAAAAATATTGAAGAAATATGAAATATGTCAAATAGGTTCTTGATTATAAATAACTATCTGTGCCCGCGGCTCCGCTCGCGTCGACTGCAGAATGTCCTCGGTAGAGCTCACGCGTGAATCGTGCTGTGCTCCTGCTCAAAACACGAAAGACAAATAAGTTTATTTTGGGTGATACTTAGAAGATAGATACATATATGCTATCGTTGATTTTTTGTAGGTCTTTTTAAGCTCTACAACTATGTAGAACATTAATTTGATATATCTTTTATGGTTTACTCAGCGTAAGTCATTCAAGCGCCCCAAAAGCGTCTTTCCGAATTGATTCACAAGTATCGTCACTGCTTATTTCGTATGTTACTTTATCCTACAAAATATATCTATATATAATATGTATAGACGAAATACGTACATACTGCTTTTGGAAAGTCGACTTTTATGTGATTAAAACTAAGATTAAATATATTATATATTCAAGCGTATGTACGAGTATATGAACACCCTGATACAATCCGTGTTTTGTATTATACTAGCAACCCGCCCCGGCTTCGCATTGGTGCAATGCTGATACTAAATGTACCTACCTACCACAGAATGTCCTTATAAACAACATTTACAGCTTTTTTGTCATTAGATAATACAAACATGTTTTGTTTAGAGGTTACTCTTGAAAGAGCGACAAATAATTGACCATGGTATATAGGGCCGGTACCGCCGCACTTCCCTACATTTTAAATCTGTAATATCTTCGGAATTATTCATTTAAATTACATGCTGTAAAGGGCTATATTGATCTATATTAAATGGACAATGTATTTAATTACTTAATTGGATAAGGATTAATGCTGTATTGCTTAAAATCACTTCGTAAATAAGCGATTCTTTCCCTTAAAATGTAAAGGATAAAAAATGATTATTGTGGGTTATCCTTAAGAGATACCATATCATCGCGGACTTTTTTGTTGACCTTTTTAAGGTGTACAATACTGTAGCACATTATTTTGATTTATCTCGTGGGGTTCAGCCAGCGTTTGCAATGTAAGCGCAAAAAATGTGTTTATTTACGACATCATTTAGAAACCTCTAAATTTACCAGTGTTTCTCTACAATATTATGTATCTATTATACATATAAACCTTCCTCTTGAATCATTCTATCTACTACAAAAAAATCCGTTCAAAATCCGTTACGTAGTTTTAAAGATTTAAGCATACATAGGGACGGACAGATTATAGCGACTTTGTTTTATACTATGTAATGAAGAACAATGTAAAAGTTTTTTGTATGGGCGTATGGGAAAATAATTATTGAAAGTTAATTACGTTGCCTTTCAGACCATTATAGAACAATGCATTAGACGCATTTATAAAAGATTTTCGATTGAGTATAATCAGAATCATTTTATTCTATCTCTTCTATTCTATCACTTTATTCTAATTTGGAAGAAAGTGTTTCATTTTAATTTTCGTGTGTAATACGTGTGTAATATTTATCGTGTATAATATGTATTTAGCTAAGCTAATCATGAGTCTTCATTAATTTTTTCACAATAAAATATATACCTATTTTAAATACACAGAGTTTTTAATATCTTTTTTATTTTGTCATATAATTAACTACACTTAAAATTTTATCTTCAGGTTTTTATTTTATTAGTTTATTTTACAGATATTTGTGTATTTGAAACTACCCCATGAGATGTAGATATACCCGGCGAATAAGGTAATTACATATTTAATTA